>CM066039.1:298585272-299811980 GCA_033557465.1 Ichthyophis bannanicus
CTGTACTGGTAATGATTTCCTGCCACCACAAACCTTAGGTATTGGCGGTGGCTTGGGTGGATGAGGATGTGCGTGTAGGCATCCTTTAGATCCAAGGAGCATAGCCAATCTCCCTGCTGGAGGTAGGGCAGAAGGATTCCAAGGGTAAGCATCTTGAACTTCTCCCTGACGAGGAACTTGTTGAGGATGCGCAAGTCCAGGATGGGTCTGAGGCCTCCCGTTCTTTTTGGTATTAGGAAATACCTGGAATAGAAGCCTTGACCCCTCAGGTGGTGGGGCACCGGTTCCACAGCCTGTTCCTGAAGAAGACCTGCTAACTCCTGAAGGAGTAAGTCCCTGTGCAGAGGGAGTCGTGGAGGTTCTCCCGGGAAATAGGAGGGAGGGATCTGGTGGAAGTGGAGAAGATAGCCTTCTCTCACAACATGAAGCACCCAGGCATCTGATGTGATGTTGGACCACCTGTGGGCAAAGTGAACCAGCCGGCCTCCTGTGCTGGGAGGAACCAGCTGAGGGGGAGAGGCTATGCTGATGAAGTCAAAAACCCCCACCCTGCTGAGCAGGGGCCGGTGGTGCAGGCTTGGGGGCTTGCTGCCTACGGAACCCGTTACCCCGTCCCTTGGCCTGCTGACCCTGTTGGGGAGCTGCGGAGGCCTGATATTGAGGGTAGTGTTTATAGGCAGCCGCCTTTCTCGGGTAAAAGGACTTCTTTCCCGAGCCCTTCTTCTTCTGGGAAGGGGCGGAGGTCTTCCTAGAGAGCCTAGTTCTGGTGAGAGTCTCCGTCTCGATTTGTGCAGCCTTCTCAGCCATGGGCTTACCAAAGAGGTTCTCACCTCGGCAGGGGACATCGACCAACTTGTCCTGCACCCAGGGTTCAAGGTCAGACGACTAAAGCCAAGCCTGTCGGCGGGCACCGATGCCGGCTGCGCCCACTCGAGCCGATGCTTCAAAGCCATCATAGGCTGCTCGAGAAATGAATTTGGAGCAGTCCCGAATACCAGTTGTCAAGGCTAGGAACCTCCGCAAAGGTTCCTCGGACAGCCCAGCGGAGAATCCGGCTATCTCTTTAGCCAGGTCTCTAAGGTACATGCCCATGTAGAGCTGGTAGGTCTGGACCCGACAAGCAAGCATAGAGCCCTGGAAACACTTCTTACCGAGGCCATCCAGGTTGCGGGCCTCCCTGCCAGGAGGCACCGAGGAGTGCATCTTCTGGCTCTTAAGCCTATGCATGGCCGATTCCACCATCATGGAATGGTGCGGCAGCTGTGCTTTTTGGAAGCCAGGGCTCTTGCGGACTCGATAGATGGAATCGACCCGCTTGCTTAATACCGGCGACGATGCCGGACTCTCCCACATGCGGAAGAGTAGTCGTTCCAGCATGGGAGGAACCGGAACAGTAAAGTGCTCCCTGGCGGGAGAGTCGTACTGAAGGGCTTCGAGTTCTTCGGCTCGAGGCTCCTCCTCGGGATCCGCAGGGAAGGCCAAAGCCTTGGCCATATCCCTGACGAAGTCCGAGAACCGGGCATCCTCCGGAGGGGACTGTTTCCGAGGTTCGGACTCATCCGAGGGGACACACCGAGTCCGAAAAGAATCAGGTGACTCTTCCTCTTCAGACTCCCAGGCCGACTCCGAGGAGGAATCGGTGGAGTCGGTCCGGGCGGGCGGAGGCGTCGGCCGCGTCGACGACCTCGGTCCCGAACGGGAGGCCGAGGGTGACCTCGACCGAGGATCGACTCGAGCTCGCATGGACTCGAGGATCGGCTCGGTCTCCAGGGTCGACTTAGACGTCGACGTCCCGGCGGTCGGGGCAGAGGCGCCAGCGAGGCTAGCGATCAGTGCCCGCTGCTGGTCCATGAAGGCAGATAGTCTGCTCTCCAAGGCCGTCAACCTGAGTCCGACCTCAAGTGACCCAGCAGCCCCCGACACGGGCCCCGACGGCGTCGGGCCCGACGTCGGACCCCTCGGAGGCGAGTCCAGGAGGACTACAGGACTTACCCGAGCAGGCAACTCCGATTCCAGACGAGGTCGCTTCGGGAGATGTTCCTTCTCCAAAGACCCGGGACGGCTATCGGGGCTATGCGACCTGGCCCTCGCGTAACCAGGAGCGTCCACCGACGCCGCCCTCGCGGGTTTCACCTTCCGATGATGGTCCCCGGAGGGAGAACCCCTGTCGGAGGAACTCCGGCGACGGTCAGAGCTGGAGCCTCTGGACGCCGAGGCCTCTGACGAGGTCCGGGTACGGGTGGGATCAGCGAAGATTCGTTCCCGCTGATGCCGCCGATTCCTTAACGCTTTGGAGGACATTTTGCTGCAGGCCCCACAGATCAGTTCCTCGTGATCCGGGCAAAGGCAGCGGAGGCAATTATCGTGTGTGTCAGTGAGTGACATATTTCTGTCACACTGAACACACCTCTTGAAACCACTGGCAGCCATCGGGGGAAAAAGGGCCCCTGCAAGGTCAAAGGACCGGGCTGCCAGCGAAAAACCGAAAACGAAACTGACAGAAAATCAGAAAAACCGAAAAATAAGAGAAGGACTCGCAACAGCGTCGCGAGTCCGGGCAGGAAAGAGACCGGCGTCAAACCGAAGAAAAAAGAGAAATAAATCACGAAAAATCAACTTTTTCAGCGGGGACAAGACCACGTCTGTAGGGCTCCGCGGAAAAAAGAAGACTGGCTAAGATGGCACCCTTGGGCGGGAAGGGGACCGCGCATGCGCGCTGCAATTCCCAAAGGCTTTCTTTGAAAGCTGGGGAAAATTGCTCCGCGAGGGCTCCGTCGGCGCCGACGTCACCCATATGTGAGGACTGACTTCCTGCTTGGTCCTGGAGAATCAGTCCTCACATATGGGGTGACGTCGGCGCCGACGGAGCCCTCGTGCGGAGCATTTCCCCAGCTTTCAAAGAAAGCCTTTGGGAATTGCAGCACGCATGCGCGGTCCTCTTCCTGCCCAAGGGTGCCATCTTGCTCAGTCTGATGACATAGCTAAAAGACAGCAAAAAAATTAGCAAAAATAAATCATATGACTGCAACGCCAAGGGGAGGAGGGAGGGTTGTGAGGACTGATTCCTGCTGCTCCTGGAGAACACCTGTTAAAGGTGAGTAACTACTCTTTCTCCAGGACCAAGCAGGAAGTCAGTCCTCACATATGGGACTCCCTAGCTTAAGGCTACCGGAGACCTCAAGTGGAAAAATGAGCTCCCTCTAGCTCGTCAGCACAGAAGGAAGGAATCTTCTCTGAGAACGCCCCCAACCGGTAGCCCAACACCAGGGCCAGAGGGTAGGAGTTGCCTAAACCCCAAAGAGATTATGGAGTACTGCCTGTCTGAAAGCACTGTCCCTGCGGGACTCCCTCTCAAGGCAGTAATGGGCTGAAAAAGTCTGGCTTGAAGACCAAGTAGCGGCCCGGCAGATGTCTGCCAACGGAACAGAGCGTAGATGAACCACTGACGCAGCCTTCGCCCTGACACGATGAGCTGTGACTCGACCCTCCAATGAGAGGCCGGCTGCCCCATAAGCCCAGGCGATATAGTCAGCGACCCATATGGACAACATACGCTTGGAGACAGGGAGCCCCAACTTATTGGGGTCAAAAGAAACGAAAAGCTGAACAGCCTTCCGATGCTCCCGCGTACGGTCAAGGTAGAAGGATAACGCCCTCCTACAGTCCAGGGTATGCAAGACCATCTCAGCCCGGTTGGCATGCGGCCTGGGAAAGAAGGTCGGAAGAACCACCTCCTGATTGAGATGAAAAGGTGAGACAACCTTAGGAAGAAACTTAGGGTAAGTCCGTAAGACTACCCTATTCCTGTAGAACCTAGTGTAAGGAGGATCAGACACTAGTGCCTGCAGTTCACTCACTCGCCTAGCAGAGGTGAGAGCTACCAGAAATAAAGTTTTCCAGGAGAGAAAACGGAGAGGGCAGGTAGCCAGAGGTTCAAAAGGCGGACAAGTAAGCCGCTGCAATACCACATTCAGATCCCACTCAGGGGCCGGTGGACGCAAAGGAGGCTTAAGCAGAAGGAGGCCTCTGAGGAAACGAGCCACCAAAGGGTGGTTGGAAAGAGGCCTGCCGTCCACCGGCGAGTGGTGTGCTGAGAGAGCACTCAGGTGAACTCTGACAGAGTTAGACTTAAGGCCCAGATTGGAGAGGTAAAGCAAATATTGCAATACCACCGCTACCAAGCACGAGAAAGGATTCTCGTTGTGCTGAGCACACCATGTGGAGAATCTACGCCACTTAAGAGCGTAGGATTTCCTGGTGGATTGCCGTTTAGAAGCTAAGACGACATCTTCCACCTCTCGAGACAGTAGTAGGGGAGCCAGGACTACCCTTTCAGCAGCCAGGGCATCAGATGAAGGGACTGGAGGTTGGGGTGCAAGAGAGTCCCCTGATCTTGAGACAGAAGATCGTGTTGAAACCCCAGAGGCAGAGGGGTGTCCACCGCTAGCTGTAGCAGAAGTGGGAACCATGGTTGCCTCGGCCACCTGGGGGCAATGAGAATCAATGAAGCCCCGTCCTTGAGGACTTTGAACAGCGTTCTGGACACTAGTGGTGTGGGAGGAAACGCATACAGAAGGCCTGTGGACCACGAGATCAGAAACGCATCCGCTGCTACTCTGAGGGGATGCGGTTGCCTGGAGCAAAATCTCAGGAGTTGCTGGTTCAGAGGACTGGCGAAAAGATCCATGGTGGGGAGTCACCACCTGAGAAAGATCTGCTGAACCACCAATGGATTCAATCTCCATTCGTGTGGTTGCAGGATCCTGCTCAGTCTGTCTGCCAGAAAATTTTCCTGACCTGGGAGGTAGACAGCCTTGAGAAGGATCCCGTGATTGACAGCCCTAGAGCACAGCCGTTGAGCCTGTGCCTCCTTGTTTGTTCACATAGAACATGGCAACTTGATTGTCCGTCTGAACCAGTACAGACTGGTGAGAGGCGAGGTGGGAGAAGGCTCTCAGAGCTAGGCATATTGCCCGTAGCTCCAGGAAGTTTATCTGTTGAGTAGCCTCCCAAGGGGTCCAGAGACCCTGAGTACATATCCCTTGGCAATGTGCTCCCCAACCGAGAAGCATCTGTTGTGAGCACTTGAGAAGGTGGAGGGGATTGAAAAACCACTCCGAGCACCAGATTCAGAAGATGAAGCCACCATTGCAGAGAGGAGACCAGTAGGTCGGATATCGTTACTGAGTCTGCTAGGCTCCCTGTAGCTTGATGCCATTGAGTGCGAAGGCGCCATTGAGTGCGAAGGCTCCACTGAGCAGGCGGGCATTGGGGGTGACATGAACCGTGGAAGCCATATGGCCGAGTAGTCTCAGGAATTGCCTGGCAGAGACCAGGGAATTGCTGCAAAACTGCCTGGCCAGATCCATTAGCCTGTGGGCCCTGTCCAGAGGCAGAAAAGCTTTTGCATGAAGAGTGTCGAGCCTGGCCCCTATGAACTCCAAGTTCTGGGACGGGAGCAAAGTGGACTTTGCGAAGTTTATGACAAACCCCAAGTGCTGAAGCAGAGCCACAGTGCGAAGGGTGGCCTGGTTGGCCTCCTGGGAAGATTGGCCCCTTATGAGCCAGTCGTCCAGGTACGGAAACACAAAAAGACCCTGAAGCCTCAGGTAGGCCACCACCACTGCCAGACACTTGGTGAACACCCTGGGAGCGGAGGACAGGCCAAAGGGTAGTACTCTGTACTGATAGTGGTTTCCTCCCACAACAAACCTGAGATATTGTCTGTGGTCTGGATGAATAAGGATGCGAGTATACGCATCCTTTAGATCTAAGGAGCATAGCCAGTCTCCCTGCTGGAGGTAGGGCAGCAGGATTCCAAGGGTAAGCATCTTGAACCTTTCCCTCTCCAGGAACTTGTTGAGGTTTAGCAAGTCTAGGATGGGTCTGAGGCCTCCAGTTCTTTTTGGTACCAGAAAGTACCTGGAATAAAAGCCTTGACCTCTCAGGTGGTGGGGCACCGGTTCCACAGCCTGATCCTTTAGCAGACCCGTCAACTCCTGAAGGAGTAGGTCCCTGTGCAGAGGTGGTCTTGGAGGCTCCCCTGGAAAATAGGAGGGACGTACCTGGTGAAAATGGAGAAGATAGCCCTTTTGGACTATATGAAGAACCAAGTTATCTGATGTGACGGCTGACCACCTGTGGGCAAAGTGGGCCAGCCGGCCTCCTGTGCTGAGAGAAGCCAGCTGAGGAGAAGAGGCTATGCTGTTTGAGTCAAAAAACCCCACCCTGCTGAGCAGGGGCTGGTGTTGGTGGCTTGGGGGCCTTCTGCCTACGGGGCCCATGACCCTGCCCCTTGGCCTGCTGACCCTGTTGGGGAGCTGCAGAGGCCTGATAATGAGGGTATTGTTTATAGGAAGATGACTTCCTCGGGTAAAAGGTCTTTTTTCCCGAGCCCTTCTTCTTCTGAGAAGGAGCAGAGGTTTTCCTGGAAAGCCTAGTCCTGGTCAGAATCTCGGTCTCGGGTTCTGCAGCCTTTTCAGCCATGGGCTTGCCAAAGAGGTTTTCACCTCGGCAGGGGACATCGACCAACTTGTCCTGGACCCATGGCTCGAGGTCGGATGACTGTAGCCAAGCCTGTCGGCGGGCACCGATGCCGGCCCCGGCTACTCAGGCCGAAGCCTCGAAGCCATCGTAGGCTGCTCAACAGATAAACTTTGAGCACTCTTGAATACCGGTGGACAAGGCCTGGAACCTCTGCAAAGGTCCCTCGGAGAGACCAGCAGAGAACCCGGCAATCTCCTTTGCTAGGTCGCGGAGGTACATGCCCATGTAGAGCTGGTAGGTCTGGACACGGCAAGCAAGCATAGAGCCCTGGAAGCACTTCTTAGCGAGGGCATCCAGGTTCCGGGCCTCCCGGCCGGGAGGCACCGAGGAGTGCATCTTCTGACTTTTCAGTCAATGCATGGCCGATTCCACAACCATGGAGTGGTGCGGTAATTTGCCTTTTGGAACCCGGGGCTCTTGCGGACTCGATAAATGGAATCGACACGCTTGCTTAACACCGGCGTCAAGGCTGGGGTCTCCCACATGCGGAAGAGCAGCCGCTCCAGCATCGGAGGAACAGGAACAGTAAAGGCCTCCTTCGGGGGAGAGTCATACTGGAGGGCCTCGAACTCCTTGGCTCGAGGCTCCTCCTCGGGATCCGCGGGGAAGGCCAAGGCCTTGGCCATATCCCGCACGAAGTCCGAGAACCGGGTATCCACCGGTGGGGACCGTCTCCGAGGTTCGGGCGAGTCCGATGGGATACACCGAGTCCGATGAGTGTCGGGTGACTCTTCGTCCTCCGTCTCCCAGCCCGACTCCTCGGAGGAGGAATCGAGCGGCTTCGGTCAGGCGGGCACCGATGCCCTCCGCCCTGACGCTGAGGGTATCGGCGTTGACGACCTCGGCCCCAAACGGGAGGTCGAGGGAGACCGTGGCCGAGGATCGACTCGAGCCCGCATGGAGAGCCAGCCCCCGACTCGGGCCCCGACGTCGGCTCCCTCGGAGGAGAGTCAACGAGGACAACAGCACTTACGTGTCCAGGAGACTCCATCTCGACACGAGGATGCTTGGCAGGCCTCTCCGACTCCGAAGACCCAGGACGGCTATCGGGGCTAAGCGACCTGGCCCTCGAGGAACCAGGAGCGTCCACCGACGCCGCCCTCGCGGGTTTCTTCTTCCTGCGATGTTCCCGCGAAGGAGACTCCCGCTCAGAGGAACACCGACGCTGCTCGGGGCCGGAGTCCCGAGACGTCGAGGCCTCTGACGAGGTACGGGCCTGGCCGGACGCGGAGTCAGAAAAAATTCTATCCCTCTGGTGCTGCCGACTCAACGCCTTCGAGGACATTTTGCCACATGGACCACAGATCATCGGGTCATGATCAGGTCCGAGGCAACGGAGGCAGCAGTCATGTGTGTCGGTAAGAGACATAGGTTTCTTACATCAATCACATTTCTTAAACCCGCTGGCAACCATCGGGGGAAAAAGGGCCCCTGCTAGGTCAAAAGACTGGTCTGCTAGGGAAAAAAGAAAAAAGGCGCGAACGCCAGTCACAAAGGACAAAAACCGAAAAAGAGAGAAAAGGACTCGATACCGGCGTTATCGGTCTGAGCGGGAAAAGGATCCGGCGTCGAACCGGAGAAAAACAAGGAAAATCAACTTTTTCCTCGGGGAAAAACGAACTACGTCCGTCGGGCTCCGCGGAAAAAAGAAGACTGAGCAAGATGGCACCCTTGGGCGGGAAGAGGACCGCGCATGCGTGCTGCAATTCCCAAAGGCTTTCTTTGAAAGCTGGGGAAATGCTCCGCACGAGGGCTCCATCGGCGCCGACGTCACCCCATATGTGAGGACTGACTTCCTGCTTGGTCCTGGAGAATCATTAGATAGGGGGTGGAGGGAAAGAGTAGTTACTCACCTGTAAAAGGTGTTCTCCAGGAGCAGCAGGAATCAGTCCTCACATATGGGTGTCATCAGCGCCGATGAAGCCCCAGTGGAGCATTTCCCCAGCTTTCTATGAAAGCCTTTGGGAATGCATGCACGCATGCGCGGTTCCCTTCCTGCCTAAAGGTGCCATCTTACCTCAGTCAAATGACATAGCTAAGAACAGCACACAAAAATGAAAAATAAACTATGTACAACTGCAACTCCCAGGGGAGGAGGGAGGGTTGTGAGGACTGATTCCTGCTGCTCCTGGAGAACACCTGTTACAGGTGAGTAACTACTCTTTCTCCAGGACCAAGCAGGAAGTCAGTCCTCACATAAGGATGACTCCCTAGCTCTGGGCTACCGAGGAACCCAGGCGGAACAAGAGAACTCCCTCTAGTTCCAGCTGCAAAGAAAGCACAGTTACTTACCTGTAACAGGTGATCTCTGGGAACAGCAGGAATTAGTCCTCACATATGGGTACGTCGGAACCGACGGAGCCTGCGCGGGAAAGCTCCCCAGCTTCCTAGAAAGGAAGCTTTTGGGGCCTCCCACTGCACATGCGCGCTGCCTTCCCGCCTTCCTGACCAGCTCTCCTCAGTTCGAGTTTATAGCTGAGACAATAGAGAGAGGAAAGGAAGATAGATAGAAGATACAACTCCTAGGGGAGGTGGGTGGGTTGTGAGGACTAATTCCTGCTGTTCCCAGAGATCACCTGTTACAGGTAAGTAACTGTGCTATCTCCAGGAACAAGCAGGAATAAGTCCTCACATATGGGGACTCCCTAGCTAAGATGCCTGGGAGATCCCCTTCCAAGGGTTCGCCATCTTAGTATGGATCTCAGGCATCCATCCTGGGAAGGTGGGCAGGAGTTGTTCAAGTATGGAACAGGTGTTTGAGGACAGCCTGACCAAACAAGGCATCCCGGCGGGAGTCCTTGTCCAAACAGTAATGGGCTGTGAAGGTATTAACCGAGGCCCAGGTGGCGGCTCGACAGATCTGATCTATGGATACAGAGTGAAGATGAGCCATAGAAGTGGCCATGGCTCTCACATTGTGAGCTGTGACATGGCCTTCCAGAGAAATGTTTTTACTCTGGTAAGCAAAGGAAATACACTGAGCAAATCCAATTGGAAAGTGTACGTTTGGAGACTGGAAGTCCCAAATGAGAAGGATCAAAAGCCGCAAAAAGCTGGGAAGACTTTCGATGTGGCTGAGTCCTGTTGAGGTAAAAGGCAAGAGCTCTTTTACAATCCAGAGTATGAAGGTTCCTCTCTGCACTGGATGCATGAGGAGCCGGGAAAAAGACAGGTAGATATACCTCTTGATTAAGATGAAAAGGCGAGACCACTTTGGGCATAAAGTGGGGATTCGTCCTAAGGACCACCTTATCATGATGGAACCTAGTATAAGGTGGATGAGCCACTAAGGCCTGTAGTTCACTGATGCGGCGAGCCGAAGTGACTGCAATAAGGAAAAGGACCTTCCAGGAAAGAAATTTCAAGGAGGTAGAAACCAACGGTTCAAAAGGTGGCTTCATAAGCTGACCTAGAACTAGGTTCAAATCCCATGCTACCGGAGAAGGCCGGATGGGAGGCTTAGTTAGAGTCAGGCCTCTCATGAACCTTGCAATAAGAGGATGAGGAGGAGACAGGTTGTCCATTTATAGGTTTTAAGGATGCTGCAATAGCACTCAAATGGACTCTGACTGAATTTGTCTTAAGGCCTGCATTAGAAAGATGCAGGAGATAGTCTAGTAGAGAATTCAAAGGAAGTGCTAGAGGGTCAAGACCCTGTTGAGCACACCAAATGGAAAAGCGTTTCCATTTGAAAGCATAGGAACGCCTCGTGGAGGGTTTCCTAGAGGCATGAAGGATATCTTTCACTGGTTGAGAAAGATTGAAGTCATAGAAACATGATGACAGAAAAAGACCACAAGGCCCATCTAGTCTGTCCTTCCATAACAACAACTACAACAGTCCACTTTTTACCTTTAGAGATCCTCTGTGTTGGTCCCATGCTTTTTTGAATTCAGTTACTGTCCTCATCTCTACCACCTCCACTGGGAGACTATTCCACGGATCCACTACTCTTTCCGTAAAGAAATATTTCCGCATATCACTCCTGAATCTATCTCCCTTCACCCTCATCCCATGTCCCCTCGTTGCAGAACTTGCTTTCAATTGAAAGAGGCTCTCTCCCTGAACATTTATGCCACGGAGGTATTTAAACATCTCAATCATATCACCTCTATCCCGCCTTTCCTCTAAGGTGTACATATTAAGATCCTTAAGTCTGTCCTCATATGCTTTATAATGAAGACTACTAATCATCTTAGTAGCAACCCTCTGCACCGACTCCATCCTGTTCACATCCTTTTGAAGGTGCGGTCTCCAGAATTGCACATCATACTCCAAATGAGGTCGCACCAAAGACTTATACAGAGGCATTATCACCTCCTTTTTTCTGCTAGCCATTCCTCTCCGTATGCACCCAAGCATCCTTCTAGCTTTTGCCGTCGCCTTTTCTACCTGTTTAGCTACTTTAAGATCATCGGACACAACTACGCCTAGGTCCCGCTCTTCTTTAGTGGACAAAAGTACTTCACCTCCTATGCTGTATTGCTCCCTTGGATTGCTGCAGCCCAAATGCTTGACCTTACATTTTTTAACATTAAATCCCAGCTGCCAAATTCTAGACCATTCTTCAAGCTTAGCTAGATCCCTCCTCATGTTATCTACACCTTCCTGGGTGTCTACTTTATTGCAGATTTTGGTATCATCCGCAAAGAGGCAAACCTTACCCGACAGCCCTTCCGCTATATCACTAACAAAGATGTTAAAAAGAAGGCTTAGGCTTTCAGTAACCAAACTCTGAGGTGTAGGGGACTTGGGGTTTGGGTGTCACAAAGTCCCCTCCTCCTGAGACAGAAGGTCTGGCGCAGCTCCCAGGTCCAGGGAGGGTCCCTGGGAGAGATGCAGTAGAGGGAACCACACTTGGCATGGCCAGCGTGGAGCTATGAGGATCATCGATCCGTGATCCCTCTGGAGTTTGAACAGAGTCTTGGGAATCAAAGGAATGGGTGGAAAGGCATATAGGAATTCCTGACCCCAATGCAGGAGAAAAGCGTCGTTGGCCTGAGCTCCCTGACACGGAGTCCTGGAACAGAACCGGGGAAGTTTGGCATTCCACGGACTTGCAAAGAGGTCTATGTCCGGGGTTCCCCATTCCTGAAAGATTCTGACTATCTGGTCCATGTGTAGGGACCATTCGTGTGGAAGCAGAACTCGACTGAGTCTGTCTGCCCGAGAGTTTTGAACCCCTGGAAGATATACTGCCAGAAGATGAATTTAATGCTCTCTGGCGAAGGCCCATAATCTGAGAGCTTCGCTGCAAAGCGACAGAGAGCCTGTCCCTCCTTGTTTGTTTACATAGAACATGGCCACCTGATTGTCTGTCTGAACTAGGACGGTCAGGTTGACAAGGAGGATATGGAAGACTTTGAGGGCAAAGAAGATAGCTCGCAGTTCCAGGAGGTTGATATGAAGGGTGGTCTCCTGTGGAGACCAAGTACCCTGAGTGGAGAGGGATTGTAGATGGGCTCCCCACCCTGTTTGGGAGGCATCTGTTGTGAGGGTTGCTTGGGGCAACAAAGGTTGGAAGGGGGCCCCCAACAACAGATTCTTGGTGGACATCCACCATTGGAGGGACCAAAACAGACGCTTTGAGGTGAGGATTTGGTCGGAGAGCGCTCCTGATGCTTGAGTCCACTGGGTGGCCAAGGTCCATTGAGCTGCTCTCATATGAAGACGAGCGTAGGGCACCACGGGAACCGTGGAGGCCATGTGGCCCAGAAGTCGCAGCATTTCCCTGGCTGTCAAGTGACTGCTGGACTGAGCTTGGGAGGCCAAGCACACCAGACGTTGGCCCCGGACTTGAGGTAGGTAGGCCCTTGCAGTGGTGGTGTCCAACTGGGCCCCTATGAATTCCAGAGACTGAGTAGGGATAAGTTGAGACTTGGGAAGGTTTACCACCAGTCCCAGATACTGCAGAATGTGCCTTGTGCGGTTCAGGGAAATCTGGGCCTCTGACCGAGATGGAGCTCGGATGAGCCAGTCGTCCAGATATGGGAATACAAAAATTCCCTGACCTCTTAGAAATGCGGCTACAACTGCCATGCATTTGGTGAACACCCTTGGAGCAAAGGCTAGACCGAAGGGAAGTACTCTGTACTGGAAATGTTTTCCCTGGAACAGAAATCGTAGATATTTTCTGTGGGATGGGTGGATGAGTATATGTGTGTACGCATCCTTGAGATCTAGAGAACAAAGCCAATCCTGACTCTGAAGGTATGGAAGGAGAAGGCCCAGAGAAAGCATTTTGAATTTCTCCTTGTATAGAAATTTGTTCAATTCTCTCAGATCTAGGATAGGTCTGAATCCCCCTGTCTTCGTTGGTATGAGAAAATAAGGGGAGTAGAAACCTGTCCCTTCTTGAAGAAGAGGAACCTCTTCTATTGCCCCTTGGGCAAGGAGGGAAGAGACTTCCTGACCCAACAGGGCCAGGAGAGATGGGGGAGAATTGAAGTGCCTCACCATGGTATGTGGAGGAAGGTTGGAAAAATGAAGTTTGTAGCCCTCTCTGATGATAGAGAGGGTCCATTGCTCTGATGTAAGTTGCCCCCATCTGGGAGCAAAGTGAGCTAACCTTCCGGGAATGGTGAGGGGCTCTGGTTGTTCTAGAGCATAGGTGTCAAACTCTGGCCCGCGGGCCAAATTTGGCCCGTAGTGTAATTATATTTGGCCCGCGAGGCTATACCAAATGACTACTAGAGCTAGCCCGCCAGTATTATACAGCGCATTCATTCATCGCTAATACTACAAATCCCATAATGCCTTGCTGTTGTTTTGGCGCGTCAATCAGGACAGGTCCCAGAAACGCCCTCTCCTGTGTGACAGAAGTCATAGCGATCTCAAGCTACAACTGTCACTGTGGAACCCCTTCCCAAAAATGGCAAAAAGAAAGGCAGACAACAGGAACTTTCTGGACAGGTGGGAGACAGAATATTTGTTTACATATGTAAAAGACAGACCTGTTTGTCTGATTTGTGGAGTCAACGTGGCTATAACTAAGGAGTATAACATTCGACGACACTATGAAACAAAACACCATGACAAGTACAAGGACCTGGACATGACTCAAAGGAGCCAGAAAGTGGAGGAGATGAAAAGAAGTTTGGTTTCACAACAGAATATGTTCAAAAAAGCCACATCACAAAGTGAGGCTGCTGTAAAGGCTAGTTATATTGTGGCAGCAGAGATCGCAAAATCAGCCCGGCCCTTTAATGAGGGAGAGTTTGTGAAAAAGTGCATGTTGAAAGTTTGTGACATCGTGTGCCCAGAGAAAAAGCAAGCCTTTTCAAACGTGAGCCTGAGCAGAAACACAGTAGCTGATCGCACATGTGATCTTGCCACCAATCTGTATGACCAGCTTTTGGAAAAGGGAAAAGATTTCGTTGCATTCTCCCTTGCTGTGGATGAGAGCAGCGACGCATCTGATACTTCTCAGCTGTCAGTCTTCATCCGTGGAGTGGACTCAAATATGTGTGTTACGGAGGAGCTATTGGGATTCAAATCAATGCATGGCACAACCACAGGAAAGGAAATTTTTGAGGAGGTTTCCAAATGCGTAACTGAAATAAAGCTGCCGTGGGATAAACTCGTGGGATTAACGACAGATGGTGCGCCAGCGATGTGCGTTAAAACAAGTGGACTGGTGGGCAGGGTCCGGGAGAAGATGCAGGAAGAGAACTGTGCAGGTGAACTAACTGTTTATCACTGCATCATACATCAGGAATCATTGTGTGGCAAAGCCCTAAAGATGGAACATGTTATGACCACAGTAACACAAGTAGTTAACTTTATAAGAGCCAAAGGTCTGAATCACCGCCAGTTTAAGTCTTTTCTGGAGGAGTGTGGTTCGGAATACGCAGACGTGCCGTATCACACAGAGGTGAGATGGTTAAGCCGAGGAAAAGTACTGAATAGATGTTTTGAGCTGCATGAGGAAATATGTCAGTTTCTGGAAAGCAAAGGGAAGGACACAGCAGAGCTTCGGGAGAAAAAGTTTCTGTGTGAGCTGGCCTTTCTGTGTGACATCTCGAGCCATCTCGATGCGCTGAACCTGCAGCTTCAGGGGCGGGGGCGCATCATCACAGACATGTACGCTGCAGTGAGGGCTTTAAAACTAAACTGTGCCTGTGGGAGAATCAGATGCTGCAAGGAAACCTTGGCCATTTTCCCTGCTGCCAAACCATGAAAACGCAGTTCTTTACCAACTTGTTCCCATGCGCACAGTTTGCTGAAAAACTCAGTGTACTCGGCGCTGAGTTTAGCCGGCGATTTGCCGACTTTGATGTCCAGAAATGTAGGTTTGAACTGCTCAGTAATCCCTTTGCAGTTAATGTGGAAAACGCACCAACCAACCTCCAAATGGAGCTAATTGAACTCCAGTGTAATGACACGCTGAAGTCAAAGTATGATGCTGTGGGCGCCGCCCAGTTTCCACAGTTCATCCCTGACACAATGCCTCAGCTCCGCACCCAAGCTGCTCAGATGCTCTCCATGTTCGGCAGCACTTATCTATGTGAGCAACTTTTCTCCTCGATGAAGATGACCAAAACATCTCACAGGAGACATCTGACTGATGAACACCTTCGCTCGATACTGAGGATTTCCTCAGCTCAAAGCCTGAGCCCAGACATTGATGAACTATCATCCAAGAAGAGATGCCAGGTATCTGGCTTGGGCACATCAGATTAGATCAGTGTGCAGCAAACTGAGCAATAACTAACGTTTTCTTTATGCACTTTTTCTTGCTACTCCAAGACATGGGCTTGAATGGTTGATTAATTTTATTATTGTTATTTTATTTTAAAAATTATTATTTATTATTATTTAAATCTTATTTAATAAATGAATGTCATTGATGTTTTTTTTTATTTGAAATTGGTTTTTGCATATCTGAACTATTAAGTTATAAATTGTATAGTAATAAGTGTTGCTTCATATTCAATGTTAAAGCAAATCTTGTTTGGGTCCATATTAAAAGGTTCATTTGTTCAATGCTGGCCCGCGACTTTGTTCAAGTTTTACATTCTGGCCCACTGTGTATTTGAGTTTGACACCCCTGTTCTAGAGCCAGAAAGGTTAAGTTCTCTAGGGGCAAGTCAAAACCCCTGAGGGGGTTGAGCCTGCTGAGGAGTGGCAGACGCTGCAGGCTTTGACCTTGCCTGTTTAGGTTGCTGACGTTTAGCAGCAAAGCGAGGCTGAGAAGATTGTTGGCCAGTATTTGTGGAAAATCTGGCCTTCTTGTAGTAAGGCCTCTTGAAAGACTTTTTCTTGGCAGGAGGTAGACTTAGAAAGTCTTATCTAAGGTGGCATTTTCTGCGTCCATTTGAGTGGCTTTAATTTGCCAGTCTTTACCAAATAAGTTCTCACCTGTACAGGGCAGATTCCGTAAGCCATCCAGGACCCAGGGTTCTAGGTCAGAGGCCTGGAGCCAAGCAAGTCGTCGGGCTGCAATGGCAATGCCCGAAGCTCTACCGGCACCCTCAAAGGAATCAAAGGCTGCTCTGTTGGAGAACTTAGAAACATCTAGAAGCTGTTTCACCAGAGAAATGAACTCCTCCTTTCTATCCTCAGGGATAAAGGGGGAAAATGCCATACCTTTAGGGCAAGCTCCCTCAGAAACATGCCCATATACAGACTGTATGAATTAATCCTGGCTATAAGCATACTAGCCTGGGAACGTTTCCTACCAAAAGAGTCTAGGGTCTTACATTCTCGCCCTGGAGGGCTAGAAGAGTGCCTTTTGGTACTCTTAATCTTCTTCAGCGCAGACTTCACCACAATGGAATGGTGAGGCAGCTGAGGTTTTTGAAAACCAGGAGAAGGAGGGACCCGGTACATGGTGTCCAACCTACGAGAATGAGGAGACAACGTTAAAGGAGCCTCCCATAAGTCCATCAAGTGCTCTTGAAGGATTTCATGGATAGGCAGGGTGACTGCCTCTTTAGGAACCTTAGGGTATCCTAAAATATCCAATTTCTTCGATCTAGGTTCTTTTTCAGAGGATGTGGTAATAGAAAGTCCTTTAGCTACTTCTATAATGAAGTCTTGAAAGAACAAATCCTCTGGTGGAGACATTCTCCTCTTTGGGGAAGAAGGCTCTTCAGGGAGAACTAGAGACAGCTCATCAGAGTCATCAGAGGAGTCAAAATCATCTGAAGAATCAGAGTATCCTCTATTTGCTTCCAACGCACGATACGCATACCGCTCGGTATCGACATCGGGCATACCGGGTATGGGATCGGTATCGGGTGAATACCCGGATCCGGCATGCAGAACCGATCTGCTTTTGGAAGACGATGCTCTCGGTTCCGGTATGGGAGATGGTACCGGAACCGGAACCGCTGGATGCGGTACCGAGGGCGTCGCAGCTTTAATGAAAGCCAGAATGGCCTGCTGCATGGTCTGGACAGTATTGCCCATAGACGCCACTGCTGCCTGGATGTCGGTACCGGTATGGGCCGGTACCCCAGAGAAGTCTAACAGGTGATCGGTCGAGGCCGTGCCATCGATGTCAACCTGTAACCCCATAGGTGGAGCTTTGGAAGCCGGAGCTTCCCGCCGGGGTTGTTTGGCTGGGGCAGGGTCCTCAGATTCAAAAGAGAGCCTCTCGATACTTTGAAGGAGATTTGCTCTTTGAGGACCTGCCCGCAGAAGGTTTGGTTACCTGAGATCCATCCGGAGAGGAAGACCTGGATGACTGTGATGCTGGATTATCTGAAGCAAACAGCACATGGAATTTGTTGGCCCGGTTCTGCAAACCACGTTTAGACATCTGGGAGCAGGATGGGCAGTCCGGAATGGAGTGGTCAGGCCCCAAACATTTAAGACACCAGTCATGGGTGTCTGTAACAGAAATTACAGCACTACACTTGGTACACTTCTTGAAACCAGGGGCTGGTTTCTCCATGAGGAGAATTTGTGTAGGCCTGAGGCCTAACCGAAGTCACCAAGTTGTGCAAAAAGAAGTTTTTTGTTTTTTTTTTTTTTTAAAGAAAGAAAAAGGGAGACCGGCGGTACCAGTTTCGGTATGGGGAAGGCAGGTACGCGGTCTAAAGAAACAAACTAAAAGAAGAATTTCTTCAGCGGTGACAGGAACACGACCTGCTGGCTCCGCGGAAAAAGAGAAACTGAGGAGAGCTGGTCAGGAAGGCGGGAAGGCAGCGCGCATGTGCAGTGGGAGGCCCCAAAAGCTTCCTTTCTGGGAAGCTGGGGAGCTTTCCCGCGCAGGCTCCGTCGGTTCCGACGTACCCATATGTGAGGACTTATTCCTGCTTGTTCCTGGAGATAGGCTTTTCAAGGACACAACCTCCACCGGTAGCCCAACAGAGGGCAGGAGTTGCCTAAACCTCAAAGAGATTCCGGAGTACTGCCTAGGCAAAAGCACTGTCCCTACGGGACTCCCTCTCCAGGCAGTAATGGGCCGCAAAAGTCTGGCTTGAAGACCAAGTTGCAGCCTTGCAGATGTCTACCAAGAGCACAGAGCAGAGATAAGCCACTGAGGCAGCCATTGCCCTGACACGATGGGCCGTGACCCTACCCTGCAAAGGAAGGTCAGCTGCCTTGTAAGCCCAGGTGATACAGTCAGCCACCCAGATGGACAAGGTACGCTTGGACACAGCCAACCCCAACTTATTGGGATCAAAAGATACGAAGAGCTGAGTAGCCCTTCTATGCCCCTGCGTACGGTCAAGGTAGAAGGATAAGGCCCTCCTACAGTCCAGGGTATGCAGAACTGCTTCAGCCTGGCTTGCACGAGGCCTAGGGAAGAATGTTGGAAGGACCACCTCCTGATTGAGGTGGAAAGAGGAGACAACTTTTGGGTGAGTCCTGAGGACTATCCTGTTCCTATAAATCCTGGTGTAAGGCCTGTCACAGACCAGGGCCTGAAGCTCACTTACTCGCCTAGCCGAGGTAAGGGCTATCAGGAAGAGTGTCTTCCAGGAGAGGAAGCATAGTGGACAAGTAGCCATCGGCTCAAAAGTAGGGCGAGTCAGTTGCTGCAAGACCACATTCAGCTCCCACTCAGGGGCAGGAGGACGGATGGGAGGCTTGAGCAAAAGCAAGCCCCTGAGAAAGCGGGACACCAAGGGGTGACCAGATAGAGATTGTCCCTCTACCAATGAGTGGTGAGCTGCGAGAGCTGAGAGGTGGATCCGAACAGAATTGGACTTAAGTCCCTGATTGGATAAGTGTAGTAAGTACTGAAGAACTACTGGCACAGTACAGGAGAAAGGATCCTCTGTACGTAGGTGACACCACACAGAAAACCTCTTCCATTTGAGAGCATAGGTTTTCCTAGTGGACGGTTTCCTAGAGGCTAGGACAACCTCCTCAACTTCCTGAGGTAGGCCCCAGGGAACCAAAACTACCCTTGCAGCCTCCAGGCCATCAAATTGAGGGATTTGAGATTGGGGTGCTGAAGGGAACCCTGGTCCTGTGTGAGAAGGTCGGGTTGGAACCCCAGAGGCAGTGGAGGATCCACTGCCAGTTGAAGCAGAAGAGGAAACCAAGGCTGTCTCGGCCACCTGGGAGCTACCAGCAGGACCGAGGCCTTGTCCTGGAGAATCTTGAATAGGGTTCGGGCCACCAAGGGCGTGGGAGGAAACGCATAGAGGAGGCCCTGAGACCAAGATATCAGAAAAGCATCCGCTGCTATCTGCAGAGGATGTGGTTGTCTGGAGCAGAACTTTGGTAGTTGCTTGTTGATGGGGCTGGCAAAGAGATCCATCAAAGGGAGACCCCATTTCAGGAAGATCTTCTGAACTACTGAAGGATGCAGCTGCCACTCGTGGGGCTGCAGTATCCTGCTCAATCTGTCTGCCAGGTAGCTGTCCTGGCCCGGAAGGTACACAGCCCTGAGGAGCATGTTGTGCTTGAGGGCAAAAGAACAAAGGTCCTGAGCTTCCCAACAAAGGATCCTGGACCCAGTTCCGCCCTGTTTGCTCACATAAAACATGGCAACTTGGTTGTCTGTCTGAATCAGGACAGACTGTTGAGCCAGGGTAGGAGTGAAAGCTTTGAGTGCTAATCGAATAGCTCTGAGTTCTAGGAGATTGATCTGCTGTGCAGCCTCCCAGGGAGACCACAGACCCTGGGTGCACTTGCCCAGACAATGCGCTCCCGAGCCTTGCAGGGAGGCATCTGTTGTTAGAAGAACTGTGTAACCTGGAATCTGAAAGGGCACCCCTTTCAGAAGATTGGGTGGGTGTAACCACCAGTTCAGGGAGTGCATAAATGGTCTGGACACCCTTATCCTGTCTCTGAGGCTGCCAGTGGCCTGTGACCACTGAGTCCGAAGGCACCACTGTGCAGGCCTCATATGGAGCCTGGCATTGGGGGTCACATGTACTGTGAAAGCCATGTGGCCGAGAAGCCGCAAGCAGAGTCTGGCGGAGACCAGGGACCTGCTGAGAAACTGACTTGCCAAGGCCATCAACCTTCTGGCTCTGTTTTCTGGCAAGAATGCCTTTGCCAGGAGAGAGTCCAACTGGGCCCCTTATGAACTCCAAGTTCTGGGAAGGGAGCAAAGTGGACTTTGCGAAGTTTATGACAAACCCCAGGCTTTGCAGAAGAGCAATGGTCCTGAGGGTGGCTTGATTGGCCTCCTGACCTGTCTGACCCCTGATGAGCCAGTCGTCCAGATAGGGGAAGGCAAAGATGCCCTGATTTCTCAGGTAGGCCGCCACCACTGCTAAGCACTTTGTAAAGACTGGGGGCGGAGGTGAGGCCGAAAGGCAGCACTCTGTACTGATAATGGTTTCCTCCCACAATGAACCTGAGGTACTTTCTGTGGTCTGGATGAATGAGGATGTGAGTGTACGCATCCTTTAGATCTAAGGAGCATAGCCAATCTCCCTGCTGGAGGTAGGGCAGAAGGGTTCCAAGAGTAAGCATCTTGAACTTTTCCTTCACTAGAAACTTGTTGAGCTTCCTGAGGTCCAAAATGGGACGAAGGCCACCGGTTCTTTTGGGCACCAGGAAATACCTGGAGTAGAATCCGTGACCTTGCAAGTGGGGAGGCACAGGCTCCACCGCCCTGTCCACCAACAGACCCTGAAGCTCCTGACGGAGGTGGTCTGTGTGCAGAGGAGGCCTTGGAGGCTCCCCTGGAAAATATAGGGGAGGCAGTTGATGGAAATGGAGGGCATATCCCCTGTGGATGATGTCCAGCACCCAACTGTCCCCGGTGATAAGGGGCCACTGGTGGGCAAAGAGGGCGAGATGACCTCCTGTGCAGGGTTGGGAGAGCAGTGGAGGAGAGGCTATGCTCAAGGAGTCAAAAGCCCCCACCCTGCTGAGAGGTAGCAGGGGCCTGAGGCTTGGGGGTCCTCTGCCTACGGGGCCCATTACCCTGGCCCTTGGCTTGCTGACCCTGGGGGCAGCTTGGGCAGCCTGATATTGTGGGTACTGTTTGTAGGCAGTGCCCTTCCTCGGGTAAAAGGGCTTTTTACCCGAGCCCTTCTTTTTATGAGAAGGGGCAGAGGTCTTCGACAGCCTTGTCCGGGTGAGGTGCTCGGTCTCGAGCTGAGCGGCCTTCTCGGTCATGGGCTTGCCAAACAGGTTTTCACCTCGGCAAGGGACATCAACCAACTTGTCCTGAACCCATGGCTCGAGGTCCGATGACTGCAGCCATGCCTGGCGTCGAGCCGCGATGCCGGCTGCCGCAACTCGGGCCGAAGCCTCGAAGCTATCGTAGGCGGCGCGGGACATGAACTTCGAGCAGTCCCGAATCCCCGAGGACAAGGACTTAAATCTCTGCAAGGGTTCCCCGGAGAGACCAGCAGAGAATCCGGCCAACTCCTTGGCCAGATCCCGCAAGTACATGCCCATGTACAGCTGGTAAGACTGGACACAGCAAGCAAGCAAGCATCGAGCCCTGAAAACACTTTCTACCAACGCCATCTAGGTTTCGGGCCTCCCTGCCAGGAGGCACTGCGGAGTGCATCTTCTGACTCTTCAGACGATGCATGGCCGATTCCACAACCATGGAATGGTGTGATAGCTATGCTTTCTGAAAACCAGGGCTCTTACGGAGCCGATAGATCGAATCGACCTGCTTGCTAAGAACCGGCGCCGAGGCCGGTGCCTCCCACATACGGAAGAGGAGCCGTTCCAGCATCGGAGGAACCGGGACAGTAAAGGCCTCCTTCGGAGGAGAGTCATACTGCAGCGCCTCGAGCTCTTCAGCTCGAGGCTCTTCCTCGGGATCCGCCGGAATAGCCAAGGCAGTGGCCATATCCCGGACAAACTCCGAGAACCGGGTGTCCTCGGGGGAGGGGGGGACGGACGACCTACTCTGGGGCTCAGACTGCGGTGAGTCCGAAGGGACGCACCGAGTCTTAAAGGTGTCAGGAGACTCCTCGTCCTCCGTCTCCAAAGCCGACTCATCCGAGGAAGAGTCGGGGTCCGACCCCGCGGGGCCCTGGAGTACCCGCCCCGACGCTGGAAGCACCAGCGTCGACGCCCTCGGTCCCGAATGGGAGATTGAGGGGGACTGCGACCGAGGTCGACGCCGAGCCACGATGGACTCGAGTATCGGCTCGGTCTCGGGGTCGACTTCAACGTCCTGGTGGTCAGGGCAGATGCGCCAGACAGGCTGGCCATCAATGCCCGCTGCTGCACCATGAAGGCAGACATTCTGCTCTCCAAGGCTGTCATCCTGAGACTCAGCTCGGGAGACGCAGCAGCCACCGACTCGGGCCCCGGCAGCGCCGGGCCCGACGTCGGCTCCCTGGGAGTCCACGAGGACTACGGGGCTTACGTGTCCAGCAGACTCCGGCTCCACACGAGGAACTTTGGCAGGCTACTCCAGTTCCACAGGCCCGGGGCGACGGTCGGGGGTCTTAGACCTGGCCCTCGAGGAGCCAGGGACCTCTTCCGACGATGCCCTCGCGAGCCGTTTCTTCCTCTTGCGTTCCCGGTCGGGGGACCCCCTGTCCGAGGAGCTTCGACGGCGCTCGGGATCGGAATCCCGAGACGTCGAGGCCTCAGACGAGGTCCGGGCCCGGCTGGAGGCTGTCCGAGAAAAGCCTTTCCTTTTGCTGCTGGCGACTTCGTAGTGCCTTGGAAGACATCTTTCCACAGGCCCCGCATGACTTAGGATCGTGGTCGGGGCTGAGGCACCGAAGGCAGCAGTCGTGTGTGTCGGTGAGAGACATTAGTTTCTTACACCGATCACACTTCTTAAAACCACTGGAAGCCATCGGGGAAAAAACAGTCCCCGCGAGGTCAAAAGACCGGCCTTCCAGGGAAAAAGAGAAAAAAGGGCGCGAACGCCAGCCACGAAGGGCAAAAAACGAAAAAGAGGAATCGGGCTCGATTCAGGTCTACCGAACCCGGTGGGAGGGGAACCGGCGTCGAACCGGAAGAAAAAAAGAGCAAGAAAATCGCTGAAAAATCTACTTTTAACCGGGAAAACTGGACACACGTCCGGTGGGATTCACGGAAAAAAAAGAGACTCAGGTAAGATGGCACCTTTAGGCGGGAAGGGAACCGCACATGCGTGCCTGCATTCCCAAAGGCTTTCATAGAAAGCTGGGGAAATGCTCCGCTGGGGCTTCATCGGCGCCGATGACACCCATATGTGAGGACTGACTTCCTGCTTGGTCCTGGAGAATACTAAAAACAAATATGTTGTCTTTGAGTTCATTAATACTCTTAACTAAGTACACTTAGAAGACTGTAGTTGAGTTTGAATGTACACGGGTTATTAGGGTAACATCCATAGAAGGAGAATGTTGCTAAGATATAATTTTTAAATGTTTCACTGTTTATTGTAGTAATATATTAAGACAGAGATTGTGTTAACATTAGGGATAGTATTCAATACTCTCGGGTGAAGGGGGATTGCAATTGGCATATGTCTATGAGTATGCTAAAGAGATTTTGACAATAAAAATTTAAATAAAAAAAAAACAAACAAAAAAAACGAAACAGCCTGACCACAAAGATCAAACTAAGTAGGGCTCAACTGACCAGGAGAACCTGATAGGGAGCTCAGCTCCTGCATTCCAAGTGGGAAACTCCAGAAGGGTATTTGTGAATATGTCCTGGTGATGTCTGCTGGCCTGCTCTACTGGAAGGTGCTTCTTAGGGAGGCAACTGCACAGGAGCCACCAAACTCCAGAAGCTGCAACAGTCCAGCAATCACTATCTGCTGGAGACAGTGACATACTGGAGAGTACCCCTAGCTGCACCAGCCTTAGTATCAGTGATTGTCATGGAATCTTCAAGTCTGTCTCCAACATCTACTGGCAGGGGGACATAACCCACTTGTCTGGATTGATCTAGCAGGAAAATCTGGAACTGCAGTTGCCTCAAACATTGCTATAATGATCTTTGGAGATAGATAGATAGATAGATAAATAAATAAATAAAAGGAAAGGGAAAAGGAAGCCCAGAACCTCACACCAAATTAGAGTATTTTAGGAGGGTCAGCTTTATGGAAGGGAAATTGCTTTACATACACTTTCACTGGATCTTTAATTCCTGCTCCTGAAGAGCCCAGGCCTTGTCCTTCCTTCCAGCCCATCTTCCTGAGCATCTGAAACCCCACATTCTGGTCTGTCAGCTTTCTGTTAGCAAATTCTAAATCCTTTGGTTTCTGCAAGGAGGAGAAATTAACACAGTGCAGCATGAGAATTACCTGGTTTCAGCAATAAATCAATACATTCTACAATGTGCAGGAACTCAATCAGCAATTAAAAGGTCCAACAGAAATTTGCATAAATGCCTCCTTTCAGCTGATGCATCACCCAAAATTACCAGATACACCAACAGTATTACTTTACTCACTTGTTTGACCTTTCTAACTGCTGGTCTTCCACGTGGTCTATCATAACCAATTCTGATAGGGTCATGAACTGAAAGTCAAATTGAAGACAAAATTAAATCAGTTTAACTTGATAACCCCATAATCAGACATTTTCATTTTCTATCCAGTCATCAAAAAGATCTGTGTAACTGTTCTTGTATTAGGGAGGGGTCAGAGCTTTTGATCAAAAGGATCACAATTGTGGACACAGCCATGATCCAAAAGCTCAAAACCAAACCTAAAAGGCATCCTCTGTGTATAAAACACGAGCTCCTATGAAAAGGATGTTAAAACTTCAACAGCACAATTAGGATCTTGTCAGATCACACACACCTTTGTAGGGCTAAAATCATTCCTTTAGACATGCACAACACTGACCTTGTGGTTCCTCTACAAGACACACCCTCTTCTTGGGAAGTATGCCAACTTTCAGTGATTTGACTCTCTTCCGTGGGAGTGGTGCCCGGACAGGAGGAGTCACTCCACTATGTAAGGCACCCTCATTAGGCGCTTCTGCTGCCTCACACTCCATCTCTGTTTCAGCAGTTTTGACTGATGACCCCTTCATTTTGACCTCGACCTTGACACGTCCTGCTGAATCCGTCTTAGAGGCTCTTTGTTTGGAAGCGTCCGAATCTTTAGATGTGTCCATTGTTTGACGGAATTCAGTCACCTTCATCCGATAAAATCTATAAGCTGGGCTTTTCTGCTCATGCAAAAACCTATATATTGAAAGTCATTTACTCAGTCTTTCCAATTACTCTGCAAAACCATTAAATCAGCAGAAACAGATACAAAATAGATTTAGCAAGGGTAGTGTTGCCTAACTAATCTAGATTTTTGTTGAGGGTGTTAAACATGTGGATATAAAGCAAGTCTGTTGATACAGCATATCTAAATTTTCAGAAAGATTTGGCAAAGTCCCCCATAAGACTCTTGAGGAAATTAAAACGACATGGAATAAGACAATGACTTAATGTGGATTGAGATCTGATAAAGCATAGTTACTCACCTGTAACAGGTGATCTCCGGGAACAGCAGGAATTTAGTCCTCACGTATGGGTATCGTCAGTACCGACGGAACCTGCGCGGGAACACTCCCCAGCGTCCAATTAGAAAGCTTATGGGAGCATCCCACAGCGCCTGTGTGCTGCCATCCCGCCTTTCCCAACTTCCTCTCTCCAGTTGAGTTTTAAAGCTGAGACAAAGAGAGAGAGAGGGAAAGAGATAGAAAGAAACAACTCCTAGGGGAGGTGGGTGGGTTGTGAGGACTAAATTCCTGCTGTTCCCGGAGATCACCTGTTACAGGTGAGTAACTATGCTATCTCCAGGAACAAGCAGGAATGTAGTCATCACATATGGGGACTCCCTAGCCTTAGATGCCAGGGAGAGACCCCAGAAGTTGTGTGTCCCTGAGAAGGGCTCCACTTCCCCCCATGGATCTCTGGCATCCTACCATGGTTGTTGGGTAGGAGTTGATTAGGTATGGAACAGGTGTTGGAGAACAGCCTGACCAAACAAGGCATCTCGGCGGGAGTCCTTGTCCAAGCAGTAATGGGCTGTGAAGGTATGAACCGAGGCACAGGTGGCACCTCGACAAATGTCGTCAATAGACACAGAGTGCAGATGAGCCACTGAAGCTGCCATGGCTCTCACATTGTGAGCTGTGACATGGCCCTCCAGAGGAAGATTCTTACTTTGATAGGTAAAGGCTATACACTGAGCAATCCAATTAGATAGTGTTCTCTTGGAGACTGGAAGTCCCAAATGAGAAGGATCAAAAGCAACAAAGAGTTGACAGGACTTTCTATGTTGCTGTGTTCTTTGTAAATAAAAAGCTAAAGCTGTTTTACAGTCCAAAGTATGAAGGTTCCTTTCTGCATTTGATGCATGAGGCCTTGGAAAGAACACAGGCGGGTAGACCGCTTGGTTTAGATGAAAAGGCGAGACCCACCCTTTGGCATAAAGCATGGATGAGTCCTAAGGACTACCTTGTCATGATGAAACCTTGTATAAGGTGGATCAGCTACTAGTGCTTGCAACTCACTGATGCGACATGATGTGATTGCAATGAGAAAGATAACCTTCCAAGAAAGGAATTTCAAGGAGGTAGTAGCTAAGGGTTCAAAAGGTGGCTTCATGAGCTGACCAAGAACCAAATTTAAGTCCCATGCCACAGGTGGTGGCTTTATGGGAGGCTTAGTTAGCAGAAGGCATCTCATAAATCTTGCTATAAGAGGATGGGAGGAGATAGGTTGTCCATTTAGGGGCTTGAAGGAAACTGCAATAGCACTCAAATGGACCCTCACTGAGTTAGTCTTAAGTCCTGCATTGGATAAATGAAGGAGATACTCCAGTAATGATTCCAGAGGTATGGCACTGGGGTTAAGACCCTTCTGCGAACACCATACGGTAAACCTTTTCCACTTGAAAGCATAACAGCGTCTTGTGGAAGGTTCCTGGAAGCATAAAGGATATCCTTTATTTGCTGAGGGAGGTTAAGATCATGGAGATCTAGGCCTTCAGCAACCAAGCTCTGAGATGCAGAGACTGGGGATTGGGATGCCACAACATTCCGTCCTCCTGAGATAGGAGATCTGGAGCAGACCCTAACTCCAGGAAAGGAGCCTCAAGAGAGAGATGTAGAAGCAGAGGGTACCACACTTGCCGTGGTCAATATGGAGCTATCAGAATCATACGGCCTCTGTCTCTCTGAAGCTTGAACAGGGTTTTGGGAATTAGGGGAATGGGTGGAAAGGCATACAGGAAGTCTTGACCCCAGTAAAGGAGGAAAGCATCCCTGGCCTGAGCCCCCTGAGCCGGGGTCCTGGAACAGAACCGGGGAAGTCTGGCATTCCACGGACTTGCAAAGAGGTCTATGTCCGGGGTTCCCCAAATTCGAAAAATCCTGGCCACCAGGTCTGCATGCAGAGACCACTCGTGTGGAAGCAGAACTCGACTGAGTCTGTCTGCCCAAGAGTTTTGTACGCCTGGAAGATACACCGCCAGGAGATGAATCTGATGCTCTCTGGCGAGGACCCATAGTCGCAAAGCTCCATTGCAAAGCGACAGAGAGCCTGTTCCCCCCTGCTTGTTCATGTAGAACATGGCTACTTGACTGTCCGTATGAATGAGGACTGTCTTGTAGCTGAGCAGGGTGTGGAACACTCGAAGAGCAAGGAAGATTGCTCTGAGCTCCAAGAGATTGATATGTAGATGAGTCTCCTGTGGAGACCAGGTGCCTTGGGTGGAGAGGTCCTGTAGATGAGCTCCCCCAACCCATCGGAGAAGCATCTGTTGTGAGAGTTGCCTGGGGTAAGGGTTGTTGGAAAGGGGACCCCAGCAATAGGTTTTGAGTGGACTTCCACCACTGGAGGGACAAAACAAGCCGACTTGTGTTTGCTATTTTGTCCGACAGGCACCCTGATGCTTGGGTCCACAGAGTGGATAAAGTCCACTGGGCTATCCTCATATGGAGGCGAGCATAGGGAACCACATGCACGGTAGATGCCATGTGGCCTAGTAGTTGTAGCATTTCTCAGGCAGTGAGATGAGACTTTAGCACTGCTTGAGAAGCTAACTGCACCATGAGAAGGCAACGGGCCTGGGGGAGATAGGCCCTTGCCTTTCTGGTGTCCAGCAAAGCTCCTATGAACTCTAAAGACTGAGTGGGAGTTAGAATGGATTTTTGGATGTTTATTACAAGACCCAAATACTGAAGGATACGCATTGAGCAGGATAGAGAAGTCCTGGCCTCTGACTCTGTTGGGGCTCGAATGAGCCAGTCGTCTAAGTAGGGGAAGACGAATATCCCTAGAGTGTGGAGAAATGCTGCTACGACAGCCATGCATTTCGTGAACACTCTTGGTGCTGAGGCCAGGCCAAAAGGAAGCACCCTGTATTGGTAGTGCTTTCCTTGAAAAAGGAACCAAAGGAACCTTCTGTGGGTTGGATGGATGAGGACATGGATGTTATGTATCCTTGAGATCTAGAGAACAAAGCCAATCCTGACTCTGAAGGTATGGCAGCAGAGTTCAGAGAGAAATCCTTTTGAATTTCTCTTTGACAAGCAATTTGTTCAATTCTCCGAGGTCTAAATTAGGTCTGTATCCCCTGTTTTCTTTGGAATAAGGAAATAAGGGGAGTAGAATCCTGTACCCTGCTGATGAATGGGTACTTCTTCTATTGCCCTTTGGGCAAGAAGAATAGCGACCTCCTGCCCTAACAGGTTGATGAGAGAGGTCGGAGAATTGAACTGCCTTACTATTGTGCGAGGGGGCATGCTTGAAAAATGAAGCTTGTACACCCCTCCTTTATGATGGAGAGTGTCCAATGCTCTGCTGTTATCTGCCCCCATCTGTGGGCAAAGTGACATAGCCTTCCTGGCTCTTGGGGGACCAGAGCTTCCACCATTCCAGGAAGGTTAAGTTCTCTAGCTGAAAGTCAAAGGTCTTGTGGAGGCTGAGACTGCTGTGACGGCTGAGGCTTAGCAGTCTGCTTTCTTCTGTTTGGGTGGTTGCTGACCCTTCTTGACAAACTGACCTGCCGTACGTGCCTGCTGAGCATAGGCAGGATAATATCCTTTCTTCTTAGAAAAGAATGGTTTCTTGAATGATTTCTTTCTAGCAGGATCAGCTGTGGACTTGGATAATCTATCCAAGGTGGAATTTTCAGCATCCTTCTCATTGGCTTTTTCATGCCAATCTCTACCAAACAGGTTCTCACCAGTACAAGGGATGTTTCCCAATTTGTCTTGTACCCAGAGCTCTAGATCAGATGCCTGGAGCCAAGCAATTCTACGTACACCTATGGCAATAGCAGAGGTCCTGCTTATGCACTCAAAGCAGTCAAAGGCTGCACGGTTGACAAATTTAGAAACATCTTGGACATGTTTGACCAAAGTGAGAAAATCCTGTCGTCTATCTTCAGGAAGAATAGGACTTAAAGCTCCTAAATCATCTGTGACCTCCTTCAGGAACATTCCCATGTAGAGACTATAGGAACTGATCCTGGCAGAAAGCATGGAAGCTTGGAAGGCACGACGTTCAAAAGCATCCAAGGTTCTGCACTCACGTCCTGGAGGATTAGAGGCATGCCTTTTGGCACTCTTGATCCTTCTCATAGCTGATTCCATTACAATAGAGTGGTGAGGAAGCTGAGCCTTTTGGAAACCAGGACAAGGAGGGACTCGATACATAGTATCCAGTCTGCAAGAATGAGGAGAGGTGGTAAGAGGTGTCTCCCACATCCTTAACATGAGATCATATAAAATCTCATGAATGGGCAAAGAAGCTGCCTCCTTAGGAGTTTTGGGATATTGTAGAATTTCCAACTCCTTGGCCCTTGGCTCTGTTTCAGGGGCCACAGTAATGGACAGACCCCGAGCCACCTCCCTGATAAAATCCTGGAAGGAAATATCCTCCGGAGGAGACATCCTGCGCTTAGGGGAGGAGGGTTCCTCTGGGAGAAGCATTCCTGCATTGACAGAACTGTCAGAATCCTCAGATTCTTCTGAGGACTCGAAGTACCGTCTGTCCGGATGCTCTTGAAGAGCCCGATACCCGTACCGACCGAAGTCGGTACCGGGAGTAATTGGTACCGGGGTATCGGTACCGGAGGGCATCGGATGACTAGGTACCGGCAAAGCAGACACCGATGCCATCGGTACAGATACTGATGCCGGGGCCGGTACCGGCTGAATTGTCTGTCGCGGTTCCGAGGGCGTTGATGCCGCAAGGAAAGTCGCCAGACTGCACTCAATAACCAAGAATCTCTGGTCTATCAACGCTGCCGATGCCTGGATGTCGGTACCGGAGACGACCGCCGGTACCCCAGAGCATGGCACCAGTAGTTCTGCCGAGGTCTCGAGAACATCTTGGAACCCCGATAATGCTTTGGAAGCTGAAGCCTCCCGCCGTGGCAATTTCGCCAGTGCAGAATCAAGGGCAATGCCAGAGGCATCTCGATGCTTAGAAAGAGATCTACCCTTTGAGGACCGGCTAGACTTATGTTTAGTTACCTGAGATCCACGGGAGGAAGAGGAAGCCCTGGAAGACGTCAATGCCACCGAAGCTGCATCAGAAGGAAACAGGGTACTGAGCTTAGCAGCTCGGTTCTGCCGACCTCTTTTAGACATCTTGGCGCAGGACATACAATCCATGATGGAGTGGTCAGGACCTAAACATTTTAGACACCATTCATGGGTGTCGGTGACAGAAATGGTACCGCCACACTTGGTGCACTTTTTGAAACCTGAGGCAGGTTTCTCCATTATAAGAAAAGGTTTTGGGCCTAAGGCCCAAAAAGAGAAATGGTACCGCCACACTTGGTGCACTTTTTGAAACCTGAGGCAGGTTTCTCCATTATAAGAAAAGGTTTTGGGCCTAAGGCCCAAAAAGGCGCGTGCACCTGAAGAAAATAGGAAAAAAGTAGAATATATATATATCTATATATTTTTTTTTTTTTTTTTTTTAAAGACAGAAAATAAGAAGAAAAAAACGGCGGTACCGGTAAAGCGTCGAGGAAGGCAGATGTGACCACAAAAAAGAAAGAAAGAAAGAAGAATTCTTCTGCGCTGACAGGAATAACGACCTGCTGCCTCCGCGGAAAAAGAAAAACTGGAGAGAGGCAGTTAGGAAAGGCGGGAAGGCAGCACGCAGGTGCTGTGGGATGCTCCCAAAAGCTTTCTAATTGGACGCTGGGGAGCGTTCCCGCGCAGGGTCCGTCGGTACCAACGATACCCATATGTGATGACTACATTCCTGCTTGTTCCTGGAGATAATCTTTTCCCCCTAGGGGAATAAAGTCTTAATAGCTGAGATAGAGGAAATTTTTGACAGTCCTCTGACAGTAGGCTTATCAGTGTCTGACTTGCTTGAAATAGCCAATCCTTGTTGAAGAGATACTCTCCAGTACAAGGACTATTTCCCAGCTTTACTTGTACCCATTTATCCAAGTCTGAAGCTTGGAGCCAGGCAATACGTCGTGCTCCTATGGCTATAGCAGACGTTCTGCTAATAGACTCAAAGCAGTCCAAGGAAGCACGAGTAAGGAATTTAGAGATATTTTGAGCATGCTTGACTAATAATAAATAGTCTGCTCTTTTATGTTCTTGAAGATAAGGGTTCAAAAGCTTTAAGTTCTTTGTAACCTCTTCAAGAGGGAATCCCATATAGAAAATATATGAGATAATTCTTGCTGAAAGCATGGATGCTTGGAAGCATCGACGCCCAAAAGCATCTAAGGTTCTAGACTCATGACCTGGCGGGTAAGAAGAATGCTTTTTTTGCACTCTTAATGCACCTCATTGCTGATTCTACTACTATAGAATGATGAGGAAGTTGAGTCTTTTGAAAACCTGGAGAAGGTGGCACTTTATACATAGTGTCAAGTCTTTGAGAATGTGGGGATACCGTTAAGGGGGTTTCCCACATTCTTAATAATAGATCTTGTAAAATCTGATATACAGGAAGCATAAACATCTCCTTTGAAGCCCAGGGGTATTGCAGAGTTCCTGAATCCCTTGGTATAGACTCTTTCTGAGGTATGGAAATGGCAAGTAGCTTTGCCATATCAAGCACAAAAGCTTGAAAGGAAATCTCTTCTGAGGGGTACCCTCCAAATTGAGGGGTAAAAACTAGAACTGATGAAAGTTCAGCTGTGGTACCCATGGAGTCATCCCAGTCATCGGAATCGGAAGACTTGAAAGGATGAAGTACCAGATTTTCTTTAAAAAGATGTCTTCGGTACCACTCGAGGTCGGTACCGAATCCTCTATGCTTGAGAGCGATTCCAGGCTCGGCATCGGAGGAAGCCAGCCCGTCAAAGGAAATATCGACGGTACCGGTAGCGGTGCCAATGTCGATACCGGCACGTGCACCGATGCCGATGGCAATGCCAGCACCGGTAAAGATGCCCATAGCAGCATCGACACCGACAGCGGCACCGATGCCAATACTGGCACCGAAGCCGACACCGGCATTCGGGGAATGGTCTGCAGCGATTCTAGCGGTACCGAAGTAGCTGAGAGATTCGCTAGACCAAGTTCGATGGCGAGGAGTCTTTCATCCATCACCATAGCCGATGCCGGGGTATCGGTACCGCTCGAAGTGGCCAGATCCACCGAGCATGGCACAGGTATATCCATGGAGGTAAAAACCTCGGGAACAACCTGAAGCCCCGATAATGCTTTGGAGCCCGAAGACTCCCGCTGGGACTGTATTGCCATAATGTCCTCGAGGGCAACGCCAGAGGCATCTCGATGCTTAGGAGATCTACCTCTCGAGGACTGGCTAGTCTTAACAGACTTTTGTTTGGTTATCTGACCCTGGGAGGAAGATGAAACGCTGGCTGGTGACATCAGGCCTGACGTGAACCGGGTATCAAGTTGTACTCGATCTTGAAGAGTTCTTCTAGTTAAACTCCTGCAGGCGTAACACTCCATCGAGTAATGGTCAGGACCTAAACAGTTTAGACACCAGTTATGAGTGTCTACTAATTTAGTTGTACCGCCACACTTTGAGCATTCCTGAAGGATAGTGGCTGGCTTTTTCCATGAGAAAAGGATAGAGGCCTAGTGGCCAAAATACTTCAGCACTAAGTAGGAACGAAAATATTCTTTACTGAAAAAGGAAAATTTTCAGTAAAAAGAAAGAAAAGCACCGGCGGTACCGGTGGGCAAACGAAGGCAGGCGCGACCACAAAAAATAAAAAAAGAATTTTCCATGGTGACAAGGACACGTCCTGTCGGCTCCGCGGAAAACGAAGAACTGATGTGAGGGAAGTGAATAGGCAGGAAGGCAGCGTGCATGCGTGTGGGCATGCTCCCAAAGGCTTTCTTTTGGGAAGCTGGGGAGCATTCCCACGCAGGCTCCGTCAGTACCGACGTTTACCCATATGTGAAGACTCATTCCTGCTTGTTCCTGGAGATATATTTATACTAGAGAAATTAACTGCTTAGACATGCATGAGTCTTGAGGGTTTCCATTTTTTTCAAACAATTTAATCAGTGAAAGAACAAGCAAAAGCCTTTTAGAGCAATAATTCCTTCTCAACTGAGCAGCAGATCACTCACCAAAATTCAGGATTTGATGCACTATTTTCCATGCTGAATTTTTCTATTTCTGGTCCCACCTGTGCAACAAACTGGGCCAGCTTCTCAGCTGTATCCTTTGTTTTAGCATCAACTGGGAATGACAAAACAAGAATTCCAATCATACTGAGGTCTCCTAGTTTGTCAAGCTCCACTATCAAAGGTATGCATATATCCATGATGACAACTACAAGTGGTTATAAATTGTAACATACTGTTGAGAAAACATGAAAAACAAAAAAATATCCTGCAAACCCAACAACTGATGCAATACATTAAGGATCATGCACAGTAATATCATTGTGTTAATGGAAGGAAGCATGTGTTACCTGCTACCATGTTCATATGAATAACCTGGGCATTGCTGCAAATAGTTTGCCCTAATGTTTAGTAAACACGGCCCTAAATCACTATAAATACACTGGAGCTTCTGCTACCAAAATTCACCTTTTAAGAAGGAAGAATATTGCAAAAGCAGTGATTCTACTAAACTGTACTCAGTATAAGGAAAAATAGCATACTCACTCACCTGTAACAGGTGTTCTTCAGGAACAAGCAGGAAGTCAGTCCCAGGGCCAGCGCTACCCAGGAAGCCGGGTAAGCACGTCAGGAAGGTGCCATCGCTATCCGCCCACCACCCACCGCTTAGAAAAAGAAAGCAGCCGCAGGAATATTTCTCTGTTCCCACAGCTCTGCTTTCTTTTAAACGGCTGGATCGCGGAGTTTCTAATAGCAAGAATAAGCATTTCCTGTTTCTCATAAGAGCTCTCTTGGCCACCGCTGCACACTGAACGGAGGATTTTAACATGTTATCCACAATGACGCCTAAATCTTTTTCCTGGGCGGTGGTTCCTAAGGTGGAACTTTGCATCGTGTAGCCATAGTTTGGTTTGTTCTCAGTATTTCAGGCTCATATGCCAATGGGTGCATTGAGTATGTGAGTGTAGGCCTCTTTGAGGTCCAGGAAAGAAAGCCAGTTTTGTTGGAGATGAGGAAGAAGGGTTCCCAGTAAGATCTTGAATTTTTCTTTTACTAGGATCCTGTTGGGGTCTCGGAGATCCAGAATGGGCCTGAGCCCTCCTGACTTCTTTGGAATGAGGAAGTAGGGGGAGAAGAACCCTTTGCGGTGTTCTTGAGGAGGTACCAGTTTGATGGCTCCCTGGGTTAGGAGAGAGGTTACCTCCTGTTGTAGAAAGGCATTGAGGGAGGTCTCTGAAGGAGCTTGGCTTCTGAAGTGGTGAGGGAGGAGTTCCTGAAAGTTGAGATGGCATCCATTCTGGATGATGGTAAGCGTCCATCTCTCCGAAGTGATGTTTCTCCATTGTGTGATAAAGTTTGAGAGTCACCCAGGGATGGGCAGTGCATCTAAATAGGATGGACTGGCTATGCTCCCGAAGGGGGAGTCAAAAAGAAAATGTGGCTGCAGCTGTTTTGACAGCCTGGGCTTTTTGGCCTGTTTGGGCCCCTGCTGTTTTTGCAGTGAAGGGTAGGTTGGCTGGGAATACTGATAAAACCTCCTCTTCTTGGGATAGAAGGATTTTTTTCAATTGGGCCTTCTTTTTTTTTTTAGAGGGGTCAGATGTTTTTCTCAAAAGTCTTTTGAGGATGGTGTCGTCAGTTTCCAGCTCACCGGCCTTCTCACACCAGTTCTTTCCAAACAGGTTCTAACCTGTACAGGGAATGTTAGTTAGCTTGTCTTGTACGCACTGTTCTAAGTCGGAGGATTGAAGCCATGCTAGTCGCCTTGCTCCGATGGCTATGGAGGAGACTCTACTAGAGGACTCAAACGCATCAAAGGCTGCCCTGTTCATAAACTTTGACACGTTCTGGCTGTGGGACAAGACTACTTGGAAGGCTGGGCATTTCTCTTCTGTAAGGAAAGGTAGAAAGCCCTCCCAGTCCTTATTCAGCTCCTTGAGGAACATCCCCATATAGAGGACATAGGAGTTGATTCGGCTAGCTAACATGGAAGCCTGGAAAGTATGGCAAGCAAAGGAATCGAGGGTTCTTGATTCCCAGCCTGGAGAAAGAGAGGCGTGGGTTTTCCTGCTTTTAATGCAGCGCACTGCTAATTCCACCATCACAGAGTGGTGGGGAAACTGCAGCTTCTGAAAGCCCGGGCATTCAGGGACTAGATACATAGTACCAAGTCAGTGACTTATGGGGGAGATAGCTAAAGGTGTTTCCCACATCCTCAACATTAAGTTATGGAGGATGCAATGCACTGGAAGGAGGGTGGCTTCCTTTGGTGCAATCAGGTACTGCAATATCTCCAACTCCTCTGCCCTGGGTTCCGACTCTGAAGCTGCAGGGATGGAACGTCCTGCTGCCATGTCCCGAATGAATTCTTGAAATGCCTCCAGCGGGTATTTCCTCCGGGTACTTAATTGTGGAGGAGAGGTATCCGGTGCAAAATCCCTAAGGTCCTCGGAGTCTAGTGATTGATGATCCGAGTCTGAGGAATCGGAATCGGACTCCGGAGAATAGCGATGGTGCCAGTGTCAAGTATAGCGGCGGTGTCATTCGATGTCCTCTGATTCCATTCAATGTCTGGACCACGAAGGATCTAAGCTCTGAATTGAGAAGGTAACAGCATCAGGGGTGCCATCAGCATTGGAAATGGTATTGAGGGCATTGAGGACATCAGAACCGTCGGCGCCTGCTGGTTGAAGCCAGTGGCAGAGTCTCTGGGGCCAAGGGCATTACTGGCACAGTGGCTTCCAGGAGAGCTGCTAAGGTCCATACTAGAGTCAGCATGCCCGTACTAGTGGTCACTTGTGCCTGGTCACCGGATGGAGCAAGATTGGCTGCAATCATACCAGGGCACAGTATCGAGGGTTCGGCAGAGGACGTAGCCTTGAAAACCTCTCGAATCCCCACTGAAGCAATGGAGGACAAGTCCGTCCACCGGGGATGCCTGGACCGATGACTGGAGTCAGATGAAATCCACAATGACTCCTGGTGTGAGCGGGAGCATTCGCGGGATCGCTCCCTTGATGTCCTGGGCTTACCGGGAGTGTCCTTGGACTTCCGACTTGGATCCTTCGTGATCTCCAAGGGTTCTCAGGGAAAAGACTTGTCCTTCAGGTGCGAAGGAGAGGGGTTTTTGATTCTCTTCTCTCCGTGCCTGAATTCATTAGAGTACTTGGAGGTCAGAGAACTTGATGATGCCCTCGAAGAGGTCAACTCTCACAGAAGAAACCCCATAAGCCAAGCCACAAACGAATCCAATGAAAAAAGGCCTGCTAATTAAACATCTTGCATCATCAGTAATTTGTTATAAGAAACAGTGTAGTGCACAGTTGTTTGTGTATCAACTATTTTTTGTCGGATCGTCTGTAAGTGAGGATGTGAAACATTCTCTTAAAACAGACCCTCCATTTTATTCAATTTTTAAAAACGGTCTCAACGACCCACATTTGCCAGAGGCTATCAACGGCCAAAAAGACCAGCCACTGCAAACATAAGACTTTTAAATGATTATCAATCCCTAATTAGAAACAGCTTCCTGCTATCACCAAATGTCACAATAGGAATTTCACAAAGTTCATCAAAACTGTGTCAGATGATATAGTGATAGGGCTGAACAAGTATAAACTTATCTCCCCCGTCGATGTTAACTTTTCATCTCATCCCGACGGAGACCGTAAGCTGGTTCGCCACAATTAATTTCCTTGAAAGACATTCTCTCCAAACATCGGGTAGTCCCATCGGATAGTCGAAGAGGTCAAGGCAAAGATAGGGTGTCTGAGGGGAAGAGTTCCCCAAACATTTTGGCTCGGTTCCCGAGATCCCTTTTAGTCATTTCTTTACAGAGAGCACACTTGGTAGGGATGTGATCCTACTACTACTACTTAGCATTTATATAGCGCTACCAGTCGTATGCAGCGCTGTACAGCATAGACATGTAAGAGACAATCCTTGCTCATCAGGCTTACAATCTAGTTAAGACAACACACAAAACATGGGAGGTGTAGGCAGAGGTCGAACAAGGGAGAGAAAAGGAGATCAGGTGAGTCAAGATATAAAAGCAACAGCAAAGAGATGAGCTTTTAACCTGGACTTGAAGAGGGCCAGAGAGGGTGCCTAGCGTGCAGACAGAGGTAATCTGTTCCAGGCGTAAGGTGCAGCAAGGTGAAAGGAGCGAAATCTGGAGTTAGCAGTACGAGAGCGGGGCATAAATAGAAGCAGTTTGCCAGAGGAGCGGAGCTCCCGAGGGGGGTTATAAGGGGAGATAAGAGATGAAAGGTAGTGAGGAGCCGCGGAGTGAATACATTTATAGGCCAGCAGAAGAAGTTTGAACTGGATGCGGAAGCGGATAGGGAGCCAATGAAGTGACTTGAGGAGAGGAGTAATATGGGCATGACGAGGATGGTGGAAGATTAGCCGCGCAGCAGAGTGTTGAACAGATTGAAGGGGAGCGAGATGATTCAAAGGGAGACCAGTAAGGAGTAGGTTACATTAGTCAAGGCGGGAGGTGATTAAGGAGTGGATAAGCGTTTTAGTAGTGTGTTCAGAAAGGAATGGGCGGATTTTGCTAATGTTGTAGAGAAAGAAATGAGATGGATGTGTGTGGAGAGAGAGAAGTCAAAGACAACCCCCAGATTGTGGGCTGATGAGACAGGAAGGAGTACAGAGTTATCTACAGAGACTGAGAAAGGAGGAAGAGGGGTGGAGGTGTTAGGGGGAAAGATAAGAAGTTCAGTCTTGGCCATGTTCAATTTCAAGCGGCGGTGAGACATCCAGGCAGCAATGTCAGAGAGGCAGGCAGAGATCTGGGTCTGGATTGCTGGAGAGAGTTTGGGTAGAGAGGTAGATCTGGGAGTCATCAGCATACAGATGGTACTGAAAGCCTTGGAAAGAGATGAGCGCACCGAGGGACTGGGTATAGAGAAAAGGAGTGGACCTAAGACAGATCTATGGGGTAACTCAACAGGGAGCAGGGTAGGGGAGGAGCCACCGGAACACACACTGAAGGAGCGATGGGAGAGATAGGAGGAGAACACCAGGATAGTACAGAGCCCTTGAAGCCAAGCGAGGACAGGGTGTCAAGGAGAAGATTGTGGTCAACGGTGTCGAAAGCAGGAGAGGTCAAGAAGGATGAAAATGGAGTACAGGCCCTTGGATTTAGCCAGGAACAAGTCACTGGAGATTTTGGCAAGAGCAGTTTCGGTAGAGTATAGAGGACGAAAGCCAGACTGTAAGGGATCCAGGAGGGCAGGAGAGGAGAGGAAGTCAAGGCAGCGGTGGTGAAAGCACAGTTATTACCTGTAACAGGTGATCTCTGGGAACAGCAGGAATAAGTCTTCACATATGGGTATCGTCGGTACTGACAGAGCCTGCGCGGGAACACTCCCCAGCGTCCAGAAAGAAAGCTTTTGGGAGCATCCCACAGCGCCTGCGCGCTGCCTTCCCGCCTTTCCCAACCGCCTCTCTCCAGTTCGAGTTTTAAGCTGAGACAAAGAGAGAGAGAGGAAAGGAAAGATAGATAGAGAGATAGATACAACTCCTAGGGGAGGTGGGTGGGTTGTGAAGACTTATTCCTGCTGTTCCCAGAGATCACCTGTTACAGGTAAGTAACTGTGCTATCTCCAGGAACAAGCAGGAATGAGTCTTCACATATGGGGACTCCCCAGCTAGAGATGCCAGGGAGATCTCCAAGGTTGTGAGTCCCTGAGAAGGGCTCTACCTGCCCCCATGGATCTCAGGCATCCAACCAGGGATGGGGGGTAGGAATTGATTAGGTATGGAACAAGTGTTTGAGAACAGCCTGACTAAAGAAGGCATCCCGGCGGGAGTCCTTGTCCAAGCAGTAATGGGCTGTAAAGGTATGAACCGAGGCCCAGGTGGCCGCTCGACAGATTTGGTCGATGGACACAGAGTTCAGATGACCCATAGAGGCTACCATGGCCCTCACATTGTGAGCTGTGACATGGCCCTCCAGAGAAAGCACAGTTACTTACCTGTAACAGGTGATCTCTGGGAACAGCAGGAATTAGTCCTCACATATGGGTACGTCGGTACCGACGGAGCCCGTGCGGGAAAGCTCCCCAGCTTCTTAGAATAGAAGCTTTTGGGACCTCCCACTGCACATGCGCACTGCCTTCCCGCCTTCCTGAACAGCTCTCCTCAGTTTCGAGTTTATAGCTGAGTCAACAGAGAGAGGACAGGAAGATAGATAGATAAAAGATACAACTCCTAGGGGAGGTGGGTGGGTTGTGAGGACTAATTCCTGCTGTTCCCAGAGATCACCTGTTACAGGTAAGTAACTGTGCTATCTCCAGGAACAAGCAGGAATAAGTCCTCACATATGGGGACTCCCTAGCTTAGATGCATGGGATCCCCTGTAAAGGTTCGCCATCTTCGTATGGATCTCAGGCATCCATTCTGGGAAGGTGGGCAGGAGTTGTTTAGGAATGGAACAGGTGCTTGAGGACAGCCTGGCCAAACAAGGCATCCCGGCGGGAGTCCTTGTCCAAACAGTAATGGGCTGTGAAGGTATGAACCGAGGCCCAGGTAGCGGCTCGACAGATCTGATCTATGGAAACAGAGTGCAGATGAGCCATAGAAGTTGCCATGGCCCTCACATTGTGAGCAGTGACATGGCCTTCCAGAGAAATGTTTTTGCTCTGGTAAGCAAAAGAAATACACTGAGCAATCCAATTGGAAAGTGTACGCTTGGAGACTGGAAGTCCCAAATGGGAAGGATCAAAGGCCACAAAAAGTTGAGAAGACTTTCGATGTGGCTGAGTCCTATTAAGGTAAAAAGCGAGAGCTCTTTTACAATCCAGAGTATGAAGGTTCCTCTCTGCATTGGATGCATGAGGAGCTGGAAAAAAGACAGGTAGATATACCTCTTGATTAAGATGAAAAGGCGAGACCACTTTAGGCATAAAGTGGGGATTCGTCCTAAGGACCACCTTATCATGATGAAATCTTGTGTAAGGTGGATTAGCCACTAAAGCCTGCAGCTCACTGATGCGGCGAGCCGAAGTGACTGCAATGAGGAAGATGACCTTCCAGGAAAGAAATTTCAAGGAGGTGGAAAACATTGGCTCAAAAGGTGGCTTCATAAGTTGACCGAGCACTAGATTCAAATCCCATGCGACCGGGGGTGGTCTGATGGGAGGTTTAGTGAGAGTCAGGCCTCTCATGAATCTTGCAACAAGAGGATGAGAGGAGATAGGTTGTCCATTTATATGTTGCAAGGATGCTGCAATAGCACTTAAATGGACTCTTACCGAATTCGTCTTGAGGCCTGCATTGGATAGATGCAGGAGATAATCAAGAAGAGAATTCAAAGGAAGTGCCAGAGGGTCAAGACCCTGCTGAGCACACCAAATGGAAAAACGTTTCCATTTGAAAGCATAGGAACGCCTGGTAGAGGGTTTCCTAGAGGCAGAAAGGATATCTTTCACTGGTTGGGAAAGATGAAAGTCTTGAAGGCTTAAGCCTTCAGTAACCAAGCACTGAGGTGAAGGGATTTGGGGTTTGGGTGCCACAAAGTCCCCTCCTCCTGAGACAGGAGGTCTGGCGCAGCTCCCAGATCCAAGTAGGATCCCTGGGAGAGCTGTAGAAGTAGAGGGAACCACACTTGGCGTGGCCAGCGTGGAGCTATGAGGATCATAGTTCCATGATCCCTCTGGAGTTTGAACAGAGTCTTGGGAATCAAAGGAATGGGTGGAAAGGCATATAGGAATGCCTGACTCCAATTCAGGAGAAAGGCGTCCGTAGCCTGAGCTCCCTGACACGGAGTTCTGGAACAGAACCGGGGAAGTTTGGCATTCCACGGACTTGCAAAGAGGTCTATGTCCGGGGTCCCCCATTCCTGAAAGATTCGGTTTATTTGGTCCAAATGTAGGGACCATTCGTGTGGCAGCAGAACTCGACTGAGCCTGTCTGCCCGAGAGTTTTGAACTCCTGGGAGATACACTGCTAGCAGGTGAATCTGATGCTCTCTGGCGAAGGCCCATAGTCTTAGAGCTTCGTTGCAAAGCGACAGAGAGCCCGTCCCTCCTTGTTTGTTTATGTAAAACATGGCCACCTGATTGTCCGTCTGAACTAGGACAGTGAGGTTGGCTAGGAGGGAGTGGAAGACCTTGAGGGCAAGGTAAATTGCTCGCAGTTCCAGAAGATTGATATGAAGGGTGGTCTCTTGTAGAGACCAAGTGCCCTGAGTGGAGAGAGTTTGCAGATGGGCTCCCCACCCTGTTTGGGAGGCATCTGTTGTGAGGGTTGCTTGGGGTAGCAATGGTTGAAATGGAGCCCCCAACAACAGATTCTTGGTGGAAGTCCACCAGTGGAGGGACCAAAACAGACGATCGGAGGTTTGTATTTGGTCTGAGAGCGCTCCTGACGCCTGAGTCCACTGAGTGGCCAGGGTCCATTGAGCTGCTCTCATATGAAGACGAGCATAGGGCACCACATGCACTGTGGAGGCCATATGACCCAGTAGGCGTAGCATTTCCCTGGCTGTCAAGTGAGTGCTGGACTGAGCTTGGGAGGCCAAACTCAGGAGGCGCTGGCCTCGAACATGTGGAAGGTAGGCCCTTGCAGTGATGGTGTCCAACTGGGCCCCTATGAATTCTAGAGATTGAGTAGGGATGAGTTGGGACTTGGGAAGGTTTACTACCAGTCCCAGATACTGCAAAAGGCTCCTTGTGTGGTCCAGGGAAATCTGGGCCTGTGACTGAGTTGGAGCTCGGATGAGCCAGTCGTCCAGATATGGGAAGACAAAGATTCCCATGCCTCTTAGAAATGCGGCTACGACTGCCATGCATTTTGTGAATACTCTTGGAGCAGAGGCTAGACCGAAGGGGAGTACTCTGTATTGGAAATGTTTTCCCTGAAACAGAAAGCGAAGATACTTTCTGTGGGATGGATGGATGAGTATATGTGTATACGCATCCTGTAGGTCTAGAGAACAAAGCCAGTCCTGACCCTGGAGGTAAGGAAGGAGAATGCCGAGAGACAGCATTTTGAATTTCTCCTTGAAGAGAAATTTGTTCAATTCTCTCAGATCTAGGATTGGTCTGAATCCCCCTGTCTTCTTTGGAATGAGAAAATAAGGGGAGTAGAAACCGGACCCTTGTTGAGGAAGAGGAACCTCTTCTATGGCCCCTTGGGCAAGAAGAGAGGAAACCTCTTGACCCAACAGGGTTAGGAGAGATGGGGGAGAATTGAATGGTCTCACCATATGATGGGGAGGAAGGCTGGAGAAATGAAGTTTGTAACCCTCTCGAATGATAGAGAGGGTCCATTGTTCTGTTGTGATTTGTTCCCATCTGGGAGCAAAGTGAACCAACCTTCCGGGTATGGTGAGAGGTTCTGGTTGTGTTAGAACCAGAAGTGGCAAGTTCCCTAGGAGCAAGTCAAAACCCCTGAGGGGTTGGAGCCTGCTGAGCTACAGTAGCTGCTGCAGGCTTAGCTCGTGCTTGTTTGGATTGCTGACGCTTAGCAGTATAGCGAGGTTGAGAAGACTGCTGGCCAGTATTTGAAGCAACTCTGGCCTTCTTATAGTAAGGCCTTTTAAAAGACTTTTTCTTAGTAGGAATTGAAGTGGACTTTGAAAGTCTTTCCAAGGTGGCATTTTCAGCATCCATCTGGGTGGCTTTGATTTGCCACTCTTCCCCAAATAAGTTCTCACCTGTACAGGGCAGATTCCGTAAGCCATCTAGAACCCAAGGTTCCAGATCAGAGGCCTGGAGCCAAGCAAGACGTCGGGCTGCAATAGCAATGCCCGAAGCCCTACTGGCTCCCTCAAAGGAATCATATGCTGCCCTATTAGAGAACTTAGAAACCTCTAAGAGTTGTTTCACTAGGGAAAGGAATCCCTGCTTTTTATCCTCAGGGATAAAGGGGGCAAAATGCCGCACCTTTTTGGCAAGTTCCTCCAGGAACATGCCCATATAGAGACTGTAGGAATTAATCCTGGCTATAAGCATACTAGCCTGGAAAATTTTCCTACCAAAAGAGTCCAAAGTCTTACATTCCCGTCCTGGAGGGGTGGAAGAGTGCCTTTTGGTACTCCTAATCTTCTTCATTGCAGACTTCACCACAATAGAGTGGTGGGGCAATTGAGTCTTTTGGAAACCAGGAGAAGGAGGGACCCTATACATGGTGTCCAACCTACGGGAATAAGGAGACAAAGTCAAAGGATTTTCCCAGAAATCCATCAGTTGTTCTTGAAGGATTTCATGGATAGGCAGGGTAACTGCCTCCTTAGGGGCCTTTGAGTATCCCAAAATATCCAGTTTTTTGGATCTGGGTTCCTTTTCAGAGGATGTGGTAATAGAAAGGGCTGTAGCCATATCTAAAACAAAGTCCTGGAAGGACAAATCCTCTGGAGGGGACATTCTCCTTTTAGGAGAAGAGGGCTCCTCAGGTAAGTTGAGTGAAAACTCAGCAGAATCATCAGAGGAGTGAAAATCCTCAGAGGAATCGGTGCTTTCCTCTAACGCACGATACGCGTACCGATCGGTATCGATATCGGGCGTATCGGGTATGGAACCGGTATGGAGCGAAAGCCCATACGGTACCGACTTGCGTTTAGAGGTGGACGGCCTCGATACCGGCATGGCGGACGATACCGGTATCGGGCCCGGAACCGCTGAAAGCGGAACCGATGGCGTTGCAGCTTTAATGAAAGCCATGACGGCCTGCTGCATGGACTGTACAGTATCGCCCATGGACGCCATAGCTGCCTGGATGTCGGTACCGGAGTGACCCGGTACCCCAGAGCAGGCTAACAGGTGATCTGTCGAGGCCGTAGCATCGATATCAACCTGAGACCCCTGAATTGGCGTTTTTGGAAGTTGGACTTCCCGCCGGGGTTGTTTGGCTGGGGCAGGGTCCTCAAGTTCTAAGCTAAGAGCCTCTCGATGCTTTGAAGGAGATTTGCTCTTTGAGGACTTGCCCACAGAAGGTTTGGTTACCTGAGATCCATCCGGAGAAGAAGACCTGGATGACTGTGATGCTGTATTCTCTGAAGCAAACAGCACATGGAATTTGTTGGCCCGGTTCTGCAGCCCACGTTTAGACATGTGGGAGCAAGATGGGCAGTCCGGTATGGAATGGTCAGGCCCCAAACATTTCAGACACCATTCATGGGTGTCTGTGACTGAAATAACAGCATTACATTTGGTACACTTCTTAAATCCAGGGGCTGGCTTCTCCATGAGGAGAAATTGAGTAGGCCGAGAGGCCTCTCTGAAGTGACCAAAAAGCTAAAAAATAAGAAAAAAGAATTATAATTTTTTAAAGAAAGAAAGAAAAGACCGGCGATACCGGTATCGGTATGGGGAAGGCAGGTACGCGGTCTAAAGAAACAAATAAAATAACAATTTCTTCAGCGGTGACAGGAACACGACCTGCTGGCTCCGCGGAAAAAGAGAAACTGAGGAGAGCTGTTCAGGAAGGCGGGAAGGCAGTGCGCATGTGCAGTGGGAGGTCCCAAAAGCTTCTATTCTAAGAAGCTGGGGAGCTTTCCCGCACGGGCTCCGTCGGTACCGACGTACCCATATGTGAGGACTTATTCCTGCTTGTTCCTGGAGATAGGTTCTTACTCTGGTAGGCGAAAGAAATACACTGAGCAATCCAAATGGACAGAGTTCTCTTAGAGACTGGAAGTCCCAAATGAGAGGGATCAAAAGCAACAAAGAGTTGAGAGGACTTTCTATGTTGCTGTGTCCTTTGTAAGTAAAAAGCAAGCGCTCTCTTACAATCCAGGGTATGGAGATTCCTCTCTGCACTTGATGTATGAGGTCCTGGAAAAAAGACAGGTAAATACACCTCCTGGTTCAGATGAAAAGGTGAGACCACTTTAGGCATAAAGTGTGGATTAGTCCTGAGGATTACCTTGCCATGATGGAACCTTGTATAAGGAGGATTAGCCACCAAGGCTTGCAGCTCACTGATGCGGCGAGCTGAGGTGACAGCAATGAGAAAAGTAACCTTCCAGGAAAGAAATTTCAAGGAGGTAGTGGCTAAGGGTTCAAAGGGTGGCTTCATAAGCTGGCCAAGAACCAAATTCAAGTCCCATACCACTGGAGGTGGTCTAATGGGAGGTTTAGTTAAAAGAAGGCCTCTCATGAATCTTGCAGTAAGAGGATGAGAGGAAATAGGATGTCCATTGAGAGGCTTAAGGGATGCTGCAATAGCACTCAAATGGACTCTTACTGAATTCGTTTTAAGGCCTGCATGGGATAAATGCAGCAAATACTCTAGTAAAGAATTCAGAGGTATTGCAAGGGGGTTAAGACCCTTCTGTGCACACCAAATGGTAAACCTTTTCCATTTAAAAGCATAGGAACGTCTAGTGTGGAAGGCTTTCTGGAAGCATGAAGGATATCCTTTACCTGCTGAGAAAGATGCAAATCTTGAAGGTCTAGGCCTTCAGCAACCAGGCTCTGAGATGAAGAGACTGTGGATTTGGGTGCCACAACATTCCCTCCTCCTGGGACAGGAGGTCTGGAGCAGATCCCAAGTCCAGGGAGGGAGCTTGAGAGAGATGCAGAAGTAGAGGGTACCACACCTGGCGTGGCCAATGTGGTGCTATGAGGATCATAGACCCCTTGTCTCTCTGAAGTTTGAACAGTGTCTTGGGAATTAGGGGAATGGGTGGGAAGGCATAAAGGAAGCCCTAACCCCAGTGAAGGAGGAAGGCATCCCTTGTCTGACAATTGTGAGCCGGAATCCTGGGACAGAACCGGGGAAGTTTGGCATTCAGTGGACTTGCGAAGAGCTCTATGTCTGGAGTGCCCCAGAGATGAAATATCTTTGCCACCTGGTCGAGGTTGAGGGACCACTCGTGAGGCAGCAGTACTCGACTGAGTTTGTCTTGTTCACATATAGGGAGGAGTAGCCTAGTGGTTGGGGCAAGGTACTTCAGGCCGGAAGGTCAGGGGTTCAAATCCCACTAGAGGACAGCAACCTTGGGCCGGAAGGACTGGGGTTTCTAGTCCCACAGATGCTCCTTGTGGTCTTGGGCAAGCCACTTAACCCTCCATAGCCCATATTCCCTGTAAGTATTAGTGTATGTGTCTCATATCCCCGTGTGTTAAATGTATCCCCCAATTGTGTTGTGACCGCTTTGATTGAAGGATAAGGCGGTATACAAAAACTGTCTAAATAAATAAAAAATAAAATTGCTACTTGATTGTCCGTCTGGACTAGGACTGTGTTTGTAGCTGAGCTGGGCGTGGAATACTCGAAGAGCTAAATAGATTGCTCTTAATTCCAGGAGGTTTATGTGTAGACCAGTCTCCTGTGGAGTCCAGGTTCCCTGGGTAGAGAGACGATTCAGAGTATAGAAAGACTAGGCGCTATCAGAGTATAGAAAGACTAAGGGACATGTAATGAAGCTACAGGGTAAACTATTTAAAACAAATAAGAGAAAATATTTTTTCACTCAACGTGTAATCAAACTCTGGAATCTGTTACCGGAGGATATAGTAAGGGCTGTTAGTATAGCTGGGTTTAAAAAACGTTTGGACAAGTTCCTGGAGGAAAGGTCCATAAACCACTATTAAAAAGGGACCCAGGATATCAATGCTTGACCCAGTACAAGCATTGTGGAACCTGTCTTTTGGGGATATTGCTAGGTACGTATAACCTAGATTGGCCACTGTTGGAAACAGGATACTGGGCTTGATGGACCTCGGTCTGACCCAGTATGGCATGTCTTATGTTCTTAGGTGTGCTCCCCAACCCACCTGTGATGCATCTGTTAGGGTGGCCTGAAAAAGGGATTGATGAAAAGGAGTCCCAAGTGTCAGATTTTCTAGGGATTGCCACCACTGGAGGGACAAAATTAGTCGTTGAGAGTTTATTATTTTGTCCGATAAATGACCGGTGGCCTGTGTCCACTGTGTGGATAGGTCCACTGAGCTGCTCACATGTGGAGGCGAGCATATGGGACTACATGAACTGTGGATGCCATATGTCCCAGCAACTGTAGTAGCTCTCGAGCAGTTAGGGAGGATTTCCCTGCTGCTTGAGAAGCTAGTTGCATTATGCGAAGACACCGGGCCTGTGGAAGGAAAGCCTTTGCCTGTCTGGTATCTAGACAGGCCCCTATGAATTCCAGGCATTGGGAAGGAACAAGTTGGGAGTTTGGGAAGTTTATTACCAACCCCAAGTATTGAAGGATTCACATTGTGCGAGACAGTGCAGTGCTGACCTCTGCAACCGTAGGGGCTTGAATGAGCCAGTCAACTAAGTAAGGGAAGACAAATATTCCCAGGGTTCGTAGAAATGCAGCTACTACTGCCATGCATTTCGTGAATACCCTTGGTGCTGAAGCTAGACCAAAGGGAAGAACCCTGTACTGGAAATGTTTTCCCTTGAAAAGGAATCGTAAGAATTTTCTGTGATCTGGATGGATCAGAATATGAGTGTATATGCATCCTTTAAGTCTAAAGAGCAAAGCCAATCCTGGCTTTGAAGGTATGGCAGAAGAGTTCCTAGAGAAATCATTTTGAACTTCTCTCGAAAAAGGTATTTGTTCAATTCTCTGAGATCTAAAATGGGTCTGTGTCCTCCTGCTTTCTTTGGAATAAGAAAATAGGGGGAGTAGAACCCTGCACCTCATTGAAGAATGGGTACCTCCTCTATTGCCCCTTTGGCAAGAAGTGTTGAGACCTCGTGATCTAGCAGATGGTTTGCGGAGGTTTGAGAATTGAATTGCTTTAGAATTGTAGGAGGGGGCATGCTGTGAAAATGAAGCTTGTACCCTTCTCCTACAAAGGACAAAGTCCAATCTTCTGCTGTTATCTGATGCCATCTGTTGGCAAAGTGGCATAACCTGCCTGGGATATTGGGGGGTTGGGGGCCCCCCAGAGGCAGGAAGGCTAAGCTCTCTAGGAAGCAGTCAAAGCCCTTGAAGGGGCTGAACCTGCAAAGCTGGTTGGGCTCTGGGGCCTTTTGGCTTCTTTTGCTGTCTAGTTTGTCCCTTTTGGGCAACCTGACCCTGAGATTGACTCTGCTGGGTATAGAAAGGATAAAATTTCCTCTTTTTGCTGAAAGAGAGTTTTTTATAAGACTTCTTTTTGGCTGGAGTGGATATAGATTGACAATCTATCTAGAGTAGTATTATCAGCATCCAACTCGTTAGCCTTGCCGAAGAGATTCTCTCCCGTGCAAGGAATGTTGCCTAACTTGTCCTGTACCCAAGTCTCCAAGTCTGATGCCTGAAGCCAGGCAATCCGTCGTGTGCCAATGGCAATAGCAGAAGTTCTGCTGATGCATTCAAAGCAGTCAAAGGCTGCACGATTTACAAACTTGGAGACATCTTGAGCATGCTTAACTAGAGCAAGAAAGTCTTGTCTCTTGTCATCTGGGAGAAATGGGCTCATAAGCTCCAAATCTCCTGTAACTTCCATGAGGAACATTCCCATATACAATATATATGAACTGATCCTAGCTGAAAGCATGGAAGCCCGAAAGGTTCGGCGCCCAAAAGCGTTCAGAGTCCTGCATTCACAACCTGGAGGATTGGATGCATGCCTCTTTGCACTTTTCATCCTACGCATGGCTGACTCCACCACCATTGAATAATGTGGCAGCTGAGTCTTTTGAAATCCAGGACATGGGGGAACGCGATACATAGTATCAAGTCTCCTAGAGTGAGGAGATGTAGTCAGAGGTGTCTCCCACATTCTGAGCATCAAGTTATGCAGAATTTCATGGATGGACAGAGTGGCTGCCTCCTTTGGAGCTTTAGGATATTGGAGAATTTCCAATTCCTTTGCTCTGGGTTGCTCTTCAGGAGCCACCGTGATTGAGAGGCCCTTGGCCATATCACGAATAAAATCCTGAAAAGACATGTCCTCTGGAGGTGACATTCTGTTTTGGGGAGAAGAGGGATCCTCTGGGAGAAACCCTCTAGTACCAGCAGAATTGTCAGTCTTCGGAATCGGAGGATTCGAAGCATTCCTGACCACGATGCTCATGCAAAGCATGGTCCCGGTATCGATCAAAGTCGGTACCGAGTTGATCCGGTACCGACCTGTCGATTCCAGCCAAAGATGGCGTGGGAAGAATTCCCACTGGGGCCGGTACTGGCATCGGTGTTGATGTCGGTGCCCGTAGGACCAACGGTACCGCAGCTGAGAAAAAAAGTAATTAGATCTTACCTGCTAATTAGTGTTCCTGAAGGAACGACAGTCCAGTCCCTTTACTTCTGGGTTACGCAACCCTTCCAGCAGCTTGGAGGCTGAGCCCAACCTTTTTGGGATGGGGCGGTATAAATACCACAGGAACCACCCACAGCTCCCAGTAACCGAATGAAAAAGCAGACTTAACAAAACTTCCATTACTAGCCTACATGAATAACACCGCAAAACAGAAAACTTTTTTAAAGTATAGGAGTAGGATAGGAGGAAGGGCGAGGGAAGAAGGCGGATTACCTGAACCTGACCGGCCCGTCCTTCACCTGCACCTCTCTGCCCAGAACTGGCCCCATGCTCGGTCCGCCTCTCCGCCTCTGTCTAACAGGCCGAACTGGCAAACTGCCACCAGGTGGGATCAGGGACTGGACTGTTGTTCCTTCAGGAACACTAATTAGCAGGTAAGATCTAATTACTTTTTCCTTATCGTCACTCCAGTCCAGTCCCTTTACTTCTGGGATGTACCAGAGCAGTTCAATCCTGGGTGGGGTCTGATATTCCGGACCGAAGAACCGCATGGCCAAAACACAAGTCAGCTGAACTCTGAACGTCCAGTCTGTAGTGTTTGGTGAACGTATGAAGAGAGGACCAAGTCACTGCCCTACAAATGTCTAGGGGAGGGACTAGACTAAATTCTGCCCAGGAGGCAGCCTGCGCCCGAGTCGAGTGAGCGCGCAGTCCCCCTGGTACCTGCTTCCCCTTCAGGATATAGGCGGACGCAATTGCTTCCCTGATCCACCTGGAGATGGAAGCCTTGGCCGCCGCCTCTCCCTTGTGCGGGCCTCCGAACTGAATGAACAGTCTGTCGGATTTCCTGAAGGGTGCCGTGCGGGAAAGGTAATGCTTCAAGACTCTCTGGATGTCCAGAAGGCGGAGCTTTCTATCCCCCCCTTCTTGCCCAACGGCTGTAAAGGACGGGAGTGTCACCGTCTGATTCACATGAAAAGGAGAGATCACCTTAGGTAAGAAGGAGGGAACCGTCCTCAGGACCACCTTATCCTTGAGAAAGGACAGAAAGGGGGGCTGTGACGACAGCGCTTGCAATTCCGAGACCCGTCTGGCCGAGCAGATGGCGACCAGAAAAACCGTCTTTAGTGTCAAGTCCATTAAGGAGGTCCTCTTTACTGGTTCAAAAGGTTCCCCAGTCAAGGCTTTTAGCACTAGGTTGAGATCCCAAGGAGGGATGACCGATCTCCTCTGAGAACGTAGACGCCTAACCGCTCTGAGGAACCTGGACACGTCCGCGTGGGCCCCTAAGGCCTTACCTCGGACCTTACCTTTATAGCAAGAGATGGCTGCCAGTTGGACTCGTAAGGAACTGTGCGCTAGGCCTTTGTCAAAACCCGCTTGCAGGAATTCCAGAATCTCCGGAACAGAGGCCGCAAGGGGTTTCCTTCGGTGCTCCGCACACCATGCTTCGAAAATGCGCCAAACTCTCACCTAGGAAAGACAGGTCGAACGCTTCCTAGCACTCAACAGCGTTGTGATTACTGCTCCCGAATAACCCCTCTTCAGGAGCCGTGCCCTTTCAATAGCCAGGCCGTAAGCGAGAACCGATCCACGTGGGGCATCCAAACCGGGCCTTGCCTCAGTAGGTCCCTTCTGCAGGGAAGTCGCCAAGGCCGGTCGGCGATCAACTTCACCAGATCCGCATACCAGGGGCGGCGAGGCCAGTCCGGGGCTATGAGAATTATCAACCCCTGGTGAGTCTCCACCCGTTGGAGGACCTTTCCGATAAGGGCCCAAGGGGGGGAACACAGAGGAGACCCTCCGAAGGCCACCTCTGGGACAGAGCATCCAAGCCCTCGGACATCCTTTCCCTCCGCTGGCTGAAGAACCGGCTTGTCTTGGCAGACGAGAACCGTGCCATGAGATCCATGACCGGAGGACCCCAACGGGCAACAATTTGATCGAATGTCTCCTGCTCCAGCTCCCACTCCCCGTGGTCTATCTTGTACCTGCTGAGGTAATCGGCCGTAGCATTGTCCGTGCCGGCCACATGCTGAGCTGAAAGCGCTTCCAGCCGAACCTCCGCCCACTGGAATAGGGCATCCGCTTCCTTCTCCAAGGCGGGACTGCTGGTGCCGCCCTGGTGGTTGATGTAAGCCACTGCGGTGACATTGTCGGAGAGGACGCGAACTGCTCTGCCTAGTACTAAGGACTGGAGTGCCCTGAGAGCCAGGGTGACGGCCCGTAATTCCAGTCTGTTGATGGGCCATTGAGACTCCAGCGGCAACCAGCGGCCCTGGACGAACCGGTCTTCGCAGTGAGCTCCCCAACCTGCCAGGCTGGCGTCCGTCGTCACCAGTAACCACTGTGGGGGTTCGAGGGGCATCCCGCGATCCAGATTCCTTGGGCACCTCCACCAGCGAAGGGTCTGCTGAATTCGAGGAGAGCAGGGTAACTGCATTGACAACGGGTGATGCTGAGGGGACCAACGACGCAGCAGAGCCTGCTGCAAAGGATGCATGTGGACCCTGGCCCACGGTACTACCTCTATCGCCGCTGCCATGGTTCCCAGTAGCTGAAGGTAGTACCACGCTGAGGCGTTTCGTCTGCCCAAAAACTGCGCGACCAAAACCCTTAGGTCCCTTGACCTCGTCCTGGACAGGAAAGCCCTGCCTCTGCTGGTGCCGAAACTTGCTCCGAGATACTCGAGTTCCTGGGCGGGAGTCATCCTGCTTTTCACTCGATTGTTGACCCACCCCAGTTCCTCCAGAACTTGAACCACTCTGGCCGTTGCCGAGCGACTCTCCTCTTCTGATTTCGCCCGGATCAGCCAATCGTCCAGATAAGGATGCACTAGAATTCCCTCCTTCCGAAGGAATGCCGCTACTACCACCATCACCTTGGTGAAAGTCCTTGGAGCCGTAGCTAGGCCGAAGGGCAGGGCCTGGAATTGAAAATGACCTCTTGGCACTGCGAATCTCAGGAACTGTTGATGTGCCTTTCTGACTGGAATATGCAAGTAGGCTTCCGTCAGGTCCAAGGACGTTAGGAACTCCCCGCCCCTTACGGCTGCAATGACCGATCGTAAGGTTTCCATCCGGAAGTGCGGCACTCTGAGACAGTGATTGACTTGCTTTAGGTCCAGGATCGGGCGAAAGGACCCCTCCTTCTTTGGTACCACGAAGTAAATCGAGTATCGACCGGTGCCGCACTGGTCTGGAGGCACTGGGACCACGGCCCCGAGCGCTATGAGTCGGGAGAGAGTAGTTTCTATAGCCACCCTCTTTAAAGGGGAGCCGCAAGGAGACTGAACGAAGGCTGGAAGTATTTGCTTTGCAAATTCGAGTGAATAGCCCTCTCGGACCACCTCCAGGACCCATTGATTGGATGTGACCTGGGACCAGGCGGGAAGGAACTGCCCTAAACGTCCTCCCACTGGCAGCTCCTCCCCCTGGACCCCCGTCTTCTCATTGCTGTTTCCTAGGCCCCGAAGAAGCTGAAGAGGCGCCAAAACCTCTACCTGCTCCTCGAAACCCCCTAAAGCTTTGCCCCCTTGCTGGGAAGCGTCCCCTGGGAAAGGGGTTCGACCTGACTGGACGAAACCTCCGGGGATCCCTGGGTTGGCTACGCACCAGAGCTAGGGGGCACCCTTGTTTCGGTCTGTCTTCCGGAAGCCTGCCGCCCTTAGATTCGCCAAGGTCCTTCACCAACTTATCTAAATCCTCCCCAAACAACAACTTCCCCTTAAAGGGAAGACGACTCAGGCGGGACTTTGAAGATGCGTCGGCTGCCCAATTACGTAGCCACAAGTAGCGTCTAGCTGCAACCACCGAGGCCATGTTCTTAGCTAGGCTCCTGGTGAGGTCATACTGACTATCTGCCAAGTAGGCCGCTCCTGATTCCAACTTAGCCAAGTTGGCCTGTGCCTCTTCTGTGGAGCCTTCCGCTGCCTGAAGCTGTTGTGACCACCTTAAACAGGCGCGTGCCACCCAGGCCCCCGAAACGGAGGCCTGTAAGGCAAGAGCGCTCACATCAAAGGCTTGCTTCAGAAGCGTGTCCAGTTTTCTATCTTGAGAATCCCTCAGGGCCGTGTTGCCCTCGACTGGGATAGTTGTCTTCTTTGTAACTGCTGATACCGCGGCATCTACCCTGGGAGACTTCAGCAGCTCTTTGTCTGACTCTGGAAGAGGGTATAGACGAGCCATCGAACGGACCCCCCTTAAACTTGACTCTGGTTGATCCCATTCTTCCTGGATCATTTGCCGAACCACCCTGTGGACAGGGAAGACCTTCTGGGACCTCCTAATGGCCTGGATTAAGGGGTCCTCCAGCGCTTCCTCCTCTGCTGGGACGTCTGAGGCTACATTGAGTACTTTCAGGGACTCATTGATCAGCGCCGGGAGCTCCTCTCGACGAAAAACTCTAATTATACGAGACTGATCCTCCTCAGGGATCTCCCCCTCTTCAAGCTCCTCCTCTTCCTCGTCCAGATCCTTGTCAGAGCCCTCTTCCTCCGGGGTGCCCTGAGAAAGGGACGTGAGGGGCTCCTCACTCATCAGCCGAGAGCGCTTAGGAGGTATCCCGGAGTTCTGACTGCTTGTCCTCACTGGTCGGGATGACCCGGCTTCCGGCGTCGGGGCCGTCTCCCCTGCTCCCAACCCCTGCTTGCGCAGACAATAGGCTCTATGGAGCAAGAGGACGAAATCAGGGGAGAAGAGATCCCCGACCCCCCCCTCCCCTGTGGGAGAGGGCGAAAGGGACAGAGGAGGGGCGGGTAACTCTGAGGAGGGAACTGAGCCCCTCCCTCTCCTTCCAGAGGGTCCCCGGATCCCTGAGAGGCCTGAGCCATGGACAAGTTAATGTCTTGTTCTACAGAGGCTGCCACTGCAGCACAACCCCTGCAGATCCCTGCCTCCGAGGAAGTACCTCTACGAGTGCCACAGGCTGGGCACCGTGACTTGCCAGTCATGTCCTTGATACGGAGGTACTGAAGCCCTGTTTGACCGCACAGGCTTAAACAATTGGCCTACCCGAAACTGTAGAACTCCGAGGCTAACAGTCTTAAAAGTGTGTGCTCTCCCCTCAAGAATGGATCAACAGCTCCCCAGATCACTTTCTATCTCTGGAAATGCAAGAGACCTCTTGCTCAGAGACTAACAAACTCAAAAAGCAAAATAAAAGACTTAACAAGGCTTAAAATTAAATGAAATAAATGAACCAAAATTAACCTAAACAAAGCAAGATACCAAACAAAACACCCAGTAATTTAGCCAGGTACTTGCTGTTTGGAGCTTCTTCTGTCGCTGTACACAGGCCCGACTCAGCGATCTCAGTCCGTTGGCTCCACACGTGGTAGGCCGCAACCACGTGGAGCCCAACACGGAGGACCGCGAGTCTGGCTTCGCGCTGTTGAAAACCGAAGAATCGGTGTAGAAAACTGCCCTCCTGCTCCGGTAAGACTTCCTTCTGTTGCCACTTGAAAGGAGCTGCAATCGCGTCTCCGGGGCTCGACTCCGCGTCCCTTCGCTCTGGGACAGGACCGGCAGGAGGAAGACAGTCGCGGCGTGCCTCAAGCGCTCAGCCACCAGGAGGGCTTCGGCGCGAGGCAGGGCAGGGCTCTGAAGAGAGGATGCAGGAGACGGTCGGATCAGCCGCGAGAGGAGCTCTGACTGGTCCTCCTCGCTACTGTAGGCAAGAATCACCTCCGATACCCGGCCCCACTACAGGGGGGAGGGAGGGAGGGAGAGAGCAGGCAGGCTAAAAATTAAAGGAACAGAACTAATAAAAAACAAGGTAACTAAGTAAATGAATAAAACAGTAGGTAAAGAACTTAAAAGAAATAAGAATCAAAAAAGTGAAGACTCCAGTAAGCCCTAGGCTTACGGAACCCTCCAGCTGCTTGGAGGCTGAGAATACTGGGAGCTGTGGGTGGTTCCTGTGGTATTTATACCGCCCCATCCCAAAAAGGTTGGGCTCAGCCGCCAAGCTGCTGGAAGGGTTGCGTAACCCAGAAGTAAAGGGACTGGACTGGAGTGATGATAAGGAAGAGCTGCGATGCTGCGCTCGACAGCGAGGAACCTCAGGTCTATCGACGCCTGGGTATCAGTACCGGAGAAGACGGCCAGAAATCCTGAGCATGGCACAGGTAGTTCTTGTGAGGTCAGGGCCTCAAGAACATCCTGGAGCCCCATTGATGCTTTGGAAGCCGAAGCCTCACGCCAGGGCCGTTTTGCCAGTGTGGTTCCCTCAAGGGCAATGCCAATGGCCTCTCGATGCTTAGCAGGAGAGCTACCCTTTAAGGACCGGCTTTTATGTTTAGTTACCTGAGATCCATGGGAGGAAGAGGGGGCCCTTGAAGATGTCGATGCAATGGATCTGGCATCTGAAGAAAAGAGGGTACCGAGCTTCGCAGCCCGGTTCTTTCTTCCTCTTCTAGTCATCCCCATACAGGAGAGACATTCAGATGGAGAATGTTCAAGCCCTAAACATTTAAGACACCAATCATGGGTGTCGGTGACAGAAATAGTACCGCCACACTTAGAACATTTTTTAAAACCACTAGTTGGTTTTTCCATGTTTTAGGAATATGGGGCCTAGTGCCCAAAATGGCGCCTAGCACCAAAAAGAAAAGTTTCTGAAGATTTTTTTTTTTTTGGAAAAGAAAAGAAAAAAAACGGCGGTACCGGTAAGTGTCGTGCGGCAGGCAAACGCGACCACAAGAAAACAATTTTAAAGACGGAATTTTCTGCGGTGACAGGGTATGGATCCTGTCGGCTCCACGGAAAATGAAGAACTGAAGAGGGACAGTTGGAAAGGCGGGAAGGCAGCGCGCATGTGCTGAGGGATGCTCCCAAAAGCGTTCTTATTGGATGCTGGGGAGCGTTACCGCGCAGGCTCCGTCGGTACCTACGATACGCATATGTGAAGACTACATTCCTGCTTGTTCCTGGAGATAGACCTTTACTATCATAAGTGAAGGATATGCAGTTTGCAATCCACTTAGGGTTTGTTTGGAAACTGGAAGTCCCAAATTACTAGAATCAAAAGCAACGAAGAGTTGAGAAGACTTCCTATGTTGTTCAGTTCTTTGAAGGTAAAAAGCTAAAGCTCTTTTACAATCTAAGGTATGAAGGTTCCTTTCTGCAATGGAGGCATGAGGCCTAGGGAAGAATACAGGAAGGTAAACCGACTGGTTTAAATGAAAAGACGAAACCACCTTTGGCATAAAGTGTGGATGAGTCCTGAGGACTACTTTATCATGGTGGATTCTTGTATAAGGAGGGTCAGCCACTAAAGCTTGCAGTTCACTAATGCGTCTAGCAGACGTTATTGCAATTACGAAAATGACCTTCCAGGAAAGGAATTTTAAAGTTGTAGTGGCTAAAGGTTCAAAAGGCGGCTTCATAAGCTGCCCAAGAACCAGATTCAAGTCCCATGCCACCGGTGGCGGCTTTATGGGGGGCTTTGTCAATAGTAGACCGCTCATGAATCTTGACACAAGTTGAATGAGAAGAGATTGGATGTCCATCCTGGGGCTTGTGGAAAGCCGCAATAGCACTGAGATGGACTCGCACTGAATTTGTCTTAAGACCGGAATTTGAAAGATGGAGGAGATACTCCAGAAGTGACTCCATGGGCACGGAAAGGGGGTTAAGCCCCTTTTTTGAACACCATATAGAAAACCTTTTCCATTTGAAAGCTTAGGAACGCCTTGTGGAAGGTTTTCTTGAAGCTTGAAGAATATCCTTCACTTGCTGAGAGAGGTGGATATCTAATGGTTCTATGCCTTCAGCAGCCAGGCCCAGAAGTGCAGGGACTGAGGACTGGGATGCAGAAGCTTCCCGTTCTCCTGGGAAAGGAGATCTAGAGCTTGCAGTTGTAGTTGTTGTTATGGAAGGACAGACTAGATAGGCCTTGTGGTCTTTTTCTGTCGTCATGTTTCTATGTTTCTAGAGCATATCCCAACTCTAGAGGAGTTGCTTGAGAGAGACGCAGAAGCAGAGGGTACCACGACTGCCTTGGCCAACGTGGAGCTATGAGAATCATATAACCCCTGTCTCTCTGAAGCTTGAAAAGAGTTTTGGGAATTAGGGGAAAGGGTGGGAAGGCATAGAGGAAGTCCTGACCCCAATGCAGATGGAAAGCATCGTTTGCTAGATGGTATTGAGCCGGAATTCTGGAACAGAACCGGGGAAGTTTGGCATTCTGTGGACTTGCAAAGAGGTCTATATCTGGTGTTCCCCAGGTTTGGAACACTTGAGCCAGTTGGTCTGACTGGAGAGACCACTCGTGTGGCAGCAGTATTCGACTGAGCTTGTCTGCCCACAAGTTTTGAATGACTGGAAGGTATACCGCTAGAAGGTGAATTTGGAGCTCTCTGGTGAGGGCCCATACTCGCAAAGCTTTGTTGCATAGCGACAGAGAGCCCGTTCCACCTTGTTTGTTTATGTAAAATATGGCAACCTGATTGTCGGTTTGGACCAGAACTGTATTTTGACTGAATTGGGCCTGAAATGTTATCATAGCATTGTAAACGGCTCTTAGCTCTAAGAGGTTTATTTGAAGAGAGGCCTCTTGGGAGGTCCAGAGACTCTGAGTGGAAAGATCGTGCAAGTGGGCTCCCCAACCCAGCTTGGATGCATCTGTTGCCAGGGTGATCTGGGGCAGTGGTTGCTGGAAGGGGGAACCTACCAGGAGGTTTTCGAGGGACTGCCACCACTGTAGGGACAAAACGAGACGTGTTGAATTCTTGATTTTGTCCGTTAAGCAACCTGTGGCTTGTGTCCACTGCGAAGAGAGGGTCCACTGTGCTGCTCTCGCATGTGTAGGCAGGCATAAGGGACCACATGTACCGTGGATGCCATATGCCCCTAGCAGTTGAAGCACTTCCTGGGCAGTTAGTAGGGTTTTCTTTACTGCTTAGGAAGCCGATTCTATTATTCGTAGACAGCGAGGCTGTGGCAGGAATGTCTTTGATTGCTGCATGTCTAAGCGAGCCCCTATGAAGGGATTGAGAAGGGGTGAGGTGAGAATTTGGGTGGTTAGCTATCAGACCCAAATATTGCAGAATTCTCATGGCACGAGAAACAGCTCGTTCTGTTTCTGGAGCTGTTGATGCTCTGATGAGCCAATCGTCTAAGTAAGGGAAGACGAATGTCCCCAGAGTTCTCAGGAATGCTGCTACTACAGCCATGCATTTTGTGAAGACTCTTGGGGCAGAGGCCAGCCCGAATGGAAGGGCTCTGTATTGGAAGTGGTTTCCTTGAAAGAGAAATCAAATGTACTTCCTGTGATTTACATAGATGAGGATATGCGTGTATGCATCTCTTAGATCTAGAGAACATAACCAATCCTGATTCTAAAGGTATGGTAAAAGTGTTCCGAGAGAGATCATCTTGAACTTTTCTCGGAACAGAAATTTGTTCAATTCTCCGAGGTCCAGGATAGGTCTGTATCCCCCTGTCTTCTTTGGGATAAGAAAAAAGGGGGAGTAGAACCCCCTCCCTCGTTGGGATATGGGTACCTCTTCTATTGCTCCCTGAGCAAGAAGTGAAGAGACCTCCTGACACAGGATGTCGGTGACAGGGCCTTGAGAATTGAATTGTTTTATGATTGTAGGCTGAGCTCTTTGAGTTTGCGGCTTCCTTTGTTGTCTAGGTTGCTGCCCCTTCTGGGGAGCATGAACTGGACAGTGAATTGGATGGGAATAAGAGTGGTAAGATTTTTACTTTTTGTTAAAGAAAAACTTCTTGCCTGTTTTTTTCTTTGATGGGTTGGCTGTAGACTTCGATAGTCTATTCAAGGTGGTATTGTCAGATTCAATCTGATTAGCCTTAGTCTGCCAATCCTTCCCAAATAAGTTTTCACCTGTGCAAGGAATGTTTCCTAACTTCTCTTGCACCCACTCCTCTAAATCTGATGCTTGGAGCCAGGCAATGCGCCGTGCTCCGACAGCAATAACAGAGGTTCTGCTAATAGCTTCAAAGCAGTCAAAAGCTGCACGATTCACAAATTTGGAGACATTTTGAGCGTGCTTGAGCAGAGTGAGGTACTGACCCCATTTATCTTCAGGAAGAAGAGGGTTCATGCGTACCAGATCCGCTGTAACCTCCTAAAGAAATATTCCCATGTAAAGGGAATATGAGCTAATCCTAGCTGCTAGCATGGAGGATTGAAACCACTGACGCCCAAAGGCATCGAGTGTCCTCGATTCACGGCCTGGCGGGTTGTAAGAATGCATTTTAGCACTCTTTATTCTCCATATGGCTGATTCCACTACCATGGAATAGTGTGGTAACTGAGTCTTCTGAAACCCTGGAGAAGGTGGGACTCGGTAAATGGTATTGAGGCGTCGAGAATGCAGAGACACCGTTAAGGGAGTTTCCCACATTCTGAACAAAAGATCTTGAAGGATCTGATGAATGGGCAGCATCGCTGCCTCTTTGGGAGCCATAGGGTATTGCAGAATTCTTAGTTCTGCCCTAGGTTCCTTCTCAGGAGTAACCGTGATTGAAAGCCCTTTAGCTACATCACGTATGAAATCCTGAAAAGACATGTCTTTTGGAGGAAACATTCTGCGCTCAGGAGGAGATGGATCCTTCAACAGAACTGCTCTTGTATCGGTAGAGTCATCGGAATCGGAAGACTCATCGGAGCTTTGCATCGATCGATGCTGGTACCGATGAATATCGGTACCATGGCGTTTCAGTTCCAACCCCTCGATGCCGGAGAAACTCTCGAGGCTCGGCATGGGAGGAAGCCGTCCCACCTGAGTGGGTGCCACTGGAGCCGGTACCGGTGTCGGTACCGAGCTCATTTGAACCATCTGTAGCGGTCCTAGCGGTACCAAGGCAACTAAGAGGGACGCTAGACTGCATTCAATAGCAAGGATTCTCTTATCCATTGCTAATGCTGATGCCTGGTCGGTACCAGTGGAAGCGGCTACGACCCCAGAACATGGCAACAGAGGTTCTGCAGAGGTGGAGGCCTCTGGAACATTCTGAGACCCCATTTGTGCTTTGGAGACCGAAGACTCCTGCCGGGGCAATTTTGCCGGTGTACTTTCGAGGGTGGTGCGAGTGGCAACTTGATGCTTTGCAGGAGATTTACCCTTCAAGGACTGGCTAGTCTTTGCAGACTTTTGTTTAGTTACCTGAGATCCATGAGAGGGAAGATGAAGCCCTGGAGAAATTCGATGCAACTGACATCGTGTCAACCGTGAAAAGAGAACCGGCCTTTGCAGCTCTGTTCTACAGGCCCCTTTTGGTCATCTTTCTACAGGAGAGACACTCCGCTGGACAATGTTCAGGACCTAAACATTTGAGACACCATTCGTGGGTGTCGGTGATGGAAATAGTACCGCCACAGTTTGAAAATTTTTTTTAAAACCACTAGTTGGCTTTTCCATGTCTGGAGATTTTTGGGCCTAGTGCCCAAAATGGCACCTAACCCCAGGAGGGGTGAGGCACCGAAGAAAAGAAGTGTTTTGTTTTGTTTTTTTAAGAAGAAAATAAGAAAAGAGAACCGGCGGTACCGGTAGGCGTCGAAAGAAGGCAGACGCGACCACAAAAAAACAAGAAAGAAGATAACGTTTTCTGTGGCGACAGGAGAGACGTCCTGTCGGCTCCGCGGAAAATGAAGAACTGAAGTGAGAGAGGCAGTGAGGCGGGAAGGCAGCACGCATGCGCTGTGGGATGCTCCCAAAAGCTTTCCTTTTGGATGCTGGGGAGCGTTCCTGCGCAGGCTCCGTCGGTACCGACGAAACCCATATGTGAAGACTACATTCTTGCTTGTTCCTGGAGATTGAGAAATACTTGTGTGAGCAGATGCACAGTTCACTTATAGTATGACATCAGAGTGTTCTCAGTCACCATCTGCTGGTGGTGAAACAAACCCACACGTCTGGTCTGTACTGGAGGGACAATGAGGAAGTTTGATGATCTCATAAGACTTTGATTAGCAAAACTTCCTCCACTGTACGGCTGGGGGAAGGAGACAATCAAATCCCGGGAGCCAGGGTGCAATTTAAATTGCCATGGTGATCTGGCACTTGGGATTTGTCAAACCCTGCCTTATATGGAGTGATGTTGTCAACTCAGTAGTTCTCTGTCTCCATCTGTTGGTAGGAGAGTTTAAATTCACAGCATTTGACAGGTCAGAATGAACAAAGAGAAAGGTGACATTAGGCCTTACCTGCTAATTGGCTTTCCTTGACGAACTCCAGTACAGTGGTTTGCCAGCCCCACGACGCAACTCGCGCATAATCAGAGGCGGCCTCCCAGCGACACTCACACTCCCCTTCCCGCTAATGTCCCATGCTGAGCAAACAGCTGACACTCCCCTCGTGCTCAGCCTATCCATGGCTCCAGCACTGAGACGGGGAGAGAAGACAACTTTGCCTGCATTTGACTTTCCTGGTTTCTGCTGTCCTCTGGCAAAACCACTCCTCATCCGCAATACGGGTTCAGGAGCAGTGCCTGGGATCAACGCTCATTGTTCGGCGGCTCCCTCGGCTCTCTGAGCAATGTGCCTCTGCGGTTTTTTTTTTTTAAACAAAAAGCCCTTGATGTGTGGTACTCCCAGGGTGAAGGGAGGAGGGGGGAGGCTTAACCACCACAGGGCAATGGACCCTAAAGAAAAATTAAAGAAAAAAATAAAGAAAAACACATCTTCCTAGTTGTCCCTTCAGCGAGTCCTGACTCAGGAATCACCACTCCAGCTGCTTGGACATTGAGCTTACTGGGAGCTGGTGGATGTTGCCAGCTGCCTAAATATCCCAATGTCATCAAAGTTGTGACATGCTCAGTCTCCAAGCTGCTGGAAGATGTGCACTACTCTGAGGTGTGGGACTGGACTGGAGGGACGATAAGGAAGAGACATTTAAATACCTCCAGAAAATCAGGCACAAGAAAAAAAAAAAAGGGGGGGGGGGGGCCTCTTTCAATTGAAAGGAAGCTCGGGAACAAAGGGTCATAGGATGAGAAGGGATAGACTCGGGGGATTATTTCTTTATGGACAGGATGGTGGATGCATGGAACTGCCTCCCTGTGGACATGGTGGTGAAGACAGGATCTGAATTTAAGGAAACATGGGACAAGTATAGAGAATCTCTCAGGTAGAGGAAAGCATAGTTACTCACCTGTAACAGGTGTTCTCCACGACAGCAGGAATCAGTCCTCACATATGGGTGACATCAGCACCGACGGAGCCCTCGCAGAGCATTTCCCCAGCTTTCAAAGAAAGCCTTTGGGAATGCCACCACGCATGCATGGTCCCTTTCCCGCCCAAGGTTGCCAACTTGATCAGTCAGATGACATAGCTCAGGAAAAGGTAAAAAAAAATACCAAGGATAGTGGGCAACTCCAAGGGGAGGTGGGCGGGTTGTAAGGACTGATTCCTGTTGTCCCTGGAGAACACCTGTTACAGGTGAGTAACTACACTTTCTCCAGGAACAAGCTGGAAGTCAGTCCTCACATATGGGAATCCACAGCTACAGGCTACCAAGGACCTGTTGAAAAATGCCACGAAGAGCCATGAGCAATCACTGGTAACTGAAGACAGCCCGAGGACCCCAGGTCCTTGGAAGACCATGCTCTCAGTAGCCACATAAGAAGGGTCGGAGGGCAGGAGTTGCTTAAACCCCGAACAGAATTATGGAGTACAGCATGGCCGAAGGCGGTGTCCCAACGGGACTCCCTCTCCAGGCAGCAATGTGTCACGAAGGTGTTAGCCAAAGACCAGGTTGTGGCTCAGCAGATGTCCACCAGCGGCACAGAATGCAGATGGGCCACTGAGCATGCCCTTGCACGAACCCCGTGTGCAGTGACTTGGCAGTCTAGAGGCAGCCCGGCCTGAGCCTGGGCGATGCAATCTGCCACCCAGATGGAGAGGGTCCACTTAGTGACTGCGAGCTCCATGCAGGCAGGGTCGTAGGAGACAAAAAGCCACTCAGACCTGCGGTAAACCTGTGTACGCTGCAGGTAGAAGGAGAGAGTCCTCCTGCAATCAAGAGTATGGAGGATTGCAGATGCCTGATCAGAGTGAGGCTTCGGGAAGAAGGTCGGCAGTACTATCTCCTGGTTGAGGTGGAAATCCAAGACAACTTTCGGGAGAAACGTGGGGTGCGTTCGGAGAACCACCCAATTCCCGTAGAACCTCGTGTAGGGGGTGTCGGCCATCAGGGCCTGAAGCTCACTGACCCTCCAGGCCGAGGTGATAGCCACCAGAAAAGCCACCTTCCAGGAAAGACGCCAAAGCAAGCAGGATGCCATTGGCTCGAAGGGCAGCTGAGTCAGCTGCGTGAGGATGACATTGATGTCCCACTGGGCTTGGAAAGAAGTAGCCCACACTTGAAGTGGGAAACCAGGAGTTGACCTGAGAAGGGTCCACCCCTGACAGGGTGGTGGGTAGCTGAGATGGCGCTCAGGTGGACCCTGACCGAGCTGGACTTCAAGCCCGTTTGCGAGAGATTGAGCAGCTACCGCAGAACCAAGCGTGTGGGGCAAGAGAACGGGTCAGTCCACATCTCCGAGCACCACACCGAGAACTGACACCACTTGAAGGCGTAAGCCCTCCTAGTCAAGTCCCTGCGCGAGGCCAGCAGTATGTCCTCAACCTCCACCAGGATTTGAAGGGGGCTAGAGCGACTCGCTCAGCCACCAAGTCGTGAGGGATAAGGACAACAAGCCCGGCGCGTCACCCAGGGGATCCAGAGGCTCCAATGAGAGGAGCAGCAGCAGCGGGAACCAGGGTTGCCGAGGCAACCACAGAGCCACAAGAATCACAGAGGCCATGTCCCACTGTATTTTAAGGAGAGTTCGTGCTATGAGCGGCGTAGGGGGAAATGCATACAGAAGGCCATGCGTCCACGACAGGAGGAAGGCATTGGGGGTTTTCCTGTTCAGGTGTGGAACCGGGCAGCAGAACCTTGAGAGCTGAGAGTTCGCCGGGCTGGCGAAGAGGTCTAGGACCGGAGTCCCCCCAATGCCGGAACAGCTGCTGCACCGTCTGCAGGCAGAGGGACCACTAGTGCGGCTGGAGGAGCCGGCTCATCCTGTCTGCCAGGACATTGTCCTGGCCCGGGAGATAGGTGGTCTACAGGGTTATGTCCTGGCAATCCACAAAGGATGACAGGGCTACCGCCTCCAGGCAAAGACTATAAGGACCGGTGCCCCCTTGCTTGTTCATATAGAACATTGCTACTTGGTTGTCCGTCTGGACAAGCACCACCTGGTGGTGAACGTGATGCCTGAACACCCAGAGTTCGAGAAGGTTAATTGGAGGAGTCTGGGCAGCTGGAGTCCAAGTCCCCTGCGTGCGGAACTTGCCGCAGTGGGCTCCCCAGCCCATGAGTGAGTCATCCGTCGTCAAGACCATATCGTGTTGTGGGGCCTGGAACGGCATGCCTCGGAGAAGGTTCCGGGCATCCCGCCACCAGTCGAGGGACTCTGTGAGCAGAGGCATGACTGAGACGGCATCTCGGAGGCAACCTGTTGCCTGGGACCATTGAGCCCAAAGGCACAACCCGCATGTGCAGCCGGGTGTCAGGGACAAGGACTGTCGAGGCCATATGATCAAGGAGATGGAGCATCGCTCATGACGATACCGCATTGTGGTGTTGGACCATGGCTACCAGAGAGATGAGGTGGTCTGCCCTGCCTTGGGGGAAGGAAGGTCGCCGCCCGCTGAGTGTCGAGGCATGCGCCAACGACTCCAGGATTGGGCTGGAGTGAGAATGATACTTCGGGTAATTGACCATGAAGCCGAGGTGCTCAAGGAAGACAACGGTGAAGACCGTGGCTCACTGCACCTTGTCGGCTGTCCCTTCTGTGACGAGCCAATTGTCTAGATAGGGGTAGGCGAAGGTGCCCTGCAAATGAAGGTGGGCTGGTGCGAGGCATCTGGTGAACACTCTTGGGGCAGACACTAAGCCGAAAGGAAGCAATCTGTATTGATAGTGGTTCCCTTGCACCCTGAAATGCAGATATTTCCTGTGCTTGGAATGGACAAGGATATGAGCGTACACATCCCGAAGGTCTAAGGAGCATAGCCAGTCGCCCCACCAAAGGAAGGGCAGCAAGGCACTAAGGGAGAGCATTTTGAACCTCATCCACACCAGGTATTTGTTGAGATTTCTTAAAATCGAGGATGGGTCGGAAACTGCTCGTCCGCTTTGGCACAAGGAAGTAACAGGAGTAGAACCCATGACCTCTGAGGTGCAGCAGGACCACTTCCACTGCTCCCTCGAGGAGGATGGCAAGCTCCTGTGCCAAGGCAGCCTGGTGCGTGGGGCAGAAGGGTGGAAGAAACCAGTCCAGACGACCTGGAGGATCCAGGCGTCTGAGGTGGCAGATTCCCATCGGAGAGCTAAGTGGACCAGGCATCCTCCCATTGGTTGCTGGAGGGCGAGTGGCTATGCATCTGTCGTCAAAAACCCAGGGCTGACTGGGCCGGTGCTGGGGTCTGGCTTTTAGGACCCTTCGGCTTACGTGGGCCCTGATGGCCGCTCTTGCTCTGTCTACCTTGGGACAGAGCTGGCGCCGGAGGGTAAGGCAGGTAGCCCTGGTAGGGGAGACCCTTCCTCTGGAAGAAAGGCTTTCTGCCCCGTTGCTTCTTCTGCAGGAGGGAGGAAGTCTTCCGAGAGAGACAGGTGCGAGTTATGTACTCCGTCTCATTCTCCACTGCTTTGTCCTCCATTGGTTTACCAAACAATTGCTCGTCCAGGCACAGTACATCGAGCAGCTTCTCCTGAACCCATTGTTTGAGGTCAGAGGACTGGAGCCAGGCCTGCCACCTGGCCCCGATATCAGCAGCCGCTACCCAAACAGAGGACTCGAAGCTGTCGTAGGCAGTGCGAGAAAGGTACTTTGAACAGTCCCCCCACTGACTTTAGGAGGGACTGGAAATGGCAGAGGTAATCGCCATCGAGGCCCGCCTGGAAACCCCCGGGCTCCTCTGCGAGGTCGCGAACATACCTATATATAGCTGGTAAGCCTGGATGCGGCACGCCAGCATGAAGCCTTGGTAGGCCTTACGCCCAAGGGCATGAAAGTCCTTATCTGGCGGGACAGAGGAGCAAGGTTTTGGGCTCTTTTGCTTCCGCATGGTGGACTCCACCACCAACGAAGTATGAGGAAGCTGGGCCCTTGCTGGATCTTGTACATGGTGTCCAGGCGCTTGCTGACAATGGGGATAGACGAAGGTGTCTCCCACATGTGGAGGAGCAGCCAGGCTAGGATGGACGGAACCGGGACCATGAGGGATTCCCTCGGAGGTGCTTTGTATTATAAAAATCAAATTCTTCTGCATGGGGCTCCTCCTCAGACTGCAAAGAGAGCGTCAGGCCTCAAGCCACGTCCTGCACAAACTCCAGAAAGGTATCGTCTTCAGGAGGAGATCGCTGCTTCTGAACCAGAAAGGAAGGATCCGAGGGGAGATCCCGATGACCTGCGATTCAGGGGAAGTGTCCCTTTCGGACTCCCAACCTGAGAATTCCAAGGAAGACTTTGTGCTGGGCTCCCAAGGTCGAAGCCCACCAGGAGCCAGAAGCGCTAGCTCGAGAAGATCTCGCACCAGAAGACTGGGATGGAGATTGAGACCTCTGCTGGGATCCCTCACGATGCCCTTGGCTCACGGGGATTCCCACAGCAGTCTGGGGAGCCATCACAGGTGTTGCCCTTGAGGTCTCAGGGCGTGTGCCAGCGGGACCTGGCACCAGTGCCTGCTGGGCAGCAAGAAAGGCAGAAACGCTGCGCTCCAGTGCCAGCATTCGGGCCTCCCATGCGGGAGTGGGGCCCTGTGACACCGACGCCAGGGTGACCGAGTCGGGAGTTGAGGAGGCCCTCGCCCGGACAACACTCGAGAGACCGGGCGCCATCGCCGGAGGCCTCCGTGTCTGTATGAGGTACCTTTCGATGCCGCTCCTTCTCTGACTCTTAGGACTGCCGGAGAAGGGCTGAAAGACAGAATATGAGAACGCTCACGCTTGTCCAGAGCCCCCCAAAGGGTCCTCGAGGCCTTCTTCTTACACTCCCTTTCGGGGGACCTTTGCTCAGAGTGACACAGAGGCCATGGAGCGGCCGCGGGGGACCCCAGAGGCTGAAGGTCGGTGGCATGGGAAGCTACCACGGACACCAGGGCCGCCTTGCAGAAAATGTCTTCCAGCTTCTGCTTGCAGCTCTGGATGGCCTTGGAGGACATCTTTTTATAAAGGGAGCAGAGCTCCAGGTTGTGGTCGGCCCCTAGGCACCTCTAAGACAACAGTTATGGGTGTTCGTGAGCGACATTTTTGGAAAAATCTGTCACACTTTTTGAAACTGGAAGCGATGGGGGCAAAAAGAATCCCCACAAGGGCGAAGACCTTTGGCTCGGCCAGTGGTTGAAAAGGGCGTGAAAACACGCTGATCAAGAAAAACTGGAGGAGGAAAAAAAAAAAAGTCCCGAGGCCTGCTGCTGAGGCAAGGGCACTGGGGATAGCGGGAAGAAGACCGGAAAACCAGAATTAGAGAGAGAGTTTAGGAAACTTTTTCCAAGGTTCAGGATGTGCGTCCGAAGGGGTCTGTGGAAAAAGGGAGACTGATCAAGATGGTACCCTTGGGTGCGAAGGGGACCACGCATGCTGGGGAAATGCCCCACGCGGGCTCCGTCGGTGACAATGTCACCCATATGTGAGGACTGACTTCCTGCCTGTTCCTGGAGAAAGGAATGTATAGCTTAGTAGCTGTTGTAAATGAGCATACTGTATAGGTCATATGGGCTTTTTCTGCTGTCATTTTCAATGTTTCTAGGATGCCCAATTCCTCTGCACCAACCCTGTACTGAAGGTTTTAAAGCCAGAACAGAAAAGGAAAATATATATATCACTTACTTTCCAAAATCTCCGACTCTGATAAAGCTTCATACTGCTCTGTAGGTTCCGTTTTCACCACTTTCTCTGTAGAGCCTTCATTTCCTGTTGGACTGGGAGCAGATGCAGTGGGCCTTGAAGGAGAGTACCTCTCTGAAGTGGAACCTACAGCACGAGACTTCTCAGAAGATGACGCTGTCTCTCTGGTGGAAGCTTGTGCCTTCCTGGCCTGCATTTTTAGCATCACAGAAGATGAGAGGACTGTCTGTGTTGCTGCTGTTACCCGTTTTATCTTCCTTCTTCTTGACATTGCAATATTCCTAAAAAGTCTTCTCTTCAGCTGAGTTGCCTTTTGAGCATATAACATCGCTCGAACGGACTCTGTTGCCAATTCTTCCGGTGTTCTTTTAGAGTATTTCGTCTGCACACCTGTGTCTATTATGGACTCTCTTGAAGTCTGTATCTCAGCCAATTTCAGGCGATAGTATTTATATTCCAGGCTGTTCTCCTCAAACAAAAACCTATACAAACAAAAGGAGACTAAGTGATGCATGCTAAAAGATAACAAGCAGCTTAGTGAACCACAGTGCCATACTTTTACATACCTAAACACCTCCCCCTCAAGACAGTTTTATAGCAATGAAGGAAACCGAGGGGTTTCCCCAATTTTAAATATATATGTTGGGGAATAAGGTTTTAGATGACTGACAGCAGCATACTGTTTCCAGACAGATACATCAATAACGCTGTTAGAACTAACAGTGAAATACTTAAAAAGGTCCAATTTCATATTAGCGAAACTGTATATGGGAGTGGGTAATAACGATCCAAAAAGGTCAGTATTTTGCTCATTCTCTTTTGATCCGACTTAACTTTTATTCAAAATTTCCAGATGCTATATCCTATTAGCAAAGGGAAAATTTGGACTTACCTGTTAATTCCCCCCTATCCCAAGTCCAACCAAACCAGTCCACAACAAATAGATTATGTCCAGGGCCCCGTCCAATAGGCGAGCTAGGCGGCTGGCCTGGGTGGATGGCTTTATGCCGTTGCTTCACTGCATGTGGCAGGCCATCTGCTTCGGCACATATTACCTGCCACTTCTGAGTCAGAGGGGGATCATAAGCGGCAGGCCATGTGTGCCAAAACACATGGCCTGCCACAGGCAAGAAAGAGGTGGCACAAAGCTGCCACTTTTTGAAATGCCACCGCCCCCCCCCCCCCCTAAGACGGAATCTGACACAGATGATGGGGGTGGTTGGCACGGCTAGGGGTTCTGCCTAGGGCAGCAGAAACCCTTGGGCTGGCCCTAATTAGGCCAGCAAATATAGACAGACGACCTAACAGCTGCGAGCCCTGCCCTATAAAATGTACAACTGCTCTTCAGTATTTTTTATAATAAATGTTGAAAAAAATCCCCCTACAACTATCCCAAATTGGGGGATATTTTGAGTCCTAAACCATAAATCATCACACACCCGGAAAGAAGCCAGCAGGCCTTCTAGTGCCGCCCTTTATTCTCTATTATGTGGAAAAACTTGAATCATACAGTCACAGAATAACTCTATACTAGGGCTGGCTTCTGAACTGGTTTGACTCAAGGAAAGAAAAATTAGTTTTCAAGGAGGGATTTTAACATACCCTTTAAGGTGAAATTTCACTTACCATTATTTCCTTTCCTGCCAGCAGATGGAAACAGAGAAAAGACTAGAAACTTCAGAGACACCATCAGTGGTACTAAGACTGGTGCAGCTAGGGGCACCCTCCAGTTTAATTTTCTAACAAAGCAGATGGAGAAGCCCCAATGAAACAAGGAGAAACCAGACCTTACTTGCTACTTTCCTTTCCTTCAGTCCAGTCGCGTGGGTTATTTTCCCTCACCAGCAGCTGGAGACTGAGCATGTCTGGCTTTAGTGATGTCATGATATAAGGGCTCCACTCCCAAGACCAGTATCCTAATGGCAAAGCAGACTCTGAAAAGAGGAAGATAAAGAATGTTGGTTAATTTTTAGTTGTGCCCTTTAGGGCAACAAAGCCAAAACACAGCTCAATAGAGAAGGATATGAACCAAAGCACATCTTGTGAAAACCTACACTGTACTCACTGGCACCTTCCAGGCCCACTGCCCCAGAAGTCACCACAAGCAACCGAGTAAACGCAGCAAAAGAGCTATCAAGATACCATACCCCGGACTCTACAAACACTCGATAGGCGAGCCCAGCTCAGGAAGAGTCTAACAACCTAAGGCTGAAGACAGGTGGTTTCTGGACTGGACTGAATTGGAGAGACTCAATCAAAGTAAATTAGCAAGTAAGGTCTATTTTCTCCTTCCATATCGTCCCTCCACTTCAGCCCAAACGCGCGGGATATACCACAACAGTAATCCAACCAGGATGGAACCTCAGAGCCTGGTTTGCAGAACACCAGCCCCAAAATGCGCATCATTCCTGGCTTGCATATCCAACCGATACTGCCACATGAAAAATATGGAAAGGTGACCAAGTCACTGCTTTGCAGATATCCAACAGAGGAACCAGACTGAACTCCGCCCAAGAGGCAGCTTGTGTCCTGATCAAATGCGGTGCAACCCCCTGGGATGGGGGGCTTGTGCTTCACCAAATACCCTGAGGCAATAGACTTTTTCAACCACTGCACTACAGAAGCTTTAGACGCCACTTCCCCCTTGCGCGGCCTGCCAAAAAGCACAAAAAGATTATCCGATTTAAGGAAGGACTTAGTTCGCTTCAGATACCTCTGGAGTACTTGGTGCACATCCAAAAGATGCAACTGTCGCCCTTCCACAGAATCCTCTGAGGAAGAGAAAACTGGAAGGGACACAGGCCGATTCAGGTGGAACACCAAAACCATCCTAGGGAGAAAGAATGGGACCAGACAACACTACCTTCTCCTTTGTAATAATTAACGGCTCTTGACACGATGAGGCTTGGATTTCTGAAATTCTCCAGGCCAAACAAATGGCCACCAGAACACAGTTTTCAAGGTAAGGTCCTGTCAGGGCCAACGAGATCAGGTTAAGATCCCACGACAACACCAATGGCTGAACCGGTGGACGAACGTGCTTGACTGGCTGGAGGAAACAAGCCACATCTCGATGGGTGGCCAGGGAAATTCCCTCAATCTTCTCCCCACAATATGCGAGTACAGCCACCTGGACTTGCAACAAATTCAAGACAAGAACCTTTTCCAGCCCTGCTTGGAGAAATGTTAACATGTTCAGCACTGAAAATGACAGTGCCTGGCATCCATTGCTGGAACACCAATCTTCGAAAATCCTCAAGACTTGAACATACAAGAAAGTAGTACGATGATTGTGGGCCCACAACAAGGTGGCAATGACCTGGGACGAATAATCTTTCTTTCTCAACAGAGCCCTTTCAAGAGCTAGGCCGTAAGCAGGAATCTATCCACTTGTGGCACGAGAATGAGATCTTGTAAAGGAAGGTGGCCTTTGCCGGAAGGAGCCACAGATCAGCTATAGTCAACTGAAGATCTGCATACCATGATCTTAGAAGCCAATTTGGCACAATCAAAATCATAGGCCTGCCATGGGCTTCTATCCTTTGAAGAAGACATCCTATTAGCGGCCAGGGAGGTAACTACTACTACTACTACTGAACATTTGTATAGCGCTACAAGACGTACACAGCGCTGCACAGACATGTAAAAGACAGTCTGTGCTCATCACAGCTTACAATCTAGTCAAGACAGTCAACACAGTAGCTGTAGACATAGAATACATCTAGGGGGAATGGTAAGAAAACAAAGATTAGGCGAATCAAGATCCAAAAGCGGCAGCAGAGGTGAGTTTTCAGCCTGGATTTGAAAAGGATCAGAGATGAAGCCTGAATATGTAAAGGAGACTGTCCATTGGCCTCATCTGCACCAGAGAATTCGACCCCTTTGACATCTGCTCTTTTCGACGACTGAAGAACCGGGTTGCCGTGGCATTGTTGGAGGAAGCCATCAGATCCATGATTAATTCGCCCCAGCGCCGTACCATGCCACAGAACACTGCGGGGTCTACAGCCCACTCCTCCGGGTCCAACTGATGTCAACTGAGGAAGGTGGCTTGCATATTTCGTCTTCCTGAGTACATGTGCCACCAAGAGCATTAGATTTGCTTCCACCCAAATTTGCAGCAACCTCATCTCATCTGTGTCACGCTTCCTGTCTCTCCTTGTCGACTGATGTAGGCCATGGTGGTGGCATTTTCTGAAAAAGACTCTCACTGCCTTGTTGTGAATAAGGGTCCAAAAGAAATTGCATGGCCAGAAACATTGTCTGCAACTCCAAACGATTGATGGATCAAGTGGACTCCTCCAGAGACCAAAGACCCTGGGCTACATGCGAGTAATAATGTACTCCCCACCCAGAGAGGCTGGCATTGATGGTTACCATTACCCAATCAGGAGGCTCTAAGGGTATCCCCACTAACAGATTCTCTGATATCATTCACAATCAGAGACACACTCCTGTCCGGGGCAAGGCAAACATCTCGAGAGAGCGTGCTTCTGAGGTGACCAGCAAGACAGAAGGGCCTTCTGCAAAGGCCGCATGTGAGTCTTGGCCCATGGAACCAGCTCCAGCGTTGCTGCCATGGAGCCTAAAGGTTTATATAGTGCTACGAAGCATACATAACACTGTACAGGCACATGTAAAAGATGGTCCCTGCTCATCAGAGCTTACAATCTAGACAAGACAAATAGTTGAGGACAAGGATAAATCTAGGGGTAAAGTAATAAGGGAAACTACGTGGATCGGGATTGGGTAAAGTAATAAGGGAAACTAAGTGGATCGGGATCCAAAAGCAGCCTCGAAGAGGTGAGCCTTCAGCCAGAATTTGAAAAGGGCTGACGTACAGACTCAGATAGTTTGTTCCAGGCATAAGGAGCAGCAAGATGAAAGGATCGAAGTCTGGGAGTTGGAAGTGGAAGAGAAGGGCATAGAAGCGATCCAACAGAAGAGTGGAGCTCCCGAAGGGAGAGTGGGGGAGGGTGTAAGGAGAGAGAGGAGGTAGCGAGGAGCAGCAGAATGAGTTCACTTATAGGTCAATAGAAGTCTGAACTGTATATGGAGCCAATGAAGCCTTGAGAAAAGGGGTTATATGAGCATATTGAGGCTGATGGAAGATTAGCCGCACAGCTGAGCTTTGAACAGATTGAAGGGGAGACGGAAGATTCAGAGGGAGACCAGCAAGAAGGAGATTACAACAGTCTAGATGGGAGGTGACTAAAGAGTGGATAAGTGTTTTAGTAGTGTGCTCAGAAAGGTAGGGGCAAATTTTGCTGATGTTATAGAGAAAAACTATAGGTTTTAGTTATCAATTGAATGTGTATATGGAGAAGGAGAGGGAGGAGTCAAAGATGATCCCAAAGTTGCAAGCCGAAGAGACAGGAAGTAGTGAAGTATTGTTCACAGAGATTGAGAAAGGAGAAAGGGGGGAGGTGGGTTCAGGGGGAAAAAAATAAGCTTGGCTTTGGCCATGTTCAGTTTCATACATCAGTGAGACATCTAGGAAGTAATATCAGATAGGCAGGCAGAGATTTGTGCCTGGATTGCCAGAGAGATTTCAGGTGTAGAGAGGAAGATCTGAATCATCAGCGTAAAAATGGTCCTGAAAAACATGGGAGGAAATGAGTGCACCAAGGGACTGGATATACAGAGAAAACAGTGAAATTAGACTTTACCTACTCATTTTCTTTCCTCGAGTCTCCCCAGTCCAGACTCCTGGGTTTTGTTCCCCCTTCAGTAGATGAAGGCTGAACTTCCAACTTCTGTTATGTCACACCATAAGGAGGACAGACCCTCTCCAGAAGTCAGTACGGAACAATCACAAAGCAGAAAAATATCAAACAGAACTCTGGCCACTGCCAAACTATTTACACCAAGACTAAATATTTACACCAAGACTAACACCCCCTACCCCCCAGGAACTGGTCCAAGAGAAGACACCGCCCCCGCCCCAGGGAAGCAAGGTAGATGTAATTCTGAAAAATCCAAAGGATAATTGTTAAAAACTGATTCTCCTAAACACACGTCCCCCAGGCTGCGCTGAAGCTGGACAGACAGGCAAGTTCTGGACTGGAGGGACTTAAAGGAAAGAAAATTAGCAGGTAAGGTCTAATTTCACCTTCAATAGCATCCCTCCAGTCCAGTCTCCTGGGATGTACCAGAGCAGTATTTGAGAATAGTAGGGACCAACAAGGCCAGCCTGCAACATCTGCACCCTGAACCACGCATCATGTCACGCCTGCAGATTGAGACAGTAGTGCTGAACAAAGATATGCAGCGACTGCTAAGTAGCAGTCTTGCAGATCTCCAATGGCGGGATGAGATTAAACTCTGCCCATGTCACCTTTGTCCTGGTGAAATGCACCCGAAGCCCCAAAGGGAGAACCTTGCGGTGCAAGAGATATGCCGAAGCGATCGTCTGTTTCAACTAGGGAGCAATGGAAGCTTTCAAAGTGGCCTCACCCTACTGAGGTCCCCCAAAAAGTAGGGTAACTGATCAAACCTACGAAAGGACTCCGTGCACTTGATATTTATTTATTTGTTACATTTCTATACCGCCCCCCTTCCAGAGATGAGGGGCGGTTTACAAGGAACTTAAGAAACAGGTACATGGAACACAAGTAAAACCTTTTACAGGTAACTTGATTTGCGGGTCGGGTCAGCGAGTTGGAGGTTACAATTTTTTTTAGGAACTATGTACAACTTGGCTATATACAGGAACTTTTCATGCTTACGTTTGCTTTGTACTGCCCTTATCTTGGTTGGGTGAGCTGCCTCTGTGATGTGTGTGCTTGGATACGAGTTTTCTGTTCCGTAATGCAAGGTAAAGAGGTGGGTTTTTAGGTGCTTTCTGAAATCTTTGAGGTCTTTTGTTGTGCGGATGTGTAGTGGGAGAGAGTTCCAGATGTTGGGTGCGGCATAGCAGAATGCTATGGAGCTGGTGGTTTGTTTTGTTTTGCGGATGGAGAGTGGGATTGTTAGAGAGTGGGTGGCATTTTCCCTGCGTGATCTGTTGGGGTGAGGAGGGGGATTGAGAGAAAAGAGGGGGCAACATTGTTGATGAGTTTGAATGATATTACAAGTAGTTTGTATCTGGTCTGGCTTTCTATTGGGAGCCAGAGTAAGGTATATAGGAGGGGTGTGACATAGTCAGTCTGGCTTTGCAGGTGATCTTGGCTGTGATATTTTGCATTCGTTGGGAGTATGTGTAGACTCTTTGCTGGTAGACCCTGCAACAGGCTGTTGCAGTAGTCGAAGTGGGGGGTGATGCGGACTGGATGACTGCTCTGACGTCGTTATCTTCAAGGAGAGGTCTTAGTTGCTGTATGGATTTTAATTTGTATAGGATTGTTCTGGCTGTTCGTTTCAGGGGGGGTACCATGCTGAGAGAGGTATCTAGGATTACACCAAGGTATTTAACTTCTTGTTTGACTGGGATTGTGGTGTTGTTAATGTTGATGGACTGGGGTAGGGTTGAGTCTTGGTTTCTTGTGATGTGCAGTGCTTTTTGTAGTTTAGGCTGAGGTTGTTGGATTTCAACCAGGAGTCAGCTTCCTTGATGCATTTGTCCAGGTTGCTGTAGTTGGGGTTATTTACATCTATGGGGAGCGACAACATGATGTCGTCCGCATAGATGTAGTAGTGGATGTTGTGTTTTTGGAATATGTGGGTGATAGGTTGAAGGTACAGATTGAAAAAGAGGGCAGAGAGGGCAGAACCTTGTGGTATGCCTTATTCTTGTGAAAAGGTGTTTGCAGGGTTTTTTCCTATTTGGATAAGAACATAAGATATGCCATACTGGGTCAGACCAAGGTCCTTCAAGCCCAGTATTCTGTTTCCAACAGTGGCCAATCTAGGTCATATGTACCTAGCAGTTTCCCCAAGGGACACAGGTTCCACAATGCCAGTATTGCTTCAAGCATTGATATCCTGGGTCCCTTCTTAATAATGGTTTATGGACCTTTCCTCCAGGAACTTGTCCAAACCTTTTTTAAACCCAGCTACACTAACAGCCTTTACTACATCCTCCGGTAACAAATTCCAGAGTTTGATTACACATTGAGTGAAAAAATATTTTCTTTTATTAGTCTTAAATAGTTTACCCTGTAGCTTCATTGCATGTCCCCTAGTCTTTCTATATTCTGATAAGGTAAACAATCGATCTACGTTTACCCGTTCCACTCCGTTCATTAATTTATAGACTTCTATCATATCTCCCCTCAGCCGTCTCTTTTCCAGGTTAAAGAGCCCTAACCTTTTTAGCCTTTCTTCATAGGAGTATCCTTCCATCCCCTTTACCATTTTGGTGGCTCTTCTCTGAACCTTTTCTAAAATCGCTATATCCTTTTTAAGATACGGCGACCAGAATTGCACCCAGTATTCAAGGTGCGGTCTCACCATGGAACGATATAGAGGCATTATAATATCTTTTGTTTTATTTTCCATTCCTTTCCTTATCATACCTAGCATTCTATTTGCTCTCTTGGCCGCTGCTGCACACTGGGCTGAGGGTTTTAACATGGTATCCACAATGACACCTAAATCTCTTTCCTGGGTGGTAGTTCCTAATGTGGAACCTTGCATCGTGTAACCATAGTTTGGGTTGTTCTTCCCTAGGTGCATAACCTTGCACTTGTCCACATTAAATTTCATCTGCCATTTGATGCCCAGTCTTCCAATTTATCAAGATCCTCTTGCAATTTTCCACAATCCTCTTGGGTTTTAACAACTTTAAATAGTTTTGTGTCATCTGCAAATTTGATAACCTCACTCGTTATTCCACTTTCCATGTCATTTATGAATATGTCAAAAAGCAGCGGACCCAGCACAGATCCCTGGGGTACACCACTATTCACCTTTCTCCATTGGGAAAATTGGCCATTTAGCCCTACCCTCTGCTTTCTATCTTTTAACCAGTTCCTGATCCACAATAGTACACTGCCTCCTATCCCATGACTCTTTAGTTTTGCCAAAAGTCTCTCATGAGGGACCTTGTCAAAGGCTTTCTGAAAGTCCAGATACACAATATCAACCGACTCACCTTTGTCCACCTGATTATTCACTCCTTCAAAAAAACATAACAGATTAGTAAGACAAGATCTTCCTTGTCTAAAGCCATGTTGGCTGTCTCCCATTAGGTCATGACTATCTACATGCTGAGTAATTTTATTCTTTATGATGGTTTCTACCATTTTTCCCGGTACTGATGTCAGGCTCACCGGTCTGTAATTTCCCGGATCACCCCTGGAACCCTTTTTAAAAATTGGTGTTACATTGGCGATCCTCCAATCTTCAGGTATTAGAGATGATTTTAATGATAGTTCACAGATTACTAATAGCAGGTCTGCAATCTCATATTTCAGTTCTTTCAACACCCTTGGATGTATACCATCCGGCCCAGGTGATTTGCTACTCTTCAGTTTATCTAATAGTTGTAATACATCTTCATGATGTATCGATATTTCCTTCAATTCTTCCGCACCTTTAAATACCACTTCACTCATGGGTAACATCTCTACATCTTCCTCAGTAAAGACTGAAGCAAAGAATTCATTCAGTCTCTCCGCTATCGCCTTGTCGCCTCTCTTAGTGCTCCTTTAACCCCTTTATCATCTAATGGACCAACTGACTCTCTCGTAGCAAAAAACCTGTGAATGTACTTGAAAAGGTCTTTACTTCGCATTTTTGCTTCCGCAGCAAGCTTCTTCTCAAATTCTCCCTTTGCCTGCCTTATCAATGCCTTGCATTTGACTTGCCAGTGCTTGTGCTTTTTCCAGGTTTCGTCGTTTGGCTCTTTTTTCCATTTCCTGAAAGATGCTTTTTTGGCAACAGCCTCTCACCTTTAAACCATGCTGGCAGGTTTTTGGATTTCCTTCCACTTTTCTTAAAGCGTGGAATACAGCTGGTCTGGCTTCGAAGATAGTATTTTTCAACAGCCAAGCCTGATGTATGCCTTTAACCTTTGCAACTGCTCCTTTTAGTTTTTTCTTATTTATTTTATTTAAAGGGTATTTGTATCCCGCCTTATCCTTTAGTCAAGGCGGTGAGCACAGCAAGCAATCAGTGTAAGTGTTGTGTGTCAGGTGAGCTTTATGTACAGTGTGGGTGCGTGTGTGCGAGTGTTTTGATTTGGGTGAGCTATTTACAGTGTGCGCTATGTACAGTATATACATGGGTTTCTGGGTCCAGGCTTGGTGGTTTCCGTGAGCTGTCATTAGTCCAGATTGGATCCGGTTTGTAGATTCAGGTTAAGCATTTGGGCCGTAGTGATCTGTGAAGAGTACAGTCTTCAGGTGTTTCCGGAAGTCCTTCAGATCTTCAGTTGATCGTAGGTCGTGAGGGAGTGAGTTCCATATTGATGGGCTGCCAGGGAGAGTGCCCTTTGTGTGGTGGCTTTGCATGCTTTTGTGTAGTTGTTTGGGGTGCTGAGTGTGTCTGTTGTGGCTTTTCTCCTTGGTCTGTTGCTGGTGTTAGGGAGAATGAGGGCTTGGAGGCTGAGTGCTGATCTCTTGTGTCTTATTCTGAATATGTTTAAGATCATCTTGTATTTGATGCGGTGGCTGACTGGGAGCCAGTGGAGGTCTTTGAGGATGGGGGTGATGTGTGCTTGGGTTGTTGTACCGGTAATTATCCTGGCTGCTGTGATTTGGGCCATTTGAAGTGGTTTGAGTGATTGATTTGGTATTCCGTTGTAAATCGGGTTGCAGAAATCCAGTATGGGGGTTATGAGTGCTTGGCAGACTGTGCGGAAGTGTTTGTAGGAGAGTAGAGGCTTGAGGCGTCTGGTTATTTTAATTTTGTAGTATGCATTTCTGGCGGTTTTTTTGATGTGTGATTGTAGGTTCAGCTCTTTGTCGAGGGTTATTCCGAGGTATTTTACTTCGTCCTTTAGTGGGATTGTCGTGTTGTTGGTTGTGATGAATGTTGGAGGGCTGAAGTCGGTGTTTTGTGTGATGATGAGTGCTTCTGTCTTGTTGTAGCTGATTGCTAGGTTGTTGCGTTTAAGCCATGTGGATATGTTGTCTAGACAGTTTGTTATCTTGTTGTAGTCGGGGCTGTTGAGGTTGATCGGCGTGTAAATCATGTCGTCGTCTGCGTAGATGGTATAGTTTATTTCGTGGGCGGAGATGATGTCGCAGATCGGTTGTATGTATAAGTTGAATAGTAGTGAGGATAGTGCAGATCCTTGTGGTACTCCTTGCTTGATCTTCATGGGTTGTGAAGTTTTGGTTCCGATTTTGACTTGGAACTGTCTGTCGGTTAAGTAGGAGTTGAACCAATTTAGGACGGTTCTTAACTGTTTTCCTCATTTTAACATAGTCTCCTTTTTGAAAGTTAAAAGGTAGTACTGTGGATTTCCTTACTATCCCTCCTCCACTAATTAAATCAAAGGCGATCATGCTATGATCACTATTGCCAAGTGGCCCCAACAACCTTATCTCTTGCACTAGATCTGGTGTTCCACTAAGGACTAGGTCTAATATGGCTTCCCCTCTGGTCGGTTCATGAACCAGTTGCTCCAAGAAGCAGTCATTTATTTCATCTAGGAACTTTATCTCCCTAGCATGTCCTGACGTGACACTGACCCAGTTGATACCGGGGTAGTTGAAATCACCCATTATTATTACTGTGCTGTAACATTTGTTAGCTTCCTTGATTTCTTTGAGCATTTCATCATCCATTTGGTCATTCTGGCCAGGCGCTCGATAGTACACCCCCACTGCCATTGCCTTCCCCCTTTTACATGGAATTTCAATCCATATAGATTCTACAGCAGATTTTAAGATATGCCATACTGGGTCAGAACAAGGTCCATCAAGCCCAGCATTCCGCCCCCAACAGTGGCCAATCTAGGCCATACACACCCAGCAGCCTCCCCAAGGGACACAGGTTCCACAATGCCTGCACTGGTTCAAGCATTGACATCCTGGGTCCCCTCCCAACAATGGTCCATGGACCTTTCCTCCAGGAACTTGTCCAAACCCCTCTCAAACCCAGCCACACTAACAGCCTGCAAAACTTTAATCCTTTCTGACTCCATGCCCTCTCTAACATAGAGAGCAACCCCTCCACCAATTTGATCAGCTCTATCATTACGATATAGTTTGTACTCAGGTATCACAGTGTCCCACTGGTTGTCCTCCTTCCACCATGTCTCTGATATTCCAATCATATCTAACCTTTCATTTAGTGCTATATATTCTAACTCTCCCATCTTATTTTTTAGACTTCTAGTATTTGCATGCAAGCATTTTAGAGAATGTATTTTATTCATATTAATTTGGCTATTGTTAGACATGGGTAATTTGGGATCTTTAAGCTCTGTCTGCTCCATACTTGAGGGCATTTGGGCTACTTTACTCTTTTGTGGAATCTCTCTGCTTTTGGTAGTATCCTTCAAAGATACATTCTTCCGAACCATCCGCTCTTGGGTGACTGTCGGCTTTCCCCTAATATCTAGTTTAAAAGCTGCTCTATCTCCTTTTTAAAGGTTAATGCCAGCAGCCCGGTTCCATCCCGGTTAAGGTGAAGCCCATCCCTTCGGAAGAGCCCCTCCTTTCCCCAGTTCCTAACAAATCCAAAACCCTCATCTCTGCACCATTGTCTCATCCACGCATTGAGACTCCAGAGCTCTGCCTGCCTTTTGGGTCCTGCGCGTGGAACAGGAAGCATTTCGGAGAATGCGACCCTGGAAGTTCTGGATTTCAACTTCCTACCTAAAAGCCTAAATTTAGCCTCCAGAACCTCCCTACCACATTTTCCTATGTCATTGGTACCGACATGTACCAAGACAGCAGACTCCTCCCCAGCACTATCTAAGACCTTATATAGATGGCGCGTGAGGTCCACTACCTTCGCACCAGGCAGGCATGTTACCAGGCGATCCTCACGTCCACCAACTACCCAGCTATCTACATGCCTAATGATCGAATCACCAACTATAACGGCTGTCCTAACCCTTCCCTCATGGGCACATGGCCCTGGAGAAACTTCCTCGGTGCGAGAGGGTTTTACATCACCTGGAGGACAGGTCCTAGTTACAGGATCACTTCCTGCCACACCAGGGTGATGCTCTCCTGTCACGTGACCTCTCTCCTCCATGGCAACAGGGATGCTGCCAGACTGGAGGTGGGACTTCAGGACTATATCCCTGTAGGTCTCGTCTATGTACCTCTCTGTCTGTCTTATGCTTTCCAAGTCTGCTACTTTAGCCTCTAGAGAACGGACTCGTTCCCTGAGAGCAAAGAGCTCCTTGCACCTAGTGCACACGTTAAGACCTCTCACCAACTGGGAGAAAATCGTAGAAGATCTTGTGCTTGCGGTCTGAGATGTATGATTTAAATCAGAGTAGGACTAGGCCACCCAGGCCAAGCTATTCGAGTCTTGCAATGAGGGTTTTGTGGTTTATATCGTCAAATGCTGAGGCGTCTAAGAAGACCAAGAGGAATGCACAGTTGGGGGAGTCTATGCCTCTGATCAGGTTGTCGGTTAGGGCTAGGAGCAAAGCTTCAACCCCAAGTGGGTGAAATTCATATTGGTGGGTATCTAAGGGGATATACTTCTGAAGCATCCTGTGCACATCACACAGACGGTGATCCGCAGAGTCCGAAAAGAATAGGAGAACCACCAAGTCACATGAAAAGTGGACACCACCTTAGGCAAAAAGGAGGGCACCAGACAGAGGGCCACCTTTTCTTTTGAAAAGAGCAGAAAGAGGCTGGAGCTCTGAAATGCATCATGCAGATGCAATGGCCACCAAGACCACCACCTTGAGTGTAAGTTGCTTCAAAGTCGCAAATACTAGAGATTCAAAGGGAGCTCCCGTCAACACTGACAGGACCAAGTTAAGGTCCCAAGCCGGCACCATTGAGTGCGATGGCAGACGAACTGCTTCACCGCTCAGAGAAAATCTGAACATGTTATGTGGTGCCAGGGAAACTCCCTGCACCCAACCCCAATAACAGGCCAGTGTCGCCACTTGGAACAGCACGAATTCAAGGCTAATCCTTTATTAACCCCAGCCTGCAGGAAGGCCAGAACATCCGGCACCATTGCCAGTAACGCTTGTTTGTCTTTGTCTACACACCAGTCCTCAAACATATGTCACACCCGAACATAGCCAAGGGCATGGAGCACTTGCAAGTCCACAGCAAAGTGGCTATCACTGGTGCAGAGTAGCCACACTTCCTCAACCAAGCCCTCTCAAGAGCCAAGTCGTAAGCGAGAATTGATCCACATGGGGCATGAGAATCGGTCCTTGAGACAAGAGGGTGGGGCTCAGCCCCGGCAGACGCCACGGAGACCCCACAGACAGCCAAATCAGACTGGCATACTACAGCAGATGAGCCCAGTCCAGTGCCACTAGCACCACCAGGCCCATCTGTGCTTCTATGCGCTGGATCACTCTATTGATCAGAAGCCACAGTGGAAACACGTAAAGCAGTCCCTGAGAGGGCCAGGGCTGTGCTAACATATCAAGCCCCTCAGACATTCTTTTCAGATGCAGATTGAAAAAGCGCTTACCTTTGTGTTGTCGGCAGATGTCATGAGGTACATAAATCAGCTGCCCCCATCTCACAAAACACCAACTCCTCCAAAGTCCATTCCCAACCTTTGGCAACTGAGAAAGTCGGCCTGCACATTTTCCATGCTAGCCACGAGCGCTACTGACAGCTCCAGAAGATTCTACCCTGCCCACTGAAGCAGCGTCACAATCTTCTCCGCCAGCACTGCACTCCCCATGCCTCCCTGGCAATCAATATAGGCCACTGTTGTGGCATTGTCGGAGAACATTCTCACCGCTTTGCTTAACACCAAAGTCCGGAAAGATTGGAGAGAGAACCAATGCCCTCATTCCCAGGCTATTGATGGACCACTGCCTTTTCTCCATTGACCAGCAGCCCTACGCCACCTGTGATAGTCAATGGGCCCCCCAGCCGGTCAGGATGGCATCAATCGTCACTAGTGGGACCTCTTTCCTCAAGGACTCGGGAGTCAGCCACCAGTCCAGACTCACCCATTTGCCCACCGGGCACAACAGTCTTGGTATGAGGGAATGGTGTTGTGGTGACCACCTTGACAGGAGAGATTTCTGTAACAGCCACATATGCGCCTGGGCCTAGGGCACTAGGTCCAGTGCTGCTGCCATAGAATAAAACCTGGAGATATGACCTTGCTGATGGAGCCAACTGTCTGAAGTCGTCGTGAATCTGATTGCAGCTTGTGAATCCGATCCTGTGGCAAGAACACACGATCCAGCTGGGAATCAAAATGGGCTCAGAGATAGACTAGGTCTTGTGAAGGCATCACAAGAGCTCTTGGCCAGGTTGATTACCCAACTAAAGTCCTGCTGGACAGGAGAACTCGCTGCGTGCTGGCCAGGATCTCCTCCAGCGACTCTGCCACCTCACGCAGAAGCCACTACCCACCATGATCTTGGTGAAGGTTCATGGAGCTGTTGCCAGTATGAAGGGCAGAATCAAACTGAATATGTCCCACTGGAACTGCGAAGCATAAATACTGTTGATGTTCAGCCTGAATGGGCTCATGCAGGTACACCTCTGAGGCCCAAAGTGGTCAAGAACTCGCCCTTGCGATTGGCAACCATCATGGACTTCAAGGTCTCCATGCAAAGGTGTGGCACCCCCAGGGCCCGATTGATGCACTTCAGGTCGAGAATGGGGCAAAAGGACCCTTTCTTTTTGGGAACTATGAAGTAGATGGGAGTATCGAACTTATCCGTACTACTCTGCAAGCACTGGACACTTGAATAGCGTCCCCTGAATAGCCTGCCATTTGGCTGGAGCCTTACAGAGTGACACCAGAAAGGCACCTGCTAGGAACCCTGCAAACTCCAGTGCATACCCTTCTCGAATAACCTCCAATACCCACTGGTCAGAGATAAGGCGGACCCAGGCAGAGTAAAACTGACAAGAGCCTTCTGAAGCCACCTCTGCCTGAGCCCCCCTCATTTCACTGGTTTTTTTCTTAGCTCCCCCCACTGGTCCTGGTCGAATAACCACAACTGGTTCTATGACTGCCCCGAAAGGATTGCCTCTTGTGAACACACCTACCACGCTGCCGATAGGCAGCGAAATGCACTGCTCTGAAATGCCTGAAATCCTTTGATTGCCCACGCCCCATCGAGCCCCCCTTCGGGCACTTGGTCTTATCCTCTGTCTTAGCCTCACCCAAGTCCTTGGCCAATTTATCCAAGGCATCCCCAAACAGCAGCTTACCCTTAAAGGGAAGCCTACTAAGATGTGTCTTCAATGACACATCCACCGCCAAAATACGCAGCCACAGAAAATGAAAAGCTGCCACTATCAAAGCCATACCCTTGGCTGAAACTTAAAGGTGATCATAGAAGGCATACATCAAATAGGCACACCCAGACTAACTTTGGGAGCTCTATCGAGGGCAGTGAGCCAGGGCCAACCACCTCCAGCAATGCATGCATCCACAGCAAATAGGCCTGCGCCACATAGGCTCCATACATGGACGCCTGAAGAGCTATAGCATTCACGTCAAACGCCTGCTTCAACAAGGTTTCCAGCTTCTTGACCTGGACATCCGTAAGTGCAACGCCGACTTCAACCAGGATTGTGGTAGTCTTTGTATCAGCAGAGACGAGGGTATCCACCTTCAGAACCTTAAGGAACTCCTTTTCCATGGCCAGGAAAGGATACAAGCAAGCCATTGCTCACCCACCCTTCAACCCCGCTTCCGGCACCTCCCACTCCAGATCCATCTTTTGCTTGAGAGCCCAATGGACCGAAGAGGCTGTTTCCTGCAAGCTGATGTCCTGGAGAAGAAGATCCTCTATGGGGCTCTCCTCTTCTGGCATGGGCTGCGAGAGGTTCAGTGCTGCCAAGGGAATGCACAATAACCGCGGGGTGTTCCTCCAGCCTAAATATGCCACACTACGGGAGTCTTCTCCTGGAAGGTCTTACCCCCTTCGAGTTCAGGCTCGGTACACCCTGACCCAAGCCCCAAGGGCCCTTCCCGTTCATCATCAGAATCATCCAGGGATTCTGAAGCCCTTTTGGTCCAGGTCCAGGTCCGCTTCTTGTTTCCCCAGGAGGGCCCGAACAAGCCCTGTTTCAAGCTGCGACTCCAAGACCAAATGTGGAAGGGACAGGGCTGACTTCTTCCTTCCCCTTGGGACCTGCTTTAGGCGGTAGGCCTGGTGAAGGAGAAGGATGAAATCTGGAGTAAAGGCCCCCCCACCTCATGTCTTCCGAAGGTCTCTTTTCTCCCCTTGGGGGAACTGCAGGCCGAGCAGGAGACACATCTGTGCCCCTACAAAGGAGCTCTTGCTGCCCAGAGTCCTCTTCTGCTGCCAAAGCAGCCACTTGCAAGCTTTCCCCTGACATCTTGCAACTGCGGCAGAGGCCAAGAGAGGACAGACACTTTCCTAAAGCTTCAGCCTGCACATGCAGCTTTAGGCATGCTGGCTGCATGACCCCGATGCAAACGCGCTACGCTGAAACACATGCGGCTCCCTGTCAAAAAGGAAACTACGATCCCTGGCCAAAAGCCAATATAGCAATCTCTTCCAGACACTGCCTGCACTCAGTCTCTGATCAGCATTGGCACCTCAGCTATGAGAAACCTGCACTTCCCCCACCCCTTCAGGCAGCTGCGACTGAATGCGGCAAGCCCAATTAACAAATGGAGGATGTTTTTTTGTTTTTTAAAGCAGTCCAAGAAAATTGCTAGCATCTGGGAGGCAGAACAGAGCCCAACTAAACAGAGCCCATCCTCTCCTCCCTGGAAAACTGTGCGGACTGAAATGTTCAGGTTCCCGGAGGGAAGCCTAGACTAGCACCTAAACTAAAACCCTATTTTTATCCTTTCCCCCTCCCCCTCTTATGGTATGACATTGTTGGGTTTTTTTCTGGACTTCCCCTACGATTATTTGGGGAATTTTCTACTTTTGTTTGGCTGCTTGTGTCCGCCCCAACATCCAAAATTATATATACAGGACCTAAACAAATTGCTCGTGCCACCATAAAAGCATGTAGTTTTATCTATCTTATCAGGTTTGTAACATCACAAGCTCTACTTTTGATTTATAAGGTACAAATTACAATATCAATCCATAAGCGTAGTTACTCACCTGTAACAGGTGTTCTCCAGGAGCAGGAATCAGTCCTCACATATGGGTGAGGTCGGCGCCGACGGAGCCCTTGTGCTGAGCATGTCCCCAGCTTTCATAGAAAGCCTTTGGGAATGCAGCGCGCATGCGCAGTCCCCTTCCCGCCCAAGGGTGCCATCTTGCTCAGACTGATGACATAGCTAAGACAGCAAAAAACAAAAATGAAATATAGATATGACCGCAACTCCAAGGGGAGGAGGGAGGGTTGTGAAGACCGATTCCTGCTGCTCCTGGAGAACACCTGTTACAGGTGAGTAACTACGCTTTCTCCAGGGCCAAGCAGGAAGTCAGTCCTCACATATGGGACTCCCCAGCTTAAGGCTATCGGTGACACAAAGCTGAAAAATGAGCTCCCTCTAGAGCCCCAGCATGTGCGAAAAGAATCTCCTCTGATATCGCCTCCGTACGGTAGCCCAACACCAGGGCCGGAGGGTAGGAGTTGCCTAAACTTCAAAGAGATTACGGAGTAATGCCTGCCCAAAAGCACTGTCCCTGTGGGACTCCCTCTCGAGGCAGTAGTGGGCCACAAAAGTCTGGCTTGAAGACCAAGTAGTGGCCCTGCAGATGTCTGCCAATGGAACAGAGCGCAGATGAGCCACTGACGCAGCCTTCGCCCTGACACGGTGGGCAGTGACTCGACCCTGAAACGAGAGGCCGGCTGCCCTGTATGCCCAGGCGATACAGTCTGCTATCCAGATGGACAAGGTACGCTTGGAGACAGGCAACCCCAGCTTATTAGGGTCAAAAGAGACGAAGAGCTGTACAGCCCTTCGGTGTCCCTGTGTATGATCAAGGTAGGACAACGCCCTTCTAAAGTCCAGGGTATGCAAGACCATCTCAGCCCAGCTCGCATGCGGCCTGGGAAAGTCGGAAGAACCACCTCCTGATTGAGGTGGAAAGAGGAGACAACCTTTGGAAGGAACTTAGGGTGAGTCCGCAAGACTACTCTGTTCCTATAGAGCCTAGTGTATGGTGCATCTGACACCAGAGCTTGAAGCTCGCTCACTCACCTTGCTGAGGTAAGAGCCATAAAAAACAATGCTTTCCCGGAGAGAAAACGCAAAGGGTAAGTAGCCATAGGCTCAAATGGTGGGCAAGTAAGCTGTTGCAAGACCACATTCAAATCCCACTCAGGGGCAGGTGGACGAACCGGAGACTTAGGCAAAAGCAGGCCTCTGAGGAAGCGAGTCACCAAAGGGTGGCTTGAAAGAGACTGGCCCTCCACCGGTGAGTGGTGCGCTGAGAGAGCACTGAGATGGACCCTAACAGAGCTGGATTTAAGGCCTAGGTTGGAAAGGTGAAGCAAATATTGCAGCACCACTGGTACCAGGCATGAGAAAGGATCCTCCTTGTGTTGAGCACACCAGGTGGAAAACCTACGCCACTTAAAGGCATAAGATTTCCGGGTGGACTGCCTCCTGGAGGCCAAGACCACGTCCTCCACTTCCCTAGGCAGCAGTAAGGGTGCTAAAACTACCCTTTCAGCAGCCAGGCCATCAGATTGAGGGACTGGAGGTTGGGGTGTAAGAGATCCCTGCTCCTGAGACAGGAGATCTGGTTGCATCCCCAGAGGAAGAGGAGTGCCCACCGCTAGTTGCAAAAGAAGTGGAAACCACGGTTGACTTAGCCATCTGGGGGCCACCAGGATCACCGAGGCCTTGTCCCGGAGCACTTTGAACAATGTCTTGGGCACTAGAGGCGTGGGGGGAAACGCGTATAGGAGGCCTGTAGACCACAGAATGAGAAATTCATACGCTGCTACTCAGAGGATGCGGTTGCCTGGAGCAGAACCTTTAAGCATGAGTTCACGAAACATTATGAGAGTCTGCATTGACAACGCGATACGGATCTGTTAACATGCTTAAGTTAAATTTGAAGAGCACTGAAGAAAAAGTTTGTCTCAATGGTCCCTGAAGGACGTAATGCATTCATTCCCTTGAAAAACCCAGTAGGAGAAACGCCAGAGCGCTTGGAAGATTGAGGCGTCGGGGTTTTTTTACAAGAATGACGGGGCACCAGCCATCCAGCATAAGATAAGTTGGATGGAGTTCTAATTTAAAGTTTTTATGATAATTAAAAAAGCTAATTATATAAAAAAGAAGCAACACAAAAAGTTTAAAAATTATAAACCATACTGGCTTGAGGTCATTGATGTAAACGGACACTAACAAGGGGAGTTACATTACCCAAAAATAAGTGTTGAACGTATACCGTTTATCTGAGACCAGTGGCCAATTGTTATATTGAGTTTGGAGTTGATAATTCAAATGAGTGAATGAATAAGTGATAGTATGGAGCAGAACCTGGGCAGTTGACGGTTCAGTGGACTGGCAAAGAGATCTATGTTTGGAAGACCCCATCATAGGAAGATTTGTTGAACCACCAGAGGATTCAACTGCCATTCGTGGGGCTGTAGAATCCTGCTCAATCTGTCTGCCAGATAATTCTCCTGTCCAGGGAGATAGACCGCTTTGAGAAGTATGCCATGATTGACTGCCCAGGTGCACAGGTCCTGTGCTTCCTGACAGAGAGGGCGGGACCCTGTGCGCCCGTTTGTTCACATAGAACATAGCAACTTGATTGTCCGTCTAAACTAAGACGAACTGGTGAGAGAGGACATGAGAGAAAGTCCATAGGGCCAAGCGGATAGCTCTCAGCTCCAAGAGATTGATCTGCTGTGCGGCCTCCCATGGAGACCACAGGCTCTGAGTGCATGCTCCCTGGCAATGTGCCCCCCAACCATGAACAGAAACATTGGTCGTGAGCACTTGGGAGTGTGGAGGTGCCTGAAAAGGTACTCCTTGCACCAGATTCGGAAGATGAAGCCACCACTGCAGAGAAGATGCTAGCAGCTAGGACACCCTCACCTTGTCCGCCAGGTTTCCTGTGGCCTGCAGCCAGAGTCCGGAGGCCCCACTGAGCCGGCCTCATGTGCAGACGGACATTTGGAGTGATATGGACCGTGGATGCCATGTGGCCTAAGAGCCTCAGGAATTGTCTGGCGGAGACCAGAGAATTGCTGTGGAATTGTCTGGCCAAATCCATCAGTCTGTGGACCCTGTCCACAGGCAAAAAAGCCTTTGCCTGTAGGGTGTCCAGTTTTGCTCCTATGAACTCCAGGCTCTGTGAGGGGCTCAAAGTGGACTTTGCGAAGTTTATGGCAAACCCAAGATGCTGGAGAAGATAGTGCGGAGGGTGGCTTGATTGGTCTCCTGTGGAGACTGACCCCTGATGAGCCAGTCGTCCAGGTATGGAAAGACAAAGACCCCTTGAACCCTGAGGTAGGCCGCCACCACTGCCAAACACTTGGTGAAAACCCTGGGGGGGGGGGAGGTTATGCCAAAAGGGAGTACCCTGTACTGAAAGCATAGTTACTCATCTCTAACAGGTGATCTCCGGGAACAGCAGGAATTTAGTCTTCACACATGGCTTTATGGGAGACAGCCAAAATGGCTTTAGACAAGGAAGATCTTGTCTTGCTAATCTGTTGTGTTTTTTTGAAAGTGTGAACAAACAGGTAGACAAAGGTGAGTCTGTTGATATAGTGTATCTGGACTTTCAGAAAGCCTTTGACAAGGTCCCTCATCAGAAACGTTTGGCAAAACTAAAAAGTCATGGGATAGGAGGCCGTGTACTATTGTGGATCAGGAACTGGTTAAAAGATAGAAAGCAGAGGGTAGAGCTAAATGCCAATTTTCCCAATGGAGAAAGGTGAATAGTGTACCCCCAGGAATCTTTGCTGGGTCTGCTGCTTTTTGACATATTCATAAATGAAATGGAAAAGGGAACAACGAGTGAGATTATCAAATTTGCAGATGACACAAAACTATTTAAAGTTGATAAAGCACAGTTACTTACCTGTAACAGGTGATCTCTGGGAACAGCAGGAATTAGTCCTCACATATGGGTACGTCGGTACCGACGGAGCCTGCGAAGGAAAGCTCCCCAGCTTCCCAGAAGGAAAGCTTTTGGGGCCTCCCACTGCGCATGCGCGCTGCCTTCCCGCCTTCCTGACCAACTCTCCTCAGTTCGTGTTTAAAGCTGAGACAATAGAGAGAGGAAAGGAAAGGCAGAGATAGATACAACTCCTAGGGGAGGCGGGTGGGTTGTGAGGACTAATTCCTGCTGTTCCCAGAGATCACCTGTTACAGGTAAGTAACTGTGCTATCTCCAGGAACAAGCAGGCATAAGTCCTCACATATGGGGACTCCCTAGCTAAGATGTCTGGGAGATCCCCTGAAAGGTATGAGACCCTGAAAGGTTCCTCATCTTCCTATGGATCTCAGGCATCCATTCAGGGAAGGTGGGCTGGAGTTGTTGAAGAATGGAACAGGTGTCCGAGGACAGCCTGACCAAACAAGGCATCCCGGCGGGAGTCCTTGTCCAAACAGTAATGGGCTGTAAAGGTATGAACCGAGGCCCAGGTGGCTGCTCGACAGATCTGGTCAATGGACACAGAGTTTAAATGAGCCATAGAGATGGCCATGGCCCTCACGTTGTGAGCAGTGACATGGCCCTCCAGAGAAAGGTTCTTACTCTGGTAAGCAAAAGAGATACACTGAGCAATCCAATTGGAGAGTGTTCTTTTGGAGACTGGAAGTCCGAAATGAGAAGGATCAAAAGCAACAAAAAGCTGAGAAGACTTTCGATGTTGCTGTGTCCTGTGGAGGTAAAAGGCAAGAGCTCTTTTACAGTCTAGAGTATGAAGGTTCCTCTCTGCACTGGATGCATGAGGAGCTGGAAAAAAGACAGGTAAATATACCTCTTGATTAAGATGAAAAGGGGAGACCACTTTAGGCATAAAGTGGGGATTGGTCCTAAGGACCACCTTATCATGATGGAACCTTGTATAAGGTGGATTAGCCACTAGAGCTTGCAGTTCACTGATACGGCGAGCTGAGGTGACTGCAATAAGAAAAAATAACCTTCCAGGAAAGAAATTTCAAGGAGGTAGTGGCTAAGGGTTCAAAAGGTGGCTTCATAAGCTGACCAAGAACCAAGTTTAAGTCCCATGCCACCGGAGGAGGTCGAATGGGAGGTTTAGTTAAGATTAGGCCTCTCATGAATCTTGCAATAAGAGGATGAGAGGAAACAGGTTGTCCATTGATGGGCTTCAGTGATGCCGCAATAGCACTCAAAAGGACTCTTACTGAATTCGTTTTGAGTCCTGCATTGGAGAGATGCAGGAGATATTCCAAAAGAGAATTCAATGGGAGTGCTAGAGGGTTAAGACCCTTTTGAGCACACCAAATGGAAAATCTTTTCCATTTAAAAGCGTAAGAACGCCTAGTGGAAGGTTTCCTAGAGGCATGTAGGATATCCTTCACTTGCTGCGAAAGATTGAAGTGGTGAAGGTCTAGGCCTTCAGTAACCAAGCTCTGAGGTGAAGGGACTTGGGGTTTGGGTGCCACAAAGTCCCCTCCTCCTGAGACAGAAGGTCTGGAGCCACTCCCAAGTCCAGGGAGGGGGCTTGGGAGAGATGCAGAAGTAGAGGGTACCACACTTGGCGTGGCCAGCGTGGAGCTATGAGGATCATGGGCCCTTGATCCCTTTGAAGTTTGAACAGAGTCTTGGGAATCAAAGGAATGGGAGGAAAGGCATACAGGAAGCCCTGACCCCAATGCAGGAGGAAGGCATCCTTGGCCTGAACTCCCTGACACGGAATTCTGGAACAGAACCGGGGAAGTTTGGCATTCCACGGACTTGCAAAGAGGTCTATGTCCAGGGTTCCCCATTTCTGGAAGATTCTGAGTACCTGATCCATGTGCAGGGACCATTCGTGTGGAAGCAGAACTCGACCGAGTCTGTCTGCCCAAGAGTTTTGGATTCCTGGAAGATATACTGCCAGGAGATGGATTTGATGCTCTCTGGCGAAGGCCCATAATCTTAGAGCTTCGTTGCAAAGCGACAGAGAGCCAGTCCCTCCTTGTTTGTTTATGTAAAACATGGCTACTTGATTGTCCGTGTGAATAAGGACTGTCATGTTGCTGAGGAAGTCAAAGTTCCAAGTGGTTGATATGAAGGGTGGTCTCCTGTGGAGACCAAGTGCCCTGAGTGGAGAGATCTTGGAGATGAGCCCCCCAACCTGTTTGGGAGGCATCTGTTGTGAGGGTTGCTTGGGGCAACAATGGTTGAAAGGGGGCCCCCAACAACAGATTTTGAGTTGATATCCACCATTGGAGAGACCAAAAGAGACGATTGGAGTTTGCTATTTGGTCTGAGAGAGCTCCTGATGCTTGAGTCCACTGGGTGGATAAAGTCCATTGAGCTGCTCTCATATGTAGGCGAGCATAAGGCACCACATGCACTATGGAGGCCATGTGGCCTAATAGTTGTAGCATCTCTCTGGCAGTTAAGTGGCTTCTGGACTGAGTCTGAGAGGCTAAGTGCACTAGACGTTGGCAACGGGCCTGAGGTAGATAGGCCTTTGCAGTGGTGGTATCCAACCAGGCCCCTATGAACTCCAGGGATTGCGTAGGGGTGAGTTGAGACTTTGGCAGATTTATCACAAGTCCCAGATACTGCAGGATGCGTCTGGTGCGATCCAGCGAAGTCTGAGCCTCGGATTGAGATGGAGCTCGGATGAGCCAGTCGTCCAGGTATGGGAAGACAAAAATTCCCAGGGTGCGTAGAAATGCAGCTACTATTGCCATGCATTTGGTAAATACCCTTGGAGCAGATGCTAGACCGAAGGGAAGTACTCTGTACTGGAAATGTTTTCCCTGGAACAGAAACCGTAGGAATTTTCTGTGGGATGGATGGATGAGTATATGTGTGTACGCATCCTTGAGATCTAGAGAACAAAGCCAATCCTGACTCTGTAGGTATGGAAGGAGAGTACCTAGAGAAAGCATCTTGAATTTCTCCTTGTATAGAAATTTGTTCAATTCTCTGAGATCCAGAATTGGTCTGTACCCCCCTGTTTTCTTGGGAATGAGAAAATAAGGGGAGTAAAAACCTGATCCCTGTTGAGGAAGAGGAACCTCTTCTATTGCCTTTTGGGCGAGAAGAGTGGTCACCTCCTGACTCAACAGGTCTAGGAGAGAATTGAAACTTCTCACCATGGTATGGGGAGGAAGGTTGGAGAAATGTAGTTTGTAGCCCTCTCTGATGATAGAGAGGGTCCATTGTTCTGATGTGATTTGCTCCCATCTGGGAGCAAAATGAGTTAACCTTCCTGGAATGGTGAGAGGTTCTGGTTTTAGAGCCAGAAAGGTTAAGTTCTCTAGATTTAAGTCAAAAACCCTGAGGGGGTTGGGACTGTTGGGCTGTAGCAGCCCCTGCAGGTTTTGCCCTGGCCTGTTTAGGCTGTTGACGCTTAGGAGCAAAGCGAGCTGCAGAAGATTGTTGGCCAGTATTTGTGGCAAATCTGGCCTTCTTGTAGAAAGGCTTTTTGAAAGATTTTTTCTTGACAGGGGTAGAGGTAGACTTAGAAAGTCTATCTAATGCAGCATTTTCTGCATCCATTTGAGTGGCTTTGATTTGCCACTCTTTACCAAACAGATTCTCACCTGTACAGGGCAAATTTCCCAACCCATCTTGGACCCAGGGTTCTAGGTCAGAGGCCTGGAGCCAAGCAATTCTGCGAGCCGCAATGGCAATTCCTGAGGCTCTGCTAGCACCCTCAAAGGCTGCTCTGTTGGAGAACTTTGAAATATCTTGGGTATGCTTTAGCAAAAGAAGGAACTCCTCCTTTCTATCCTCTGGGATAAAGGGGAGAAAATGGCGTATCTTTAATGCAATCTCCTTCAGAAACATGCCCATATAGAGGTTGTATGAGTTGATTCTGCCAATAAGCATACTTGCTTGGAAGAATTTTCTTCCAAAAGCATCCAGAGTCCTACATTCTCTTCCTGGAGGAGTAGAAGAGTGTCTTTTAGTACTCTTTATCCTTTTCATAGCTGACTGCACCACAATGGAGTGGTGAGGGAGCTGAGATTTTTGAAACCCAGGAGAAGGGGGGACACGATACATGGTGTCCAGACGACGAGAATGTGGAGATAGGGTGAGAGGAGTCTCCCATAAGTCCATCATGTGTTCTTGAAGAATTTCATGGATGGGCAAGGTGACTGCCTCTTTGGGAACCTTAGAGTATCCTAAAATGTCTAACTTTTTTGCTCTAGGTTCTTTTTCAGAGGATACAGAAATAGAAAGACCTTTAGCTACTTCAATGATGAAGTCTAGAAAGGATAAATCCTCTGGAGGAGACATTCTCCTCTTTGGAGAAGAGGGCTCCTCAGGTAGAGTAAGGGATACTTCAGCAGAGTCATCTGATGAATCAGAATCATCAGAAGACTCAAAGTATCGTCTGTTTGCTTCCAGGGATCGATAAGCGTATCGACTGGTATCGACATCGGGGGTACCCGGAACCGGATCGGGAAAAACCCCGGAACCGGGAACCGGAATCGGTATCCTGGTCGATGTGGATGGCCTGGGTACCGGCATCGGTTGTGGTACCGGAACCGGAGTCGGTACCGCAGGGTGCGGTACCGAGGGCGTCGCAGCCTTAATGAAAGCGAAAATGGCCTGCTGCATGGATTGAACTGTTTGATCCATGGACGCCACAACTGGATGTCGGTACCGGATGAATGAGCCGGTACCCCAGAACAGTCTAACAGGTGATCGGTCGAGGCCGTGCCATCGATCTCAACCTGTAACCCCATAGGAGGAGCTTTGGAAGCCGGAGCTTCCCGCCGGGGTTGTTTGGCTGGGGCAGGGTCCTCAGGGTCAAGCCCAGGGGTATCTCGATACTTAGAGGGAGATTTGCCCTTTGAGGACCTGCCAGAGGAATGTTTGGTTACCTGAGATCCATCAGGAGAGGAAGACCTGGAAGATGTCGATGCTGAAGTATCTGTAGAAAACAGCATGTGAAACTTGGCTGCCCGGTTCTGTAAGCCACGTTTAGACATCAAAGAACAGGATGGGCAATGCGGAATGGAATGGTCAGGCCCCAAACATTTAAGACATCATTCATGGGTGTCTGTGCCTGAAATAGTACCGCTGCACTTGGTGCATTTTTTAAACCCAGAGGCTTGTTTCTCCATGAGGGAGAATTTGTGAAGGCCTAAAGGCCTCACAGAACAAACACACCAAGTGAGGAAAAAAGATGATTTTTTTTTTTTTTTTAGAAATAAAGGAAAAAAGACCGGCGGTACCTGTCTGGAATCGGGGAAGGCAGACACGCGGCCAAAGAAATAAATTAAAATAACAACTTCTTCAGCGGTGACAGGAACACGAACTGCTGGCTCTGCGGAAAAAGAAGAACTGAGGAGAGTTGGTCAGGAAGGCGGGAAAGCAGCGCGCATGCGCAGTGGGAGGCCCCAAAAGCTTTCCTTCTGGGAGGCTTTCCCGCGCAGGCTCCGTCGGTTCCGACGTACCCATATGTGAGGACTTATTCCTGCTTGTTCCTGGAGATAACCCATGAGGACTGTGGAAAATTGCAAGAGGATCCTGATAAATTGGAAGACTGTGCATCCAAATGGCAGATGAAATTTAATGTGGACAAGTGCAAAGTTATGCACCTAGGAATGAACCCAAACTATGGTTACACGTGCAAGGTTCGACATTAGGAACAACCACCCAGGAAAAAGATTTAGGCGTCATTGTGGATAACATGTTAAAACCCTCCGCTCAGTGTGCAGTGGTGGCCAAGAGAGTAAAGAGAATGCTAGGTATCATAAGGAATGGAAAATAAAACAAAGGATATTATAATGCCTCTGTATTGTTCCACGGTGCGACCACACCTTGAATAGTGTGTGCAATTCTGGTCGCCGTATCTTAAAAATGATAACGTAGTTACTCATCTGTAGCAGGTGTTCTCCAGGGACAGCAGGAATGAGTCCTCACATATGGGTGACGTCGGTGCCGAAGGAGCCCTCGTGTGGAGCAAATCCCCAGCTTTCTAAGAAAGCCTTTGGGAATTGCATCACGCATGCGCGGTCCCCTTCCCGCCCAAGAGTGCCACCTTACTCAGTCAAATGACATAGCTATAAGATGGCAAAGAACAAAATATTATAATAGGACTGCAACTCCAAGGGGAGGAGGGAGGTTTGTGAGGACTGATTCCTGCTGTCCCTGGAAAACACCTGCTACAGGCGAGTAACTACGTTTTCTCCAGAAACAAGCAGTTAGTCAGTCCTCACATATGAGATTCCCCAGCTATAGGCTACCGAGAACCCCCAGCAGAAAAATAGGCTCCCTCTATGAGAGCCGCAAGCAGCCATAATAGGAATCTAACTGAGAGAGTAACACTCCAATAGCCTGACAGCAAAGGGTTGGAGGGTAGGAGTTGCCTAGACCTCGAAAAGGTTACGGAGTATGGCCTGGCCGAAAGCACTGTCCCATTGGGACTCCCTATCCAGGCAGTAATGGGTTGCGAAAGTCTGATCCGAAGACCAGGTGGGGGCCCAGCAGATGTCTGCCAGCGCAACAGAGCGGAAGTGAGCCACCAATGTCGCCGTATCTCTGACCCAGTGGGCCGTAACACGACCCTGCAATGGAAGCTCGGCTGCCCTGTATGCCCAGGCAATACAGTCCGCTACCCAGGTGGACAGAGTACGCTTGGAGACGGCCAACCCCCAGCTTACTGGTGTCATAGGATACGAAGAGCTGAGCAGCTCTTCTATGGCCCTGTGTACGCTGAATGTAGAAGGCCAATGCCCTTTTATAGTCCAGGGTATGCAGAACTGTCTCTGCCCGACTGGCATGCGGCCTGGGAAAGAAGGTAGGTAGTACTACCTCCTGGTTGAGGTGGAATGAAGAAACCACTTTCGGAAGGAACTTGGGGTGTGTACGGAGCACCACCCGGTTCCTATAGAACCTTGTATAAAGCCTGTCGGACACCAGGGCCTGAAGCTCACTCACTCGTCGAGCCGACGTGAGTGCCACCAAAAAAACTACCTTCCAAGAAAGGTAGCATAGATGGCAGGTTGCCATCGGCTCGAATGGTGGATGAGTAAGCTGCCTAAGACCACATTCAAATCCCACTCGATCGCCAGAGGGCAAACCGGGGGCTTTAGCAGAAGTAGGCCTCTCAAGAACCTGGACATCAAAGAATGTGCAGAAAGAGGCTTTCCTTCCACTGGGAAGTGGTGTGCAGCCAGGGCACTAAGGTGAACTCTGACGGAGTTGGACTTAAGGCCCAAATCTGAAAGATGAAGAAGATATTGCAAAGCACCACTGCAACTTGGCAGGAGAAAGTATTTTCTTTCTGCTTTTCGCACCACAGCTCAAACCTATGCCACTTGAAAGCATAGGTCCATCTAGTTAAGTGCCTCCTTGAGGCTAGCAATACTTCTTCCACATTTTTGGGAAGGAGGAAAGGTGCGAGAACTACCCTTTCAGCAGCCAAGCCATCAGGTTGAGGGAGCTGAGATTGGGGTGCAGGAGAGTGCCCCCTTCCTGAGACAGGAGGTTGGGAGAGGATCCCAGAGGTAATGGGGCCTCCACCGCTAGTTGAAGTAGAAGCGGAAACCAGGGTTGCCTCAGCCATCTGGGGGCTACCAGGATGGCCAAGGCCTTGTCCTGAAGGATCTTGAACAGAGTCTTGGCCACCAGAGGCATGGGAGGAAAGGCATACAGGAGGCCCATAGACTATGAGAAAAGCATTGGCAGCCACCCTGTTCAGGTGTGGCTGCCTGGAGCAGAACTGGGACCAATTGGCGATTGTATGGGCTTACAAAGAGATCTATTGTCGGTTGTCCCCAGGTCAAATAGCCATTGGACAATATTCATATCCAGCTGCCATTCGTGGGGCTGGAGAATCCTGCTTAGCTTGTCGGCTAAGTAATTTTCCTGGCTTGGTAGGTAAAGCACAGTTACTTACCTGTAACAGGTGATCTCTGGGAACAGCAGGAATTAGTCATCACATATGGGTACGTCGGTACCGACGGAGCCCGCGCGGGAAAGCTCCCCAGTTTTTCAGATTAAAAGCTTTTGGGGCCTCCCACTGCACATGCGCGCTGCCTTCCCGCCTTCCTGACCAGCTCTCGTCAGTTCGAGTTTAAAGCTGAGACAATAGAGAGAGAGGACAGGAAGATAGATAGATAGAGATACAACTCCTAGGGGAGGTGGGTGGGTTGTGATGACTAATTCCTGCTGTTCCCAGAGATCACCTGTTACAGGTAAGTAACTGTGCTATCTCCAGGAACAAGCAGGAATACGTCATCACATATGGGGACTCCCTAGCTAAGATGCCTGGGAGATCCCCCTCCAAGGGTAAACCATCTTCGCATGGATCTCAGGCATCCATCCAGGGAAGGTGGGCAGGAGTTGTTTAAGTATGGAACAGGTGTTTGAGGACAGCCTGACTAAACAAGGCATCCCGGCGGGAGTCCTTGTCCAAGCAGTAATGGGCTGTGAAGGTATGAACCGAGGCCCAAGTGGCTGCTCGACAGATCTGATCTATGGACACAGAGTGAAGATGAGCCATAGAAGTGGCCATGGCCCTCACATTGTGAGCTGTGACATGGCCCTCCATAGAAATGTTCTTACTCTGGTAAGCAAAAGAAATACACTGAGCGATCCAATTGGAAAGTGTACGCTTGGTGACTGGAAGTCCCAAATGAGAAGGATCAAAAGCCACGAAAAGTTGGGAAGACTTTCGATGTGATTGAGTCCTGTTGAGGTAAAAGGCAAGAGCTCTTTTACAATCCAGAGTATGAAGGTTCCTCTCTGCACTGGATGCATGAGGAGCCGGGAAAAAGACAGGTAGATATACCTCTTGATTAAGATGAAAAGGCGAGACCACTTTGGGCATAAAGTGGGGATTCGTCCTAAGGACCACCTTATCATGATGAAACCTAGTATAAGGTGGATGAGCCACTAAAGCCTGCAGTTCACTGATGCGGCGAGCCGAAGTGACTGCAATAAGGAAAACAACCTTCCAGGAAAGAAATTTGAAGGAGGTAGAGTCCAAAGGCTCAAAAGGTGGCTTCATAAGCTGACCTAGAACTAGGTTCAAATCCCATGCTACCGGAGGAGGTCGGATGGGAGGTTTAGTTAGAGTCAGGCCTCTCATGAAACGTGAAACAAGAGGATGAGAGGAGACAGGTTGTCCATTTATAGGTTTTAAGGATGCTGCAATAGCACTCAAATGGACCCTTACTGAATTCGTCTTAAGGCCTGCATTTGAAAGATGCAGGAGATAGTCCAAGAGGGAATTCAAAGGAAGTGCTAGAGGGTCAAGACCCTGCTGAGCACACCAAATGGAAAAACGTTTCCATTTGAAAGCATAAGAACGCCTCGTGGAAGGTTTCCTAGAGGCATGAAGGATATCTGTCACAGGTTGAGAAAGATTAAAGTCTTGAAGACTTAGGCCTTCAGTAACCAAGCTCTGAGATGTAGGGATTTGGGGTTTGGGTGCCACAAAGTCCCCTCCTCCTGAGACAGGAGGTCTGGCGCAGCTCCCAGGTCCAGGGAGGATCCCTGGGAGAGATGCAGAAGTAGAGGGAACCACACCTGGCGTGGCCAGCGGGGAGCTATGAGGATCATAGTCCCGTGATCCCTCTGGAGCTTGAACAGAGTCTTGGATATTAGAGGAATGGGTGGAAAGGCATAGAGGAATTCCTGACCCCAATGCAGGAGGAAGGCATCGTGGGCCTGAGCTCCCTGACACTGAGTTCTGGAACAGAACCGGGGAAGTTTGGCATTCCACGGACTTGCAAAGAGGTCTATGTCCGGGGTCCCCCATTCCTGAAAGATTCTGCGTATCTGGTCCATATGTAGGGACCATTCGTGTGGAAGCAGAACTCGACTGAGTCTGTCTGCACGAGAGTTTTGAACTCCTGGAAGATACACTGCAAGAAGGTGAATTTGATGCTCTCTGGCGAAGGCCCATATTCTGAGAGCTTCGTTGCAAAGCGACAGAGAGCCTGTCCCTCCTTGTTTGTTTATATAGAACATGGCTACCTGATTGTCTGTCTGAACTAGGACAGTCAGGTTGACAAGGAGGGTATAGAAGACCTTGAGGGCAAGGTAAATTGCTCGCAGTTCCAGGAGGTTGATATGAAGGGTGGCCTCCTGTGGAGACCAAGTGCCCTGAGTGGAGAGGTTCTGAAGATGAGCTCCCCACCCTGTCTGGGAGGCATCTGTTGTGAGGGTTGCTTGGGGCAACAAAGGTTGGAAGGGGGCCCCCAACAACAGATTCTTGGTGGATGTCAACCATTGGAGGGACCAAAATAGACGGCTTGAGGTGAGTATTTGGTCGGAGAGCGCTCCAGATGCTTGAGTCCACTGGGTGGCCAAGGTCCATTGAGCTGCTCTCATATGCAGACGAGCGTAGGGCACCACATGTACCGTGGAGGCCATGTGGCCCAGAAGTCGCAGCATTTCCCGGGCTGTCAAATGACTGCTGGACTGAGCTTGGGAGGCCAAACTCAGCAGGCGTTGGGCCCTGACCTGAGGCAGGTAGGCCCTTGCAGTGATGGTGTCTAACTGGGCCCCTATGAACTCGAGAGACTGAGTAGGGATTAGCTGAGACTTGGGAAGGTTTACTACCAGTCCTAGATATTGCAGAAGACGCCTTGTGCGGTCCAGGGAAATTTGGGCCTGGGACTGAGAGGGAGCTCGGATGAGCCAGTCGTCCAGGTATGGGAATATGAAAATTCCCAGGCCTCTTAGAAAGGCAGCTACGACTGCCATGCATTTGGTGAACACTCTTGGAGCAGAGGCTAGACCGAAGGGGAGTACTCTGTACTGGAAATGTTTTCCCTGAAACAGAAATCGAAGGTATTTTCTGTGGGATGGGTGGATGAGTATGTGTGTATACGCATCCTTTAGATCTAGAGAACAAAGCCAATCCTGACTCTGAAGGTATGGAAGGAGAATGCCCAGAGAAAGCATTTTGAATTTCTCCTTGAAAAGAAATTTGTTCAATTCTCTCAGATCCAGAATTGGTCTGAAGCCCTCTGTCTTCTTTGGTATTAGAAAATAAGGGGAGTAGAATCCCGTCCCCTGTTGAAGAAGAGGGACCTCCTCTATTGCCCCCTGGGCAAGGAGGGAGGAGACTTCCTGACCCAAGAGGGCCAGGAGAGATGGGGGAGAATTGAACTGCCTCACCATAGTATAAGGAGGAAGGTCGGAAAAATGGAGTTTGTAACCCTCTCTGATGATAGAGAGGGTCCATTGCTCTGATGTAATTTGCTCCCATCTGGGAGCAAAGTGAGCTAACCTTCCGGGTATGGTGAGGGGCTCTGGTTGTTCTAGAGCCAGAAAAGTTAAGTTCTCTAGGGGCAAGTCAAAACCCTGAGGGGGTGGAGCCTGCTGAGGCGTAGCAGACGCCACAGGCTTTGACCTTGCCTGTTTAGGTTGCTGATGTTTAGCAGCAAAACGAGGCTGAGAGGATTGTTGGCCAGTATTTGTAGAAAATCTGGACTTCTTGTAATAAGGCCTCTTAAAAGACTTCTTCTTGGCAGGAGTGGAGGTAGACTTAGAAAGTCTATCTAAGGTGGCATTTTCTGCATCCATTTGAGTGGCCTTAATTTGCCACTCCTCACCAAATAAGTTCTCACCTGTACAGGGCAGATTTCGTAAGCCATCTAGGACCCAAGGTTCTAGATCAGAAGCCTGGAGCCAAGCAAGACGTCGGGCTCTACCAGCACCCTCAAAGGAATCAAAAGCTGCCCTGTTGGAGAACTTTGAAATATCCAAAAGGTGTTTCACTAAGGAAATGAACTGCTCCCTCTTATCCTCAGGGATAAAGGGGGCAAAATGCCGAACTTTTAGAGCGATTTCACTGAGAAACATGCCCATGTAAAGACTATAGGAATTAATCCTGGCTATAAGCATAGTAGCCTGGAAAAGTTTCCTGCCAAAAGAGTCTAGAGTCTTACATTCTCGCCCTGGAGGAGTAGAAGAGTGCCTTTTGGTACTCTTTATCTTCTTCATTGCAGACTTCACCACAATAGAATGGTGAGGCAACTGGGTTTTTTGGAAACCAGGAGAAGGGGGGACACGGTACATGGTGTCCAACCTGCGAGAAGAAGGAGACAATATTAGAGGAGCCTCCCATAAGTCCATCAAGTGTTCTTGAAGGATTTCATGGATAGGCAGGGTGACTGCCTCTTTAAGAGACTTAGAGTATCCTAAAATATCCAGTTTCTTTGATCTGGGTTCCTTTTCAGAGGATGAAACAATAGAAAGACCTTTAGCCATTTCTATGATGAAGTCCTGAAAGGACAAATCCTCTGGTGGAGACATTCTCCTGTTAGGAGAAGAAGGCTCCTCAGGAAGATCAAGGGAGAACTCATCAGAATCATCAGAGGAGTTAAAATCCTCTGAAGAAGCAGAGTATCCTCTATGTGCTTCCAACGCACGATACGCATACCGTTCGGTATCGACATCGGGCGTACCGGGTATGGGATCGGTACCGGGCAAAAGCCCGGATCCGGCATGCGGAACCGATCTGCGTTTGGAAGACGATGGCCTCGGTTCCGGTATGGAAGCCATTACCGGAACCGGACCCGGTACCGCTGGCTGCGGTACCGAGGGCGTAGCAGCATTAATAAAAGCCAGAATGGCCTGCTGCATGACTTGGACAGTATTGCCCATAGACGCCACTGCTGCCTGGATGTCGGTACCGGTATGGGCCGGTACCCCAGAGCAGTACAACAGGTGATCTGTCGAGGCCGCGCCATCGATGTCAACCTGTGACCCCATGATTGCTTTGGAGGCCGGAGCCTCCCGCCGGGGTTTTTTTGGCCTGGGCAGAATCCTCGAACTCAGAATTGAGAGCCTCTCGATCTTTAGAAAGAGATTTGCTTTTAGAGGATTTGCCCACTGGAGTTTTGGTTACCTGAGATCCATCGGAGAGGAAGACCTGGATGACTGTGATGCTTCTGAAGGAAACAGCACATGGAACTTGTTGGCCCGGTTCTGCAATCCACGTTTCGACATCTGGGAGCAGGATGGGCAGTCCGGTATGGAATGGTCAGGTCCTAAACATTTAAGACACCATTCATGGGTGTCTGTAAGAGGAATGACAGCACTGCACTTGGTACACTTTTTAAAATCAGGAACTGGCTTCTCCATGAGGAGAATTTGTGTAGGCCTGAAGGCCTAACAAAGTACCAAGCTGTGCTGAAGAAAAGAAAAAAATATATATTTTTTTTTTAAAAGAAAGAAAGAGAGACCGGCAGTACCGGTTTCAGAATGGGGAAGGCAGGTACGCGGTCTAAAGAAAACAATAAAATCAACAATTTCTTCAGCGGTGACAGGAACACGACCTGCTGGCTCCGCGGAAAAAAAGAAACTGACGAGAGCTGGTCAGGAAGGCGGGAAGGCAGCGCGCATGTGCAGTGGGAGGCCCCAAAAGCTTTTAATCTGAAAAGCTGGGGAGCTTTCCTGCGCGGGCTGCGTCGGTACCGACGTACCCATATGTGATGACGCATTCCTGCTTGTTCCTGGAGATACTGCTTTGAGATGCATGCCGTGCCGGACTGCAAAGGAGCACATGTCCAGAGTTTCCTGACACAGAAAGCATAGTTACTCACCTGTAACACGTGATCTCCGGGAACAGCAGGAATTTAGTCTTCACATATGGGTATCATTGGTACCAATGGAGCTTGCGCGGGAACGCTCCCCAGTGTCCAATTAGAAAGCTTTTGGGAGCATCCCACAGCACCTGCATGCTGCCTTCCCGTCTTTCCCAATTGCCTCTCTCCAGTTGAGTTTAAAGCTGAGACAAAGAGAGAGAGAGAGGGAAAGAGAAGAGATAGAGAGATAAAACTCCTAGGTGAGGTGGGTGGGTTGTGAAGACTAAATTCCTGCTGTTCCCGGAGATCACCTGTTACAGGTGAGTAACTATGCTATCTCCAGGAACAAGCAGGAATGTAGTCTTCACATATGGGGACTCCCTAGCTTTAGGGCTCCACTTCCCCCCATGGATCTCTGGCATCCAACCAGGGATGGTGGGTAGGAGCTGATTAGGTATGGAACAGGTGTTGAACAGCCTGACTAAACAAGGCATTCCAGCAGGAGTCCTTGTCCAAGCAGTAATGGGCTGTGAAGGTATGAACCGAGGCCCAAGTGGCTGCTCCACAGATGTCATCGATAGACATAGAGTGCAGATGAGCCATTGATGCTGCCATGGCTCTCACATTGTGAGCTGTGACATGGCCCTCCAGAGGAAGATTCTTACTCTGATAGGCAAAGGAAATACACTGAGCAATCCAGTTGGACAGTGTTCTCTTGGAGACTGGAAGTCCCAAATGAGAAGGATCAAAAGCAACAAAGAGTTGACACGACTTTCTATGTTACTGTGTTCTTTGTAAGTAAAACACAGTTACTTACCTGTAACAGGTGATCTCTGGGAACAGCATGAATAAGTCTTCACATATGGGTATCGTCGGTACCGACGGAGCCTGCGCGGGAACGCTCCCCAGCATCCAATCAGAACGCTTTTGGGAGCATCCCGCCACGCCTGCGTGCTGCCTTCCCGCCTTTCCCAACTGTCTCTCCTCAGTTGAGTTTTAAAGCTGAGACAAAGAGAGAGAGAGAGAAGGGAAAGAGATAGAGATACAACTCCTAGGGGAGGTGGGTGGATTGTGAAGACTTATTCCTGCTGTTCCCAGAGATCACCTGTTACAGGTAAGTAACTGTGCTATCTCTAGGAAGAAAGAGGAATGAGTCTTCACATATGGGGACTCCCAAGCTAAGATGCCTGAAGGAGGCCCCAGATGTTGCAATCTAAAGATGGGCCATGCAATCTTAGAGCTTCGTTGCAAAGCGACAGAGAGCCAGCTCCTCCTTGCTTGTTTATATAAAACATAGCTACCTGATTGTCCGTATGAATGAGGACTGTCTTGTAGGCTCCAAGTGGTTGATATGAAGAGAGGTCTCCTGAGGGGACCAAGTGCCTTGAGTGGAGAGGTCCTGTAGATGAGCTCCCCAACCTGTCTGGGAGGCATCTGTTGTGAGGGTTACTTGGGGCAACAACTGTTGGAAGGGGGACCCCAGCAACAGATTTTGAGTGGACATCCACCATTGGAGAGACCAAAAGAGACGTTTTGAGGTTGCTATTTGGTCTGAGAGAGCTCCTGAAGCTTGAGTCCACTGGGTGGACAAAGTCCATTGAGCTGCTCTCATGTGTAGGTGAGCATAGGGTACCACATGTACTGTGGAAGCCATGTGGCCCAGCAGTTGTAGCATCTCCCTGGTAGTTAAGTGGCTCTTTGACTGAATCTGGGAGGCTAGCTGCACTAGACGTTGGCAACGGGCCTGAGGAAGGTAGGCCCTTGCAGTGGTGGTATCCAACCAGGCCCCTATGAATTCCAGGGATTGAGTAGGGATGAGCTGGGACTTTGGGAGGTTTAACACCAGTCCCAGATACTGCAGAATGCGCCTTGTGCGGTCCAGGGAAATCTGGGCCTTTGACTGAGATGGAGCTCGGATGAGCCAGTCGTCCAGGTATGGGAAGACAAATATTCCCAGAGTGCATAGAAATGCAGCAACTACTGCCATGCATTTGGTGAACACTCTTGGGGCAGAGGCAAGACCGAAAGGAAGCACTCTGTATTGGTAATGTTTTCCTTGGAAAAGAAAACACAGGAATCTTCTGTGAGATGGATGGATGAGAACATGTGTGTACGCATCCTTGAGATCTAGAGAACAAAGCCAATCCTGACTTTGAAGGTATGGAAGGAGAGTGCCCAGAGAAAGCATCTTGAACTTCTCCTTGCATAGAAATTTGTTCAATTCTCTGAGATCTAGAATGGGTCTGTATCCCCCTGTCTTCTTTGGAATGAGAAAATAGGGGGAGTAGAACCCTAACCCTTGTTGAAGAAGAGGAACTTCTTCTATTGCCCCTTGGGCAAGAAGGGTAGTTATCTCCTGACCTAAAAGGTCGAGAAGAGATGTGGGAGAATTGAAGTGTCTCACCATGGTGTGAGGAGGAAGGTCTGAGAAATGAAGTTTGTAGCCCTCTCTTATGATGGAGAGGGTCCACTGCTCTGATGTGATTTGCTCCCATCTGGGAGCAAAATGAGCTAACCTTCCTGGAATGGTGAGAGGTTCTGGCTGTGTTAAAGCCAGAAAGGCTCAGTTCTCTAGCATCAAGTCAAAAACCCGGAGGGGGTTGGGACTGCGGGGTTACAGCAGCCCCTGTAGACGTAGGCCTGGCCTGCTTAGGTTGCTGAAGCTTAGCGGTAAAGCGACCTGTAGAAGATTGTTGGCCAGAAGTGGAAGGAAACCTGCCCTTTTTGAAAAAAAAGACTTTTTAAAAAGTCTTTTTCTTGGCAGGAATGGAGGTAGACCTTGAAAGTCTATCCAGAGCAGAATTCTCTGCATCCATTTGAGTGACTTTAATTTGCCACTCTCTGCCAAACAGATTTTCACCTGTACAGGGCAGATTTCCTAAGCCATCTTGAACCCAGGGTTCTAAATCAGAAGCCTGGAGCCAAGCAATTCTGCGAGCAGCTATGGCAATGCCTGAGGCTCTACTGGCACCTTCAAAGGAGTCAAAGGCTGCCCTGTTTGAAAACTTGGAGATGTCTTGAGTATGCTTTAGCCACATGCGGAATTCTTCCCTTTTATCTTTTGGAATAAAAGGGAGGAAAGTGTGCAGCTTTTCTGCCACTTCTTTCAGAAACATACCCATATAAAGGCTATATGAGTTGATTCTGGCAATAAGCATACTGGCCTGGAAGATTTTCCTACCAAAAGCATACAAGGTCCTGCATTCTCTTCCTGGAGGAGCAGAAGAGTGTCTCTTTGTACTCTTTATCCTCTTCATAGCTGACTGCACCACAATGGAATGGTGAGGAAGCTGAGTTTTCTGGAACCCAGGACAAGGAGGGACACGATACATAGTGTCCAACCTGCGAGAATGAGGAGAGAGAGTGAGAGGAGTCTCCCATAAATCATGTGTTCATGAAGAATCTCATGAATTGGTAAGGTGACTGCCTCTTTAGGAGCCTTAGAGTATCCTAAAATATCTAATTTTTTTGCTCTAGGCTCTGATTCAGAGTTTACTGAAATAGAGAGTCCTTTAGCTACTTCTCTTATGAAGTCTTGAAAGGACAAGTCCTCTGGAGGAGACATTCTTCGTTTTGGAGAAGAAGGCTCCTCAGGAAGGGCTATGGATACTTCAGGAGACTCATCTGATGTATCAGAATCATCAGAGGAATCGAAATATCGCCTGTCAGGGTGCTCTTCTAACGCTCGATACGTGTATCGAGCGGTACCGACATCGGGCATCCCCGGTACCGGATCGGTACCGAGAAGTAGCCCTGGATAAGGAACCGCAGCAGTCGGTATCCTGGTCGATGTCGATGCAGTCGGTACCGGCATCGGCGCTGGTGCCGGTACCGGTACCGGAGCCGATACCGACAACGGAGCTCGTTGCGGTATCATCGGCGTCGCAGCTTGAATGAAGGACTGTATAGCCTGCTGCATGGACAGAACATTCTGATCCATCGACGCCGTGAAAGCCTGGAAGTCGGTACCGGGAGAAAGTGCTGGTACCCCAGAGCAATCTAACAGGTGATCGGTCAAGGCCGTGCCATCGATGTCAACCTGTAGCCCCATAGGAGGAGCTTTGGAAGCCGGAGCTTCCCGCCGGGGTTATTTGGCTGGTGCAGGATCCTCAAGGTCAAGCCCGGAGGCATCTCGATGCTTAGAGGGAGATCTACCCTTCGAGGACCTGCTAGGTTTATGTTTGGTTACATGAGATCCTTCAGGAGAAGAAGACCTGGAAGATGTCGATGCTACTGCTGGTGCCTCAGCGGGAAACAGCACATGGAGCTTAGCAGCTCGGTTCTGTAACCCCCGTTTAGACATTAGGGAGCAGGACGGACAATCCGGAATGGAGTGTTCAGGACCCAAACATTGAAGACACCATTCATGGGTATCTGTAACAGAAATAGTACCGCTACACTTAGTGCATTTTTTGAACCCGGAAGTTGGTTTTTCCATGGGGGGAATTTTCTTGTGGGCCCTGAGGCCTTAAGAAGAAAAATCCACCAAGTGAGAAAAAATATCGATATTTTTTTTTTTTCTTTAAAAGAAAAGACCGGCGGTACCGGTCCGGAGTTGGGGAAGGAAGACACGTGACCAAAGAAATAAAATAAAATACTTCTTCAGCGGTGACAGGGCTCGACCTGCTGGCTCCGTGGCAAAGAAGAACTGAGGAGAGTTGGTTAGGAAAGGCGGGAAGGCAGCGCGCAGGCGCTGTGGGATGCTCCCAAAAGCTTTCCTTTTTGAGAAGTTGGGGAGCGTTCCCGCGCAGGCTCCGTCGGTACCGACGTACCCATATGTGAAGACTCATTCCTGCTTGTTCCTGGAGATACCTGTTATCTCTGGGGTATGATAGTCCTTAATAGCTCTTAGCTAGAAGGACAGATTTCTCTTGTAGCAAGAGATTCATGCCCAGAGCCAAGAATTGAGTCAATGTATGACTGATATCTCAGAATGGATGAGATGACTTTTAGATGCTTCTGATGAAAAGAAGTAGGTTCAAGTTCTAAACCTCACCCAGAAAAAGTGAATAAAGTATCAGAAAACCTGTGATTGCTGGGTTTGCTGAGTCTGTTGGTTTTGATTTTCTTAGTCTGGTGTGGTGTTGCCCATCTTTGGAAACATCTGTAATATGGGTAGAAGATGGATAAAGCACAGTTACTTACCTGTAACAGGTGATCTCTGGGAACAGCAGGAATAAGTCTTCACATATGGGTACGTCGGTACCGACGGAGTCTGCGCGGGAACACTTCCCAGCGTCCAATCAAAAGCTTTTGGAAGCATCCCACCACGCCTGCGTGCTGCCTTCCCGCCTTTCCCAACTGCCTCTCCTCAGTTAAGTTTCAAGCTGAGACAAAGAGAGAGAGAGAGAGAGAAGGGAAAGATAGAGATAGAGAGATACAACTCCTAGGGGAGGTGGGTGGGTTGTGAAGACTTATTCCTGCTGTTCCCAGAGATTACCTGTTACAGGTAAGTAACTGTGCTATCTCCAGGAACAAGCAGGAACGAGTCTTCACATATCGGGACTCCCAAGCTGAGATGCCTGGAGTCCCAGCATGTCATAGATTGGAACATGCTATCCCCCACAACACCAGGCATCCTGAGGATGGAGGGTAGGAGTTGAAAAAAGAAAGGCGCTGTGGAACAGCTAACCTAGCATAGGACTGCAGACAAGGAGTCCATGTGTGGATGATAATTATCATCAATGATATTGAAAGAAATATTGCAATATAGACCTCCCCTAACAGGATTACACAGCAGTAAGGAGGTTCATGGGATCTACTGGGCAACCCAGTAGAGGAACCTCAAGGAGGACCTCACTGTGAAGTGGAGGTAAAACCTGTAGGAAAAAACAGTGGAGGTCAGATTCCTGAAAGGTAACAGGGAACCCCAGTAATAATTGGGGTAGTACAAAGGCAGTGGGCCTTCAGCGGAAGGCTTTATGACAAAAGCCGAACTCTTTTGGCAACAGAATGGCTCACCCTTAGGAGCAAAAAGAGAAGGCTGACCGATTTGGACAAACAGGCACAGTCCTTGTGGGAGGAAAAGGTATGGAAACCCCTTGTATCCCAAAAGAAAGGACAAATGCCTGAGGCGTTAGAGCCTGTGATTAACTGAAGATCCGCAATGTCTCTCCTAACTGGAGTCAGCTAGGAGAGATACTGGAACATGGAGAGCTTCAGAGGTACCTAAACCTTAAGGTTATGGTGGAAGTTGTTAACTACCACAGAAAGTAGTTGTGCGTGTAGAACTCCAAACATGCTGGATAGCATAGGTATGGGTAAAGCCCATCTGTCAGAATAATATAGCTATATGAGCATAGACAGTCAGGTAGATAAATATGCAGATACATAGCTACCGATAATAAAATATCTCGACAGATACATATATATATATATAGATAGACATATAAGAATATATCTATAGTGAGATATGAAGGGGCATAAAATACATGCAAATGATAGACATAGACATCTGTAAGATGTATGCTATAGATATAAATATATAGGCCTCTATATGGGTGTCTGCAATGAAGCAGAGAGAGATATGCCTACAGATCGGTATTCACATAGAAAATGTGGAGAGGAAAGATTCATCTAATAACAAGAAGGTGGAACCTACTTGAGAAGATATATAGAGAATCTATTCCCACTGGTTATGAGCTACAGGGATGCTAGATAGTGAAATAACCAGGACGGTTACGTGAAAAACAGAGGATGATATCAGTTTGCAGCCAGCAAGTCACGAGTATTCCAGAACTCTAGCATAGTAAGTGAACAGAAGACGCATAAAAATGAGATACCATGCTGACCTGGTTAAGGGCAAAAAGGTATCATGCGTTCTTACCATGAGGACGAGCTGCAAGGAGAAAAAGCATATTCCCGATTGGAAATACTATGGACCAAAGCAGGGAATTGGCAACTCCTTAAGCTTTCACGTAAGAGAAGGCCTATGTCCTTTATATTAAAAAGGAGATAGTGAAAAAAGGGAGAACCTTTCTAGTCATGGGAGACATGACTGAAAAAGCCTTTTCCAACCATCTAGGATAGCTGTTGGAGAAAAAACCCTCATGCTCTCTAGCAAGGGCCCATAGTTGAGAGCTTCTCTGTAGAATTGCAGAGACCATGATGCAGGAGAATGAGGAGATAGAACTGGCTGCTGGAGAGCCAGTACCTATGTCAACTATGCTGCCAAACGCAGGGGAATGGAGATGGCAGAAAGAGAAAACAATCCAACAAGCCTGTAGTGAAATAATTTCCAAGACAGATGACAGCACTGATTTGGAGCCACTACTAAGACTAGACAGAATGTTAGTGGAGGACAAATCTGGTTGCTGGTGGACAAGAACCAGTGGTCCAAACATTAAGGCTCCTGCATAGGCAGCTGCTTGCCAGACAGCAGCAAGAATCTTACTGTTTAAAAACAGAAAGAACAGACAGAACAGGAGTAGAAAACTCTGGACATGTCTGATGAACTGCCTCAAAGAAAGATTGAAAAAGAGGAGTCAACCAGAGAGGGAAAACTCCGCACTGGAAAAGTAACAAAACTAGAGAGACTGAAGAAAAAGCCCTCCAGTGAAGCAATACCGCTCTTACAGAGGAAAAGCTTGGTAAGAGGGTAAAGAGAATGGAGCTGAAGAAGACTTACAAAGTAGTAAGTCTATAGAAAGGAAAAAAGACATGCTGGCACAGGAAACTATCGTTTGATAGTGGTTAGACCTCTTTCCCTAGCGGGAAGAAGAGGAGAACCCTGTGACCTATAGGCATGGACATCCTGACAGCTCATAGAACACAGAAAAAATGTATGTCTTTTGGGAAAAGATCCATGTCTAGGGTTTAGAATGAAAGCAGTGGATTGCCTCTAATGAGAAGAAGCAACTGCAGATTTTAACCCCAAGAGTCACAAGCATCTGATGAAGATTGATCAGAACCCTGCGGTTGCTGGGTTTGCTGAGCCTGGTAAGAGGTTGAATTCTGCAGACCAGGACGATGCTTCCCTTGTTTGGGAACATCTATATGATGGGCAGATGATGCATAAAACCTTCTTCTCCTATGGGAAGAAAGTTTGGCAGGACATTTCCTACCTACTGGGACAGAAGAAGGTGCAGAACAGCCCCTAGGGACAGGTAAGTCAGTGGACAACTGAGTAACCTGACGTCAAGACTCCTTGTTGAAAAGATTGTCTCCAGTGCAAGGAGTATGTCCCAGTCTTTGCTGTGCCTATTTGTCCAAGTCTGAAGCTTGGAGCCAGGCTCTACGTCATGCCCCTATGGTTATAGCAGAAGTCCTGCTAACAGACTCAAAAGAGTCTAGAGAAGCACGAGTAAGAAACCAAGAGATATTCTGAAGATGCTTAAGCAGTGAAGAATAGCCTGCACTCTTGGACTCTGGAAGGGAAGGAGTCAAAAGATGTAATTGCTTTGTGACCTCCTCAAGAGATAGACTCACATAAAAAATATATGAGAGAATTCTTGCAGAAAGCATAGATGTCTGGAAGGTTTGACGTCCAAAGGCATCTAGTGTCTTAGACTCACGACCTGGCGGATAAGATGAGTGCTTTTTCTTACTCTTTACCCGCCTCATTGCTGATTCCACTACAATAGAATGATGAGGAAGTTGAGTCTTTTGAAACCCTGGAGAGGGGGGCACCTGATATAAGAGATCAGTTGCCCTGGAAGGTGGGGGTACCTTTAAAGGTGCTTCCCACATTCCTAGAAGGAGATCCTGCAAGGAATGATGCAAAGGAAGCATTATGTTCTCCTTTGCTTTGGAAGAAACAGAGCCTTGTGCAGGATCATGTCCAGGGATAGGAATGGCAAGAGATCTTGCTATATCCCGGAGGAAACTCTGAAAAGAGGGATCTCCAACGGGAATCTCCTTTGGACACGTTAGATCTGAAGAACTAGCCTGAGCACCGAAAGAGGTATCCAAATATACAGGAATAGAAGATCCTGCACGGTGCAGTGTGGAATCCTTAAGGGATGGTCGCCGGTACTGGCTGTCAGGAGCAGTGACCGTCAGTACCACATCGTCCATGCCAGGTATCGACTCCAAGCTTGGTATAGAAGGGAGCGATCCTGTTGGAAGAAGCATGACAGGAGTTAGCCACGATGCTACTCTGGATACCGGTACCGATGTCGGAGCTGAGCCCGACACAGACATCGGAGCAGCCATCGGCGACAGTTCAATCGGTACCGAGGTAACCGAAAACCTCCGGCCGCTATCCTCGGTACCGAGTCTCCGGTATCGATAACAGAACGTGTTGGTACCCAGTCTTCCAGACTAGAGATCGATTCCAAACTCGGCATCGAGGGCAAAGAGCCTGATGAGTGAAGAATGGAAGGCACCGACAGCAAGGGTAATGTGGACATCGGTAACGGCTTCGGTACCGTGTCTGATACCGGTGGATGAAGGCCAACCAGTGGCAACTCAAACGGCCTCGGAGGAACTGAGAGTTGCGGATCCGAATCATCGGAACCGAGCCTTCGGTACCGTCGGGAGCCGGTACCAAGGTGAGTCGGTACCCAGTCCTCCAGACTGGAGATCGATTCCAGACTCGGCATCGAGGGAAGCGAGGCTATCGATGCACGTCTGGAGGGTACCTACGTCGGTGGTAGTATCGGTGCTGGTAGCGATAATGGAAAGTCAGTCTGGAGAGTATCCACCGGTCCCGAAGGCACCGAGGATGCCAGATGACCATCCCTGGTGAGGAGTGTTTCATCCAACACCAGTGCCGATGCTGGGGTATCGGTACCGCTCGAAGCGGATGCCACCACCGGACACGGCTCAGGTATGTTCTGTGAGGGGTGAACCCCAGGAACAACCTGAAACCCCTCAAACGCTTTGGAGACCGAAGACTCCCGCCGGGGTTTTGAAGCCAGTGGGCCCTCGAGGGCAAGGCCGGAGCCGTCTACATGCTGTGCATGAGACCTACCACTTGAGGGCTGGCTAGTCTTAACAGACTGTTTGTGGGTTACCTGATCCTGTGTAGAAGAAGAAAGGGACAGTGCCCTGAAGTTGGAGGGAAACCGTGTATCGAAGGAACCTCGATGTGGAAAACCTCTTCTCACCAAACTGTTGCCTAAAGGCTCCGGAGGAAAAAGGTCAGGACCCAAGCAGGTTAGACACCGACTTTGAGGGTCTAAAAATAAAGTTGTACCGCCACAGTTTGAGCATTTCTTGGAGAAAGTGGCTGGCGGTTCCATGAAGGAAAAAGAAGAGGCCTAAAAGGCCTGAAAAACCATGAGACACTATGAAGAAAAAATATCCCTTGAAAAAGGAAGATTTCACAAGAAAAGAAAAGAAAACACCGGCGGTACCGGTGGCGTCGGGGCGACAGCCGCGACCACAAGAAAACTAAAGAAATAAAACAAGAATTTTCTGCGGTGACAGGAGGACGTCCTGCCAGCTCCGCGGAAAACGAAAACTGAGGAGAGGCAGTTGGGAAAGGCAGCACGACGGCGTGGTGGGATGCTTCCAAAAGGTTTTGATTGGACGCTGGGAAGCGTTCCCGCGCAGACTCCGTCGGTACCGACGTACCATGTGAAGACTCATTCCTGCTTGTTCCTGGAGATAATTTTTTCCCCTTGGGGGAATAAAGCTTTTTATGAGATTTTTTATTAGCTGGGATAAAGGAGAGTTTAGACAATCCTCTGAAAGTAACAGGATCAGCGCTCAACTGATTAGCTTGAAATAAAGCCTCCTTGTTGAAGAGATTTTCACCAGTACAAGGAGTATTTCCCAGCCTTTCCTGAACCCATCTGTCCAAGTCAGAAACTTGGAGCCAGGCTAAGCGTCGTGCTCCTATGGCTATAGCAGAAGTTCTGCTAATAGACTCAAAACATTCCAGGGAAGCACGATTAAGGAACCTAGAGATATTTTGAGCATGATTGACTAATAAGGAATAGTCTGCTCTTTTATGCTCTGGAAGAAAAGGGTTCAAAAACTTTTAAGTTCTTTGTGACCTCTTCAAGAGACAAACCCATATAGAAAATATATGAGATAATTTTTGCTGAAAGCATGGATGCCTGGAAGCATCGACGTCCATAGGCATCTAAAGTCACAGACTCATGACCTGGCGGATAAGAAGAATGCCCCCAGATGGTGGCAGATACCGGGGCCGACGCCTCAAAGCCATCATAGGCTGCTCGAGTCATGGACTTTGAGCACTCATGGACTCCAGTGGAAAGGGTCTTGAAGCGCTGCAAAGGTCCCAAAGAGAGACCAGCCGAGAACCCGGCAATCTCCTTTGCCAGGTCTCGCAGGTACATGCCCATGTACAGCTGGTATGCCTGGGGATCCGGCATGTCAGCATAGAACCCTGATAGCACTTTCTGCTGAGGGCATCCAAGTTGCGGGCCTCCCTGCCAGGAGGCACCGAGAAGTGCATCTTCTGGCTCTTGAGCCTGCGCATGGCCAATTCCACAACCATTGAGTTGTGTGGCAGTTGTGCTTTCTGGAATCCAGGACTCTTGTGGACTCGATATATCGAGTTGATCCGCCTGTTGAGTACCGGTATCAAAATCGGTGTCTCCCACATGCGGAGCATCAGCCGTTCAAGGATCGGAAGCACCAGTACAGTAAGGACTTCCCGAGGAGGAAGTCATACTGGAGGATCTCGAGCTCTTCGGCTCCTCCTCGGCTTTCACAGGGAATGCCAAAGCCTTTGGCATGTACCTTACGAAGTCCAAGAACCGAGTGTCCTCCGGAGGGGGGGGGGGGGACCTTCTATGAGGTTCAAACATCAGGGAATCAGACGAGACATCCCTGGTCCAGCAGGTTCCAGGGACTCTTCCTCCTCCGTCTCCCAGCCCGATGCCTCCAAAGAGGAATCAAATGGCTCCGTCCTGAAGGGCTTCGGCTTCGACTGCCCCGAAGCTGATGACCTCAGTCCCAAACAGGAAGTCAAGGGAGACCTCGGCCGAAGATCGACTCGAGTATGCATGGTCTCCAGGATCGGCACGGCCTCCGGAGTCGACTTGGACGTCGGTGGCCCAGTGGTCGGGGTGGAAGGACCTGAGAGACCGGCTATCAGCGCATGTTGCTGCTCCATGAAGGCAGACATACTGCGCACCAAGGCCACCATTCTGAGCCCGAGCTCAGAAGGCTCCACAGCCCCCGGGTTGGGTCCCGACGCCGTCGGGCCCAACACCGGTTCTCCCGGAGGAGAATCCTCAATGAGGACAGTGGTTACCTGCCTCGGCTGCTCCAGGTCCCTTCGAGGAAGTTTTGGTGGATGCTCCAACTCCAAGGATCCGGGGCCAGCGGTCGGGGCTCTGCGACCGGTCCCGCGAGGAACTAGGCCGTTTGTAACCATCCAACGACGCTGCCTTCAAGGATTTCTTATTCCTCCGATGTTCCTGCGAGGGAGATCCCCTTTCTGAGGAGACCCGACGCTGCTCAGGCTCAGACAGTTCCTGAGACATCGAGGCCTCAGACGAGGTCCAAGCCTGGGAGGGTGCGGACTCAGGAAAAATTCTATCATGCTGTTGCTGGCGGCGTCTCTGGGCCTTCGAGGACATTTTCCTGCACGGGCCACAGACCTTCGGGTCGTGGTCGGGCCCGAGGCAACTGAGATAGCAGTCATGTGTATCGGTGAGAGACATTAACTTCGTACATCGATCACATTTTTAAACCCGCTGGCAGCCATCAGGGGAAAAAGGGCCCCTGTGAGGTCAAAGGACCAGGCTGCCAGTGAAAAAGAAAAAAAAAGCGCAAACGCTAGTCACGAAGGACAAAAAACAAAATTTTTTAGCCGAACTCGATACCGGTGTACCGAGCCAAAGGCGGGAAGGGGAACCGATGTCGAAACGGCAAGAGAGAAAAGTTAAATTTCTAACTTTAAAACACTTTTTTCTCGGGGACTATAGGACAACGTCCGTTGGGCTCAGCGGAAAAAAGGAGACTGAGTAAGATGGCACCCTTGGGTGGGAAGGGGACCGTGCATGCGTGATGCAATTCCCAAAGGCTTTCTTAGAAAGCTGGGGATTTGCTCCGCACGAGGGCTCCGTCGGCGCCAACGTCAGCCATATGTGAGGACTGACTTCCTGCTTGTTCCTGGAGAAAAAGCATTATTAGAAAAGGTACAGAGAAGAGCCACCAAAATGGTAAAGGGGATGGAAGGATACTCCTATGAAGAGAGGTTAAAAAGGTTAGGGCTCTTCAACCTGGAAAAGAGATGGCTGAGGGGAGATATGAAAGAGGTCTATAAATTAATGAATGGAGTGGAACGAGTAAAGTAGATCGATTGTTTACATCATCAAAATATAGAAAGACCAGGGGACATGCAATGAAGCTACAGGGTAAACTATTTAAGACTAATAAGAGACAATATTTTTTCACTCAACGTGTAATCAAACTCTGGAATTTGTTACTGGAGGATGTAGTAAAAGTGTAGCTGGGTTTAGAAAAGGTTTGGACAAGTTCCTGGAGGAAAGGTCCATAAACCATTATTAAAAGGGACCCAGGATATCACTGCCTGACCCAATACAAGCATTGTGGAACCTGTGCCTTTTGGGGAAACTGCTACGTACTTATGACCTAGATTGGCCACTGGGCGTGATGGACCTTGGTCTGACCCAGTATGGCATATCTTATATTCAATATAGTTCGCTACCCAAGTGGACAGAGTTCACTTAATCACTGGGAGTCCCAGACACGAAAAGCGAAGTAGCTTTGCGATGGACCCGAGTCCACTTTAAGTAGAAGGACAGGGCCCATTTGCAATCCAGTGCATGAAGTACTAGTTCCTCCCTGCCGGCATGAAGCTACGGGAAGAAAGTGGGAAGGACAACTTCTTGGATGAGCTGGAAAGGAGATAACACCTTCAGGAGGAATTTGGGTTGTGTGTGGAACACTACACTGTTCTTACAGAACCTTGTATATGGTGGATCTGCCACCAAGGCTTCGAGTTCACTCTCTGAGTGGACATGAGTACCACTAGAAAGGCACATTCCAAGACAGGTACAGCAGGTGGCAAGTGGCTAGGGGCTCAAATTGCGGTTTGGTGAGCTGGGAGAGCACCATACTGAGGTCCCACTCCACCGCCGGAGGGCAGAGAGGGGCCGTGGATAACAGGAGGCCCTGGAGGAACCTGGAGATCAGAGGACAGCTTGAAAGGGGCTTCTCCTAAACAGTGATCATAACATGATTTTGAATTAAATAATGGAGGTGGGATGGAAAGGAAATCCACAGAAAGGCTGTTGCCTTTAAAGCATCTTTCAGGAAATGAAAAAGAAAGCCAAATGACAAAAACTGGAAACAACACAAGCACTCCCAATTTAGATGCAAGGCATTGATAAGGCAAGCAAAAAGAGAACTTGAGAAGCTTGCTGTAGAAGCAAAAATGCGTTATAAAGACTTTCTAAAGTACATTCGTAGCAAAAAGCCTGTGAGAGTCAGTTGGACCATTAGATGATAAGAGGGGGAAAAAGGGAACTAAGAGGAGACAAGGCCATAGCAGAAAGACTGAATGAATTATTTGCTTCGGTCTTTACCAAGATATAGGGATGTTACCCATGACCGAAGTGGTCTTTAAAGGTGATACAGCGGAAGAATTGAAAGAAAGAAATATCGATAGATCAGGAAGATGCAACTATTTGATAAACTGAAGAGTAGCAAATCATCTGGACCGGATGGTATACATCCAAGGGTGCTGAAAGAACTGAAATATGAGATTGCAGACCTGCTATTAGTAATCTGTGAAGATAGGAGGATGGAGAATGTAACGCCAATTTTTAAAAAGAGTTCCAGGAGTGATCCGGGAAACTACAGACCGGTGAGCCTGACGTCAGTACCAGGAAAAATTATAGAAACCCATCATGAAGAACAAAATTACTGAACATGTACATAGTCATGGCTTAATGGGAGACAGCCAAGGAAGATCTTGTCTTGCTAATCTGCTGTGTTTTTTTGAAGGTGTGAACAAACAAGTAGACAAAGGTGAGTCGGTTGATATAGTGTATCTGGACTTTCAGAAAGCCTCTGACAAGGTCCCTCATCAGAGACTTTTGGCAAAACTAAAAAGTCATGGGATAGGAGGCAGTGTACTATTGTGGATAAGGAACTGGTTAAAAGATAGAAAGCAGAGAGTAGGGCTAAATGGCCAATTATCCCAATGGAGAAAGGTGAATAGTAGAGTATCCCAGGGATCTTTGCTGGGTCTGCTACTTTTTAACATTCATAAATGACATGGAAATGGGAATAACGAGTGAGGTTATCAAATTTGCAGATGACACAAAACTACTTAAAGTTGTTAAAACACATGAGGATTGTGGAAAATTGCAAGACGATCTTGATAAATTGGAAGACTGTGCATCCAAATGGCAGATGAAATTTAATGTGGACAAGTGCAAAGTTATGCACCTAGGAAAGAACAGCCCAAATTATGTTTACATGATGCAAGGTTCGACATTAGGAACCACCACCCAGGAAAGAGATTTAGGCGTCATCATGAATAACATGTTAAAACCCTCTGCCCAGTGTGCAGTGGCCCATATATATACATTTTTACTTAATTTATATATTTTTTTGTCGGAATGGTCAGCTAGGTGAAGAGGAAACCACCTCTCACTTTCGTGACCCGTCCATTTTAATTAAAGAAAAACTTTTTTTCAGCATTTTATCTTGGCTGTAAAATAGGTTTTTTTTTACAAAACAGCATACTTTAGAACAGCATCAGTTTACTTAGCTGTGTCATGAATTCACAAGTGCTGCTCCAAAATACCGCAAACAGCAGTATTTCAAACGATGTGTCACGTTTCGGGGACCACACATTAGTTCCCCTGCTTCAGGTCGTTTTTTCTTTGGTGCTAGGCGCCACTTTGGGCACTACGCCCAATTTTTTCCTTAAAAATGGAAAAACCTACTTCAGGTTTTAAGAAATGTTCTAAATGTGGCGGTACTAGTTCCGTCACCGACGCCCATGATTGGTGTCTCAAATGTTTAGGTTCTGACCACTCTATTTCAGAGTGCCACTCCTGTGGGATGATGTCAAAAAAGGGGCCGGCAGAACAGAGCTGCTAAACTTAGCACCCTTTTTCCCTCAGACGTGGCGTCTGTTGCATCGACGTCCTCCAAGGCTTCATCTTCCTCCCATGGATCTCGGGTAACTAAACATAAATCTAGCCGGTCCTCAAAGGGTAGATCTCCTAAGTATTGAGATGCCCCTGGCGTTGCCCTTGAGGAATTTTCACCAGCAAAACTGCCCCGGCAGGAGGCTTCGGCTTCCAAAGCACTAACAGAGCTCCAGGATGTTCTCGAGGCCTCAACCTCGGCAGAACTACTGGCGCCATGCTCTGGGGTTCCGGACGCTTCTACCGGTACTGACATCCAAGCATCGGCAGCGTCAATAGACCAGAGATTCCTTGCTATCGAACGCAGTCTAGCGGCTCTTCTCATGGCTTCGGTACCGTTGAAACAGCTTCAGACACCTCAACCAACACTGGTACCAGAAACGACTGCATTAGCATTGGCGGGTATGTCTCCGGCATCGACAGATCTGTACCGGAACAACCCGATACCGACTTCGATCGATACTGGTACCGTGCTTTGCAAGATCACCGGGATCAGAGGTATTTTGAATCCTCTGAGTCTGAAGACTCCGAAGACTCTGCCGATACAAGAGTACTTCTTCCCAAGGATTCCTCTTCTCAGCGCAGAATGTCCCTGCCAAAGGATATGTCCTTTCAGGACTTTATCCGTGATGTGGCCCGAGGCCTTTCCATCATAGTAGCTCCTGAAAAAGAGCCTAGGGCAAAGGAATTGGAAATTCTCCAATACCCTTAGGCTCCCAAAGAGGCAGCTACTCTGCCTAGTCATGAGATTTTACATGATCTTATGCTAAGGATTTGGGAAACACCTTTAACCACATCTCCTCATTCTCGAAGACTCAATACCATGTATCGAGTTCCACCTTGTCCTGGCTTTCAAAAAACTCAATTATCACGCCATTCAATGGTGGTGGAATCAGCCATGAGCAGGATGAAAAGTGCAAAGAGACATGCATCCAGTCCTCCAGGTCGTGAATGTAGGACTCTCGATGCCTTTGGGCGTCGATGCTTCCAAGCTTCCATGCTCTCAGCTAGGATCAGTTCCTATATCTTGTATATGGGAATGTTCCTTAGAGATCACAGGAGACTTGGAGATGAGCCCCCTCCTTCCTCATGACAAAAGGCAAGACTACCTTACTCTAATCAAACATGGTCAGGATTGTTTCCAAGTCTGTAAATCGTGCAGCCTTTGACTGTTTTGAGTGCATAAGCAGAACCTCTGATTCCCGTTTCAAGGAAAGCACTACCAATACAAGGTTCTTCCCTTTGGCCTGGCTTCTGCACCAAGAGTGTTCACAAAATGCATGGCTGTGGTAGCAGCATTTCTCCGGATTCTGGTAATATTTGTCTTCCCTTAAACGACTGGCTCATTCGAGCCCCTACAGTGCCAGAAGCCAGCTCTGCTCTGTTTTGCACAATGGGAATCCTTCAGTATTTGGGACTGGTCATAAACCTCCCAAAATCCAATCTGGCTCCCACTCAGTCCCTAGAGTTCATAGGAGCTCATCTGGATACTAGACAGAAAAGGGCTTTCCTTCCGCAACCTCGCTGTCTTCGCATAGTACAACTAGCTTCCCAAGCAGTGCTCAAACCTTGTCTCACTGCTCGGGAAATGCTACAATTGCTAGGCCACATGGCATCCATCGTGCATGTGGTTCCTTATGCTCGCCTCCATATGTGAGCAGCCCAGTGGACTTTATCCACTCAGTGGACACAGGCCTCAGGGTGCCTGTCGGACAAAATAAACTCAAATAGTCTTATTTCGTCCCTACAATGGTGGCAATCACCCAGAAACCTTCTGGTGGGGTCTCCTTTTACAGCAATCCCTATCCCAAGCCACCCTAACAGATGCATTACAGGTGGGATGGGGAGACCACCTGCACGATCTCTCTACTCAGGGTACCTGGACTCCACAGGAGGCCTGTCTTCACATTCACCTCCTGGAGCTCAGAGCAATCTTCTTTGCTCTTCGAGTATTTCACGCCCAGCTCAGCTACAAGACAGTCCTAGTTCAAACGGAAAAAAACATTTTTAAGGAAAAAATTGGGCCTAGTGCCCAAAATGGTGCCTAGCACTAAGGAAAAAAGTTTCTAAAGTAAAACACCTCAAACTATAATTTTTTTTTTTTTTTTTTAAAGAAAGAAGAACGAACCGGCGGTACCAGTATGGCGTCGAAGGAAGGCAGATGCGACCACAAGAAGAAGTAATTAGATCTTACCTGCTAATTAGTGTTCCTGAAGGAACGACAGTCCAGTCCCTTTACTTCTGGGTTACGCAACCCTTCCAGCAGCTTGGAGGCTGAGCCCACCTTTTTGGAGGTGGAGCGGTATAACTACCACTGGGACCACCCACCAACTCCAGTATTCGAATGACAAAGCAAACTATAGCAATTTCTATGAACATCATCAAACTAAAAATCTAACTCCCCTAGGGGATAATTAACGAACAGCCCAGCGAAAAGGACTGCCTCTGTGGTTTTTTTTTTTTTTTTTTTTTGGAAATGGGAAATAGGGACAAGAAGGAACACGGAGGAGGGAGGGCAACGGAGGGGGGCGGTATGCCCGAGACTGCCAGAGGCGACTTTCTTCTGCTCTCTTTCACTCAGACCTGGATCTTCGCTCGGTCCGCCGGTCCGCCACTCCACCCTCGTCTGATAGGTCTTCAGGTCCGGCCGAGCCGGGTGGGATCAGGGACTGGACTGTCGTTCCTTCAGGAACACTAATTAGCAGGTAAGATCTAATTACTTCTTCCTTATTGTCACTCCAGTCCAGTCCCTTTACTTCTCGGATGTATCAGAGCAGTTCAACTCTGGGAGGGATCCGGCACACCGGACTGAAGAACCGCCAGACCAAACCGCGCGTCCGCTGCGCTCTACGTCCAGCCTATAGTGTTTCGTGAAGGTATGCAGCGAGGACCAAGTCGCCGCTCTACAGATATCCAAAGGGGGAACTAGACTGTACTCTGCCCACGAGGTGGCCTGAGCTCGGGTAGAGTGCGCCCGTAGTCCCACTGGGACCTGCTTCCCTTTTAGGATGTAGGCGGAGGCAATCGCTTCTCTGATCCACCTGGAGATGGAGGCCTTGGCTGCCGCCTCCCCTTTGTGCGGGCCTCCGAACTGGACGAACAGTCATTCAGATTTCCGGAAAGGAGCTGTGCAGGAGAGGTATCGCTTCAAGATCCTCTGGACGTCTAGTAATCGTAGCTTACTATTCCTACCTTCAGGGTCTTCGGCCGGCCAGGCCGGGAGGGTGACTGTCTGGTTTAAATGAAAGGGGGAAATGACCTTGGGCAGGAAGGAAGGCACTGTCCGTAGGACCACCTTGTCCCTGAGAAAGGATAGGAACGGAGGTTGGGAGGACAGTGCTTGCAATTCGGAGACTCGCCTGGCCGAGCAGATAGCGACCAGAAAGACTGTCTTGAGGGTTAGGTCCTTCAGGGAGGCCCTCTTTGCCGGTTCAAAGGGTTCCCTGACCATTGCATTTAGTACAAGATTGAGATCCCACGGGGGGATCACCGACCTCCGTTGCGGACGCAGGCATCTGACTGCCCTCAGGAAACTGGACACGTCCGCGTGGGCCCCTAGGGGCTTGCCGCGGACCTTACCTCTATAGCAAGCGATGGCTGCTAGTTGGACTCATAAGGAGCTGTGTGCCAGGCCCTTGTCAAAACCGGCTTGCAAGAATTCCAGGACCTCAGGGACTGAGGCCGAAAGGGGTTTCCTTCGGTGTTCCGCACACCACGCTTCGAAGATGCGCCAGACCCTTACATAGGACAAACAGGTCGAGCGTTTCTTCGCATTCAACAGCGTAGAGATTACCGCTCCCGAATAACTTCGCTTCAAGAGCCGCGCCCTTTCAATAGCCAGGCCGTAAGCGAGAATCGATCCACGTGAGGCATCAGAACCGGACCCTGCCTGAGCAGGCCCCTTTTGCAGGGGAGCCGCCAAGGCTGGTCGGCTAGCAACCTGACCAGATCTGCATACCAAGGGCGCCGCGGCCAATCTGGGGCAATGAGGATCACCAGACCCTGGGTGAGACTCCACCCGCTGGAGAACCTTTCCGATGAGGACCCAAGGGGGGAACACGTAGAGGAGACCCTCCGCCGGCCACTTTTGAGACAAGGCATCCAGGCCTTTGGACATTCTTTCCTTCCGCCGACTGAAGAACCTGTCCACTTTGGCTGACGAGAAACTTGCCATGAGGTCCATGACTGGGAGTCCCCAGCGGGTCACTATCTTGTCGAAGGTCTCCTTCTCCAGCTCCCACTCCCCGTGGTCTATCCTGTGCCTGCTGAGGTAATCGGCTGTGAGATTGTCCGGGCCTGCCACGTGTTGTGCCGAAAGTGCTTCCAGGCGGAGCTCCGCCCACTGGAAAAGGACATCCGCCTCCTTCTCCAGGGAGGGGCTGCTGGTGCCACCCTGGTGGTTGATGTAAGCTACTGTGGTGATGTTGTCGGAGAGAACGCGAATTGCCCTTCTCAGTACTAGAGGCTCGAGCGCTCTAGGAAGACGGCCCGCAACTCCAGTCTGTTGATGGGCCATTGAGATTCCAACGGAGACCAGCGGCCCTGGACAAACTGGTCCTCGCAGTGAGCCCCCCAGCCTGACAGACTGGCATCCGTTGTCAACAGTACCCAGAGATGAGGCTCGAGAGGCATACCCCGTTCCAGATTCTTTGTGCACTGCCACCAGCGAAGGGCCCGTTTGGTCCTCGGAGCACACGGTAACTGTGTTGAGAGGGGATGGAGTTGCGGGGACCACCGACGCAATAGAGCGCGCTGCAATGGCCTCATGTGGGCCCTGGCCCAAGGTACTATCTCTATTGCTGCCGCCATCGTGCCCAGCACTTGAAGATAATGCCATGATGAGGGGTTTCGTCTGCTCCGGAACTGCGCGACTAGCAGTTTTAAATCCCTTGAACGCGTTCGTGACAGAAACACTCTGCCCCTTCTGGTGTCGAATCTTGCTCTGAGATATTCGAGGTCCTGGGAGGGGGTCATCCTGCTTTTTGCTCGGTTGATGACCCACCCCAGCTCCTCTAGGACTTGCATAACTCTGTCCGTCGCCGAGCGGCTTTCTGCTTCCGACTTTGCCCGGATCAGCCAATCGTCTAGGTACGGGTGTACTAGTATTCCCTCCTTCCAGAGGAAGGCTGCTACTACCACCATCACCTTGGTGAATGTCCGTCGGGCCGTCGCTAGGCCGAAGGGAAGGGCCTGGAATTGAAAGTGGCCCCCCAGCACCGCGAACCTTAGGAACTGTTGATGGGACTTCCTGACTGGAATATGCAGGTAGGCTTCTGTCAAGTCGAGGGACGTCAGGAACTCTCCGGCTCTTACTGCTGCGATGACTGATCGTAGAGTCTCCATACGGAAATGTGGTACCCTGAGACAGCGGTTGACCTGTTTCAAATCCAGGATTGGCCGAAAAGACCCCTCCTTCTTTGGCACTACGAAGTAAATCGAGTATCGACCCGATCCAAACTGGTCTGGTGGTACTGGTGCCACTGCCCCGAGTGCAATTAGCCGTGCGAGGGTTGTCTCTATCGCCGACCCTTTTGCAGGCGATCCGCTGGGAGATTGAATGAATGCTGGAGGTAATTGCTTTGCGAATTCGAGAGCGTAGCCCTCTCTGATCACCTCCAGTACCCATTGATCCGAAGTGACCCGGGACCAGGCGGGGAGGAACTGCCTTAAGCGACCTCCCACTGGCCGCTCTTCCCCCTGGCACCCTGTCGCTTCATTGTTGTTTCCTAGGGGCCGAGGAGAAGGAGGAGGCCCCAAAACCGCGACCTGCTCCCCGAAACCCCAGGAAACCTTGACTCCTGGAGGGGAAGCGTCCCCTGGAAGGGGGGTTGGATCTGGCAGGGCGAAACCTTCGAGAGTCCCTGGTCTGGAGGCGATTCGGAGGTAGAGGACGACTTTGTTTCGGCCTGTCTTCTGGTAGCCTGCCTCCTTTGGACTCGCCAAGGTCCTTTACCAGCTTCTCCAAATCCTCCCCAAAACAGCAGCTTCCCCTTAAAGGGGAGTCGACTCAGGCGTGCCTTTGAAGAGGCATCCGCCGCCCAATTTCGTAACCACAAATAACGCCTGGCTGCCACCACCGAGGCCATGCTCTTGGCCAGGCTTCTGATGAGGTCATACTGACTATCCGCCAAGTAGGCTGCTCCAGATTCCAACCTAGCGGCGTTGGGCCGGGCGTCCCCCGCTGCCTGCAGTTGCTGTGACCACCTTAAGCAGGCCCGAGCTACCCAAGCTCCCGAGATGGAGGCCTGTAAGGCGAGAGCGCTTACGTCAAAAGCTTGTTTCAGGAGCGTATCCAATTTTCTGTCCTGAGAATCCCTTAAGGCCGTGCTGCCTTCAACTGGGATAGTAGTCTTCTTAGTGACTGCTGATACCGCAGCATCCACTCTGGGGGACTTCAGCAGCTCCTTATCTGCCTCTGGGAGAGGGTATAGGCGCAACATGGGGCGGGTCCCCCTTAGGCTAGATTCCGGCTGGTCCCATTCTTCCTGGATCATCTGACGTACCACTCTGTGGACCGGAAAGACCTTCTGGGATCTCCTAATGGCCTGGATCAATGGGTCCTCCAGCGCCTCTTCCTCAACTGGCGTATCTGAGGTCACATTGAGCACCTTTAGGGACTCATTAATTAATGCCGGGAGCTCCTCCCGACGAAAGACTCTGATGATCCTGGATTGATCTTCCTCCGGGATCTCTCCCTCTTCCAGCTCCTCCTCCTCTTCGTCCAAGTCCTTGTCCGAGTAAGTCTCCTCCGGAGTACCCTGAGAGAGGGTCGCAAGGGGCTCCTCCTCACTCAGTCGGGGGCGCTTCGTTGGCACGCCGGATTCTGGATTGTCTGTCCCTAAGAGCCTGGTTGGATTGTCTTTCCTTGACGGCCCGGCCTCAACTGCCCCTAAGCCCTGCTTCCGCAAGCAATAGGGCCTTGTGCAGTAACAGTATGAAGTCCGGGGAGAAAAAATCCCCGGACCCTCCTTCCCCCGCAGGGAGGGGGGAGGGGGGTAGGGAAGGAGAAGGTATGTCCGAGGACGTAGGAGGAGGTACCTGTGACCCTCCCTCCCCACCTAGGAGATCTCCTGCCCCCTGAGGAGGGAGAGCTGCAGCCAAATTAATTTCGTGCTCAACTGAGGCCGCCACTGCGGCACAGCTCCTGCAGATTCCTGACTCTGCGGAGGTGCCCCTGCGTGTTCCGCAGGAGGGGCAGCGGGGCTTGGTTGCCATGCCCTAGGATCTGAGACTTCCCTCTGTAAATATATATAAATTCAATATATCCCTTCAATACTTTTCCCCGTCCTGCTCCTGTTGGAGGGGAAACCAGCAGCCAACTAGCTTGGGGCCAAAGGATAAACAAAACAAAACAGTTCAAAAAGAAATAAAATTAAATAAAATTAAAGTTGAGCTCTTTTCTCCTCCAACGGAGGTACTTGCGTTTAAGATGCTGCCACTGGATTCTGTACCCGGCTCGGAGATCCTGGCCCGCAGGCTCTACACGTGGTGGGCCTCACCATGTGGAGCCAGATCGGGGGACCGCGAGGTTAGCCGTCGTGTCGTGCTGGGCCTCAAGTGAAGTCCTGAGCCGAATCTGAGCATCTCGCCGCTTTCGCAGCTCCCCCGCGATGCCGGGAGGGCCGGTCCTCGCTGCCGCGTCCGTCCGCCCCTGGACGGGATCGGCGGTAGGCCCCGAATGGCGGTCTTGCCTCTAGTGCTCAGCCACCCGGAGGGCTTCGGCGCGAGGCAGGGAATGGCGGCGGGGTTCCCCTGTGGTCCGGCTGTTCTCGTCCGGAGCAGGAGGGAGCCGATGTCTTCCTTGTCGCTGCAGGCCGCCGCTTACCTCGGCTACCCGGCCCGATCAGGAGGGGGGGGGGGGGGGAGAAGAGAGCCGGCAGAATTTAAAGGCGCAGGAGCTTGCAAAAGAAACTTCAATGACCAAAATAAATGTAAGTAAAATAAAGGTATTGAATAAAGGAATTAAATTAACTAAAAAGTATTAACTAAAAGTAGGACTCCAGTAAGCCCCAGGCTTACGGAACCCTCCAGCTGCTTGGAGGCTGAGAATACTGGAGTTGGTGGGTGGTCCCAGTGGTAGTTATACCACTCCACCTCCAAAAAGGTGGGCTCAGCCTCCAAGCTGCTGGAAGGGTTGCATAACCCAGAAGTAAAGGGACTGGACTGGAGTGACGATAAGGAACAAAGATAAACGACAACGTTTTTCTGCGGTGAAAGGTTATGTAACCTGTCGGCTCCACAGACAACGAAGAACTGGAGAGGGACAGTTGGAAAGGCAGCACGCAGGCGCTGTGGGATGCTCCCAAAAGCTTTCCTATTGGAGGCTGGGGAGCGTTTTCACGCAAGCTCCGTCGGTACCAACGATACCCATATGTGAAGACTACATTCCTGCTTGTTCCTGGAGATAATATTTTCTCTTATTAGTCTTAAATAGTTTACCCTGTAGCTTCATTGTATGTCCCCTAGTCTTTCTACATTCTGATGACGTAAACAATCGATCTATGTATACCCGTTCCACTCCATTCATTAATTTATAGACCTCTATCATGCAATGAAGCTACAGGGTAAACTATTTAAGACTAATAAAAGAAAATATTTTTTCACTCAACGTGTAATCAAACTCTGGAATTTGTTACCGGAGGATGTAGTAAAGGCTGTTAGTGTAGCTGGGTAGAAAAAAGGTTTGGACAAGTTCCTGGAGGAAAGGTCCATAAACCATTATTAAGAAGGGACCCAGGATATCAATGCTTGAACCAATACAAGCATTGTGGAACCTGTGTCCCTTGGGGAAACTGCTAGGTACGTATGACCTAGATTGGCCACTGTTGGAAACAGAATACTGGGCTTGATGGACCTTGGTCTGACCCAGTATGGCATATCTTATGTTCTTATATCATATCTCCCCTCAGCTGTCTCTTTTCCAGGTTGAAGAGCCCTAACCTTTTTAGCCTCTCTTCATAGGGGTATCCTTCCATCCCCTTTACCAGTTTGGTGGCTCTTCTCTGTACCTTTTCTAATAACGCTATATCCTTTTTAAGATACGGCGACCAGACTTGCACACAATATTCAAGGTGCGGTTGCACCATGGAACGATACAGAGGCATTATAATATAGGCTTCTTGCTCTGCTGCTTCTTCCTGGGGAGGGAGGAAGTTTCCCGGGAGAGACGAATACAAGTCATGCACTCTGACTCATCTCTGCTGCTATATCCTCCATGGGCTTGCCGAATAGTTTTTCCCCAAGGCAAGGGACCTCCAGCAGCTTCTCCTGGACCCACTGCTCCAGGTCCGAGGACTGGAGCCAAGCCTGCTGGCGGTCTCTGATGCCTGTTGTCTCCACACAGGCAGAAAACTCAAAGCAGTCGTATGCTGCTCATGAGAGGTACTTCGAACATTCTCCGATGAATTTTGAGAGAGCCTGAACGCGCCAGAGACGGTCTCCGTCAAGGACCATCGCAAAGCCTCCCGAGCTCTCTAGCGAGGTCATGAAGGAACATCCCAATGCATAATTGGTAAACTTGAATGCAGCATGGAACACTGATAAGCCTTGCGCCCGAGGGCGTCGAGAGTACGAGACTCTGACCGGGGGAGGGGGGAGGGGACCGAAGAATGAGTCTTCGGGCTCTTTAGCTTCTGCATGGCTGATTCGACCACCATCGAGGTGTGGGGAAGCTGGGCTTTCCGAAACCATGGGCCCTGCTGAACCCTATACACAGCATCCAGGTGCTTGCTCACAGTAGGGACAGAGGCCGTGGTCTTCCATATACAGAGGAGTCGTCTCTTCAGAATGGGAGCAACCGAGAGAACTTCTTTTGGAGGGGCTTCATATTTAAGAATATCAAGCTACTTCATGCGGGGTTCCTCCTCAGACTCTGTGGCAAGCGCTAGAGTCCGTGCCATGTCCCGGAGAAATTCCAGAAAGGAGATGTCCTCGGGAGGTGACCGCCGCCTCTGGGTAGGCAGGGAGGGATCCAAGGGGAGGTCTTGGTGGGACCAAGTCTCCGGGGAGGTCTCCCCGTCAGACTCCCACTCTGAGTAGTCCACAGAGGACTAGGTTGGGCGACTCAAAATGGGTTGGTGACCCGCACCGGGTTTCCGAAGTCAAGTGAGTTGAGGAGTGGCCTAGTGATTGGGGCAAAGTACTTCAGGCCGGAACAATGTTCCCTCTAATTTTCTGTAGGCTGTGTGCGCATAAAATATCAGCTGTGCAGCTTTTGAAAGAAGGTTAAATTTTTGTGTGCCACATAATGACACTTGGAGTTATATACTTTAAAATTTGACTACACGTCAGAATACAGTATGTACACCACATTGATTGCACTAGAAAATATTGTAAAACTTGTGAAAACTATAAATACACAACTTTTCAATTTTAAGAACGTCTGTGGTGTTTTCTATCAGAATCAGAACCGTAATTTTTGTGTGCTCTGTTGTAAAGTATGTGCGCTCACTCGGCGAAGTAATTATAGATATTTTTGTGGGGCATGGGATTGCACCACCAGAGAAATGAGATAGGTATGTAGACATAGATAGAGATGCTACATACAGATGACAGGTTGAAGAACATGTCTAGCACCCAGCCCCATGATTGTTACATGGGAAATAAAAAAGAAAAAGATTCTGCATATTACCAGAGGGTAAAGCCACTTGGGATATGTAGAGAGAATCTATTTCTATGAATTGAGGGATGCAGGAAGGCAATCCAACAAAACAACCGTAATGATTGCGTGAGAACAGATTGTATATAGTTTCCCCTATTTCCCAAGTTCATATCTCCTGTTAAATGTAATTGACCAGACATATGTAAATTGTCGGATGTTTTTTGTTCAATGTAAACCGCGCTGATGTCTAATAGTGCGGTATATAAGAATTGTTAATAAATAAATAATAAATAAATAAATAAGATGAATCTGTAAGGAACAAGGCGGGAGTTCCACCGAACACTGACACGGCAGAGGTGCAAAATGCAGGGGAAGATACCAGAGGGACCTATTAGAAGGACCCAGAGGTAGCATGCATGAATGTCAGCCTTGGATCTTCACGCAGAATAATGTAACCCGTGTTAACACCCCAGGTTAAAGGGTGTGGGGAACCTTCACAGGCATGGGAAGGGTGAACAAGCTTTTTCCTACTAATAGCGAAGCTTCAGAGACAAGGTCAATGCTCTATAGCAGGCCCTCATAGTAGAAAGCTGCTCTGAAGATTGTAGAGAGCATTGTGCAGGAGAGATAAACTGACTGAAGTCAGGTTTGTTACCATATCCTAGGAGAGGAGATGGATAGAATAATGTGAGAAAGCCTAAGGGAGTAGGAGGATCCAAGGTAACTAAGGAATAGCTTGGAAACACTACTAAGGCTAGACAGAAATTGAACAAAAGACTGGAACTTGGCAAAAGTACCAGTAATACAATCACTGTAACTCCTGCAGGCACAGCAGCTGACAGAAACAGCAGAAAGATTGCCCTGTGCCCCATAAAGAAAAACAGATAAAGAGGGAGGAGATATAACTTCTCCCTGTCTGTGGAATAAGCTTGGTAAAAACATTTTAGTATGGTACCCCTCCGTTAGGGGAAAAACCCCATTGGAGAGGGTAGAGCAAGTAATTAGAGGGTGACATACCCATAGGGTAAGTCAACAGAAGAAAGAATGTTCAATTGGGACAAAACCATCATGGGATAGGTGCAACTGCTCTTCTAGAGGATAAGAGGAGGAGAAGTCAGCAGTCCCTGAACATAAAATGTTTCAAAAGGTAGTACACTGAAACAAACACAGTGTATAACTTCTAATGAATTAGAAGGAAAGTATAGAGTATAAGTCCCAGCTCCTATGGTTGCTGGGAATGCTGAGACTGGTTAGAGCTGGAGGAGTTCAGACTAGGCTGAGGTGTCTCCTGTTTAGGTACAGCCGAATGATGGGCAGGAGAGGAATGAAACTTTCTTCTCTTAGGGAAAGAAGGTTTGGTAGGACATTTCCTACCTCTCGAAGGAGGTGGCTTAGAAAGGTTCTTAGTGGAAGGAGAGTCAGTGAAGCATTGAGCAACCTGACTTAAAGCCTCCTTATTGAAGAGACCCTCTCCTGTACAAGGAGAATGAGCCAGTATAGTTTGTGCCCATTTACTCAAGTCTGAAGCTTCAAGCCAGGCTCTGCGACGTGCTGCTATGGCAATAGCAGAGGATCTGCTAATAGACTCAAAAGAGTCTATAGAAGCACGAGACAGGAACCAAGATATAGTCCGGCTGTGATTAATGAGTAAGGAATAATCAGTAGTTTTGGGCTCTGGTAAAAAAGGGGTCAAAAGAGACAATTTCTCTGTGACTTCCTGGAGTGTTAGACTAATGTGAAAAATATATGAGAACACTCTGGAGGCCAACATAGAGTTTTGGAAGGCTTGACGACCAAAAGCATCGAGTGTTCTTGAAGAACGACCCGGTAGAAAAGAAGAATGCTTCTTCTTGCTCTTAACTTTTCTCAGAGCCGATTCCACTACAAGGGAACGATGAGAAAGTTGAGGCTTCTGGAACCCTGGAGAGGGTGGCACCCGGTACCGAACCTCAATGTTTGTAGAAACTGGAGGAAGTCGTAAGGGTGATTTCCAGACCCTGAGAAGGAGATCCTGCAGCGTGGATGTAAAGGAAATTGTATGTTTTCCATCAGTGCCTGTGAGGTCTGAGTAGGATCACTACCAGGGATAGATATATTGAGAAAGGTTGCCATGTCCCGGAGAAAAGCCTGAAAAGCCTGATCTCCTATGGGAACCATCCCTGGCCCGGCTAAAGAAAAAGTCGGGGCTCCAGAGGAGGCACAGGGGACTACACCAATGCCAGGTATCGGTTCTAAAGTAGGCATGGGTGCCAGAAGAGGCATGGATACTGATACAGGAGTAGCAGATGAAGCAGCCATCGGGAACTGCTGCAGTGGTAGCGAGATCATGAGAGAGTTATGACTCTGATCTTTGAAACTGCCGATCTGGAATCGATCGGAGTCGGTTCCAGGGCACGTCAGTACGGAGTCATCGAGACTAGATATGGACTCAAGACTCGGCATCGAAGTAAGTGATACTATCGATGCGCGTCGCGAAGACGCCGACGCCCATGGCAGTATCGGCGATGCCGATACCCCTAAGGCAGACTGGGTCACATCGACCGATACCGACGATACCCGATGAACACCTTTTTCAAAGGGAAAGGTGGTCCACCTCGATGCCGATGCCAGGGTATCGGAACCGATCGACGCCGGTACCGGCCCGGAGCATGGCTGAGGTTGAAGGAAGTCAATGCGGTGCGAATCGATCGGGCCTGAAGGTACCGAGGATGCCCGATGACAATCCTTGGTGAAGAGTAGGCTACTCGACACCGGTGCCGATGCCGGAGGCTCGGTACCGCTCGAAGCGGATACCACCTCCGCGCATGGCTCAGATATGTTCTGTGAGGGGTGAGCCCCAGGAACAACCTGAAACCCCTTTAACGCTTTGGAGCCCATAGACTCCCGCAGGGGTAATGACAATGGATTCTTGAGGGTAAGGCCGGAGCCGTCACCATGCTGGGCATGGGACATACCACTCAAACATTGACTAGTCTTAACAGACTGTTTTTGGGTTACCTGATGCTGTGAAGTAGAGAAACCTGGTACCCTCACTGCCGAGGAAAAAACGGTATCGAGGGAAATTCTAAAAGTTGAAGGTTTCTTCACAGAAATATCCCCCGACTTGCCAGGGGAAAGAGGGTCAGGACCCACACAGTTGAGACACCAAGCATTGGTATCTAAAAAGAAACAGGTGTTTCCACACCGAAGGCACTTCTTAGGAAAAGAAGGCTCCATAATGAAGAGGCCTGGTAGGCCCAACAAGTTAAGGCAAAAACTGAAGAAAAAGTTTCTCAGAATTAAGTCAAAACTCCACCAGCGGTACCGGTGGGAGCGGGAAATACAGCCGCGACCACAAGAAAAGAAAAAAACTAAAGTATTAAAGTAAGTAAATAAGTAAGTTTCTGCGGTGACAGGAGGACATCCTGCCGGCTCCGCGGAAAAACGAAAACTGAAGAGAGGCTCTGGAGAGGGCGGGAACTCAGCGCGCAGGCGCGAGGGAGGCTGCCAAAGGCTTTCTGATTGGAAGCTGGGCAGCATCCCCATGCAGGCTCCGTCGGTACCGACGTACCCATATGTGAAGACTCATTCCTGCTTGTTCCTGGAGATCTGCCCTGTTCTTCTTCTGCAGCCGCGGCTCCCTGCCTCTTAGGGAACCGCGGCTGAGCCTGTGAAACAGTTGCGGAGCCTTCCTGTCTCTCGACGGGCTCTGTGCAGCATTGTCCCGCCTCCAAAGGAAGTGGTAAACAACTTCCTTTGGAGGCGGGACAATGCTGCACGGAGCCCATCAAGAGATTGGACAGCTCCGCAACTGTTTCACAGGCTCAGCCACAGTTCCTTAAGAGGCAGGGAGCCGCGGCTGCATTAAAAGGGAAGCGGTGAGTTTGCCGCTGCCGAGAAGCGGACTCGGCAGCGGCAGCAACTTGTGCACTACTTTTTTTTTTTTTTTAAACAGCGGAGTGAGGCGACCCCCGCTAAATCCTATGGCGACCCCCGTGGGGGTCGTGACCCACAGGTTGAGAACCGCTGAGTTATAATGTCAGGCAGAGGGGCACCCACCCAGAGGACAGATTCCCCAATCCGCAGACCAATTTTTAAACACTCACATGCGAGCTAGAGAAGCGTATCGGCACCTCGACTGCAGCATGGTGTACACCTCCTGTGAGGAATAACCCCAGCAGCTCAAACATGCCTTCAAGAGCCACACCATAAGCATAAGAACAGGCCCCCGGAAGAGCAGGCCATCTGCCTCTGGAAGTAGAAGAGGATCCACCATCAGAAGGCACACCAGATCCATGAACCATGGCCGATGCATCCAATTTGGTGCAACCAGCACCACAGGCCTAGGTGAGATGCCACGTGCTGAGGACCCAACCAATCAATGGCTAAGGAGGAAACATGTACAGGAACCCTACGTCAGGCCAAGGCTGAACCAGAGCATCTATCCTCTCGACCATGCACTCCCCTCATCTGCTAAAAAACGGCTCACCTTGGCATTGGCAAAGCACACAATGAGATTCATAACTGGCATCCCCGGTGATACACTATGAATCAGAAGGTGAAATACAACAAGGCCCACAATACCTTGCGATCCAGCGTGTTGTGACTCAAGCAGTCCACTTGTACATTGTCCTTGCCCGCGACAAAGGCCAGGTGAAGTTCCACCCACCACAGAAGTAGTAGCGCCTCCACCACCACCAGCAAGCTCTTGGAGCCCCCATGGGTCCAAGCCTGGTCCCTCTGGGAACTGCTGTGATCACCTCAGTCAAGCCCAGGGTATACACACCCCACAAACCAAAGCCTTGAACACCAGCACCAAGATCTCAAAAGACTGTTTGAGCAGGGCTTCCATGTGAAAATCTCAGGGATCCTTCAAGGCTGCCCATCCCTCTAAAGGGATGGTAACCTTACTTGTGACGGCTGTGACAAGGGTGTCCACACATGGAAAGAGTAGTTACTCACCTGTAACAGGTGTTCTCCAGGAGCAGCAGGAATCAGTCCTCACTTATGGGTGACATCGACGCCGAAGGAGCCCCCGTGCGGAGCATTTCCCCAGCTTTCTAAGAAAGCCTTTGGGAATACTGCACGCATGCGCGGTCCCCTTCCCACCTAAAGGTGCCATCTTCATCAGTCAGATGACATAGCTAAAAGACAGCACACAAAAATGTAAAAATGAACTATGTACAACTGCAACTCCCAGGGAAGAAGGGAGGGTTGTGAGGACTGATTTCTGCTGCTCCTGGAGAACACCTGTTACAGGTAAGTAACTACTCTTTCTCCAGGACCAAGCAGGAAGTCAGTCCTCACTTATGGGACTCCCCAGCTTCAGGCTATCGGGGACCCAGAGCTGAAAAATGAGCTCCCTCTACCCTCAGCATCAGAGAAAGGATTTCACTGAAACACACCCGCACCGGTAGCCCAACTAGAAGGCTGGAGGGTAGGAGTTGCCTAAACCTCGAAGAGATTCCGGAGCACTGCCTGACCGAAAGCACTGTCCCTATGTGACTCCCTCTCCAGGCAGTAATGGGCCACAAAAGTCTGGCTTGAGGACCAAGTTGCAGCCCTGTAGATGTCTGCCAACGGTACAGAGCGGAGATGAGCTACTGAGGCAGCCATTGCCCTGACACGGTGGGCCGTGACCCGACCCTGCAAAGGAAGGTCAGCTGCCCTGTAAGCCCAGGTGATACAGTCAGCCACCCAGATGGACAAGGTATGCTTGGAGACAGGTACCCCCAAGCTATTGGGGTCAAGAGATACGAAGAGCTGAGTAGCCCTCCTATGCCCCTGCGTACGTTCAAGGTAGAAGGATAAGGCCCTCCTACAGTCCAGGGTATACAGGACTGTCTCAGCCCGGCTGGCATGGGGCCTAGGGAAGAACGTTGGAAGAACCACCTCCTGGTTGAGGTGGAAAGAGGAGACAACCTTTGGGAGGAACTTAGGATGAGTCCTAAGGACTACCCTGTTCCTATAGAAGCGAGTGTATGGCCTGTCACAGACCAGGGCTTGAAGCTCACTCACTCGCCTGGCCGAGGTCAGGGCCACTAGGAATAGAGTCTTCCAAGAAAGGAAGCGTAGAGGACATGTAGCCATTGGCTGAAAAGGTGGGCGAGTCAGTTGCTGCAAGACCACATTCAACTCCCACTTAGGGGTCAGTGGACGGAGAGGAGGCTTGAGCAATAGTAAGCCTCTGAGAAATCTGGACACCAAGGGATGAACCGACAAAGTGTCCTTCCACCATTGAGTGGTCAGCTGCCAGAGCAGAGAGGTGGACCCGAACAGAATTGGACTTAAGGCCCTGATTGGACAAGTGCAGTAGGTACTGGAGCACTACTGGCACAGTGCAGGCGAAAGGATCTTCTTTGCGCTGCTGACACCACAAGGAGAACCTCCTCCACTTCAGGGCATATGTTTTCCTGGTGGATTGCTTTCTAGAGGCCAAGACCACCTCTTCCACTTCCTGAGGCAGGCCCCAGGGAGCCAAGACTACCCTTGCAGCCTCCAGGCCATCAAATTGAGAGATTTGAGATTGGGGTGTAGGAGGGAACCATGATCCTGAGAGAGAAGATTGGGTTGGAACCCCAGAGGCAGTGGTGTTTCCACTGCTAGTTGAAACAGGAGTGGGAACCAGGGCTGCCTCGGCCACCTGGGAGCAACCAGAAGGACCGAGGTCTTGTCCCTTAGAATCTTGAACAAGGTTCGGGCCACCAGAGGCGTGGGAGGAAACGCATACAGTAGGCCCTGCGACCAAGAAATCAGGAAGGCATCCGCCGCTAACCTTAGGGGATGCGGTTGCCTGGAACAAAACCTGGGTAGTTGGTGATTCAGGGGACTGGCAAAGAGATCCATGGATGGAAGTCCCCATTTCAGGAAAATCTTTTGAACCACTAACGGGTGCAGCTGCCACTCGTGGGGCTGCAGAATTCTGCTTAGTCTGTCTGCTAGGAAGTTCTCCTGGCCAGGAAGATAAACAGCTCTCAGAAACATCTTGTGCCTGAGTGCAAAGGAACAAAGGGCCTGTGCTTCTAGACATAGGGGCTTGGACCCAGTGCCGCCCTGCTTGTTCACACAGAACATGGCCACTTGATTGGCTCACCAGTCTGTTCTAGTTCAGACGGACAAAGTGTGAGAAAACGCCCTGAGGGCTAACCGAACAGCCCGAAGTTCCAGTAGGTTGATCTGTTGCGTGGCTTCCCATGGAGACCATAGGCCTTGAGTGCAGCTCTCCTGACAGTGTGCACCCCAGCCCTGCAAGGAGGCATCTGTCGTCAACACCACTGTGGGGACAGGCGCCTGAAAAGGCCCCCCCTGAAGCAAGTTAGGGGGGTGTAGCCACCACTGAAGGGAATTCAGGAATGGTTTTGACACCCTGACTTTGTCTGCTAGGCTCCCAGTGGCTTGCTTCCACTGAGTTCTGAGGCACCACTGTGCAGGCCTCATATGGAGGCGGGCATTGGGAGTCACATGTACAGTCGATGCCATGTGGCCTAGGAGCTGCAGACAGAGCCTGGCAGAAACCTTTGGCATGCTGAGAAACCGGGATGCCAACTCCATGAGTCTTTGAGCTCTGTCCTCTGGCAAGTAAGCCCTTGCTTGCAGAGAGTCTAGTCGTGCTCCTATGAACTCTAGGTTCTGGTAGAGGAGCAAAGTGGACTTTGCGAAGTTTATGACAAAGCCTAGGTCATGAAGGAGTGATACAGTTCGGAAGGTGGCCTGCCTGGCCTCCTGGTAAGCCTGACCCCTGATGAGCCAGTCGTCCAGATAGGGGAAGACAAAAACACCTGGAGTCCTCAAGTAGGCCGCCACCACCGCAAGACTCTTGGGGCGGAAGTTAGGCCAAAAGGCAGCACTCTGTATTGGTAATGGTTTCCTCCCACCATGAACCTGAGGTACTTTCTGTGGTCTGGATGAATGAGGATGTGAGTGTACGCATCCTTCAGATCTAAGGAGCATAGCCAATCTCCCTGCTGGAGGTAGGGCAGAAGTGTTCCAAGAGTAAGCATCTTGAACTTTTCTTTCTCCAAGAACTTGTTGAGGTTCCCGAGGTCTAGAATAGGCCTTAGGCCTCCGGTTCTTTTTGGTACTAGAAAGTACCTGGAGTAGAAACCGTGCCCCTGCAGGTGAGGAGGTACAGGCTCCACCGCTTTGTCCAGAAGCAGACCTTGAAGTTCTCAAAGTAGGAGGTCTGTGTGCAGGAGAGGCCTTAGATGCTCTCCTGGGAAGTAGGCAGGGGGTAACTGCTGGAAATGGAGCATATAGCCCTTGTGGACTATGCTCAATACCCAAGCATCCCCTGTAATGGGTGGCCACCTGTGGGCAAAGAGGGCTAGATGACCTCCTGTGCAGGAATGGGGCAGCAGAGGTGGAAAGGCTATGCTGTGGGAGTAAAAAAAACCCTCCCTCCTGGGTGGAAGCAGGAGCCGGAGGCTTGGGAGTCTTCTGCCTACGGGGCCCATGTCCCTGCCCCTTGGCCTGCTGCCCCTGCTGGGGAGGCCTGGTACTGAGGGAAAGGTTTGTAGGCAGCTGCCTTTCTCGGGTAAAAGGGCTTTTTACCCGAGCTCTTCTTTTTGTGAGAAGGGGCAGAAGTCTTTCTGGACAGCCTTGTCCTAGTCAGGTGCTCTGTTTCTAGCTCAGCCGCCTTCTCGGCCATGGGCTTGCCAAAAAGGTTTTCACGTCGGTAAGGGACATCAACCAACTTTTCCTGCACCCAGGGCTCGAGGTCCGATGACTGCAGCCATGCCTGGCGTCGGGCTCCGATGCCAGCTGCCGCCACATGAGCCGAAGCCTCGAAGCCATCGTAGGCCGCTCGAGACATGAACTTTGAGTAGTCCCTGATTCCTGAGGACAAAGTCTGGAACCTCTGCCAAGGTTCCCCGGAGAGGCCAGCAGAGAACCCAGCAATCTCTTTCGCCAGGTCTCGCAAGTACATGCCCATGCCACCTTTTTCTCCAATAAGGTACTGGCCCTACGCTCCTCCTTCACCTCTCCGCCCCCTCCTCCCCCTCTTTCTCCGTCCCCTATTCCCTATAGCTCGAACCCTCTCCCCCTGATCTCTTCCTCTGCCCGCTCATCACCTACTTCTGTCTCCAGCGATCTTATCTTCACTCATACCTGGTCATCTTTCCGTCCTGTCCTCTCAGCAGAGGTGCTACTGTTCTTATCTAATTCTAGGAAAACTACTTGTGTCCTCGACCCTATCCCCTCTCGGTGGCTCTCTGAACCCTTCCTACAATTAGTTCCGGTCATTACTACTATCATTGATTCCAGCTTTTCTTCTGGCCAATTTCCGACATCTTGGAAGTCTGCTATTCTACACCCTCTACTGAAACAGCCTTCCCTCGATCCCTGTCCTCTCGCATTGGTGCCCGGTATCCAACCTTCCATTTCTCGCTAAGCTCCTAGAACGCTGCGCTTTTGACCAATTGAGTTCCCATGTTGAATCCACCAATTCACTCCACCCACGTCAGGCTGGTTTCCGTCGAGGGCACAGCACCGAAACTGTCCTCCTTGCATTACTCAACGAAGTACATGTCGCTCACGACCGTGGTAACATCACTCTCCTTGTATCACTTGATCTGTCCGCGGCATTTGATCTGATCATCATCATACACTCCTATCCCGACTTTCCGACATTGGTCTCCGTGGTACTGTTTGGCACTGGTTTCGCTCCTTCCTTTCCTCCCGCTCCTTTTCTGTACATGTTAATGGCCAGGCCTCTCCCGTCCTCCCCCTCACTTGTGGTGTCCCGCAAGGCTCGGTGCTTTCCCCTATATTGTTCAATATTTTCCTTGCTCCGTTGCCCTTGATCATTCAACAATATCCGGTCTCATCTTACATCTATGCGGATGACATTGTTCTCCTGTTTCATACCTCACCCCTATCCCCTGATGTTACTCATAGTAACATAGTAAGTGACGGCAGACAAAGACCAGCATGGTCCATCTAGTCTGCCCAGCAAGATGGCAAGGGTAGGTGCACCTGTCGCTCTGTGCAGGACACCCCTCCCCATGTTTTTGTTTCTGTTTAGGGGTGAACCCACCACTCCATGTAGGACACCCTTATTTGTTCAGATGCTAGATAGTTCAGAAGTTAGATGGTACTGTTTATTTTGCTTTTATCCTGTTGCTGTAAAGGGATCCACTGTGTTGAATCTCTGCCTTTCTCACATCGCTTCTTGGCTATCGAAGAATTTTCTTCACCTCAATCCAGCGAAGTCCTCCGCAATGTGGGTTTCCTTGGGTGGCTCGTGTCCCACTCTTGCTCCCTCCATCGGCTCAACCAGCATTCCCCTCACATCCTCTCTTCGTTACTTGGGCGTTCTTTTGGATCCATCTCTGACCTTTCACGAACACATTTCCATGATCTCCCGCCGCTCCTTTGCTGCTTTACGGCAAATTAGGGCCGTCCGATCCGTATTACCCACCGATTCCTTAATCACCCTTGTCATTGCTCTCGTCATTAGCAGATTGGATTATTGCAATGTTTATCTAGCCAACCTCCCTAAATACTGCCTTCAAAGGCTACAGCGCATCCAGAATACTGCAGCTCGCCTTATCACCTTTTCCAGTAGATTTGACCACATTACCCCATCCTCCTTCATTTGCATTGGCTTCCCCTTCATTACCGCTTCCACTATAAATTTCTGATTCTACTTCATCGGGCCATTTACACCAGTACTCTTCTCTATCTGGCAGACTGCATTTCCCTACACTCTCCCCATCGACAACTCCGTTCCATCAATACCAATCGTCTATCCCTTCCTTCGCCTTCCCAAGCCCGCCTAGAACAGACACAGCACTCTGCCTGGTTCTTTCTCGGACCACTGCTATGGAATACACTACCTACTCATCTTCGGCTAGAATCATCATACCCCCATTTCAAGTCATTGCTTAAGACTTATTTATTCCAGAGAGCCTTTGACCTCTTCCCTGAAGCCCCCCCTGACTGTCCTTTGTTTTTGTCTGATATTTTATAAATTGTCTCTGTTGGTCTCCCTTTCTGTCCTTATGGTTTATCGTGAGTTGGTATTAATGTATGATTTGTTTGCCCTTTCTGTACCCTTCTTTCCTATCTATTTTTGGCGTTCTACTTCCTGGTTTGCAGTGTTTAATCAATTTTATTGTACACCGCTTAATGCTTCTGCCCTAGCGGTATATCAAATATTAAATAAAGATAAAGATAGGACTGGACACGGCAAACAAGCATCGAGCCCTGGAAGCACTTTCTGCCGAAAGCATCCAGGTTCCGGGCCTCCCTGCCAGGGGGCACCGTGGAGTGCATCTTCTGGCTCTTCAGACGATGCATGGCAGATTCCACCACCATGGAATGGTGTGGCAGCTGCGCCTTCTGGAATCCAGGGCTCTTACGGAGTCGATAGATGGAATCGACCCGCTTGCTCAAGACCGGCGCCGAGGCCGGTGCCTCCCACATCCGGAAGAGGAGCCATTCCAGCATCGGAGGACCCGGCACAGTAAAAGCCTCCTTCGGAAGAGAGTCATACTGGAGGGCCTCGAGCTCCTCCTCGGCCTTGGCCATGTCCCGCACGAACTCCGAGAACCGGGTATCCTCGGGGGGGGGGGGGGGGGAGGACCTACTCCGGTGAGTCCGAAGGGACACACCGAGTCCGGAAGGTGTTGGGGGTACTCCTTGTCCTCCGTCTCCCACGCTGACTCATCTGAAGAATCAAGGGGCTCCGACCGCGCGGGTCTAGGTGGCACCCGCCCCGACGCCTAAGGCATCGGCATTGATGCCCTCGGTTCTGAGCGGGAGGTCGAGGGGGACCGTGACCGAGGACGACTTCGAGCCTTCATGGTCTCGAGTATCGGCTCAGTCTCCAGGGTCGACTTCGACGTCGATGTCCTGGTGGTCGGGGCAGATGCACCAGCGAGGCTGGCCATCAGTACCCGCTGCTGATCCATGAAGGCAGACAGTCTGCACTCCAAGGCTGTCAGCCTGAGTCCAAGCTCAGGAGACTCAGCAGCCACCGACTCGGGCCCCAGCGGCGCCGGGCCCGACTTCGGCTCCCTCAGAGGAGAGTCCACGAGGACTACAGGACTTACGTGTCCAACGGTCTCCGGCTCCACACAAGGTTATCTTGGACGGCTTCTCCTGTTCCAAGGGCCCGGGACGGCGGTCGGAGGTCTTAGACCTGGCCCTCGAGGAACCAGGGACCTCCTCCGACGCCACCCCTCACGAGCCGTTTCTTCCTCTTGCGTTCCCGATCGGGGGACCCCCTGTCCGAGGAACCCTGGCGATGCTCGGGATCAGACTCCCGAGACGTCGAGGCCTCAGATGAGGTCCGGGCCCGGCCGGAGGCAGAATCTGAGAAAATCCTTTCTTTCTGGTGCTGACGGCTTCGAAGTGCCTTGGTGGACATTTTGCCACACGGGCCACAGATCTTTGGATCATGATCTGGGCCGAGGCACCGAAGGCAGCAGCCATGTGTGTCGGTGAGAGACAGTTTCTTGCACCGATCACACTTCTTGAAGCCACTGGAAGCCATCGGGGAAAAAAGGGCCCCCGCGAGGTCAAAGGACCGGCCTTCCAGGGAAAAACAGAAAAAGGCGTGAACGCCAGCCACGAAGGGCAAAAACCGAAAAATAGAAGACAGGCTCGATACCGGTGTACCGAACCCGGCGGGAAGGGGAACCGGTGTCAAACCGGAGAAAAAAGATGAAGTAATCGCTGAAAAAAGCGTCAACTTTTCCGGGTGACACGGACACGTCCGATGGGCTCCACGGAAAAAGAAAGACTGAGCAAGATGGCACCTTTAGGCGGGAAGGGGACCGCGCATGCGTGCAGTATTCCCAAAGGCTTTCTTAGAAAGCTGGGTAAATGCTCCGCACGGGGGCTCCATCGGCATCGATGTCACCCATAAATGAGGACTGACTTCCTGCTTGGTCCTGGAGAAGTAGCAGCTTCCCTTTTCCATGGCAGGTATGGGGTAAAGCCTTGCCATGCTCCAGTCTACCCACAATCCTGCCACAGACATCCACTGGATAGCAATCATGTCCTTAACCGCCTGATGGCAAGGAAAGGACCTAGGGGGGTTTGCGCATCCCCTGCAAAGGATCACCCAACATATCGGGCTAAACAGAGAAGGATCCCTTGCTTATTCATAAAGCCACTAGGGTATGCGTCAGAGATGCAAGCTCATATATGTGGATAATCCGAACCACCAACGGATCCTCCTACACAGGGATCTCCCTCTCCTCCAGAAGGATCAGAGGGTCCCTCCAGTGCTCCCAGGGAGCCTACTGACCCCTCCAATTCCACCTCTTTGCCCAGAAATGTGTCAGGGTGAAGAGCTCGGCTGTGTGAGGGCCGGACCTGCCCTTGCCTCCCCCACTGATTCTGCCTCAGCAAAAAAAAACAGGGAGGAATAACAAACTAAGGTGAAAAAGGAGAGAGAGCACCGTGGGGCTCACCATTTAACAGGTTTCTTATACCGCTTTATCGTTTCAGTCAAAGTGGTTTACATTTTAACAAACTTAGTAATGTACATTACTAAGGTAAAAATAGAAATTACACTTACTTGGTAATTGTCGTTCCTTGAGTGACGACAGTTTAGTCCTCCACCTCTGGGTTGTGCACCTCCTCCTGCAGCTTGAAGACTGGGCATGTCAAGGTCGTGACATCACTGGATATAGCCTGCTGGTATCTCCCATCAGCCTCCAGTGTACTACTGACAAAGCAAACTCAAAGGAACAACAAATAAGTAACTATACCATAGCTTTAAATAACTCTCCATTCCTCAACTTGAGGAACCTTTTTAACCTTATCAGTCTTATATATATATTTTTTTAACTTTACATTCATGTCCCCCCTATGTAAACACGTTTCCTATACCATCCCCTCGTTTAAATAAGAGAGAAGGAAGAAACAACAGAGAGGGATACTCACTGCGATCTATAATCTGAAAGGATCTGTCTACTCCTTGAGATTGATGCTCCACTCCGCCTGAAAATAAACTCTGAAGAAATCACACCCCTGGGCGGGAATGAGGACTAAACTGTCATCACTCAAGGAACGACAATTACCAGTTAAGTGTAATTTATATTTCCTTATCGTTCCTCCAGTTTAGTCCTCCACGTCTGGGATGTAACAGAGCAGTGATCACTGGGAGGGACCTATCCAGCCAACTCACCACACCGTCGACCCGGAACAGGCATCCTTTACTGCCAGAACATTTAGGCAGTAGTTGCTACTGAGGGAATGAAGAGACGACCTGGAAGCTGCTCTAACAATCCCCCCTGGTGGAATGACACAGTGATCCACCCATGAAGCTGCTTGCGCCCTGGTAGCAAGAGTCAGAAAGCCCCCCGGAATCGTACAACCTCGCCACCAGAATGCTGAGGCAACCACTGCCTTAACCCAGTGCGAAATGGCCGCCTTCGCTGCTGCTTCCCCTTCGCGGGGACCTCCAACCAACACATAAAAACAAAGAAACGAACGCCACACCCTGCATTTTATATTGTTTTCTATCAGTGTAAGCTACGAATAACAACCTCTCCTTCCAGAAAAACCGAGAACTGGAAGAGAAACCAATAGGCTCAGGAGAAAAATCAGATACCAACTTTTGGAAGGACGACGGGGACTGGTCACAAACACCGCCCTCTATCCAGAAAGGGTGAAAACGGCTCATTACATGACAATGCCCGAAACTCCAAAACTCGTCGCGCCGAACAAAGAGCTATCAAAGCCACTGTCTATAACAGCAAATCCTTTACCGACGCCTGGAGTAAAGAATCAAAGGGCTCTTTAGTTAACGCCTCTAAGGCCCAATCGGGATCCCACGGCAGCACCCGAACTCTCCTTGAGGAGCGCAGTTGGGTCCCAACTTAAGGAAACGCCACACATCAATCCGAGCACCTAGTGCTATTCCCGCCACAGAACCTCTACGGCCGGAAACAGGCGCCAGCTGGACCTTCTAAGGAACTGGCTGCCAGTTCCTTCAGACACTGTCCTGCAGAGAACTCAGACCAAGGATACAGACACCTTTGTCGCCTGGACTCGCCACCGTGAACAGCAGCCTTCAAAATGGCGCTAAGCATGGACCTATGTACCAGACGCAGCCTGCCTCCTTGCTCTCAACAAGGTGGCGAAGACTGCTGCAGAATAACCCTTCTTCTTCAGCCCCGCCCATTCAAAGGCCAAACCGTAGGCGGGCACCGATCCACCTGAGACATTCGTCGCGGACCTAGCCGCAGCAGAACGTCCGCTACCGGCAACTTCTAGGAAATGCCCGTTGAGTAGGCGAATGAGATCAGCCTAGTACAGCCATCTCGTCCAACCGGGCGCTACCAAGAGTACCCTTCCCCGAAAGTCTCACTACGCTATTTGCCCTATGAGAGCCCACGGGGAAAGGACAAGACTTAACTGGGGGCTTAGTGAGCCTCGACTTGGACGAACCATCAGCCACCCCATTCCTCCACCAGAGACACCTCTGGGTGAACCCCAAGGAAGCCAATATTAGCTAGCGCTCAAATTAAACCACAATGCACATTTGCCACATAAAGCAAAATCAGGCTCTAGTCGATTCAACTCCCTGATCCTTTCCTGTTCCAGGCGAGTAGACTGCCGTAAACACTGCGACCACCTGAAGCATGCTCTCGCCCCCCCAGGCTCCCCCAAAAATCTAGCTATTCTGCCTGTTGTCTTCCTCACACAGACAGCTCCCTGCAACTCCCACCATGCGGTCCAAATACCTAGAGAGAAAATGGCCGCCCCTTCGCCAATGAATTTTGGCACCAAGAACAACAGCCGCTGCAAAAAGGAGGCCTCAGCAGACCGACCAAGCCCGAAGGCCTTACCTGGCAGGGCCTAAAGCCACGCAGCCTGCTCCTACTGCCTTGAATTCCTCCGATCTTCAAGCCGCGCTGATGCGCCTGGCAGCCGCGGCGAGGACCTCTCAGCCGGTTCCACAGAGTAAAATTAAAATCCCACAGCAACGGAGAGGCTCCGTCTCACACAGCTTCAGTGTGGCTGTACGGGTCCAGGAGCTCTCTCCCGTACCGTCCAGGGAGAGAGATCTGCACCGGCAAATCCCTGCAGCAAGTGAAAATAACTGACAAGGAGGGAAGGCGAGAGCTGCTACCAATTTAAAGAGCCAGGCTCAAATTTAAAATTACTGTAAATAAGGAAATTTGTTCCTAATAACTAAAGGAAACTAATCCCTGATTGCCATTTAACTAAATTAAAAGTAAAATTAAAAGTAAAAATCAAAAGTAAAATCAGAATAGAATTTGTCACACTAAATGCTCCTTATCTGTTCCCCCCAAGTGAGCCCAGCAGCTAGGCTCACTATGTCCTCCTGCTGCATGGAGACTGGACACACTGGAGGCTGATGGGAGATACCAGCAGGCTATATCCAGTGATGTCACGACTTTGACATGCCCAGTCTCCAAGCTGCAGGAGGAGGTGCACAACCCAGAGGTGGAGGACTAAACTGGAGGAACGCTAAGGAATGTGAGACTTACTTGCTAATTTGCCTTCCTTGAATGCCTCCAGTCCAGTCCTGATAAGCAGCTTGTCTCCCCTTACCAGCAGCTGAGAAGGCTCCTCCTGGGAGGCCAGAGGCAAATCTGTAATTATAGCATTTCCTGCTAAAACAATTTGGCCTAATGCGTCATCCAGTGCACTTTCATGGCCACCCCAGCCATCCCCAGTATTCACGGACTGCCAAAAATATCCTCTGCTGCAGCTGTGTTTTTCCTTCAAGCAGCTGTGGCACAGCTGCTCAGCTGACAGTTGAGCCCACCGGATCCCCCATGCCATGCACTGGCCGCGATGAATGGACTCAGCCATTCTGACACCACGCCTCGTGGTGCAAAGACTCCTCCATTTGCTGCCGCCTTCCGACCAGAGGTCCCTGGGACTTACTGGGCAGCTGTGTTGGGAAGCCCGCTGCTTACGGACTGTTGCTTTCCTCTCACTTCTCTGGGTTGCATTTTTTTTAAATCTTTAATTGCCAGACAAGAAAAGCTCCTAAGACACTGTATCTTCGGCCCCCTCCCAAGAGCTGTGGAGAGGGAAGAAGGGAAACCTTGAGGTAGCTGGAAGAGGGTGAGGGACCTGGACTACCAGGTTCTGCACCCCAAAGGCCCTCCCGGCCAGGCACCACAGTTCTTCTGACTTCAGTCAGAGCACACAGGCTATGCTCACCACCATCGGCTGGAGACTGAGAACTACTGGAGGGAAAGTGTCCAGCACAGGCTTCTTATAGGATGACGAAGTTCAGTGCATTTCAGCCTCCATCTCAGGTGAACATAACCCACACATATGGACTGGACTGGGAGGAAAAGGAATGGAATGTTTTATATGGAAATCTATGTTCAGTTCTGCTACCACATTCCCCAGATAAGAACCCTTCCCCTGCATTCTATAGATACTACAGACATATCCTCTGAATTCAATATGCAGTAAGAACCCTTCTGCATAATTTTTTCAATTACTGTCAACCTGCAGCAGCTTACGTCCTCACCCCACATAGTTTTTTCCTTTCTGTGAGAGTCTTGTTTCCTACTCCAAGACACTTGACCAGGAGTCAAATTTGCACATTTGACAAGGAAGTAGGTGACTTTAGCATGGAATCACCGCACTGGACTCCATGACATGATTTTGTTAACCCGTTTTGAATCAGCGTATGTTTTACACACATACAGTTTCCATACTTACTACTCAACTGTTTACTAATTAATGGTTATAAATTCAATGGAACTATGTTTAGCTATTATCGTTATGTCAAAAAGCGCTATATACAGATTTTTTATCTGAGATCTAGTTAGTTTAATAGGTATTCGAAGTTTGCTGATTTTGACGGTAGTGGTGGCTCAACATAAAAAGATCACAAAAAATAGTAAGTAGCTTATAATGCTGTAATATCTACTATTTTGCAAATAAAAGTATTTGTAGACTTTAGAAAATAGGTTTAGATAACTAAGTTACGTAGTGTCAGAGTTATTGGTGCGTATATCGGCCTTGTATGTTTTTCATACGCTGGGCTAATATGTTGTCGAAACTAATTGCTGTCAAGCATTCTGTTCTAGGTGTTTCAATAGTGCAATATTGACACACTGCATCAGAAGTGTTTTCATGTATATCATATTCCGCCGTCAGAATGGACTGTTGACAAACTATATCATATCATAATAAAGTGTTTTAAATGAAAACTGCAGTTTCAATAGTATCATACAGTATGTTTATGTCAATGAATATTGGAACTGAATCCTATCTTTTCTGAAGACAGACAATATACTATATTGGACCAGTGTATGAAAAACATATACTATGTGAAACTTCTATTTTCTGCAAAGTTTTAATATTTTTTATTATTGTCGGTATTTCATAGTGTAACAAATCTAATAAATCATCCAGAACAGAGAAAGAATATGCGAGCTGTCCAAAACGGGTTAAGTGAAGATGTATAATCATTTCTGCAAGAGCAAATCCTCTAACTTACCAAAAAGAAGGCTTCTCTTTATCGGCAGCTTTTCCTTTGGCATTTTTTTTTGTGTACTCCACTAGCTGATCAATTGCCTCAATGACTTTAGGATCTGCAGGTTGCAAGCCTAGATGAAATGACAGAGCACATCAATCTATTTCCTCGGAAGTTAATATTCTGGCAATATGTAAGAGAGAGAAACCACCAAGTTTAAGACAATCCAAAATCCACCCAAGAATGTGTCAGGTCTTCAGAACATGTAACAAGTTAGAAACGAGAATGCACACAGGAGGAGCCAGTAAAGGTAAGATCACCTTGTAATAGTGGCCTGTGTATGGGGAACAGAGAGGGACAAGATTGTTTTATTGTAGGTTGGAATTGTCAGTCACCTTGGGTTTTGTGAAATGAAGATGGCAGAACAAATTACATAGAAAGTTAAAAAAGATGCCGTTCTACCAAACATGGACACAATCAAGGCAATGATCCAATCAAGAATGATTTACAAATGACCCACAAGCCATTTTCACTTTAAAACACATACAAAGCAAATAAATAACGTATGGTGTGTAAAGTGATTAAATTGCTAAAAATCACTTGATAAATAAAATCTATGGAGTATAAGTAGGGCATTTGGTTCTAGGTGTTTGGAAATTTAGGTGCTTATTTTTTAAACAATTAGGTGCTTTCCCAGGGTCAGAAAAACAGGGGTTTATCCATGTATTCACAGTTTAAAGATAAAAAATTGAAATAAAAATAATTCAGTGGCTATTTAGGTTGCTTCCAAAAACCCGCTTTTTGCAAGTGTAGAATTTTTCATGAAAAATACGTACGTGCATATAGACTTGAAAATGCCATCAATGGATGTTATTTCCCTAAGCTAAACACCATCCCAGGTACACAACTCTCAAAGTGGTTAAAGGATTTATTAGGACTTACCTGCTAATTGGCTTTCCTTGAGTACCTCCAGTTCAGTCCCGACTTGTGGGTTGTCACCCTCAACCAGTAGCTTGGAGACTGATCATAAATATTTTAATGACATCTCATATAACCAGCTGGCACCAGCTACCAGCCGCAGTATTCTATTGACAAAGCAGATTCACATGAGCAACAATTAAGGACCAGTCAAAATCACTGCAACATCTCCCACCTCAAAAGACAGAATAATCCCACATTAGCTATGGAACTTCACCCTGCTGATTAAACAAACCCAGGTATTCGAATTCTCGGCATCAATTTAGGCATTGTAATGCCTTTGTCTTGTGGTGTAGACTTCTTATGACGAGAAGCAACTAAGGCCAGAGAACCCCCCCCCCAAAGGAGTCCCAATCAGCCATAGCATCGCGAGAAAGAGTAGTTACTCACCTGTAACAGGTATTCTCCAGAAACAGCAGGAATCAGTCCCCACATATAGGTGACGTCAGCGCCGACTGAGCCCGCATGGAGCATTTCCCCAGCTTTCAAAGAAAGCCTTTGGGAATGCTACCACACATGTGTGGTCCCCTTCCTGCCCAAGGGTGCCATCTTGCTCAGTTAGATGACATAGCTGTAGTCTTAGCTGCCAGGCAAAAACAAAAAGACAGCAACTCCAAGGGGAGGGTGGTGAAGACTGATTCCTGCTGTTCCCGGAGAACACCTGTTACAGGTGTGTAACTACGCTTTCTCCAGGAACAAGAAGGAAGTCAGTCCTCACATATGGGACTACCTAGCTCCAGGCTGCTGGAAATCGAACCACGACAGTACCAACGGCGACAGGTCAGGTGGCCATGAGTTGCAGAAGGCAAGTCCCCACTGAGACACTCTGCAAGACCCTAGCGTCCAGCAATACTATCACTCCAGTATGTTTATTGTTTATGTTCATTAAAACTTTATATACCGCCCAATACAGTTAGCATCTGGGCGGTTCACAATACATAAAATTGTTTAAAAGGAGAGGGCTGCGAAAAAGAAGAAAGGGATAGAAACAGAGAACAGTCGGGGGACAAAGATGGCTAACAGATGGGAAGAGGAACACAGCAACAACAAAGAGGGAGATGTAAAACAAGGGTAGGGATATAGTGTCATAGGCCTAGGGAGGGCAGGAAGAGAAAGATTAAATGCAGAACAGAAAAGATGGGTTTTCAGGTTGGCTTTGAAGGACGGGTAGGAGGTTTCTAGACGTAGAGAAGGGGGAAGGGAGTTCCAGAGCCTTGGACCAAGAAAAAAGAAAGCTGAAGACCGGGTGGATTCTAAGTGTGCTTGGGAAGGGGGGGGGGGGGGGGGGTAGAAACAGTAGCCTGAACACAGAGGGTTGGAGGGCAGGAGTTGCCTACACTCCAAGAATATTATGCAGCACTGCCTGACCAAAGACACTGTCCCTACGGGATTCGCTTTCCAGGCAGTAGCATGCTGTAAATGTGTGAATGGATGACTAAGTAGCGCTCTGCAAGTTTCTGTCACCGGCACAGCAACGTGGCCCTCACTCTCATGCGATGCGCTGTGATCCGGTGCTCCAGGGAGAGGCCCGCCCACTCAAAGGCGAGGGCAATGCAGTCTGCCACCCAAGAGGCTAGTGTGTGCTTGGTTACAGGGAGCCACAGTCTGCTGGTGTCATAGAACACGAAAAGCTGAGGTGCCTTGCGGTGGCCCTGTGTCCACTGCAAATAGAAGGACAAGGCCTGTTTACAGTCCAGTGGATGGAGTATGAGCGCCTCCCTGCCGGCATGAGGCTGTGGGTAGAAGGTGGGGAGCACCACCTCCTGGTTGAGGTGAAATGGGGATACCACCTTCGGGAGGAACTTGGGGTGAGTGTGGAGCACTACCCTGTTCTTGAAGAACCTGGTGTATGGAAGGGTCCACTACCAGCGCTTGAAGCTCGCTGACTCTGCAAGCTATAATCAGGGCCACCAGGAAGGCCACCTTCCAGGATAGGTATCTGAGGTGGCCAGTGGCTTAAACGGTGGCCTAGTGAGCTGGGAGAGCACCACGTTGAGGTCCCACTTTGCTGCTGGAGGACAGACAGGAGGCTTGGAAAGCAGAAGGCCCCTTAGGAAACCAGGGGCCAGCTAGAAAAGGGTTTTCCTCCGACTGGGTGGTGGTGAGCGGCTATGGCGCTCAGATGCACCCGGACAGAGTTAGATTTCAGCCCTGTGCACGACAGATGCACTAAGTACTGGAGTACCAGCTGGACGTGGCAGGAGAACGGGTTCTTCTTCCAATCTGCAAACCACAAAGGAAACCTGCGCCATTTAAAAGCATAAGCCCTCCTAGTGGATGGCTTCCTGGAGGTTAGCAGGATTTCCTCAACCTCTTGTGGTAGGTTGAGTGGAGCCAAGGCTATCCTCTCAACAGCCAGGCCGTTAGAATCAATAACCCCACATTGAGGTGCAGAAGGGAGCCTTCCTCATAAGAACATAAAATATGCCATACTGGGTCAGACCAAGGTCCATCAAGCCCAGTATTCTGTTTCCAACAGTGGCCAATCTAGGTCATATGTACCTAGCAGTTTCCCCAAGGGACACTGCGTCAGAAGGTCCGTGGCTCGGCCCAGGGGTACTGGGAGTGTCGCCACCAGTGAGAGCAGTAGTAAGAACCAGGTTTGCCTGGACCAGCTGGGGGCGATCAGCATCACTGATGCCCTCTCGTTCTGAATTTTGAACAGTCTTGGTGACTAGGGGAGTCTGTGAGAATGCATACAGCAGTCCCTCAGACCATGAGATCAGGAATGCGTCTGCCGCTATCCTCTGTGGGTGCAGCTGCCTGGAGCAGAAGCGAGCCAGCTGTGCGTTGTCGGGAAAGGCGGTGCACCTCAGGCCAGCCCCAAAGGCGGAAGAGCTTCTTCACCACTGCAGGGTCAAGACGCCACTCGTGAGGGCGGAGGACTCTGAGTCTGTCTGGCAGGTTGTTGTCCTGGCCCGGAAAAACAGACCACAGTAGAAAGTTGCACACTGCAAAGCCGAGGAGGTCTACAACCTCCTGGCAGAAGAAGTACGAACCCATGCTCCTTGCTTGTCCGTCTAGACCCGCACAAGTCTGTTCCGCAAGAGGGAATGGAACGCACGTAGGGAAAGAGCTACCGCCCAGAGTTCCAGGAAGTTGATCTGCAGTAGACTCCTCCCTGGACCAGCAACTCTGAGTGCAGTGAAGTCCACAGGGAGCTCCCCAGCCCTGGAGAGAGGCATATGTGGTCAGTATACACTGCAGTGGGGGCGCCTTGGTTCTGCCACCGGTCAAGGGATCTTGCCAGCTGGCCGGAGAATCTGATCCTGTCCCGGGTCCAGTGAGAACGCAGGCACTATTGGGCTGTCCACATGTGCAGGTAGGCTAGGGGTGTGACATGGACCATGGAGGCTATGTGGCCCAGCAGGCGGAGAAGGCGAGCCGGCACCGTGCTGGACCTCCCCTGCAGCTGTTTGAGGCATTCTGCTCTGTCCTGAGGGAAGGAGGGCTCTAGCCTGCACTGTGTCCAGCTGAGCACTGATGAACTCTAGGTCTTGCACCGGAGAGAGATGTGATTTGGGGTAGTTGATGACAAACCTCAGGTGCTGCAGGAGGAGGATGGTACGTTCTGTGCCCTGAGTGGCCTCTGCGGTTGTGCCGCTCTTGATAAGCCAGTCGTCCACGTAGGGGAAGATGAACACCCCTTGTAGGCACGCAGATGGGCGGCTACCACTGCTAGGCACTTTGTGAACACTCTTGGCGAGGAGGCCAGGCCGAAGGGAAGTACCCTGTATTGGTAATGGCCTCTCCCTACCATGAATCTCAGGTATTGCGTGTGTGTCTGCATCCTTTAGGTCCAAGGAGCAAAGCCAGTCTCCCTGGTGGAGGTAGGGAAGCAGTGTCCCAAGGGAGAGCATTTCTTTTTTAATTATCCATTATTAATATTATTACATCCAAAAAATAACATTGAATAAAAAAATACATGGGTATTACCAACAAACAACAAGAGGTACTTAACAAAAAAAAAAGAAAAATAATACCCCCATTATATTAGACCACAACTATAAGAAATAGTAGGGAAGTACTAGGAAACAAAATCGAAATTACACTTACCTGGTAACTGTAGTTCCTTGAGTGACGACAGTTTAGTCCTCCACCTACGGGTAGTGCACCTCCTCCTGCAGCTTGGAGACTGGACCAATCAGAATTCTGCCATCACTGGAAGCAGCCTGCAGGCATTCCCCATAAGCCCCAGTGACCTATTGACAAAGCAGACTCAAAAAAGCAAGAAATAAATAGCTAACCGGTTAAACAATTGAAACTGTAAGGAAAACATAAACCTTCCCTGAAGCCGGAAAGGAAAAGATCCTCCGAAATAAACACCCTCTCCCCCGCCAAGTCAAATAAACGAGGCAGTAAAAGAAGAGGAAAGGCAGAGCGAACTAGAGGATTAGGTCTCCCGACAAGACACTCACCTGTAAAATCGCTCTTCAGGACTGACTGCGTGCCGAGTCAAACTAGAAAAACGAGGGCGGGAAGGAGGATTAAACTGTCGTCACTCAAGGAACTACAATTACCAGGTAAGTGTAATTTCGATTTCCTTATCGTTCCGCCAGTTTAGTCCTCCACCTATGGGATGTAACAGAGCAGTACTAACGGGAGGGACCCTGCCAGCCGGCACGCAAAATCGCCGATCTGAAACCGGAATCCCCCGCCGCCAGTCCAGCCAGCCGGTAATGCTCGCTGAAAGTAAGTAGCAACGACCAAGTTGTGCTTTGCAAAATTCCACTGGCGGAAATAGACCATGCTCCACTCAGGAAGCTGCTCGTGGTCCAGCAGAGAGTACCCTCCACCCAACAGGAGGTGGCCTCCCCTGCAACATGCAAACCAGGACGAACGTCTGTGATCCCACCGAAGGAGGAGACCTGCGCCGCAGGTTCAGCCTCCCTGGGACCCCCACACAGTTCCAAACAAACACTTCGACGTAGGAAAGGAGCCTGTGACTGCTACCTAACGACGCAGATCTCTCCATACGTCCCAGACGCCGTTCAGAAACGCAGTCTCCTCCCGCTCGGAAGACCGGGAGAGACACCGCTTGATTCCCATGAAAAAGGCAAAGACACCTCAGGCAGAAAGGCTGGAACCGACCGGAGCACCACTTTGGACAGAAAGGGAAAGAAAGAAACTCCCTACACGACAGCGCCTACAACTCCGAGATGCGCCGCGCCGAGCAAACAGCCATGAAAACGCCTCTGTTAAAGACAAGTTGTTGACCGAAACTTGGCGTAAGAGCTCAAACGGAGCTTTTCCCTAGCCCAGGGGTGGGCAAACTTTTTGACTTGAGGGCCGCAATGGGTTCATATATTGGACCCGGGGGCCGGACCAAGAGTAGATGGACGGTGTGTATGTGTGAATTAATATAAATTAAATTTAAATTTGTAACATTAAATGTTTAGATTAATTTAAGGTAGAAAAGCATAAAAAGAGTTATTTTACAAATCTTTTAAGCAATGTATTTCTTTCATAAAATAGTACCTTAAATTTTAGTGGGAAAAGTGTTGTTGGTCTCCCTTTTTTGTTAAGGCATCAAAGTCAGGAGATAGCTTTGTTGTTGCAATTCGCAGAATAGATCTGAGGTGTTGGTCAGTTAACTGGGATCTGTGATGGGATTTATTGATGTTCATGACGCTGAACGTCTGCTCACACACGTAGGTCGAGCCAAACAAGGCCAGAATCTTCTGTGCCATCCCCCGGAGGTTTGGAAAACAGTCATCTTTAAGTGAGGCATAGAACTCTTTTAGTGGAAGAAAGTGGAAGTTCTCCTTTAAGATTGCATCAGATTGAAGATCGATTAGTTCCAATTGCACTTCTTGTGGTGCTGTTTCTGGGTCTTGTGACAAGGGACAGGCCACCAGCTGAAGTGACTTTTCAATTTTTTCCAAATCTGAAAACAGACGGCAGAATTCTTCATGCAGGTCATTCAGTGATTTGCTATATTTATTCACATTTTGGATGGCCTTTTCCTGTGTGGCTAGTGTCAGGGCCGGATTTAGCTAGAGTGAGGCCCTACGCCAAGAAAAATTGTGGGCCCCCCCCCGTGCCATCCTGGGGCCCCCCCCCCGTGCCGTCCTGGGGCCCCCCCCCCGTGCCGTCCTGGGGCCCCCCCCCGTGCCGTCCTGGGGCCCCCCCCGTGCCATCCTGGGCCCCCCGTGCCCCTGTGCAATCCTGGGCCCCCCCCCCCGTGCCCCCGTGCAATCCAGGACCCCCCTGTGCCATCCTACCCCCCCCCCCCAGACAGTATCACGGCTGTCTGAGGGGCTTCAGAGGGAGCTGGGGAAGCCCGCGCGAGGCCCCGGCTCCCTCTGTACAGCCGCCAGCGTGAAGAGCCTTTTCCTTCACGCTTGCGGCTGTTTCTGTGAAGACGCGAATGCTGGGAAAGGTTAAAAGGCAACCTTTAACCTTTCCCAGCATTCGCGGCTTCACAGAAACAGCCGCCAGCATGAAGGAAAAGGCTCTTCACGCTGGCGGCTGTACAGAGGGGGCCGGGGCCAGGGCCGGGGCCGGGGCCTCGCACGGGCTTCCCCGGCTCCCTCTAAAGCCCTCCGGTGGGCCCTTGCCAGCTGTGGGCCCTACGCCACGGCGTACCTGGTGTATAGGCAAATCCGGCCCTGGCTAGTGTGGGAAAATGAGAGAAGTTTTTCTTTGAAATTTGCCTAGAAAAAAAAAGTCAACTTGGCTTTGAAGGCATTTACATTACTATACATGTCGTGAATATACAGGTCTTTTCCCTGTAGCTTGACGTTAAGCTCATTCATGTGAGAAAAAATGTCAACAGCAAACGCAAAGTCACACAGCCAATTCTTGTCGCTCAGCTCTGGAAAATCATCAGACTTCCCCGTTAACTCCAAAAATATAATCAATCGCTTCTTTAAGATCCCACACTCGTTTAAACACTTTGCCCAAACTCAACCAGCGGACACGAGAGTGGTAAAGCAAGTCTTGGTGGTCTGCGTCAGTTTCCTCCAGAAATGCAATGAACTGACGGTGCTGAAGTTCCTTTGCTCGTATGCAGTTAACAAGCTTTATAACTGGATTCACAACATGACTAAGCTGTAATACAGATTTACACAAAGATTCTTGGTGTATGATGCAGTGGAGAAAAATAACTTCTTGCTCAGGATTTTCCTCTTTCACTTTATCCTGAATTCTTTTCAGCAATCCCACATTTTTTCCAGTTAAATTTGGAGATCCATCCGTAGTGACATTAGCAAGTTTACTCCAAAGTAGCTTCATACTCTCAATGACAGCAGACACCCGGTCATACAAATCTTCTCCCCGTGTTTTTCCTTTAAGTGGCTCCATGGCCAAAAACTCCTCTGTTATTTCAAAACTGTCGCTAATCCCTCGGATAAAAATTAAGAGCTGAGCTGTGTCTTTTATGTCTGTACTTTTGTCCAGTGCTAGCGAATATAATTTAAAGGACTCTGCAATATTATTTAACTTGTTTGTTATGTCTTCATCAATCAGTTCCACACGACGAGTCACTGTCCTGCGTGATAAACTGAGTTTTTCAAACTTGTCTTTGCTCTCTGGACACAAAAGACCTGCGGTCTCTATCATGCATTCTTTCAAAAACTCTCCTTCAGAGAGGGGTTTACCAGCTTTTGCTAATTTGAATGAGAGCATAAAACTTGCTTTGGTACTTGACTCTTGAATCGCAGTTTGTCTGTGAAATAAATTTTGCTGAGCCTGTAATTTAGCCATCAACCTCCGAGCTGTAGACCCCCGTTCTTGGGGCGACTGCTTGCTAGCATAGTTAGCATGCTTCGTGGCAAAATGACGGCTGATATTATATTCTTTGAAAACCGCAACAGTTTCCTGGCATATGAGACATACAGCCATTGATCGGACTTCCGTAAAAAAATATTTTGCTATCCATTCCTTATTAAACACTCTGCATTCACTGTCCACTTTTCTTTTCTTTGCCCCACTCATTTTGGGATTCTGCACTGCACTAGCCGGCCATCACGAGATTACGCTGCGTCCTCTAGAAAGTGAGGTGAATAAATGAATAAATTAGCTAGCGCTCCGCGGGCCGGATTAAAAGATCCGCCGGGCCGTAGTTTGCCCATTCCTGCCCTAGCCCCTGATCACAAGCCAAGATCCCACGGCGGAACGGAAACTGACTCGCCGGATGCAATCGGGTAACCGCTAGAAGAAAACGCACTACATCACTGTGCGTCCCCAGAGGTACACCTCGTACCTTACGTCAGTAACAGGCTATGAAAACGAACTGCACTCTCAAAGAACTGGCAGCCAGCTCTCTATCAAATGCAGCCTGCAAAACACTGTAGCACCAAAACCGATGCTGTGGAAGCATGGATCTGACGACTGGAACACCAGCCCTCAAAGATTCGCCAAACGCGAATCTAGACCAGCGAAGGTGACCGTTTCCGTACCGGAAGGATCCGTGAGCAAAGCTCAAAGAGGAAAAGGAACTGGTGACCGACATTGGCGCTCGCCCGGTCGGCCCACTCCACAGCAGATCCCCAGACTGCATCAGCAAACCTCATGCAACCACATGAGGACCTCCGGCCCCTCATTACAAACGGAAGTCCCCCATTACTAGAGAAATTACCGTAGCCGGACAATAGTGTCTGAGCAAAGAAATGCAGTCTCACTCTGCAAAGAGTGCTTTTAACAATCAAGTCGAAACCATTGAGAGCACATACAAAACACATCTGCTTATACGGGCAACTCAGGACCTGGCTCCCAAACACCGTGCCGGGAGCGCACTGGGACATAGGCTGAAAGCATGGAACATACACAGAGTATTGACGTCCTCTAAGAAACCTGCCAGTGCCCTGGAGCACCAAGCCCCAGACGTCCTTCTCTTCACTCCCAACACGGGCCCTGCAACAAGATGGTGGCGATGGGACAGCGCCCCTGCTAAGCGCTAAAACCCTATCTGCCAGTGCAGACCCTAGAAATAGATGAGAAGTTCTTGGGAAGGACAGGAGAAGTGGAGTACCCCTCTGGACTTCTTGCAGTCAGAGAAATAGCCGTGGGCAACACCGGCCAACTTGCAAGTGGAGGTCATAGAGGTTGTTGCCTGCGTGAACCTGACAAAAAAAGATGATGTCGCATGAACTAAACCTCCCCAGGGATGGGAACCCTGCAGACTATATGTGAGCCATGAGCAGCGCTGCCATCCAGCGGTCTTTAGGACAAATGCAGGGCGCTAAACCTGGGACATAAAAGCTGGATTTGCAGAACATGACGGTGGCTTGTTCAGACACGAAACCCTGAGAGCCCATGAGGAGTCCCTGCGGTTAGTATGTCCCTGACTTGCAGAGATCAATCTGAAGATGGCTGCATACACCTGGTCACAGAAACACAAAATTGAGTGTACCGGTCGCCCTCTGGAGGCCCTCGACCGTAGCGCAGGCACCTTTTGGGTGACAGTTTAACAGTAAATATATATATATATATATATTTTTTTTTTAAATATCCTAAGGTTTCCTAAACCCATCCGTGTGATAAGCACAGGCCATTGAGAATCCCAACAAGATTTACTGTCTCAAGGACACTTTCATCCTGTCCCTCCCTCCAACTACAAGTTAGGGCTCTGCTCATGCTCCTAAAACCTGACATGTTGCCTAAAATTCCGGGCCTTAACAGATGCTCCTCAGAGACATGATTAGGAGGGAGAGAACATGTGGCAGCAGAGCAATGCCAAAACTGCGGGCTCAGAAAACGAATAATAAATCTAAGAATAAACGGAAAAAAAATAAAGGAAATGAGCTCCTAACTACGAAAGGGAGGTAATTCCTGATTGTCAACAACCAAAGGTAACTGGATTAAAAGGAAAGGTAAACTCAAATTAGAATGAGGCACACTAAATGCCCAGTATACGTTCCCTCAAGTGACCTGTAAGGAACGTGTCGGAAGGAGAGGGGTCCCTGAAGATAACGGACCAGGCCCAGGAGTGTTTGCCTTCATCCCCACATGAAGGGGATGAATACAAACCTGCCTACGCGTAGGCCTGCTCCCGATCCAGACGGACCCTAGGAAGGGGCTTGGATGAACTTCAGCTCAAATGAGTAATAAGGATAAGAAGAAAGAGAAGAACCCTGGTCCCCCTGGTTTCAAGCGCCCACTCTAACCATCAGGTTGCCGGATCTCGCAAAAACCAAAGACTATTCTGAGTGAGAGGAGAGACACAGCCCACGGCCACCTTTAAGAAGCCGGCTGGAAGTGGAGCATACCTGCTTATTAGGCACGCGTCCTGGCAGCATCTCTCAGACGGCCCTCGGACGTGTAACTCAAAACATGTCCTCCTGTTCCATAGCAAGCTATACTTCAATTGAAGAACTTCCGAATCGGAAGCAAACCATTACAATGACCAAAATAATAACTGCATCAAATTGAACGGAGAACACTGCTCACAGAATGAGAGGTGTAAAGACCATACCCAGCAGCCCCTGAGCACTGCAGGGAGAGGAGAAACTACCTTCAGTCGCAGCAGCCCCTTGAAAGCTGCTACCAAAATACAGAAACAGTAACACTTCAAAGCAGTTTGTCCTACGCAAGACGCGGAGGACTGCTGAATAGGGCACCCGCAGGACCTGCCAGTCCTATTAGTGGCCACCGTCGTTGTACCCATCTACATGTTCCATACAGGTACCACCTGGAAGAGAAGGCTCAACACAGATGCCTAGAATTCCAGCGATGAAACTCATACAAACATTAGTAAAGTGCAAGCCCCGTGGAAAGGGCGCTACCACCAGAAAGAAACATTAAAGCTTCCAAACATTACCTACAAGCATACGCGGGCCTTGCAGAAACCACTGAAGAGGCCAGCCGGACAACCTGCAGCCCCTAAGGGTGACCACCTAGCATGCCTTCTCTAAATGTGCATGCAGATACCACCTGGACCTAAAGGCTCCAAAAAGAACTCTAGCATGCCAGCTATGAAACGCCTCTCAACACTGGGATTGTTTTAGCCCCCTGAAGACTGAGGGCTTCCCGGCATTCAAAGGTCACCTGAATGCTACCAAGGACCAAACCTACCCCTGGCACCCCACGCCAGGCCATCGAGCCTTACAGAGAAACCAAGGATGTCTTTTTTTTTGTATGCGGGGCCACACCGGCTCAATGAACAGGCCCGCACCTGAGCGGAATTGAAAAGAGATTTAAAGGAAATTGAAAGGCAATTGACAGCAAAAAACTATTCACTGCCTTGAAGCAGATCCTCAAGCAAGCCTTGGCAGACTGCTAAGGCTGTCCCCGAAACCGCTGCTTCTGGCACCGCGGCCCACGGGACTTGTGCTGGGAAAGGAGCTCTGCCCCGTCCTGTCCAGGGGCAGAGAGCCTAAAAAGAAAGACCGCCAAATTTAAAGCCTAAAAGGCTTGATTGCCCAGAACACGGTAAACGGGCTCCTGTTTGGCTAGAATCTGTCTTTCCATGATACTTTTATTTTCATTCTTGTATTCTGAATCTGAGAAACAAAACAAAGACAAAACAGTGAAATAAACAAAAAACTATCTAGTCTTAACCATTCTGTCAGTGAGTCCAGCACCTGGGCTCACTAGGTCCTCCTGCTGCATGGAGACTGGACACACTGGGGCTTATGGGGAATGCCTGCAGGCTGCATCCAGTGATGACAGAATTCTGATTGGTCCAGTCTCCAAGCTGCAGGAGGAGGTGCACTACCCGTAGGTGGAGGACTAAACTGGCGGAACGATAAGGAAACGTAGTTAGAACCCAAAGGTCCCACAACAAGAAATAAACTACAACAAAGGCAGATAGAGACTCATACGTCAGCGGAATGAGAAGGCACTGAAACTTCTACTACTACCTCCTCCCTAGCCTCCAGAAATTCCTGAAGTTGCCTAGGTTCAAAAAACAAGTTCGATTTCTGATTAAATAAAACACAACATTTTGCAGAAAATTTTAGCTGAAAAGTAGCCCCTAAGGCTAAAACCCTGGGGCGAAAGGCCAAAATGTCCTTCCTTCTCAGCTGTGTAACACAAGAGACATCAGGAAATATTCTAACATTAGAGCCTAGAAAAACCTCATTAATATTTCTGAAATACATTTTAAGGACATAAAGTTTATCCGACTCCAATGCCATAGTTACAAGCAGAGTAGTTTTCCCTGTAACAACCTCCAAGGAGTTTTCCCAAAAACCCAGTGAGGTCTCCTAACCCAGGGGAAGTAGGGGGGACATTAGAAACCGGATTGCTTAATCCCACAAATACTGGACCCTAGTCATAGGTGGAAACTGTTCCGGGGGAATCTTTAAGACTTCCCCGAAATACTTCCGCACCATATCCATAGGTGAAAATACAGGTGGACCTAGGAAAATTCAGGAACCGTTGATTACATCGACAGGCCTGATTTTCCAGGTATTTTGTTTTCTTATTGGACACAGTTCTGCTTCAACAAATACACTGAAGAAATAGATTCCTTAATGAACCTGGAAATACAGGCCTTGGACGCTACCTCACCTTTATGCGGTCCGCCAAAGAGAACCACCAACCTGTTCAACCTTCTAAAGGGCTCTGTCGGTTTCAAATATCTCTTCAGCACATGACGTTCAACCAAACGCTGTAGCTGAGGGTCCTGCCCAGCTGCCACCTCACCCGAAAATACCAATAGAGTGATCAGTTGATTCAAATGCAAAACACAGATGACATTAGACAGAAAGGACGGCACCAGCCACAGTACCACCTTTTCCTTAGAGATGGAGAGAAAAGGCTCCCAGCACAACAGCACCTGCAATTTGGAGATCTGCCTGGCCGAACAGATGGCCACCAAAAACACAGCCATTAGTGTCAAATCCTTCACCGTGCACGCCTGAAGTGGCTCAAAGGGCACCTCCATCAAAGCAGACCATCACAAGATTCAAATCCCAAGGAGGGGATCTGCTTCAACACGCACAAAAAATGAAATACGTCCAGATGAGTTGCTAGGAACTCTACCCCAGCAACAGGTCAAGGACACCACTTGCATCTGGAGTGAACTGCAAGCTAGGCCCAGTCCACCCTGCAAAAATGCCAAAACGTCCAGGACTGAAGCTGTAAAAGGCCGACAGGTGTGGTCCACACACCAATCCTCAAAAGAGTCTCCAAACCCGCACATATGAGAAGTGGTGGAGCACTTCTGCGTCTTTAACAGAGTAGAAATGACTGATGCTAAGTAGCCGTGTTTCCTCAACCTAGCCCTCTCAAGAGCCAGGCCTTAAGCGAGAATCAATCCACTTGCAGCATTAATACCAAGCCTTGCATGAGATCAGTACAGGCAGGAAGGCACCATGAATGATCCACCGCCAGCCGAACCAGATCTGCGTACCATAGATGTCGCGGACAACTGGGCACAATCAGGACAACCAGTCCTTGATGCACTTTATCTTTTGTGCCACTCGACCGATGAGCGCCATGATGGGAACACATACAGCAATCCCTCTGTGGGTCAGCGCTGCACTAGCGCATCCAGTTCCTCCAACATGCAGTCCCTTCTCCTGCTGTAGAAACAAGCCACCACCTTTGCTGACTCTAAAGTCGCCATCAGGTCCATGATCGGCACTCCCCAACGCTGAACCAGCAGAGCAAAAACTTTCCGCACTGAGTGTCCACTTGCCAGAGTCAAGATAACACCAACTGAGAAAAATCGGCTGCCACGCTGTCCTTGCTGGCCATGTGAGCCACAGAGAGGGCCAGTAGAGTGCCCTTCGCCTACTCCAGTGTTGTGATCTTGCACTCCAGCTGAACTGTCTATCTCCCTTAGCGACTGATGTATGATACCATGGTGGCGTTGTCTGAAAACGTGCATGCTGCCTTGCCCTGCAGGAAGGCCCACAACTTCTGTATCGCCAAAAAGACTGCTCTCATCTCCAGTTGACTGATGGGCCAAGCACTCTCCACCGTCAACCAGCAACCCTGTGCTATCTGGGCTTAGTGGTGAGATCCTCAAACGGTCAGGCTGGCATCTGTCATCAGCAGAACCCACTGAAGCGGCTCCAGAGGCATCTCTGCCAACAGCTTATTTCTTTAGAGCTACTATCGGAGGACCACCCTTACTACTCTGGGACAGGGGAGGGGCTGTGTGAGTAAGTGGCGCCGAGTGACCATCTGTGCAACAGTGCCCTTTGTAATGGTCTCATATGGGCTCCAGCCCAAGGCATGAGATTGAGCACTGCTGTCATCAACCCCAGAACCTGCGGATAGTGCCACGCTGTAGAAACCTGCATCCGGAGAAACAGTTGCACTGACCCTGTAGAGTGCGCATTTGGTCTTCTGGCAACACCAGGCCGCTGTCCGCCTGAACCAGGCCCCCAAGTACACCACATCCTGCAATGGCTACAGCAGACTCTTTGGAAAATCAATGACCCATCCTAGACCCTCTGTTTGGCTTGCACGCTCTCCCTCCTTGGATTTTGCTTGGACGAGTCAATTGTACAAGTAAGGATGCACCAAGATGCCTTCCTGCCTCAATACTGCGGCCACCACTACCATGACTTTGGTGGAAGTGTGAGGGGTGGTCGCGAGACCAAAGAAGTGTCCAGAACTGAAAATGCCCCATGGTTATCCCAAAAGAGAGAAACCATTGATACTCCAGCCGCACTGGGATGTGCAAATGGTGCTTTACCTCACAGAGGCCTATCAAAAACTCTCCTTCCAGGACGGCTGCGATGAGAGGCTGCAGTGTTTCCATTTGAAACCAGGACACATGGAGACAGCGATTCACATGCTTCGGGTCTAAAATGGGTCTGAATACTCCATTTTTTTCGGAAAACAAAGTAGATGGAACATCGACCCAACTCGCATTGATCTGGAGGTACTTCCACCACAGCCTAAAAGTCTCAAAGCTTTGACAAGGTGTCCCGCACGGCCTTCACTGACTGTGGACTACAATGACTGTTGTAAATAATCTCTCTGTTGTAGAATTCCATACTTCAGTACTATTATAATTTTTTTCCATACTATCTGTAAATAATGAATAATTTCTCTCAATCAATGTAAATAGTTAATATGTTTTACTTATATGTTAGTTATCTATGTACTTAATGTTCCATTGTTACTTAATGTTCCATGTAATTTAAATTTAATGTTAATGTGTTGACATGTTCTCTGTAAACCGCACCTGATCTCTGGAAGGTGCGGTATAAAAAAAACTGCACAAATAAATAAATAAAGGTGCCTAGCAGGGGGACCGTACAAAGACGTTTTCAAAGGGTCTGTCGAACTTGAGGGCATAGCCCTCCCGTATTACTTTCAGTACTCACTAGCTGGTCATGATCTGGATCCAGGCAGTCGTCCCTCCTACAGGTACTACCCCCATCTGGGCCCCCCAAACTTCATTGCGTCTATTTTTGAAGCGGCAGAGGATACAGCATAACCTCCCCTGCCTGATCCTCAAACCCTGAAAGGGTTGCTCCCTCACCAGGAATTGACCCCAGTGGTACAGCACAAAGCAGATAGACTGGAAACATCAAAAGTCCCACGGTTGTCCCCATGCTAGACCTGCAGTCCAAACTGGTTTCTGCTTATCCTCCGGCAACCTGTCGCCCCTTAGACTCCCCCAAGTCCTTTGCCAACTTATCTAATGCTTCACCGAACAGCTTCTCCTTATAAGGAAGCCTATTCAATTGGAACTTGGAAAAGCCATCTGCTGACTAATTTCGCAGCTATAAATAACGCTGGGCGGCCACCTGCGAAACCATGCTCTTAGAGAGACCCCTAAAAAGGTCATAAAAAGGTATCTGCCAAATAAGCAGCCCTTGACTCTAACTTAGCCGTTTCCGGTGGCAGAGGGCACAAGTCTCCTGTTGCTTCTAGAATCCCTTGCGCCCAGCGCAAACAGCTCAAACAAAGGCACCGCAAACAGCTCAAACAAAGGCACCGCAAAGGCAACGCTAATGCATTAATATAAAACGTCTGCGTCAGCAATGTTTCCAATTTCTGGTCCTGTGTCCCCTTGAGGGCCGTACAGCCCTCCCCACTGGAATAGTGAGTGGTCTTCTTTGTGACCGCCAAAGGAGTTCTTTTTCCTGCTCCAGTAGAGGATAGAGCCATGCCATTGTCCAAGTTCTGAATAATCTGCTTAATTACATGAAGGAGGGGAAACACCTTCTGTGACTTTCTGACTGTCTGGAACAAGGGGTCTTCCGGGGGGGGGGGGGATCTTCCTCCTGCGGGACCTCTGTTGACATATTGAGGGCCCGCAAAGAATGAGCAATCAGTGCCTCCAGCTCTTCCCAGCTAAAGACCCTCACAATCCGAGCCTCATCTTCCTGGGGAATATCACCTTTTTCCAATTCTGCCGACTCCACCGTGGCATCTTCCACCACTGGGTCATCCTCCTCCTCCGACCTCAGGGACCCCGTCTCATCCCAAAGGTCCTCTTCCAGACGCCTACGACTGGGTTCCTCCTCCATTCACTAGTTAGGGGCATCCGAGAGACTGCACTTCCTCGCTCTTTTGTGGCCTACCAGGGAGCTTGACCCTCCCTATTGCTTCATGTGAAAAGCTTTATGCACAAGCAGAATAATTCAGGGGGAAACCCCCCACTAGGGCATACCTACCATCGCAGCCTCCCTGGAAGATAACCATTGGGAAGAGCTACTACTCCCGACCTATGCTTCTAGCACTGGTGGGGCAGATGGACCAGTTTCCATGGGCCCTGCCACCCCTGTGGGTAAACGTCACCCCCTTCTCCGGCACCTCAGAGGGCTTGGACCTCTCAGAAGCCCTTTCTGTCACTTCTGTGACTTGTCCACCTCTGCATATTGAGACTTTCACAGCTCCTGCAAACCCTTGCTGTAGGGATGGAGCTTTTGCGCAACCTGCAGGCTAAGCAAGTGGCTTTAGAGGGCACGCATGCAGAGGAACACTAAAGTTCCTTGGGCCTGTGCCTGCTTTTCTGTTGCCTTTTTTTTTTTTTTAAATGGGAAGTCCCTGAAGCCTGCTAAAATAGGCAACCTCCCCCCCCCCCCTTGCTAACGTCCAGGCCCAGTAAAACGTAGTTACTCACCTGTAACAGATGTTCTCTAGGGACAGCAGGAAATCAGTCCTCACATATGGGGTGACATCGGCACCTTCCCAAGCTTTCAAAGAAAGCCTTTGGGAATGATATTACGCATGCGTGGTCCCCTTCCTGCCCAAGGATGCCATCTTGCTCAGTCAGATGACATAGCTTAGGCATAAGGAAAACAAGATAAAACAAAGGGGGCAACTCCCAAGGGAGAAGGGAGGCTTGTGAGCACTGATTCCTGCTGTCCCCAGAGAACACCTGTTACAGGTGAGTAACTACGCTTTCTCTAGGAACAAGAAGAACGTCAGTCCTCACATATGGGTCGCCCTAGCTCCAGACTGCCGGGAATCGAACCACGACAGCACCAACGGCGATCCAGAGGGGAGGCCTTGATTGCAGAAGGCGAGCCCTACCAAGAGACTCTGCAGGCCCCTGTGTCCAGCATCACCATCACTCTGATAGCCTGAACACAGAAGAGTCGGAGGGCAGGAGTTGCCTATACACCGAGAATACTTCAGATTACTGCCTGGCCAAAGGCACTGTCCCTGCAGGACTCACTCTTGAGACAGTAGTGAGCTGCGAACGTATGCACTGAAGACTAGGTGGCGGCCTTACAGATTTCTTGCACTGGCACAGAGCACAGATTGGCCACTGAAGTAGCCATAGCCCTCACGCGATGAGCAGTGATCTGGTATTCCAGAGAGAAGCCAGCTCGCTCATAAGCGAGGGCAATGCAGTCCGCCATCCAAGTAGACACGGTCCGCTTGGTCACAGGAAGGCCCAGTCTACTGGGGTCATAAGAGATGAAAAGCTGAGGGGCTTTGCAATGGGCTTTGGTCCTCTGCAATTAAAAGGACAGGGCCCTCCTGCAATCCAGGGTATGTAGGACCAGAATTATCCCTCCTTACTGGCGTGCGGGCGTGGGAAGAAGGTAGGGAGAACTACCTCCTGATTGAGGTGAAAAGCAGACACTACCTTTGGGAGGATCTTGGGGTGCATACAAAGCACCACTGTTCGTATAGAACCTGGAATATGGCAGATCCGACACCAAGGCAGCCACCTTCCAGGATTGATCTCTTATGTGGGCAAGTGACCAACGGCTCGAACGGTGGCCTGGTGAGCTGGGAAAGCATCAGATCGAGGTCTCATTCTGCCGCAGGACGGAGAGGGAGCTTGAAAAGCAGAAGGCCCCTGAGGAACCCGAAGTCCAGAGGCTGGCCCAAGAGGGTTTCCCCTCTATAGGGTGATGGTTAATTGCTATGGCGCTGAGGCGCACCCTCACCGAATTAGATTTTAAGCCTGAGCGTGAGAGCTGCAATAAGTACTGCAGAATGAGCTGCACATGACAGGACAATGGATTCACATTCCTTTCTGTACACCTGACAGAGTATCTTCTCCACCTCACCTGGAAGGTTGAAAGGAGCCAGTACTACCCTTTCATCAGCCACGCTGTCAGCATTAGGGACCCTAGGTTGGGGTGTAGCAGAGAGCCCCCCTCCTGTGACAGGAGGTCTAGGTCCCAGCCCAGTGGTACTGGGTTGCTTCTGACAGGAAGAGCAGCAAGGTGAACCAGGGCTGCCTGGACCACCTGGGGGCAATCATGATTACTGACGTGTGCTCACTCTGGATCTTGAAAAGGCACGGCTATCAAAGAGGCTGGCAGGAATGCATAAAGCAGCCCCTACGACCATTTATTTATTTATTTATTTAGCATACATTTGTATACCGCTACTTCCAGCGATCAGTAGCAGATTTGATTACATATTGGAAACTGTCAAATCAGGACAGAAGAATTTGAAGTATATATACGTTGATTTGAAGGGTAAGCACAACAGAAAAATTTGAAGTATATACACATTGATTCGTAGGGTAAGCACAACACACAATAATGTTTTGTTTTGGTTTTTTTTTGTAGAGAGGATCAATAACTTGCATATGTACATTTTTACATAAGATTTACCATGAGATCAGGAACGCATCCACTGCCACCCTCCTGTGGTGTGGCCGAGGACAGCAAAACTTTGGCAGTAGACTTGTCCGGGGAAGCGAACAGGTCCAGCCAGTGTCTGCCCCAGAGGCGATAGAGCCTTCGGGTCACCCTGGGGTCCAGGCGCCACTGGTGCGGCTGAAGGACCCTGATGAGTTTGTCCGCCAGGAGGTTGTCCTGGCCAGGTAAGTACATTGCCCTCAGCAGCATGTTGTTGCACATTGCAAAGAAGTGGAGGGCCATTGTCTCCTGACAGCGGGAGCAGGAGCCTGTGCACCCTTGCTTGTTCACAGAGAACATGGCAACCCGATTGTCTGTCTATATGGAGGACCAGGAGGTTGCTCAGGAGTTGGCGGAAGGCCTGTAGGACCAAGAAGATGGCCACGAGTTCGAGGAGATTGATTTGAAGGGGGGATTCCTCTAGGGACCAGTTGACCTGAGTGCACTGGCCCTCGCAATGTGCACCCCCAGCCAGTGAGGGAGGCGTCTGTCATCAGGACCCTCTGAGGTATCTGTGCCTGGAAGGGCATCCCTGCCCTGAGGTGATATGGGGACTGCCACCAGGTGAGGGAGGCTGCCAGCTGATGGGTGACCCTCGTCCTGTCCTCAGCCTGCCTTTGGCTTGCATCCATTGGGATCTGAGGCACCAATGGGCTGCTCGCATGTGCAGGCAAGCCAAGGGCATAACGTGAACCGTTGAGGCCATGTGGCCTAATAGATGGAGGAGCAGCTGAGCTGGCACCAACTTGCAGCCTTGCACCTCCTCTGCCAACTGCATGAGGTGATGGGCCCTTTTCCACTGGGAGAAAGGCCCTGACCTGCAGAGTGTCCAGCTGGGCTCCTATGAATTCCAGGTCTTGATCCAGGGATAAGGCTTGATTTGAGGTAGTTGATGAATCCCAGATGCTGCAGGGTGTGGATTGTGAGCCTTGTGGCTTGACTGGCCTCAAGGAACATGCTGCCTCTGATGAGCCAGTCATCCAGGTAAGGGAAGACGTGCCCCTTGGAGGTGCACATGAGCGGCCACGACTGCTAGACATTTTGTAAAGATCCTGGAAGAGGAGGTGAGGCCTAACGGTAGAACCCTGTACTGGTAGTACTGTACCCCCACCACAAATCTCAGGTACTGCCTTGTAGGAGGAGTGGATCAGGACATGGGTGTAAGCATGTTTGAGATGCAAAGAGCAAAGCCAGTCTCCCTAGCGGAGGTAAGGCAGCAGTGTTCCAAGGGAGAGCATCGTGAACTTTTCCCTCACCAGGAACTTGTTCAAGCTGCGCAGGTCCTGAATGGGCCGGAGGCCTCCTGTTCGTTTTGGGACAAGGAAATATCTCGAGTAGAACCCACTGTCCCCAGAGGTGTCGGGGTACAGGCTCCACTGTCCCATCCCTGAGCAAGCCTGTGAGTTCTGTGGCGAGCAAGGTCTGGTGGAGGAGAGGCTGTGACGGCTCTCCTGGAAAGAAGTCTGGAGGGTTTTGTTGTAGATGAAGGAAGTACCCTTCCCTCACTACCTGCAGGACCCACTGGTCTGTGGGTGATGCTGGCCCATCTGTGGGCAAAAGAGGCCCCCTGTGGGCTGAGGTGGGACTCCTGGGGGAGGGAAGGCCCAGCCCAGGGAGCCAAAAGCTTCCTCACGGTTGGGCAGGAGCAGGTGTCTGAGGCTTGGAAGCCTTGGGCTTCCTGGGCCCGTGCCCCTGGCTTTTCAGCTGCGAGGCCTGGTGTGGTTGTCCAGAGTAAGGCTGGTAGTGGCTCATCTGAGAATAGCCCTTTTTCCTCGGGAAAAATATTTTTTTCCCTGAGGATTTCTTCCTGGGGAGGGCCGAGGTCTTCTTGGACAGCCTTTGCCTGATCACTACCTCGGCCTCAATTTTAGTCGCCTTGTCAGACATCGGTTTCCTGAACAGGTTCTTGCCATTGCAGGGGACATCCAGCAGCTTTTCCCATATCCACTGCTCCAGGTTTAGGTCTGCAACCACGCTTGGCACCGATACTGGCAGCTGCTACCCTGGCTGCAGACTCGAACCTATCATAGGCAGCTCAGGAGAGGAACAGGCTTTTCAGGTACATCCCCATGTACAATCTGTATGCCTGTATTCGGCACCCGAGCATGGCACCCTGGTAGCACTTGCGGCCCAGGGCGTTGAGGGCCCGGGCCTCCCTGCCAGGTGGAACGGAATAGTACGTTTTTTTGACTCTTCAGTTTTCGCATGGAGGACTCCACCACCATGGAGTTGTGGGTGAATTGTAGATTATTATTGTTTATTGTTTAAAAGCACTTGATATACCGCCCCCCATTACATTGGGGCGGTTTACAATAAAAACTTTAAAAATATAGAAAATTTAAGAAAAAATAAAAGAGGAAAGTAACAATAATTTAAAAGGAAAGGAAAGAGGAAAAGAAAAGAACAAGACAGATAGAACAGATTGTGAGTAGGAGCAAACATGAGGAAGGTAGGGATCACGGGGGAAGGTTAAAGGCGGAAGAAAAGAAGTGCGTCTTGAGGAGAGAGCGGAACTTAGCAGAGGACTGTTCTAGTCGGAGGTCAGTGGGGAGGGAATTCCAGAGGGCGGGACCAAGGTAAAAAAATGCTGATTGTCGTGTTGAGTGGAGATGAGCCTGAGAGGGGGAAGGAAGGAGTAAACGGTTGATATGAACTGATCGGAGACTGCGGGTAGGAGTGTGAAAGGTTAATAGATTGGTTAAGTACTGAGGAGTGTGCAGATAAATGGCCCGATGTACAAGAGTAAGAATTTTGAACTGAATTCGAAAGTTTACCGGTAACCAGTGAAGATGCTGAAGAATAGGAGTGATATGGTCATGGAGTGAAGCATGCAGGATCATCCGAGCTGCAGTGTTCTGTAGAAGTTGTAACCGGTGACGTTGGTATTGAGGGAGGCCAGAATAAATAGGGTTGCAAAAGTAACCTGGTAATAACTAGAGAAAGAAGAAGAGTAGAAAGGGCCTGAGGGGAAAGAAATGGTCTAATGGCACGAATCTGTCTAAGGCAATAGAAAGAACACCGAGAAACTTGGGAGATATGGTTGTGAAAGGAAAGGTTACTATCGAGAAAGACACCCAGACAACGAAGCTTAGAAACTAAAGAGATTGGGGTGCCAGAAAAAGATGGAGCGAGTGATGGAATGGTAGAACTGTGAGAAACCAGATGGCTGCGGTTTTAGAAATATTCAGAATGAGACAGTTTGTAGAAAGCCAGGAAGAAACCAAGGATAAGCAGTTATTGAGAGGGGCGATGTCCGGGTGAGAAGAGGACGTATGGTACAAAAGGAAAATGCCGTCTGCGTAATAATAGCCTGAAACACCTGATTGCTGGATTAACAGAGCTAGAAGGGTCAGAAACAGATTAAATAGGAGAGGAGCCAGTATCGAACCCTGAGGAACGCCACAAGTGAGAGGGAAGGTATCAGTAGTAGCAGAAGCGGAAGTGACTGCAAATGACCGGGAGTGCAAAAAAGAGTGGAACCAATGATAGACAGTACCCCGAAGAACCGCATCCCGTAGCCGAGAAAGAAGAAGCGAGTGGTCTACTAAATCAAAAGCAGCTGAAAGATCTAAGGATACCGTCACTGTGATGTCACCACGATCGTGGGAAGAGTGGATTTCATTCATAAAAGCTGTGATAATGGTTTCGGCGCTGTGGCCGGGCCGAAAACCAGACTGCCGAAGATGTAAGAATTGCGTGGAATCTAGGTGATGTGAAAGCTGAGAGAAAACGTTTTTTTCCAAAATCTTAGAGGCATATGAAAGGTTGGAGACAGGCCGATAGCTTGCTAGCACAGATGGATCCAGGGAGGGGTTCTTAAGCAGGGGACGAACCCCAACATGTTTCCATTGGTGGGGAAATGATCCTGACGACAAACTGGAATTGATGATAGTAAGAAGTGGAAGATTTGGTAAATAGCGCCCAAGTGTCGATTGAACACTGGCACCAAGGCCCGGGCCTTGCACGTCCTGAGGAGTAGCCTCTCAAGGATGGGCGGAACTGGCACCATAAGTGTCTCCTTGGAAGGAGACTCGTATTGCAGGATCTTCGAGATCCTCGGTGCGCGGATCCTCTTCTGACTCCGTCTGGACTGCCAGAGACTGGGCCATGTCACGGACGAAGCTGTGAAAGGCTATGTCCTCTGGCAAGGAGTGGCGCCATGGCTGTGGAGGCAACGGCTCTGAGGGAACATCCCTGTGCTGGGAGGTCTCGGGAGAGGCTCCGTCCTCTGTCTCCCATTCGGATCCCAAAGGGGGTAGTCGGTTTCTCGGGGGTAGTCCCGAGAAACCGGAGGATCTGGGGGTCAGACTCCGAAAACCTATCGGGGAGGAGTGGGACTGGGACCTCGATCTTCGCCAGAGGACTTACCCAAGGAAGATAGCGCTCAGTGCCTGGCTTGACGCCCAGGACTCCCTCGAGGTCGGGGGGCTGGGTGTCGGGGCTGATGATGCTGGGAAGCCAGACATCAATGCTTGCTGCAAGGAAAGTATGGAGGAGATGCTCTGCTCCATGGCCACCATTCAGGACCCTAGGCTCGATGGCTCTGCAGCTCTCAACATGGACACCGAGGACCTCGGGGTCGAAGCCGGAACTCCAAAGAGTGCGTCCTTGAGGAGGCTACAGGTTCACAGGTTCTGGCATGGTCTCTGCCAGCCGAGGACTCCTGTCTCGCTGCGGGGACTCAGAGGATGCCCAGACCTAACGGGAAGTGCCGGCTTTGGGGCTCGGCGATAGGGAAGCTGGAGCAGAGTCTGATCTGGGGAACAATTTCCTTTGCAATTCTGACCTCTTTTTATTTGTCTTGGGAGTCATGACCTGGCACCGGTTGCAGGAAGAACTGTCATGGCCCGGGCCCAGGCAGCAGTCACGGGTGTCTGTAACCAAATTAGTCTGACTGCATCGGTCGCATTTCTTAAACCATTGGGAGTCATGGTGAGGGAACATCTGGCTGGAGTCAACAATCCCCGGGCAAAAATGGCACGAAGGTCAGTCAAGGAGGAACCTCGACAAAAAACAAAAAGGGAAAGAGAGCCGAGGACGGCCCCAAAGGTGCCAGGCCGAGGTGGGAGGAAACCGGTGCACAACCGGAGAGCTTTTTCTGGGAGAATAGAAGACCACATCCGTTGGGCTCCACAGAAAAAAGGAGACTGAGCAAGGTGGCACCATTGGACAGTAAGGGAACCAGGCATGCGTGGTAGCATTCCCAAAGGCTTTCTTTGAAAGCTGGGGAAATGCTCCGCGTGGACTCAGTCGGTGCCGACATCACCCCATATGTGAGAACTGACTTCCTGCTTGTTCCTGGAAGGTACGCATTGACTGAAAATAGCAGTGTTTCCTGCGCCTCACAGGATGGCCTGACAGACTGCACGGAGTCCTCGGCCCTGTTGGCACTCCTTCCCTGCCCCGAAAAGGCAAACCGCGGCAAAAGAAACACCTACCCTGAAGTGCTGAGGAAGACACCCCCTCCCCCCCCCCCGTGCAACTCACCGGCGGTGCTACTCTTGCCCACACTCTCTGTGCCAGCGGGAGTTTTCTGCAGGCAACTGGCTAGGCAGGAGGCTGCGGCTCCTCGCTCACTGAAGGGATCAGGAGTCGCTGCACTCAAAGCTGGTCTCCAGCAATTCAGAGCCCAGCTGCCCTTACCTGGCACCACAAGCTTCTGAACCCTCTCTGGGCTTAGCCTGCTGCCTTTTTCCTTTCTCTTTTCTTTTTTGAACACACTTTATTACAAACAACTGTGATTCCAATTTTAAAAGATCCCAACAAAACCAACTCTAAGTGAAAAAAAAAACAAATAATCCCAAAATGTCTTATTTGTTCCTTCAGTAAGTCCAACTGGTGGGAATCACCCTTCTCCAGCTGCTTGGAGACTAAAATACTGAGGCTGGTAAGGGGTGCCAGCTGGTTATATGAGGTGACGCCATTCAAATATTCTTGATCAGTCTCCAGGCTGCTGATTGGGGGTGACAACCCACAAGTCAGGACTGGAAGTACGATAAGGAATGTACAATTGCTATGGAATAACAGACTTTGGTGAAATTACACCTTACCCGCTAAGGTGAAATTAGACTTGCCTGCTAATTGTTGTTCCTTGAGGAACTCCAGTCCAGTCCCGGAACCTCTGGGTTTAGCACCTCCTCCAGCAGCTTGGAGACTGAGCACGTCATCATTTTGTTGACCCTGTTATAAATAGCTCAGGACCACCTCTCTGCTCCAGTACCTATTGACAAAGCAGACTCATCGGAGCAACAAATAAGTAGTGTGTAACACACACATACATATTGTCACCAGCTCTCCTTAGACCCCCGTATATAAGTAAGTAGAGGTTAAGTGAGTGGGTTTTCCCCACTGAAGCAGCTACTTTACAAATCCTGAAGCTGGGCTTTTTGGGAAATGTAGTCCCTTCACCGAATCAATGAGGAGCAGTTGTGGAAAAGTGGTTTAAGCAACCAAAGGATTTTATTTCCCCTCCCGGGGTGGATTTCACCATGAACAAAGTAACACAAACCAGGTATTTACTGGCATAAGGACAAATCAAAGGTTCTTTAACAGAAAAGGCTTACTTCAGCAATAAACAGGTTGATATCTAGCATTCCAACATAACAATGCTGTTTCTTCACAGCTCTCTGCTTCTCAATGCTAGTAGTGCTGTACTTTCTCTTTCAAAACATGCCTTCAGCGTAATGAGATTATTTCATTAGCAAGCGATATCGTACAGTCCATGATATCTTCATCAATATTCACACACTCAGGTTCAAAGTCCATGAACTCTTCCTGGCTAGAAGGAAATGTTTGTAAGGGCAATCCTGATGCCACGCCCTTTCTAACTGCTTCAGGTTTCACCTGATATTCCTGAGTTAAATACTGGCTTCCACAAACGTTATCAGCACAGGTATTCTCTTCCCAGCTCCAACCCTCTGGGTAAATACAGTCACTGTAACTATTTTTATACCAGCCTTCTGGCTTACCTTTTAGCCTAGCTGGTGGAGGTTTTCTTTGTGGCTTTGGACTGGCTGTAGGTTCCCAACCTAAGCCTTGCACAGAAGATTTCACTTGCCTTCCTGGCTTCCTTTCACTTCTGTGTTCCCCTGGATACTGCAGGTAATCCACTCTGCCCTTATTATATCCTTCCCTTGGGGTTTCTTTTCTTTTCCTGAGGAAAGATTCTGTCTCACCCTTCCACAGAGACTCTGGCTTTTTCCTGGCACTGCTGTCTTCTCCGTAGCTCTCATTAGCTTCCTTATCCAGCACACATGCCTCATCCACTTCTTCTTCTCCTTCCTCCCCTTCCAACTCCATAAGCTCAACTGAACTCTCTTTATCAGGGTGAATTCTAGGGCAGTGCTCAACTCCACCCCCTAGCAGGTGTCCTGCATTAGCTGGTGACTCATTCCCTGAATGGTAGCAGGGGGTTTCTCTTGCCTCTGTGCTTGGTTTCTAAGGTAACCAGGAGCCATGTGCTTTTGTTTACAACTCAGCCCTACTCCTGTTCCTGGCTTTTTAGCCTCTTCTACCAGGCTGGAAGGACCCACTATGTCACAATATACATATATACACATATATATACCAAACTCTTCAATTGTCTACCACTAAAATAAGTGTTAACTTCCCACTTTAAGAAAGTATCCTACACAACGCTGCACAGGTATGCCCCCTGCCTCCCCCCGAATGAAGACAGTGGACCAACCCAATCCCCCTTACTAGCAATCTCCACTCCCCTCCGAAGAGCTACCTGCCCAAAAACGGAATCTTCAACATTATCTTCAACAAAAAGATGATCGGTCTTACAGAAGGCGTTCGTGATCTTAAGATATCGATAAAGCACTCTCTTCAGGTCCACAGCACGCGATTGACGAAGGTGAACGGAACATTGCTCTCTTTCAAAGGTAGGCAAGAAAAGAGGCTGGTTGACCGCTGATGTCCCCAGCTGGCAGCGCAGAGGGAATGGAGGAAGAAGATTCTCCTGGATGCAGCATGCAGGTGGAACACAAGCAATCTATAAACTCCTTTTTCTTATTATTACATATAATACAGCTGTGCAGAGAAACAGGCATTGCAGAGGCTTAAACCCTTTTTTTTGTAAACAAAAACCAAGGTAGGCTTAGGGAAACAGAAGACTCTTCAAAGAAAAGGGATTTTGAAACTCCCTGTGCCTTCACAGCATGTTTAAATGTTTTGAAATGGCTGCCCAGAGCTGTTCCCTCCAAAAAACAACACTGAAGAGAAATCCCTCCTGATTTTCAAAATGGCCGCTGCCACAGAAAAACTGCAAAATAAAAGTTCCCTAAGCTCTAAAAACCTTAAAAATTCAAATCCTGACGAACCCTCAATCACCAGAAACAGAGGGGAGAAGGAAACTGTCAGTTATTCACTGTGCTGGTACAGAGGAGCCGAGTTCCCATGGAGAAGAGAAACTTTCAAAGTCAGTGTAAGCTAATTACAGCGACTGAAAGGTATGGAAAGTAGAGTTTGATCCCTCTGCAGCCACTTAGACCCTCATGGCAGGGGCTGGAAGGTGTTTCTGGAGAAAAGGGGAGCTGCACAGACAGTGTAATCAGGAGCTCAAACCTTGTTGTATTGCTGATTACAGAAAATACAGCTATTAAGGAGGGAAGCCTGGGAAACCCAGAGAAACACCTCTTGTGTGCTCTGGGTGCATCCAGGAAATTAAAATGAAGAAAATAGGAACTTCAAACCCAGTTAAACAGACCCTGATGAAACCGGAAGTGAAGGAATCAGTTCAGAGACAGCCGGTCTCAATGCAGTTGAAATAAACCCAGGGTAGCTGAGGCAAGTAAGAAAAACAGTTTACTTACAGTTTCTCTCAGAAATTGATACCTGATCCTCCTGCTGTCTAAGCTCTCGTGGCAAAGATCAGCGCTGCTTAAAGAAAATCAGGAGCTCTAGGCCCAGGAGCTCCACAAGTTTATCTGGGGAATCAAGTTGCTGCGAAACCAGAGTAACACCTCTTGTGAAATCTGGGTGCATCCAGGAGCCTCAAGATACAGAGAAACCTGATTTTAGGGAGGCCTTCGTCCAGCTAACAAGCCCTCATGGCCAGATGCTGGGGATTCTTCCTGTCAGCAAGCTCTACTGTGTCAGAAACAGGAGCTCAGCTGCAAACACCCTGGTGCACAGTGAAACTATACTGGCAGCAACAGGCAAGTGGAAATATCAATCCCCAAAGGGATTCTAAATAATTTTAAAGATTTTGAGGGAAAAACAACAAAAGCAACTAGATCTGCTGGAGACAGAGAAATACTCGACGAATATCCCTTCTGAACTAACCTGCGGCGTTCAAGAGCCAGGCCGTAAACGAGTAAGGAGCCGGGTTTCCCATTTCCACCGGCCTTTGGAGCAGGAGCCCTGGGAACGCCTCCAGGCGTAGAGGAGATGCCCGAGACAGCCGGACGAGATGCGCATACCACGGTCTGTGAGGCCAATCCGGTGCCACCAGGATTGCCGGGCCGCGAAGCTCCCTGACTCTTTGGAGAATCTTGCCAATCATGGACCAGGGAAAAAAGACATACAAAAGGAGATGGGTTGGCCACGCTTGAGACAGAGCATCTGTCCCGTGGGACCCATTGTCTTTCCAACGGCTGAAGTAGATCGGTGCCTTGATATTCTGCGCTGTAGCCATGAGATCCATTGCCGGTAGACCCCATCGTCGAACAATGGACTGAAAGGACTCTGGCGCCAGAGCCCACTCCCCCAGATGCAGAGCATGTCGGCTGAGGAAATTGGCTTTTACATTGTCTACCCCTGCGATGTGTTGCGCCAAGATCGCCTGCAGATGCCTCTCCGCCCACGGAAGGAGAAGACCCATTTCCTTCGATACACCTGGACATTTTGTGCCCCCTTGGCGGTTGAGGTATGTCACTGTCGTAGCATTGTCGGACAGAATTCGAACCGCCTGACGCCGCAGAAGAGGCTGAAACTTTCGCAAGGCTAAGCGCACCGTTCGTGTCTCAAGGCGATTGATGGACCACCGGGCCTCCCGAGGAGACCAAATTCCCTGCGCTGAGTGCGAGCTGCAATGCGCTCCCCAACCGGAGAGACTGGCGTCTGTCGTTACCAACACCCAGTGCGGAGTCTCCAAGGGAACCCCTCGAAGGAGACGAGACTGTGGGGCCGGAGCCACAAATGGAGGCAAAGTCGCACCGCCGGTAGTAGAGGCAACCGAACTTGATAATCCACTGGACACCATGCTCGAGGCGAGACCTGTGCTAGGAGACTGGGAAATTGAGAAGTTAACTTGAGGAATCGAGGCATTGACAAATACACCCGACCTAAGGCTGTATCAAATCAAGCCCCCAAAAAATTCGATCTCCTGGGACGGCTGAAGACAACTCTTGTCGCGGTTGATTACCCAGCCGAGGCTGTCGAGAAAGGCAACAACCACAGAGACTGTGCTGCAAGCCTCGGGGAGAGAGTCTGCGCAAATGAGCCAGACGTCCAGATAAGGATGAACTCTGATGCCGCGGCTGCGTAAGGCCGCAGCTACTACCACCATTACCTTGGAGAAGGTTCGAGGTGCCGAAGCTAGACCAAAGGGCATCGCACGAAATTGGAAATGTTGACCAAGTACCGCGAATCGAACGAGTCGCTGATGCCCCTCTCGAATGGGAATGTGAAGAATGCTTCTGTGAGATTGAGGGAAGCTAGAATTCCCCCTTGAATAACGGATCGCAGAGTCTCCATTCGAAAGTGTGGTACCCGCAGACTGCGGATTGACACCTTTGAGATCCAAGATAGGATGAAAGGAGCCGTCTTTTTTTTTTTTTTTTTGGCACCACAAAATAGACAGCGTAACGGCCTAGTCCTCTTTCCAACGGTGGAACTGGACGAATGGCAGCTAAACACTGGAGTCTTTGAACAAATCAACATCCGCTGCCCATTGGCACAGCCAGAGCCATCTCCGAGCTACTGTCACCGGTGCTACGGAGCGAGCTGACAGCCGCAAGAGATCAGAGAAGGCCTTTGCCAGGAATGCAGCGATGGATTCTAAACGAGCCAACTCGGGATCACCTGGAAGCTGCAGAATCCATCAAAGGGAGACCCGTGCTGCTAGACCTGCGCACACCCCTGCTTGAAGGGAAAGAGCAGACAACGAAAAACCCGTCTTTAGCACTCTCAACTTTTTTTGGTCTTGCTGGTCGCGGAGTGCCGCTCCGCCCTCAACCAGAATTGTGGTATGCTTGGTGACCCCGGTCACTAACGCATCAACTTTCGGGTATGTCAGCCAACGGTCCAAGTCAGAAGGAGACCAAGGGTATAACTGACCAATACCGCGTGCCGTACGTAGAGAGGACTCTGGAGAGTCCCACTCTCGAGATACCATATGCTGTAACTCGGCTGGAAAGGAAAAAGCTTTGGAAGGTTTACGAATGCCCTGTAAAATGGGATCCGGCTGCAACAGGGTTTGAGAACTCTGAGGATCAGGCGTGTCGACTAGGCGTAACGACTCCATCACCTGTGTGATTAGGGCCGGCAACTCCTCTTTCCGAAAAGCGTAGTTACTCACCTGTAACAGGTGTTCTCCAGGAGCAGCAGGAATCAGTCCTCACTTACGGGTGACGTCGGCGCCGACGGAGCCCTCGCGGAGCAATTTTCCCCCAGCTTTCAAAGAAAGCCTTTGGGAATTGCAGCGCGCATGCGCGGTCGTCTTCCCGCCCGAGGGTGCCATCTTAGCCAGTCAGATGACATAGCTAAAAAAGACAGCATAAAAATTTGCAAAAAGAACATAAGCAGACGATTGCAACTCCAAGGGGAGGAGGGAGGGTAGTGAGGACTGATTCCTGCTGCTCCTGGAGAACACCTGTTACAGGTGAGTAACTACGCTTTCTCCAGGACCAAGCAGGAAGTCAGTCCTCACTTATGGGACTCCCAAGCTCAAGGCTACCGGAGACCCTAAGCACAAAAATGAGCTCCCTCTAGCTCAGCAGCACAGAAGGAAAGAATCTTCGCTGAATTATCACCCACCGGTAGCCCACATCCGGGATGGAGGGTAGGAGTTGCTCAGACCTCAAAGAGATTACGGAGGACTGCCTGTCCGAAAGCACTGTCCCTGCGGGACTCCCTCTCGAGACAGTAATGGACCGCAAAAGTCTGGCTCGAAGACCAAGTAGCGGCCCGGCAGATGTCTGCCAGCGGAACAGAGCGGAGGTAAGCCACTGACGTAGCCTTTGCCCGAACGCAATGAGCCGTGACTCGACTTTCTAAGGAGAGTCCGGCTGCCCCATAAGCCCAAGAGATACAGTCCGCAACCCAGATGGACAGAGTACGCTTGGAGACCGGGAGCCCCAATTTATTGGGGTCAAAAGACACAAAAAGCTGAGCAGCTTTACGGTGCTCCCGCGTACGGTCAAGGTAGAAGTTCAAAGCCCTTCTACAGTCCAGGGTATGGAGGACCGTTTCAGCTCGGCTGGAGTGTGGTCTGGGAAAGAAGGTTGAAGTACCACCTCCTGATTGATGTGAAAAGGGGAGACCACTTTTGGAAGAAACTTTGGGTGAGTCCGTAGGACTACCCTATTTTTGTAGAACCGAGTGTAAGGGGGATCAGACACGAGGGCCTGCAATTCACTTACGCGTCTAGCGGAAGTGAGGGCTATCAAGAACAGTGTTTTCCAAGACAGAAAACGGAGAGAGAACAGGTAGCCATAGGTTCAAAAGGCGGACAGGTGATCCGCTGCAAAACCACATTCAGGTCCCAGTCAGGCGCTGGCGGGCGCAGAGGTGGTTTAAGTAGAAGGAGACCTCGGAGAAACCTCGCTACGAGAGGGTCGCTGGAGAGAGGTCTACCGTCCACCGGCACATGATATGCCGAAAGAGCACTGAGGTGAACTTTGACGGAGTTGGACTTAAGTCCCAGATTAGAGAGGTGTAGCAAGTATTGCAAGATCACCGACACCGGGCAGGAGAAGGGATCCTGAGACTGTTGGGTACACCAGACGGCAAAGCGACGCCATTTAAGGGCGTAGCATTTGCGGGTAGAAGGCCGTCGCGAAGCTAAGACGACCTCCTCCACCTCTGCCGGCAGGAGAAGGGGAGCAAGGACTACCCTCTCAGCAGCCAGGCCATGAGGTTGAGAGACCTGAGGTTGGGGTGTAGTAGAGACCCCTGATCCTGAGTGAGGAGATCCGGTTGTACCCCCAGAGGGAATGGATCCTCCACCGCTAATTGCAGTAGAAGCGGAAACCACGGCTGTCTGGGCCAGCGAGGGGCCACCAGGATCATGAAGGCTTTGTCTCGGAGAACCTTGAAAAGAGTCCGAGAGACTAGCGGGATGGGAGGGAAAGCGTACAGAAGGCTCCCCGACCATGAAATTAGAAAAGCGTCCGCCGCAACCCGAAGGGGGTGTGGCTGACGAGAGCAGAAGCGAGGAAGCTGCCGGTTGTGAGGACTGGCAAAGAGATCCACCGTGGGGAGGCCCCACTTTAGGAAGAGCTTCTGGACTACCAAGGGATCCAGACGCCACTCGTGCGGCTGGAGGATCCTGCTGAGTTTGTCCGCCAGGCAATTCTCTTGGCCCGGGAGATAAAACCGCCTTGAGGAGAATGCCGTGACTGACGGTCCAAGAGCAGAGCTTCTGTGCCTCCCTGCAAAGGAGGAAGGAGCCCGTGCCCCCCTGCTTGTTCACGTAGAACATGGCAACTTGATTGTCCGTCTGGACAAGGACGGACTGGTGGGAAGTCAGGTGGGAGAACGCCTTGAGAGCCAGGCGGATCGCCCTGAGCTCCAGGAAGTTGATCTGCTGAGCAGACTCCCACGTGGTCCAGAGGCCCTGAGTACGTGCCCCTTGGCAATGTGCTCCCCAGCCCAGGAGGGATGCATCCGTGGTCAGCACCCGGGTCGGCTGAGGGGACTGGAAAGGCATTCCGAATATCAGGTTCGGCTGCCGGAGCCACCACCGGAGAGACGAGACCAGCGGCTCGGAAACGCGCACTAGGTCTGCTAGGCCGCCCGTGGCTTGTCGCCACTGCTGGCGGAGACACCATTGAGCAGACCGCATATTCAGGCGGGCATTGGGGGTCACATGGACGGTGGAAGCCATATGGCCGAGCAGTCTCAGGAAGCGCCTGGCGGAGACCAGGGGCTGGCTGCGAAAGCGGTCGGCTAGGTCCATGAGCCGTTGAGCCCTGTCGAGCGGTAGGTACGCTCGCGCCTGCGGAGTGTGCAGCCTTGCGCCGATGAACTCGAGATCCTGTGAGGGGAGCAAAGTGGACTTTGCGAAGTTTATAACAAAGCCCAAGTGCTGCAGCAGAGTCACCGTGCGGCACGTGGCGTTGGTGACCTCCTGAGCGGACGCTGCTCTGATGAGCCAGTCGTCGAGGTACGGAAAGACATAGAGGCCGTGAAGCCGGAGAGGGGCCGCCACGACCGCGAGACATTTTGTGAAGACTCGCGGTGCGGAGGACAGGCCAAAGGGCAGCACTCTGTACTGGTAATGATTTCCTGCCCCCACAAACCTTAGGTATTGGCGGTGGCTTGGGTGGATGAGGATGTGCGTGTAGGCATCCTTTAGATCCAAGGAGCATAGCCAATCTCCCTGCTGGAGGTAGGGCAGAAGGATTCCAAGGGTAAGCATTTTGAACTTCTCCCGCACAAGGAACTTGTTGAGGTTGCGCAAGTCCAGGATGGGTCTGAGGCCCCCTGTTCTCTTTGGTATCAGAAAATACCTGGAATAAAAGCCTTGACCTCTCAGGTGGTGTGGCACCGGTTCCACCGCCTGTTCCTGCAGAAGACCTGCTAACTCCTGAAGGAGCAACTCCCTGTGCAGAGGGGGGCGCGGAGGTTCTCCCGGAAAATAGGAGGGAGGGACCTGATGGAAGTGGAGAAGGTAGCCTTCTCGCACGACCTGAAGCACCCAGGCATCTGCGGTGATGCTGGACCACCTGTGGGCGAAGTGAACCAGCCGGCCTCCGGTGCTGGGAGGAACCAGCGGGGGGGAGAGGCTATGCTGAGCGAGTCAAAAGCCCCCACCCTGCTGAGCAGGGGCTGGTGGTGCAGGCTTGGGGGCTTGCTGCCTACGGGACCCGTTACCCCGTCCCTTGGCCTGCTGGCCCTGTTGGGGAGCTGCAGGGGCCTGATAATGGGGGTATTGTTTGTAGGCAGCCGCCTTCCTCGGGTAAAAGGACTTTTTCCCCGAGCCCTTCTTTTTCTGGGAAGGGGCGGAGGTCTTCCTAGAAAGCCTGGTCCTGGTGAGAGTCTCAGTCTCAATTTGTGCAGCCTTTTCCGCCATGGGCTTGCCAAAGAGGTTTTCGCCTCGGCAGGGGACATCAACCAACTTGTCCTGTACCCAGGGCTCAAGGTCTGACGACTGAAGCCAAGCCTGTCGGCGGGCACCGATGCCGGCTGCGGCCACTCGAGCCGAGGCTTCAAAGCCATCATAGGCTGCTCGGGACATGAACTTTGAGCATTCCCGAATGCCCGTGGACAAGGCTAGGAACCTCCGCAAGGGCTCCTCGGAGAGACCAGCGGAGAATCCGGCCAGCTCTTTAGCCAGATCCCGGAGATACATGCCCATGTATAGCTGGTAAGTCTGGACACGACATGCGAGCATAGAGCCCTGGAAGCACTTCTTGCCAAGGCCATCCAGGTTACGGGCCTCCCTTCCAGGAGGCACCGAGGAGTGCATCTTCTGGCTCTTAAGACGATGCATGGCCGATTCCACTACCATGGAATGGTGTGGCAGCTGTGCCTTTTGAAAGCCAGGGCTCTTGCGGACCCGATAGATAGAATCGACCCGCTTGCTCAGGACCGGCGAGGAGGCCGGACTCTCCCACATGCGGAAGAGTAGTCGTTCCAGCATAGGAGGAACCGGCACAGTAAAGTGTTCCCTCGCGGGAGAGTCATACTGGAGGGCGTCGAGCTCTTCGGCTCGAGGCTCCTCCTCGGGATGCGCAGGGAAGGCCAAAGCCTTGGCCATATCCCTAACGAAGTCCGAGAACCGGGCATCCTCCGGGGGGGACTGCTTCCGAGGCTCGGACTCCGGTGAGTCCGATGGGACACACCGAGTCCGGAAAGAATCAGGTGACTCTTCCTCCTCAGACTCCCAGACCGACTCCGACGAGGACTCGGTGGGGTCGGCCCGGGCAGGGTGCAGCGCCAGCCGCCCCGACGCCGAGGGAGTCGGCGTCGGCGACCTCGGTCCCGAACGGGAGGCCGAGGGTGACCTCGACCGAGGATCGACTCGAGTTCTCATCGACTCGAGGATCGGCTCGGTCTCCGGGGTCGACTTGGACGTCGACGGCCCGGCGGTCGGGGCAGCGGCGCCAGCGAAGCCAGCGAGCAGTGCCCTCTGCTGGTCCATGAAGGCAGACAGTCTGCTCTCCAAGGCCGTCAACCTGAGTCCGAGCTCAGGCGACCCAGCAGCCCCCGACTCGGGCCCCGACGGCGTCGGGCCCGACGTCGGCTGTCGCGGAGGCGAGTCCAGAAGGACCACAGGACTTACCCGGGCAGGCATCTCCGACTCCAGGCGAGGTCGCTTCGGGATGTGTTCCTTCTCCAAGGACCCGGGGCGGCTGTCGGGGCTATGCGACCTGGCCCTCGCGGAACCAGGAGCGTCCACCGACGCCGCCCTCGCGGGTTTTTCCTTCCGACGATGGTCCCCGGAGGGAGAACCCCGGTCGGAGGAGCTCCGGCGACGGTCCGAGCTGGAGCCTTTCGACGCGGAGGCCTCCGACGAGGTCCGGGTACGGCTGGGGTCAGCGAAGATTCTCTCACGCTGATGCCGCCGACTTCTCAACGCCTTTGAGGACAGTTTGCTGCAGGGCCCACAGATCAGTTCCTCATGATCCGGGCCCAGGCAGCGGAGGCAAAAGTCGTGTGTGTCGGTTAGTGACATATTTCGGTCACACCGACCACACCGCTTAAACCCACTGGCAGCCATCGGGGGAAAAAGGGCCCCTGCGAGGTCAAAGGACCGGGCTGCCAGGGAAACCGAAAAACGAAAGCTGACTAAGTCAGAAAAACCGAAAAAAGTAAGAGGACTCGAGACCGGCGTCGCGAGTCCGGGCGGGAAAACGATCGGCGTCGAACCGAAAGAAAAAAGGATAAAATAAAGAAGAAAATCAACTTTTTCGCGGGGACGTCTGTAGGGCTCCGCGGAAAAAAGAAGACTGGCTAAGATGGCACCCTCGGGCGGGAAGACGACCGCGCATGCGCGCTGCAATTCCCAAAGGCTTTCTTTGAAAGCTGGGGAAAATTGCTCCGCGAGGGCTCCGTCGGCGCCGACGTCACCCATAAGTGAGGACTGACTTCCTGCTTGGTCCTGGAGAAACACAAAGTACCATCGGAAATGTGTATTTTATTGTTCATTGTAAACCGCACTGATGCTGAATAGCGCGGTATAAAAGAGACTCTAATAAATAATAATTTTAGAGCCACTCTGCTTCAAGCAGCAGTTCAACAAGGAAGGGATCCGGGACTGGACTGGAGTTCCTCAAGGAGCAACAATTAGCAGGTAAGTCTAATTTCACCTTCCTTATCGTCCCTCCAGTCCAGTCCCAGAACCTCTGGGGATGTAACAGAGCAGTGAATATTAACAGGAGGGACCTGCCAGACCAGCCTGAAGCACCACCGATCCAGAACAGGCATCTCCTGCCGCCTGAACAGCCAGACGGTAATGTTTTACAAAAAGAACTCAACGATGACCAAGTTGCTGCCTTACAAATCTCAATGGCCGGCACCAAACTATACTCCGCCCATGAAGCAGCCTGCACCCTAGTCAAATGCGCCCTCAGCCCTTCTGGAACAGACTTTCCCTTCAAAATGTATGCTGACGCTATAGCCTCTTTGAGCCATCTGGAAATGGAAGATTTGGCCACTGCTTTCCTAGGCCCCCCAAATAATCTATCCGGTTTGCAGAAAGAGGCTGTAATCTTCAGGTACTTCCTAAGCGTGCGGCGAACATCTAAGAGACGCAACTTCCCTCTAGTCTCGTCACCTCCATTGAACACTGGTAAAGAAACCACCTGATTCACGTGAAACACCAAGACCACCTTGGGCAGAAAAGACAGCACCGGTCTCAAGACTACCTTCTGCTCCGAAAAAGACAGAAAAGGTTCCCGACAGGACAAAACCTGCAACTCTGAGATTCTACAAGCAGAACAAATGGCTACCAAAAACACTGCTTTTAGAGTAAGGTCCTTTAGAAAAGCCTTACCCAAAGGCTCAAAAGGTTCCTGGACCAACGCTTCCAAAAACAAATTGAGGTCCCACGTCGGCACAGTAACCCTACACGGTGGCCGCAAGAGAGACACAGCTCTAAGGAATCTCTTTATATCTACATGCGCGCCTAACGCTTCGCCTTGAACCTTTCCCTGATAACAGGAAAGCGCTGCCAACTGCACCCTCAGAGAACTGGCAGCCAAACCTTTCTCAAAACCATTCTGTAGGAAAAAAAAGAATCTGCAAGACCGAAACCTTTGAAGGCTGAAACTGTCTGTCAGCATACCATGCCTCGAAAATACACCACACTCGGACATACGCCAACGAGGTAGACCTACGCCTGGCCTTCAACAAGGTGGAAACCACCGCTGCCGAGTATCCCCTGGATCTCAGCCTTGCCCTTTCAAGAGCTAGGCCGTAAGCGAGAACCGATCCAGCTGAGGCATGCGAAGCGGACCCTGAAATAATAGATCCTCCTGTGACGGCAGACGCCATGAGCGATCCACCAGTAGACAAACCAGATCCGCATACCACAGTCTCCTCGGCCAATCCAGCACAATCAGGATCACCAGACCTCGGTGTAACTATTTGCTGAACCACCCGACCTATTAAGGCCCATGGCAGAAATACGTATAGGAGACCTTCCACTGGCCATCCTTGCATTAGAGCATCGAGGCCCTCTGACATCCTTTCTCACCTTCTGCTGAAGGAACAACTGGCCTTTGCCGACTCGAACGTCGCCATAAGATCCATTATTGGAGTCCCCCAGTGGCACACTATCTACGAAAACACCTCTGGATGGAGAACCCACTCTCCGGGATCAACTCAAAAAAATCAGCCTCCACATTTTTCACTCCTGCCACATGTTGTGCCGACAGAACCAGAAGATTCTCTTCGGCCCAAGCTAACAGTTGATTGGCTTCCTCTTCCAACTACACACGTCCCGTGCCGCCCTGTCGATTGATGTAGGCTACCGTGGTTGCGTTGTCTGAAAGAACTCAAATTGCCTTTCCCTGAAAGCAAGTTCAAAACGCCTGGAGAGCCGAGTGCTGCTCTCAGTTCTAGCTTGTTTATAAACCAACCTCTCTCCAAGGTACTCCACTGTCCCTGGGCAAACTGTCCTTTGAAATGCGCTTCCCACCCCAACAAACTGGCGTCCGTTATCAGTGGCTCCAAGGACGGGGAATCTAGTGGCATTCCCTTTTCCAGGCACCCCGGCATTAGCCACCACTGAAGGGCTAACCGAACCTCCAACGGACAGAGGAGCCTCCGCGACAGAGAGTCTGACTGATGTGACCATCTCCAAAGCAAAGCCCTTTGTAAGGGTCTCATATGGGCCCCTCGCCCACGGTACTAGCTTGAGAGAGGCTGCCATGGTTCCTAGAAGCTGCAGATACTGCCACGCCGTGGGAGTCCTCTTGTCTAGAAAACTGCGCACTAGAGCTCTCAGCCCCTGCGCTCGCACTTCCGGAAGAAACACCATTCCTTTGGACGTGTCGAAACGAGCTCCCAGGTAGTCCAGGCTCTGCGACGGAGTCAGACTGCTCTTGGAAAAATTGACAACCCAGCCCAGGCTCTGAAGATGTTGTACCGCCCGGGCCATAGAAACATGATGACAGAAAAAGACCACACGCCTATCTAGTCTGTCCTTCCATAACAACTACAACAGTCCCCTTTTTACCTTTAGAGATCCTCTGTGTTTGTCCCATGCTTTTTTGAATTCAGTTACTGTCCTCATCTCTATCACCTCCACTGGGAGACTATTCCATGGATCCACTACTCTTTCCGTAAAGAAATATTTCCGCATATCACTCCTGAATCTATCTCCCTTCACCCTCATTCCATGTCCCCTCGTAGCAGAACTTACTTTCAATTGAAAGAGGCTCTCTCCCTGAACATTTATGCCATGGAGGTATTTAAACATCTCAATCATATCATCTCTATCCCGCCTTTCCTCTAAGGTGTACATATTAGTCTGTCCCTCATATGCTTTATGATGAAGCCCACTAATCATTTTAGTAGCCACCCTCTGCACGGCCTCCATCCTGTTCACATCCTTTTGAAGGTGCGGTCTCCAGAATTGCACACTATACTCCAAATGAGGTCGCACCAATGACTTATAGAGAGGCATTATCACCTCCTTTTTTCTGCTAGCCATTCCTCTCCATATTCACCCAAGCATCCTTCTAGCTTTTGCCGTTGCCTTTTCTACCTGTTTAGCTACTTTATCATCAGACACAATCACGCCTAGGTCCCGCTCTTCTTTAGTGGACAAAAGTACTTCACCCCCTATACTGTATTGCTCCCTTGGATTGCTGCAGCCCAAATGCATGACCTTACATTTTTTAACATTAAATCCCAGCTGCCAAATTCTAGACCATTCTTCAAGCTTAGCTAGATCCCTCCTCATGTTATCTACCCCTTCCTGGTTGTCTACTCTATTGCAGATTTTGGTATCATCTGCAAAGAGGCAAACCTTACCCGACACCCTTCCGCTATATCACTAACAAAGATGTTAAAAAGAATTGGACCAAGGACAGATCCCTGGGGCACACCACTGGTAACATCCTTCTCCTCAGAGTGAGCTCCATTTACTTGTACTCTTTGTCGCCTCCCACCCAACCAATTTCCAAGCAGTAACTTTAGGGTCCATCCCTAGGGTGCTCAGTTTGTTTATAAGTCGCCTGTGAGGAACAGAGTCAAAGGCTTTACTGAAATCTAAATACACCACATCAAGAGCTCTCCCTCGGTCCAACTCCTTGGTCACCTAGTCAAAGAAATCAATCAGATTTGTCTGACAAGACCTGCCTCTGGTGAATCCATGCTGCCTCGGATCCTGTAATCTGCTGGACTCCAGAAACCTCACTATTTTCTCTTTCAGCAGCGTTTCCAATAATTTACTCACCACCGAAGTTAAACTAACCGGCCTGTAGTTTTCAACCACATCCTTACTTCTGCTTTCGTGTAAAGGCACCACATGAGCCTCTCTCCAGTCCATTGGCACCACTCCCGACTCCATCTCCAACGAGGCACTGAAAAGGTCAGTCAGTGGAGTTGCTAGAACGTCCCCAAGTTCCCTCAGTATTCTAGGGTGTATCCCATCCGGTCCCATCGCTTTGTCTACTTTAAGTTGAGCTAGTTTCTCACGAACACAGCCTTCTGAAAATTGTTCAAGATGTCCCTCGCTTCTGTTCCTATTTGTGGGTGTTTTCTGAGGTCCTGCTCCTGGTTCTTCATCTGTGAACACAGAACAAAAATATTTGTTAAGCAATTCCGCTTTATCCTTATCAGCTTCTACATATTCCTCCCCTGCACCCTTGAGTCTGACAATACCACTTTTGCCCTTCCTCTTCTCACTAATATCTGAAAAATGTCTTATCCCCCCCATTTTATTGCACTGGCTATTTCCTCCTCCTTTTGAATCTTTGCCTTCTTGACTACTTTGCTAGCTTCTCTAAGTTTTTCCAAATACAGATGCCTGTCTTCCTCTCTCTGTGATCTTTTGTATTTCATGAAGGCCTCCCTCTTTTTCTTCACTTTTTCAGCTACTTCCTTCGAAAACCATAGCGGTCTCCTTTTCCTTTTGCCTTTATTTACCATTTTAACAAAAAGGTTGGTTGCCATTAAAATATAATTCCCTTTCAGTTTTGCCCACTGTTTTTCTACATCCCCCAGCTGTTCCCATCCCACTAATGACTCCCTGAGGTATTGGCCCATCTTCGCAAAGTTAGTCTTCCTAAAGTCTAAGATCCTCACCTTTGAATGGATTCTAACAGCCCTAGTCCTAATACTGAACCACACCATCTGGTGATCACTGGATGCAAAATGATCTCCCACAACATCAGAAACACTTTCACCATTGGTAAGCACCAAGTCCAGTATGACCCCTTCACGTGTGGGGTCTGTTACCAATTGCCTGAATAGTTCTCCCTGTAGAGAATCCAGGATCTCCTTACTTCTAGATGATACTGCAGCAGGAATGTGCCAATCAACATCTGGCATATTGAAATCTCCTATCAGTAGCACTTCCCCTTTCCTAGCAATGCTGCGTATGTCTTCAATTAACTCTGTCCACCTCTGTCTCTTGTGAGGGAGGTCTGTATATCACACCAATGCAAATAGATTTCTCATGCCCTCTTTCTAGTTTAACCCACAATGCCTCCTCTCTCCCTTTTAAGCTCTGTAATTCCAAAGCTTTAATAGTAGTTTTTACATATAGTGCCACTCCTCCTCCTCTTCTTCCTACCCTGTCCTTTCTGAATAAAGTATAGCCAGGTATAGTTACATCCCAATCATGGTTTTCTGTGAACCATGTTTCTGTAACTGCCACTAAATCCAAGTCAGCCACTCCCACCAAATCTTCAACATCAGGGATCTTATTTCCCATGCTACAGGCATTTATACACACTGCTTTCCATATGTTACCCCTGCTACCCATTTCCATAAAGGTATTTAATGTATCACCTACCTGGGGGCTTTCACTTACCCGGGGGCTTTCTTCACCCATCCGCAACGAATCTAGTTTAAAGTCCTCTTCAGTAGATTAGCCAGTCTACTACCGAAGATGCGTTGACCTTTCTTGGACAGATGGATGCCATCTCTGCTCTGCAACCCTTGGAACAGCATCCCATGGTCTAGGAAACCAAAACGCTCTCGATGACACCATCCACGCAGCCATGCATTCATCTCCAGGATGCGAGCCTCTCTGCCTTGGCCTTTACCCTCAACAGGGAGGATTGAAGAGAACACCACCTGTGCACCTAACTGCTTCACCCTCTGTCCCAGAGCCATGAAGTCACTTTTGATACGTTCCGAGGTATACCTGGCAGTATCATTTGTTCCAACATGGATTAGCAACATTGGGTAATAGTCAGTGGGCTTGATGAGTCTCGGCAAACTCTCCCTAACATCTTGGATTCTGGCACCAAGCAGACAGCAAACCTCTCTGGACATCAAATCTGGTCGGCAGATGGATGCCTCAGTACCCCTCAGAAGAGAGTCTCCAACCACCACTACCCTTCGTTTCCTTGTGGTCACTGATTCTGCAGCTTTGGGGTACTTGAGCCCTGGTTCTTCCCTTTCCAGGGATGCTTTCACCTCCTCCACTTCCAGGGCTGCATAATGGTTCTTCAATTCAAGGGCTGGAGAAGTTGGATTGGTGATTTTGCAGGCCCTGGTGACTTGTGTCCAACCATCAACATTCTGTTGGCACCCATCTTCTCCTGTGCTGGAGAGCTTGGTTGTTGCAAGAAGCATCTCATCAATGTACTTCTCACTGTCTTGAATGCTCCTCAGCCTCGCCACCTCCTCTCTAGAGTTCCTCCACTTGTTTCCTCAGAGCTTCAGCATGCAGGCACCCTGCACATGGAACTTTGAAGCCTGAAGGCCATGGCTGATGTGCTCTCGCTCCTTGACTTTGCGCATATCAACCAGTCGTCTAAATAGGGATAAACCAGCACTCCTTTCCTGCGCAGCACCGCCGCCACTACCACCATTACTTTGGTAAACGTCTGCGGTGCCGTAGCCAGACCAAACAGTTAACGCCCGGAACTGAAAATGACCCACAGGCACTGCAAACCTGAGGAATTGCTGGTGCTCCTGCCAGATAGGGATGTGAAGGTAAGCCTCTGACAAGTGTAGGGACATAAGAAACTCTCCCTTTCTGACCGCCACTATGACCGACTGCAGAGTTTCCATATGAAAGTGTGATACCCGGAGACAGCGATTTACCCGCTTGAGATTTTATTTATTTATTTACATTCTCTTATATACCGCGCTATTCTGCATCAGTGCGGTTTACATTGAACAAACTGAAATTACATTGAACAGGGCATTATTACTTGGAGATAACTATTTTACAGGGAACATGGGCTATGGAGGGTTAAGTGGCTTGCCCAAGACCACAAGGAGCACTGTGGGACTAGAAACCCCAGTCCTTCCGGCCCAAGGTTGCTGTCCTCTAGCGGGATTTGAACCCCCGACCTTCTAGCCTGAAGTACCTTGCCCCAACCACTAGGCCACTCCTCCAAGATGGGCCGAAAAGTTCCTTCTTTCTTTGGGACCACAAAATATATGGAGTACCAACTGCAACTGTACTGGATCTGGTGGCACCGGCACCACAGCCTGTCTTAAGGTCTCTTGTACTGCCACTCGCTTGGCCTGTGCCTTGCAGGGCGACTGGACGAACGAACTGACCACTGGACGTTGAAACACTAGAGCATACCCTTCTCGAATGACCTCCAACACCCACTGGTCCGATGTGATTTAGACCCAGGCAGGATAAAATTCCCGTAGCCGCCCTCCTACAGGCTCCAATCCTACCTGAGCCCCCCCCCCCCCCCCCACCGTTTCATTGTGCCTTAAGGTTTGAAGATGAGGGGAGTAGAGAAGCCTCTGCCTGCTCCCCAAAACCCTTGATTCCTAGCGGGAAACCTCCCCCACTGATATTGATCAAAACGAGGAGACCGGAAACGGCAAAATTCCCTTTGTTGCCCTTAGGGCCTTGACGTGGGCCTACTCTGCTTCTGCTTATCCTCTGGAAGGCGTCCCCCCTTGGATTCCCCAAGGTCTTTCACCAACTTATCCAAGTCTTCTCCAAAGAGAAGCTTTCCTCTGAAAGGAAGTTTACTCAGCCGAGCCTTCGAGGAAGTGTCAGCCGCCCAGTTACTCAGCCACAAATAGCGCCTCACTGTCACCACCGAGGCCATACTCTTTGCTAACCCTCAGATAAGGTCACACTGAATATCCACGAGATATGCCGCCCTGGATTCTTACTGAGCTACCTCATCAGCTTGTTCTACCCCTTGATCCACTTGGACTCGCTGCGACCAACGAAGACAGGCTCTAGCAACCCAAGCCCCAGAAATAGAGGCCTGCATTGAAAGGGCACTGATGTCAAAAACTTGCTTCAACAAAGTGTCCAATTTCCTATCCTGGACATCTTAGAGAGCCGCACTACCTTCCACTGGAATTGTTTTCTTGGTAACCGCCGATACCGCCGCATCGACCTTAGGAGAGCGAAAAAGATCCCGATCCTGATCCGACAAGGGATAGAGGCGGGCCATCGAACTGGATCCCTTAAGGCCCGCCTCAGGCATATCCCATTCCCCTGAATCATCTCACGCACTACCCTGTGAACTGGAAACACCCTTTGGGTCTTACGGAAAGCCTGCAACAACAGATCCTCTAATGTAGCATCTTTTGTCGGAAGATTAGAAGGCATGTTTAGAGCTCTAAGCGTTTCCGCAATGAGTGCTGGCAACTCCTCTTGCCTGAACACTAACTATTCTAGCTTGCTCCTCTGGCTCAGTGAGCCCACTTTCTTCTAAATCTTCCTCCATATCAAGCTCGTGATCGTCATCTGCAGGCTCCAAGGTATCGAAAGCCGCCGACCGCTCTAGCCCCTCACCCAAGCGTCTTGGCTTTTTAGAGGGGACGCTGCCCATCCCCAATCCGACTGGGGAACCTGGCCGCTTCTCTCTCTGCTCCACCTCTGCGGAGCCGACCTCCTGTCCTCGCTGCCGTAAACAAAGTGCTTGATGAAGCAACAGGAAGAAAATCTGTGGGAAACATTTCCGGAATTCCCCTCTGCCCTAAAACCTGTTGTGGCGACGGACCTGACGCCGACGGCCCATTCACAGGTTCCTGGGATGGCATGGAAAGAATCACGGACTCAGGCAGGCCTAGAACAGCCTCCTTTTGAGCCTCTACTCCCCCCTCTGGGGCTTCCTCCATTGAGGCTGCTTCTGAATGCAACCTCTGCAAACTCCCGTTTCTGACACCATTCCTCGTCTCGTACCGCACACTAAACACTGGGGCCTGGATGGCATCCCGCCTCCCCGGTTATGCCCTCCAGGAACACAACTCCAAAAACTTCCAACAAGGAAATTCAACAACCTACCACTTACCTCACAACACCAACAATCAGGAAAAAAACTCCAAAATTTTTTTTTTAAACACTGCCTGGTCTCTTAGGCAAGGTATGCGCCAGAAAACGGGGGTTCACCAAACACTAGGACACTCAATAAAAACGAGCTAGGGGCTCAAGCCATTTTGGTAACACACACCGGCTCCATTTCCCATGCAAAAACCATGCGGTCAGGCCTTGGCCCTACACGGCGATCCTCGTGCACGCCTAGAAAGACTTGCCCGCTACTCTATTTGCCCTCAGGCTGCCTTCCTCTCCCTTATCTCCGTCTGCCATCAGATCTCGCTGCCGCGGCTCTCTCCCACACTCAGCCTTACTCACGGCTTCGGCGCTGGAGGAGAACCACTGAGGAAAGCACTTCTGCTTCGATCGCCGCTTCAAAAAACAGCTCCCCCGCAGTGCACTGAGCCTTCCACCAGCTCTTCACCCATCAGCGTGGGTTCGGGAGCCAGGAGGCTATCCCTCTACAGCAACCCCCACTTCAAAACTCGTCCGATCAAGCAGAGGAAGGGGGGGGGGGGGAGGAGAAGAGAGAGAAAACCAGATCTCTGCAGCTCTAAGTAATCACTCCATTCTCCTCAGACTTTCCTCCCTTTATTATTATTCTCCGCTATATTTTTAAAAGAACACTCCTGACACTAGTCTCAAAACCTAATCTACACCTCCTTAGTTGTCCTTAAGTGAGTCCTGGACTACAGGCTCACCACCTCTCCAGCTGCTTGGAGACAGACTACTGGAGCAGAGTGGTCCTGAGCTATTTATACATGGATCATCAAAATTATGATGTGCTCAGTCTCCAAGCTGCTGGAGGAGGTGCTAAACCCAGAGGTTCCGCGACTGGACTGGAGGAACGATAAGGAATTTGCTTTTCTGTAGTCCCTCCAGTCAAGTCCTTGCAATTGGGTTGTGCACACCAACCAACAGGTGGCGACTGAGGAACACTTTCTCAGTTCACTATAAGTAATCTGTACCCACTTACTGAGCCAGTATTTGACAAATCAGCTAACCTGGCTGGGGCTCACACCGAGCCACTCCTACTCCCCCCCCTCCCCCCCACCACGGGGAACCCTAGTCTACAGAAGCCTTGCACCACATCCCTGGCACTAGAAACATACCAGAGCCATAATCACTAAGAAGAGAACCGGAAAACCTCCATAAGATAGCAACGGCCCTTGAGTGAGAAAAACATCAGTGGAAAACCCCCCATGAAGATCTGCAAGATTGTACAAGAAAAGAAACAAACCAACCTACTCTCTGTATGAAAAAGACTGTACTGAAATCCATACAAATTAATGCACGTGTCTCTGAAACACTCCCATTCAACCTACGAAAAAATGTAGATTGAACGGGTCCTCGACTGGACTGGAGGGACTACAGGAAAGCAAATTAGCAGGTAAAGTCTAATTTCACCTTCCAGGGCGTCCCTCCAGCCCAGTACAGACAACTGGGACGTAGCAGAGCAGTACTAACTTTGGAAGGGAACTGACACCCCCGCCCGCAGCACCACTGCCGCCAAACACACATCCTGCCAAGTCTGCAGATCCAGGCGATAATGGCGCAAGAAGGAATGCAAGGAGGATCAAATGGCCACCTGGCAAATGTATATACGGGAGAACTCTTCCCCAATCCACCCAAGAGGCAGCCTGAGCCCACATGGAATGAGCCCTCAGGCTCAAAAGACATCTGCTGGCCCCGCAACAGGTAGGCCGACTCAATGGTCTCTCTAAACCAACCGGCCAGGGAGGCCTTAGAGGCCGTCTCACCCTTACAAGGCCTGCAAAACACAAAAAAAGCAGTCAGAGTGGCGAAACCCCTAGGTAACCATCACAATGTTTCAGTATCCAGCAGACATCCAGCTTATGCAACAAGGCCGCTCTCTGGGGACCCAGCCTCCCCCGCAAAGGACAGGAGGACCACCAACTGATTATGATGGAACTCAGATACCACCTAAGGCTGAAAGGAGGGATCTGGCCGAAGGACAACCTGCTCCCTGGAAAAGAACAAAAAGGGCTCCTTGCAAGACAAGGCCTGTATCTCAGATATCCTCCTGGCCGAGCAAATGGCTACCAGGAAGACCGCCTTCAACATCAAGTCCTTAAGGGACACTCCCTGCAGTGGTTCAAAAGAGAAAACCTCCCAGCACATTAAGAAACAAAACTGGAGGTCCCACAACTGTACCAGGGGCCTGTTCAGAGGACAGAGGCGCTTGACCCCCCTGCAAAATATGAACCACATCTGGCTGCGCTGTCAGGGACACCCCCTACACTAGTCCGCAATAGAACACCACACACATGCGCCTTCAATGAACCAAGAACAAGGCCCTTGTCCAGGCTGGCCTGCAGAAATCCTAGTAGGGTCGTCACAGGTATTCCAAAAGGGTGGATTTCCTGATCTGCACATCAGCTTGCAAGTAACCGCCAAAGCCTGATGTACGCCACTGACGCAGGGTGCCACCAGGCCTGCAGCAGTGTCGCTATCACCGGCTCAGTGTAGCTGTGGAGTCTTGGCCACGCCCTGTCAAGAGCCAAGGGCCAAGCTGTAAGCGAGAATCGATCTGCCAGTATACACACAAGCCCCTGCACTAGCAGGTCCGAGAGTGGAGGCAGCACCAGCTTGTCCATCAGCAGACAACATACCAAGGGTGCCTTGGCCCAATCCGGTGCGCTCGTTCCTGATGTGTCTATGCACCGACTCACCCTGTCAATCAGGGCCCAGAGTGGAAAAACATACAGCAGCCCCCTCCCAAAGGTCTCAATGCTCTTGTTTAGTTGTGGCTTCGGCCATGGGAGACCTTTGCTGGCTGAAGAAGCACAGCGCCTTGGCACAGTCATGTCACACCATCAGGTCCATCACGGGAGTTCCCAGTGCTCCACAAGCGAGCAAAATGCCGACTGTTCCAGAATGTGCCGACTCAAGTAATCCGCCTGAACATTTGCCACTCCTGCCACATGCGCAGCCGACAGGGCCAGAAGTGCTGTTCGGCCCAGAGAAGAAGCAGCAGCGTCTCTGCGGCAACCTGGGAGCTCCTTGTGGCCCCTTGTTGGTTGATGTACGCAACAGTATTTGCGTTGTCTGACAGAATTCTCACAGGCTGGCGATTTACCAAAGGAAAAAGGCTTCCAGTGCCAACAGTACCGCCCGTGTTTCCAGGCAGTTGATGCTCCACAGCCAACCACCAGCCCTGCACCACCTGATGTAGGCAATGACCTCCCCATTCAGAGAGAAGCTTGCATCAGTCATCACCAACACACAGGTAGGTGTTTCCAGGGACATACCTGTTCCAGATTCGAGCGGTCCAGCCACCAACTCAAGTTGCTCCGGACTCTCTGTGGCAGACACAGGCACACCTTGATAGAATGCTCCGTCGGAGCCTATCTGGTCAGAAGAGGTAATTAGATCTTACCTGCTAATTATTGTTCCTGAAGGAACGACAGTCCAGTCCCTTACTTCAGGGTTACGCAACCCTTCCAGCAGCTTGGAGGCTGAGCCCAACCTTTTTGGGGTGGAGCGGTATATATACCACTGGTGCCACCCACCAACTCCAGTATACTCAGCCTCCAAGCAGCTGGAGGGTCCCGTAAGCCTAGGGCTTACTGGAGTCCTTCTTTCCTCTTAAATTCCTTTTTATTTAATTTATTGAATTTAATTTATTTAATTTTAGTTGGATTTGATTTATTTAATTCATTTGATTTACAGGATCTTTGGTATCCTATTTGATTCTCTCCGGAGTACTCCTTTCCCCCCCCCTCCCTCCCTCCCCGCAGATGGGTTTGCAAGACCCGCATGTAAGCACGCCCACAGGACCAATTCCAAGGACACTGTCATTGATCTGAGCACCTGGAGATAGCCCCATGCTCGGGGATACAAGTCTTGGCAAAGCCTCCGACCTGGTCCTGCAATTTTATCACCGGATCTTCGGGGAGGAATACCATTCCCCATGCAGTGTCGAATCGTGCTCCCAGATACTCCAAATACTGGATCGGTCGCAACTGACTTCTGGAGATCCACTATCCATCCTAGAGACTACAGACCGTGAACTACCTCTGCAGTCGACCTCTTGCACTCTAGAGTTTTGCCGCGGATCAACCAGTCGGCCAAGTACAGATGGACCAAAATGCCCTGTTTGCAGAGATGCGCAGCCACTACCACCAAGATTTTTGTAAAGACCTAGAATGCCATGGGCAACCTACAGGACAATGCCTGAAAGTGGAAGTGCCCTATGGGCACTGCAAAGCACAGGTAGCACTGATGGGGTCCTGAATGGTGGCCATGGAGCAGAGCATCTCCTCCATACTGGCCTTGCAGCAAGTGTTGATGTCTGGCTTCCCAGCATCATCAGCCCCCCCCCCCGACCTCGGGGGGAGTCCTGGGCATCGAGCCGGGTACTCCATACTGGTCAATAAAAGCTACAGCATTAAGAGTTTGGAATTTCAGAATGTATGGTAAAGACGGCCCGAAAACTCAGGGACGAGCAGGGTATTTGTGCCTCTCCTGACCCAAACGTTGGCAGGTAGTTGCCAAAAGAAGCAGTTGACAGAGTATGACAATTTTATGAAGATGAAGAATTTTATGAAGATGCAGAATGTGTCCTTGCAAGAAAGACTGTGTTTCTGTTCGAATCGATGGAGTCAAGGTACAAAAACAAAAGTGGTTGTTCTTGAGCAATCTAAAGGAGATGCATGTGGCATACCGTGACAAATATGGAGCTGAACTGAATTCGCAAAATTTTGCGAGCTTAGACTAAAATGGCACAAAGTAGTTGGTGCTTCAGGCACTCATTCTGTGTTTGCACTATACATCAGAATATCAAGCTAATGCTGCAAGGTGCAAACATCAAAGATAACTATAAAGGGATTATGAAAAAAAAACTGTTTGCAATTTGAATTCCAGAGATTGTATGCTGCAACGATGACAAAACTGTCCTGGTGAGGAAGCACTGGCAGTTTACTTGGAAGAAACATTCAAGGATTGGGATCTGGACAAATCAATTGAATTCAAACAGTGGGTCCACACTGATTGAAACACTAGAAAACAAGCAAAGTAACGGTGGATTGTTTTATCAAAAAACTTGCAAACAAAAATTTGGAAGCTGACAAGTCACCACTTCATTTCAAAGCATCAAAGTGAATATTTGAAATCTCTGAAAGCCAATTTAGAAGAAAGTGGATTGTTCTGATGGATTTTGAAAGGAAAATTACTCCTTTGTTGTACAAGATGTGGCACAGGACTTTCATTGGGAAAATTCAAAAGCTACATGGTAATCCCTTTGTTGCTTACTATGCCGATGAAGATTATAAGGTACAAGTCATAAATGCCTGCATCATCACAGACCACATGCAGCATGATTCAGTATCCGTTAACATATTTATTCAAAAGTTAATTACATTTTTGAAGACAAAAACAAAAGTTACCAAAATCCACTATTTGTCAACCTATGCAATCATAAAAGCGATTTCAATGTTGAAGCGCAATGGAATTTGTTTTGTTACAAGCCAGGAAAAATCACTGTGTGATGGAATTGGTGGAACAACAAAAAGACTAGCAGCTAGAGCTAGCCTTCAAAGACCATCGAATGACCAAATATTGACAGCAAAAGACATATTCGATTTCTGTGACAAGAACTTTTTTTTTTTTTTTTTTAGTGCCATCAAGTCAGTGTTGACTCATAGCGACCCAGCTACCTCTGGGCTTTCTTGGCAATGTATCACCGGAAGTAGATTACTCTCCATTGCCTCGGAAGAAAAGGCTGGCAAAGTGATAAGAACATACATGGAATAAAGTACATATTTGTTTACAAAGAAGAATCAATCAAAACAAGAAATTTCAAGAAGATGGCAAGAAAGCAGTACAATTGCTGGAACTGCCAGCTTTTGGGTCAGGAGAGGCACAAATACCCTGCTTGTTTAATCTCATGATCCAGAAACTTACTTTGTACATAGCTTATTGTATTTATACTTATGTTTCACGTTCTCATCTAACTGTAAATAGTTAAACCATTCTGGTTTGTAAAACTGTTCGATGTAACTGGTTTGTTTAAATCTAAACAACCCCTGATCTCTGGAAGGGGCGGTATAGAAAAACTGAATGATTTATTTATCATTCATTCAATCATCAGTTTGTACCGCTAGACTCAAATACACGTCTTGCGAGCAAAGTGTCAAATGATACTACCTACTTTGTGGCCAAAACTTCTAATATGGACACCGTAATACCAAACTTGAGAATATCATAACTGCTACCTGGTTATTATGTTGCTTGCATTTATGACAACAAATGGTGGATTGGCAAAATTGTTGAAGTATCAATGGAAGAAAATGATGCCTTGATAAAGTTTATGCACCCACATGGCCCTGCTAATTCATTTTACTGGCCTGAAAGACAGGACATTTGCTGGATGCCAGAACATCTCATTTCTGTGCTCTCTGCTCCATCAATTGCATAATCTGGGCGACATTATCAGTTTCAGAAACTATATTGGCAAACATGGTAAATTCAACAAAATGCAATGAAACTAGATAGTTCTGACAAAGATGAAAACTTTAGCTTGGGAACCATTGAAGATACCCACTTTGGGTAGTTTAACCTAGATTCCCAAGCCTAATCATTGGCTTGGGAACCAGACAGATACTCAAGGCTTTGAAACCTCGACGAAGAAATCAAGACTACAGACTTGGGAACCTGGACCAAGAGACCCACCCGTGGCTGGTATTGCACAACTATCGAGCGTGACCTCTACGGTGATGAGGCTGCTGGTTCAGATTCCTTGAACTGGTAGTGACAATGTCACCATGGACCAACGCAATCAAATATTTTCCTCATAAAAAATACAATAGAACAGTGGAATAACAAGCACAAATTGAAAAGCTGACCAACATTAATGTGTTATTACAATGGAAAACTCTATGACCTTTGACCCTTATTTTTCTGGCACAGTTTGGTCATCTTGAAAAAACAAAACCAACTTTTTCCAGGGGTTTGAAACATGCTCTTTCTAATGCAGCTGGTTTGAAAATGTTTCAAGATGACTCTTTTCTGCAAAAGTTGGTTGAAAATACCCCATTTTTAACGTTTAAAAAAAACCCACAAAATTTAAAGTGAAACTGTAAAGTAATGGCATTCGCTTATAAGCTGAAATTGTACATTTTGAAAGCAAAGTTATGTTACAAAAAAACAACAGAAAAATTTTACAAGGATAGCTTCATTATTACAGGAGCTACATAAGACTAAACTTTGAAATGTTTTAGTGGGTCCATTTTTTTGGCCCACTTTGAGACTTTTACGTACGCCAGTTTCGAAAAATGAAAACTCTCATTAGTTCCATTGAATACAGCATACAAAACTTGTGTATGATTGATAAGCTATTTGCTTTGCTTAAGTAACCAAGGAAATATTTTGACTCAAAATTGCAAAAATTTCAAAGGGATACTATACACGGTCACAGTATGGAATCAAACAAAAAGCTATTTGACAAATCAAACTTTACCAAAGTTAGTGAGAGTCATGTAAGATTAAACACACAAGGTTTCGCCAAAATCTGTGATGCTGAGGTGGGGCACTTTTCTAAAGCTAGACCACTTGACATGGAATGCTCCATCTCAGACATCTGCTCCATCCGCCCACTGAAGAATCCACTAACCAAGGCAAAGGTCTCCATCAGATACATGATCGGTGTTCCCAAACTGTGCACTATTTGTGCGCATACCGCTTTGCAGAGCAACCACTCTCCAGGGCCCAACAGCACCCGACTGAGATAAGTACTGACAGTGTGTTGGCAGACTGTGATATGAGCTGGCAAGATAGCTTGCAGGATTTCCTCTGCCCGTTCCAACAACAGGGAAATCTCGGCCTCGAGCTGCACACTGCTCGTACCACCTTGCCAGCTGATGAAAGCTACCGTCATGGCATTGTCAGAGAACATCCGCACCGCTTTGCTGTGTATGGTGGGGTGAAACCTTTGCAGTGCTAAGAAAAGTGCTTGCATTTCCAGGAGATTGATGGAGCACATTGTCTGGTCCATGGTCCAAACTCCCTGCTCTATAAGTCCTGACAATGAGCTCCCCAGCCCTCGAGGCTGGCATACGTTGTTAATGACATCCAGATGGTTGACTCCCGGGGCATGCTGCCTAACATCATCTCTGGTCGCAGTCACCACTGAAGTGCCAACAGTGTGTGCCTGGGGCATGGCAATGGGTGTGTCAGCGGGTGACACTATGCTAACCATCTCTGGAGTACAACCCTTTGCAGAGGCTGCATGTGAGCCCGTGCCCACGGCACCAACACAATAGTCGCTGCCATAGACCCTAGGAGTTGTAAATGACGAGACGCCATGGGTACTCCCATGCAGCGAAACTGCCAGACTTGCTCTTGCAACATCAGCATCCTGACCTGCAATAGGGCAACTCTGCCCTTGTCAGTTTAAAACCAAGCTCCAAGATATATGAGGTTCTGGGAGGGTGACAGCTGGCTCTTTGTGAGATTGACCACCCGGTAGAGTTCCTGCAGAATCTAACTCGCACTGTGGCTCGCTCGCTCGCTCTTCCCCATGGGCTTTGCCCTGATGAGCCAGTCGTCCAGGTAAGGGTGTAGCAAAATGCCCTCTTGCCAGAGGGCCGCCATGACCACCTCCATTATCTTGGTAAACATGTGGGGGAGTGGTCGCGAGGGCGAAGGGTAGGTCACAGAAATGGAAATGCCCCATTGGAACTGCGAAACAGAGATACCTCTGATGCTCCGGCTACATTGGGATATGCAAGTAGGCCTCCGTGAGATCCAGGGAAGTGAGGAACTTGCCTTCCCTGACTGCTACAATCACAGACTGTCATCTTATTTATTTATTTATTTAGCTGCATTTATATACCGCTTTTCACCAGGTCAAAGTGGTGTTACATATAGGGGTGGGGAGATTAAGTACGAGGGTAGGGCCAACACCGAGGAGGCAACATTAATGATTTTGGGATAGGACAGACTTTAGACATAGACAGGTTAGTATAGCTTTGAGTCAGAGGTTCGTTGTGGGCGGGATCAGGGGTTTGTGGGTTTTTCGGTGGGATTCGTGTTGAAGCATTCCTGGAAAAGAATGGTTTTTAGCTGTTTTCTGAAAGATGGTAGGTTGGTATTGGTTTCTGAGACAGCTCGGTAGTGAGTTCCATAAGGATGGAGCGTAAAGTTCAAAGGCTCGGTTGCAGGTCCGTTGCGAGCATTTGGTTATTTTGTGAGGGACGGTAAGGGAAACGCTGGAGGCTTGTCTAGTAGTTCTGCCGTGAGCTGGGCGGGCCAGTAGGGCGCGAAGCTGGGTGTTCTGTGTTTGATGGATGGCTTTGTGGGTGAGCAGGATGGCTTTGTATTTAGTCCTTGCTTCAAGGGGAAGAATGTGTAGTTCTTTCAGAATTGGGGTGATGTGGTCTGTTTTCTTTGCCCTCTGAATGATTCTCGCAGTGATGTTCAATGCTGTTCGGAGGGGGTTGGTCTGTGTGGCTGGGAGGCCATGGTAGATTATGTTGCAGTAGTCCAGATGTGGGAGTGTCATGGCTTGCATCACGGTTCGGAAATCCTTATGTTCTAAAAGAGGTCTGAGATGCTGCACTGTTCTTGCCTTGTGGAATATAGTTCCGGAGGTTTTTGTGATCTGTTGCTTTAAGGTGAGGGCTTGGTCAATAATAATGCCCAGGTATCTTATCTGCGGTTGTATTTTGATGCTTGTTGTTCCTATGTTGAGGTGTGTAGGTGGTGTGAAGTCTGGGTCCTTTGTTACTATGAGAGCTTCAGTTTTCTTTATATTGATGGATAAGTTGTTTGCTTGTAACCAGTCAGACACGGCTGTGAAGCACGCTGAGAGTTTGGAGTTTGCTGGGCTTGTGGTCGTAATGGGGGCGTAGAGCATGATATCATCAACATATATGTGGAAGCTGATGTTGTGAGTGCGTATGACTGGCAGAGTGGCTGGAGGTAGATATTGAAGAGCATGGCTGACAGTGTGGATCCTTGAGGTACTCCTGGTGTTGTTGGAATGGGGGGGGGGAGGTTGAGGTGCTGGTGCGGATTAGTTGCTGTCTGTTGGTTAGGTAGGATTGAAACCACTTCAATACAGTGTCCTTGATCCCAATAGTCTGTAGTCTTCATGCGGAAGCGGGGAACATGCAAACACTCTTGAGATCTAAGATTGGCTGAACAGGTAGTTCTATTTTGGGGACCACAAAATAAGAGGAGTATTGACCTCAGTCACACTGGTTTCTTGGTACTTCCATTATCGCCTTTAACTGTGGCAGCCGAGCGAGTGTCTCTTTTACGGCTTGCAGTTTTTCCGCCACCTTCCTTGCAAGGCGACACCACAAAGGCGCCCAGTATGGGCTACACCAACTCCAGTGCTTAGCCTTCCCACTGGTCAGATGTGATCCAAACCCAAGTCGGGTAGAAGTTCCATAGCCGACCTCCCACAGGAACCACCTCCAGCTGGGTCTCCCTCATCCCACTGACTTTTTGGGGGCTGTAGATGCGTAGGAGTAAAAACCTCTCCCCAACCCTCAAAACCAACGAAATGTTTGTACCTGGGCTGGATAGCGCCCCTCTGAGAAGGTGCAAACCATACTGTCCGAAAGCACCAGAAATCCCATGGCTGACTCCTCACTGGGCCCACCAGCCGCCCCAGCTTCTGCTCATCTTCTGGAAGGTTGCCTCCTTTGGTCTCGCCCAAATCCATGGCCAACTATTCTAAGAAACACAAAAAAAGAGCCTAAGCTCTCGCAGAGAGGAGAACCAAACAAAAAAAAGCGAGAGGTGTGCGGAGGTATTCTAAGGCCTCAAAGAGTAGCTTACCCTTGAACTGTAATCTGCTCAAACGAGACTTAGAGGAGACATCCGTTGACCAATTTTACAAACATAGGTAACGTCTGGTGGCCACCACTGAAGCCATACCCTTAGAGAAACTCCTAAATCAGGTCATAGAAGGCATCTGCAGAGTACGCCGCCCCAGACTCCAGCTTAGCTGCCTACTACTACTATTTAGCATTTATATAGCGCTATGCACGCAGCGCTGTACAGAAATATATGCAAAGAGACAGTCCCTGCTCGTCAGAGCTTACAATCTAGTCAAGACAACACAACACAGAGCAATAGTCAGTTCGGGGGGAAAACAATTATGGAGAAACAGAGCACTAGTTAATTCGGGGCAAAACAAATTCATGGTCCTCGTGTCATGACAAAGGACAGGAGTAAGGTCAGGACAAAGGATAGAAGTCAGGATCTGAAAGCAACAGTGAAGAGGTGGGTTTTCAACCTGGACTTGAAGAGGGCCAGGGAGGATGCCTGGCGTATAGACACAGGTAGGTTGTTCCAGGCGTACGGTGCAGCAAGTTGAAAGGAGCGAAGTCTGGAGTTAGCGGTGCGAGTGGAGGGCCTAGATAGAAGTAATTTGTTAGAAGAGCAAAGTTCCCGAGAGGGGGTGGAGAGAGAGACGAGAGATGAAAGGTATTGAGGGGCTGTAGAGCAAATACATTTATAGGTCAGGAGGAGAAATTTTATTTGGATGCGGAATTGGATAGGGAGCCAGTGAAGCGACCTGAGAAGAGGAGCAATGTGGGCATGGCGAGGCTGGTGGAAGATTAGTCGAGCAGCATAATTTTGAACAGATTGAAGGGAAAAGAGATGGCTCACAGGGAGACCAGCAAGGAGTAGGTTGCAGTAGTCAAGGCAATAGAAGATTAAGGAGTGGACAAGCATTTTAGTGGTGTGTTCACAAAGGAAGGGGTGGTTTTTGCTAATGTTGTAGAGAAAGAAGCGGCAGCTCTTAGTTACGTGTTGGATATGTGTGGAGAAGCAGAGAGAGAGAGAGGAGCCAAAGATACCTCCCAGGTTGCGGGCAGAGGAAACAGGAAGGATCATGGAGCCATCCACGGAGACCGAGAAGGGAGGGAGAGGAGGGGAGGAATTGGGCGGGGGGGGGAGACAAGGAGTTCAGTCTTGGCCATGTTCAGCTTCAAGCAGCAGTGAGACATCCAGGAAGTGATGTCAGAAAGGCAGGCAGAGATCTTGGTCTGGATTGCTGGAGAGATATTAGGTGTAGAGAGGTAGATTTGGGAGTCATCGGCATAGAGATGGTACTGAAAGCCATGGGAGGAGATAAGCACACCAAGGGATTGGGTACAGAGAGAGAAAAGGAGCAGACCCAGGGCGGATCCCTGGGGTACACCAACATGGAGCAGGGTGGGAGAGGAGGAGGGGGAGCCGCCAGAGCATACACTAAAGGAGCGATGGGAGAGGTAGGAGGAGAACCAGGAAAGTATGGAGCCCTTGAAACCAAGCGAGGAGAAGATTGTGGTCAACAGAGAGGTCGAGAAGGATGAGGATGGAGTAGAGGCCCTTAGATTTAGCCAGGAACAAATCACTGGAGACTTTTGTAAGAGCCGTTTCAGTGGAGTGTAATGGACGGAAGCCGGATTGTAGAGGGTCCAGGAGGGCCTGAGAGGTGAGGAAGTCGAGGAAGCGGCGTTGGGACTGCTCGTTCTAGTTTAGATATGAAGGGAAGGAGGGAGATGGGTCGATAATTGGAAGGACAGGTGGGATCGAGTGAAGGTTTCTTGAGGAGAGGTGTGACCACGGTGTGCTTGAAGTCAGCAGAGAGTGAAAGGTTGAGAATAAGAGATGGAAGGGATAATGGTTGGGGATAGGATCAGAAGACCCTCTACAGGTGGTGGGTTTGGAGGAAGAAAGAAGGAGTGCGGTTTCCTCTTCAGAGATCGTAGGGAAAGAGGAGAGGGTAGTAGAGGAAATATGGATGGGGGAGAATTGGGGAGGAGGGGAGGTAGATGAGGAAGTGGGGAATTGGAGGGTAATCTTGTGGATTTTGTCACGGAAGTAGTCGGCCAGGGTTTGGGCAGACAGGGAGGGCAGGACCAGGGGCGGGGGCACCTTGAGGAGAGACCTGAGGGTATTAAAGAGGCAGCGAGGATCGGAGGCAAGAGAGTTGGTCAGGTGGATGTAGTATTCTTGTTTGGCAAGTGCTAAGGCTGACTGGAATGAGCCAAGTATGAATTTGAAGTGTATAAAGGTCTTCCGGGGAGCGGGATTTGATCCATGCACGTTCAGCAGAACGGGCACAGGTGCGTAAATAGCGGGTTGTGGATGAAAGCCAGGGCTGGGGTGCAGAACGTCTGACAGGATGTGGGGTAGGTGGGGCAAGGGTGTCCAGAGCCAAGGATAGTGCAGCATTATAGGAGGTTACTGCCTCATCGACGGACTTGGAGGACATAATGGAGGGAAGAGATGGAGAGATGGTGGAGAAGAGGATCAAGGGATCAATATTATGAAGGTTTCTAAATAGGTCGGAGACAGGATGAGGTTGAGATGGCGGACGCTGAAGATTAAAGCTTAAAAGGTGATGGTCAGATGACGGAAGGATTGAGTTATGGAAGTTCAAGGGAGAGGAATTAGAGAAGAGTATCAGGTCAAGGTAGTGGCCGTGCTGGTGGGTGGGGGCAGTGGAACAAAGTTGGAGATCAAACGAGGAGGTGAGGGCGAGGAGCTTTGAAGCGTGGGGATCGAAGGGGTTATCGACGTGAATGTTGAAAATCGCCAAGATAAGAGTGGGGGAAGAAGTCGGTAAGGAAGGTAGATACGGATTTGTTGGGTGGGCGATAGATAACAGCTACTCGGAGGGAAAGAGGTGTGAAGAGGCGAATGGAGTGGACTTCAAAAGAGAGAGAAAGGAGTGAGACTGAGGCAGCAGGAGGGGTCAGAATTGGCAAAAGGGAGAAAGCAGAAGCCCAACACCATCACCGCGGCCAGTGGAACGAGGTGTATGGGAGAACTGGTAGCTCCCATGACAGAGAGCAGTAGTAGATGCGGTATCATCTGGGAGGAGCCAGGTCTCAGGGCAAGATGTAGAGCGTTAGAGATGAAGAGATCATGGGTAAAAGCAAGTTTATTAGAGACTGATTGTGTGTTCCACTCTCCCGTTCTCATGTGCCTTATGGAAGGGGAAAGGAGGGGGATATGGATATGGATGAGGTTGGACAAGTTGCATGAGGATTTCTTTCCAGAGTAAGTCAGAGATGTAGAGGGGCCGGGGGGGGCGGTAACGGTGGGTAGCTCTGGATGAGTGTGCCTTCCGTGAGGCACATGAGGGAAGGGGAGTGGAAGGGGGATATTGATGATATTAGACAGGTTACATGGGGATCTCTTCTTAGCGTGAGACAGAATTCTAAAGGGGCCAGGATTGAGGTTGGTATCTCTGGATGAGTGAGTGGCGCATGAGGGAGGAAGAGTGGAAGGGGAAAGGAGAGGGATATGGATGAGATTAGAAAAGTTATGTGAGGAACTCTTCTTAGAGTGAGAAAGAAATCTGGGGGGGGGGGGGGGGGGGAGGGGAGGGTGCCAGGGTTGGGGTTGATATTACCTGATGAGAGAAGAAGCAGTAATAGAGAGCGGGGTAAGGAGGAGGAGGCAGTATGGCGGAAACGAGGGTGAGGTTGCCTTAAAGAGAGAGGGGCTGGATGAATGAGGGGGAGGGTTTGATGAAGCTCAAGAGCAGATGCTAGGTTAGAAGACAGGATGGAGGGAGAGGTGAGGAAGAAGAGGGGGGAATGGGGGGGGATGAATGAGGGTGCTGGTAGGAGTGGAGGCAGTTGGGGAGTATGAGGAAGAGAAGGACAATGTGATGTGGGGCCATAGGAGTAGTGGGGCTATGCAGTGTATGTTAACTTACAAGCAATGAGGTGGCAAAGGATTCTACACACTATGCAGTATATGGTAAGTTATCTTGCGAGCAATGGGTAGCAATGGATTCAGCAGGCATGCAGCAGAAGTCCTCTTACAAGCGATGGGTTCAGTAGGCCATGCAGTGCAGGATGGCTAGTTTATTGTGTGCTGTTTACCGAATGGGTGGCTCAGTTTGGGACAGCTTGACTCAGAATGTGAAGATATGGGTCTCGATGGTGGTCGGGAGGGTAACAGTTATGGCCCGTGCCGAAGGGCCACGCCTAAGGGCCCTCTGGCAGGGCCCTCCGGCACGGGCACGCTGGAGATTTTAAAGGTTCCCGCGTCGGGCCCCAATTGGCCTATGATGGGGGGCAAGAGGGGCTTCTTACCTCCTGCTCCCTGTCCCGATGCTGATCGGGGCGCTCAATGGAGGGCTGGAGCCGGTGCTGCCTCCAGGGGTAAAGACCCGCAGTCTCTATGATGCCCTGTGCCAAGTGCAGAGAGGCCCTGGCCACAAATGCCCTACAGACCAAAACTTGTAGCGACAGGTTATTAATGTCGTAGGCCTACTTCAGTAAGGTTTCCAACTTCTGGTCTTGATATCCTTGAGTGCATCGTTCCCTTCCATCAGTATGGTGGTCTTCTTGGTGACTGCCGAGACTTCTGCGTCGAAATTACGGGGAAAGAAGGGCCTACTCATGTTCTGGGCCATGGTCCTCGTGTCCTTCAGGATGGCTTCTGGGACCTCCCACTCATCCTGAATCATTAATTTGATCACTCTATGCATTGAAAGAAACTAACTGCGGCTTTTGGACCACCTGAAAGAGTGGATCCTCCAAGGAGATTTCCTCCTCGGAGGCCCCCTGCACCCATGTTCAGAGTCCGTAAAGAGTGTGATATGAGCGCTGGCAGCTCTTTCCAGTGGAACGCCCATACAATTTGAGAGTCCTCCTGTGGGATTTCACCTTCTTCCAATTCCCCCGATTCTTCCATGTCGGGTTTGCCCCTAAGTTCTGTATTGTTTCCCAAGGGGAGGGCGCCCGTCTCCTCGCCAAGGTGGAATCGTCTTCATCGTCACCTTTTTGGCTTCCGTCGTTCAAGTGGCCCCTATCGGATCCAGTCCATGCTGTTTCATGCAGAAAGCCTTATGCATGAGCAACACAAATTCTGGAGTAAACCCCGACATCGGTGATGTATACCTCAGAAAAAGTCCTTAAACACAGAGGAACAAGGGGGCGGCAGCTCCATGCTCTTGAGGATCTGCCTCTCCACTTCATCCAGGACTGGTGGGGCCCCAGGACCCTCCCTGGGACAATCCACTCAAGGCCTGCATACTCCTCTCAGTTCCAGTGGGGGTCCCGTTCCCTCCAAGAGACAGTCATACAGAAAGCATGACTCCGCTTCACGGCAACACCCTGCCGTGGAGATGGAACTGTGCCTGGAGCCGCACGTAAAACATGTGGCCTTGGCTGGCATTGTAGCCTACAACAGGAGGAGCATTCTCAAACAGATGCCACTGTCTGAAGAGAAACAGCTATGCAAAGTGTCATAGCTACTACCTTTGCTCAACTCCTATTACTATATTCTTTTTACTTTCACTTTAAAAATCCTGCACTGAAAGAAAGCCCCTAAAAAATAAGAAAAAGTGACAGTAAAGATCCCCCTGCAGTGCAAACTGAAGTTGAGAAAATGGTGCCAATTCCTGCCAGTACAAAATGGCCTCGAGGCAGCCACGTGATCTCCGTCGGCCTGCCTTTGCCTGGCCTGACAGGTACCGCCAAAATCTGCAGCAGCACTTTCCAACTGAAAACCCCCCGATCTTAACTCGCTGAGATGTAAATCTAACAGAGTGACTCCTGAGGCTTCTCCCTCTTCTGTGTGCAACCGCTGTCACCCGCTGCCAACGAGAAGTCACCGAGCGTTGCTCAGGGCCAAACACACTTTCATTACCTGTTCGCCGAGTGCTGACAGCTGCTCCTCACTCACTCAGGAGCCGCTGAGTCTGCCTGTAAGCCAGCAAATCACTTCTCCTCCCGTCCAGAGGGTCCAGCATTTCTCGCAATTGCCCTGGGTTTGTTTTGCCTTTTTTTAAACTTTAACTTTGTTAAGGCAGACAACGAGCCCTACCAATGATCCAAATAATAGAAATTACTGCTAATAATAAACTATGCTCCTTGTCTGTCTCTTCAGTGAGCCCAGACTCTGGGATCAGCTCTCTCCAGCTGCTTGGAGGCCAAGTTTACTGGGTGATGGGTGATGCCAGCTGCCTAAGAACACTGATGTCAGGGATGACATGCTCAGTCTCCAAGCTGCTGATGAGAGCTGACAACCCAAATGTCAGGGAATGGAGAAACGATAAGAAAGGTAAAATTAGACCTTACCTGCTAATTAGCTGTGGAGGTCCCCTTTGATTTTTTTTTTTTGTTTCTTCTAACCGCAAAAACAGACCATGGGAGCCAAGATCTGGCCAGAAAAAAATGCCTCCCCCTTCTGCATCTCTTTCTACACACGCCCTGTCTGCCTGCTGGTGCGCTTCCACGCTGAAGAAAGAAACCTTCCCAGAGCCACACTGTCAACAGCCTTCTCCCCGCGCTGCGCAGAAGAGGAACATAAAGAAGGTGGGGCCAAAGGAGCTGCCACTGCTGATACCACACATCTCCCTTACTTACAGGCACCCTGAAACTGCTGTTTTTGTCCCTTCCCTGTCTTGCACACAGCCACTGTCACCGGCGTCAGGGCAGGAGGTGAGGAGAAAATGCTGCCTGCAGCCTTGCCTTTCATATCCTGGGTTCGGGAGCCACTGCTGATGATTTGAGAATATCAGAACTCACAATACCCCCAACTTGCTTCCTGGGGGGTGGGGGGGAAGACTCCCCCCCCCCCCTTTAAAACTTGAACTTTATGTAAAGCACAGTTACTTACCTGTAACAGGTGATCTCTGGGAACAGCAGGAATAAGTCTTCACATATGGGTACGTCAGTACCGACGGAGCCTGCGCGGGAATGCTCCCCAGCGTCCAATCAAAAAGCTTTTGGGAGCATCCCTCAGCGCCTGCGTGCTGCCTTCCCGCCTTTCCAACTGTCTCTCCTCAGTTGAGTTTCATAGCTGAGACGAGAGAGAAAGAGGAAAGGAAAGATAGATATAAAAATACAACTCCTAGGGGAGGTGGGCGGGTTGTGAAGACTTATTCCTGCTGTTCCCAGAGATCACCTGTTACAGGTAAGTAACTGTGCTATCTCCAGGAACAAGCAGGAATGAGTCTTCACATATGGGGACTCCCAAGCTAAGATGCCTGGAGCCATAACATGTTGAAGATTGAAAACATGCTACATCTCATATGGCCAGGCATCCTGAGGATGGAGGGCAGGAGTTGCATAGAGAGGAGCTGCAGAAAAGCCAGCTAACCTAAGAAAGGACTACCCTCAAGGAGTCCATGTATGTAAGATCATTATCAAAAGATATATTGAAATGAACAAGCACCATAATACTGAAATGAACAATCACCATATGACGCTCACCTACTGGATTGCAGGAAGTAGAGAGGCTGATGGAGTCTACTGGGGATCCAGTAGAATAATGTTCAAGGTGACCTCACTGGAGTGAAGGTGGAGGTCAACATCTGGAAGTGAGAGGTGACCCCAGGATTCAATTAGGGTAACACAAACACGGCAGGTCATCAGTGGGAAGCTTTATGGAAAGCTGAAAACTCTTTTGGCTACAGAAGTATTCAGAGGTAGGAGCAAAAGAGGAAGACTGACCGATCTGGACAAACAGACCTAGTTCTTGAGGGAGGAAAGGGTATGAGAAGAACCCCATACTCCCAAGAAAGGACAGATGTTTGAGGACTTGAATCTGAAATCCACCATGTCTTTCCTAACTGGTGAGAGGTAGGAAGACATTGGGGCATGGAGCTTCAGGGATACGTAAACCTAGGATACGGTAGGGCTGTCAGTTCCACAGCAGTGGTTGTGTGCAAAATATCCGAAACATACTGTGGAACAGTATGAAGCTGTGCAAGCCCACTGTCAGAACCATACAGGAAGGTAAAAACCTTTATGAGCATAGACAGTCAGGAGATAAGTATGGAAATACATATCTACCTATAATAAGTATCCGGACAGATACACACATATATGTAGAGATGTGTGTGTGTGTATGTATATAGATATATCTATCTATATATATATATGTATATAGATATATATATCTATAATAAGATCTAAAGGGCATAGCATATGCACACTTAGCTGACAGACAAATACATCTACAGAGATGTGTATAGGTATAGGTATAGGGATAGATAGATAGATAGATAGATATAGATATAGATATATATATAGATATAGATAGATAGATATAGATAGATAGATATACCTTAATATATAGGTCTAAAGATAGATGCCTGCAGTAAGCAGACAGAGTCATGCATATCAGGACATTCACATGGAGATGTGAAGGGAAAAGATTCCTCTAAGAACAAGGAGGTGAAACCTACTTGAGAGATATATAGAGAATCTATTCCCCCAGAGATGATGGTAAAGGAATGCTATCCAGTGAATTACCAGGATGGTTACGTGAAAAAATAGAGGATGATATCAGTCTGTAAACAGCAAGTCCGGAGTCCTGTGGAACTCCAGCATGGTAAAAGGACAGAAACGCACAGGATGAGATACCAGGTTGACCTACGTGAGGGACAAAGGAGGTATCATGCGTTTTTCAGATTAATATGTGCTGTCCTTGAAGTGTTAGGATACCATGAGGACAAGCTGCAAGAAAAAAAGTGTATATTCCCTAAGGAAGGGGATAACTCTTAGACTTTCACGAGGAGAAGGCTTATGTCCTTTTCCCTCTTTTTTTTTTTTTTTTTTTTAAAAAGAAGATAGCAGGGTATGAAGAACCCTCACAGTCATAGGGGATGATTGAGGAAGCATTTCTCAACCATGATGGATAGCCATTAGATAACACTCTATGCTCTCTAGCAAGGGCCCATAGTGGAAAGCTTCTCAGTAGGATTGCAGAGAGCATTATGCAGGAGAACTGGGATGTAGAACTGGCTGATGGAGTAAACTGACAGCCACGTCTACTACGTTGCCAAATCCAGAGATTGGAGATGGCAAGGGTAGAAGATAGTGTAAGAAGCCTGTAGTGAAAAGATTATCCAAGAAAGATGTAGAAAACTTTCTTGGAATCACTACTAAGGCTAGACAGGAGTGGTGGAAGACAAAACTGGGACTTGTGGAAAAGTACCAGTAGTCAAGCACTGGACTCCTGCAGGGGCAGCTACTGAACAGGACAACAGGGAGAGTCGGTCTGTGTCAAACAGAGAAAACAGACTGAACAAAGAGAGCAAGCTGTCTCTGTCTGCAGAGCTGCCTAGATAAAGAAAGGAGTTTACTCAGGAGAAGAAACTCTACAGTGAAAAGAAAGACAAGAAAAGTCTTTCAATGGTATGGTACCACTCTTACAGGGGAAAACCTGGTGAAGAGGGTAGAGATAGAAGCTGAAGAAGGACTCACCACATGGTAAGTCCCTGGAAGGAAAAAATGCATGCTGGTACAGAGAAACTATCATGTGATAGTTGCTAAACCTCTCTTCTAGTCAGGAAGAGGTGGAAAACTCTGTAACTTATAGACATGAATAGCCTGACAGTTCAGCATAGTGAAGAGTAATGGATTTCCTGAGAATAGGAATCCCTGAGCAGAGTTTTGAATGGAAAAAACAGTGAAAAACTTCTGCTGAAAAGGAATTAAGTGTAGTTATAAAAAGATTAATCAGAAACCTATGGTTACTGTGTTTATTCAGCCTGGCTAGAGTTTGGATTCCTCAGACCAGGGCGAGACTTCCCCTGCTTGGGAATAACCGAATGATGGGCAGGAGAAGAGGAAAACCTCTTTCTTTTAGGGAAAGAAGGTTTGGTAGGGCATTTCCTACCTGCTGAGGAAGGAGAGGGCTTAGGATGGCCCTCAAACAGGAAAGTCAGTGGAGCAATGAGCAACCTGACGTAAGAACTCCTTATTGAAGAGATTTTCTCCAGTACAAGGAGTATTACTCAGTCTTTGTTGTGCCCATCTACTCAAGTCTGAGGCTTGGAGCCAGGCTTTACGACGTGCTCCTATGGCTATAGCAGAAGTTCTGCTAACAGACTTCAAAGAGTCTAGGGAAGCACGAGAAAGAAACCAAGAGATATTTTGGCTATGACTAAGAAGTAAGGAATAGTCTGCAGCCCTGGGTTCTGATAGAAAAGGAGACAAAAGAGATAATTTCTTTGTGATCTCCTGAAGGGATAGACTCATATAGAAAATATATGAGAGAATCCTTGTTGCCAGCATAGATGTTTGGAAGGTTTGACGTCCAAAGGCATCCAGTGTTCTAGATGCACGCCCTGGCAGGAAAGAAGAATGTTTTTTCTTGCTTTTTACTTTCCTCATTGCTGATTCCACTACAATGGAATGATGGGGAAGTTGAGGCTTTTGAAATCCTGGAGAGGGGGGCACATGATACAGAAGATCAGTTGCTGTAGGAGGTGAAGAAACCCTTAAAGGTTTTTCCCATACCCTCAGAAGATGATTCTGCAAAGAGTGATGTAAAGGAAGCCTTATATTTTCCTTTTCTGCAGAAAAATCTTGAGAAGACTCATAGCCAGGGATAGGAATATTAAGGAAGGTTGCCATGTCAAGGAGAAATTTCTGATAAAGAAGGATCTCCGATGGGAACCATCCTTGGACAGGTTAAACCTGAAAAGGAAGCCTGGGTACCAGAGGATGTACCTGTCCGGTGCAAAACAGGATTTGTAATGGATAGATACTGGAACTGGCCATTATGAGTTGAGACAGTCAGTAGTGCATCATCCATGCCAGGTATCGACTCCAAACTAGGTATAGAAAGGAGCGACCCAGATGAACAAAGCATGGAAGGAGCTGGTCCCGATGATACTGCCGGTACCGACATTGATACCGATACCGGTAGCTGTGCTGGAATCGCCGAAGCAGTCAGCGGAGGTTGCTCAAACGGTACCGAGGAAACTCAAAAGTCTCGGTGGATATCCTCGGTACCGCGCATCCGGAATCGGTGCGTGTCGGTTCCGAGATGCGTCGGTACCCAGTCTTCCAGACTAGATATCGATTCTAGACTTGGCATCGAAGGAAGCGAATCTATCGATGCATGTCTAGATGGTACCGGCGCCAGGGGTCGTATCGACGGAGCTGCCGATACTGGAAAGTCAATCTGGGTATCGATCGGTCCCGATGGCACCGAGTACACCAGATGACGATCCCTGGTGATGAGTGAATCGCTCAACACCAGTGCCGATGCCGGGTTATCGGTACCGCTCAAAGCGGATGCCACCCCCGAGCATGGCTCAGGTATGTTCTGTGAGGGGTGAGCCCCAGGAACAACCTGAAACCCCTGAAATGCTTTGGAGCCCGAAGACTCCCACCGGGGTTTTAATGCCAATGGGTTCTTGAGGGCAAGGCCGGAGCCGTCAGCATGCTGAGCATGAGACATACCACTCAAGGATTGGTTAGTCTTAACAGACTGTTTGTGGGTTACCTGATCCTGAAGAGAAGAAATGGCTGGTGTCCTGACACAGGGAGGGAAAACGGTATCGAGGGAAACTCGAAATAGAGAATCTCTTCTCACAGCATTGTAGCCTGACGGTTCAGGGGAAAAGGGGTCAGGGCCCAAACAGGTTAGACACCAGCTATTGGAGTCTAAAAAGAAAACTGTATTTCCACAGTGAAGGCACTTCTTAGGAGAAGAAGGCTCCATGATGGAGAGGCCTTATAGGCCCAAAACTTAAGATAAAAACTGAGGGAAAGTCTCCCTCAGTTTGAGAAAAAGAAAAAACCCCACCGGCGGTACCGGTGGCGGCGGGAAAACAGCCGTGACCACAAGAAAACAAGAATTGAAAAAATTAGAGAAAAAAGTTTCTGCGGTGACAGGAGGACGTCCTGCCGGCTCCGCGGAAAAACGAAAACTAAGGAGAGACAGTTGGAAAGGCAGCATGCAGGCGCTGAGGGATGCTCCCAAAAGCTTTCTGATTGGACGCTGGGGAGCGTTCCCGCGCAGGCTCCGTCGGTACCGACGTACCCATATGTGAAGACTCATTCCTGCTTGTTCCTGGAGATTAGAAGATCCTGCAGAGTGCAGTGTGGAATGCTTAAAGGATGGTTGCCGGTACTGGCTGTCAGGAGCAGCGACCATCATTACTACATTGTCCATGCCAGGTATCGACTCCAAGCTTGGTATAGAAGGGAGCAATCCTGTTGAAAAAAGCATGGCAGGAGTTGGCCACAATGCTACTGTGGATACCGGTACCGATGTCGGAGTCGAGCCCAACAGAGACATCGGAGCAGTCATCAGTGACCGTTCAATCGGTACCGAGGTAACCGAAAACCTCCGGGCGCTATCCTCGGTACCGAGCCACCGGTATCGATCAGTGTCGGTACCAAAGCGTATTGGTACTGAGTCACCCAGACTAGAGATTGATTCCAAACTCGGTATCGAGGGCAGCTCAAATCGGCCTCGAGGGAACCGAGAGTTGCGGATCCGCATCATCGGAACCGAGCCTTCGGTACCGCCGAGAGCCGGTACCAAGGCGAGTCGGTACACAGTCCTCCAGACTGGAGATCGATTCGAGACTCGGCATCGAAAGAAGCGAGGCTATCGATGCACGTCTGGAGGGTACCGACGTCAGTGGTAGTATCGGTGCTGGTACCGATAATGGAAAGTCAGTCTGGAGTGTATCCACCGGTCCCTTAGGCACCGAGGATGCCAGATGACCATCCATGGTGAGGAGTGTGTCATCCAACACCAGTGCCGATGCCGGGGTATCGGTACTGCTCGAAGCGGCTGCCATCACCAGATACGGCTCAGGTATGTTCTGTGAGGGGTGAACCCCAGTAACAACCTGAAACCCCTGAAAGGCTTTGGAGACCGAAGACTCCCGCCGGGGTTTTGAAGCCAGTGGGCCCTCGAAGGCAAGGCCGGAGCCGTCTACATGTTGTGCATGAGACCTACCACTTGAGGGCTGGCTAGTCTTAACAGACTGTTTGTGGGTTACCTGATCTTGTGTGGAAGAAGAAGGGGACAGTGCCCCGAGGTTGGAGGGAAACCGTGTATCGAGGGAACCTCGATGTTGAAAACCTCTTCTCACCAAACTTTTGTCAGGACCCAAGCAGGTTAGACACCGATTTCGGGGGTCTAAAAATAAAGTTGTACTGCCACAGTCTGAACATTTCTTGGAGAAAATGGCTGGCGGTTCCATGAAGGAAAGAAGAGCCTGAAGGCCTAAGAAACAGTGGGACACTATGAAGAAAAAATATCCCGTGAAAAAGGAAGATTTCACAAGAAAAGAAAAGAAAACACCGGTGGTACCGGTGGCGTCAGGAAGACAGACAGACCACAAGAAAACTAAAGAAATAAAACAAGAATTTTCTGCGGTGACAGGAGGACGTCCTGCCGGCTCCGTGGAAAACGAAAACTAACTGAGGAGAGGCAGTTGGGAAAGGCGGGAAGGCAGCACGCAGGCGTGGTGGGATGCTTCCAAAAGCTCTTTGATTGGACGCTGGGAAGCGTTCCCGCGCAGACTCCGTCAGTACTGACGATACCCATATGTGAAGACTCATTCCTGCTTGTTCCTGGAGATTGAGTCTTCACATATGGGGACTCCCAAGCTGAGATGCCCAGAGGGAGTCCTAGCATGTTGCGGATGTAGAAGAGCCATGCTACTCCCCAGAACCTCAGGCATCCTGGGGATGGAGGGTAGGAGTTGAATACAGAAAAGGTGCTGTGGAACAGCTGAACTAGAACAGAACCTCTACAGAGAAGAACCCTATAGAGAGGAGATCTAGTGGTAAAAATTGAGATATGGGCCTCCCTTGTTGGCATTGCAAGTCTACTGAGGTTGATATGGATCTGTTAGAAGAACCATTGGAAAACCTCAAGGAGTACCTCACTGAGAAGTAGAGGTAAGAAAAGTAGAAAAACAAGTGGAGGTCAGAACCCCTCAGGGTGAAGAAATAGCCTACATGGACTGTTTCTACTGCCAGTCCAGCTGGGTCAGACTCCTTTTTCTTTTGGTCCTAGGAGTGGATTTTTCTTGGACCAACACAGCTTAAGCTTTCTTAATGGTACCTTCTGCGTCTTCCGCTGAAATCCTACCTCTCTTTCCCTACCCCATTTTCTCCCTGGGGCTATTTCTTCACCCTGAGGGGTTCTGACCTCCACTTGTTTTTCTACTTTTCTTACCTCTACTTCTCAGTGAGGTACTCCTTGAGGTTTTCCAATGGTTCTTCTAACAGATCCATATCAACCTCAGTAGACTTGCAATGCCAACAAGGGAGGCCCATATCTCAATTTTTACCACTAGATCTCCTCTCTACAGGGTTCTTCTCTGTAGAGGTCCTGTTCTAGTTCAGCTGTTCCACAGCACCTTTTCTGTATTCAACTGCAGAACTGCTATCAGTAATCTGTGAACTATCATTAAAATCATCTCTAATACCTGAAGATTGGAGGATTGCCAATGTAACACCAATTTTTAAAAAGGGTTCCAGGGGTGATCCGGGAAACTACAGACCGGTGAGCCTGACGTCAGTACCGGGAAAAATGGTAGAAACCATCATAAACAATAAAATTACTCAGCATGTAGATAGTCACAACCTAATGGGAGACAGCCAAATGATAATTACACTTACCTGGTAATTGTAGTTCCTTGAGTTACGACAGTTCAGTCCTCTACCTCTGGGTTGTCAATCTCCTCCTGCAGCTAGGAGACTGGTATGTCAGAATGATGACATCACTGGATATAGCCTGCTGCACTCCCACTCGCATCCCAGTGTGAACTATAACAAAGCAGACTCAAAGGAGCAACAAATAAGTAGCTAATCATGAAAAATCACTACCTCTGAAGGATATGTACTCCCCCCCCCCAACAAGGCTTTCATACGACCTGCCCCGTCATTGAGAAGGAAACAAAGCACAAAAGAAATGAAAAAAAATGCATACTCACCTGTAAACATCTGCCGCCTGCCACCCATCGAGAATCCCCTGACACATCCGGGCGGGAAGGAGGACTGAACTGTCGTAACTCAAGGAACTACAATTACCAGGTAAGTGTAATTATCATTTCCTTATCGTTCCTCCAGTTCAGTCCTCTACCTCTGGGATGTACCAGAGCAGTGATTAATGGGAGGGACCCTTCCAGCCGGCAGATAAAACCGCCGCGCCGAAACGAGCATCCGAGACAGCTGCCACATCCAGACGGTAATGCTTGCTGAACGTGTGCAGCGTGGACCAAGTGGCAGCTCTGCAAATGTCCGCCGGCGGAATCAAGGCATGCTCCGCCCAAGACGTCGCCTGCGCCCTAGTAGAATGCGCTCTGAGCCCCACCGGCGCAATACGCCCTTGAAGCAGGTAAGCGGACACAATTGCTTCCCGAAGCCAACGGGCGATGGAGGCCTTAGCTGCCGCCTCCCCTTTGTGCACGCCGCCGAACAGAACAAACAAGTGCTCCGACTTCCGGAACGGCTCTGTGACTGACAGATACCGACGCAATACTCTCTTCACGTCCAGCCGCCAAAGACCGCGATCTGAGGTGTTACCCCCCAAGGCCCCCAGAACGGGCAAACATACGGTCTGGTTCATATGAAAGGGGGACACCACCTTCGGCAAAAAGGACGGAACCGGCCGCAACATCACCTTTTCCTTGGAAAAAGATAAGAAAGGCTCTCGGCACGATAAAGCCTGCAGTTCGGAAACTCTCCGCGCAGAATAGCCACCAGAAACACCGTCTTGAAAGTCAAATCCTTCAACGACGCCCGACACAAGGGCTCAAAGGGGGATTCGGTCAGCGCTGTGAGAACGAGATTCAAGTCCCACGGCGGCACCTGCACTCGACGGACCGGGCGCAACCGAGAAGTCGCTCGGAGAAAACGACCCACGTCAGGATGGGACCCTAACGGTACCCCATTGACCTTGCCACGATAACAGGAAAGGGCTGCCAGTTGAACTCGCAATGAACTAGCCGCGAGCCCTTTCTCAAAGCCGTCCTGAAGAAATTCCAATATCATCGGAACGGAAGCCGAGCCCGGCCGAACCTGGCGAGCCATACACCAATCTTCAAAGATACGCCAGACACGCACATAAGTAAGGGAAGTGGAATGTTTCCGCGCCTTCAGTAAAGTCGCGACCACCGCCGACGAATAACCTTTCTTCAGGAACTTAGCCCTCTCAATGGCCAAACCGTAAGCGAGAACCGATCCACTTGTGGCATGACCAGGGGCCCCTGAAGTAAGAGATCCGCCCTCGATGGCAACCGCCACGGATCCCCGTCCAGGAGACGGATGAGATCGGCGTACCAAGGATGCCGCGGCCAATCAGGTGCCACCAACAGCACCCTTCCGGCATGCGCCCCGATCTTCTGGAGCACCCGGCCTATCAGCGCCCAGGGTGGGAACACATAGAGAAGCCCGTTCGACGGCCACTGACGGAGCAAGGCGTCGATGCCCTCCGACATGCGCTCCCGACGCCTGCTGAAGAAACGGCCGACTGAAAGGTCGCCATGAGATCCATGACCGGAGTTCCCCAGCATCGAACTATCCGTCGGAAGATCTCGGGATGAAGCTCCCACTCCCCGGCATCCACCTGAACTCTGCTGAGGAAGTCCGCGGTGACATTGTCTTTGCCGGCAATGTGCGCTGCCGAGAACGCAGTCAAGCGAGGCTCCACCCACGCGAACAACTCGTCGGCCTCTGCCTCCATCGCGGCACTGCCGGTGCCGCCCTGTCGGTTGATGTACGCTACCGTCGCCGAGTTGTCGGACAGCACACGCACCGGCTGACCGCGTACGGACCCTTCGAACGCCTGAAGACCTCGGAACATCGCCCGAAGCTCCAGACGGTTTATCGCCCACGAGGCTTCCAGGGGAGTCCAAAGCCCCTGCGCAAATTGGGCCCCGCAGTGGGCTCCCCAGCCCCTCAGACTGGCATCCGTCAGCAGCGGAATCCATTCCGGCTGTTCCAGAGGCAGACCGGCCGCCAGGGACGACGGGCGCAGCCACCAACGAAGAGAGTGCCGCACCTTGCCCGGGCAAAGAAGACGCTTGTTCAAGGAATCCCGCTGATGCGACCAACGACGGAGCAAAGCCCTCTGAAGAGGACGCATATGAAATCGAGCCCACGGCATGACTTCCAGGGTCACTGCCATGGTGCCCAACACCCGTAGGTAATCCCACGCTAATGGTGCCGACACAGACAGACAGAAAGCGCCGCACCAAGGCCCGCAAGCCCTCGGCCCGCTGGCGCGGGAGAAACACGCGACCCTCCTCCGTGTCGAACCGGACACCCAAGTATTCGAGGGCCTGAGACGGCTGCAGCCGGCTTTTGGTCGGGTTGACCACCCAACCCAGGTCTTGCAAGAACCAAACTACGCGGTCCGTTACCCGGCGGCTTTCCTCCGCAGACTTGGCTCGGATCAACCAATCGTCCAGATAAGGATGGACCAGGATCCCTTCCTTGCGCAACGCCGCCGCCACCACCACCATAATCTTGGTGAACGTCCGCGGTGCCGTTGCCAAGCCGAACGGCAAAGCCTGAAACTGATGATGACCCCAAGGAAGGGCGAATCGCAAAAAACGCTGGTGAGCCTCTCGAATGGGAATGTGCAAATACGCTTCCGATAGGTCGAGAGACGTCAAGAATTCGCCTTGCCGTACCGCCACTATGACGGAGCGCAACGTTTCCATCCGAAAGTGTGGCACCCTTAAGCATCGATTCATGCCTTTCAAGTCGAGAATGGGCCGCAGCTTGCCGTCCTTCTTGGGCACTACGAAATAAATGGAGTAGCGACCCACGCCGTATTCGGCTCTGGGAACTTGCACCACTGCGCCCAACTGCATCAGCCGTTGCAAGGTTTCGCGAACGGCCACCGTTTTCTGGGGACCCCTGCAAGGAGACAGAACAAAGGAATCCCGAACGGGCCACGCAAACTCCAGGGCGTATCCGAACTGAATGATTTCTAGCACCCACTGATCGGACGTGATGAGGGTCCAAGCGGGAAGAAACTCCCGAAGCCTCCCGCCTATGGGAGGTTCCCCCGCCGAGACCCGCCTCGCTTCATTGGGGCTTCCGCATGGCGGACCCCGGGTTACCAGTGAAGCCTGTTTGCTCCCCGAAAACCACGAAAGCCCTGGCCTCTGGAAGAGAACCGCCCGCGCTGAAAAGAACCGGTACGGGCCGAGCGGAATCTCCGAAAGTCCCGAAACGGACCTCGACCGCCTTGGCCGGGCTTGGGCGGCTTCGGCTTGTCCTCCGGCAGGCGACCCGCCTTGGACTCACCAAGATCCTTCACCAACTTATCCAAATCCTCACCAAACTGCAACCCACCCTTAAAGGGAAGCTTGCTGAGGCGGGACTTAGAAGAGCCGTCCGCAGCCCAACTGCGGAGCCACAAGGACCGTCGCGCAGCCACTACGGAACCTGTGCTATTGGCTAGCGCCCTAATCAGATCATAGTGGACGTCGGCGAGGAAGGCCACCCCGGACTCCAATCGATCCAGCTCCTTTAGCTCCTCCGGAGCGATGTGCGATGATTGGCGAAGTCTTTGCGCCCAGCGTAAACATGCCCGGGCCACCCAAGCTCCGCAGACGGAGGCCTGAAGTGAAATAGAATCCGCTTCAAAGACCTGCTTTAAAAGGCCATCAATCCTACGGTCCTGTGCATCCTTCAAGGCCGCACTGCCTTCAACCGGAATCGTGGTCTTCTTCGTAACAGCGGAGACCACCGCGTCTATGCGCGGCATTCGGAACCTCTCCTTAGAAGCATCCGCCAAGGGATATAAGCGAGAAAGTGTCCGAATTCCCCGCAGACCCGCTTCCGGCTTGTCCCATTCATCTTGAATCATCTTCTCCACCACAGTGTGCAGCGGAAAGACCACCTGTGTATGCCGAACCGCCTGGATGACAGGATCTTCCACGTCATCCTCTGGCGCTGCGGGCGGCGTGAGATTCAAGATCTGCAATGTTTCCGCAATCAAGGCCGGTAACTCGTCCCTGCGGAACACCCGAATGATCTTAGCCTGCTCCTCGGGCTGTGGAATCTCACCTTCCTCTAGGTCCTGTGACCCCTCATCAGGGTCCCATTCCGGATCTTCCGCTTCCTGCCAGGCCCCATCCCCGGGCTCGGTCATCTTCGCCCGTTTCAGGGCTGGGGGGTCCGCGCCCAACCCACCCTCCGCCAGCAGAGGCGGAGGAGGGGCCACCGGTGACCCCGAACGCGGTCTCTTACCTTGCTGCCGCAAGCAGAACGCTTTATGCATCAGGAGCACAAACTCCGGACTAAAGACCCCGAAGCTGGACTCCTGACCTGAGGAGAGCCCCCCAGAGGGGCCGGCCACCTCCTCCGACCCCACCTCTGGCGTTAAAAGGTGCGCGGGAGCAGGCTCTACCACCACCGGCGTGACCTGCGCCTCGGCTACCTCAGGGGTCTCCATCTGCATCTCCACAGACGATGAGAGGGCGGCACAACCCCTGCAGACACCCGTGTCAGCGACTGTGCCCCTCCGAGTGCCACAGACGAGGCACTGAGGCCTGGTAGCCATTAGCAGAAACTATTAGGGAACTGCGCCCAGGAAACAAGCTGCCCTGCACAGCCCAAGCTACCAGAGGCACCCACAAGATCTTCCTGTATGTATGCTGTCTGAAGAAGGGAAGGTGCCAAAAGAAGCACTTCCCTCAGTCCCCCACGCGATCGAGAGAGACCGACCGAGGAAAGCAAAATAACAAAGGAACTCAAAAGGCAACCGCAACGAAAAATAAACGAAAGCAATAGAAAAGAAAAGAACGCAAATAATATCGCTAACAGAAAGAGAAAGGAAAACAGCTGCTACGCGGCGGCAACGCGGTCTCAAAAATGGCCGCCGCACAGTAAACAAAAAAGGGCGCCAAAATCCCGAAGCTCCTCAGCTTCGCGAAACTGAACGGCCTGGCTAACTGAGCTGCCGGATGTCGGCGAAAACACTTACCGTACCGGACAGGACATCTGCACAGAGCGTTGCAGATAGCAGGAACCCCGGGCCCCGAAAGAAAAATGAATCACCGCAGCGATGCAGCCGCGGGACACAGAGACAACAGATCTGTGTGCACCGTCTCAGGGAAGGACTCACCCCCGTATAGTCAGGGAGGTGAGGCTTCCGGGCCCAACGGGAGAGGGGAGAGGACTCGTAAAGACCTGAGTCAGAACCCCCGAGGAAGAGAAAACCCAGACCTGACTCAGGCAGGGGGTAAGAAAGTCTTCCTTCCTCCACTGCTGTCAGTAGGAAACAGCCTGAATAAAGGCTCTGTACTCCTGTTTCTTCTTTTTTTTTTTTTTAAAGCCACAGCAGCCCAATAACCAAACCAACCATTAACTACACTAAACCCTTATTGCTCCTTATCCATTCCTCCAAAGAGCCTCTCCTTAAGGCTCGTCAAGTCCTCCTGCTGCAAGGAGACTGGTTACACTGGGATGCGAGTGGGAGTGCAGCAGGCTATATCCAGTGATGTCATCATTCTGACATACCAGTCTCCTAGCTGCAGGAGGAGATTGACAACCCAGAGGTAGAGGACTGAACTGGAGGAACGATAAGGAACATGGCTTTAGACAAGGAAGATCTTGTCTTACTAATCTGTTATGTTTTTTTGAAGGAGTGAATAAACAGGTGGACAAAGGTGAGTCGGTTGATATTGTGTATCTGGACTTTCAGAAAGCCTTTGACAAGGTCCCTCATCAGAGACTTTTGGCAAAACTAAAGAGTCATGGGATAGGAGGCAGTGTACTATTGTGGATCAGGAACTGGTTAAAAGATAGAAAGCAGAGGGTAGGGCTAAATGGGCAATTTTCCCAATGGAGAAAGGTGAATAGTGGTGTACCCCAGGGATCTGTGCTGGGTCCGCTGCTTTTTGACATATTCATAAATGACCTGGAAAGTGGAATAGCGAGTGAGGTTATCAAATTTGCAGATGACACAAAACTATTTAAAGTTGTTAAAACCCAAGAGGATTGTGAAAAATTGCAAGAGGATCTTGATAAATTGGAAGACTGGGCATCAAAATGGCAGATGAAATTGAATGTGGACAAGTGCAAGGTTATGCACCTAGGGAAGAACAACCCAAACTATGGTTACACGATGCAAGGTTCCACATTAGGAACCACCACCCAGGAAAAAGATTTAGGCGTCATTGTGGATACCATGTTAAAACCCTCGGCCCAGTGTGCAGCGGCGGCCAAGAGAGCAAATAGAATGCTAGGTATGATAAGGAAAGGAATGGAAAATAAAACAAAAGATATTATAATGCCTCTATATCGTTCCATGGTGAGACCGCACCTTGAATACGGTGTGCAATTCTGGTCGCCGTATCTTAAAAAGGATATAGCGATTTTAGAAAAGGTACAGAGAAGAGCAACCAAAATGGTAAAGGGGATGGAAGGATACTCCTATGAAGAAAGGCTAAAAAGGTTAGGGCTCTTTAACCTGGAAAAGAGACGGCTGAGGGGAGATATGATAGAAGTCTATAAATTAATGAACGGAGTGCAACGGGTAAACGTAGATCGATTGTTTACCTTATCAGAATATAGAAAGACTAGGGGACATGCAATGAAGCTACAGGGTAAACTATTTAAGACTAATAAAAGAAAATATTTTTTCACTCAACGTGTAATCAAACTCTGGAATTTGTTACCGGAGGATGTAGTAAAGGCTGTTAGTGTAGCTGGGTTTAAAAAAGGTTTGGACAAGTTCCTGGAGGAAAGGTCCATAAACCATTATTAAGAAGTGACCGAAGATATCAATGCTTGACCCAGTACAAGCATTGTGGAACTTGTGTCTCTTGGGGAAACTGCTAGGTACATATGACCTAGATTGGCCACTGTTGGAAACAGAATACTGGGCTTGATGGACCTTGTTCTGACCCAGTATGGCATATCTTATGTTCAACTCCTACCCTCCATCCCCAGGATGCCTGAGGTTCTGGGGAGTAGCATGGCTCTTCTACATCCGCAACATGCTAGGACTCCCTCTGGGCATCTCAGCTTGGGAGTCCCCATATGTGAAGACTCAATCTCCAGGAACAAGCAGGAATGAGTCTTCACATATGGGTATCGTCAGTACCGACGGAGTCTGCGCGGGAACGCTTCCCAGCGTCCAATCAAAGAGCTTTTGGAAGCATCCCACCACGCCTGCGTGCTGCCTTCCCGCCTTTCCCAACTGCCTCTCCTCAGTTAGTTTTCGTTTTCCGCGGAGCCGGCAGGATGTCCTCCTGTCACCGCAGAAAATTCTTGTTTTATTTCTTTAGTTTTCTTGTAGTCTTGTCTGTCTTCCTGACGCCACCGGTACCACCGGTGTTTTCTTTTCTTTTTTTGTAAAATCTTCCTTTTTCACGGGATATTTTTTCTTCATAGTGTCCCGTGGTTTCTTAGGCCTTCAGGCCTCTTCTTTCCTTCATGGAACCGCCGGCCATTTTCTCCAAGAAATGTTCAGACTGTGGCGGTACAACTTTATTTTTAGACCCCCGAAATCGGTGTCTAACCTGCTTGGGTCCTGACAAAAGTTTGGTGAGAAGAGGTTTTCAACATCGAGGTTCCCTCGATACACGGTTTCCCTCCAACCTCGGGGCACCGTCCCCTTCTTCCACACAGGATCAGGTAACCCACAAACAGTCTGTTAAGACTAGCCAGCCCTCGAGTGGTAGGTCTCATGCACAACATGTAGATGGCTCCGGCCTTGCCCTCGAGGGCCCACTGGCTTCAAAACCCCGGCGGGAGTCTTCGGTCTCCAAAGCCTTTCAGGGGTTTCAGGTTGTATATGAATATGTAGGCATGTAGAAAGATGTCTCCAGGTATGTGGATGAATAAATGTCTATAGAAATTGATCCCCATAGGAGTATGGGGAGAGAAAAGATTCATCTAACAGCAAGGAGGGTGATACCCGCTTGAATAGATGCATCAAGAATCTTCCTTCCCTGGTTATGATTGAAAAAGTCAGGGGAATAGTGTCCCTGACAAAAAAAAGAGTCTAAATCCGTATCAGAATTTGAGCTCTTAAATAACCAGGATGGCCTACGTGGAAAAAGGCAGAGGATAACTTCAGTCTGCAGGCAGCAAGTCCAGATTTCTCCAGAACCGCAGTATGGAGAATGGATAGAGGACGTCACTGGAGGAAGCTACCATAGTGACCTGTCTACAAGGGCAGATGGGTATCAGGCGTCCTTTAACTGCCACTGAAACAAAAAAGATCTCTGGCGAGAAGACCAAGCCAGGGTATTTGCCATTCTTTAGGTTGTCACATGAAGAAAAGGCCTGAGCCTCAGGTCTCAAAAGAGATTTTAGATGAGATGGTAAGGGTAGGGAACACCTACCAGACATGAAAAATATGACTGGGGAAACCCCTCCTAACACTCTGGGGTTATCTGCTAGACAAGATATGATGCTCTCTAGCAAGGGCCCATAGTGCAAAGCTACTCTGTAGAGTTGCAGAGAGCATGCTGCAGGTTAGTTAGAAGAAAAAACTGGCTGTAAAGGCCAGTGGGTAAGAACTATTCTGCCAAGGACAAGGGGCAAAGAATAGAAGTTAACCAAGCAGTCTGTGATAATAGGGTTTCCGAAACGAGGTTGATAACCTGTTTGGGGTTTAGCACTGAGGCTAGAAGAATAGCTAGTGGAGGAGAAGCCCTGGTTGTGTGGTGAACAGAAGCAATGGCTTAACCACTAGGAATTAGTGTATCTGCAGCAACTACCAGGGCAGCGGGCGAAAAATTTCTTTTCCCATCTTTTTAGATTGGAAAAAAGAGACAACAGACATAGTAGGACTATCTAGTGTCTGATGAGCTGCCCTAAGGAAATAAAGGGGGAGACAACTCTTAAATGGAGAATCCCCCTGTGGAACAGGTAGAGGACCATAGGGGCTTACCAGTGTTAAAAGAGCCACTCTTACAAACCATATGCTGTAGCAAGAGGGAGGAGGTACGACAGAGGTGAAGGAGACTGACTATGAAGGAAGTCTCTGAAAGGTAAGATGATACATGCCAGTACAGGGAAACAACTGTCTTATTAATAGTTGTCATTTCTCTTTTCCCGAAAAGGAAGAGAAACCTGTCAAGTGAGGGCATGATCATCATGAAGACTCTTAGAGTAAAGGAAAAATGTCTCAAGAAGAGACATCTTGAAAAAGTTAGGATAAATTTAGTGCAGATACTTCAGCAGCAAAAAGAAGTAGACTGCCCCTGTAACCAGCAACACAAGGGGAAAAATGACTTATTTAAAACCCTGCGACTGCTGGGTTTGTGGACCCTGTTGAGGTTGTGGTTTCTTCAGACTAGGGTGATGTTTCCCCTGTTTGGGAACATCTGAATGATGGGCAGAAGAATAATAAAACTTTTTCCCCCTAGGGGAAGAAAGTTGGGTAGGACATTTCCTACCAACTGGGAAAGAGGAAGGCGTAGAACAGCCTCTGGAAACAGGAATGTCAGTGGTTAACTGAACAACCTGGAGTAAAGACTCCTTGTTAAAGAGATTTTCTCCAGTGCAAGGAGTATTTCCCAGTCTAAGTTTGAAGCCTGGAGCCAGGCTTTATGTCGTGCCCCTATAGCTATAGCAGAAGTTCTGCTAACAGACTCAAAGGAGTCCAGGGAAGCACGAATAAGGAACCTAGATATATTTTGAGCATGACTAACCAGAAAGGAATAGTCGGCACTTATAGTCTCTTGAAGAAAAGGAGTCAAATATAGTAATTTCTTTGTGACCTCATCAAGAAATAATCCCATATAGAAAATATATGAGAGAATTCTTGCCGAAAGCATGGATGCCTGGAAGGTTTGGCGTCCAAAGGCATCTAAAGTCTTAGACTCACGTCCTGGCGGATAAGAAGAGTGCTTTTTAGTACTCTTCACCCGCCTCATTGCTGATTCAACAACAATGGAATGATGAGGAAGTTGAGTCTTCTGAAAACCTGGAGAGGGAGGCACCTCATATAGAAGATCAGTTGTCTAAGAAGGTGGGGGCACCGTTAAAGGAGCTTCCCACATTCGTAGAAGGAGATCCTGCAAGGAATGATGCAAAGGAAGCATGATGGTATCCTTTGCTGTCCCAGGAATATACAGGGATTCTGCATTGCCTTGTGTAGGATTCTGTCCAGGCATAGAAATGGCAAGTGATCTCATCATATCCATGAGAAAAGCTTGAAAAGAAAAATCCCCAGAGGGAAATTCTTTTGGACAGGCTAGATCTGCTGAAGAACTAGCATTGGCACTGGAGGATCTATCCAACCTTATAGGAATATAAGATCCTGAATGGTGGAGATCCCTAGAGAATGGTCGCCGGTACCGCAGGGGGTCGGGACCAGCAACAGTCGGTAGCATATCGTCCATGCTAGGGATAGATTCCAAACTCGGTATCGAGGGAAGCGAGCCTGAAGAGGGAAGCATGGAAGGCACCGACAGCCATGGTAATGTGGATACCGGTACCGACTCCGGCACCGTATCCAGGACCAGTGGATGAAGGCCAGCTGGTGACAACTATCGGTATGAAAGAAACAGAGTGCCGGACATGGATCATCGGAACCGTGCCTTCGGTACCGTTTGGTGTTGGTACCAAGGCGAGTCGGTACCCAGTCCTCCAGACTGGAGATTGATTCCAGACTCGGCATCGAAGAAAGCGAGTCTGTCGAAGCACATCTGGAGGGTACCGGCGTCGGTACTAGTATCGGTACCGGGATCGATACCGATACTGGAGGATCGACCTGGAGCGTATCCAATGGCCCCGTAGGTACCGAGGACGCCAGACAACGATCCTTGGTGAGGAATGTTTCATCCAACACCATTGCCGATGCCGGGGTATCGGTACCGCTCGAAGCGGATGCCACCACCGAGCATGGCACAGGTATGTTCTGTGAGGGGTAAACCTCAGGAACAACCTGAAACCCCACACAGGCTTTGGAGGCCAAAGACTCCCACCGGTGTTTTAAAACCAGTATGTTCTCGAGGGCAAGGCCAGAGGCATCTCTATGCTGTGCATGAGATCTACCACTCGAGGACTGGCTAGTCTTAACAGACTGTTTTTGGGTTACCTGATTCCGTGTAGAAGAAGAAGTGGTCGGTGCCCTGAAGCTGGATGGGGACCGCGTATCGAGGGAAACCCGATGCTGAAGACTTCTTCCGACAAAACTATTGCAGGAAGGACACTCCGGAGGAAAATGGTCAGGACCCAAACCGGCCAGACACCAATTAGGGGTGTCTAAAGTTAATTTTGTACCGCTGCAGTTTGAACATTTCTTGGGAATAGTGACTGGCGGTTCCATGAAGGAAAGTGAGCAGGCCTAGCAGGCCTAAGAAAACCGTGAGGCACTAAGAAGAAAAAATATTCCTTAAAAAGGAAAATTTTACAAGAAAAGGAGAGAAAAACACCGGCGGTACTGGTAGCGTCGGGGAAGGCAGCCGCGACAAGAAAACTAAAAAATAAAAGAAGAATTTTCTGCGGTGACAGGAGGACGTCCTGCCGGCTCCGCGGAAAAACGAAAACTGAGGAGAGGCAGTTGGGAAGGCGGTAAGGCAGCACGCAGGCGTGGTGGGATGCTTCCAAAAGCGTTTTGATAGGACGCTGGGAAGCGTTCCCGCGCAGACTCCGTCGGTACCGACGTACACATATGTGAAGACTCATTCCTGCTTGTTCCTGGAGATAATAGTTATCTCCAAGTTTATAATGCCCTGTTCAATGTAATTTCAGTTTGTTCAATGTAAACCGCACTGATGCAAAATAGCGCGGTATATAAGAGAATGTAAATAAATAAAATAAATATGTGCAGAGCAGCAAGGCACACTCCCATACAACCAATGCCAATAGTACCCTACACCTAACTAAATAACTCCTTAGTTGTCCATTTAGTGAGTCCAGCCCTTTGGATCACCATATCCAGCTGCTTGGAGATTGAGCTTGCTGGGGCTGGTAGGAGCCAGCTGCCTAAGTACTCTGAGGTCATCAAGAAACTGACATGCTTAGTCTCCAAGCTGCTGGTGGGGGATTGCTACCAGAGGTACGGGATTGGACTGGAGGGGCGATGAGGAAGTAGAACGTTTTGGATGCCAATCTGGCATCTGGAGCGCGCCCTGTGGTCCCATACCCCCTCTCCTGGGGGCCTTGGGACCGCTGAAAACATGCACAGGCCACATAGGCCTCACAGATTGCACCCTGAAACCCCAAGGCTGATACCTGAAAGACCTGCTTGAGGAGCATCTCCATGCGCCAGTCCAAGGGGCCCTTAAGGGCCACACCCCTCTCGACCAGGATGGTGGTATTCTTGGTGACCACCGCCACCATGGCGTTCATCTTGGGGAGATGTAACTTGTCCTTCTCTTCCGGGGGGACTGGATAAAAGCGTGCTCCTTCACACACAGAACCCTGCATCATGGGTGAGCCATTCCTCCTTGATAATAGCCCATAAGGCCCTCTGGACCAGGAAGGACAGGGACAGTCTCCTAATTCCTTCCATGATGGGGTCCTCATCTGGTACAGGGACCCCAGCCACCGGCTCTGCAATCCTTAGGATTGTCAAAGATTTGGATATCAAAGCTCCAAGCTCATCCCGATGGAAGACCTGTAGGGTGGAGGAGTCCTCCAGAGCAGGAAGCTCTCTCTACTTCAACTCTTCCCAATCTAAGAGTTCAGACAGTCCCTCCAGGGGATCCCGGGGTTCTGTGGATGCCAGGGAGGCCTCATCATGCTCCCTGACTCAAATCAGCCCTACTGGGACATTTAGGCAGAGTGGTCTAGAATTTGGCCGCTGGGATTTAATGTTAAAAAATATAAGGTCATGCATTTGGGATGCAGCAATCCAAGGGAGCAATACAGTATAGGAGGTGAAGTACTTTTGTCCACTAAAGAAGAGCGGGACCTAGGCGTGGTTGTCTCTGATGATCTTAAAGTAGCTAAACAGGTAGAAAAGGCGACAGCAAAAGCTAGAAGGATGCTTGGGTGCATATGGAGAGGAATGGCTAGCAGAAAAAAGGAGGTGATAATGCCTCTGTATAAGTCTTTGGTGCGACCTCATTTGGAGTATAGTGTGCAATTCTGGAGACCGCACCTTCAAAAGGATGTGAACAGGATGGAGTCGGTGCAAAGGGTGGCTACTAAAATGATTAGTGGGCTTCATTATAAAGCATATGAGGACAGACTTAAGAATCTTAATATGTACACCTTAGAGGAAAGGCGGGATAGAGGTGATATGATTGAGATGTTTAAATACCTCCGTGGCATAAATGTTCAGGGAGAGAGCCTCTTTCAATTTAAAGCAAGTTCTGCTACGAGGGGACATGGGATGAGGGTGAAGGGAGATAGATTCAGGAGTGATATGCGGAAATATTTCTTTACGGAAAGAGTAGTGGATCCATGGAATAGTCTCCCAGTGGAGGTGGTAGAGATGAGGACAGTTACTGAATTCAAAAAAGCATGGGACCAACACAGAGGATCTCTAAAGGTAAAAAGTGGACTGTTGTAGTTGTTGATATGGAAGGACAGACTAGATAGGCCATGTGGTCTTTTTCTGTCATCATGATTCTATGTTTCTATGACTCAAATCAGCCCTACTGGGACATTTAGGCAGGACAAGATCCCTTCCCTATCCTGGCCCAAGTGGGCCACTGAAGGCACACCCCAAGGCACCTTGCTTCAGTAAAAAAGCTTGGGGCACTAAAAATCACACATTCGGGAGAAAAAGTGGATTCCCTACCCCTCCCTTGCTCGGCTGGTCTCCTGTGTTAACTGCAGGACCTGCGGCTCCAGCTCCACTGCAGCAGTCTCCAGAGGGGATCACAAGGTAAGGTTAAATTAGACTTACCTGCTAATTGTAGTTCCTGGAGAACTCCAGTCTAGTCCCGGAATCCTTGGGTTCTCAACCTCTACCAGCAGCTTTGGAGACTGAGAAACTTTAGAGCTGTGATGTCACTGGCATATAAGCGCTGGCACCACCTCCTCTCCTCAGTTAACCTATTGACAAAGCAGACTCACCAGAGCAACAAGTAAGTAGAAAAACCACAAAAGTCAACCAGGCTATCACCCCATATAACTATTTACATGAAAAATACCTTATATCAGCTATGCCATGAGGTCCTCCTTCCCCTTCACTAAAAGGACAGACCCTCTACCCATTGGACAGAAAACCCTTACCGTTACTGAATCTAAACCACTGCAGCTGACATAGCTTACCTGTAAATGCACTCCTGCTTCAGGCCCCCTAGCACCAACAGTGAGAGCGGGAACCGGGACTAGACTGGAGTTCTCCAGGAACTACAATTAGCAGGTAAGTCTAATTTAATCTTCCTGATCGTACCTCCAGTCTAGTCCCGGAATCCTTGGGATGTAAACAGAGCAGTGAAAACAATCAACGGGAGGAACTTGCTGGCCCGGCCTGAAGCACTGCCGATCCAAAACGGACATCTCTGTCAGCTTGCACATCCAGACGGTAATGCTTCACAAAAGAGTGCGCTGACGACCATGTCGCCGCCCTACAAATACCCTCCACCGGCACCAGGCTATACTCCGCCCAGGAAGTAGCTTGTGCTCTCGTGGAGTGAGCCTGCAAACCTGCAGGAACCGCGCGGCATTGCAAAAGATACGCTGACGCTATCGCCTCCTTCAACCAGCGAGCAATCGAACCCTTAGAAGCCGCTTCTCCTCGTCGAGCCCCTGCAAAGAGAACAACCAACCTGTCCGATTTACGAAAACTAGCCTTCTATCTAAATACTTCTGTAATGCCCGCTTAACATCCAAGCGATGCAGGTGCTCCGTAGCCGGAACTCTCTACTTGGTCATAAAAACTGGCAAAGACACCGCCTGGTTCATATGAAACCCGGAAACTACCTTAGGTAAGAATGAGGGCACCGTCCTCAACACCACTTTAGTATCTGAAAAGGACAGAAAAGGTTTCCTACAAGACAGCGCCTGCAATTCCGACACTCATCTTGCAGACGCAATAGCCACCAGGAACACCACCTTAAGAGTCAGGTCTTTCAATATCGCCTCCGCCAAAGGCTCAAATGGCGCCTTCCCCAACGCTTCCAAGACCAAAGGAAGATCCCAGGACGGAACCAACCCCCTGCAGGGAGGCCGCAACACCAACACTGCTCTCAAAAAACGCTTCACATCCGCATGGCTACTCAAGGAACTGCCAAGCACCTTACCTCTGTAACAGGACAAAGCCGCCAATTGAACCTTTAATGACGCCGCCGCCAAACCCTTCTGAAAACCGTCCTGTAAGAAAGCCAGCACCTGAGGCACTGACGCCCTGAAGGGAAGAAAATGCCTTTCCGCACACCACGCCTCAAAGATACGCCACACTCTAACATACGCCAGAGACGTCGACCTCCGCCTCGCCTTCAGCAGGGTTGCTACCACCGCCGCCGAATAACCTTTCGCTCTCAACCGAGCCCGTTCAATAGCCAGGCCGTAAGCGAGAACCGATCCACTTGAGGCATGCACAGGGGCCCCTGAGTTAAGAGATCCCTGCGAACCGGAAGCCTCCAGGGCCCCTCCACCACGAGCCGCACTACATCCGCGTACCACGGCCATCGTGACCAATCGGGAGCAATGAGAATCACTCTCCCTCTGTGAAGCTCGATGCGCTGAAGCACTATCCCAATCAACACCCAGAAAAACATACAGAAGTTGGTCCTGCGGCCAAGCTTGAACAAGAGCATCTAGATCCTCTGACATTCTCTCTCTTCTCCTGCTGAAGAACCGACCGACCTGCGCCGACTGAAACGTCGCCATGAGATCCATGACCGGCGTTCCCCAACGCTGCACTACCAATTGGAAGACCTCTGGATGAAGGACCCACTCCCCCGGGTCTACCTTCACGCGACTCAAGAAGTCAGCCTGCACATTGTCCACTCCCGCGACATGCGCTGCCGACACGGCCACCAGATTCCGTTCGAACCACTCGAACAAGCTGTCTGCCTCGGCCTCTAATGCAACACTGCTGGTGCCTCCCTGCCTATTTACATAAGCTACCGCAGTCGCGTTGTCCGAGAACACCCGAACTGCCTTCCTGAACAGATATGGTTGAAACGCCCGTAACACCAATACCACCGCTCTCAACTCCAATCTGTTGATGGACCACGTCCTTTCCTGAGCGGACCACTCTCCTTGAGCTATCCGGCCTTGGCAATGAGCTCCCCAGCCCTGCAAGCTGTTATCTGTGGTAAGTGGAATCCACTCTGGCGCTTCCAACGACATGCCCTTCTCCAGGTTCCCTGGAGTCAACCACCACTGCAGGGCTTGCCGAGTCTGAGGAGGGCAAACCAATCTCCGGGACAAGGCATCCCTTTGATGGGACCAGCGTTTCAACAATGCTCTCTGCAACGGACGCATGTGAGCCTGCGCCCATGGAACCAATTCCAGTGTCGCCGCCATGGTGCCCAACACCTGCAGGTACTCCCAGGCGGTAGGCCTCTGCATGCCGAGAAAGCGAACTATCAACCGCTGGAGCGCCATTCTCCGCTGCCGCGGGAGAAAAACTCGGCCGACCTCCATGTCGAAGCGAGCTCCCAGATACTCCAGCTGTTGAGTCGGCTGCAACTTGCTCTTTGCCGCATTGACCACCCAACCTAAGCGCTGTAGCATTTCCAACACTTTGGCCGTGGTCGAGACACTCTCCGCTCGGGACTTTGCCCTTATCAACCAATCGTCCAGATACGGGTGTGGCACCATCACCCCGTCCTTTCGCAAGGCCGCTGCGACCACCACCATCACCTTGGTAAACGTGCGCGGTGCAGTTGCCAGACCAAAAGGTAGCGCCTGAAACTGAAAATGACCCATCAGAACCGCAAATCTGAGGAATTTCTGATGCTCCTGCCTTATGGGGATATGAAGGCATGCCTCCGACAGGTCCAAGGACGTCAAAAACTCCCCTTTTCTCACCGCTACAATCACTGACCAGAGAGTTTCCATACGAAAGTGGGGGACTCTGAGACAGCGATTCACCCTTTTCAAATCCAGAATGGGACGCCATGTGCCTTCTTTCTTTGGAACCACAAAGTAAATCGAGTATCGACCGCCTCCTAATTGGTCGTCCGGAACAGGAACAATCGCCTTGAGTGCCAGCAGGCGTCGAACCGTGTCCCGCACCGCCCCGCACTTCGCTAGAGTCTTGCATGAAGATTGAACGAATGCCTCGGATACCGGCCGCTGCAATTCTAACACGTAACCGTCTCGAATCACCTCCAACACCCACTGATCGGACTTGAGCTAGACCCAGGCAGGGTAAAACTCCCGCAAACGGCCTCCCACGGGAAACAACCCCTCCTGGGCCCGCCTGACTTCATTGTGACTTTTTGAAGGAAGAGGATGAGGACGTTTGCGAAAAACCTCTGCACGCCCCTTGAAACCCCTGGTTCCGAGAAGGGAACGCCCTCGCTGCCCCTGTCCAAACCTCGAGTTCCGAAAACGACGAAAATAATGTTGCTGTCCCCGAAAACCGAGGCCTGAACGAGCCGACGTCTGCTTATCCTCCGGCAGCAGACCCCCCTTGGGCTCTCCTAAATCCTTTACCAACTTCTTCAAATCCTCTCCAAACAGAAGCTTGCCCCGGAAAGGAAGCTTACTCAACCTAGCCTTAGAAGAACAGTCAGCCGCCCAAATCCGGAGCCAGAGACATCTGCGGCCCGCTACTACCGAGGCCATACTCTTCGCCAAACCCCGGATGAGATCATAATGAAGATCGGCTAAATAGGCCGCTCCGGACTCCAACCTGGACGCCTCGTCGGTCTCCTCCACCAAGCTCTCACCTTGAATCCGCTGTGCCCATCGCAAACAGGCTCTGGCTACCCAAGCCCCGCAAATAGACGCCTGCAAAGATAACGCATTTGCGTCAAAAACTTGCTTCAGCAAAGTTTCCAGCTTATGGTCCTGTGCATCCTTAAGCGCCGCTGACCCCTCCACCGGAATGGTGGTTTTCTTAGTTACCGCCGAAACCACCGCATCCACCTTTGGAGCCTTAAACAGATCCCGATCCATCAGCGGGTAAAGCCGAGACATCACCCTAGAGCACTGCCTGGGGCATATCCCACTCCTCCTGAATCATTTCTTTAAACACCCTATGTACTGGGAATGCCCTCTGTGTCTTACGAAAAGCCTGCAGTAAGGGATCCTCCAAGGTGGCATCCTCTGCCGGACCTGCCAGTGACATATTTAGGGTCTTAAGGGACTCCGAAATGAGAGCTGGTAGCTCCTCCCTACGGAAGACCCTAACCACTCTCGCTTGATCCTCTTGATCCTTAATCTCACCTTCCTCTAAATCATCTTCCAGGCCTTCCTCAAGGTCTGCTTCCTCTGTGTGCAAAATCCTCTGACAGCACTGACTGATCCAATCTATCTCTGTCCAATCCGGGCCTTCTTCGCCACATTGCCAGAGCCGTCCCCTGGAACCGGAGAACTTGACCTCTTTCCTATGACACTCTCCCCTGAAGGTCCTGCTACCGGTGCCTCCTGGGAAGAGCCCAAGGCCTTATGAATTAAAGTCAAGAAATCTGTGGAAAAAATAGCCACCAAGCTTCCTGAAACCGGCAGCTTTGATTGCAGGGGATCTTGTCCAGACACCGTCGTGACCCCCAATTCGGGGGGGGGGGGCAGAGGGACTAGAAACAGCTCTCCCTTTTCCATGGAGCCCTCCTTCCCCTCTGCTCCCACCTCAGCAGGTAGCTCTCCAGCACCAGATTCAAGACTACAGCCTTTACATACCCCTTCCGGAGTAACTGAACTCTTCCTAGCCCCACATAGCAAACAAAGCTGCTTGGCTGGCATGCTTCCCACTAAAAAGAAACAAAAGGGCTTTTCTCTCTGTATCTATTACTTTTTTTTTTTCCAAAGAAACCTAAAGAAACTGTCGGTACAGCGAAAAACTGAAGTAAACTGTTCAAACTGCTGCTTTCCGACCGCACTACGGGCCTCAGAAAACTAAACTGACCCCCGGCGCTTTTTTCCCGCGCTGAACGCACGCGGTGCGGCCTGTCTCTCTCTGTAATGCTGAATGCCGCTCAATAGGCTGCCTTACCTCTCAGGCTTCCACTCACCATCTGAACTGCTATACCCAGCGATCTGAGCACTCCTGCTGCTCCAGAGCCTCAGTACCGCGATCTCTTCCGCGATCACGCTAACAGAGAGGGCGGCTCAAGCGCTAGCAGGCAGATCTTCTGCGCACTGAGTCCAGCCCTATGGTGATGCCGGACAGCCGCTGACAGGGACCGCTACCGAGGCACGGGTCTCCCTTGCCCAGCGCAGAAGCACCCCGCCAGCTCCCGACTCTCCCCCCCCCTCCCAACAGGACCTCAAGTAGAAAAAGGGGGGGGGGGGGGGGGGAAGGAAAAAGAGAAGCTCAAGGCAGCCTCCGACTCGACCAACAGCCCTGTCAGTAAGGAGCCAAAAATCAGCCAATTAACCCTAAATCATCACGGACCCTTGTCCTTTTTTTTTTTTTTTTTTTTTTTTGTTCTTTAAGAAATTCTGCCTAATTGTTCCTCAAGTGAGCCCTGTAATCCCTGGGCTCACCACCCCTCAAGCTGCTTTGGAGACTGATAACTGAGGAGAGGAAGTGGTGCCAGCGCTTATATGCCAGTGACATCACAGCTCTAAAAGTTTCTCAGTCTCCAAAGCTGCTGGTAGAGGTTGAGAACCCAAGGATTCTGGGACTAGACTGGAGGTACGATCAGGAACATTTGTTCCCACCAAAAGCAGGGTCCACCAAGGTCAGGTGTGGTCTCTCCACGGTCACCAAACTCATCGGCTCCTTCAGCCGATGTATCCACTCTACGGCAGCCGTGGCACAACCCATTCTTGGAGAGCTGTGACCACTGGCTGCCGCACAGAGCCTGCTCCATGTGGCTGCGGTGTGCTCCACTTCCCCCAGTAATCTATGGTCAAAAAAAAAGAGACAGAAGGCTCCGCTACTGTCCCCTGGGCCTGCAGGACTTGCCCAGTGCACCCTCTCATCCGGATCACAGCATTCATGCTTCTCAGAGCTGCATACCCGATACCTGCCTCACCAAGTTTTTTTTTTTTTGTTTGTTTGTTTTTTTTAAACTTTATGACCGTGATCAGCAGTGCAAGGCAGGCAGTCAGAAGGCTCTCACCTCTGGCCCTCTCCTAATAGTGGGGGAAAGGGAGCCAGGAAGAGAGGGCTCTTGGGGGGGGGGGGTCCCGAACCCAAGAGGTTCTGCACCACTGGACTTAGCTACCTCTGGTTTCAGGCCCAAACAAAGGCTCCATAGTGTAGTCCAGACTCACTATGCTGAGACTGAGGAAATACTGGCTCAGTCAGCGGGTACAGGTTATTTATAATGAAAGTCTGCACAACCCAATTGTCTGGCCTGGATTGGAGGGACGCCACAGAAAGCTGCTTTGAGAATAGGTAATTTTCAGCCAGTGAAGTCTATTTACATGGGTAGAGCTCATAACTCGCAAACTTATATTACAAACCTCTATCCATAAAGAGATGGGAGTATAAATACATATGTTCTTGCCTCGCATTGAATATGAAACAGTAATTAGTCCTTACCTGCTAATTAGTGTTCCTGAAGAAACTCCAGTCCAGTCCCTTTACTCTTGGGTTGCGCAACCCTTCCAGCAGCTTGGAGGCTGAGCCCATCATCGTTTTGATGATGGTGTGGTATAAATACCACTGGCACCACCCATAGGCACCAGTAATCTGATGAAAAAGCAGTCCTGACAGGCACCCGTAACTATAATGCGTGAAAAACAAAAAACAAAGAAACAGGAAACAAAAACAGTTTCTTTTTTTTTTTTATGGAAGAAAACAGTGGTAAGGAAGAGGAGGGAAGGAGAAGGCTTACCCGAGGCCGACCCAGCCTTTACTCACTCCTCCCCGTACCTCCCTAGCATGTAGCCCCACCGCTGGGGCTCCTCAGACCGGAGTTTTCCGCTTCCGCTCCGCTCCGTTCACCGACTTCGGTCCTTTATTCCATTCTGAACACTAGAACCGAACATGGGCGGGATCAGGGACTGGACTGGAGTTCCTTCAGGAACACTAATTAGCAGGTAAGGACTAATTACTCTTTCCTTAGCAGAACTCCAGTCCAGTCCCTTTACTCTCGGGATGTAACAGAGCAGTTCAAACCTGGGTGGGGCTCGCCAACCCGGACCAAAGTACCGCACCCGCAAACCTGGTGTCTGCTCTTCTCTGGACATCCAGTCTGTAGTGCTTGGAAAAGGTATGCAGAGAGGACCAGGTGGCCGCTTTACAGATGTCTAGCGGTGGAACCAAGCTATGCTCTGCCCAGGAGGCCGACTGCGCTCGAGTTGAATGCGCGCGAAGACCTACTGGGACCTCCCTCCCCTTGAGAATGTAGGCAGAGGCAATGGTCTCCCTGATCCACCTAGAAATGGAAGCTTTGGCCGCTGCTTCCCCCTTGTGCGGCCCTCCAAATTGAACGAAAAGCCGTTCGGACTTGCGGAAAGATGCTGTGCGTGAGAGATAACGTCTCAGCACTCTATGCAAATTTAGGAGACGCAGTTTGGCACTCTCCCCCCCCTGTGCTTCTCCCGCGAAGGACGGGAGCGAAACTGTTTGGTTCATATGAAAGGGAGAGGAGACCTTGGGTAGGAAGGAAGGGACCATCCGCAAGACCACCTTATCCTTGAAAAAGGAAAGGAAGGGAGGTTGAGAAGATAGAGCTTGAAGCTCCGAGACCCTCCTAGCCGAACAAATAGCTACCAAAAATACCGTCTTCAGGGTCAAGTCCTTTAGGGAGGAACTCCTTGCTGGCTCAAAGGGCTCTCTGGTTAGGAAATCCAAAACCAGGTTTAGGTTCCAAGGGGGAATAACTGATCTTTGCTGAGGCTGTAAGCGCTTGACCGCCCTCAGGAATCTACCCACATCAGCGTGGTCTCCTAGAGACTTGCCCCGAATCTTTCCCCTATAACAAGAAATGGCCGCTAGCTGAACTCGTAACGAGCTGTGAGCCAAACCTCTCGAAGCCTGCTTGTAGGAAGTCTAACACCTCCGGAACTGAGGCTTCTAAGGGTTTCTTATGGAGATCCGCGCACCGCGCCTCAAATATGCGCCAAACCCTGATATAGGAAAGGCAGGTCGAGCGTTTCCGAGCGTTCAGCAGGGTCGAAATTACCGAAGCAGAGTAACCTCGCTTCACGAGCCGCGCCCTCTCAAGAGCCAAGCCGTAAGCGAGAATCGATGCACGTGGGGCATGAGGACCGGACCCTGCCGTAGCAAATCCTTTCTGTTGGGGAGCCTCCAAGGGCGATGAGCCGTTAGTCTCACCAGGTCTGCATACCATGGGCGACGAGGCCAGTCCGGAGCTATGAGGATTACCAGACCTTGGTGGGCCTCTATTCGCCTTAGAACTCTCCCTATGAGGGCCCAGGGCGGGAACACATACAGGAGACCTTCCGAAGGCCACTTCTGGACCAGGGCATCCAAGCCTTCTGACATCCTTTCCTTTCTTCGAACTGAAGAACCGGCTTGCTTTGGATGTTTCGTAGCGCGCCATGAGGTCCATGATCGGTGCTCCCCAAAGGGCTACCACTTGGTCGAACACTTCCTGCGCTAGCTCACATTCCCCGTGGTCTATCCTGTGTCTGCTGAGGTAATCGGCCATCACATTTTCTGCTCCCGCCATGTGCTGAGCTGACAGGTCCAATAGGTGTGCTTCGGCCCACTGTAAGAGGCTGTCTGCCTCCTTCTCCAGCAAGGGGCTGCTCGTTCCCCCTTGGCGGTTGATGTAGGCCACCATGGTGACATTGTCCGAGAAGACGCGGACTGCCCTTTGCCGAACCAAGGGCTCGAGAGCTCTGAGTGCCAGCGCCACTGCCCTCAGCTCTAGCCTGTTGATGAACCACCGAGCTTCCCTCGGGGTCCAGCTCCCCTGTGAGAACTGGCCCTCGCAATGAGCACCCCAGCCTGCTAGACTTGCATCCGTCGTCAGCTGTATCCATTGGGGTGGATCGAGAGGCATCCCGCATCCTAAGTTCCTTGGGCACTCCCACCAGAGGAGAGTCCTCCTGATCTGAAGAGGACAGGGCAGCTGCATGGATAAGGGATGATGCTGAGGGGACCAACGTCGTAACAAGGCGTGTTGAAGGGGTCGCATATGTGCCTTGGCCCACGGTACTACCTCTATTGCTGCCGCCATGGTGCCCAACAGTTGTAGGTAATGCCAGGCGGTAGGGATCAGTCTTGATATGAAGCGAGAGACCAGGCTTTTCAGATCTCGTAACCTCTGTTCTGACAGGAAGACCCTTCCTCTCCTTGTGTCGAACTTTGCTCCGAGGTAATCTATCTCCTGCGAGGGAATTAATCTGCTCTTTGCCCGGTTGATGACCCAACCCAACTCCTCCAGGAATTCCACCACTCTGGCTGTAGCTGTATGACTCTCCGTCTCCGATTTTGCCCGAATCAGCCAATCGTCCAGGTATGATGAACTAGAATCCCTTCCTTGCGAAGGGCCGCGGCTACCACTACCATTGTGAATGTCCTGGGGGCTGTTGCTAGGCCAAAGGGAAGAGCCTGAAACTGAAAATGACCCCTCGGCACTGCAAATCTCAGGAACTGCTGATGAGATTTTCGTACCGGGATATGTAAGTATGCTTCCGTCAAGTCTAGGGATGTCAGAAACTCCCCCTGTCTTACCGCTGCAATGACCGACCTCAGGGTTTCCATTCGAAAATGAGGAACCGAGAGGCAGCGATTGACTTGCTTTAAGTCCAGGATTGGACGGAAGGACCCTTCTTTCTTTGGTACCACAAAATAGATCGAGTATCGACCAGAACCGTATTGGTCTCTCGGGACGGGAGTCACCGCTCCCAACGCGATCAGCCTTGAAAGAGTGTCCTCTATCGCTGCTCTCTTTTCTGGAGATCCGCAGGGAGACTGCATAAAGGCTGGGGGAACTTGCTTTGTGAATTTGAGAGCGTAACCCTCTCTGATCACTTCCAGTACCCAACGATCCGATGTGACTCGGGCCCAGGCGGGAAGGAACTGCCTTAACCGACCCCCCACCAGCAGGCCTTTCTCCTGGGCCCCTGCAGTTTCATTGTGGTTTCCTAGGGCCTGAGGAAGAGGAGGAAGCTCCAAAACCTCTTCCAGCTCCTTGAAACCCTCGGAAGCCTTGTCCTCTAGACGAGGGGCGACCCTTAGGAAAAAAATCTGTCTGGTCGACCGGAACCTACGAAAATCCCTCGGCTGGCTGCGAGCTGGAACCGTCGAGCGGTTTTGCTTAGGTCTATCTTCCGGGAGTCTACCTCCCTTAAGACTCCCCAAGGTCTTTCACCAACTTTTCCAGGTCTTCACCAAATAGCAGCATCCCCTTGAAGGGGAGGCGACTCAGGCGAGCCTTCGAGGAGGGGTCTGCCACCCAATTGCGCAGCCACAGATATCTCCTGGCTGCTACCACCGAGGCCATATTCTTTGCTAGACTCCTAAAGAGGTCGTACTGGCTATCTGCTAGAAAGGCGGAACCAGACTCTAACTGCGCAGCACTAGCCTGCGCGTCGGTAGAGGCGCCATCCGTTAGTTGAAGCTGTTGAGCCCACCTCAAGCAGGTTCTTGCTACCCACGCTCCTGACACTGAGGCCTGCAGGGCGAGGGCACTAACATCAAAGGCTTGCTTCAGCAGAGAGTCTAGCTTTCTATCCTGACTATCTTTAAGCGCTGCGCTGCCCTCGACCGGAATGGTCGTCTTCTTTGTCACCGCTGAAACCGCCGCGTCTACCCTTGGGGACTTCAGCAGATCCTTGTCAGTTTCCGGTAAAGGGTACAAGCGGGACATGGCCCTCACCCCCCTTAGACTCGACTCTGGTTGATTCCACTCTTCCTGGATCATCTGGCGTACCACCCTGTGGACCGGAAAAACTTTCTGAGATTTCCTGACGGCTTGAATCAAAGGATCTTCTAACGCTTCTTCCTCTGTAGGGATGTCCGATGCCATATTGAGCACCTTCAGGGATTCATTAATTAAGGCTGGGAGCTCCTCTCGACGAAATACTCTATTCGGGAATGCTCTTCCTCTGGGATCTCTTCCTCCTCAAGCTCTTCCTCTTCCTCCCCCACTTCCCTGTCTGATCCCTCCTCATCCGGAGTGATCGGAGATGGAGACATGAGAGGTTCTTCGCTCATTAGTCAAGAGCGCTTGGGAGGGGCTCCGTGGTCATGGGAGCTTGTCTTCCCTGGACCGGGCCGGCCACCTTCTTTCAGCAGCGCCGGCTCCATGAGTCCCTGCTGACGCATACAATAAGCTTTGTGCAACAGAAGGACAAATTCTGGAGAAAAATGCTCCCAGCCTCCCTCCGCCCCACTGGGAGCAGGGGGAAGGGACTGGGAGGGGCCTGGTAAGGCAGAGGTAGACGGCGGGGGAGTGGAGGAAGAATCCCCTCCCCTTTCCCGGAGACCTTGAGACCCCTGAGCAGTCTGATCCATGGACAACTGAATTTCCTGCTTCACAGACGCTGCTTCCGCAGCACAACACCGGCAGATCCCGGCTTCAGAATCCGCAATTCTGCGTGTTCCGCAGGGCGGGCACCGTAATTTTCCCGTCATTCTTCCTCCTCTATTATTATTATTATTATTATTATATCTTTTTTTTTTTTTTTTTGAGCCCCCCTAGTGTAAAAAGGATCCCAAGAAAAAAAACAAACCTGGCAATCAATGAAATTAAATGCAAATAAATGAAAGATTTCCCAACCAAAAGGAGGAGGGAGGGGGACTGACCCCAAGGCTGGTCCAGGACTCTGACCAAGCTAAAAATAAATTAAAATAAAATAAAAATATAACCAAGGGAAATACAGGCCTTTGAACAGTCTGCAATACTTGCGATTTCGCTGCCCCGATGCTCTGCGTGCCGCTCCTCACGCTGGGACCGCTGACTGATGTTAGGCTCCACGTGGTAGGCCGCAGCCACGTGGAGTCAGGTCCTGCGGCCGGCGAACGTGTCCTCGCTGCCAGAGCCCGGATCCCCCCGACGTTGGGGCAATGGATTCGTCGTTCCGATGCCGCCTCTAGCGCTCAGCCTGGACAGCCGCTGTAAGCGCGAGGCGGCAGAGAAGCATTGTTGGTTCCCGCGCTCAGCCCACGACCGGGGCTTCAGCGCGGTGTTGTCTCTAGCGCTCAGACTGCCTCGGGGGCTTCGGCGCGAGACAAATGGGAGCGGAGAGGAGGCCGATGAGCCGGATGCCGCGAACGCGGGAGGAGAGTGCCCCGAAGCACCCCGCTGCCAAAGTAAGCTCTTTCCTTCCAAAGGACAACGGGGAAGGGGGGGGGGGGAAAGAGGAGAGTAAAAAAAGAAACAACAGTGATTTAAAAACGCACGGGAGTAAGAACTCTCCCAGCTAAAGTAAAAGGAAATTAAAGAAAGGCAATAAAAAAAAAAGGTATCAAAAAAAGAACTAAGGACCATTAAGCTCCTGGCTTATGGTAACCCTCCAGCTGCTTGGAGGCTGAGAATACTGGGGCCTATGGGTGGTGCCAGTGGTATTTATACCACACCATCATCAAAACGATGATGGGCTCAGCCTCCAAGCTGCTGGAAGGGTTGCGCAACCCGAGAGTAAAGGGACTGGACTGAAGTTCTGCTAAGGAACATCTTATTTGTAAGTACTTTTACCTGAATCCTTCAAAGGAATTGAAACATGCAATGGAACATAGCTAGTGTCATAAAAGCTTTCAAATGCTGCCAGTGCTTTTTTGATAACCAAATATATTCCAGCACATTTGTTAGTAGCTTTGAAGGATACAGGTTCTCTTTACAAAAGTATCATTCTGATAAATGTTGTCATTATAGATGTAAGTACTGAGCATTCCTCTGTTGAGTAGTCTCATAGCAGACAGAATAATAGCAGAGTTGCCAAGTTACCCAGTTCCGGGAGTGATATTTTAAGTTAGTCCTGGATTTCTGATAAGCTCATCATGATGCATTATGGGACCTATAGCAATAATTCTAATGGATAAAACCAGGGACTACAAATACCATACTGGATTACAATGCAAACGTAAAACTAGAACTGGCAAAAAAAATCTCACTCCTGGAACTTGGCAACTCTTTCTAACAGACGGCTCAAAATTCTCCAGTGATTGGTAGGTCGTCTGGGATCACTTTTCAGGGTAGTATTCATGTAAGACATATGTGGATTCTAGCAACCACCATTTGCTGGAGGGAGCAATACTGAAGTGTGCCCCTAGCTGCACTAGCACAAGTATCAGTGATGTCATTGGAAGGAACATCTAGTAGTTTTTCGCTCTCTATCAACTGCTGATAAGTGGGACAAGAACCACTGGTCTGGGCTGGTGTAGCAGGATGATCTGGAATGTTATAACACTTGAGTTTCAATCCTTTCTCCTGCCTCAATAACCCACTTGACTAGCAGATCACCAGATACAATGCTGCATTATACTTGTCCATTCAGGCCTGAGCTTTCATCCTTGACCAATACTGTCTACACAGAGACCTGAATGTCCTCCTATAAGGTCAAAAGGACCCTCAAATGACAGAGGAAACACTACATACTACAGAGTCGTTGTGCACTATTGTTGCTGAAGACTGCTGCGCCTTGCCCCTACAACAGGAAGTTTAGGTATAGGGAGCAGAATGCAGCAGAGCTTTCAACACCACAAGAGTATGATAGCTTGTCAACATGTGTTACTGTTTCTTCATTTACTACTACTGCTCCACTGAGGAGCAGCCGTGACAGGGAGGTTTTAAACGGGAAGATCACTCAAAAGTAGCTGGATCAATCAAAGCAGCTCAGCTCTGCTCCGCCTCTAGATGAGTCAGTGACTGGTGCAGGCTGTCACATGTCTGAGTTGAAGGGAACATTTTCCTGTGGTTTTTGGAAAGCCCAAATTCCTCCCCCTTTTTTTTGGGGGGGGGGGAGGGGGAATTCTTATCATCAAGGTTTAACAATTATAATTGAAAATCGGAAGCCTTAATTATTAGCATATGCCCAGTCTAAAAACAGTAGTAACCATAAAAAGAAGGCATGATACACCCCACAAAAGAAGCAAACTTACATTCTTATTCTCTACTACAATCAGGATAGAACTTTGTATAGTAACATTAACTTATTTACCTAGAATATCAGCGTGTGCTTTAGACTTTAGTTTTAGTCCAGCTTTATCTTTATTCTCTGCAGGCCGCTGATATTTTTTCTGCAATTGAAGTGGATAGCCACTTTTTTCAAGCCAGCGTTTTAGATATGCCATATATTCTCTTCCGAACAAAAAGCAGTCGTCAAGATTTGGGAAGCCTGCAGGATTAGGGGCCATCTCTTGCAGGCCCACTGCTTCCAATATTTTCTCTTGCCTGTAAGAAGATGCTATGGAGAAAGTTTGGCCAAGAAGCACCAGGGATTTGCGACACAGGGAAATGCTTTTTTCCAGAGCATTGGACAATTCTGCAGGACTGACGAGACCACCTGCTTTGACATCCAGCTCATATGCATTACAGGCCATCAGCAAAGGGATCACACTCTTTAGAAGGCGTTCCTGAACATTCATTAGGTATTTATCAAATGGTTTGATTATCTCAAAGAAACAATTCTTAGTCTTTATAATGCCTTTGTCTATGAGCATGCTGAGAAACTCATTATCTACTTTCGGACTCTTTAATGCCGGGTGATTTAAATTCTGAACACAGAAGAAAATGTAATCACGATGCCCTTGTTTAAGGGCACATTTGAAGGCAGCTAGCATTTTGGCGCAAGCCTCCGTTTCTGCTTGAAAAAGCGCATCACGTTGTTCCATAAAAATATTATCATCTACGATCTTGTCGAATCCAGCCCATTTGACAATTTGATTGCTAAATTTTGAGAAGACATCCGATTCATCCGACAACTGAAGAGGGGGCCCCTTCTGTGACAATTTTTTAGTTACAGGAACGGGTACAGTTTTTTTGGGCTTCCATGCTACAGCACTTCTTGTCAGGCCTTGAAGTTTCCCTAGTTTCACAGCTCCGGGTCCCTGGGGTGGAACTGTCTTCACCACTTTGACTTTAGCTTCTCGACTTCTGAATTTTGCCACCGAAAGCTCTGGGTAATCAGGATCATAATCCCAGTCTTCTCGCCTGTGACCTGGAGATCGCAAGTCATCATACATTTCAGAAGAGCCAAACTCATGCTTAAGTTCTGAGCGGTCAAAATCACCCTTCCGAGACCAGGAGGGATCTCGAGACCGTGGGTGGAGAAACCCAAGATCCCGCTCCCGAGATCTTGGGCGCCCAACCCCTTCATAGTAATGCTCGTCACTCCTGAAAGGGCTGCCAGCTCGTCTGCGCTCTGGTCGTTCAAGATCATACTCTCTTGGACCAAAGGAAGGTCCTGGGAACTCTTCTCTCAGATCATCCCTCCATTTTCTGCCAGCACCACGTGGGTGGCTATCATATCTGCTATCATCTTCAAAATCCTCTTTGTATCTTTCCAGTGCTGGTCGCGTTGCTGGCCTGGATGGGGATACTAAAAATACATAAACAAAAAAGTAAGACTATTGTGAAACTACAAGCAGATTTCCAGCATTTAGTAATCCATTTCTTATTAGTGACTGCCAAAAACTAAGGTTTTCATTTAATAATGGGTTTCAATCATCTTTTTATTAAAAAAAATTTCAAGACTTTACACTAAGAAATTAATTTTGAAAGGCAGTACATTAAATAAACTTGAAACTTAATATTAGTGCATGAACCTGATACCCCAACCCCACAGCTCACACTATAATGCTGCAGCAAAGTTATTTAGATCCCCCATTTATCACAGCCAGCAAGGCCCCAGAGGTGGCTTTGTTCCCACAGCAGCTAACGAACAGTGTTGTGCATGCCTCAGAGGAATCAATGACTCCAGCCAGTCCCTGGCACTATCCTGAACCACTTGGGCATGCTTTTTGGTGAGAAAGGCAGGAGAAAGATGGGAGTGTAAAAGAGCAAAGCTAAATCTTCCAAGTGACCAGAGATGGGAACTTGCCCACACTTTCCCCATATGTACAGAAATGCAGCCTATGAAATAGTATCTCCTAAGGTCTATACTTTAAGGGGAGGAGTCTATACAAGGGGAGGGGCCTATACAAGGGGAGGAGTAGCCGAGTCTATACAAGGGGAGGAGTAGCCTAGTGGTTGGGGCAAGGTACTTCAGGCCGGAAGTTCAAATCCCACTAGAGGACAGCAACCTTGGGCCGGAAGGACTGGGGTTTCTAGTCCCACAGATGCTCCTTGTGGTCTTGGGCAAGCCACTTAACCCTCCATTGCCCATGTTCCCTGTAAGTATTAGTGTATGTGTCTCATATCCCCACGTGTTAAATGTATCCCCCAATTGTGCTGTGACCGCTTTGATTGAAGTTATGATAAGGCAGTATACAAAACTGTCTAAATAAATAAATTTCTCCTTAAAAAAGGAGCATATTAAAGCCAATAAGCAGTACAGGGCTCAACAAATCCCAGGAGCCAGGTTGTCATGACTCCTAGTAATTGAACCCCAAATTTTTTTGAATGCAACTGCTGAAAAATATATGACACTCCACACTATCCTCCAGTAATCAGTTCTCTTCATACTTCAGCCCAAATGTCCTCCACCATGCAACTCAAGAATCCTAAAAAATAATGGTAGGGATATCTGAAGCGCATAGAAGAACACCAGAGCAAGGTCCTAAGAGAGAAAGAGATTAAGGGCGGCCCTGAAGGAGCACACAAGAGCACGCGCGCGCGAGAGAGAGAGAGGAGGGTTAATGGTTGGGGAGGGGTCTTATGGGAAAAAAAAAGACCCCCCCCCAAATAAAGGTATAGCAAAAGACAGACAGATTGGGGGAATGCAAGGTGTGAAAGCATAAAAGAAAAATCTTTTTTTATTTTGCGTATCACCAGGCCATGATGATAGCTGAAGAAAATAGGGAAGATGTTTCACAGCTCATAATGTAGCCTATAGTGGTCTGTGTAAATCTATGTACATGAAACTGAGAATATGAGTAAATGGAAATGTAAAGTGAGCAGGGGTCTACGCAAAAATACCGTTACCTCAGACAGCCTTATCCAACTGCTTGAAGCTGGCAAAAAGCAATTAGTCCCTGGTCTAAGAGATGCTGAATGAACTCTGAACTCATGGCACGGTGAATGTAAACGTGCATGATTTGGCCTTTTGTTTTAGCCTGCGCAGTTTCTGCGCACTGTGAAGAGGCATGCTTGCTGCTGGTGAGGGGACACTACCCACAGGTCGGGAATGTACTGGAGGGACAATAAGGAAGAGTCTGATTATGCTTTCTTTTCCCAATGAAAATGAGAACACACTCTTAGTAAATCAGGCCCTAAGTAAATATGAGTCACCAAGCCAAAACAGCACACTGCCACGCAAACAATCACACACAGTACAAAAAACGTAGGCAGGTATAATTTCTCACCAAAAATTTATTGATCCGTGATTATTAAGGGAGGCCAGACCCGACACAGGACGTGTTTCGAACAACTCTTCCTCAGGGGTAGGCTCACCTTATACTAAACACACATCATAAACAGTTAAAAAATAAAACACAAATATGAGAAAACATCTCTCTTAAAATCAACCAAAACAATAAGAACGCGATAATAAATATATAAAAAATATATAAAAAAGGGGAAGTAGACAATTGTAATATTCATAAACAAGAACATATTAAATAATATACCATAACCATATAAAGCTGTAAATGCATAAATAATAAATACGTTAAATGAAGTAAAAACAAAAAGCTCCCTCTAAAAAACTGAACACAGAATGGTATATATATGTGTGTGTGTATATGTGAGAAAGGAACAACACTGACATGCAGATACTGACTAAAAAACTAATATGTGCATATAAAAACATAAATAAATAAATAGCACATTATAAAAGATATCACCACATTTATAATAAAATACAAAGCAGGAAAACAGTAATATAAAAAAAAACATTCAATATGGAGAAATGCAAAAGAGATGAGGACCGTACTTAAAGACCACCAAATTGGGTGTAGGAGCAGGAGTGAGAAACACTGTTACCTTGAAAACTTGATAAGTATACGTCAATGAAACTAAATGTTTCACTGGTAGTAAAACAAATTTTTGAACAGTTTCGTGATGCCCATTTTGTATGCTTTATGGTGCCAGCTAATAATTTTGCCCACAATATGACACCTTGGCGGTCCTTTTCATAGCTCTGTCTGTTCCTTCTCCTCTCCGGCCCATGATGGCCACATGTTTTTATATTTTGTTGGTTTAGGGTTTAAAAAGCACCGTATTGACCTTAACAAATTCTGATTTTAGTTTTTATGATTAGTTCTTAACATTATCTTTCTTTAATTGTTTGTACAGTTATGAAAATTTGTTTTACTACCAGTGAAACATTTAGTTTCATTGACGTATACTTATCAAGTTTTCAAGGTAACAGTGTTTCTCACTCCTGCTCCTACACCCAATTTGGTGGTCTTTAAGTACGGTCCTCATTTCTTTTGCATTTCTCCATATTGAATGTTTTTTTTATATTACTGTTATCCTGCTTTGTATTTTATTATAAATGTGGTGATATCTTTTATAATGTGCTATTTAATGTTTTTATATACACATATTAGTTTTTTAGTCAGTATCTGCGTGTCAATGTTGTTCCTTTCTCACATATACACACACACACATATATACCATTCTGTGTTCAGTTTTTTAGAGGGAGCTTTTTGTTTTTACTTCATTTAACATATTATTTATGCATTTACGGCTTTATATGGTTATGGTATATTTAATATGTTCTTGTTTATGAATATTACAATTGTGTACTTCCCCTTTTTTATATATTTATTTATTATCGCGTTCTTATTGTTTTGGTTGATTTTAAGAGAGATGTTTTCTCATATTCGTGTTTTATTTTTTAACTGTTTATGATGTGTTTTTAGTATAAGGTGAGCCTACCCCTGAGGAAGAGTTGTTCGAAACACGGCCTGTGTCGGGTCTGGCCTCCCTTAATAATCACGGATCAATACATTTTTGGTGAGAAATTATACCTGCCTACGTTTTTTGTACTGTGTGCCTAAGTAAATATGATACACCTCGGAGACAGGGATGGGCACTGTGGTCTAGGTCCCGGAGGACAGTTCCTAGATTCTAAGAATATCTGTTGAGGGAACAGAATCTTACATGTTCTCTTCCAGTTTTTGCCCTTCTCCTTAAGTTTTTAAGCCTGATTATTTTTCTGGGAGCTTTAACCCTTCCAGTTTGGGAGAAGCAACTGAATCCTGACCAAACTGGGACAGAGGGGGAAATTCAAGAGTCTTATTCTCAGCCAAATGCCAAAATGGACCCATCCTCAATTCATGGCTCAAACCATAGGTTTGATCTTGCACAAGCCAGACCTAAAAATATGGCAACAAATCCTTGTCAGGAAAGTAAACAATATGAGGAAGGAAAAAGTTCTTCCGCACCTTTAAATGACTGAAGTGGTATTTAAAGATGCGGAAGAATTGAAGAAAATATCGATGCATCGGGAAGATGTATTACAAGGCCAGATGGTATACATCCAAGGGTGTTGAAAGAACTGAAATATGAGATTGCAGAGCTGCTATTAGTAATCTGTGAACTATCATTAAAATCATCTCTAATACCTGAAGACTGGAGGACCGCCAATGTAATACCAATTTTTAAAAAGGGTTCCAGGGGTGATCCGGGAAACTAGACTAGTGAGCCTGACGTCAGTACCGCGAAAAATAGTAGAAACCATCATAAAGAATAAAATTACTCAGCATGTAGATAGTCATGGCCTAATGGGAGACAGCCAACATGGCTTTAGAAAAGGAAGATCTTGTCTTACTAATCTGTTGTTTTTTTGAAGGTGTGAATAAACAGGTGGACAAAAGTGAGTCGGCTGATATAGTGTAGCTGGACTTTCAGAAAGCCTTTGCAAGGTACCTCATCAGAGACTTTTGGCAAAACTAAAGAGTCATGGGATAGGAGGCAGTGTACTACTGTGGATCAGGAACTGGTTAAAAGATAGAAAGCAGAGGGTTGGGCTAAATGGCCAATTTTCCCAATGGAGAAAGGTGAATAGTTGTGTACCCCAGGGATCTATGCTGGGTCCGCTGCTTTTTGACATATTCAAAAATGACCTGGAAAGTGGAATAACGAGTGAGGTTATCAAATTTGCAGATGACACAAAACTATTTAAAGTTGTTAAAACCCAAGAGGATTGTGGAAAATTGCAAGAGGATCTTGCTAAATTGGAAGACTGGGCATCAAAATGGCAGATGAAATTGAATGTGGACAAGTGCAAAGTTATGCACCTAGGGAAGAACAACCCAAACTATGGTTACACGATCCACATTAGGAACCACCACCCAGGAAAAGGATTTAGGCGTCATTCTGGATACCATGTTAAAACCCTCAGCCCAGTGTGCAGCGGCGGCCAAGAGAGCAAATAGAATGCTAGGTATCATAAGGAAAGGAATGGAAAATAAAACAAAAGATATTATAACGCCTCTATATCGTTCCATGGTGAGACCGCACCTTGAATATTGTGTGCAATTCTGTCGCCGTATCTTAAAAAGGATATAGCGATATTAGAAAAGATTCAGAGAAGAGCCAGCAAAATGGTAAAGGGGATGGAAGGATACTGCTATGAAGAAAGGCTAAAAAGGTTAGGGCTCTTTAACCTGGAAAAGAGATGGCTGAGGGGAGATATGATAGAAGTCTATAAATTAATGAACAGAGTGGAACGGGTAAACGTAGATCAATCGTTTACGTTATCAGAATATAGAAAGACTAGGGGACATGCAATGAAGCTACAGGGTAAACTATTTAAGACTAATAAAAGAAAATATTTTTTCACTCAACATGCAATCAAACTCTGGAATTTGTTACCGGAGGATGTAGTAAAGGCTGTTAGTGTAACTGGGTTTAAAAAAAGTTTTGGACAAGTTCCCGGAGGAAAGGTCCATAAACCATTATTAAGAAGGGACGCAGGATATCAATGCTTGACCCAGTACAAGCATTGTAGAACCTGTCTCTTTTGGGGAAACTGCTAGGTATGTATGACCTAGATTGGCCACTGTTGGAAAAAGGATACTGGGCTTGATGGACCTTGGTCCGACCCAGTATGGCATATCTTATGATCTTATAAGTCAATATGAATCTTAAAATGAGCTGAAACAATATTTAAGAACATCAATGTTTTTCCATTAGGCTAGGTGTTCAACAAATGTGACTACCAATTATCTTTTGGCTATAAAGGTGACATTTTACTTTAGCAGACGATGTCCTTTCCTTGAGTCCAGAAATGTGGGATGCCTTCCCCTACCAGCCGACGGAGAATATCAGCCAGAACCTCTAGAGGGAGCCTTCAATAATATTTTTATCAAAAGCACATGGCAAGGGACCTCAGAACTCAAACATCAGTGAAGGTAACCAGGTTCAACAGAACAAACAAAAAACATAACTATGTACAGAATCAGCTTCAACAGAAGGCCTATCAGAACAATAGAAGCCCACAGGGCCAACCACAAAGAATAGCAGACCAAGCAGTTATCCAGGGCAGGTCCTGGACTGGTCTAACAGGACTCAAAGAAAGAACATTTTACATACCGCATCATGCCATTTTCCATACCGTCCTGCTAGAACTGTTCATCCTGACGTTTTTAGGGGCCATTTTCCATGTCAAAATTGTGGTTTTTGTACAACTATTGTCTCAGGGGTCACTTGGATTGATCCCCAAACAAACCGGACTTACTATCGACAATGGTTCACTACGTGCTCTTCTACCTTTGTATTTTTTCGTTCAATGTGCATGCCCCTTGATTTATGTTGGTCGTACGACACGTCCGATTAAACTTCGGATAGGTGAACATGCTTCTCGTGTACGGGAACAAGTGTTTTCTGCACCTATAGTGGAGCATTGTGTGGAGAACCATCATTCGTTTGGCGAATTATTATGGACAGTTATTGATCATGTTCCAATTGATCCACGAGGGGGTGATTGTGTAGCCCGATTACAGTGGTGTGAACAACTATGGACTTATGAATTAAATTCAGTCCATCCTACCGGTTTGAATCGAGAAATTGATTGGCCCAGTTTGTTTTGATGATGAACCAATCGGGTAAGAGGTTTCCCATTTCCGTGGGCTATCCCCTTTATGACTGGTGATTCATTTTTGATTGACATCAGTTTCTATCAATGACACTGGGAATTACCATCTTGTCTTCAGATGCGTTTTTGTTATGACGATCCAACCAGCAATGGGTTCTTCTGCTATTTCGCATACTCTTTGCTTGTGATTGGTTTTCTTTCTGTGATAGATTCATTATTGGCTGATCAATAATGCCAAAACTGTCCTATATGATGATTTTATGCCGGTTTTAAATCAGCTTTTTGGGGCGGACGACATTGAACAAGACAGAATAAGGATTTCATAAGAGCACTTGATACAGGGATATTATACATCCCGAAACGTGCACGTCGTGCTTCAACATATTTAGACCTGCTGCATTGATAAGTCTTTCAGAATTTATATTTTCATTACAATACCGTCATAAAAAAAGAACTCATTAACGAACAAAATGGATATCATCAGTCTGGTGAGGTTAATTTGAATATCTTACCCTCCCTCAATGTTATCAGACAAAAAATATTAAAGGAGATCACTGGTGGACTGTTTCAGGGTCTTTCTGTTTTTGTGTTTCAATTGGTCACTGAATTTGGGATACTTTTGTTTTCGGATACAAACTTCTCTGGCAAGAGCAATCTGCCTGCTGGAGGGTTCAACGAGCAGCACCAAAGTAAATGTGGCTCAAACACATTGAGGAAGACCTAAGGAACTAGTGACTGACCACAGAAAAGGCGCCTCACAAGATCCAGCAGCAACTACAGCAGTGTATTAGTGAAAGGACGACCTGCTCCCTAAACGCCAGCTAAGGATTAAAGCAGCAGCACCCAGACTGGGGGCAGTTGCAGAAGAGGATCCTGTAGAAGGCTCATCAAATCCCCAAACCACAGCATTCATGGCCAATCCGGGACCACATGGATCATCCAGCCTGGATGCCGCTCTATGCATCCACCTAATCGTATGGAGGGAAATAAAAACTATCAAACGAAGAAATTCCCACCAAGTTAATCTAAAATAACCAACAGATATCCAAATCCATGTGGACCTCAAATGCACTGAAGCACACAACCCGCTAGCAGCCATGGAGGAAACATGCACACAGCAGGCCACATCCCGGGCAGGGCTGTACTAGGACATCAATGCCCTCAGAGCCTCTTTCTCTGTGGCAAATGAAGCAGCATTCAACTGAGTCACCATCAGATCCATCTCAGGATGAACCCAGCAGCACAGAATTTGATTAGAGGCTGTTTAACTCAGTTCCCACTCCCCAGGACAGAGACTGTCAACTGAGAAATTCCACCTTCATGTTGTCGACTCTAGTGATGTGTTGCGCAGACAGAACTAGCAGGCTCCTTTCTGCCCAGGGTAACAGGACAGTCATCTTCAGGACCACTCCAGCACTCCCTTTTGCCTCCTCGCTGATTGGCATATGCCACTGCTGTGGCACTTAGATCTGGGTCAGAAGTGCAGAAGGCCAACCGAATGACCTTTGCTTCAAGGCAGTTAATGAGCCATGCAGACTTGCAGCTGTTCCAACGGCCTTGCTCAGGTCCTGCATGAGATTCCAGCCAAACAGGATGGCATCCGTCAACAAGAAAAAAACCTCTGACCATCCAATGAGCTACCCGTCTGCAGGTTTTGCCACTGCTGCAGGCTGTAGACCACCTGCAGTTGAAGGGTCAAGCTGACCTCAAACTCCTGAGAGCTGGGAGACCATCAAGAAAGCAGGGATCTCTGAAGTAGCCTCATAAGAGCTTGTGCCCAAGACACCATCAAGAAGAGAAGCTGAAAATAACCCCAAACTCTGGGAGCCTGCTGAGACCTGCCTGCTGAGTGAGCCAGCAACTTGTTCAGGGAGACTCTTGCATACCCAAGTGTCAAGACACTCCTGGATATTCCAGTGATTAGGACGGCACCAAGTGGCTCTTTCTACCGAGACTCTCTAGGAGGAAGCCAGAGCCGCAGTAATCAACCAGAAGTGTGTACACACAGATCCCCTAGAGGTGGTCACTGCGCTGAGGCACTATCATCACTTGCAAGAACGTCCTTGGCCAAAGAGGAGAGTGGCGAACTGAAAATAAGAGCCAATAAAGCAAGCACTATTAATCCTCTCAGATAGGGATATGGAAGTAAGTCTTGGCTAAGCATGGAACTTTCTGCAGCGTATGGCCTGAATCAGACTGCAGGGATTCCTCCTTGCTCATCAGTGTTGAATTTACTGCACTATGTATGTTAAGCACCAAATGTATTTCTGTGTTCCTGTTAGGTTTTTTTTTTATATTTTAATGTTTATTGAAAAATATTCCTTTTAACAAAAGGTATGCACAGAAGAAAACAGCATCTGATTCGTACATTTTCTTATACAAATCAAGCTCTTACCAAACACACTTAATGCACGGTGCAACAATATCAAAGACATTATACATATCCGCGTGTATCTTAACAACTGCAAATCAGAGTCCCAACTTCTTGAAATCCCCCCCTACCCCCACCTCCCTCCCGTTCCTCATTTCTTCTCCAAAAACGCAACTGTTCACCCTCCCAAACTCCTCCCCAACCCCCCCATACCCTCTCCACTTGTCTCTCCACCCTCCAATTCTTATGGAACAATACTTCACCTCCAACAATAAAACTCCGTCCACCCAACCCCATAGCAGAACCCTAGGCTCAACCCTCAAATCCCCGCCACTCTCCTATGCCACCTTGCCCCTTTTCCATTGAACATATGGGTACCATCTACGATGATACACCCCCAATTTGTGGGTCAGACGCGCATGCAACTCAGCCATTTGACTAATATATGCTAGTCTTTTCAACACTCTTTCCACATCCATCCCTCCAGTGTCCTTCCACTTATAAGCTATTTCCATCCTGACTGCTATGGACACCATCTTTAACAAGTAGCCCAGCTCGCTAACCGGCTCCCCCCACTCCCCCAATAGAACTTGATCAGGTCCAAACGTCCCCTTCCATCCCACCATGTTGCGTACTATGCCTTGCATCCATTGCCACATGCTCTGTACCACAGGGCATTCCCACCACACATGCAGGTATGTGCCTACAGCACCACACCCTTTCCAACAATAGGGCTCCTTCATTTAATCTATCTCCGCCAATTGCTTCGGTGTGCTATATGTACAGCATACCATTTTATAACAATGCTCCTGTATAGCAGCAGAACAAGACCCAATCCTGGCCGCATCAAAAATACTTGCCCATCGCTCCTCAGCCCAGAAGCCCTCTAAATCCTTTATCCAAGCTGCCTGAAAAGCCTCTTCTTGGCCTCCTCCGCCACCCATTCCCCTATGGATCTGCGATACAAACCCACGAGGTTCCTCCGCCTTAAGTAGCAGCCTCTCAAACTGGAAGTTTGGTTTACTGTTGTCCTCCAACCTGAGAGTCCACTGCACAAAATGTACTAGTTGGCGATATCCAACCCAAATCAGCCTCCCCCAAGGAATATTCCTCTTTTAGTTGCTCAAAGTGCTCAACTGACCTGCTTTAGTGAACAGTTGCCCCATCCACACCAACTCCCGCTCTTCCCATTTTTTATATAGACTGTCCCCCCTCTAAGAATCCTACACACTGTTGCATCCTCTGCAACTAAATAGCTATGCTAGCCCCCACCAATTTTACCTCTTCTTGACGCCAAACTTTCAAAGTTACTGCCGTAAAGGGGACTCTGTGTCATGTCACCTCCCCCCTCTCTCCCTTTCCCTTCCCTTGGCCCAAAGACCATCTACTATTGAAACTCTGCCCCCCCCCCCCCCATCTCTTGCTCAACGCAAGCCCGCCCTTGAGCATCAGGACCAACCCTCTCATCAGATCTGGGACTCCTAACCACCCCTCTCTCCTATGCCTAACCAGCACCCATTTATTAATCCTCGGAGGGTGCCTCCTCCAAATATAGGAGAAACGTCTATGCTGCAACAGTTTTATTTGTGCCACTGACACCTCAGGCAATGCCATAAACAGATACAATATCCTGGGGAAAACATTCATTTTAACAATCGCGATTCTTCCTACCCATGAAAAGCTGGGTTTGTCCCATCTCACCAAATCATTTAAGATGTTAGTAACTAACGAGTCATAATTTATTTCTCTCAATTTCTTCCAATCGCTACAAATCCAAACCCACTAAATATTTTATCTTCTGCTTCACCCAACGAAATGGGTACGTCCCCCGTAACTGACCCTCCAGTACTGGACCCAACTGAATTTTTAATATCTCCGTTTTCCCCATGTTCATTTTATATCCCGAAACTTTGCTATACCCCTATTTCCTCTAATAAAGATGGTAAGGACTCAAGAGGTCGGCTCACTGTATAAATGATATCATTGGCAAAAAGAGATAATTTTATACTCTCCGGTCCCCACTTGAATTCCACTGATTTTGTTATGCTCTCTAACCCTCTGTGCTAAAGGCTCGATTACCAATGCAAAGAGCAGGGGTGACAAGGGGCACCCCTGTCGAGTTCCCCAACACAGCTCAAATTCACCAGAACAAGTGCCGTTCACTCGGATCCAAGCTCTTGGCCTGTCATAGAGCGCACTAATCCAGCTCCAAAAACGCTCTCCTATCCCCATTCTCTGCAACACTGAAAACATAAAGGGCCGTTCAACTCTATAGAATGCCTTCTCCGCGTCCACCATCATCACCAAGGAGTCAATCCTCGTACTCCTGGCAGCCCATATGACATTCAAGAGTTTTTGGATATCATCACTGGCCTGCCTACAGGGTATAAAACATGTTTGATCGTTGCTAATAAACTTAGGGAGGAAGCTCTGCAGTCTGGTAGCCAAAATCTTAGCTAAGATCTTCGCATCTAAATTTATTAGAGAGATAGGCCGATACGAATCACTTACTCCCTTATCCTTCCCAGGTTTGGGCACCAAAGCTATCCCCGCTACTGCCATTGACCTTGGGAGTGTCCCCCCCTGAAGAACCCCATTGAACACCCTTGTGAGTTCACTCCCAATTTCACTACAAAAGGTCTTATAAAACCTTGTGGAAAGGCCATCGAGTCCCGGGGCTTTACCCTCCTTAAGAGCCTTAATAGCAATGCTTACTTCCACCTCTTCAATCTGTCTATCCATCCACTGTTGCTCAGACTCCTCTAATTTCTGAAGAGTTATGTTCTCCAAATAGTTTCTAATTTCCCCCTCTGACCCTTTTTGCTCTGACACATAGAGGTCCGGTAATACTGGCAGAATATCTCATGTATGTTTACAATACCATATATTCCCAACCACCCCTATCATTCTTCAATCGATATAACTGTTGCTTAACTTGCCGTGCTAAATACCTACCTGGTTTATTGCCCCCCATAAATACTCATGTTGCATCTTTTTCATTTGAAATGCCCATTCCCTTAAACGTAGTCTCCAGTTCCGCATGTACTCCTGCTATCTGTTTTAAAACCTCCTCACTCCTGATGCTCCTTAATTAACTGAACTAACAGGGCCCGCAACCTCTCCCTCCTCTAATCCCACTTGTTTTTTCTTTTTTGCCGCGAGTGCGATGAAACGCCCCCGGATCACTGCTTTCATTCCGTCCCAAAACTATTTCCCGGGGGACCTCCCCACCCCCATTTTGAGTAAAATATTCTCTAATGAACTCTTTCAAACTTGCCACCCCCTCCGGATCCTCTAGAAGCGATTCATTCAATCGCCAGAAGCCCTGCCCTCTCCTTATAGTACTCAAGATCAAGTGTAACTGGAGCATGGTCAGCCCAAGACAGAGCACCAATTTCAACACTACCCACCATATCTAGCCAACTAGTTTCAATCCACAACATATCAATTTGACTATACGTTTGGTGAGGATGCAAATAAAAAGTGTATTCTTTTTCCCTACCATTCCTATAATCGCCAAACATCTACCAATCCCAAACCCGACATCATTGTCTCCAACTTCATCCCACCACCGTCCCCCACCCGAGGAATCCAGCCTGGGATTCACCACGGTATTGAAGTCTCCTCCCAGTACTAAACTCCCCCTTTTGTGCTCCTCTATAATTGGGAGAATCCTATCAAAAAAACTGCCTTGGGCAGTATTAGGTGCGTAGACTCTACAAATTGTAACCTCTTTCCCTTCCAATACCCCAATCCATATAACATATCTCCCCTCCCTATCTTTAAATTACCTCTCTAGTGTCCACAAACAGATCTCTAGAGAAAAGAATCCTCACTCCACCCTTCTTATAACAAGTTTGATTGGCTGCCATAAAACCCTTATCATATTTGCCGCGACACACTCCCTCTCTGTGCGACTCTTTTAGATGAGTCTCCTGTATCAGAAGGACATCTGCCTGAACTCTAGCTCCCTCTCTCACCACCGCCCTCTTTTTGCCAGGTATTAAGACCATGCACACTGAGCGTCATAATCCTTAGCTCATGTCCCATTCTCATAAGCTCCCCCTCTACCCCTTGCACACTGCTCCAGAGGTGTCCTCCATTCCTTCTTTACCACCCCCTCCCAACCACATTGCTGCCTACTAACCCCCAACCCCCCTCCCCAACCCGTTCCCACACCCCCAACCAACTCCCACCCTCTGTCAACCGTGCCCACCCTTCCCCACATCCACATCAACAGTTACATTGCATAACCCCAAACCTAGTGTCCCCCCCCTGCCAAAAGGTTACCCCATAGCGCTTCCTCCTCCCCCTCCACCCAACATATCCACAACTGTACACCACTTGTCATCTTACATGTCCCTGGATATATCATCACAGAGAACCCATTCCCCATATAATTACCAATCCATAAACCACCCCACTTTATTATCACATAGGCATGTCGGTCTTTCAGCTTTTAGATGATTTATTCAACTCCACTCATGCTGTTTTCCCCTCCCGTCTCTCCACGCGTTGCCACCGCTTTCCAGGTTCCCGTTGCTGCGTCCTGCCAAGTCACTCCATCCCAGGGATCCGCTGGATGCCTGCCTCCTCCATAGCCGCCACCAATGCCGGCAGTGTCTCCGCTCTTCTAGTCACCCCATTATGGGTAAAAGCTAACCCCCACAGGGAACCACCACTTGTATCGAATATTGTCCTCCCGCAGTCTGGTAGTGAACTCGCTCCAATTCCTCCTTCCTTGAAGCGTTGCTGTGGCCAAGTCCGCGTACATAGCAATATCTGACTCCTGCCATTTAAACTTTCCCAGGGACCGCATCCGGCTGGCTATTTTTTCTTTGATCTGATATTCATGGAAACAAATGATAATATCTCGAGGCTGTTCCCTTTGAGCTGCACCAAGCGATCTATGTGCTCTGTCCAATATAACGTCCAGCTCTCCTCCTCCTGCATCCTTCAACACAGCCACACAGATCTCCTTCGCGGTTTTCATACAATCATGATACTCCTGTCTCAGGTACCCCTTTTATTCTCAGATTCTGATGACGGGCTCTGTTCTCCAGGTCTTCCAGTTTTAGAGCCATAGTTTCCTTATCCTCTTCCAAATTCTTTATCTTTTTCTCCAACATTTCCGCACATGCCTCCAAAGCCTCAATGCACCCATCTGCTTCTGCAACTCTGCAGCCCAGTTCCGTAATATCAGTTCGCAACTGCGAGAACAGATCCTCCACCTCCACTTTAAACCCTGCAATGTCAGTTTTAATCTCCATAAACCACGATTTAAGTTCCTCCTTGGTAACAGACATGAGAGACCCAGCTGCATTTTCTGGACCCTTCGTTCCCTGATCAGTAACTGACGCAAGCCCGGACATCCCCTCCGCCAGCAGTTTGTCTTGTTCCGAATGCTCCGTTCAGGCATTTTCACAGGCAAATTCCCTCAGATCAGCAGGTTTTTTTTACGTGTAGAGGCCATGCTCCAGCCCGCGTTATCCTCCTCCACACCAAATATCTACTGTGATAAGGAAGCTTATCATAGCTCAGGAAGGAGCTATAGAAAAGGTGAAGTGACTCTGAACAAGCAACCTGTCAGTTCTGGTAGAAATAAGAAAACAGAATTTTCCCATAAAAGACTACCAGTCCCAAAATGCACCAGGTTTCCACCAGCCATTAGAGGAGCTGAAGTGGGGAAACGTGTGTTCAATCAAGAGGGCTATGAGGTAATCCCCAAGCACTCATCTCAAAGGGCAGGGCCTGATTCAGCACAGCTGCGCTGTGCTAGGGTGGAGCACTCATCTAAGCAGAATAAAGGTAGAGTTTATTCTACAGAGAATTATCCTCAGGATCTTGATCATCTTGGACAGCTTCATCATCTGGAGGATCATCAGAAGCAGAAGCCAGAGCGGACGGACAGAGAGGGCAAGAAACCCTTTGGAAGAAAGAAGAGAAAAGCATTTGGGAGGTCTAAAGGAGTCCAGAGCAATAAGTATACTGGGAGACATTCAAAAGGCCAGCATACACCATTGGACTGGGGAAAGTCAGAGGAATGGTGCTGCAGAGCTAGGAATCTCCAGACGGTGCCTGTGAGGGAGACGGCTGCACGTGGAAGGGACCCTAGGACCCGTGCCAGAAGGTATGTGAAGAGAGATCCAGTGTCCAGGGATCTGGATTGGAAGGCTGGACATAAGAACTGGACTACATACTGGCCAGGCTATTTAGAGAGGAACTCTAACAGCAATGGAAGCTCAGGTATGAACACTGATCTATGCCCTAGCTATAACCTTGAAAGACAGCAGGGAAACAAGTATTCTCCTGAAAGTGCTCCATTAAGTAATTCCTCTGTGCCAATCCATGATATTGAACCCATTATTGTTGAGGATGGGGGAGAAGTCTTAGATATAGGCTGTGAATATATGGATTGCTCTCTGTCTAAACTCCTTTGGTAATTTTCTGTTACAAGGTACAACAACCATCAGAAAGAAATACAAACTTGTTCTTTAATCTACTCAGAAAAGCTACTGAGTAGGATTTTGAGCCATGCAGTAGAAAGCAAGCCAGCTAAGGGGTTTCAGCTGGGTAACTGCTAGCAATTGAGCCTTACCTAATTGCTTGTGAGCTCTGAGGAAATCACTTCTGAGTCTATGTGTGAAGATATAAGAAGTTAACCTGAAAAGAACAGTTTTTCCCTTCTTTGTGGATTTTGCTTGTTTGAAACACTGCTAAGAAAATATTAGCTAAAGCCTACAGAAAAGACAGTTTGTTACCAACCAGGTCTTTATTCTTTTGCTTTGATTGCCTGACAAGTTCAACTGTTGTTTTCCTGATTTTGTTTTTCTAAGTTAAACACTGAAAGCAAGTATCCTGTTTTATGTGCTACCAAGCATATCTGTGTTGGGAGAAATAACCCCATAAATAAATATCTTATTGGCTTTACACTCAAGCACAACTAATTATTGTGAGCAGCTGTGTCTGGTGTGAATGGACTGCATTTCCCACAATCCCTTGCAAATCATATTGATATATGCACTTGCCAAGACTGTGAACATTCTCACCCAGGCAGCCGTCTGACACTACTCAGAAAGGTCTCCCCCTCTGGGGCTAATAGGAGGTGCTATGCTGCAATATGCCCACCAGGTGGGGCTCTTGTCTCACTACTGTCCAGAGTTTTCAGCACAAAGAATGATCATTCAGCTAATTAAAGCAGTCCTTTGAAATTTCTTCCAACAAGGAACTCATCAGCAGGCTCTGCAGTCAGATCCTCCAGTTATTTCCATTAATCAAAGTCCCCCCTCCACTCAATCATACTGGGTAATGACGTACTGACAGATCTGATTCTCAGGAAGTACAGCTTTCCCGCCACTGGCTGCGTTCCACTACTAAAGCCCACACAGCTAAAGCACCAACTGGCACAAGCACTTTTAACCAAAAAGAAGAAAAGAGCACCTACTTGCAGGGACCTCAGAGACACAAAGAGCAAGAGGTATGGTGGTCACATGTGCTTTATTAATAATAAAATACCCCAACGTGTTTTGTTATACATTACCCCACTAAGGGTTCCCTTGTTTGTGTATATATATATATATATATATATAATGATTTTTTGACTATTTATTGCATTTATTTGCTTTATATAATTTTTTTTTCATTTACTCCTGTTAGTTATATTTGTTTTATTGAATTTTATGTGGTACATTATACATTCTTGATTATTCCTTATTGATAGATATATCTATTTTTTTTACATTTTTTCTGGTCTTGGGTTTCCCTTTATTATTATTATTTTACTGTTTGAAGATAATTTCTTTGATGCTCATTATGTTCATGATTTTTAGCTCAATTATTTTAGGATTGATTCAGGTCCTCGAAATTGTTTTCTTCTGTGCGCTTCATCATTTTAATGATGTCTAAAAACGTGAGTATATTTTTATGAAATGATGTATCTTGGGATTATTTGCTTTTCCCCTGTACATTTAATTAGCTTTTTGTCCTCCATCTTGCTTTTATCTTTTTAGTTGTTTTTGACTTCTGTCTATTTAATATATGGTTTATTATATTTTGTTGAACTAATGTACTTGTATTTTTAATGTTTTAATATTTTTAATGTTGGTTTTGTTTGTAAGCACTTTATGCGTTTGGCCATATTGATGTTTTTATTCATTTATTGTTGTTCGCAGATCTCCGCCCCGATGAAGGCGTTGCCGAAACACGTTGGGGTATTTTATTATTAATAAAGCGCATGTGACCACCATACCTCTTGCTCTTTGTGTCTCTTTACAAGCACTTTTTAGCCAGCCTGAATTGCTGATTATATTGCCCCTCCTCCAGCAAATAACTCAGAGCTGCTACGATGCAAGCCAGCTCACTTTTCTTTCCGACAGCATCTAACAGAGGCAGTGGAGATTACAGGAAGCTCAGCAGTTGTCAGTCCTCAACACAGCACTTCTCATCCAGCTCTCTCTTTTACTGAAAGATCAAATTTCATCTCAGCATCCGGCGATTTTCACAGCCTGCTCCTGCGATCGGGAACTGCTCACGTCTCTCACAGGTTGATTGCTTGTTGTCTGGGGTTGCATTTAGTAGGGCTTCTCCCACGAATGTGCAGAGGAGGCACAGTTGATTACCGGCAGTCAGATATCGGTCTTTCCTGCCAAAACCATTTCTCTACTGGCTCCGCCGCTTGCAGCCATTCAAATTCTACTGATTAAAAGGGACCTCATCCCCAGTTTAATCATGGATGCAGGGATCCCGGCACAGAGCCTCAGGGGAAGCCAGCCATTTCAGCTCAGGCTCACTAGCGCCGTTCCTATGTAAGTTTTAATTTTCATTAACCTGTAAAACCACCTTGATATTCTGATAAAGGAGATATATAAAAGTAGCTAAATAAATAAGGGTGTGCAGATTAGCTTAACTCAATTGAGGGAGATGGACTGACCAAAAGGAACAGCACTCCTTTGACACAATGAAGTAGATGGAATATCTGTCCCGACCCTGGTCTGCCCAGGGGACTGGGTCCACAAATTGTAGATAGAGAAAATACATCCAGGGTACACTTAACTGTGGTTCTCTTGGCTGTGGAGCCACAAGAAGAGATGAAAAAGACATCCAGAATAGGCTCTCTGCATTCGAGAACATAGCCGTGCTAACTGGTGTCTAGCGCCAAGCGATCCTCAGCGACGAGGGCTCAATCCTGGAAGAAAAGATGGAGACTACTACCCGCTGGGAGTATTCCGGGATGCTTGATGGGAGGCAGCACTTTGGGGGGGGGGGGGGGAAGAGGGGTTTGAAAGTACCAGGAACCTCACGACCCACAAACACACCGAGTCTGAGACCAGAATCCAGAAGAGGCAGCTTTCCAGGGCAGTATCCATGGAAGTCCCAGGAGTCCAGATAGTGAGAGCAGAAGATGGATCTGTATGCCTCCCAGGCCCTTTTGGCCTATCCTCCAGGAGGCAATAAGGTTTGGACTTGCCTAAATCCTTAACCAGCTTCTCCAAGTCTACTCCAAAGAGCAGCCCCCCTTTGAAGGCAAGCTGAGTCAACTGAATTTGGAGACTATGGCGAAGCCATATCCAACATCACACTGCAATCGATAAAAGCAGGTCTTTAGCCGCCAAGTAAACGAGATCATACATAGTGTCTGACAAAGATGAAATTAGCCCTTACCTGCTAATTGGCTTTCCTTGAGTACCTTCAGTCCACTCATGTGGGTTCTCATGCCTTACCAGCAGCTTGGAAACTGATCACACTAACTTTGATGACCTCACCATACTTAAACAACTGGTACACCTACCAGTTCCAATATTCTTTTGACAAAGCAGACTCACAGGAGTAACAATTAAGAAAAAACAAATAAAGGATACCCCAATGACGATAGCTTAACCCCTCCCCAGGGGAAAACCAAATTATCAATCACTTCTGAACCGCTGCTACTAGACGTCTGAGCCCAGTTGTGCATTCTTACTGATTAGTGTCCTTTCTCTGCCAACATGAAAAAGGAATCACGCCTGCAAAGGAGTCCCATAATGCTGCTGGCTGCACTGACCAAAAACACCAGACTATCAACCAACAAGATGACTTTCTTCAGGTCCGGTTCACCAGTATACACCATGCCTCATACATCAAGGAGGCTCCAGGACTGGACTGGAGATACTCAAGGAAAGCCAATTAGCAGGTAAGGCTAATCTCACCTTCCTCATGTCCCTCCAGTCCAGTTCCGACATGTAGGATGTACTATAGCCAAACTACACGTGGGAGGGACCTGCGAGCACAGCCTGAAGTACCACCAACCCAAAATGTGCGTCCCTCGCCATCTGAAGCACCATTCAGTAATGTTTCACAAAGGTATTGAAGGACAACCACGTCACCGCCCTGCAGATATCTGCTGGCGGAACCAAACTAGCTTCTGCCCATGCTGCCACCTGGATCAAATGAGCCCACAAACCTCTGAGCCAAATTCCTCAGCCTACCTTTGAGGCAGAAACTGCTTCCCTCACCCACCTGGAGATTGATGCTTTAGACGTTGCCTTGCCTTTCCACAGTCCCCAAAGAGAACAAATAAGCTATCCGACTTCCGAAATTACTCTGTGCATTTCAAATGATTAGCACCAGAGCCACATCAAGGAGGGCCAACTGGGGATCCGTTGTTGCCACCATCACTTCAGAAAAACAAAACCACCTTGGGGAGAAATGATGGCATTGATTTCAACACTATCTTCTCCCTGGAAATGGAAAGAAAAGGCTCCTAGCAGGACAGACTGATATTGAGGTCCCAAGGAGGTATGAGCGACCTCAGCAGAAGCCGAAGCTGCTCTTAGAAAAAAAAAGACAACATCAGGGTGAGCTGCCAAGAAAACCCCCCTGGACCTTACCGCGGTAAAAGGCCAAAGCCGCCACCCGGATTCATAGCAAACTGCACGCCAGTTCTTTCTTCAACCCTGCTTGCAGAAAGGACAGAACATCCGGCATAGATGCAGACAAGGGCCAAAAATCACAGTATGCGCAACAGGCCTCGAAGACTCTCCACACTCATACAACAGGAAGTATGAGTGCTTAAGGGCCCTCAAAGTTGTAATAACTGCGGCCGAGTATCCATGTTTCTTCAGCTGAGCCCTCTCAAGAACCAGGCATAAGTGAGAATCGCTTCACCTAAGGCATCAGCACGAGCCATTGTAAGAGGAGATCCGCCTGCACTGGCAAATGCCATAGCTGTTCCACCATCAACCGAACCCAGCCTGTGTATTATGGCCTCTGCGGCCAGTCTGATGCTATGAGGACCACCAGTCCGATCAGCACCCACAGTGGGAAGAGTAGGCCGCACTTAAGCCAGGACTGCACCAACTCATCGATCCCTTCTGACATGTGCTCTCTTGTCCTACTGTAAAGCCGAGCCACTTTTGCAAATTTGAAAGTTGTCATCAGGTTCATGATCTGCTGATCCCAACGTCACACCAACTGAGCAAAGACCCCCGTTTTTGACAGTCCACTCGCTGGGATCCAGATGAAACCAACTGACGTAGTCCGCCGTCACATACTCCTTGCCGGCCACATGTGCCACCAAAAGCACCTGCAGGTTTTCCTCTGCCCAGTGCAACAATGGGCAGACCTTCTTTTGCAGTTGAATGCTGCCTGTGTACCCCCTGTTGACTGATGTACTTCATACATTTCCGCCATTCCTTGCAGAACACAATGGAACACCTGCAGAGCCAGAAACACCACTAAACTCCAACCAGTTGATGAGTCACGCCCTTTTCTCCATCAGTCATAAGCAGAATCCAATGCAGGATTCTCCAGGGACATACCCGCTAAGAGCTTGTCTGATCAAAGCCACCACTACAGCGCTGTTCTGGCAACTCCTGAGAAGGATAGCAACTGCGTGAGCGGGAGGTGCTGAGCCACCCACCTCCGCAACAGCACCCTCTGCAACAGTCTCATATAGCCTGCGCCCAGGGCACCAACTCTATTGTCGCTGCCATAGAGCCCAAAAGCTGACGATAAGGCCACGCAGTGGGATTCTCCATCCTGAGAAACTGTCGGAACTGCCTCTGTAGGACATGCATCCCGTCGACTGGCAAGGACAGCAGGCCCTTGTCCGTGTGAAACCAAACCCCTGAGTACACCAAGCACTGCGATGCTTGTAGGCAGCCTTTAGCAAAATTGACAACCCAGCTGAGCCTCTGCAGGCAGGCAATGACTTTCTCCGTGGCCTATCCACTCTCAACTTTGGATTTCACCCATATGAGCCAGTCGTCCAGGTAGGGATGTACCAGAATTCCCTCCTGAAGAAGCTCTGTGGCGACCACCAGCATAACATCGGTGAAGGTTTGGGGGGAGTGGTTGCCAGCCCAAAACTAGAAGTGACCCATAGGAACCACAGAAACTATTGGTGCTCTGACTGAATAGGAATGTGTAGGTAAGCCTCCGTTAGATCAAGCGACATCTGGAATTTTCCTTGTTGGACAGCCACTATTATGGAATGCAGCATTTCCATGTGAAAATGAGGCACCATTAGACAACGACTGACATGCTTGATATCTAGAATCGGAAGAAGGAACCACCCATCTTGGGCACCACGAAATATATGGACCAAAGACGCACTGGTCTGGAGAGACCTATATCTCCGCTTCTAACTCCTGCAGTCACCACAGAGTGTCCTTCATAGCCTGATGCTTGCAAGGGAACTGAATGAAGGTCTCCGCTATAGGACACGCACATTCCAAGGCGTACCTCTCACAAACAAACAATCTCAAGCACCCACTGGTCGGAGGTGAGATGGGCCCAGGTGGAGTAAGACTACCATAGCTGACCCTCCATGGGCACGACTCCCACCCAGGAGCCCCCTCGCTTCACTGCGACTTTGCTGTGGAAAAGGAAGAGGTGGAAAAGGAAGAGGCGTAGAAGCCTCTGCCCGTTCCATGAAAACCCCGAAAGGGCTGCCCCCAAGAGGGAAACCAGCCCTTCTGGGAAAGTACTAAGCGCACAATCACCAAAGGCCCCTTGATTGACCCTGCACCGGGGCCATGGTCCTAACCAGCTTCTGCTTATCCTCAGGGAACCTGCCCCTTTCAACTCTCAGGTCCTTAACCAACTAGTCCAGGGTCTCCCCGAACACGCACCTTTGAGGAGACATCCACTGACCAATTATGTAACCACATGTACCGCCGGGTGGCCACTACTGAGGCCATGCTTTTTGACAAGCCCCGAATAAAGGTCATAAAAGGCATCTGCCAAGTAGGCAGACCCGAATTCCAACTTAACCGCCTCCAGATGAAGATGCTGCGAATCCCCCGGAATCTCCAAAATCACCTGTGTCCAACGAAAACATGCCCTGGCCACAAAAGCCCTACCAATAGATGCCTGTATGGACAGGACACTGACCTACTACTACTGAACATTTGCATGACCGAATAGATGTACGCAAGCACTGCCCAGGCACATGTAAAGAGATGGTCCCCGCTCATCAGAGCTTACAATCTAGTCAAGACTGAAAACACAGTAGCTGTAGACATGGGATACAGCAAGGGAAATAGTAAGGAAACACCAAGAAGATCAGGCAAGTCTGAAAGCAGCAGCAAAGAGGTGAGTTTTCAGCCTGGATTTGAAAAGGCGCCCAATGTACAGACTCAGGTAGCTTGTTCTAAGCATAAGGAGCAGCAAAGTGAAAGGAGCCAAGTCTGGAGCTTAGCAATAGAAGAAAAGGGTACAGATAGAAGTATTTCCCAGAAGAGCAGAGGAGGGGTGTAGCGAAAGATAAGAGGAAAGGCATTGAGGAGCCGCAGAGTGAATGCACTTATAGGTCAGCAGGAGGAGAAGTTTGGACTGGGTGTAGAAACAGATAGAGGGCCAATGAAGTGACTTGAGCAGGGCCAATATGAGCATGACGAGGCTGGCAGAAGATTAGACCTGCAGCACTGTTGAACAGATTGAAGGGGAGAGAGAAGATTCAGAGGGAAACCAGCAAATAGTAGGTTACGATAGTTTAGATGGGAGGCGACTAAGGAGTGGATAAGTGTCTTGGTAGTGTGTTCAGAAAGGAATGGACGAATTTTGTAATGCTGGGCCCAGGCTTGTTCTGAAGAATGAAAGCAGACGCAAATGCCTACTTGATCCAGCATGCAATGGTAGTCTTAGAAGTGGCCTCCCCCCTGCAGCGACCACCAATTAGCACAAAGAGGTGATCTAAGAGGCGAAAGGAATCGGTGACATTGAGGTACCATCGCAATGTCCTGCCGACATCAAGCAAATGGAGCACAAGGAGGTCATCAATCTGCTTTCGGGAAGGAGGGGAGGACCACAGACTGGCTAACATGGAACATGAATAAGACCTTGGGAAAAAGGATGGAACTGGGTGAACAGTTACACCCTATGGAAAGACAGAAAGGGATCCTGACAAGAGAGCGCTTGAAGCTCTTATACACGTTGGGCAGAGGTGACCGTTACTAGTAGGATAGTCTTAAGAGTCAAATCTTTAAGGGATGCTTGGCAGAGCGGTTCGAAGGGAAGCTTAGACAGTGCCTGAAGGACCAAAGAAAGGTCCCTGGATGGAACCACTGGTTGGAGGGGCGAACGCAAAGTGCGCACACCCCACAAAAAGCAGACCAGGGATGGGTGGGAGGCCAGGAAGCACCCTCAGAGGTCCCTGGAAGCATATTAGCGCAGTTTTCTAAACCTCCAAGAAATTCAAGGCCATTCCCTGATCAAATCCATTCTGAAAAAAGGACAGAACGTCTGGAACTTCCACCCTCCAAGGGGGCAAAGTTCTGTCAGCGCATCATGTGGAAAAACGCTTCCAAACTCTAGCATAGGCCCATGACGTAGAGGGGCGCCGTGCCTTTAGGAGATTTGCCACCAACTGAGGTGAACAGCCTTTCCATGCTAAGCGTCTCTGCTCAAGATCCAAGCTGTGAGTAAGAAGCTTGGTTGTCAATGGTAAATCGGCCCTTGCCGCAGGAGACCCCTGCAGGTGCCAAGGCACCGCTAATGATAGGCACACAAGGTCAGCGTACCGTGGGCGCCGCGGCCAGTTGGGTGCGACCAAGAAGATGCGGCCTAGGTGGGACTTGACACGCCATGGCGGAAATGTATGAAGTAGCTGATCTACCAGCCAGGACTGGACTAGAGCATCCGGGCCATGAGATTTCGGCTCCCCATGGCAGCTGAAGAAGGAGTACGCTTTGGAGTTGGGTACTGTGGCCATGAGATCCACCACCAGTCGGGTTCCAGCGAGCCATGATCCTCTGGAAGGCCCTTGGGGAGAGCTCCCATTCGCTGGGATCCAGGAAATGGCAATTGAGAGAGTCCGCACAGACATTCGCCACACCCACACTGTGTTGTGCTGAGAGGGCCTGCAGATTCTCCTCTGCCCAAGGGAACAGGAGGGCCATCTCTTGTACCACTCCCAGACATTTCGTGCCCCCTTGCCAACTGAGGTAGGCCACACAGTGGTCGCGTTGTCCGAATATATGTGTACTGACTTCTGGAGGAGCATGGGGCGGAAGGCAAGGAGTGCTAGACGGACTGCTCGGGCCTCAAGGCGATTGATCGGCCAGGCTGCCTGCTGTGCCGACCAGGAGCCTTGTGCTGTTGGTCTCAGAGAATGAGCCTCCCAGCCCACTAAACTGGCGTCGGTGGTAACGGGTACCCATTGTGGAGTCTCCAGTGGGACTCCCCATAAAATGTTGAGACAGCAGAGCCACCACTGGAGACTGTGGCGCACCGCTGAAGGTAAATGGAGGCTGAGCTGATAGTTCTAAGAACTTGGAGATCATTGGGACAAGAGTGCTGGAGAGGGCCCATGTGGGCCCGAGCCCAAGGAATCACATCTAAGGTGGACGCCATGGGCCTGAGGACCTGCAGGCAGTCCCAGAGGGTACCAGCACATGAAGAAAACACCGGAGCTGCCTGACCAGCTTTTCGCACCTGTCCTCGGTAAGGAATACCCGGCCCCTCAGTGTCGAAGCAGGCCCCTAGAAAACTCCAGCGATTGAGAAGGCTACAGATCTCTTATCTTTATTGATTTATCCATCCGAGGCAACTCAAGGAGACTACCCGATGAACCGCTTCGATCGCCTCCTGGCGAATTTTCGTACAGATGAGTCAATCGTCCATGTAGAGGTGAAAACTGATACCACAGCGCCAGAGGACGGCCGCTGCTACCACGACTTTGGTGAAGCAGGGTGCCATGGCCAGTCCAAATGGCAAAACCCTGAATTGATAATGGAGACAGAGTACTATGAAGCAAAGCATATGGGAATATTAATGTTAAGTCTTGGCTCGGTCAAGTGAAGCTAGAACGCAACGGGTCTGACTGCTTGAATGACTGACCGTAGCGTCTCCATCCGAAATGCGACACATGTAGACATTTGTTGATGCCTTTCAGTTCCAGGATAGGCCTGAAGGAGCCATCCTTCCTGGGGACGATAAAGTAGATTGAATAATGCCCCGAGCCAGACTCCGCAGGGGGAACCAGCCAGATTGTCCCGAGCCGCAGGAGGCGTTGCAGCGTTTGCTGGACAGCTACTCGTTTGCCAGCACCCGGCATGGGGGGATCAGAAAGGCAGACGGGACCGGTCTCTCCAGCTCGAGGGCATACCCGTGTGAAATGACATTGAGCACTCACTTATCCAAAGTGATCCAGGCCCACCAACAGGAGGCCCCATGGAATGGACCCCAAGCCAGTCAGCAAGAGAACCTTGCAGCACCAGCGAATTTGTATGCTGCAGGAAAACTGTGTCTTTGCGGAGTAAGAGCTGAAACGCCCCAGCTGGTAGCAGTGCGTGTCCGACACGTGATCTATAAGAGGATGAAGGGGCTGAGGCGGCCTGAGGATGGCAAGGACCTGCTTTGCTTTTGTCCTCCGGGAGGTGCTGAGGTTTAACTTCACCTAAATCCTTGATCAACTTGTCCAGATCCTCTCCAAACAGAAGCTTGCCATTGAAGGGCAGCTTGACTAGACGGGCCTTGGACATGGAGTCTGCGTTCCAATGGTAAAGCCACAGTCACTGCCAAGCCACCGTGGAAACAGCAATAGAACGAGTCAACAAGCAAAGATCATAGAAAGCATACGCCAAAAAAAGTGGTGACAGACTCCAAGCAAGCCAGAACAGGATCTTCCAGTAGTAACTGGAACCAATGCAAAAACGCCCCTGCAGCCAAGCCGCCACAGGTGGCAGTCTACCACAGCTCCTGCTCTGCTCCACTGTTTTTTATTGCAAATTTAACTTAGCCGTGGCTGCCACAGGTTTGTGTTTTTTTCTTCTCTGTCTCTGTGTTTTCCACCCAAGTCGACAGAGGAAGGGCGCTCCTCCATTGTCTGGCAAGCAGATTTTACCCCCTCTCTCCCCTGAGGACACCCCCTTCCCAGTCCTTTCCGATTTCTCCTCCAAATATACTGCCCTCCACTGACCAGGACAAAACCCTGTGGTGGAAACCAGAGGCCAGGCATGTGGCCTTTGCCAACATACTATGCCACAGTGAAGCTGCCCAAGCCCTACTCCTGCCACCATAAGTTTCAAGACCTGCCCAAATCTTACCAGTATTGCAGGCTGCCACTTCCAGTCCTGTGTTTCTCAAGGGGTACTGAAGCTATTTTTTTTTAATTGCACTACAGAAGCACACTCTGGACACAGAAGAGAAAAATTTAAAAATGCACAGGAAGAGGCCCCTGCATTTGAATCCATCCTTAGGATCTCTCTCCCGCCTTCTCAGTGCAACAGAGCAAACTAAAATGGCACCAGTTCCCACGCCTCACAGCACAGCATTCCAAGCCACACAACGTGAGAACATGTCAGCCAGCCAGCTCCTCCTGAAAGCAAAGGAAGCCACAGCAGAGACCTTCACCGAAAGTTTCCCCACCGACAATGTTTCCTGCACACCCAGCACTTTCTTACTGGTGTTGGTGTGAGTTCTTTGAAGGGCTGAGGTAAGAGAGACACTGTTGCAGCTAGCGGCTCCTCATCCACTCAAGGGATCAGGAGCCACTGCTTGGCAACTGAGCAGATCCAGCCCCCACAGAAGGGCTCGGATCACTGAGGCTGCCCCCCAGAAGCCAAAAGGTTTTCAGTTGTCATTTTCCTTTAGTCTTTATTTTTTTTTAAATAGAAAGACACTAATCTAAGTTTAAAACAAAAAAGGCACTCTTATTTGTCCCTTCATTGAGTCCGAATTTGGGAATCATGCCTCTCCAGCTACTTGGAGACAGAGATACCGGGGCTGGTAGGTGGTACCAGCTGCCTAAGTATGGTGAGGTCATCAAAGTTAGTGTGATCGATCTCCAAGCTGCTGGTGAGGCGAGAGAACCCATGTCGGAAATGGATGGACTATAAAGAAACAGCTATAGCAAGAGGGGTGCAGTATCCTCTGGAGTAGTGCCCGAGTCAGACCTGCATACACCACCAACTGAAGGATAAACAGCAGAGGCTGTAAACTAACTCTTCAAGATAATGTCTACCTTACAATCCAGGGGGCCCTTTAGAGCTGTTGCCCCCCTTTACCGAACAGAGGCCCGCTTCGAAACTGCTGTAACTTGGGCATTCACTCTAAACATATTTGTCCTGCAGCAGTGGATAAAGCCTCCTGAAACCTTTCAGCCCCTTCACTGGGGAGTGGGGCAAATCGCACAACGAGCTTATCATGCTCTTTATAATCTCCGGAAAGAACGTCTTGGGACTTCTTAATCTCCTGCGAAGTGGGGGTGAATCTATGGCCTCTGTTTAATCACTGGAGGACTGGCCAAATTTAGGGCAGATAACATATGAGCAATTCAGGCCAACGATTCGCCCTTATTTAAAAGGTGAACACCACCAGACTCATTTGTGTCTTCAGAGTGGGAGGCGCGTATTTTTAAAAAGGGTTGCAGGGGTGATCCGGGAAACTACAGACCGGTGAACCTGACATCAGTACCGGGAAAAATGGTAGAAACCATCATAAAGAACAAAATTACTCAGCATGTAGATAGTCATGGCCTAATGGGAGACAGCCAACATGGCTTTAGACAAGGAAGATCTTGTCTTACTAATCTGTTATGTTTTTTTGAAGGTGTGAATAAACAGGTGGACAAAGGTGAGTTGGTTGATATAGTGTATCTGGACTTTCAGAAAGCCTCTGACAAGGTCCCTCATCAGAGACTTTTGGCAAAACTAAAGAGTCATGGGATAGGAGGCAGTGTACTACTGTGGATTAGGAACTGGTTAAAAGATAGAAAGCAGAGGGTAGGGCTAAATAGCCAATTTTCCCAATGGAGAAAGGTGAATAGTGGTGTACCCCAGGGATCTGTGCTGGGTCCGCTGCTTTTTGACATATTCATAAATTACCTGGAAAGGGGAATAACGAGTGAGGTTATCAAATTTGCAGATGACAAAATGACAAAACCCAAGAGGATCTTGCTAAATTGGAAGACTGGACATCAAAATGGCAGATGAAATTGAATGTGGACAAGTGCAAGGTTATGCACCTAGGGAAGAACAACCCAAACTATGGTTACACGATGCAAGGTTCCACATTAGGAACCACCACCCAGGAAAAAGATTTAGGCGTCATTGTGGATAACATGTTAAAACCCTCAGCCCAGTGTGCAGCGGCAGCCAAGAGAGCGCTAGGTATGATAAGGAAAGGAATGGAAAATAAAACAAAAGATATTATAATGCCTCTATATCGTTCCATGGTGAGACCGCACCTTGAATATTGTGTGCAATTCTGGTCGCCCTATCTTAAAAAGGATATAGGGTTATTAGAAAAGGTTCAGAGAAGAGCCACCAAAATGGTAAAGGGGGTGGAAGGATACTCCTATGAAGAAAGGATAAAAAGGTTAGGGCTTTTTAACCTGGAAAAAAGAGACAGCTGAGGGGAGATATGATAGAAGTCTAAAAATTAATGAACGGAGTGGAACAGGTAGACGTAGATCGATTGTTTACATTATCAGAATATAGAAAGACTAGGGAACATGCAATGAAGCTACAGGGTAAACTATTTAAGACTAATAAAAGAAAATATTTTTTCACTCAACGTGTAATCAAACTCTGGAATTTGTTACTGGAGGATCTAGTAAAGGCTGTTAGTGTAGCTGGATTTAAAAAAGGTTTGGACAAGTTCCTGGAGGAAAGGTCCATAAACCATTATTAAGAAGGGACCCAGGATCACTGTTCCCTCTAAGCTGTGCGCGTGTGCACGCGCACACACCTCACCGAGTGAGCGCACATACTTTACAACAGAGTGCACAAAAATTACGGTTCTGATTCTGATAGAAAACAACACAGAGGTCTTAAAATTTAAAAGTTGCTGTGTATTTACAGTTTTCACAAGTTCTACAATATTTTCTAGTGCAATGTGATGTACATACTGTATTCTGACGTGTAGTCAAATTTTAAAGTATATAACTCTGAGTGTCGTTATGTGGCGCACAAAAATTTAACCTTCCTTCAAAAGCTCCACAGCTGATATTTTATGCGCACACAGCCTACAGAAAATTAGAGAGAACATTGCCCAGGATATCAATGCTTGACCCAGTACAAGCATTGAGGAACCTGTGTCTTTTGGGGAAACTGCTAGGTATGTAAGACCTAGATTGGCCACTGTTGGAAACAGGATACTGGGCTTGATGGACCTTGGTCTGACCCAGTATGGCATATCTTATGTTCTTATATTTCAGAATCAGCATCTGACACATTGGGACTGAACTCCAGGTCTCAGCCGAAGGACAGTCAATCTGAACCTCCAACCTCAATTGGTTGCCGAGAGAAGGTGGGAACCAAGCTAGGCTCTAACGCCTGCTATCCCTCCTCCAAGAGGGCAGAAAAAACGACACAAGAGGACTCAGAGGCTCCAGATCTGTACTGCCACTCCAAAAAGAGCAAGCTTGCTGCAAAAAAGGGAGAACTCTGGGGAGGATAACCCGAATGTTAATGATCAGATGGCCTCCACCACTGGAAAGAGCAGTAGACGACAACCAATGTTCCCTCTAATTTTCTGTAAGCTGTGTGCGCATAAAATATCAGCTGTGCAGCTTTTGAAGGAAGGTTAAATTTTTGTGCGCCACATAACGACACTCAGAGTTATATACTTTAAAATTTGACTACACGTCAGAATACAGCATGTATACCACATTGATTGCACTAGAAAATATTGTAGAACTTGTGAAAACCATAAATACACAACAACTTTTCAATTTTAGGAAAGTCTGTGTTGTTTTCTATCAGAATCAGAACCGTAATTTTTGTGCGCTCTGTTGTGAAGTATGTGCGCTCCCTTGGCGAGCAGCTTAGAGGGAACAGTGACGACAACCCCTTTCCTCAAAGGAGAGCGCTCAGAGGACAGTGTGCTGAGACAGTAGGCTTGATGATCATCCTTCTTTAGGGATACATCCGCTGCCAAAGGCGGCGAACAAGATAAGGCTAGAGCACTCGCTGCTTTCTGCTGTGAAGGGAGAGACAGCCCTTCTAAGGGTGGAACTGAAGCCTCCATGCAAATTGAGCAGATCCCAGAATCTGGGAACGAGACTTTACATTTTTTGCAGACCATACACCACTTCTTCAAAGGCGGTATATGAATGTCTACTACTCACCAGTAGTTAAGCAACACACTCTGAAGGCGTGCTAAGCTGGCCCATTGTACAGCACATGGTCACATCCTTCTGAAGAGCATTTTTGAAATCTTCAAGTGACAGCAAGGGGGAAAAAGGGGGGGCACCAAGGTTGTGTGAGGTTTGAAGAATCCTTCCAGAACTCCTTTTATGATCTACGGGCTGCTCAACATGTCCTTAACAAGATAAGGGCATAATAACATCGCTAGAATGGGTGCAGAGCCGACAAATACAGTCCCTGTTAGTAAGTTTTGACACGGAAAAAGCCTTCGATAGGGTTGACTGGCAATATTTGTGGCACCTGCTCCCAAGATATGGGCTCGGGGCCTCCTTTTGTAAAATGGTGCAAAGCCTATATGTTGACCCAACGGCGGTGATATTTTGCAATGGGGTACTGTCGGAGGCTTTTCCCCTACGACGAGGTACCAGGTAGGGATGCCCTCTTTCCCCCCTTCTGTTTGTCCTGTCACTAGACCCGCTGATATGGAAAGTGGAGTCATCTTGGGTGATACCAGGGATCCGCATAGGTTCATGTGAATTTAAGTTGTCGGCTTTTGCGGATGACCTTTTAGTACACCTAATGTCTCCCCGAGAATCCTTACCTAGGTTATTAGAGGAATTCAAGACGTATGGACGGTTTGCTGGCCTTAGCATTAATAAGGATAAATCGGAGGCCTTAGATGTATTTGGTCAGATTAGGAGGTTTTGGCAAGGGGAGTTCCCGCTTAAATGGGCAGAACACCAATTTGTGTACTTAGGGATTATTTTGACTTGCCAGCCCTCCCAGCTTTACGTGTGCAACCTTAACCGGGTTATGGCCCGAATGCAGGCTCAGCTAAACGCATGGGAACCCCTCCCATTATCTCTGCTGGGGCGCATAGCAGCGATTAAAATGGTCGTCTTGCCGCGGCTACTTTATTGGTTGCAAACTCTTCCGGTCTGGCTATTATGGCGGGACCTTCTGCGAATCGAACGGGTGATTCAGGGATTTTTGTGGAGGGGGGGCAGAGCGCGTATCCCTTACAACCGGTTAGTGGGGAAGTGGAGGCAGGGGGGGCTTGGGCTGCCTAATCTGGGGGTTTATGCTTTGGCCTGTCAGGCCCATCATCTAGGGGATTGGTTGGGCGGAACTGAAGTGTACACACCTAGGGCTTTGGAGGAGACCAGTGGGGCTCCGTGGAATTTGCTTGCAATTGTACATCAGGACAACCGGTTGCTGCCTGGCAACCTAACAAAAAGTGTGTTGCTTGGCTCCGTGCGGCGTACCTGGCGGCAGCTTAACATGTATTGGCATAGAACCTGGAGGACCTCGAGCTGGCTGCCGATTCAAGGTAATGGGGATTTCTCCCCGGGAACGGACTCTGCGATGTTTCGAGTTTGGGCGCAGAGGAGAATTCGCAACATAGGACATGTGGTGGATTCCTCTGGGAAATGTAAACCATTTGCATCGCTGAGCCGTGAATATGATTTGAGTCCCGCTCATCTTTTTGCGTATTTCCAGATCTCTCATTATGTGTTTTCACTGCCAACGGCGGAGCTCCACTTGGACCGGTCGGCACAGATTCTAGAATTCTTTGGTTTGGGAGGGGACTCCCTGACGTCAATAGCGGTGCTAAAGGCTAGGCTGGACCAGTATAGGCCACTTCCAGAGTACCGGGGGGTGGAGCTGGCCTGGGCTGCAGAGATGGGGCAGGAGATCCCTCCAGGTACTGTGCTAAGCGCCTTGCGACGGATAGTGGATCTGGCTGAGGGAGCCCGCTGGAGGGAAATGCAATTTAAATGTATAACTAGGGTGCACTTCTCACCTCGGCGGGCCCTCCGATGCCGACTGACTTCCGATGGGGGGTGTCCATGGTGCTCGGAGCCGCTAGCGACCTTATTGCATAAGTGGTGGGGGTGTAGGTCTGTCCGGGCTTATTGGGCAAAAATTGGGTCTTTCCTAAGGGGACTGCTACGGCAGAAGGTGGACTGGGACGTGTCGCTCGTTATATTGGATAGGTTGGGACCGATACATCCCAAGGGAAAATGGGAACATTTGCTGGTGCGTAAGGCCTGTCTGGTGGGGAAAGGGCCACTTCTTCGTAGATGGAGGGAGAGCTCCCCGCCTACCTTTTGGGAATGGCGGAATAGTTTTCATCAGATGCTGCTTATGGAATGCAGGAAGGCACGGGGCAGTGTCCGGAAGTGGTCAGTTTTTCAGATGATCTGTGATCCCTATATTCAAAACTTGAGCCCCCGTAGTCGAAATGAAATCCTGCAAATGGGTAGTTAGCCGAACGCATCTGGTGCGTGTCAGGGAGACGGGGTAGTATTGGGTTCTGAGCCTCGTTGCGTTCCAGCCTGGAGTGGGGTGTGACTAGCGGGAGGGGGGGGGGTTGGGTGGGGGGAAGGAAGGGGGGGGATTGATTTAAAATGATAAAAGCACCTGTAACTGCTGTTGTTGTTTTCTGTGTTGGGGATAAGACACAACCCCACTCGGAACGTATTACTGTTATGTATGTTTGGTTATTGGTGGCTATAAATAAAGGTTTAAAAAAAAAAACACACAAGATAAGGGCAGGGAGCTGAACCAACTTCCCTCTTCCTGTGGCATCCAAAAACAACACCCTAGTGGGGCCTCCCATGTCAAGCTCCAGTGCGAAATCCACCCAAGGATGGTTACTCACAAGCAGAATCAATCTTTCCTCTCAGATAACTGAAAACCTGCATCTACCATCTGCTGGAGATAGAGAATTACTGAAGGCTCCTTCTAGAGGTTCTGGCAGATATGGCAAGATGTCAAAGAAGCCTCTGGAGATTCCCCCGTCTCCACATCTGCTGGTAAGGGGGACACAGCCTACCTGTATGGACTGGTCTAGCAGGACGATATGGAAATGTGGATTACTATCCTAAATATTGACACTGGAAATCTACCCAGCAGAAAAGTACACCATACAATGATGAAGCATTTTATGTTGTGTTGTCATTTCTGCAGTTTCCCCACCCAATCAGGCAACCTTTTTTTGCACGGGCCACAGGAAAAAAAAAATCAAGGGATTTACCTACAGCATCCCCCCACCCCGGCTTCAGAAAAGGTCACAGCCCTTGGCGGCATTTCATTTGTCAGATCCCAGAACAGCAAACTATCAATGAATGTACCAGGATGGGAATGATTTGCTGGGCCATGTAGCAAGTGATGGCCAAACTTGATTGCTATATTGGCCAACCAGTGAAGGGGGGGCCAAGAGTGGGTCACAGTTTAGGGCTATTTTTAATCCACTTTGGGCTGAAACTTTTGGAATCATCATGCAATATTAAAATTTCTTCTGCAAACAAAATTCAAACTTTCCGAACTATACAAAATTCTGTGTTTTCTTTGTCAAAACACAGCATATAGCTTTAAAGCTATAATTTAAAATGCAATATAAAAAAAACACACAAGTGTACAAATTTTTAATAATTGCGGGCAGAATTAAATAAGATTTGAAAGACATAGTGCATGCCAGCACACTATCATTGCCTAATATTTACAGTTAACTATAATCAGCATTTAACCCCCATCTAGTAAAATAATTCTACAGCAGCATATTTATTAAATGACGATTTAATAAAATATTTTAGTGCCCCGACTGTTACCTTGCAACTGGAATTGCTCTATAGTCTCGTCAATAGCATCATCCCGATTCATACGGTATTTTTTCATTTTTTCTTGAACTACTGCGTCGAATGTCTCGCGCGTGATTCTTCTTGCTGCTGCCATTTTTTTCATCTGTTGTCAGCAATATTGGTGATGAGCATTGGAGGGGGGATCCAATGTTTTTCTTAAAGAAAATGAGCAAAGTTCATGCTTACCTTAACACAAAAAAATCTGTCACTCTCTTCCTCCCGTGTAAAAACATACGCCACATTCCTTGCAATCCCCTACCCTTCTATCCAAAACAAGCATACATTTTCCTGCCATACAATTCGGCTCCATGCGATCTGCTTCTGCCGCCGCCCCTCCCCAAAGCAGAATCGAAATCGTTCGCTCTTCATAAATCTTTTTCTGCGTTACCTAGGCCACCGCCCGCCAAGTCAGGCCTCATCTTTTTTTTTTTTTTTACCCAGGTCGCCTCTCGTTACCTCGAACTCGTACGTATTTACCCCACTTTCACAGTTTTGTTTCACTTCATCACCCATCCCCAACCTGTTAATTTATAAATTCTTCAAACGAACCCACTGACGAATAGTCCACGCGGTGCTGCGGCCTAGGCCTCACCTTCAAGCCTACCCCCAGAGTAAGCTTCTCCTCTCCCGTCTCTCTACCCTTCCTATTACTTTGATCTATCCCACTATCCTCACCCACAAACCTCAGCACTTGGCGAACACCTTTCCACCTCTTTCCCCTCCGCCCTTTTTTTTCTTCTTCTTCTTCCACAAGCACGCAGCTACCTCAGAAGTCCGCTCGTCAAGGGAGATACCACGCAGGAGTGGAAGTGAGCCGTTGACGTCACTTCCGTCCAGAGGAGTAGAGCGGGAAGGGGTCTCCAGCAGTACTCGGAGCGCTCTGGTAGTCTGGTTGCCTTGAAAGTCAACATTCGCTCACTCTTTACTGTCCTGTAAGTCTGAGTCAAAAGAAACAAGCAATAATGTCTTTATTGGGTCAGACGTACTAGAGGAATATATTAAGCCAAAATGCAAGGATCTGACGTCTTTTTTGCGTTCTTCCGGAATCTTATTTTGTAGGTGTCTGTCCTTTTCAAAAGATTTAGAACGGTACGTTCTAGTCAGGTTTGTTCAGCTGGATGCAAAAGCAGGTTAACGGAGAGTGATCAGTTGGTCTTGATTGTCATCTTGTGGGTGCAGTAAATGGTCGCACTATTTTAGAAAGGCGTTTTCTGCATGTCAAACTGGTTTTCGTGGTTTTAAACTTAACCTTTTAATATGTTACAAGCATGAAATGTAAGATTAGGCCGTACTGTGTACTAAATTAATGTTTTTTTTGTTGTTTGTTTTGTGTATTTCATGTAATATTTGGCTCACAATTTTTCAGTAGTAATTCAATGCGAGTTAAAATCGGGTACAATAGGTATTTCCTTGCGCCGCCGGCCCCCCTCTCTCTTACAATCTAACGGGTTGATACAGAAAACTAGCGCGGCACTTGAGCACAGATAACGCCACTTTTAAGCGCAATTACTGCCACAGCCAAAAGCAGAAAAAAAGACGTACGCATAAACAGGAAAGAAAAAACTAGTAAACAATTAAGGCCAAGAGTATTTATAGGAAAAATAAGCTGGCCGTAATAAAATGGTATGCTAATATTGCTTGCGCTGGATGTAGAGAAACAGGTAGAGGTTTTTGCAACCGGCCTTAGCACCAATATCTTTACGCCTGGTCTTGAGGTGGCTTAAACGTCTAGTGCATGCCCTTGACAGTATTTTGATGGTATCAAAATACTATTGGGGCTCATATGCAAATTAACCACATGGTGCCCTTGTTTCTCTAGGAGAGCATGCCAAACTTGCACCTACTTCTGTGCCCATGTATTTAGCTTGCTCTCCCAGTTTAATGCTGTCATTTGCGCACAGTTTAGCACATGGCTAATTTACATATGAGCCCCTTTCTGCATGTGGGCGCTAATGTTGTGCACTTTTGGTGTGCTGCAAATAGGCATAAAAAGTTGATAGCACCAGATTTCAGTACCAGTTTTCTGCATTGGCCTGTAAGGGGCAGATGCAGAATAGTACCTAGGCTTTGTATACAGGTTAGCTCGAACAGACAGCAAAGTACAGTACATGTAAATCCATTTAAATGAATGGTAATAAAGCAATTCCATATCATCCCTCTAGTCCAGTCTTGACAAATGGGTTCTCCCCCACCTTCAGCAGCTGAGAACTGAGCATGTCAGAATTCCGATCTCCCACATAAGAGTCCCTTTTTAGCTCTAGGACCCAGTATCCTCAGTTCTCAATAGCTGAAGACACATTTGTAGGGTTAGGGAATTTTTACTGAGTGATACTCCTGCAAATTAAGTTAGGAGCATTAAGACTAATACAACAGTAAAGGCTAAAATAGGAGACTGAAATATTCTAGCTTTAAGCTAACTTATTCTCACTCAGAACTAATACCTGGTGATCTAGGTCATCCACCCACCCCCGGACTACTCACACCTCTCATCCACAGTGATCTGAGTTTTCCTTTCAGATTGCTGGACTTCCATATTCTCAGTCAGAACTGGTTGAGTTAGAGGGCTGACAAGGCCACAGTAGGCCTCTTTGCCACCAGGATCCTTTGGTGGGTCTGGTGGACTCCAAGAGGTTAGATACCTGGTGGTCCAGGTGCCTTTCTCCCCTGATTGGGGGCTACCTACACCTCTGAGTTTTCCCTTCAGATTGCTAAAATAGGCCTTTCTAAATAGGCTGTCTCTTTCAATAATAAAAGTAGCTTGAGTTTTACTTCTGTGCCGGGTTTACTGCAGAGATGTGCTTACAGACAGTGTTTCTTGCTTCAGGCTTGTCAGCTAGAACAGCGAACGGTAAGTTATTTTCTGTTTTCGGTTTGACAGGGGGTTCCCGGGGAATAGTGCGCTTTCTCTTTTTTTTGTGTCAGCAGTGGGCGAAACCATGGTTTGTTGACCAACAGCTTCTGACGTGTTTAAAATGGGGAAGAGCCCTGGAGCATGGATTGGCCTGGGGGGGAGGGGCATGGATTGCTCAGGGAAGAAGCCAGGTTCTGATCTGGCAGAGCTAGAAGCTTCGCAGTTCTGGCAGGAGCCATAGCCATCTTAGATTCAGCAGCCATTTCCTCGGCCAAGGGAAAGGATGTGAGAACAATGGCAAAACAGCAATCGAACCACAGCTCAGCATCGCGGACAGCATCTTTGCTGGCTAATGAGCCGGGGGTCTCAGTTTTCTCAGCAGATTTTAGTTGATTATTACATAAAGCCTATAGATTAAAGAGACAACAGGTTCAGGCCCTGTTCAGCCTACTCTGCCTTCCATTATGCTGACTGAAACACTGCAAGAGTCTCCTCTGCCTAGTCAGGAGCCTCCAGGGCAGAAAGCTAAGACTGAACTGGATCTGTGAAGGGCATCAGAATCCCCCCCCCCCCTCCCAGACTGTTTTGCCAATTGAACGGGGTACAAAAATAAAGGCTAACTCACTTTGGAATAAAGATAAGCAGTTTATTTATAAAATTCACTTATCTACAAACAGCAAGCTACAGGAAAATGATACATCGCTGACAGAGCCATGAACTTCATTTCATGCCACACTTTGATTAAATGGCAGGCAAGAGAGAGGCTTCTCAGTCGGGAGACTCCCAGGCAGCACACGTGTTCACTCCATAGGTGAAACCCCTTTTTGCTCTCCCCTGGCTGAAAAAGGCACCCATTTTATCCTGTTGCAAGAGCAACCAGTAGTTTTCCATCAGGTGACATACACACAGAATAAGATCAGCTATCCATTAAACATAATCAAGACGCTGGCCAGACGCCTGAGAATGCTCAAGGGAGGGGCATCTCCCATCTCAAGTTCAGAAGCTCAGAACTCTGATAGATGACCTTCACTTCATGAGAAAAAGCACAGTTGCTATGGGAAGAAGCGTTTCCTTATCTACATCCTTGTATCGGGACCCCCTCTCATACGTTTCACATGATGTAGTTATGCAAGAAGATGTTTTTCACAAAATTGTACAGGAATCCCTCTCTCCCCTGAGGTTTGTTTAACCTCTAGCTCACTGCTGATGCATAATCAGTAGTCAACTTTAATTCATTTTCACTACATTCGGTCCTTTGACTATTGATTATGCGTATAAGATACTGGCAGCATAGTGGGGAATTTAGGTGTATGAAACATAGTAATGAAACTAGATATGCATTGAATAAAGCAACATATGATCAATAAACAGATACAGATAATAATTTTTCCAATGATCTGTCTAAGGCTACCCATACTGGGTAGCCATCCAAATAACCAATCCCACCATTTAACAGTAATATCTTGTTTAATACCATTGGCTAGTTTTTTGCAAAGCTTGAATATGAGACTGAATTTTTTTTAAAAGTAAAAAAAAAAAATCTGTTAATAATTAATTAATAATCTATTGCTAATTGATTTTGCAACACTGCTTTTCGAGTGCTTCTTAAATCTAAATCTTGCAAAGCGGCTGAAGTATGATTAAGACTTTTTACTATGGCATAAGCTAAAGCATTAATTGTACAGGTGTGGTATTACCACAAGAAAATAACCATCCTGTTGGCAGCAACATTTCTACTATAACTAGCTTGTAACATTGTGTTTTTTCAACTCATAGGGTTAGATAGATTTCTACATATTCTAGCTGTATTGCAAAAAAAAGTATTGTATCAATGTCATTAGCAGTTCCCTTTTTGCATTTTTAATTGCTGGCATTTTGATATTTCATCAGGATTACGTGTCATTTTATAACACACATCGCCTTGAGCAATGTTGTTGTTGTTAAGTGCCGTCAAGTCGGAGTCGACTCATGGCGACCCTCTGGATAGCTATCCTAAATTGTGTTCGGTCTTCAGTCAGGCGGCTCATTGTTGACAGACTGGTACCCATAGCTGCTGTTATTGTATCGATCCATCTCATTGCTGGCCTTCCTCTTTTGCGTTGACCTATCTTGCCAACAATGTTCCCTCTAATTTTCTGTAGGCTGTGTGTGCATAAAATATCAGCTGTGCAGCTTTTGAAGGAAGGTTAAATTTTTGTGCGCCACATAACGACACTTGGAGTTATCTACTTTAAATTTTTACTACACGTCAGAATACAGTATGTACACCACATTGATTGCACTAGAAAATACTGCAGAACTTGTGAAAACCGTAAATACACAACAACTTTTAAATTTTAAGACGTCTGTGTTGTTTTCTATCAGAATCAGAACTGTAATTTTTGTGCGTTCTGTTGTAAAATATGTGTGCTCGGCAAGGTGTGTGCGCACACATGCACACAGCTTAGAGGGAACAGTGCTTGCCAAGCATGATGTCTTTCTCTAATGATCTCTCTCTTCACATGATGTGTCCAAGGTATGAAAGTCGAAGTCTTCTCATCTGAGCTTCTAAAGAAAGCTTAGATTTGTTCTCCTCTAGTACCGACTGGTTTGTTCTTCGGGCAGTCCATGGTATACACAGTATTCGCCGCCAGCACCATAATTCAAAGGCATCAATTTTCTTCCTATCTTTTTCACTGTCCAGCTTTCACATCCATATGATGATGTTGAAAATACCATGGCTTGAACAAGTCGAATCTTTGTATGGAGAGAGACATCTCTGCTCTCGAGAATCTTATCTAGGTCTTTCATAGCCATTCTGCCAAGAGCAATACGTCGTCTGATTTCTTGACTGCTTGTTGCTACTTTATTGATAGTTGATCCAAGTAGGTTAAAGTTGTTCAGGATTTCAATTTCTTCTCCTTCAACGATGAACCTGTTGATTATGTCAGTTGTCATGATCTTTGTCTTCTTTACATTAAGGTGCAGGCCCATTTTGAGACTATGTTCTTTGATTGTGAGACTAAAATGTTTCCGATCATCTTCACTTTCCGCCAGTAATGTGGTGGTATCATCAGCATAGCAAAGGTTGTTGATGAGTCTTCCACCAATCTTCACACCTCTGTTGTCTTCATAGAGTCCTGCTTCTCTGATGATTTCTTCTGCATATAAATTAAACAGGTAGGGGGAAAGTATGCAGCCTTCTTACACCTTTGCTTATTTTAAACCATTCTGTTTCTCCTTGTTCCATTCGAACTGTTGCTTCTTGATCAATGTACAGATTGTGCAAGAGTATGATCAGGTGTTCTGGTATACCCATGCTTCTTAATGTGGCCCAGAGTTTCTCATGGTTTACACAGTCAAAAGCCTTGCTATAGTCGATAAAGCACAAATAGATATCCTTTTGCTATTCTTTAGTCTTTTCAAGGATCCATCTTGCGTCCGCAATGATGTCTCTCGTTCCTCGCCCTTTCCTGAACTCTGCTTGCACTTCAGGTAGTTCTTGTTCCAGGTATGGTTGTAGTCTGTTTTTTGAATAATCTTCAGTAGAATCTTGCTGGCATGAGGGATCAGAGCGATTGTGCGATAATTTCCACAGTCAGATCACCTTTCTGTAGTATTGGTATAAACACAGATCTTTTCCAGTCAGTTGGCCATGATGTGGTCTTCCATATTTCTTGGCAGAGCCTTGTAAGTACGGTAACAGCTGCATCAGATTGCTGTAATACCTTTATGGGAATGCTACACAGGTACACTACCAAAAAACTGCCTCCAGTTTTGCAACTGATTCCTATAGATTTTGGGGTGCTGAATCCAGGAAAAATAGCCAAAATGTTCCATCACGTCACGTTTTCTTGCAAAATTAGATTTCTTACCCATATAAGGAATGTTCACATAATTTCTTTTTAGCCGACTGCAGTTTATTTTCTTGGCCCAAAATAGAGGTTGTAATGGTTAACTAACTAGAAACACTCCCTCATGATATTTTAGAGTGTTTTGTATTCATTTTATACATTAACAGGACAATTGGGAGGCGGGGGGCTAAATCCAGTACTCACACTGGCGCATGTTCTTTCCTGTTCGCCTCGCCTCGCCTCGTTCGCTCGCTCGCTCGCTCAAACACGGTGGTTGCGACATGAACGTTCCTGTCAAATTTCAGTTTCTTGCAAGTTCATTATTACCTTTTGTTTGCTCAGTCGTAATCCAGCTTTATTCCGAAGTGGTTCACTACAGTTGTAGTTTGCAGTGCTGTGTATTTGTGATGGCTCACAGAGCCAGAGGTTGCGTCAACTCTCCGGACAGTTTTTGTTTTATTTGTGGGGAATATACCGTGAAAAAGCGGCAGAGGAACATTTCTGCATTTATTTAAAAAGTATATTTCGCCTATTTCGGTTTGAAGTTAGGCGATCAAGACAAACCGTGGGCTCCTCACAAAGTGTGCAAGACATGTGAGGAAGATCTACGCTTATGGATGAAAGGTAAAAAACAAGCATTTCGTTTCGGAATACCTATGATGTGGCGTGAACAAAGAGACCACAGCAGTGACTGCTATTTTTGCTCTTGCATTTGTGAAGGGATACAACTTAAAAAATAAGAACGTAATAAGTTACCCCAACCTTCCCTCAGCAATTAGGCCTATGCCTCATAGCAACGAAGTACCTGTGCCTGAACCACCAAAATCTTTGGATCATATTTGTGTGGACGATTCTGATCATGATGAGACTCATCAGATGGCTTTTCCCGATGAGTCCAGTACTTCCGAGTTTGAAACTGAACCAGATCCGAAACCTGAACTTTTCTCTCAAGCTGAATTGAATGATTTAGTCCGGGATTTAGGACTCCCAAAAGATGCTGCCCAACTGCTAGGTTCTCGGCTTAAACAGAAAAATCTATTGTCACCAGGAACAACTTTTTATTGGTACCACAACCGTGAGACACAATTTTTGAAGTATTTCAGCAAAGAGGAAGATTTGGTATTTTGCAACGATATATACGGAGTGATGGAAAAGTTTAAACTCAAGTATGATCCTGCTGAATGGCGGCTGTTCATTGATTTGTCAAAAGACAGCATAAAAGGTGGTGTTCTTCATAATGGCAACACATTCGCTTCAGTTCCTATTGCTCACTCTGTTATTCTCCAAGAAAAATACGAGAATTTGGCCCTGATTCTTCAGAAGATTCGTTATGATGAGCATAAGTGGATGATTTGTGGAGACTTTAAAATTCTATCCATGCTATTAGGGCAGCAATCCGGTTTCACCAAATATCCCTGCTTCCTTTGCTTGTGGGATAGCCGGGCCCACTACCTACATTGGGGGAAAAAAGACTGGCCAATTCGGGAGTATTTGAGACCCGGTGAGAAAAATGTTCTTCATGAGAGCTTGGTACCTCGTGATAAAATTCTATTACCACCTCTCCACATTAAGTTGGGTCTCATTAAGCAATTCATCAAGTCCCTTCCAAAAGATGGTGAGTGCTTTCGGTACCTTTGCTCAAAGTTCCCCCGACTTTCTGAAGCAAAGCTAAAGGAAGGAGTGTTTGTTGGCCCTGATATAAGGAAACTCATTTCAGATGGAGCATTCGCTGAAACGATGTCTGAGAAGGAAAAAGAAGATTCCTTCAAGGATGTTGTCCTCAAATTCTTGGGGAACAGGCGGGATGAGAACTATAAGGATATTGTTGCCAGGATGCTCAATGCCTTCAAAGAACAAGGCTGTAACATGAGCCTGAAAGTCCATTTCTTGCACTCCCATGTGAACTACTTTCCCGAAAACTTGGGGGCGTACAGTGAAGAACAAGGTGAAAGGTTTCACCAGGACATCAAGGACGCAGAGAGAAGGTACCAAGGAAGATGGAACACCACTATGATGGCTGATTTCTGCTGGTTACTGCTGCGGGAAACCCCAGATGAAAAATACGCCAAGCAGCGCACCAAGAGAAGCATTCGGGGGAAGAAGAAACGGGCCCACCAGGAGATTGATTGATTGACCCAAGAATGACTTTAAAATCTAAACTGTGTTGACAAATATCGTGTTTTTACTAAACTTTGAAATAAAAATTTGCTAGTTATTACCACAGTGTCGGATCTCATTTATTAGAATTTTATTTTCACACCATCGGGTGTTTGTCTTCATGTATTGCAATGGTGCGGTTTGCGTTTTCTATTCTTACATACATACCTGTACAACATTTTTTGCACATTTCTTTGCTTTGCTTTGTGTCTAACCTCGCTCTTATATGCTCAATGTTTGTGCACATGTATGTGGCTGTTTTAAGTGCAGACAGTTTTGCTACCATCACAGTGTGTTTTGTTGACATTACTCTATTCTTATGTGCTGCCTTGTTACAATTTTCTTTATTCTTATTTGAATAACTACTAAACAATTAGTATAAAGAATTCATCCAAGAAACTTTTATCTCGATCGCACTCAATCTGAAACATTCACCTCAAACTGCTAACCCAATGTAGCAAAAAATCTGTACGTGATGGAGCAAATTGGTTACCAGATTTGGATTCAGCGCACCAAAAAACGTAAAAATCAATCGAAACATTAGAGGCAGTTTTAAAAAATTTTTTTTTAGTGTACCTGTGTAATCGCTCATCTACGGTAGTTGGGCTGGGTAATAAATTTTACAAGGAGTCGGACAGTACTAACCTAGTCATTGGAGTAACTCAGAGCCCAATTCAACACAAAGGTGGGCATGGTCCTCCTCTCGGAGGACTGGATAGCAAAGCCACAGGTCCGGCAGTTAATGCAGATCCCATGACCAAGGGTGTGGGATTACCTTCAAGTTCTCAGCTTGATGGCAGTGACCCTGGAGTTGGTTCCTTGGGCCCATTTGCACATGTGGCCCCCTGCAGAGGGTACTCTTATTGCAGTGGTCACTTCTGTCCCAGTCCATGGAGTTTCACCTCTTCTTGTGGGGAGAATCCAGGGAGAGCCTTCACTGGTGGCTGGACAGGGTGCAGCTGTCGAAGGGGATGTCCCTTGAACCGCCAGATTTGATAGACTGGCATCCATGATCAGGGCTATCTGGCTGGGGGGACCATTGTCTCTCCCAGGTCACTCAGGGGTGCTGGATCCCAGAGGAGAGTAGTTGGTCCATCAATCGATTAGAGACACAATTTATTTTTATTTATTTATTTACGTTTCTTATATACCGCACTATTTGCGATCAGCGCGGTTTACATAAAACAAACAGTATCCGACAATAAACAAGAGTCAGGTCATTACAATGAACAGGAGCAATCAACTTGGATAACGGGGGAAACTATGTACATGTGTGGAACATTGAAATAGGTAACTGTATATATGTGAGATGGAGTTATTGTGTGTTGCTCATACCTGGTGGCTGGGGTTCGGGGGAGGCTGTGAGGTATTTAATAAAGAGGAGGTGTTTTAAGGCCTTCCTGAACTGGCTCAAGTTGGGGATAGCTCTGATGTGTGGTGGTAGGGAGTTCCAGAGGCTTGGGGCGCTCAGGCTGTAGGCTCTATTTGAAGTTGATATGGCGCATCTTGTCATAGCTTTTGGTATTGCTAGCATGTTGGCTGCAGCGGTTCTTCTTATCCTGTTGGGCATGGGTGGTTGTATGAGGTCACATATTGAAGAAGCGGATAACCCGTTGATGGCCTTGAATGTCATCACTAAGATCTTGAAGCTAATCCTGGCTTGAATGGGGAGCCAGTGCAGCTGCATCAGGAGGGGTGTGATGTGCTCTCTCCTTGGTGCTCCTAAGAGGATTCGCGCAGCGCTGTTCATGGCGAGTTGTAAAGGATGTAAGGTTGCCTGAGGGAGTCCTTGTAGGATGGCGTTTGCATAATCAAAATGAGGGATGATGAGGGCTTGGTAGATGGTACGGAAGTCGCTCAGCTCGAGTAGAGGGCGTATGTGTCTGAGGGATCTGATCTTGAAGTAGATCGCTCTTACTGTTTTTGCTATGTGCTGCTTCATGTTGAGGTTCTGATCCAATGTGACTCCGAGATACTGTATGGCTGATTTTACTTGCAGCTTGGCGTTGTCTACTTCCAAGTGGTTAGGTGGAGTAAACTCAAGATTTCTAGAGATGAACAGGACCTCTGTTTTCTTATGTTGGATGCGCAGATTTTGGGAGAGGAGCCATTCGGATATTGCGTTGAAACACTTAGTTAGTGGGGTGAGGTCCGGGCAATCCAGGGATATTGGCAGGTACAGTAGGACATCGTCAGCGTAAATCATGCAACTCACGTTAAAGGATCTAATGATGTTACAAATGGGTTGGATATAAATGTTAAACATAAGTGACGATAGGGAGGATCCTTGAGGGACTCCTTGACTTTGTAGGAATGGCTTGGATGTGGTTCCATTTGCTCGTACGTGTTGCCATCTTCCAGACAGGTAAGACCTGCACCACTCCAGCGCTGTTTCGGTGATGCCTTTCTCTCTTAGCCGTGTTCCTAGCCCTGCAGGGCTTTTTGCCTCTGGTGGAGGGCAAGGAGGAATGGATTTTGTCCAACAATGCGACTACGATGCCTTGTATCAGTTGGCAAGTGGGCACTAAGAGTTCGCTGATGGCGGCGGAGTTGCTACCACTTCTGTGGTGGGCGGAACGTCACCTGGCACTTCTGTCAGCAGCCCATGTAGCAGGCAAGGGTAATGTACAAGCAAACTACTTGAGTTCGCAACATACTAGATCCGGGGAGTGGACCTTATCGGACCTGGCCTTCCAGCTCATAGTGAGTCATTGGGAGACACTGGTAATGGATCTCATGGGATCCTTTGCCAGCGCCAAGGTGAGGTGTTTTTCCAGCATGTGCTAGGAGTGCATGGCCGAGGGGATAGATGCTCTAGTTCAACCTTGGTTCGACCTAGGGCACCTGTACATTTTTCCTCCCTGGCTATTGATCGGTCATGTCCTATAGCGCATGGCGTCTCACCTGGGCTTGGTAGTGTTGGTCGCTCCAGATTGGCTGCAGCAACTGTGGTACAGGAAGGGCACACAGAGCTAGTGTGCCTCCTGGTGGCAGATCCCCTTCCATTCCCAGGGGCAGATGGCCTGCCCTCCAGGGCCCCATTCTGATGCTGGAGGCATATTGATTCTCGCTTAAAGCGTGGCTCTGGAGAGGGCACGTTTGAGCCTTCGGGGTTATTCCCTGCAGGTGGTGGACACTTTGCTACAGGTGAGAGACGCTGGTCCACTTCTCTTGCATACATGTGAGTATGGTGCGTATTTGAAAATTGTTGTGAGGAACAGGTAGTCTGTCCTCTGGGAGCCTCTTTTCCAGAGATTCTAGCCTTTTTGCAAGTTGGGCTGGAAAAGGCCTAGCTTTGAATTCCTTGAAGGTGCAAGTTGCAGCTCTGGCCTGTTTCCGTGGTCAGGTTCAGGGCCAGACCCTAACTTCGCATGCAGATGTGATCCATTTCCTGACAGCAGTCAAACACATCCGGCCATCTGCTCAACCAGTGATTCCTCCTTAGGATCTGAATCTGATTCTCTCAAAGCTATCGAAGGTGCCCTTTGAACGCTTGTGGAGGGCCATCCTAAAGCATTTAACCTTGAAGGTTGTCTTCCTCGTGGCAATTTGTTCAGTGTGCCAAGTTTGAGTTGCAAGCATTGTCCTGTCGGGAGCCCTATTTGTTCATCTTCAAAGAAAAGGTGGTCCTCTGTCCTGTTCCTTTCTTTTTGCTGAAGGTGGTCTCACCTTTCCACATTAATCAAGTGGTCACGTTGCCAGTTTTTCAGGAGACTCCAGATTCCTCTGACTCTTGGGTTCTCCATTTGCTCGATGTTTACTGCTCTCTCAAGCGGTATCTAAAAGTTACACAGAGTATCCGGCACTTGGATTGCCTCTTTGTCCTGTTTTGGAGGCCCACGGGAAGGAGAAGTAGCCTAAAAGGCCTTTTATTTCATGCTGGATTAGAGAGGCCATTTATTTATTTACATTCTCTTATATACCGCGCTATTCTGCATCAGTGCGGTTTACATTGAACAAACTGAAATTACATTGAACAGGGTATTATAACTTGGAGATAACCCTCCATAGCCCATGTTCCCTGTAAAATAGTTAAGTGGCTTGCCCAAGACCACAAGGAGCACCTGTGGGACTAGAAACCCCAGTCCTTCCGGCCCAAGGTTGCTGTCCTCTAGTGGGATTTGAACCCCCGACCTTCCGGCCTGAAGTACCTTGCCCCAACCACTAGGCTACTCCTCCACTCCTCCATTGCTTCGGCTTATTTGGTTTGGGGCTGAGAGGTTCTGGCAGGCTTGTAGCGAATTTGACCTGGGTTCTGGCTTTGTCTTGGGCAGAGTTTTTGGGCTTGTTCTGCTTCAGGATATCTGTAAAGCAGCAACTTGGGTCTTTCCTTTACTCCTTTACGTGTCATTATTGGCTTGATGTGCAGACACGCCAGGACGTGGCCTTTGGAGCAAGGCTTTTGCAGACCAGAGTTTTGTGTCCCACCTGTCATTAGTACATCCTATGCATCATCTGGTTTGGACTGGAGGGATGAACAGGAAGGTGACATTTGGCCTTGCCTGCTAACTTTCTTTCCTGGAGTCCCTCCAGTCCAGGACCCACCCGGGATGTTGCATTCTGTTGTATTGGCCTCGTGTCCACTTGAAGATTTGTGGTATTGCAGCCGAGGTTAGGGTGTTGGACCCTCCCCCTCCCTCCCCCATTTTTTGTTCTGATAGTGGGGAGCAGCCTGCTGTATCCTCACCATTCTACTTCCGATTGCCTTTTTCCTTATTAGGATGATTTTGGTACCCACGTTTTGATTGCTGGACCATAAAAGAAAAATGATAATGTGTTCTTGGCAGAAAATGGAGGGGGGAGGAAGGGGGGGAGGTTCTTGGAATTCCCCATCTGCTTTGGGAAGGTCCTATTGAAGAGGAGGTATAGGCACAAGCTTCTTACTACTTTATTTAACAGGTTTTTTTTTATGCTGCCCTATACTCTATTCAGTGCGGTTTACATTGCAACTTCAATATCTTTACAGTGAACAGGGGGATTAACTTAAAGAGGTATACATATAAAATATATGATCTTGGGTGAACTATTTTGGGTTGGATCAGGGATAGTGGGAGGGTTTTGGTTGGGATTAGGGTAGGGCTAGGTGGTATTCATCAAGCTGGTGCTGGTATAGTGCTTCATAACTAGGAGCATCTTAACGGCTTTTCTAAAATCTTGGAGGTCCATGGTGGCTCTGATGGTATCTGGTAATGACTTCCAGGCGTATAGGTTATCTTGAATTGCAGTGTATCTCGGTCTCCATCTGCTGGTAGGTGAGTATAACCCACGCGTCTGGACTGGACTGGAGGGACCAACTAGATCAAGGCAGAGCTGGGACACCTCTAAAGATCCAAAGTAGCTTTATTGAAGACCCCTACTCTTGCATTGTTTCAGTAAGTATGCCTTCTTCAGGGGGTAGAGTAACCTCCAACAAAAAGGCAATGTTAAAAACACATTGAGAATCATAAATGATAAAAAAACAATAAATGACAAATAATAAAAACCATATATAAATGTTACAGCTTGTTAATTATATAAGATAAAACAATAAATTATATATAGATAAAACAATACAACCACCTATCCTAATAGACTCAATATTGTTCTGTAGTGAACTCTAATTATACAAAGCCAATTTTTGAAATTTTATTTTGTATGTTGAACTCTAGTATCAGGTTACCATAGTAACCCCTTGGCTTTATTTTGTGCTTTTCTGTTTATTTATTTATTTATAGCTTTTCTATACCGCGCTATTTGACATCAGTGCGGTTTACAATTAACAATTTTGCACAAGGCAGGAGAGGTGCCTTGTGCTTACATCGAACAGGACATAGTAACTTGGATTCATAACATTGAACTATTTACATCTGAACAATGACAGATAACTAGTGTAGCTATTACATTCTTAAAGCTGTTGGGTGGTTGTGTTTGTACAAGGTGTAGGGTTACCGTTGGATTGCGAGTAATATAATAGGAATAAATGATGTTTGATGGCTTTCCTGAATTGTGTGAGATCTTTGATTGATCTGATATTGGACGGAAGATTATTCCAACACCTTGGAGCGTAGAAAGAGAATGCTCTGCTTCTAGTTGTTTGCGTGCATTTCGTCACTTCAATCGGGATTACTAGTGTGTTTGTGCCTATTGACCTTCTTGACCTATTGTCGGGGGTGTGGGTAATGAGTGCAGTGATGGATGAGGGGGATATCCTATTGATGGCTTTAAACGTAATGAGTAGTGCCTTGTAGGTGATTCTGCATTCTATTGGTAGTCAGTGAAGGTCCTTTAAGGTAGGGGTTATATGGTCTCTTCTTGATACTCTGCAGAGGACACGTGCCGCGGCATTCATTGCAAGCTGCAACTGGTTTAGGGAACTCTTGGGGATCCCGTGTAGAATGATGTTCGCATAGTCGAAGTGTGGAATTAACAGGGCTTGGAATACTGTCCGGTAGTCTTCATGTGCCAGCATTTGTCTTAGGTGACGTAACATCTTAATCTTGAAATATATAGCCTTGACGGTGTTGCTTATATGCGCTTTAAAGTCAAGACGTTGATCCCAAGCGTAATACCCAGGTAGCATATCGTGGGCTTACTTGGGAGCTCTGCGTCTCTGACCTTTAATGTTTTAGGTGGGGAAAAGTTTCTGTTCTTTGTGATGAACAATACCTCCGTTTTCTTGAAGTTTATACGAAGGTTCTGTTCGAGGAGCCAGTCTGTAATCGTGTTGAAGCAGTTAACTAAGGCAGTGAAGTCTAAAATGAGGCTCTAGCCGGCCGGTGTTCGTTTGTATTTTCATGCTTATAAGCTTCCTGATCGCATTGCGATGGCAAGGTTGTTTGTTTGTTTCCCCCCCCCCCCTTTCTCCAGGAAAAAGCAGGAAGTCAGTACTCGCATACGGGCGCCGAGAGAGCATACTTGGAAGCATCTCCCCATCTTTCAAAGAAATCCTTTGGGAGATGCCACCACGCATGCGTGGTCCCCTTCCCGCCCAAGGGTGCTATCTTGCTCGGTCTCCTTTTTTCCATGGAGCCCAACAGAAGCACATCCAATGTCCCTGGAAAAATTTCTTTAAAACTTAGTAATTTTAGTTTTAGCTTTCTGGTAAACGTACCGGTTCCTCTTCCCACCCTGAGCCGGCGTCTTCGATGCTCTCCTCGGGCCCATCCTTTTCCACTTCTTTTCCTCGAGGTTCCCTCAACCAGTGCTTTGTGCCCTTTTTCACCCAGAGGTCGTCGACCCTATCCAGGTGCATCCCACTATGTCCCATGGTGGGTTCAAAAAATGTGACCACTGCAATCAAACCATGTCCATCACAGACACCCATGACTCTGCCTGCGTTGCCTGGATCTGGACCAGGACAATTCCAATTGTGATCTTCACCAGGCCATGTTGGCAAAAACCAACAAAAAGAGGTTGGAATTGCAGGAAAAGATGTTCCTGAGATCCAACTCTGCGCCCCTATTCCCGGCACCCAGCTCCAAACACCTGGGTGTCCTTGGAGACCCCACGGCTGTGGGTCCACTGAGAGAACCCCTGGAGCAGGAGCGAAAGATAAGAAGATTCCAGAGGCCAGTCCAGAGAAACCCGGTAAATCGCACTGGAGAGATGCCTGGCCAAACTTTCCAAAAGGGACCCTTCGGCAGGCGGAAACTGGCCAAGAGCACTCGAGGCCATGGTGGTTATCGAGGACACACTCTCTGAAGTGTTGGCCTTGGGCCCGAAGCCATTAGTGTCCACGCCGAAAGCTGCGGAGCCTTCTGTCATGGAGAACAGAATGTAGTAAAGGCTGTTAGTGTAGCTGGGTTTAAAAAAGGTTTGGACAAGTTCCTGGAGGAAAGGTCCATAAACCATTATTAAGAAGGGACCCAGGATATCAATGCTTGAACCAATACAAGCATTGTGGAACCTGTGTCCCTTGGGGAAACTGCTAGGTACATATGACCTAGATTGGCCACTGTTGGAAACAGAATACTGGGCTTGATTGACCTTGGTCTGACCCAGTATGGCATATCTTACGTTCTGAATGGCGGCCCTGGAGCAGAACATCACTGCTATCCTCGCCTTGCAGCAGGTGATGATGGCTGGTTCGCCCAGCTCATCTGCCCCGACGACCGGCCTTTCGACTGCAAGGGAGTCACCAGTCATTGAGCTGAGCAACGAGTGCTGCCGTCCTAGAGTAAGCCCTCTGTGTCAGTTGAGGTCCCATTCCTTGGGTATCCAGTCCTCACCGGCTAGTGTCCATGACTCTGACTTCAGGTCCTCTATGGGCTTCCTGCCCCTTGGGCACAGGCCTCGACCAACAGAGTCGCAGGGCCTCTTAATCCTTGTCACCGCTCGACTACGAGTGGGAGACAGAGGATGAGGCATCCCCAGACACCCAGAGACAGATGTCCCCTCGGACCCGTCTCCACCGACTCCTCAATGCTAGTCTCTGCCAGAGGATGTGGCCTTCCACGACTTCGTACAAGATAAGACTAAGGTGCTGTCTGTCCATACCAAGGCCAAGGAGGATCAGCACACTGAGAAACTGGAGATCCTCCAGTATGAGGCCCCTCCCCAGGATACTATCACGTTGCCGGTGCAACTGATCCTTAAGTGGATGCTCATCCAGATGTGGGAAACACCGGCATCTGTGCCTATTGTCAGCCGCCAGTTCGATGCGGTGTACTGCGTCTGCAAGAGCCCAGGATTTCATAAAACCCCAGTTACTGCAAAACCCATCAAGTTGACCATGCACAAACTAAAGAGTCAGAAGATCCACTTCTCCATCCCCCTGGGCAGGGAGGTTCGAACCCTTGATGCCCTCGAGTGCAAATGTTTCCAGGGCTTGATGCTAGGGTGCAGAGTCCAGGCCTATCAGCTCTACATTGGCATGTGCTTCAAGGCACTACCAAGGAGCTTGCTGGGTCCTCAGCAGGCCTCGACGGGGACCCCTCCAGTGGTTCAAGACCCTGACCCGGCGGTACAGGACTGCTCAAAGTTCCTCTCTCGAGTGACTTAGGACAGCTTCGAGTCGTCGGCTCAAGTCTCAGCTTCTGGCATTGGGGCCTGATGCTAAGTCTGGTTGCAATCATCCGACCTTTAACAGTGGGTTCAGGACAAACTACTTGATGTCCCCTGTACCGGGGAGAATCTTTTTGGTAAACCTATTTCTGACAAGGCTGCCGAGATCGAGGCAGAGTTTGACTCGACAAAGGCTCTCCAAAAGACTTCAGGACCTCCCCGCAGAAAACCACCATGGGAAAAAGCCCTTTTTCTCCATAAAGAAGGGAGCCTTCTCTCACACCCAGCAATATCAAGGCTACTCGGGGCCTCTGCAGGGTCCCCAGCTCAGAAGACAAGGAAACGGGACCTAGAAGGCCAAAACCACTAAACCCCAGACTCCGGCACCAGCCCAGTCCACGGGGAGCTTTTGACTCCCAGGGCATGGCCCCCCTTTCCCAGGGGACCTTCTTCAGTCTACAGGGGGACTCCTGGCACTCTTCGTCCACAAATGGGCCTCGGTCACTTCAGACCTCTGGGTACTGCAGGTGGTCAGGGAGGGTTACCTCCTCCACCTACTGCAGGCACCTCCAGATTTCTTCCTGGGAGAGCCACTGAGGCCTCTTCTTCACCATACCTTGCTCCTCACAGAGCTCGCAGGTCTGATAAGGAACAATGCAGTACAGCCAGTACCTAAACTCCCATGCAGAAAAGGCTTTTACTATAGATACTTCCTTGTCCCAAAGAGGACTGGGGGCCTCAGGCCCACACTGGACCTGTGAAACCTGAATACGTTTCTGGTGAGGGAGAAGTTCAAGATGCTCTCCCTTGGAGCACTGCTGCCTTACCTCCACCAGGGAGACTGGCTTTGCTCCTTGAACCTAAAGGATTCTTACAAACACATCCTAAGCCATCCCTCCCACAGGCAGTACTTAAGATTTGTGGTGGGAGGAGAGCACTGCCAATACATGGTGCTGCCCTTCGGACTGGCCTCTTCAACAAGGGTGTTCACCAAATGCCTAGCAGTGGTCGCAGCCCACCTCTGTCTACAAGGGGCCTTCATCTTCCCCTACCTGGACAACTGGCTCATAAGGGGCAGCACTGGCATAGAGGCACACCAGGCCACAGGGCGCTCTGTCCTCTTACTGCAGTACCTGAGGTTCATCATCAACCACCCCAAGTCTCGCCTCACTCCAGCCCAAAGTCTGGAGTTCATAGGGACTCAACTAGATACTCTGCAGGCCAAGGCCTTTCTTCCCAGAGAGAGGGCCTCAAGGAGCTAGCAGCTCAGGTGCAGTGGCGGCAATCGGTCCCAGCCCGCCGCCGCCTCCGCCTGCTGGCCATATGGCCTCCACAGTTCATGTGACCCTCACTAGCCCGCTTACACATGAGGGCAGCTCAGTGGTGCCTACACTCTTGGTGGACTCAAGCCACTGGCAGACGGACTTCCGGTGATGTCGGTGGACAGAATGGCAGCGCACTGAAAGAGCTCTGCCATCAACCTCACCAAATGAGCAGAATAAACCCAAAAGATTTTGAACTGAGGAGTAAAAATAAGGGAAAAGTGTGCCGGAGACCCCCCCCCCCCCCCATCGCCAACGGAAGGGAAAGCAGCTTGGCGATCCCACACAGAGAGCAGCGGTTGTAAAACTAGAGCTGGGGCGGTGCAGGCTCCAGGAAACTGTGTGCGGCACAGGGAACGTAGCGGAGTGAGTGTTGTCAGCAGCCGGGTCCGCAGCCGAAGTAAGGAGATCCGGGAGAGGCTGCAACGGAGCGGCGGGTGAAGAACCCGACAGTCGGGGAAACACGTGGCGGGCGGAGTAGAGGCCAGGGTGTCCCGATGAGCACACACAGCAACGTCTCGAAGTCGGGAGCCAAAGGTATACAGAGTGAACAGTGGGGCATTATAAAACAGCTACCGGTGCCCCCCCCCCCCCCCCCAGGCTGTGAATGCTGGGCTGACTGAGTGGGGCAAAGAGTCCTGGAGACGGATCGTTTTGCACCTCTCTAGGAAGGAAGAGCAGCGAGGGAAGTTCTCCCTTTCAGGCTCCATGAGGATTTAAGTGGGTTAGCAGAAAGCCGTGGATGGCGGCATGTAAAACTGCCATGGATTTGAAAGCTTTTTCCTTTAAGAGCCCGGCGGGGGCGAAGAGCTACGTGGCAAAGATGGCGGCGGCCAGTGAGGAACCGCGAAACTCCGCTGAGGCTGGAGCCACCGAGGGCATGTCAAATGACATTCAAGCTCTAAGAGAAGATCTAAAAGAATGGTTTGAGTCTACAAAACAGGAGCTGGGGGCGCTGAAGAAAGAGGTCAATGGTTGGCTTCAGGAGATTAAGCTGGATATGGCATCTGTGGGGACTTGAATGGATGAGGTGGAAAATAGAATGGAGGAACAAGAGAGCAGGTGGGCCCTAATTGAGACCCGAGTGGACTCTGTGAATGAGGCACAGGAGGAGTTATGGCAAAAACTTGAGGACCTTGAAAATAGGTCCCGGAGATCAAATATTTGGATCAGGGGTCTGCCTGAAAGTGAAGGAGCGCTGAACTATGTGTCCCTGGCGGAGGAACTCTGTGGGGCTGCTCTTAAGGCCGCAGATATGGAGGTGGAAGGAATATGCCTTAGGGTGGATAGAGCACTGGGGCCGAGGAGAGAAAACAAAGTGCAAGATGTGGTAGTCTGCTTGCATGAATACAGATTTAAGGAGCTGGTGATTGAAGGCCTCCAGAAAGTTGGGCAAGATCAAGTGGCAAGGCTCGGAGGTGGAAGTTTTTGCTGATATATCTAGCCTTACTATCAGAAATCGCAGAGCCTATTAAGCAGTGACAAGGAAACTGCGAGAGGAGAATGTGCGGTATAGATGGCTGTTTCCAGTGGGCCTACAATTCACTATCAATGCGAAAAAGACGACGGCTCACTCGGTGGCTACAGTGATACAAGGCATGAAACAAGCAGGCTGGACTGAGATTCCTATGATGGAGGGGAGTAATCTGGATCAGCGGGGGAAGGGTGGCAGAGAGAGAGAGCCGCAGCACCAGTGGAGCCGAATGCCTGGAAGGGAAAATTTGATGTGGTTTGGATGTATATTGTGATATGACTGCTCTGGGGGGGGGGGGGGAATTGGATAATTGGGGGGAGTCTGGCCATGAAAACATTTGTTGGCTTATGGGGAGTTTGCTATGGCATACTGTAAAGTAGGGGTGGAGAATAGCAGTGGAGGCTTAGTAGCCAGTCGGTGGGGGCTTCCGGGAGGGAGGAACGGGTGGGGGGTAGTCGGAAGTCACCCAAAGGGGTCCAAGCTGGGACCGGTGGAGGCAAAGGGAGGGAGGAGAGGGAGAGGGGGAGAAGGGGAGGGGACTATGGGGCAGAGGGGGGAAAGGGGAGGTGGGGAGGGGTATCAAATGGCTAGGGGTGTGCAAAATAGGGGGAGAGATGTAAAGACACAATGCCGGAGATAAATATAATGACTATGAATGTTAGAGGCCTTAATTCCTTTGCAAAGAGACAGTTTCTTATGAAAAAATGTATACGATTACAGGGGGACATTGTTTTTCTACAGGAGACACACCTCATGACTAAAGATGAGCACCGAGTGAGCCATCGCCGATACCCCCAGAAATTCTTTGTGTTGAATAAGATAGAGAAAAAGAAAGGTGGGGTGGACATATTATTTTCGTTACGGGGCAAGTGGGGGAAGTAATTCGGGATAGACTGGGGAGGTATGTGATTGTGAAATTAAAATGGGACCAGAAGATGTATACTCTGGTTTATGTCTGTGCCCCGAATGCTAAACAGGCTCAGTTTTTTAAGGAACTCCAAAGTAAGTTAATTGGGATGGTAGAGGGATGTGTAATTATGGGAGGAGACTTCAATGTGCCACTGGATCCTAGAATGGACACCTCTAAAGAGGAATCGTCTACATCAAAACATTTCCTATTTTGCTTTGAAGAGCCTGGTCATGGGATTGGGGCTGGTGGACTTATGGAGGGAAACAAACAGAGGGCAGAGGGATTACTCCTTCTTTTCTGTGGTGCACGAGGTGTACTCTTGTATTGATATGTTATTTGTGGATCGGTCCCTGGTATCTGTGGTAAAGAAATGTGAAATCAGAGAGCGTACATGGTCGGACCATGCCCCTGTGATATGTGATATCCAAATTGGGGGATTCGGATCCAATAGAGGGTGGTGGAAATTAAATGAAACCCTTCTGGAAGATAAGGAAGTGGTGCGACAGATAACAGGGGATATAGGAATATATAATGTTAAATGACACAGGGGAATGTTTCCCGGGAATGGTTTGGGACTGTTTGAAGGCGGTAGTAAGGGGTAAACTCATTGCAGTGGGAGCGCACCGGAAACGGATGAAGTTGCGGAAGCAGGAATTCCTACTAAAAAGGATTGGCGAGATGGAGGCTCAATTAAAAACAACCCCACGAGATACTAAACTAAAACAGGAACTAGGGAGACTCAGGGGGGACCTAAGTGAGTTGCACATGCAAGATATTCGGTGTAAACTAAATATGTTGAAACAGAGGAATTTTGAATTTAGTAATAAGGCCGGGAGGATGCTAGCACGGAAGGTTCATAAATTGAGGTCTAGGAACATAATAGTTCACATTAGAGATGCAAAGGGGGAGGATTTGTGGGCAGGGAACGATCTTGAGGAAAGATTTATCCAATTCTATCAACAACTATGTACTCCGGAGCAGCAAGTGGAGGAGAGTAAAATACAGGCATACCTGGGGATGGCCAGGCTCCCTAAACTCACAGAGGACGAGGCAGAGGAGCTGTCAGAGCCAATTAGAGAGCAGCAGATTCTGGCAGTGATTAAAGGGTTGCACAAGCATAAAGCCCCGGGTTTAGATGGATTTACAAATCAATTTTATAAGGTTTTCTCTGGAGTTTTAGTGGGGCTGCTGGTGCGTTTGTATAACTCTTTTAGCAGTGTGGGAGAGATGCTGCCATCAATGCGGATGGCAGGTATTAGTATATGCATAAAGAGGGGAAAGACCCCACAGAGTGTGGTTCGTATAGGCCTATCTCATTGCTGGGGGGGGGGGATTTCAAAATTTTCACTAGAATTATGGCAAATCGGTTGGCACAGCATCTGGGGAAATTAGTTCACCCAAATCAGTCGGGGTTTGTTCAGGCCCGATACAAGTCGGATAACATACGGAGCGCCTTAAATGTAATCTGGGGAGGGGAAGAGAGGGGGAGGAGATAACACTATTGGCTGTAGATGCAGAAAAAGCCTTTGACAGGGTGAATTGGGGTTTTCTTTTCGGAGTGCTGGAAAAAATTGGAATAAAGGGACATTTCTTGAATTGGGTCCAGAGTATATATCAAAGTCCAATGGCTTGTTTAAAAATAAATGGATCTATATCACGGGGGTTTGAATTGTTTAGGGGAACGCGACAGGGGTGCCCACTGTCACCCCTGTTTATTTTGTCATTGGAACCCATGGCGCAAAGGATTCGGGACCGGGGAGATGTAGCGGGGGTGATGGGGGGTCAGATTTCACATAACACATCATCCACGAATAGCGAAATCTTATTTTTCCCCTCAGATTTGCAGCAGTCTCTGGGGGCTATTCAAGAGGAACTTACTGAGTATGGCGAAGTGTCAGGCTTCCATATGAATGCCACTAAGTCGGAAATATTAAACTTGACCATAAAAAAAGAGGACGAGATCCAGTTGCAGCGGAAATTTCCCTTCAGATGGGCAGAAAAGGGTATTCGCTACCTGGGAGTACAGATCACAGCAAAGAGGGATAGGCTGTTCCAGGCAAATTTATATAGCCACCCGGAATAAAATGTTTATGGAATTGGAAGATTGGCGCAGATATGAAGTGTCATGGCTGGGTAGACTAGACTTAGTCAAGATGATATTGCTCCCTACATTATATTTATTTATGAACTTACTGGTGGAAGTGCCGGGGGCATTCTTGAAGAAGTTGCAAGATAGGGTGAAGAAATATATCTGGAAGGGTCGAAGGCCACGGGTAGGGAAGAAAATCCTGTGTGCAAGTAAGCACATTGGGGGCATGGGAGTTCCGATGCTGTCTAGGTACTATGAGGGTGCGGGCGGTGTTTGAATGGGATGTGAGGGGCTCAACCGAATGGGTGCAAATAGAGCGGGGAGGGAAGGTGAGAGGTGTTTCAAAGGAAGGACATGGATCCGAGGGGGGGAGGTCCTTCGAGGTCAGCAGGGGAACCCCTATGTAGTGCTGACACTGCAGGTTTGGCGGAAATGGCAAGGGGAATGGTACGGGACATCTGGGGATCTACATTTATACCGTTGGTGGGGAACCCAGAGTTCCAGCCTGGTCTGACAGATCCAGGGTTCCGGAAGTGAATGGAGTTGGGGCTGCGGGTAGTGGTGCAATTTAAAGTGAGGGGTGAGTGGGTGAAATTTGCGGAGCTACAAGAAGAGTATCGGCTACCAGATACCGATTGTTTTTGCTATACTCAGGCCCTGCACTATTGTAATAGGGTAGCACAAAGGGGCAATGGACCCCATGGAGCAGAGATAGATGGGCTCTTTGAGAGGGGAGAGGTCAAGGATCTCATTTCCCAATTATATAGAGCAATGGAGTTGGAGAGGGGTGATGGGTGGGCACATCGCAAGGTGTGGGAGGTGGACCTCCATAAAAATTGGGATGAAGTCCACTGGGAACACGTTTGTAAACGGTTATTTAAAGGGGTGATATCTAGCAATATTATGGAACATAACTATAAAATGCTGTACCGGTGGTACCTGACGCCACAGAGATTGCAGAAATGGCAGGGAGGGAAGGCAGAGTGTTTGGAGGGGCTGGGGGGGGGGGATCCTTCCTACACAACTAGTGGGAGTGCCCCTTATTAGGACCCTTATGGCAAGGAGTAGGGGAATGGTTAAAAATGGTTTGTGGGGAAGAGGCCCAGTTGGGGCCCTGCTTAGCATTGCTCAATGTAGCGGAGGTGGGGATGAAAAAACAAGGGAAGGGCTGGTGTGGGGTAGTATGTACGGCGACTAGGCAATTGATAGCGCATAGGTGGCGTTCTCCCTGTATACCCACACTGGAGGAGGTTCAGGGGAGAGTTGAGCATCTTTGTTCAATGTATCGTCTCACAGCTTTACATCAAAAGAGCTTACTGAGTTTAAAGAGCATATGGGGCCCGTATCTTACGTGGAAGGCACCAGTGGAGGGGGAGAGACCTGGATCCCTGAGGGATAATGGAGCGGGGTGAGTTGGAGCACCCAGTATGAGCGATACAATGATCAGTTTCTCTGGGGCGGGGTAAAGGGCAGAGGGCAAGGAAGGGAGTGGCTATATATGTGCTGTTTACCTTCTGTAATCGGTTTGTTTTACTTATGTAACTGCTGGGCAATTGTGAAATTGGGCCGGGTAGGGGGGGGACTTAGTGCATCAGGATGGAGGAACTTAATGGGGGCATGACGGAGAACAGGAAAAGGGAGAAGTAACACCCATTGGAATTGTGTATATATGTTTGGGGGGAGGGAGGGGGGAAAAATAAGAAAATCTTTGAGGAGTTCACGGATTGTGGATGTATTGCTTGTTGTATATAGTTGTGCTGGATTCCTTAATAAAATCTAAAATGGAAAAAAAAAGCCACTGGCAGACTACAGGACAGGATCAGAATAACCTGCCAGTTAGCAGAGTCCCTCGGTTGGTGGCAGCACTCCTGCCACATCCAGGCTGTGATGCCTTTCCAAACACCCCCTCCCCCGCACAGAGTGTCTTGACCTCATACACCTCACTCATCAGTTGGGGAGCCCATTGCAAGAGTCTTCACACAAAGGGCTGCTAGTCTCAGGTGGAATCTCTATTACAAATCAATCTCCTGGAACTCAGGATGATCTTCCTGGCCCTTTGGACGTTCAGGCATCGGTTGTAGCACCAGACGGACAACCAGGTTGCAGTGTTCTATGTCAACAAGCAAGGTGGCATGGGGTCATATTCCCTCAGCCAGGAGGCGGTAGCCCTATGCAACTCGCAATGGCATGCTCCTCCGGGCAGTCTACCTCCTGGGCCAGGACAGTGCCCTGGCAGACAGGCTAAACAGAGTCCTCCAGCTGCACGAGTGGCATCTGAGCCCCAGAGTAGCCTCTCGGCTCTTCCGGGGGCTGCCCTGATAGATGTCTTTGCCAGCCTGGGCAACACGTAGCTGCCCTGCCTTTTTGCTCACGGCAACTGCACTCGTCGAGAGTAGCAGCAAATGCTTTTCTAATCCTGTGGACAGAAGGCCTCCTCTATGCCTTCCCGTAGACCCCGCTGGTCGCTAGGACCCTCTTCAAGGTCCAGAGTGAGGGGCCATTACTGATACTAATCGCCCCCAAATGGCCCACAACCCTGGTTCCCACTATTGCTTGAATTGTCATGGCACTCCCAGCCCTGCTGGGCTGTGCACCGGACTTTGTTTCAGGAGGAGAGCTCTCTCCTACACCCCAGCTTGGGGTCCCTGACATTAACGGCATGGCTGCTGAAAGGGTAGCTCTGGCTCCCTTTAACCTCCCGCGAGAAGTAGAGGAGGTCTTGTTGGCCTCTTGCAAGCACTCCACAGGACGAGCGTATACCTTTTTAAAGTGCTGCTGGTTCTCAATGTGGTGTGCAGAGAGGCAGGAGAACCCCTTATACTGCCCCGTGTAAGTGGTGCTCCAGTACCTGCTCCATTTGTCACAGGCTGAACTAAAGTCCAGCTCAGAGTACACCTAAAGCATAACTGTGGCGCACCACCACCCCACCAAGGGAAAGCCCCTCTCTGTTCAGTCCCTGATCTCTTGATTCCTCCAGGGCCTCTTGCTTTCTAAACCCCCCCATCTGCCCCACAGCGGTGGAGTGAGACTTCAATGTGGTGCTCTCATAGCTCACTAGACTGCCGTTTGAGCCTCTGGCCACTTGCACCTGCAGTATCTTTCCTGGAAAGTTACCTTCCTGGTGGCTCTTACATCCGCTTGCAAAGTGAGCGAGCTCGAAGCTTTGGTGGCAGAGCTGCCTTATACAAGGTTCTACAAGAACAAAGTGGTGCTTCACATGCACCCCAAATTCCCCCCGAAGGTGGTATCCCCTTTCCACCTCAGTCAGAAGGTGATCCTCCCCACTTTCTTCCCCCGGCCCCATGCAGGTCAGGAGGAGACCATATTTATTTATTTATTTAACATCTCTTATATACCGCGCTATTAAAATCAGCGCGGTGTACATCGAACAAAATATACTGCAATGTGTACAGGTAACATCGAGTTTACAGAGAACAAGGGAATATAAAACATGGAATAACAGGGATAACTATGTACAATCAACATTATACTATATATATGCTTTAATTATGTACCATATTTAAACTCGAGTGAATATTGAACATGTGCCATACTTTGGATTGGTTTGCAGCTTGTCGTGCTGTGAGGGCTTGTGTGCATCAGTGATGCTGAGGGCTAAGTTAGCGGTAGTTTAACTACTGGCAGGGTCTCACGAGATGGACATACCTCAGCTGAGGTGCCAGACTAAGACAAACCACCCATCTGGGCAGCAGCAGAATGGGACAGTGTTGGCGGCTGCGGATCACATTTCTGTGACAACGGCAGCAACATTAAACTTAAACTGCATGGAAGAAAGGCCTGACAATCTCTCCTTCCATATCTTGCCACGAAAACCCAATGGATAATCACAACAAAACAAATTGCACTGTAGTGCTGGAAGATGATACCCCATGTTGGAAGGCACTCAACTAGCTACTGGGGAGGAGCTGAAGACTTTTCAGAGTAAATCCAGCATTAATGATGTGGTTGGATCAAAGCCTTCGGGATGTCTGACTGCCGATGTAGCTGCGCATGAAATGAGAGTCACAAGCTGCAAAGATGTCTTATATACTGGGACATGGAGTGTACAAAGGTGGTGAAGAATGAAATGGAACGTATACAACTTGATCTGTTGGATGTCAGCGAACTGAGATGGACTGGCATCGGGCACTTTGCATCAGATGATCACATGGTCCTCTATGCTGGAAATGAAAGACAAAGAAGAAATGGTGTTGCATTTATAATAAAGAAGAAACTTGCAAGAACTGTAATGAAATACAATGCAGTCAGTGAATGCTTAATCTCTGTTTGTCTACGAGGAATGCCTATCAACACAACTATAATTCAAGTATATGCCCTAACAGCTGCAGAAGAGGATAAAATTGATGAGTTTTATGAACAAGTACAAGCTGAAATTGACAGAATGTGCAAACAGAATATCCTGATAGTCATGGGTGACTGGAACGCAAAAGTTGGCAACAAAGAAGAAGGCAAAATGGTTGGAAAATATATACTTGGCAACAGAAATGAAGCTGGAGAAAGACTGATAGAATTCTGCAAGACCAACGATCTATTCATCTCAAACATCTTCCAGCAACACAAGCGGCGACTGTACACATGGACTTCACTCAATGGATTGTACAAAAATCAAATGACTACATCTGTGGAAGTCAACGATGGGAAAAGCTCTATAACATCAAAAAGATAAAACCTGGAGCTGACTTTGATACAGATCACCAACTACTAGTATGCAAACTTAAGCTAAAATTGAAGAGCAAGCCATTCATGAATGTAGCAAAATATGACTTTGGAATTTAAAGATTGCCTGCAAAATTGATCTGGAGCTTTGTCATTTGTATCTAAAGCAGCAAAAGAGTTATGGGATAACATCAAGAAGATTGTGTTGGAAGAAAGCGAGAAGTCTCTACAAAAGGACTGTCTTGAAGGACTAGAAGAAGGGATTGTTACTTCTGGAGAGAGATATGCAACTGTGAGTATATACTTCTGGTAATTTTTCTAAAAGGAATCTGTGAAGCCATTATTTTTTGTTAAATCAGTCAGGGCCTAGTAGCAGCAGTTTAAGTTTAAATATAAAACACAGAGGAGAACTTTCTGGTTACATTTGGAACCCAGCAGAGAGCTTGTAGTTTAAATTTCATAAGAAGTTAGAGCCTAGCAGCAGCTAAGAGCTATAATTTAAATCAAATCAGAATATAGCTTACCTCAGCAGCACAAGACAGGGTACTGCGTAGCAGCCCTCTTTTAATAAGTGTTATTTCCCTCCCTCCCTCCCCACACCCACCCACCCCTGGGATAATCGTAGCTTTATAGGTACTTACACATCTTAAAAGACAGGAGGTGCTCTCAGGTGAAGCTCATTACCCAAATCAGTCATACACTAAGGACCTGAGATTAGTTAAGCTTCAGGTGAACAAGGTATATTACACGTATTAGGTACAGTTTTATTAGTATAAATATCCATAGCAACCCTTAGTAAGTAAAGAACTTAGATCTAAACACAAACTTAAAACTAAGATGCAGACAGCAGTCCAGCAGCGGGATGGGGGCTTTCCAGTCTTTTGCATTGAGTGTCACATGTATGATTTTCTCCCAGTTGGTGAGAGGTCTTACGTGTGCACTAGGTACAAGGAGCTCTTTGCTCTCAGGGAATGAGTCTGTTCTCTAGAGGCTAAAGTAGCAGACTTGGAAAGCATAAGACAGACAGAGAGGTACATAGACGAGACCTACAGGGATATAGTCCTGAAGTCCCACCTCCAGTCCGGCAGCATCCCTGTTGCCATGGAGGAAAGAGGTCACGTGACAGGACAGCATCACCCTGGTGTGGCAGGAAGTGATCCTGTAACTAGGACCTGTCCTCCAGGTGATGTAAAACTCTCTCGCACCGAGGAAGTTTCTCCAGAGCCATGTGCCCATGAGGGAAGGGTTAAGACAGCCATTATAGTTGGTGATTCGATCATTAGGCATGTAGATAGCTGGGTGGCTGGTGGACGTGAGGATCGCCTGGTAACATGCCTGCCTGGTGCGAAGGTAGCGGACCTCACGCGCCACCTAGATAAGGTCTTAGATAGTGCTGGGGAGGAGTCTGCTGTCTTGGTACATGTCAGTACCAATGACATAGGAAAATGTGGTAGGGAGGTTCTGGAGGCTAAATTTTGGCTTTTCGGTAGGAAGTTGAAATCCAGAACTTCCAGGGTAGCGTTCTCCGAAATGCTTCCTGTTCCACGCGCAGGACCCAAAAGGCAGGCAGAGCTCCGGAGTCTCAATGCGTGGATGAGACAATGGTGCAGAGATGAGGGTTTTGGATTTGTTAGGAACTGGGGAAAGGAGGGGCTCTTCCGAAGGGATGGGCTTCACCTTAACTGGGATGGAACCAGGCTGCTGGCATTAACCTTTAAAAAGGAGATAGAGCAGCTTTTAAACTAGATATTAGGGGAAAGCCGACAGTCGCCCAAGAGCGGATGGTTCGGAAGAATGTATCTTTGAAGGATACTACCAAAAGCAGAGAGGTTCCACAAAACAGTAAAGTAGCCCAAATGGAGCAGACTGAGCTTAAAGATCCCAAATTACCCATGTCTAGCAATAGCCAAATTAATATGAATAAAATACATTCTCTAAAATGCTTGTATGCAAATGCTAGAAGTCTAAAAAATAAGATGGGAGAGTTAGAATATATAGCACTAAATGAAAGGTTGCATATGATTGGAATATCAGTCATGGTGGAAGGAGGACAACCAGTGGGACACTGTGATACCTGGGTACAAACTATATCGTAATGATAGAGCTGATCAAATTGGTGGAGGGGTTGCTCTCTATGTTAGAGAGGGCAATGAATCAGAAAGGATTAAAGTTTTGCAGGAAACAAAATCTGCTGTAGAATCTATATGGATTGAAATTCCATGTAAAAGGGGGAAGGCGATGGCAGTGGGGGTGTACTATCGAGCGCCTTGCCAGAATGACCAAATGGATGATGAAATGCTCAAAGAAATCAAGGAAGCTAACAAAAGTTACAGTGCAGTAATAATAATGGGTGATTTCAACTACCCCAGTATCGACTGGGTCAGTGTCACGTCAGGACATGCTAGGGAGATAAAGTTCCTAGATGAAATAAATGACTGCTTCTTGGAGCAGCTGGTTCATGAACCGACCAGAGGGGAAGCCATATTAGACCTAGTCCTTAGTGGAACACCAGATCTAGTGCAAGAGATAAGGTTGTTGGGGCCACTTGGCAATAGTGATCATAGCATGATCGCCTTTGATTTAATTAGTGGAGGAGGGATAGTAAGGAACTCCACAGTACTACCTTTTAACTTTTCGAAAGGGAGACTATGATAAAATGAGGAAAACAGTTAAGAAAAAACTAAAAGGAGCAGTTGCAAAGGTTAAAGACGTACATCAGGCTTGGCTGTTGTTGAAAAATACTATCTTGGAAGCCCAGACCAGCTGTATTCCACGCTTTAAGAAAAGTGGAAGGAAGTCCAAAAAACTGCCAGCATGGTTTAAAGGTGAGGTCAGAGAGGCTGTTGCTGCCAAAAAAGCATCTTTCAGGAAATGGAAAAAAGAGCCAAACGACGAAACCTGGAAACAGCACAAGCACTGGCAAGTCAAATGCAAGGCATTGATAAGGCAGGCAAAGGGAGAATTTGAGAAGAAGCTTGCTGCGGAAGCAAAAACGCGAAGTAAAGACCTTTTCAAGTACATTTGTAGCAAAAAACCTGTGAGAGAGTCAGTTGGTCCATTAGATGATAAAGGGGTTAAAGGAGCACTAAGAGGCGACAAGGCGATAGCGGAGAGATTGAATGAATTCTTTGCTTCGGTCTTTACTGAGGAAGATGTAGGAATGTTACCCATGACTGAAGTGGTATTTAAAGGTGAGGAAGAATTGAAGGAAATATCGATACATCGGGAAGATGTATTACAACTATTAGATAAACTGAAGAGTAGCAAATCACCTGGGCCGGATGGTATACATCCAAGGGTGTTGAAAGAACTGCAATATGAGATTGCAGACCTGCTATTAGTAATCTGTGAACTATCATTAAATTCATCTCTAATACCTGAAGATTGGAGGAACGCCAATGTAACACCAATTTTTAAAAAGGGTTCGAGGGGTGATCCGAGAAACTACAGACCGGTGAGCCTGACATCAGTACCGGGAAAATGGTGGAAACCATCATAAAGAATAAAATTACTCAGCATGTAGATAGTCATGACCTAATGGGAGACAGCCAATATGGCTTTAGACAAGGAAGATCTTGTCTTACTAATCTGTTATGTTTTTTTGAAGGAGTGCATAATCAGGTGGACAAAGGTGAGTCGGTTGAAATTGTGTATCTGGACTTTCAGAAAGCCTTTGAGAAGGTCCCTCATCAGAGACTTTTGGCAAAACTAAAGAGTCATGGGATAGGAGGCAGTGTACTATTGTGGATCAGGAACTGGTTAAAAGATAGAAAGCAGAGGGTAGGGCTAAATGGCCAATTTTCCCAATGGAGAAAGGTGAATAGTGGTGTACCCCAGGGATCTGTGCTGGGTCCGCTGCTTTTTGACATATTCATAAATTACCTGGAAAGTGGAATAATGAGTGAGGTTATCAAATTTGCAGATGACACAAAACTATTTAAAGTTGTTAAAACCCAAGAGGATTGTAGAAAATTGCAAGAGGATCTTGATAAATTGGAAGACTGGGCATCAAAATGGCAGATGAAATTTAATGTGGACAAGTGCAAGGTTATGCACCTAGGGAAGAACAACCCAAACTATGGTTACACGATGCAAGGTTCCACATTAGGAACCACCACCGAGGAAAAAGGTTTAGGCGTCATTGTGGATAACATATTAAAACCCTCGGCCCAATGTGCAGCGGCGGCCAAGAGAGCAAATAGAATGCTAGGTATCATAAGGAAAGGAATGGAAAATAAAACAAAAGATATTATAATGCCTCTATATCATTCCATGGTGAGACCGCACCTTGAATATTGTGTGCAATTCTGGTCGCCGTATCTTAAAAAGGATATAGCGATTTTAGAAAAGGTTCAGAGAAGAGCCACCAAAATGGTAAATGGGATGGAAGGATACTCCTATGAAGAAAGGCTAAAAAGGTTAGGGCTCTTTAACCTGGAAAAGAGACGGCTAAGGGGTGATATGATAGAAGTCTATAAATTAATGAACGGAGTGGAACGGGTAAACGTAGATCGATTGTTTACCTTATCAGAATATAGAAAGACTAGGGGACATGCAATGAAGCTACAGGGTAAACTATTTAAGACTAATAAAAGAAAATATTTTTTCACTCAACGTGTAATCAAACTCTGGAATTTGTTACCGGAGGATGTAGTAAAGGCTGTTAATATAGCTGGGTTTAAAAAAGGTTTGGACAAGTTCCTGGAGGAAAGGTCCATGAACCATTACTAAGAAGGGACCCAGGATATCAATGCTTGAACCATTACAAGCATTATGGAACCTGTGTCTCTTGGGGAAACTGCTAGGTACGTATGACCTAGATTGGCCACTGTTGGAAACATAATACTGGGCTTGATGGACCTTGGTCTGACCCAGTATGGCATATCTTATGTTCTTATGTTCTTAAAGGTGAAAAAGCAAAAATGGCCAAAATGGATGACCAAAGAAACTCTAAATATTGCCTAGAAATGCAGAAAAGCTAAAGCCAGAGGAGAAAGAGGCAATCGTAGAACTCAAGAGACTTCCAACGTGTAGCAAGACAAGTCAAGGAGAAGTACTTCAATGACACATGCAAGGAGATAGAATCAGAAACTATTAGAGGAAGAACAAGGTCGGCTTTCCTAAAGCTACAAGAGTTAAAGAAAAATTCCAGACTCAAATTGGAATGTTACAAGATGCTCAAGGATCTACAATTGAATGATGTTGAGAAGATCAAGAAAAGGTGGAAAGAATATACAGAGCTTTTTATATGATAAAGATCAAGTGGACCAACAGCCATTTCAACCTGTATCCTTATGATCCAGAACCATTGGTGGTGAAAGAAGAAGTCGAAGCAGCATTGAAAGCCTTATCAAAGAACAAAGCATCAGGCATTGATGGCATTCCCATAGAAGTATTACAGCAATCTGATGCAGCTGTTACCACACTTACAAGACTCTGCCTGGAAATTTGGAAGACAACAACATGGCCAACTGACTGGGAAAGATCTGTTTATACCAGTACTAAAGAAAGGTGATCCAACTGACTGTGGAAATTATTGCACAATCGCTCTGATCCCACATGCCAGAAAAATTCTACTGAAGATTATTCAACAGAGACTACAACCATAACCTAGAACGAGAACTACCTGAAGTGCAAGCAGGGTTCAGAAAGGGCGAGTAACGAGAGACGACATCGCGGTTATGAGATGGATCCTTGAAAAGTTTAAAGAATATCAAAAGGATATGTATTTGTGCTTTATTGACTACAGCAAGGCTTTTGACTGTGTAAACCATGAGAAATTGTGGGCCACATTAAGAAGCATGGGTATACCAGAACACCTGATCGTTCTCTTGCAAAACCTTTTACATTGATCAAGAAGCAGCAGTTCGAATGGAACAAGGAGAAACACAGTGGTTTAAAATCAGCAAATGTGTACGACAAAGCTGCATACTTTCCCCTACCTGTTTTAATTTATATGCAGAACAAATCATCAGAGAAGCAGGATTGCTGTATAAAGACAACAGAGTTGTGAAGATTGGCGGAAAACTCATCAACCTTCGCTATGCTGATGATACCACATTACTGGCTGAAAGTGAAGATGATCTGAAACATTTGGTTCTCAGGATCAAGGAACATGATCTTAAAATGGGCTTGTACCTTAATGTAAAGAAATCAAAGATCATGACAACTGGCAAAATCAATAAGTTGATGGAGAATTGAAATAGTGGGCAGCTTTAACCTACTTGGATCAACTATCAATAAAGAAGCAACAAGCAGTCAAGAAATGTGACGACGCATTGCTCTAGGTAAAATGGTTATGAAGATCTTAGACAAGATTCTCAAGAGCAGAGATGTTTCTCTCCATACAAAGATTCGACTTGTTCAAGCCATGGCATTTTCAATAACATCATATGGATGTGAAAGTTGAACGGTGAAAAAAGATAGACAGCAAGAAAGCTGATGCCTTTGAATTATGGTGCTGGCAACAAATACTGTGTATACCATGGACTGCCCAAAGAACAAACCAGTCAATACTAGAGGAGATCAAACCTAAGCTTTCTTTAGAAGCTCAGATGACAAGACTTCGACTTTCATACTTTGGACACATCATGCGAAGAGAGAGATCATTAGAGAGAGACATCATGCTTGGCAAGGTAGAAGGTCAACACAAAGGAGGAAGGCCAGCAATGAGATGGATCGATACAATATCAACAGCTATGGGTGCCAGTCTGTCAACAATGAGCCGCCTAACTGAAGACCGAACACAATTTAGGACAGCTGTCCAGAGGGTCACCATGATTTAACACCAACTCAACAGCACTTAATAATAACAACAACATGAGCGGGCTGCACTCTCCATGGAGCACTGGATCATAGCGCATTGCATGAGAGTGATGTCCACTTTGGTGGCAAACCTGCACTCTGTGCCAGTGACAGAGATCTGCAAAGCCGCCACATGTCTTCAGTTCACACATTTGCAGCTCCCTACTGCCTGGAGAGCGAGTCCTGAAAGGATAGTGTCTTTGGCCAAGCGGTACTCTGCAATCTCTTTGGAGTGTAGGCAACTCTTGCCCTCTGACCCTTCTGTGTTCAGGCTACTGGAGTAGGGTCTTGCAGAGTCTCTCAATCGCGAACTCATCTTCTGCATTTTGCGGCTTCCCTGCCACTGTCACCGCTGGTGCTGTTGTGGTTTGGCTCCCGGCAGCCTGGAGCTAGGGAGTCCCATATGTGAGGACTGACTTCCTGCTTTTTCCTGGAGAAAGCATAGTTACTCACCTGTAACAGGTGTGCTCCAGGGACAGCAGGAGTCAGTCCTCACAACCCTCCCTCCTCCCCTTGGAGTTGCCTCCTTTGGAGTGGAGGAGTGGCCTAGTGGTTGGGGCAAGGTACTTCAAGCCGGAAGGTCGGGGGTTCAAATCCCACTAGAGGACAGCAACCTTGGGCCGGAAGGACTGGGGTTTCTAGTCCCACAGGTGCTCCTTGTGGTCTTGGGCAAGCCACTTAACCCTCCATAGCCCCTGTTCCCTGTAAAATAATTATCTCCAAGTTATAATGCCCTGTTCAATGTAATTTCAGTTTGTTCAATGTAAACCGCACTGATGCAGAATAGCGCGGTATATAAGAGAATGTAAATAAATAAATAAATACATGTGAGTACTGATTCCTACTGTCCCTGGAGAACACCTATTACAAGTGAGTAAGTACATTATCATATTGGTCTTTTGATTACACAAACATAAAAAAGGAATTATACCTATGATTTTTATACATTGCAATGCCATCAGGTTAATCACTCTTAGGGGCTTGTTTACAAAGCCGCGGTAGTGGTTCGCGATCGCAGCCGCGGCCCCATTGAAATCAATGGGGCCGCGGCTCCGATTACGATCGCAAACCGCTACCGCGGCTTTGTAAACAAGCCCCTTAGTCTTAAAGATTGCTTTCGATACACCGGCATTCACCGGCTCTCTCCTAGCGCTACTTAATGTCTGTGAAAACTATGTTAGGTGGTGTTTCCAGTATGATGGTTTAAATTAATTTAATTATGTAAGTATCCATATTCCTCACGGCTTTAAAACTATAGGATAGTACAATACCAGCCATGATATTAAACATGGATTTTATGATCCTTATTAGGTAATGGGCATAGTTCAATAACTAGACATATCTCGACATAACAGGTAGCTTACTGCCTTGCCGTTTTGTTGTTTATCCCTTTAGATAAAGCGTTTGACTTTCACAATCTCCAGACGCTGCAAAATAGGTTGTTTTTATCCTTGTACAATTTATGCAGTATCTATTACTCATTACACCACCCCCGACTGTGGTAAAGATGATTGACTATACTCTTCCTCCTCGTCTCTACATATTTATCATTTTATTCGTTTCGTATTGACAATATTGTCTTGGTACTTTTATTATTAGAGTTCATTACAGCACAATATTAAGTCTATTAGGATATGATGTCATTTCTTAGTGATTTTACTCCTGATTTCTATATAATTAACAAGCTGTAACATTTTATATATGTCTTTTATTATTGGTCATTTATCATTTTTTTTTAATTTTTCTTATTTGTTTCTCAATGTGTTTTTAACGTTTTTCTGTTGGAGGTTACTCTACCCCCTGAAGAAGGCATGCTTGCCCGAGACACTGCAAATGTAGGAGTCTTCCTTTAAACTGCTTTGGATTCTTTAGAGGTGTCTCAGCTCTGCCTTGCTCTAGTTGGACCCTAGTTTGTTTGTGGGCTCTTATGCCTCCTTTTGACTCTCCTGGACTGGAGGGACTCCAGGAAAGAAAACTATCAGGTAAGGCCTATTTCATCATTTTTGTACTTGTACAGGAATGGTTTTACTAACACAGCCCCTGTGTGCATGCGTGTGTCTGTCTTGCTCGCCTTGTTTAGTGTAGATGTTTTGCATACAGCTGATTAGTGGTCTTCATTATAAAGCATATGAGGACAGACTGAAGGATCTTAATATGTACACCTTAGAGGAAAGGCGGGATAGAGGTGATATGATTGAGATGTTTAAATACCTCCGTGGCATAAATGTTCAGGGAGAGAGCCTCTTTCAATTGAAAGCAAGTTCTGCTACAAGGGGACATGGGATGAGGGTGAAGGGAGATAGATTCAGGAGTGATATGCGGAAATATTTCTTTACGGAAAGAGTAGTGGATCCGTGGAATAGTCTCCCAGTGGAGGTGGTAGAGATGAGGACAGTAACTGAATTCAAAAAAGCATGGGACAAACACAGAGGATCTCTAAAGGTAAAAAGGGGACTGTTGTAGTTGATATGGAAGGACAAACTAGATAGGCCATGTGATCTTTTTCTGTCATCATATTTCTATATTTCTATTTTAATGTTTGTTTACAACGTTTCTGAGCAAAGCTAATATATTAAACTTGTGTTAGGAAACCCTGCAGTAGAGCTTTTGTGCTGGGCTCCTGCATAGAGCCCTCAGATTGTACATGAGGTGGTGGAGGATTAAGTGATTTGTCCATTGCCACAAGGAGTGTAGGTAGTCTCTTTGGTCATCAGGCCACTGTTCTACTAGGCTCTTTTACTCCTAGTACATCTGAGGGGGCATTCTTTATTCCTTATTGTTCCTCCAGTCTAGTTCCGCACGACTGGGTGCAATGCCTTGTCTGCCACACTCAGCGGGGGTCAGTGTCAGACGCCAGGGTATGCCGCAGCTGTGTTTTAGAGGCCACAATCGTGGAGCAAGAGTTGCAGGACAAGGCTCGGCAGGAGACTGCTTCCTCTCCATCTCAGGAGGCTCAGGACTCTCTAGTCCCTGCTGCCACCTCTGGAGACATCTTCCTGCTCTGTGGCAGTTCCCGGACCCTCCATTTCTCAGTCTGTGAGGGGGGGGGGGTTCTCCCCAGAGTTTGTCCTGTTGCTGTATCAAGCTTTCTGCTTGCGTCAGCAGGGATCAGTGGGTGGTCCCTTGACATTGGAGAGTGGCACCAAATATGCAGCTGCCGTGAAGGGGGATGAGCCAGAAGCGGTGCCTGCTAAGAGGTCCAAGCACTTTGGAGGAGTGACTGGGGCAGTTTCCCTTGTCCGAAAGGATATGGAGCAAGACTTGGAAGGCGAAGAGCTTGAAGAGGGTAAGATCCTGGAATTGGATGACTAGGCTTGGATTGTCCAGAGTTTTGCCTGGAAGAACTGCTCTCATCGTGGAATCCCTCAAAGCCCTCATTATGTCCGCTAGCTTACCGTCTGAGGATGATTCACTGGAGGACCCTCTACTACAAGCAATGCGAAAGACGCAGAAGGTCTTTCTGTTGCATAGAGTAGTCAAGCAAATGATCCAGGATGTATGGGACCTGCCAGAGGCCGGTCTTAAGGGAGTGAGGACTATGACACGTTTCTATCCCCTACCGGATCAGGAGCTAGAGCTGTTTTGGTCCCCTCAGGTGGAGGCGGCTGTTGCTGCTGTCACGAAGAAGACGACCATCCCAGTTGAGGGGAGTGTGTCACTAAAGGATGGGCAGGACAGGAAGTTGGACACCTTGTTGAAGCAGGCATTTGATGTCAACGCCCTATCCTTGCAGGCCTGGGTCGCTAGAGCCTGCCTGCATTGGTCACAGCGGCTTCAGAAGCCGGTGGACTCAACGACGGATCAGTCAGCGGAAGTAGCCAAGCTGGAATCGGGGGCGGCCTAGTTTGTTGATATCCACTATGATCTCATACGCGGGCTCTCTAAGAGCATGGCATCAGTGATGGCGGCCCGCCATTACCTTTTGGCTGTGAAGTTGGCCTGGCTGATGGGCAATGCCTTTTTCCAGTCCCCCTGCAAAGCACAAAGCAAGGCGGCAGCGGTAAGAGACACCCTGTCAAGGCTGTTTGTTTCAGCTCAGAACGGTGGTCCCTGTCCCCCGAGATCAGTACTGCTACAGTTGGTACCCCATCTACTTTGTGGTTCCCAAAAAGGATGGTTCCTTTCACCCGATCCTAGATTTCAAGCAAGTGAACCGTTGTCTTCGGGTTACACATATTTGTATGGAAACATTGCGGTCCATGATCGTCGTTATAAGGAATGGGGAGTTTGACGTTCCTCGCTCTCATGTAAGCATACCTACACATCCCCATCTGGCCAGAGCACCAGCAGTTTCTATGTTTTGTGGTGCCGATGGGACACTTCCAATTTCGGGCTTTGCTGTTTGGCCTGGCAACGGCTCCTTGTACCCTCACCAAGGTCATGGTGGTGCTCTGCAAAGAGGGGGTTCTGGTACACCCATTTCTCAACATCTGGCTGATTCAGGCAAAGTCCAGGGACATGAGCGAGCGGGTGTAGTCGCAAGTAGTACAGTTTCTGTAAAGTCTTGGCTGGGTGGTCAATGTGGCGAAGAGCCACTTGGTCCCGTCTCAGGAGCTGGAATACTTAGGAGCATGCTTCCCCATCTGTGTGGGGAGAGTTCCTGCCGGAGCAACGAGCTCAGGGGCTAGGGCTTTTGGTGCGTCAGTTCCTGAGGCTGCCAAAGTCGACGGCTTGGCATTCTCCAGGAACAAGCAGGAAGTCAGTCCTCACATATGGGTGACATCAGCTCTGACGGAGCCCGAGTGGAGCAAATCCCCAGCTTTCAAAGAAAGCCTTTTGGGTATTGCTACCACGCATGCGTGGTCTCCTTCCCGCCCAAGGGTGCCATCTTGCTCAGTCTCCTTTTTTCTGCGGAGTCCACCAGACATCGTCTGTTACCGTCCCGGAAAAAGTTGATTTTTCGAGCTTATTTTGGCTTGTCTCCGGTCTTGCGCCGGTACCCTTTCCTGCTCTGACCTCGGTATCGGGTTTATTCCTTGTTGTACTTAAGTTTTTATTTTTCTTTGGGCATCTTCGCGCCCTTTTTTCCTTCACTGGCAGCCCGAAGGGTCTTCGACCTTGCTGGGGTCCTTTTTCCCCCCATGGCTACCAGCGGGTTTAAAAAGTGCGATCAGTGCGGGAAGATCATGTCCCTCACCGATATGCATAACTGCTGCCTCCAGTGCCTTGGCCCGAACCACGACCCGGCGGTCTGTGGCCTGTGCAAAAACATGTCCTTGAAGGCCTTGAGGAGCCACCAGAAGCAGCATGATAACATTTTTCCTGATTACCCCATGCCTCCGAGAGCCAGGACCTCGTCTGAGGTCTCGACGTTTCGGAAGGAGCACTCCGAACCCGAGTGTCGTCGGAGGTCTTTGGAGAGGGGGTCTCCCTCAAAGGAACTGAAAAGAAGGAAGAAACCCTCGAAGGCAGCATCTCTGAACGGCTCCGATCGGCCGGGCTCCTTCAAGGGCTGGTTGCAGAGCCCCAAGCATCTGCCCGAGATGTCGGAGAGGGAGCGTCCAACCAAGGTTCCTCAAAGACCCGGTCGCAGATCGGCCTAGGCAAGTACACACTGTCCTCGTCAAGGACTCCCCTCCGGGGGAACCGGCTTCGGGCCCGAGTGCATCAGTGCCTGAGCCGCAGGCTGCAGAGCCTCCAGGACTGGTGTCCAGGATGGCAGTCTTTGAGCGCAGTGTCACTGCCTTCTTGGAACAGCAGCAGGCGCTGATGTCCAGCATGCCCGGTTCCTCCGCCCCGACCACTGGGCGTTCGATGTCGAAGACATCCTCGAGGCCATGTTGGCCTGGGTGGATCCTCGGCCGAGGTCACGCTCTGCCTCCCGCTAATCGGGGTCAAGGTTGTCTCCGGCGAGTCTGCCTGCGTCGGGGAGGATGTCGCCGGGGCTCTCGAGGCCCAAGGAACTCCATGAGTCTTTCTCGGAGGCCTCCGCCTGGGAGACTGAGGAGTCCGTGGACACCCGCTGTCATCGCGATGTCCCGTCCGATTCCCCGGTGTCTGAAACTTGGAGAAGGTCCCCACTGGAGGATATGGGTTTTTTGGACTTCGTCCGGGATATGTCCAAGGCCTTGACTTTCCCGATGGAGTCCGAGGAGGAACCTCGAGCCGATGAGCTTGATCTTCCAGTACGAGGCTCCCCCTCGGGAGACCCTCACGGTACCCATTCCTCCTATCCTGGAACGACTTATGCTCTGCATGTGGGAGACGCTGGTGATCAGCAAATGGCTCAATGTGCCGAGCCCGTCGGAGCCCTGGGTTTCAGAAGTCACAACTGCCGCACAACTCCATGGTTGTGGAGTCGACCAAAGAGTCAGACACACTCCTTGGTGCACCCCGGCAGGCAGGCCCACACCTTGGATGCCCTCAGCAGGAAGTATTACCAGGGTGCAATGCTAAATTGTTGGATCCAGGCCTACCAGCTGTACATGGGCATGTACCTGAGAGACCTGGCGAAGGAACTCACCATGTTCTCGGCTGGTCTCTCAGAGGAGCCTTTGCAGCACTTCAAGGTCCTGTCCAAAGCTGTCCATGCATGCTCCAAGTTTGTCTCGGGCGGCCTACGACGGGTTTGAGTCGGCTGCCCGGGTAGCCGCGGCAGGCATCGGTGCATGCTGCCAAGCTTGGCTCCAATCGTCTGACCTCGAGCAATGGGTACAGGACAAGTTGGTCGATTGTCCTATGTCGGGGGGAAAACCTCTTCGGCAAGCCCATGACCGACAAGGTCGCCGAGCTGGAGACTGAGTTCATGACGAGGACTAGACTCTCTCTAAGAAGACCACTGCCCCTTCCTGAAAGAAGGGCTTGGGTAAAAAGCCCTTTTACTTGAAGTCCACTGCTTACCGAAACTACCCCCTTACCAGGCCTCCTCGGCTCCCCAGCAAGGGCAGCAGGCCAAGGGACAGGGGCATGTCCTGTGTAAGCAGAAGGCTTCGAAGCCCCAGGCTCCGGCTCCAGCCCAGCCTGGAGGGAGCTTTCGACTCCTGCAGCATGGTCCCTCTTCCAACCTACAGGAGGTTGCCTCACCTTTTTATGCCCACAGGTGGGGAGCTATCACCACCGATTCCTGGGCATTACAGGTGATCAGGGAGGGTTACCACCTCTGTCTAAGCCAGGTGCCTCCACACTACTTTCCAGGAGAGCCCATCAGGTCTCCCCTTCACCGGGATTTTCTTCTGAAGGAATTGGCAGGTTTTCTCGAGGACCAAGCAGTGGAACCGGTGCCTCACCACCTCGAGGGCAAGGAGTTCTACTCCAGGTACTTCGTAGTCCCAAAGAGGACAGGAGGCCTAAGGCCCATCCTCGATCTGCACAACCTCAACAAATTCCTGGTGAGGGAGAAGTTCAAGATGCTCTCCCTTGGAACATTGCTGTCTTACCTCCGCCAGGGAGACTGGCTATGCTCTGTAGACCTAAAGGATGCCTACACTGACATCCTAATCCACAGGCAATACCTACGCTTTGTGGTGGGAAGCAGTCATTTCCAATACAAGGTGCTTCCCTTCGGCCTAGCCTCGGCCCCCAGGGTAGTCACAAAGTGTCTGGCAGTGGTCGCCGCCTTCCTCGGGCTTCAGGGGATCTTTGTCTTCCCCTATCTCGATGACTGACTCATCAGGGGCACTACAGCCCCCGAAGTGCAGCAGGTCACGGCATGCACCACCCAGGTCCTGCAAAACTTGGGTTTCGTTATCAACTACCCCAATTCAAACCTTTGCCCGTCACAGGAGCTGGAATTCATTGGGGCAAGGATCGACACCCTTCAAAGGCTTTTCTGCCCACAGACAGGGCAGGCAGGATCATGGCTCTAGCAAAAATATACAGCACTGTCCCTCGGTGCCAGCAAGGCATCTGCTGCGCCTCCTTAGGCACATGGCCTCCACGGTGCATGTCACTCCAGATGCCCGCCTCCACATGCAGACAGCGCAGTGGTGCCTCAGGGACCAATAGTCCGAGGCCACGGGTCATCTCCAGGTCAGAGTCAGTGACCAGGCGGCTATCGCCCTGACACTTGGGGGCAGGGATGCCCTTCCAGGCCACTCGAGGGTCCTCATCACAAACGCCTCCTTGCTGGGCTGGGGAGCCCATTGCCAGGGATACCGCACCTTAGGGCACTTGGTCCCCGGGCGTGAGTGCTCAACAGATCAACCTCTTGGAGCTGTGGACAATTCATCTCGCCCTGAAGGCTTTTCAGAAGCACCTGGGCCGCAGGTCTGTCCTAGTGCAGACAGACAACCAGGTGGCCATGTTCTGTGTGAACAAACAGGGGGGCACGGAATCCTGTGCCCTCTGTCTGGAAGCAATGGATCTCAGACTGCATAAGAGCAAACAGGACATTCTCCTCAAGGCATTATACCTGCTGAGCTAGGACAACTGGCTGGCCGAGAGACTCAGCAGGATGCTCAAGTCGCATGAGTGGCAGCTGGACCCAGGAGTAGCTAGCGGGTTTTTCCGAACCTGGGGGGAACCAGTGATGGACCTGTTTTCGAACCCAGACAATCACCAGGTACCCCATTTCTGCTCAAGGCGGCCGCACCCTTCCAGGGTAGCCGCCGATGCCTTCCTGGTCTCATGGTCGGAGGGCCTTCTGTATGCTTTCCCCCCAACACCACTGATCGCCAAGACTCTGTTCAAGATTCTCCATGACAGAGCCTGAGTCATCTTGGTAGCCCCACGGTGGCCCAGACAACCGTGGTTTCCACTGCTTCTGCAGCTGGCGGTGGAGGCCCCCATCCCTTTGGGGTCAGATCCACAGCTCCTTTCCCAGGAAGGGGGCCCTCTTCTGCATCCTAACCTCAGCTCCCTCTCGCTGATGGCATGGCTGCTGAGAGGGTAACTAGCCCCACTCCACCTTCCAAAAGAAGTGGAGGATGCGTTGCTGGCTTCACGCAGAGCGTCCACCAGACGGGCTTAAGCTTTCAAGTGGAGTAGGTTTGCACTTTGGTACGCTGAACAGGGGGTTGACCCCTTTTCTTGACTGGTGGTCACGGTATTGCCATACCTCCCCCACCTCTCCAGGACAGAACTCAAGTCTAACTCCATTAAAGTGCATCTCAGTGCCCTGGCGGCAAACCTCCATCAGGTGGACGGGAAACCCCTCTGTTCTTCCAGTGGTGTCCCGCTTCCTAGAGGGCCTGCTCTTGTCTAAGTTCCCGGTTTGTCCTCCAGCGACCGAATGGGAACTCAGTGTGGGGTTGAGGCAGCTCACCCTGCCACCCTTCGAGCCTCTGGCTACGTGTCACCGCTATCTGCTGTCTTGGTACATGTCGGTACCAATGACATAGGAAAATGTGGTAGGGAGGTTCTGGAGGCTAAATTTTAGGCTTTTAGGTAGGAAGTTGAAATCCAGAACTTCCAGGGTAGCGTTCTCCGAAATGCTTCCCGTTGCACATGCAGGACCCAAAAGTCAGGCAGAGCTCCAGAGTCTCAATGCGTGGATGAGACAATGGTGTAGAGATGAGGGGTTTGGATTTGTTAGGAACTGGGGTACATTCTGGGGAAAGGAGGGGCTCTTCCGAAGGGAAGGGCTCTTCCGAAGGGAAGGGCTTCACCTTAACCAGGATGGAACCAGGCTGCTGGCATTAACCTTTAAAAAGGAGATCGAGCAGCTTTTAAACTAGATAATAGGGGAAATCCGACAGTCGCCCAAGAGCGGATGGTTCGGAAGAAGGTATCCTTGAAGGATACTACCGAAAGCAGAGAGGTTCCAAAAAAAGAGTAAAGTAGCCCAAATGCCCTCGAGTATGGAGCAGACACAGCTTAAAGATACCAAATTACCCATGTCTACCAATAACCAAATTGGTATATGAATAAAATACAGTCTCTAAAATGCTTGTATACAAATGCTAGAAGTCTAAAAAATAAGATGGGAGAGTTAGAATATATAGCACTAAATGAGAGGTTAGATGTGACTGGAATATCAGAGACATGGTGGAAGGAGGACAACCAGTGGGACACTGTGATACCTGGGTACAAACTATATCGTAATGTTTTATGTTTGTTTTATTTCATTTGATAAAAACTGCCTTTCAGGGTAGGCAAAGCGGTGTACAATAAAAAACAAATTAAAAGAAGGCCGAAGCCAGCGAAATGGAATAGAAATACAAATTCTTAATAGGAAAGCAATGAAACAGGAGAGACAGGACCAAAAAAAACCAAAACATAACAAAGGACAAATACAAGGAGAGCAGAGGATAAGGCAAGTGGGATTCACACGAAGGGAGAGGGAACATCAAATGCCAGGGAAAAGAGTTGGGTTTTCAGGGTTAATGGGTTAATGATAGAGCTGATCAAATTGGTGGAGGCATTGCGCTCTGTTAGAGAGGGCATTGAGTCAGAAAGGATTAAAGTTTTGCAGGAAACAAAATTTGCTGTAGTCTATGGATTGAAATTCCATGTAAAAAGGGGAAGGTGATGGCGGTGGGGGTGTACTATCGACCGCCTGGCCAGAATGAACAAATGGATGATGAAATGCTCAAAGAAATCAAGGAAGCTAACAAATGTTACAGCGCAGTAATGATAATGGGAGATTTCAATTACCCTGGTATCGACTGGGTCGGTGTCACGCAGGACATGCTAGGGAGATAAAGTTCCTAGATGACATAAATGACTGCTTCTTGGAGCAGCTGGTTCATGAACCGACCAGAGGGGAAGCCATATTAGACCTAGTCCTTAGTGGGACACCAGATCTAGTGCAAGAGATAAGGTTGTTGGGACCACTTGGCAATAGTGATCATAGCATGATCGTCTTTGATTTAATTAGTGGAGGAGGGATAGTAAGGAAATCCACAGTACTACCTTTTAACTTTCGAAAGGGAGACTATGATAAAATGAGGAAAATAGTTAAGAAAAAGCTAAAAGGAGCAGTTGCAAAGGTTAAAGACTTACATCAAGCTTGGGTGTTGTTGAAAAATACTATCTTGGAAGCCCAGACCAGCTGTATTCCACGCTTTAAGAAAAGTGGAAGGAAGTCCAAAAAACTGCCAGCATGGTTTAAAGGTGAGGTCAGAGAGGCTGTTGCCAAAAAAGCATCTTTCAGGAAATGGAAAAAAGAGCCAAAAGATGAAACATGGAAACAGCACAAGCACTGGCAGGTCAAATGCAAGGCATTGATAAAGAAGGCAAAGGGAGAATTTGAGAAGAAGCTTGCTGCGGAAGCAAAAACGCGAAATAAAGATTTTTTTCAAGTACATTCGTAGCAAAAAACCTGTGAGAGAGTCAGTTGGACCATTAGATGATAGAGGAGTTAAAGGGGCACTAAGAGGCGATAAGGCGATAGCGGAGAGACTGAATGAATTCTTTGCTTCGGTCTTTACTGAGGAAGATGTAGGGATGTTACCCATGACTGAAGTGGTATTTAAAGGTGCAGAAGAATTGAAGGAAATAGCGATACATCGGGAAGATGTATTACAACTATTAGATAAACTGAAGAGTAGCAAATCACCTGGGCCGGATGGTATACATCCAAGGGTGTTGAAAGAACTGAAATATGAGATTGCAGACCTGCTATTAGTAATCTATGAACTATCATTAAAATCATCTCTAATACCTGAAGATTGGCGGATCGCCAATGTAACACCAATTTTTAAAAAGGGTTCGAGGGGTGATCCGGGAAACTACAGACCAGTGAGCCTCACGTCAGTACCGGGAAAAATGGTAGAAACTATCATAAAGAATAAAATTACTCAGCATGTAGATAGTCATGGCCTAATGGGAGACAGCCAACATGGCTTTAGACAAGGAAGATCTTGTCTTACTAATCTGTTATGTTTTTTTGAAGGAGTGAATAAACAGGTGGACAAAGGTGAATCGGTTGATATTGTGTATCTGGACTTTCAGAAAGCCTTTGACAAGGTCCCTCATCAGAAACTTTTGGCAAAACTAAAGAGTCATGGGATAGGAGGCAGTGTTCTACTGTGGATCAGGAACTGGTTAAAAGATAGAAAGCAGAGGGTGGGGCTAAATGGCCAATTTTCCCAGTGGAGAAAGATGAATAGTGGTGTACCCCAGGGATCTGTGCTGGGTCCGCTGCTTTTTGACATATTCATAAATGACCTGGAAAGTGGAATAACGAGTGAGGTTATCAAATTTGCAGATGACACAAAACTATTTAAAGTTGTTAAAACCCAAGAGGATTGTGGAAAATTGCAAGAGGATCTTGATAAATTGGAAGACTGGGCATCAAAATGGCAGATGAAATTTAATGTGGACAAGTGCAAAGTTATGCACCTAGGGAAGAACAACCCAAACTATGGTTACACGATGCAAGGTTCCACATTAAGAACCACCACCCAGGAAAAAGATTTAGGCGTCATTGTGGATAACATGTTAAAACCCTCGGCCCAGTGTGTGCAGCGGCGGCCAAGAGAGCAAATAGAATGCTAGGTATCATAAGGAAAGGAATGGAAAATAAAACAAAAGATATTATAATGCCTCTATACCGTTCCATGGTGAGACCGCACCTTGAATATTGTGTGCAATTCTGGTCGCCGTATCTTAAAAAGGATATAGCGTTATTAGAAAAGGTTCAGAGAAGAGCCACCAAAATGGTAAAGGGGATGGAAGGATACTCCTATGAAGAAAGGCTAAAAAGGTTAGGGCTCTTTAACCTGGAAAAGAGAGAGCTGAGGGGAGATATGATAGAAGTCTCTATAAATTAATGAACAGAGTGGAACGGGTAAACCTAGATCGACTGTTTACGTTATCAGAATATAGAAAGACTAGGGGACATGCAATGAAGCTACAGGGTAAACTATTTAAGACTAATAAAAGAAAATATTTTTTCACTCAACGTGTAATCAAACTCTGGAATTTGTTACCGGAGGATGTAGCAAAGGCTGTTAGTGTAGCTGGGTTTAAAAAGGTTTGGACAAGTTCCTGGAGGAAAGATCCATAAACCATTATTAAGAAGGGACCCAGGATATCAATGCTTGACCTAGTACAAGTATTGCGGAACCTTTGTCTTTTGGGGAAACTGCTAGGTACGTATGACCTAGATTGGCCACTGTTGGAAACAGGATACTGGGCTTGATGGACCTTGGTCTGACCCAGTATGGCATATCTTATGTTCTTATCTTATCTTCTGGAAGGTGGTTTTCCTGGTTGCGCTCACTTCTGCCCGATGGGTGAGTGAGCTCCAGGCCCTTGTGGAGGAGAAGCCTTATACCAGGTTTTACAAGAATAGGGTGGTGCTTCGCACGCATCCCAAATTTCCACCTCTTTCCACCTCACCCAGGTGGTGGTCCTCCCTACCTTCTTTCCCAGACCTAATTGCAGTCGGGCAGAGGCGTTCCTCCATACCTTGGACCGTAAGAGGGCCTTGTCCTTCTACAGTCAACGTACTCAAGGCCACCGAAAAGCCTCCCAGCTTTTCGTTTCCTATGACTCTAGTAGGCTGGGGGAGGCGGAGACCACAAGCGTACACTGTCCACATGGGTGGCAGACTGTATTGTCCGGGTTTATGAGGAGGCGAGGCTTCCGCTGGAAGGCCGTGTCACGGCGCACCGGGTCAGGGCTATGGCGACATCAGTTGCACACCTGTGCTCAGTTCCTCTGGCAGACATCTGCCAGGCTGCCACCTGGTCCTCAGTCCATACTTTCGCAGCTCACTACTGCCTGGATAGAGAGTCCCGACAGTGCCTTTGGGCAGGCTGTGCTCTGTAACCTTTTCGGGGTCTAGGCAACTCCTGCCCTCCGACCCTTCTGTGTTCAGGCTACTGGCGTGCTAATCCCTTTGGACGCAAAGGTCCTGTTCTTCCCATTCTGGCAATCTGGGAAGCCTATTGTGAGGGACACTTTGCTTACGGGTGGTGGTGCATGCAGGAGGCCGATTGGTCGATCAACAGGCTGGAGATGCGGCCAGTAGCCCACGTGCTCAGCACCTTTGAACCGTGGTCAGGGTCCTTTCAGATAACGCAACCATGGTGGCCGGCCTACATCAACCATCAGGGAAGCACAGGTAGCACGGCTCTGGAAGAGGGGGCAGAGCTGCTGTTCGGCGGGGCCAAAATTCGCCTCCAGGTTCTGTCAGCGGTGCATATAGTGAGAGTTGACAATGTGACGGTGGACTACCTCAGCCGGATACACGTGGATCCTGGAGAGTGGGTGCTGCACCCAGAGGTCTTCGTGCAGTTGGGAAGTGCCAGCCATGGACCTGATGGCAGTACTCGTGACTGCCAAAGCAAGCTGTTTCTTCAGCAGGAGACGCGAAAGGATGTCGGAAGGCCTTGACGCCCTGTTGCAGCAGTGACCCACGGAGGGTTGTCTTTATGTCTTTCCCTCAAGGGTCCTCATAGGTCGGGTCTTGCAGCGGATCTATTCGCACTGGGATTGGGTCATTCCGATCACCCTGGACTGGCCATGATGCCAGTGGAATGCCGACTTGGTTTGACTTCTAGCGAATCGGCCATGTTGCCTCCCTTCTCGGGAAGATCTCCTGACTCAAGGTCCAGTGCACATGCCTCAGGTGGATTGGGTCTCGCTTACAGCTTGGCCCTTGAAAGGGTACGGTGTGAAAGACGAGTTACTTGGGCCCTGTGATTTCAACCTTGCTGAAGGCAAGGAAAAGATCTACTTCTCACCTACATCTGGATATGGCACATCTTTGAGGCTTGGTGTGCAGCTAGGCAGGTGCAGCCTGCAACTGCCTCCATTCTAGAGATCCTAGCCTTTTTGCAGGCTGGTTTTGATAAGGGCATAGCGGCTAGTTCCTTGCAGATGCAACTGGGGGCAATTGCTTGTTATTGGGGAAAAGTTCAGAAAGTGCCACTGGGGGGGGACGACACCCAGACATAGGGTGCTTCCTGAGGGCGATAGCCCACTTTGCCCTCCACGCAACGCAGTTGTTCTGCCATGGAATCTCAACTTGGTTTTAGCGGCGCTGACTAGGGAGATCTTTGAGCCTTTGAACTGAAGGACTGAAGGACTTAACCCTTAAGACAGTCGTCTTCGTTGAAATATGCTCCGCGCGCAGGATTTTGGAGCTTCAAGCCTTATCATACCAGGAGCCATTCCTTTCCTTCTCGATGGAGAAGGTGGTCCTGCAGCCAGTACCTTCTTTTCTGCCTAAGGTGATGTCAGCATTCCATGTGAATTAGCCTGTTTCCCTGCCGGTCCTGGGGATTCGGGGAATGACAACGCCAACCTTAGCTTGTGCTTGTTGGATGTTAGAAGGATCCTCAAGCATTATTTGAAGGAGACGGCGGCCTTCCGAAATCTGATCGCTTGTTTGTGGGGCCCATGCAGGGGTGAGGCGGCTGCCAAAGATCTGGGAATCTATCGTGTCAGCATGTATATTGCAAGGATAATGGGGGCCGGCAGCTTTGCGTGCACATTCCTCAAGGGCTCAGGCAGCCTCATGGGCCCGAGTATAGCTTGGTGCCCCTGGTGGAGATCCGCAAAGCGGCAACGTGGTCCTCGCTGTATACCTTTTAGTAAGCATTATCGCCTGGATATCCAGGCTGCAAGAAATGCCTGTTTTGGATCGGCAGTGCTTCATGCCAGTTTTGAGGGTCCCTCCCGTTAAGTTAACTGCTCTGTTACATCCCAGAGGTGCGGGACTGGACTGGAGGAATGATAAGGAAAGCAAAATTAGACTTACCTGCTAATTGTTGTTCCTTGAGGAACTCCAGTCCAGTCCTGGATCCCACCCGGGTTCTGGTGTTGGCAATCGGCCCGGTTCTGCTTCTGGTTTACCTAACAGTGGGGTGGGGTGGTAGGGAATCCAGAAGTCTCTGGGCTTTTGGCGTTCAGGGGCAGACCTGGAGAGCTTACTGGTCTCTCGCTCGGAGCTCGTTGTTAGCTGGGGATTCCTCAGGTAAGCCGTCTTTCTCATGGGGGAGGGAGCATCAGGTTAGATTTGTCATGACTGTTTAACTACTTATTTGTTGCTACTGTGAGTCTGCTTTGTCAATAGGTTACTGGGAGCTGATGGACGATGCCAGCTGTATTAGTACTGGTATCATCAAAAGATGACATGCTCAGTCTCCAAGCTGCTGGAAGAGGTACATTACCCAGAGGTGCGGGACTGGACTGGAATTCCTCAAGTAACAACAATTAGCAGGTAAGTCTAATTTTGTTGTGCTGAGCCTGTGTTATGGAATGCCTTGTCTCTTGTTCCTTTATCTTCCTTTTAGGAAGCAATTAAAAGCTCATTTGTTTGTGCAGACTTTTTTTTTTTTTTTTAATAGCAAAATACCCATTATTGCTCTGTGTGAAATAACTCAATTTATGTATTAGCAACATTAATAATAGTCCAACTGAGCAGGTATATTTTATGAGAGTAGGCAGTTTAACTTTATTTTTTTAAATAATTATTCTATTGTAATTCTATTTTAAAATATTGTTTATGTTGACTGATTAATTTCTTATTTCAGAGTTATTGTGTTTAATCCACTAAGATCGTGGGATTATGCAGAATATAATTTTTTTAAATAAAAGAAATAAAAAATAAATGTTTTGTTTTATTATTTGGATTTAGTTCATGCTTTTTCATTAGTTGCTCAAAGCAAGCTACATGCACGTACAATAAGGGGCTTGTTTACTAAGCCAAGCTAAGTTTGTCTAGGCCAGTGATGGCTAACCTTTTTGAGCCCGAGTGCCCAAACTGCCGCACAAAACCAAAGAATTTCCTCAAAGTGCCAGCACGTCATTTGCATAAGTGGTCTTATTTGCATAAATATTTGCATAATGTTACCATACACTAACTTTTAGTAAACATGTCTCTTAATGAGTGTATGGATAAAGAAAGACTAAAAGATTTCTACATTACTATAATCCAGTGCCAACCGCCAGGCACATTAGGAACTACTACAAACGCTGCCCATTTAGAACCCATAGCAAACCCGCCGTATCCTGACAGCATTACCAGGACTCACAAAGCACCATACCCTACCTATCAAAAGGCAACACTGCAAATATTAAACCAATACATTTCAGAGAATACTGGGGAAAGAGAACAAGTGGCAACGTCAAATAGGAATTTCCTCTTGTACCAAACAAAGCGCAGATGTTAATGATGCACATTTCCCAGAGCTGACATATTCCAGTTAATAAATTCAAAATAAAGAGATATCTTTCTACCTTTTGTGCATTTTTTTTCAGTTGCAATTGGTCCAGCCACCTTCTTCTGGTTTCTTCATGTTTTCTGCTAACTCTCCATCGTCTGCTGTCCATTTGTCCTTTCTTCTCTCTTCTAGTTTTTTTTCCATTCTCTCTCTCTCTACATCTGCTTTAACATACTAATCTTTCTCCTTTTGCTCTTTCCTCATTCCTATTTCATCCACACAAATTTTACCCCTCCATCCTCAATCCCCAATTACTCTCCCAATACCTGGCCAATTGTAGATTTTTCATCCCTCCTACACAAAATATTTTTCCCCTCTCCATTTTACTCTCCCAGCCCCATCCCATTCTAATCCTCCCCCAACATCAGCTCCCTTCTAGTTCCAGTCTCACCCAGCATCCATTCCCTTCTAGTCCCTGCATCAGCCCATTTCCAGTCCAAGTCCCTTCATCAGCTCATTTTCAATCCTAGCCCCCCCATCAGCCCATTTCTACTCATTTCCTAGCCCCACCATCAGCCCATGTCAAATCATAGCTCCCCTCCACTCAGCCCAATTCCAGTCCAAGCCCCCCATGAGCCTACTTCCAGTTCTAGCCCCTCCATGAGTCCATTTCAATTCAAGCCCCCACCACAGCCCATTTCCAATCTTAGCTCCCCCCAACAGCCCATTTCCAGTCCTATCCTAGCTGTTCCATCAGCCCATTTTCAGTCCTAGCTCCCTTCCCTCACAGCCCATTTCCATTCCAAGCCCCCTCCCCATCAGCTATTTGCAGTTCAAGCCTCCCCTTCCACTCAGCCCATTTCCAGTCCTAGCAACACCCCAACCCATTACCAGTCCTAGCCCCCCGTCAATCAACTTCCAGTCCTAACCCCCATCACCCCATTTTCAGTTTAAGCCCCCCCCTATAACCCTTTACCAGTCCTAACCCCCCATCAGCCCATTTCCAGTCAGCCCCCCATAGCCCATTGCCAGTCCTAAACCCCCCCCCCATCAGCCCACAGCCCATTACCAGTCCCTAACCACATCAGCCCACCTCAAGTCCTAACCCCTCCCCATCAGCCCATTTCCTGTCCTAGCCCCCCCCATAACCCATTATCAGTCCTACACCCCCATCAGCCCACTACCAGTCTTAACCCCCCCATAGCCCATTACCAGTCCTAACCCCCCCCATCAGCCCACTACCAGTCTTAACCCCCCCCATAGCCCATTACCAGTCCTAACCCCCCCATCACCCCATTTCCAGACAGCCCTCATCAGCTCATAGCCCATTGCCAGCCCTCATCAGCCCACAGCCCATTGCTAGTCTTAACTCCCCCCCATAGCCCACTGCGTCTTAACCCCCCTCCCCAGCCCACTGCCAGTCTTAACCCCCCCCCTAGCCCATTGCCAGTCTCAACCCCCCTCCCTCCCTAGCCCATTGCCAGTCTCAACCCCCCTCCCCCCCTCCCTAGCCCATTGCCAGTCTTAACCTCCCTCCCTCCCTCCCTAGCCCATTGCCAGTCTTAACCTCCCTCCCTCCCTAGCCCATTGCCAGTCTCAACCCCCCTCCCTCCCTAGCCCATTGCCAGTCTCAACCCCCTCCCTCCCTCCCTCCCTCCCTAGCCCATTGCCAGTCTCAACCCCCTCCCTCCCTCCCTCCCTAGCCCATTGCCAGTCTTAACCTCCCTCCCTCCCTAGCCCATTGCCAGTCTTAACCCCCCACCCTCCCTCCCTAGCCCATTGCCAGTCTTAACCCCCCTCCCTCGGCTCATGGCACGAAGAAAAAAAAAAGCTGCCCGCTGCCGCCGCCGCGGCGGCATGGAGTGTCCCGCGGGGCTCCCTCTGCCCGGCGGGACTCTCTCCCGGCGCTGCTCCGCCCCTCCCGGCCGGCTTGCAGAGACGCGAAGGGAGAGAGAGACTCCCTCGCGTCTCTCTTAAGCCCGCAGGGGCAGATGGGAAATTTCCCATCAGCCCCTGCGGGCTTAACAGAGACGCGAGGGAGACTCTCCCTTCGCGTCTCTGCAAGCCGGCAGAGAGGGGCTGAGCAGCGCCGGGAGAGTCCCGCCGGGCAGAGGGAGCCCCGCGGGACACTCCATGCCGCCGCGGCGGCAGCGGGCAGCTTTTTTTTTTTTTTTTAATGTGCGACCTTCCCGCGTGCCAGCTGCAAGGCCTTCGCGTGCCACAGCTGGCACGCGTGCCATAGGTTCGCCATCGCTGGTCTAGGCTATCTCTAACTAGGTCACATGTTATTCAATAGGACCTAGTTACAAATAGCTCTTGCTAACCGTTAGCCCAGCTTAGTAAACAGGTCCCTAAGTCTTTGTCTACTCACAGAGGGCTCACAAATGTAAGGCCTATTTACTAAATGTTTTCTCCCATTTTGGGGTTAATTGTATAACAGTGTGCCTATGTGCATTTGGATTTTCTTTATTTAGCTCACGCTTTCTCAGTAATAGTTCAAGGTGCGTTAATCAGGTACCGTAGGCATTTCCCTTGCCCTGGAAGGCTTATAATCTAAGTTTGTACATGAAGCAGTGGAGGGTTAAATGACTTTCCCAAGGCTACAAAGAGTAATACTAGTGGGATTTGAACCCTGGCCTTTCTGGTCCAAAGAGTCACCTATTTTTTTTTAATAGCAATATAGGGTATCTACATGTCTTTAAAAAATAAGCTTGTATGAACACCGGAAGCACACATGCTCCTGCACACACTTACACCTATAAAAGGTAAATATGTATTCATTTTTATAAAATATATGCAGGTATATTACAACTTCATCTCAGCTATGCCCTCAGGAATGCCTATGTGCAAATTTTTTTTTTTTGTATTAAAGTATTTATTGATGCACATTCATCAAAACAAAACATTCCATATCAGATACAATAACAGTCCTTCATCCTCCAGGTTACACCAGCAACATATCCCCACTAACCATTAAATAAACAACATCATATCCACTTACATATCCCACCTCCCTCTAGCCACCCGGAGCCCCATATACCATCATAGGCAGAATTGCATAAATTTAAACAGTAACATATCCCTAAGCCTCCCCCAAGAGACTTACTCAGTAACTGTAACCTAAAAAATCCCTCCTCCTCTCCTCTCCCCCCCCACCTCTCCCCCCTAAACCCCCACCCTCCCCCCCTCTTCACCCCCATGGAACCTTGCACTCCCCCTTCACTAAACACCCACTTCCACCATCCCTTATAACTCCCTATCAACTCCTAGCTCCCATTCGCTACTTATCCTCCACCCCATCCATATTAGCACTGTCTCCCCCCGCCCCCCCTCTCCTACTTCAGCTCTTCTCCCGCCATTATATGAAAGGTTGCCACTTACGATAATAAGCATTCAGTTTATTAGTTAGACGTGCCTGCATTTCTGACATTTGACAAATAAATACAACTCGCTTCAACACTCGGTCAACTTCCGGTCCACTAGTCCCTTTCCACCCACAAGCAATCTCCATTCTTACTGCAATGGAAATCATCTTCAGTAGATACCCCAACTCATGTTCCAACTCCCCCCATTCCCCCAAAAGCACCTGCTCCGGCATCAGCTTCCCCTGCCAACCCAACACATTCCCTACCCAGTCTTGCATCCAGAGCCATATTCCCTGAACCGTTGGACACTCCCACCACACATGCAAATACGTACCCACTGCCCCACACCCTTGCCAACATAATGGCTCCTTCGTTCAATCTCAGCTAATCTTTTCGGCGTAATATTTATTTATTTATTATTTATTACAATTTCTTATATACCGCACTATTGTCAGCGCGGTTTACATACAACAAAATGACCATAACAAACTGCTTGGCTTCACATAACAGGAGTAACAACTTGGATAACATGGATAACAACTTGGATAACATGTACATGCGGTACAACATTTTGTAGGAATGCTCCTGAACCAACGCCGAGCTAGGTACAATCTTAACTCCCTCATGAACAGACGCCCACCTTTCCTCATCCCAGACACCTCCCAAATCACGCATCCACGCCACCTGATACGCCGCATATGCACCTCCCCTTTCCAGTCCCTTGTAAATCAGACCCCGCGATTCCCCCCCCTTGAAGCAACACCCTTTCAAAAGGGATACGCCCACCTTCTTTTTCCTCGTCCTTCAAACTATTCTGCACAAAATGCGCTAATTGACAGTACCCAAACCAATCTTCTCTCTCTAGAGCATATTTCCCTTGTAGATACTCAAATGTACCCAGCTGACCACTCTCCGTGAACAGCAGCCCCATCCACACCAAGCCATTATCCTCCCATTTCTATGTGCAAATTATAACAATAGGTGCAATCTTGGGGTGTGCCTACCTTTTTATATGTGTATACTCACATGAAGTGTTATAAGAACCATTTTCAATGCATAGAATATACTTTATACTTGGAGAATGGCTTATAAAATCACTCCTATTTATTTTTTCATTTCCTTATCGTCCCTCCATTCCAGTCCAGGTTTGAAAGCTGCTTTAGGGGAAGTGACCCTTTAAAATCCATTTTAAAAAAAAAGGGGGGGGGGGGGTTCAAATGCAAGTGAAAGGCAATCGAATTGGTAAACCCTGATGCAGAGCAAGCAGCTCCCGTTCCCTTGAGTGGGTGAAGAGTCTGGTGTCAGCCATTCTGAGTGCAGTCCCAAGAAACCCTACAGGAGCCTTCTGCCGCAACTGGGACCTGTTGAATCTATCAGGTTGTGTTGCTGCAGAGTTTGCTGAGTGCATCGGACTGGGGGGGAGGGCTTCTCCCACCCTCTCATCGAGGTTTCAGTTTAGCAGTCTGCCGCAGCAGGGTGAGTGCTTGTCAGTGGCGAATTTAGGGGGCTCCATAGGCAGAGAGGCGAGCAGTGTGTTGTTGGACTGGGCTTCCTGCCTGGGATGCTCAACTTGCCTCAGGAAGCAACACGGAAGAGGAACCTCTAGAAGGTGGTGACACAGAGGTCTCTGTGGTTGAGAAATTGGTCAGTGGATGTGTCTTTTAAGGCTCGTTTAAATGAGCTCCCCTTCAAGGGTAAGCTCTAGTTTGGGGGCGCACTAGATAAATTGGTGAAGGACTTAGGGGAGTCAAAAGGGGGGTCAGCTTCCCAAGGATAAACAGAAACCGGTGAGATCTTTGGCCCTGGTCTGGGGTCAATTCCGTGATTTTTGTCATTTCAGAGCAGTCTGTTTTGCACCCTCTCAGAGGAGACACTACCCATCCCAGGGGCAGGTCTTTTGTGGCACCAGAGGGTCAAGTAGAGGTTAATACACCGCTTCCTCCTCGTCAGCAAAAAGTCACAATGAAACGAGGGGGACCCAGGGCAGATTGATTCCGGTGGGCATCTGCCTTCAGGAATTTTACAACACCTGGGTCCGGATCACATCCGATCAGAGGGTGCTGGAGGTGATTCGTGAAGGCTACGCTCTCAAATTTGCGCAGCCTCTCGTGGATGCCTTCATCGGTTCGCCCTGCAAGGCACGCAAAAGGTGGCTGCAGTGCGGGACACTATCCTGCAGCTTCATGACTAGCCACAGTGGTGGAGATTCCCCCCCGACCAGTCCGGTTGCAGTCGATACTCCATTTACTTCGTGGGCCCCCCAAAAGGAAGGGACTTTTCGGCCCATCTTGGATCTCAAGCGCATGAATCACTCTTTGTGGGTACCCTGTTTTCAGACAGAGGTGTTTTGCTGCATTGTGGTGATTGTATGAGAGGGCGAATTATTCACAGCCTTCGATCTAACAGAAGCATATCTGTACATTGCATTTTGGCCCAAACATCAACGGTTTCTGCGGTTTGCTGTGCCAATAGGTAATTTCCAATTCCGGGCATTACCTTTCAGGTTGACTACCGTGCCATGGTCATGGTGGTGGTGGTGGCGACACTTTGGCGAGATGGAGTCTTGGTGCACCCATATTTGGACGATTGGGTAATATGAGTGAAGTCTGTAAAGAAGAGCAGAACAGCCACGACTCAAGTAATCAATTGGCTGTCTGTCTGCAGTGGCTCGCCTGAGTGGCCAATTTTGCCAAGAGCAGCCTACAACTGTCCCAGGATCTGCTGTACTTGGGAACCAGACAGACCAGGGCCGAATGTCCTTATCCGGTGAGAAGGTGCAGAAAACTGCAAGTCGAGGTTCGGCATTTTCTGTGAATGGTGGCTGCAACAACTTGGCACTGTTTTCAGCTGTTGGGTTCGATGGCAGACTCGATAGAGCTGATTTCCTGGGTTCATGCCCACATGTGGCCCTTGCAGAGCCCCCTTCTGGGGAAATGGTTGCCACAGAAGCACTGGCTTTCGAGGAAGTTGGTTCGCCCACCAATAACCTGGGTCACCATCCGGTGGTGGCTGAGCTTTGACAGCTTGTTGGCAGGCATGCCTTTAGAGCCGCCAGCGTAAGTTCTGCTTACCACAGATGCCAGCCTTACGAGATAGGGGGTGTATTACGAGACTCTGCACAGGGCTGCTGGACTCCAGAAGAGAGCACATGATCCATCAACCGGTGGAGATGAGTGGTCTTCCTGGTCTTGAAGATGTTTCGTTTGCTTCTCCACGGGAAAGTGGTGGCTTACATCAAATTGTCAGGGGAGTACATGAAGCATTCTGCTGGAGGACGAGGTTACTCTGCTGCTTGTTTGGGCGGAGACAAATCTCCAAGTGATCTCTGTGGCTCCTGTGGCAGGAAGAGAATACATAACGGCTGACTTCCTCAGTCTCTATTACCTGGACCCAGGTGAGTGGTCTTTCAACGCAGCAATCTTTGCCCAACTGGTCAGGCGTTGGGGCCAGCCGATCATGGATCTGATGGCAACCTTCGACAATCCTAACCCACTCAAGGGATTGGGAGCCATTTGCTCTGCACCAGGGCTCACCAACTCGATTACTTTTCAATTGCGTTTGAACCCTTTTTTAAGATTTTTTTTTTCTTATATTTCTAAGCCATTCACAAACATTAGACACTATCATCATAACCAGAGCCTTTGCTAAAACAAGAAAAGACAAACCAAGAAGATCACTATCCCTGGCCGCTCCTGCGCCCTGGATCTCACTCCCCGACAATCTGAGATCAACAAAATACCTCAAAGACTTCCGGAAAATGCTAAAAACTACGCTCTTCACAGAACACGCTAAGGACATCACATGAACTGTCCAAACAAACTCTCTCTCTGCCACCGAAATGTAAAAATGTAAATAGTTCCTGTTCATAGCTCATACTGTATATAGCTCACCATGCAATCAACCTCGCACCACTGACACACACACGCCTCAATGTATCACTGCATGCCCACACCCGTGCACCCTGCCACTTGATTTGTTTGCTGTGTAATCCGCTTTGATTTCAGGATAAAGCAGTATATAAATCCTTTTAAATAAAAATAAAATAAATAATATAGGTAATATAACATAGATCAATAAACAATAAGAAATATACAATAGAGAAAAGAAACTTTGCCTACTCATCTGCCCACAATAAGGGAGGCATGAACCAGGAAAAAGAAAAATAAGGAAATACATTGTAAGACAGAGAGAGCTAAGGAGAAATGCTGTCAGCAAAACGCACACTATGGAGCTCCCCCATTAGGCCCCAGAGATCCCTCCTTAGAAATAATAAGATCTAAGAGCTAATTTGGTTCGGTAAAGTAATAATTTTGCCCCCCAAAACTGACATAACATAAAGAAGGAAATTTCAAGAGCCAGGTCCCATGGAGCAAGAGGACCCTAGACTGTAAGGCCAAGAACTCCCTTCACCGGGTTCGAATCTGTTTGGAAACATCAGGAAATAAACGAACAACCAAACCCATAAACTGCTCTTGCATATGCCTAAAATACAGACATAAAACAGAAACTTTGTCCTGCTCGAACGTGAAAGTGACCAGCAGAGTACTATGAGAGATGTTACTAGTTCCAGAGAGCCTTCCAGAAATCCGGTCAAGTCCAGCTGTTCTTGAGGGCAGCTAGGGCTACCGGAGCCAACGTTGAAAAAAGGCACATAAAAATGCCCGAGCCACTGTTGGAAGATTGTCTGTCTGTCTGCTGCCCACCACAAGATCTCGACCAGGTATTTCTCCAGGACCAAGCAGGAAGTCAGTCCTCACATATGGGTGACGTCGGCACCGACGGAGCCCCCGCCCAAGGGTACCATCTTGCTCAGTCTTTCTTTTTCCGCGGAGCCCGACAGACGTGAGTTCGTGTCACCTGGGAAAAGTTGATTTTTTTTTCTGCGATTTTCGCGTTGTCTTATCCGGTTCGATGCCGGTTCCCCTTCCCGTCTGGGCTCGGTGCACCGGTATCGAGTCCGGAGTTTTGATTTTCGGTTTTTGTCCTTTGTGACTAGCGTTTGCGCTCTTTTGTGTTTTCACTGGCAGCCCGGTCTTTTGACCTTGCAGGGGCCCTTTTTCCCCCGATGGCTGCCAGCGGGTTCAAAAAGTGTGATCGGTGCAAGAAACTTATGTCTCTCACCGACACACATCACTGCTGCCTCAGATACCTCGAGCCCGACCATGACCCGCCGGCCTGTGGCCCGTGTGGCAAAATGTCGTCGAAGGCACTTCGGAGCTGTCAGCATCAACGTGAGAGAGTTTTCTCTGACGCCGTGTCCGGCCGGGCCCAGACTTCGTCAGAGGCCTCGACATCTCGGGAGTCTGACCCCAAGCGCCGTCGGGGTTCCTCTGAAAGGGCGGCATCGGTGGAGGCTTCTGGTTCCTCGAGGGCCAGATCGCGTATCCCTGACCGCCGCTCCGGGCTCTCGGAGTCAGAGAGGCCTTCCAAGTTACCTCGTGTGGAGCCGGAGTCCCCGAGTCACGTAAGTGCAGTTGTCTTCGTGGACTCTCCTCCGGAGGAGCTAAAATCTGGCCCGGCGACCTTGGAGAGCAGCTTGGTTGCCTTCATGGAACAGCAGCGGTTGCTGATCGCCGGTCTGATCAGTGCATCTGCCCCGACCACTGGGACCTCGACATCTAAGTCGACCCCGGAGACTGAGTCAATGAAGTCTCGAGTCGATCCTCGGTCAAGGTCCCCCTCGACCTCCCGTGCGGGGCCGAGGTCGTCAACGCCGATATCCTCGGCGTCGGGGCAGGTGGCACCGAGGCCCACATGGCCGGAGCCACTCGATTCCTCCTCGGAGGAGTCGGAGTGGGAGATGGAGGACGAGGATTCCCCAGACACCTTCCGGACCCGGTGCGCCCCTTCGGACACACCGGAGTCCGAGCCTCGGAGACAGTCCCCCCCGGAGGATACCCGGTTCTTGGACTTCATGAGGGACATAGCCAAAGCCTTGGCCTTCCCTGCGGACGCCGAGGAGGAGCCTCGAGCCGAGGAGCTCGATGCCCTCCAGTATGATTTTCCTCCGAAGGAAGCTTTTACTGTACCGGTTCCTCCGATGCTGGAACAGCTGCTCTTCCATATGTAGGAGGCACCAGCCTCGACGCCGGTTCTTAGCAAAGGCACAGCTACCACACCACTCCATGGTTGTGGAATCAGCCATGCACTGCCTGAAGAGTCAGAAGATGCACTCCTTGGTGCCCCCCAGCCAGGAGGCCAGGAACCTGGATGCCCTCGGTAGAAAGTGCTTCCAGGGCACTATACTATCTTGCCATGTCCAGACCTACCAGCTGTACATGGGCATGTACCTACGAGACCTGGCAAAGGAGACTGCCGGGTTCTCAGCTGGCCTCTCCGAGGAACCTTTGCAGAGGTTCAAGGCTTTGTCAATAGGGATTCGAGAGTGCTTGAAGTTTATCTCTCGAGCAGCCTATGATGGCTTCGAGGCTTCGGCCCGGGTAGCCGCGGCCGGCATCGGTGCACGCCGTCAGGCCTGGCTACAGTCGTCAGACCTGGAGCCATGGGTGCAGGACAAGTTGGTCAATGTCCCCTGCCGAGGTGAAAACCTTTTCAGTAAGCCCATGACTGAAAAGGCTACGGAAATCAAGACTGAAACTCTCACCAGGACAAGGCTGTCCAGGAAGACTTCTGCCCCTTCTCAAAAAAAGAAGGGCTCAAGAAAGAAGCCCTTTTTCCCGAGGAAGGGTGCTGCCTACAAATCATATCCTCAATACCAGGCCTCTCCAGCTCTCCAACGAGGCCAGCAGGCCAAGGGGCAGGGGCATGGGCCCCATAGGCAGAAAACCCCCAAGCCGCCAGCTCCGGCTCCTGCACAGCAAGGAGCGGGGTTTTGACTCCCACAGCATAGCCTCTTCTCCACAGCTGGCTCCACTCAGCACAGGAGGTCGGTTGACCCTGTATGCCTACAGGTGGCCAGCCATCACAAGGGATACCTGGGTTCTCAGCATAGTCCAGAAGGGCTACTTGCTCCATTTCCACCAGATAACCCCCTCCTATTTTCCAGGGGAGCCTCCAAGACTCCCTCTGCACAGAAATCTCCTCCTTCAGGAGTTGGCAAGTCTTCTAAAGGAACAGGCGGTGGAACCGGTGCCCCACCACCTGGAAGGGCAAGGCTTCTACTCCAGGTACTTCTTGGTACCAAAATGGACAGGAGGCCTCCGGCCTATCCTAGAGACTTGCGAAACTTAAACCAATTTCTGGAGAGTGAAAAGTTCAAGATGCTTACCCTTAGGATACTGCTGCCCTACCTCCAGCAGGGAGATTGGCTATGCTCCTTGGATCTAAAGGATGCTTATACTCACATCCTCATCCATCCAGACCACAGACAATATCTGATTTGTGGTGGGAGGAAACCATTTCCAGTACAGAGTACTTCCCTTTGGCCTAACTTCCGCCCCCAGGGTTTTCACCAAATGCCTGGAGGTGGTGGCAGGCTATCTCAGGAATTGGGGAATTTTCGTCTTCCCATATCTGGATGACTGGCTCATCAGGGGCCAGTCTCTCCAGGAGGCCAGCCAAACCACTCTTTGCACTGTCTCTCTTCTTCAGCATCTGGGCTTTGTCATAAACTACGCAAAGTCCACTTTGCTCCCCTCACAAAACCTAGAGTTTATAGGGGCAAGGTTAGACACCCTGCAGGCAAGAGCCTACTTGCCCGAGGACAGGGCCCACAGACTGATGGACTTGGCCAGCCAGTTCCAAAGCAATTCTCAGGTCTCCGCCAGGCACTTCCTGCGGCTCCTTGGCCACATGGCATCCACGGTACATGTGACTCTGAATGCCCGTCTGCACATGCGGGCTGCTCAGTGGTGCCTCAGAGCTCAGTGGGCGCAGGCCACAGGCGACCTCCGAGACAGAGTAAAGGTGTTCGAACCACTTTTGGACTCCTTGTAGTGGTGGCTACATCTCCCAAACCTTCTCGGGGGGGGGGGGGGGGTACCTTTTCAGGCCCCAGCACACACAAGGGTGCTGACGACCGGTGCTTCCTTAAAGGGCTGGGGTGCACATTGCCAGGGCACGTGCACTCAAGGCCTCTGGTCTCCTCGGGAGGCCACATAGCAGATCAATCTGTTGGAGCTGTGAGCAATCTGCTTGGCTCTCCAGACTTTTTCTCATGCCCTCTCTCACCAGTCTGTCTTAGTTCAGACAGACAATCAGGTAGCAATGTTCTATGTGAACAAGCAAGGGGGCAAAGGGTCCAGACTCCCTATGTCAGGAGACACAGGCCCTGTGCTCCTTTGCAGTCAGACAAGGCATGTTTCTCAAAGCAGTTTATCTACCTGGTCAGGAGAACTTCTTGGCAGACAAACTAAGCAGGATTCTCCAGCCTCGCGAATGGCAGTTGAATCCACTGGTGGTCCAGCAGATCTTTCTACGATGAGGACTTAATCAATCGATCTCTTTGCAAGTCCACTAAACCGGCAGCTGCCCAGGTTTTGCTCCAGACAGCCGCATCCACTGAGAATGGCAGCAGATGCATTTCTGATCTCTTGGTCTACGGGCCTCCTGTATGCGTTTCCTCTCACACCCCTGGTGGCCCGAACTCTGTTCAAGATTCTACGGGACAAGGCCTCGGTGATTCTGGTAGACCCCAGATGGCTGAGGCAACTGTGGTTTCCACTTCTTCTGCAGTTGGCGGTGGAAACTCCATTCCCTCTGGGGTTGAAACCCGGTCTCCTGTCTCAGGATCAGGGTTCCCTTCTGCACCCCAATCTCAGATCCCTCCATCTGATGGCCTGGCTGCTGAAAGGATAGTGCTAGCTCCCTTACGTCTACCTAGGGAAGTTGAGGAGGTGGTCTTGGCCTCGAGGAGGCAGTCCACCAGAAAGTCCTATGCCCTCAAGTGGCGTAGGTTCTCAATATGGTGTGCTCAGCTCAATGAAGACCCTTTCTCCTGCCTTGTGCCAGTAGTACTACAATACCTACTTCACCTGTCAGACCTAGGCCTTAAGTCCAACTCTGTTCGGGTCCACCTCAGTGCTCTATCAGCACACCACTCACCGGTGGAGGGTCAATCTCTGTCAGTTCACCCCTTGGTGTCCCGCTTCCTCAGAGGCCTGCTTCTGCTCAAGCCTCCGATTCGTCCACCAGCCACTGAGTGTGATTTGAACGTGGTCTTGCAGCAACTTACTCGCCCACCGTTTGAGCCGATGGCTACTTGCCATTTACGCTTCCTTTCTTGGAAGGCGCTCTTCCTGGTAGCTCTCACCTCGGCCAGACGTATGAGTGAGCTACAAGCTCTGGTTTCTGATAGACCGTACATACGGTTCTATAGGAACAGGGTGGTCCTATGGACCCATCCGAAGTTCCTTCCAAAAGTTGTCTCCTCCTTCCACCTCAACCAGGAGGTGGTTCTTCCGACATTCTTTCCCAGGCCGCATACCAGCCGGGCTGAAACAGTCTTGCATACCCTGGACTGTAAGAGGGTGTTGTCCTTTTACATAGAACGTATGCGGGTGCACCGAAGGGCTACTCAGCTCGTCTCCTTTGACCCTAATAAACTGGGGTTGCCTGTCTCCAAGCGTACGTTGTCCACTTGGGTAACAGATTGTATCGCCTGGGTGTACAAGGCAGCCGGCCTCTCCTTGCAGGGTCGAGGCACGGCCCACCGTGTCAGGGCGAAAGCCGCATCAGTAGCTCATCTCTGCTCTGTTCCGTTGGCTGACATCTGCCGGGCCGCTACTTGTTCTAAAAGCCAGATTTTTGCAGCCCACTACTGCCTCGAGAGAGAGTCCCGAAGGGACAGTGCTTTCGGACAGGCGGTACTCTGTAATCTCTTTGAGGTTTAGGCAACTCCTACCCTCCGGCCCTTGTGTTGGGCTACCATACGGGGGCGTTCTCAGAGGATATTCTTATCACGGATACTGAGGCACTTAAGAGGGAGCCATTTTTTTAGCTTTGGGTTCCTGGTAGCTTTAGAGCTGGGGAGTCCCATATGTGAGGACTGACTTCCTGCTTGGTCCTGGGGAAAGAGTAGTTACTCACCTGTAACAGGTATTCTCCAGGATCAGCAGGGATCAGTCCTCACGACCCTCCCTCCTCCCCTGGAGTTGCAGTCATATACTTCATTTTGTTTTTTGCTTTCATTTAGCTATGGCATCGGACTGAGCAAGATGGCACCCTTGGGTGGGAAGGGGACAGCGCATGCGTGCTGCATTCCTAAAGGCTTTCCTTGAAAGCTGGGGAAATGCTCCACACGGGGGCTCCATCGGCACTGACGTCGCCCAAATGTGAGGACTGATTCCTGCTGCTCCTGGAGAACACCTGTTACAGGTGAGTAACTACTTTCTTCACCAGCTTCAGTGGTCCAAGCAACGAGCACCGAGGAAACCCAAGAAACCGCAAGTTTATTCCTCTTAAGCTCATTCTCCAAAAATTCCACCTTCTTCCAAAGCCTAAAACTTTCCTTAACTTGGGCTTCCTTAAAGGCACCAAACTCTGCCACTTGCCCTTCCAGTTGTTAAGTCTGCTCTCATTCTGGGCCACTTCATTCTTTTGAGCAGAAACCAGTTCTGTAACAGAATCTACCTTCCAAGAAAGTTGTGTCAAACTTAAATGAAGAGTCTCATCCAAGGACTTTAGTTCCACAGCACATCCATGGTGATTACGGGCTCCTTCTCCGAAGAAGACACTCCTTTCCGCTCCCCAAATGATCACCCGGCAAGGCACCCATTCCACAAACTAAAGCCTTGCACTTGGGAGAGGACTGAGCAAGGGGGTAGCCCGGCACACCTCCCTCTACTGGCAAAGTAATTCCAGCACTCGGAGGAACTGACCCCCCCTCCTCCCACAGGAGTGCTTCTGGGTTGCTGTGGAAATGCCCTTTCTTCGTGGCTCAACGAAGCCCCCTCCATGCTCTACTCCAAAGGAAAACCTCCAGAGCGGTCCAACAAGCTCTCCTCTCACCGACCGGACTCCCAGAGCGTCAAGGGTAAGCTGGCAACTTCCTCCCACAGCCGCTCCAGCCGGACAGTGAGTCTGCTTGCCCTTGCGCTTCGACATAGCGTGCAAGGGTAGGTCGCTCACAGAAGACAGCGCCAGGCCTTGAATGCAGTTCTCTCAAGGCCCCATCTTGCCTCTTTTAAGATTTTAAAGGACTATTGCCCCCAAATAAGCTTTCAATCCATGAGTCTGGACTGGACTGGAGGGACTCAAGTAAAGCAAATTAGCAGGTAATTCTAACTTCACCTTATTTGGATTTGGCTCATGCCTTTTCAATAGTAGTTTAAGATGAGTTACATTTCCCTGTCCCTTGGGAAATAATGCTTAATAATTAGGGACCTTAGTTTGTACCTGAAGAAATACAAATTGAAGTGACTTGTCCAATGCCACAGTTAGTTGCTGTGAGCACTAGGCCATTCTTGCAGGATTTAACTTCTTTTGTTTTGTTTTGTTACTGTATTGATCTTAGGAAAGAGACCTTGGTAGAGATTTTGGACTTTTTGCTGAGAACATCCAGAAGCACAACCATTTTAGGCTGCAGCATAAATGACAGAGGCTGGTGACACTTTTTATAGATTAAGAAATGTATTGAGGCATGAGCTTTTGAAGACTAGTGTCCACTTCATCAGATGCAGCAGACTTCTTGAGCCATTAGATACCATATTTTGAGTTTTGATCTTCTTATAGGCCAGAGTTCAAATTTATGTGTTTAGCAAATCCCCATGTTCTTTTTTTGTTCTGGCTTGGAAAAAGCTCTAGAACATTGCCCACTAGGATGGAAACAGTTTTAAAAACTGGGCACCAGGCAAAGCTTGCTTTCTTCTTTTTTTTCTTTTTTTTTTTTTGCTTTGACTTTCTTTTCCCCTTCTGGACGGTGGCCCTGCAGTGGCAGTTCCTTGACCTAGCTCTGATCATGGTTCTCTAGGCCCTGGCTACAGAATTTGGCTCCTTGTCTGACTCGAGCATGTAAAAAGAAACAATAAGAAAATAAGAAATGCCATACTGGGTGGGACCAAGGTCCATCAAGCCTAGTATCCTGTTTCCAGTGGTGACCAACCCAGCTCACATGTACCTGGCAGGTTCTTAAAAAGGTACATAGGTTCCACAATGTTTGTCCCAGAGTAAGCAGTGGATTTTCCCAGGTCCTCTTTAATAATGGTTTATGGACCTCTCCTCCTGGAACTTGTCCAAACCTTTTTTTTAAACCCAGCTACACTAACAACTTTTGCTACATCCTCCGGTAACAAATTCCAGAGTTTGATTACGTGTTGAGTGAAAAATATTTTCTTTTATTACTCTTAAATGGGTTACATTGTAGCTTCATTGCATGCACCCTAGTCTTTTTTTACTTTTTGATGGAGTAAACAACCTATCTACGTTTACCTGTTCTACTTCATTCATTCATTTTATAGATCTTTATAATATCTCCCCTCAGCTGTCTCTCTTCCAAGTTCAAGAGCCCTAACCTTTTAAGCCTTTCCTCATAGGGGTATCCTTCCATCCCCTTTACCATTTTGGTGGCTCCTCTCTCTACCTTTTCTAATTCTGCTATATCCTTTATAAGATATGGTGACCGGAATTGCACACAATATAGAAGGTGCGGTCGCACCATGAAATGATACAGAGGCATTATAATGTCCATGGTTTTATTCTTGATTCATTTCCTTATGATTCCTAGCATTCTACAAATTTGCTTTCTTGGCTGCTGCCGCACACTGAGCAGAGATTTCAAAGCATTTTCCATGATGACGCCTTAATCTCTTTCCTGAGTGGTAATTTCTAAGGTGGAACCTTGCATTGTGTAACCATGGTGTGGTAGCCAGGTTAACTGTTCATTTTAAATTAAATCTCTCTCCCCAGAACCTGCTGTGTGTTAAACTTTTTTTCCTGTCCTAGCCTGCCTGAGTGAATCCTCCCCCTCCCCCCCTGCTGAGGTATTGTGTAGCCTTTTTCCTGTTTCCACCACATGTGCATAGTCTGTTTTAGTCTGCTTTTCTCTGATCAGAGAAGAGCAGTGCTTTTTACAGTGCTCTGCTAGAGAAGTGGATATTTGTCTCCTGTGACACCTTGCTGTGAGTTCTAGCTGTTTATTAATTATTTATTGTTTGTCTTAGTGGTGTGCTAGTTCAGCCTTCTCAGCTATAACTTACCTTGCCTCTCTCAACTAACTGGACTTTGTCTGGTACCCCCTTCCCCCCTGCTGAGGGTTCAGGACAGGGTACCTTGTAACTGCCCTCTTTAATAGGACTTATCTCCCTCCCTCCTTCCCCAGCACCCACCCACCCCTGGGGTAATTGTAGTTTTAAAGGTACTTGCACATCTTAGAGGAAAGTGGCTGCTCTCAGGTGCAGCTCGTTATCCAAATCAGTCATACACAGAGGACCTGAGATTAATTACTTAAGCTTCAGGTACACAAGGTGTATTAGGGGTATTAGATACACTTTTATTGGTATAAGCATCCACACCAATCCTTATTATATACAGAATTTAAAAGACCTAAACACAAGCTTTAAACTAAGATGCAGACAGAAGTCCAGCAACGAGATGGGGGTTCTCCGGTCTTTTGCATTGAGTGTCACATGTATGATTTTCTCCCAGTTGGTGAGAGGTCTTACGTATGCACTAAGTGCAAAGAACTCTTTGCTCTCAGGGAACGAGTCCGTTCTCTAGAGGCTAGAGTAGCAGACCTGGAAGACATAAGAAAGACAGAGAAGTACATGGATGAGACCTACAGGGATATAGTCCTGAAGTCCCACCTCCAGTCTGGCAGCATCCCTGTTGCCATGGAGGAGAGAGGTCACGTGACAGGAGAGCATCACCCTGGTGTGGCAGGAAGTGATCCTGTAACTAGGACCTGTCCTCCAGGTGATGTAAAACCCTCTCGCACCGAGGATGTTTCTCCAGGGCCATGTCCCCATGAGGGGAGGGTCAGGACAGCTGTTATAGTTGGTGATTCAATCATTAGGAATGTAGATAGCTGGGTGGCTGGTGGACGTGAGGATCGCCTGGTAACATGCCTGCCTGGTGCGAAGGTAGCGGACCTCACGCACCGCCTAGATAGGATCATAGATAGTGCTGGGGAGGAGTCTGCTATCTTGGTACATGATGGTACCAATGGCATAGGAAAATGTGGTAGGGAAGTTCTGGAGGCTAAATTTAAGCTTTTAGGTAGGAAGTTGAAATCCAGAACTTCCAGGGTAGCGTTCTCCGAAATGCTTCCTGTTCCACGTGCAGGACCCAAAAGACAGGCAGAGCTCCGGAGTCTCAATGCGTGGATGAGACAATGGTGCAAGGATGAGGGTTTTGGATTTGTTAGGAACTGGGGAACATTCTGGGGAAAGGGGGGGCTCTTCCGAAGGGATGGGCTTCACCTTAATCAGGATGGGACCAGACTGCTGGCATTAACCTTTAAAAAAAGAGATAGAGAAGCTTTTAAACTAGAAATTAGGGGAAAGCCGACAGTCACCGAGGAGTGCATGGTTCGGACAAAGGTATCCTTGAAGGATACTACCAAAAGCAGTGAGGTTCCAAAAGGGAGTATAGTAGCCCAAATGCCCTTGAGTAAGGAGCAGACAGAGCATAAAGATTCCAAATTACCCCTGCCTACCAATAGCCAGATTAATATGAATAAAATACAGTCTCTAAAATGCTTGTATGCCAATGCTAGAAGTCTAAACAATAAGATGGGAGAGTTAGAATATATAGCACTAAATGAGAGGTTAGATATGATTGCACTCTCAGAGACATGGTGGAAGGAGGATAACCAGTGGGACACTGTGATACCTGGATACACACTATATCGTAATGATAGAGCTGATCAAATTGGTGGAGGGGTTGCGCTCTATGTTAGAGAGGGCATTGAGTCAGAAAGGATTAAAGTTTTGCAGGGAACAAAATTTGCTGTAGAATCTCTATGGATTGAAATTCCATTTATGAAGGGGAAGGTGATGGCAGTTGGAGTATACTATCGACCGCCTGGCCAGAATGAACAAATGGATGATGAAATGCTCAAAGAAATCAAGGAAGCTAACAAAAGTCACAACAGAGTAGTAATAATGGGTGATTTCAATTACCCCGGTATCGACTGGGTCAGTGTCACAGCAGGACAAGCTAAAGAGATAAAGTTTCTAGATGGAATAAATGACTGCTTCTTGGAGCAGCTGGTTCATGAACCGACCAGAGGGGAAGCCATACTGGACCTAGTCCTTAGTGGAACGCCAGATCTGGTGCAAGAAATAAGGGTGTTGGGACCACTTGGCAATAGTGATCATAGTATGATCATGTTTGATTTAATTAGTGGAGGACAGAGAGTAAAGGCATCCACAGTTCTACCTTTTAACTTTCAAAAGGGAGACTATGATAGAATGAGGAATATAGTTAGGAAAAAACTAAAAGGAGCGGTTCCAAAGGGTAAAGACTTACAGCAAGCTTGGGTGTTATTTAAAAATACTATCCTCAAAGCCCAGACCAACTGTATTCCACGCATTAGGAAAAGTGGAAGAAAGTCCAAAAAACTGCCAGCATGGTTTAAAGGTGAGGTCAGAGAGGCTGTTGCTGCCAAAAAAGCAACCTTCAGGAAATGGAAAAAAGAGCCAAATGATGAAAACTGGAAACAGCACAAGCACTGGCAAGTTAAATGCAAAGCATTGATAAGGCAGGCAAAGCGGGAATTTGAGAAGAAACTTGCTACGGAAGCAAAAACACAAAATAAAGACGTTTTCAAGTACATTCGTAGCAAAAGGCCTGTGAGAGAGTCAATTGGACCATTAGATGATAGAGGGGTAAAAGGGGCAGTAAGAGGAAACAAGGCTATAGCAGAGAGACTGAATGAATTCTTTGCTTCGGTCTTTACTGAGGAAGATGTAGGGATGTTACCCAAGACTGAAGTGGTATTTAAAGGTGATACTGCAGAGGAATTGAGAGAAATATCGCTACACCGGGAAGATATATTACAACTATTTGATAAACTGAATAGTAGCAAATCACCTGGACCGGATGGTATACATCCCAGAGTGTTGAAAGAACTGAAATATGAGATTGCAGACCTGCTATTGGTAATCTGTGAACTTTCATTAAAATCATCTGTAATACCTGAAGATTGGAGGGTCGCCAACGTAACACCAATTTTTAAAAAGGGTTCCAGGGGTGACCCAGAAAATTACAGACCGATGAGCCTGACATCAGTACCAGGGAAAATGGTAGAAACCATCATAAAGAACAAAATTACAAGCATGTAGATAGTCATGGCCTAATGGGAGACAGCCAACATGGCTTTAGACAAGGAAGATCTTGTTTTACTAATCTGATATGTTGTTGTTTTTTTTAACTTAATATTTATTAAATTTTCTCATTTAACATCCAAATAGCTAAATGACAGGAAACATTGGTAATACAATAATGCAAAATAATATCACACCATATATACAGGAAATAGTTTCTTATGAATACCATAAGTTAGACCACAAAATAGAGGGGAGGAATCAGGAAAAAAAAATAGAAAGCAAAAAATTAAGCAATGTAAGACTTATGCGTCAGCCATAGGGGAGGAAACTTTCACATCAATCTCTTCCCTAGCTACAAGAAATTCCAAGAGCTGAGAGGGCTCAAAAAAATATACAACTTCCCATCATATGTAACACAACAACGTGCAGGAAACTTTAACAAAAAATGACCCACCCAGAGAAAGTACCCGGGATTTATACCCCAGAAATGCCTTCCTCTTAAGCTGGGTACCCCATGCTAAATCAGGAAAAATCCTTACATTTGCTCCCATAAACTGTTCCTGGAAATTTCTAAAATACAAACGGAAAATTAATGCTTTATCAGACTCGAGGGCAAGCGTAATAAGGAGGGTAGTACGGGCCGTGACTAACTCCAACGAGCTCTCTAGGAATCCCGTAAGATCCCCAGAGGCCCCCCGGGGAAGATTATTATTATTCCCTTGACTACCAGTACCCACCAGTAAATATTGAACTCTGGTTAATGTTGGTAGAGCCTCCTCGGGGATCTTTAAAACCTCCCAGAAGTATCTACGAACCATTTCCAGAGGGGAGCATAAAGGAGACTTGGGAAAATTAACCAGTCTTAAATTGTTCTTCCGGACTTGGTTCTCCAAGTACTCCAGCTTCCTCATATTCACATTCCGATCTTTCACGTGGGCCTGGTGTAAGTCACGGAAATGTTCCATTTCAGCAGCCAACTGGTCCAATTTCCCCTCCTCTTCCTTCTGTACCGACGAGACCTGTTGAATTTGACCCTTCACAAATAGATTCAGAACTCACAGAGACCACAAACTTCTCCAAAGAAGCATTGATTGTAGCAAGAGCCTCCCATAGCACCTCCATTGTAATTACTGCAGGCTTCCCCAACACTCCAGCACCTGATTGCAAAAGCGGGGACTCACTTCCCCGGAGAGAGCTACCCAGCATCTCTAGGCCAACTCCAGATCGACCTCGGGTTCCAGGGTCCCCACACGGAGCGTTCGCACAATAGAAGAGCCCCCGACACTCTCCTGCCGCGGCGTACTCGTCACCACGCCAGCAGGAGAGTCACCGCTAATGGCCAGAACGCTTCCGGGGCATGGAAGGGGGGCCCGCTGCTCCGGAGAAAGAAACACCCTGGATACCGTGCTCAGGTCCGAAGATCCCTCCGGACCCGCTGTAGACGCCGCTCGCTCCACCGGACCCGAAAAACCATACATCTGGAGAGTCCTCTGTGCCGCAGCACTAGAAGCAGGTTCCCCCGAGGGAAGGTAAGCCTGCTTTCTCTTCCTCCGGCCCATATTAGCCTCGGAACACGGTGCAGCAACAAACAGACCCCACAAAATGTGTGCTCCGACCGGTAGTCACACTGCCGCCATCTTGCTCCTCCCCCGTGACTTCTGCCCTGATATGTTTGTTTGAAGGTGTGCATAAACAGGTAGACAAAGGTGAGTCGGTTGATATAGTGTATCTGGACTTTCAGAAAGCTTTTGACAAAGTCCCCCATCAGAGACTTTTGGCGAAGCTAAAAAGTCATGGGATAGGAGGCAGAGTACTATTGTGGATCGGGAACTGGTTAAAAGATAGAAAGCAGAGGGTAGGGCTAAATGGCCAATATTCCCAACGGAAAAAGGTGAATAGTGGAGTACCCCAGGGATCTGTACTGGGTCCGCTGCTTTTTGACATATTCATAAATGACCTGGAAAAGGGAATAACTAGTGAGGTTATCAAATTTGCAGATGACACAAAACTGTTTAAAGTTGTTAAAACCCAAGAGGATTGTGGAAAACTGCAGGAGGATCTGGATAAATTGGAAGACACGGTATCCAAATGGCAGATGAAATTTAATGTGGACAAGTGCAAAGTTATGCACCTAGGAAAGAACAACCCACACTATAGTTACACGATGCAAGGCTCCACATTAGAAACCACCACCCAGGAAAAAGATTTAGGAGTCATCGTGGATAACATGTTAAAACCCTCCGCTCAGTGTGCAGCGGCGGCCAAGAAAGCAAATAGAATGCTAGGTATCATAAGGAAAGGGATGGAGAATAAAACAAAGGATGTTATAATGCCTCTGTATCGCTCCATGGTATGACCGCACCTTGAATATTGTGTGCAATTCTGGTCACCATATCTTAAAAAGGACATAGTGTTATTAGAAAAAGTACAGAGAAGCGCCACCAAATTGGTGAAGGGGATGGAAGGCTACTCCTATGAAGAGAGGCTAAGAAGGTTAGGGCTCTTTAGCCTGGAGAAGAGACGGCTGAGGAGAGATATGATAGAGGTCTATAAATTAATGAATGGAGTGGAATGGATAAATGTGGATCAATTGTTTACGCTATCAGAGTATAGAAAGACTAGGGGACATGTAATGAAGCTACAGGGTAAACTATTTAAGACAAATAAGAGAAAATATTTTTTCACTCAACGTGTAATCAAACTCTGGAATCTTACCGGAGGATGTAGTAAGGGCTGTTAGTATAGCTGGGTTTAAAAAAGGTTTGGACAAGTTCCTGGAGGAAAGGTCCATAAACCACTATTAAAAAGGGACCCAGGATATCAATGCTTGACCCAGTACAAGCATTGTGGAACCTGTGTCTTTGGGGATATTGCTAGGTACGTATGACCTAGATTGGCCACTGTTGGAAACAGGATACTGGGCTTGATGGACCTCGGTCTGACCCAGTATGGCATGTCTTATGTTATGTTCTTATAGTTTCGGTTGTTGTTTCCTAGGTGCATAACTTTGCACTTGTCCACATTAAATTTCATTTGCCATTTGGACGTCCAGTCTTTCAGTTTATCAAGGTCCTCTTTCAATTTTTCACAATCCTCTTGTGTTTTAGCAACTTTGAATAATTTTGTCTCATCTGCAAATTTGATCACCTCACTTGTTCCCATTTCCAGTTCATTTACGAATATGTTAAAAAGCAGCGGGCCCTGCCCAGATCCCTGGGTTTATTCCACTATTCACCTTTCTCCATTGGGAAAACTGGCCATTTAGCCCTACCCTCTGCTTTCCATCTTTTAAACAGTTACCGATCCTCAATAGTACACTGCCACCTATCCCATGACTTTTTAATTTTGCCAGGAGTCTCTCATGAAGGACCTTGTCAAAGGCTTTCTGAAAATCTAGATACACTATATTGACCGGCTCACCTTTGCCTGTTTATTCACACTTTCAAAAAAATATAACAGATTAGTAAGACAAGACTTTCCTTGGCTAAATCCATGTTGACTTTCTTCGATTAACCTATGACTATCTACATAATTATTAATTGTATTCTTTATAATGGTTTCTTCCATTTTGCTTGATGCTGATGTCTGGCTTATTGGTCTCTAGTTTTCCGGATCACCCTTAGAACCCTTTTTAAAAATTGTCATTACATTGGCCATTCTCCAATCTTCAGGTACTGTAGGTGATTTTCATGATAGTTCACAATTACTAATAGTAGGTCTCAGTCTCATTTTTCAGTTCTATTTTATCAAATAGTTGTAATACATCTTCACTGTTTATCGATTATTTCTTATACATCACCTTTAAATGCCATTTCAGGCATGGGTAACTTCCTTACATCTTCTACAGTAAAGACTGAAGCAAAGAATTCATTCAGTTTCTCTGGCATGGCCTTGTCCTCCCCTAGCACCTCTTACCTCTTTATCCTCTAATGGTCCAACTGTCTCACAGATTTTTGCTATGAATGTATTTGAAAAAGGTTTTATTATGTGTTTTTGCTTCCATGGCAAGCTTCATTTCAAATTCTCTCTTTTACCTGCCATATAAATGCCTTGCAACTAACCTGCCAGTGCTTATTTTTACTGTTATGATTTTGGCTCCTTTTCCCATTTCCTGAAAAATGCTTTTTTTCTGCAACAGATCTTTGCAGCTGCTCCTTTTATTTTTTTCTTAACTATTTTCCTCATTTTATCATAGTCTCCCTTTTGAAAGATAAAAAGGTAGGTACTGTGAATTTCCTTGCCGTCCTTCCTCTATTTATTAAATCAAATGTGTTATGCTATGATCACTATTGCCATGTGGCTTCAACACGCATATCTCCTGCACCAGATCTTGTGTTCCACTAAGGACTTAGGGCCAAAATATTCTCCTCTCTTGTCGGTTCATGGACCAGCTGCTCCATGAATCAGTCATTTATTTCATTTAGAAACTTTATCTCCCTAGCATGTCCTGTTGTGACATTGACTAGGTCGATACTGGGGTAATTGAAATCACCCACTATTACTGTGTTGTAACTTTTGTTAGCTCCCCTAATTTCATTCTGTCCAGGTAGTACTCACACTGCCATTGCCTCCCCCTTTTAACATGGAATTTCTATCTTTAGAGATTCTAGAGTGTATTTTTTCCCTTGTAAAACTTGAATCCTGTTTCTAATATTATTTTGTGATCCACTCAGAATGTAGGATGTAGCAGACTATCAAATAAATGAAAAAAAAATTAGTGGCTCCCCAGCCCTGATGTCACCCTCTCGGTTTTGGGTGCCAATGTTGATTTGTGAATGGCTATCTTCCATGGAATTTTCCAATCTGATTCCTGATTTCTCTTCTCAGGTGAAAGACTATATCCCATTCAAAAAGCAGTCATGGCTTCCAGACAAATCACTCAAGATACATTTGATGCTGTGGTGCAGGAAAACATTATAGAATTTGAGATGGATCCAGATGAGGCTGTGGATGAGGCTGTTAAGCAATTTGAATCTCAGGGTAACTAAAGTTATGTAATATAAGCAAACTTCATAAAGTCTCTTCTGTTGCTAAAAATTCTCAGGATTTACCTAAGTGAAGTGTATGCAGATGGGGCAGAATCAGATTGAAATATAGTGCAAGTGCTGTACTTTTTCTACAAACCACTAAACACAGTAAGTTTTTTTCATAGTAGCAGATGCCATCCTGGAGGCAAATTTTCCTTGTTGGCACAGACCGTGCTACTTGCTGGGAAGTTTAATTTCCACGTCTCTTCAGCTCTTAATTTTGCTGTGAAAATGGAATCCAGAGGGAGGGGGCAGAAGCCTTACATGTTTTTTGCAATTGTGATATCTCACCTTATTTTTTTTCTTTCCGGTCTCTTAGGAGTTGATCTAAGCAATATTATTAAAACCACACGGAAACACTGTGGCAGTGAAGAAAATCAGAACCATGAAATTCTGCAGGTATGGTAGAGCTAGTGACGCAAAACTAAAACTAAGTTGCGTTTGATACCACTGAAAGGCTGTATTATAAGATATGTTAATAAATAAAACTGTTCCATATCAAAAACACTCAGCTTGCCCTTTAGTACAAGAATTGGGTGCAGGCCAGCATCCAGGCTGCTTAGAGGAAGTGTGCAAGAAATAGGACAGTAATGTGGCAAGAACATTTCAGCTTGATTTTATATATATTAGTGGGAAATTTCAGCCTATCAGAAACTAACAACTGAATGCAGTCAGTGTTTTATAATTGCTATTAAGCAGGTCTGTACATTAGTGGATATGTTAATAAACTGATTTGTGATTGGATGAGAATCGCCCCTGATTTACCTGCATTTTGCACCCCTAACTTTTTTTTCCTCTTCATCCCTCTAGACCAGTCCAGAAGTGTGTGGACTGAGAACTACTGGTTTGATAACATCACCCTAGATCAGGGGTCTCAAACACGCGGCCCGCGGGCCGCATGCGGCCCGCGAGAACATCTTGTGCGGCCCGCGAAGCACCGGCGAGTAAAAAAAAAAAAAATTCCAAACTTGCCGCCGCAGTATTAAGCGTCCCGCGGGCCCCTCTGCCTGGTCCTCTTCTCCCTGCAGTATCAGCTCCAAAAGCGGCGGCTTTCAGAGCCGCGAAGAGAGAGAGTTTCTCTCGCGCGGTTCTGAAGAGCAGCGCGAGAGTCTTCAGAACCGCGCGAGAGAAACTCTCTCTCTCTTCGCGGCTCTGAAAGCCGCCGCTTTTGGAGCTGAATGCTGCAGGGAGGAGAGGACCAGGCAGAGGGGCCCGCGGGACGCTTAATACTGCAGCAGCAGCAAATATACATTTTTTTTTAATCTAATTTGGCTGATGGTGGGAGGGGGGTTAGGACTGGTAATGGCCTATGAGGGGGGTAACTGAAAATGGGGTGATGGGGGTAACACTGAAAATGAGGTGATGGGGGGGTTAGGACTGGTAATGGGCTATGAGGGGTAAGACTGGAAGTGGGCTATGGGGGGTTAGGACTGATAATAGGCTGGGGGGTCTGCTAGGACTGGAAATGGGCTGAGTGGAAGGGGGGCTTTACCTGCAAATGGCTGATGGGGAGGGGGGCTTGGAATGGAAATGGGCTGTGAGGGGAGGGAGCTAGCACTGGAAATGGGCTGATGGGGGGGAGCTACGATTGGAAATGGGCTGATGGGGGGCTAGGACTGAAAATGGGCTGATGCAGTGACTAGAAGGGAGGGGGTGCTGTGTGGGACTGGAACTAGAAGGGAGCTGATGTTGGGGGAGGATTAGAATGGGATGGAGCTGGGAGAGTGAAATGGAGAGGGGAAAATATTTTGTGTGGGAGGGAAGACAAATCTACAATTGGCCAGGTAAGTGGGGATTGAGGATGGAGGGGTAAAATTTGAGTGGATGAAAATAGGAATGAGGAAAGAGCAAAAGGAGAAAGATTAATATGTTAAAGCAGATGTAGAGGGAGAATGGAAAAAGCTAGAAGAGAGAAGGACAAATGGACAGCAGACGATGGAGAGTTAGCAGAAGGCATGAAGAAACCAGAAGAAAGTGGCTGGAACTGAAAAAAAATGCACAAAAGGTAGAAAAATATCTTTATTTTGAATTTATTAACTGGAATATGTCAGTTCTGGGAAATGTGCATCAATAACGTCTGCGCTTTGTTTAGTACAAGAGGAAATTAATTTATAGTTTTATTTCTACAGTGTTGTACATTCCAAGTTTGACTTTTGGGGGTCCCAGTTTAATTGTCTTGTTTCTAAATTTTGATTCCTTGTTTGGTGATGGTGTATTCTGCATGTGTAACTGAGCTGAGGTATTCTGTTTATGTAATTCCTATTTGACATTGCTACTTGTTCTCTGTCCCCAGTAGGTCATGTATTGTTGTTCTCTGAAATGTATTGATTTAATATTTGCAGTGTTGCCTTTTGATAGGTAGGGTATGGTGCTTTGTGAGTCCTGGTAGTGCTGTTAGGATATGGCGGGTTTGCTATGGGTTCTAAATGGGCAGTGTTTGTTTGTAGTAGTTCCTAATGTGCCTGGCGGTTGCCACTGGATTATAGTAATGTAGAAATCTTTTAGTCTTTCTTTATTCATGCACTCATTAAGAGGCATGTTTACTAAAAGTTAGGGTATGGTAACATTATGCAAATATTTATGCAAATGAGGTCCCTTATGCAAATGAGGTCCCACGTCTCATGCGGCCCCCGGGTTATTTTACAAGTCCTCATTTGGCCCTCAAAGCAATTTGAGTTTGAGACCCCTGCCCTAGATAGAGTCTTGTGTGGACCACATCCAGCCAGTAGTTATCAGTCTCCAGCAGATTGTGTTTGAAGCCATGATCCACTGGTGCCTGATCTGACTATGGCAGTGCAGGCTGAGCACAGCCATCACTGTGTGACACGTGTCTTGCATCGTACAGTGCTTGGGGCAAGTGGCAGATGCTGTGGGCGCAGTAAAGAGCAGTAGGAAAACCGGAGTGCCAACGGAGGGAGAAGTAAGTTCCCATGATAGCAGCATGATCAGTAAGGGAAGGTGAGATCCTGAATATCTTCCATTTTGCTGTCCGAGTGACGTAATTGAGCCAGTCAGGGGAGCTGTGGTTTTAAGTCCAGTGAAATCCTGAGCAGTCAGAGCACAAGTTTTCAACCCCAGAGCAAGATCTTACTCCAGGGATCAATTTTTCTTTGCAGTTTGTTTTATTACTTCTCCAAGACTTATTTCCTTAAGCAAGACCTGCTGATTGGGGCTCCAGAAGGTACAGGCAGTGGGCTCGCTGTTTCAAGAGGGCCCTTCATCCTCTAAGCGGCTGCAGTTGTTGCTTGGGGAGACCTTACAGGAGGCTTCTTCTCTGGGATTAAGGGAATTCAAGGGGCCTATGGTAGATCTTCTGGAAGGACCTTTGGAGGTGGATGACGAGCCATTGGAGGAGGGCAGGATCCCTCCAGAAGATACCACAGTAATTTGTCTTTTTCATAGAAATAAATTGGCATCCCTGACTGTCCAGGAAGCCCTGAATACTTCAGAGGAGCATCCTGCAGGGGGCACTGGCTAAGATGATCTTTTGTTGGGGTGATCAGCAATCCTACTAAGGAGTTCACAGAGTGGTTAAGCATCTGATCGCCACAGAGTTGGACACTCTGGATGTCAACCTGACAGTGTCCAGGTCCCTGGCCAAGCTCCCTGGAGGAGAAAGAGAGAATGCACCTTCCTAGCCAGGAATCCAAAGTCCCAAGGCTAGTGGAGGATGAACTGCGAGCAGCTAATTGTCATCTCCGGTGAGAGTCCCTTCCAGGAAGCTCGGCAGTATCTGCCGGGGCAGTTTTCAATCTTGCAGAGGGTAGATTCTTATTCAAAGGTCAGACCTTTCATGGCAACTGCAAAGGGGATTGAGAGAGCAGAACTGGGAACATGGTGATAGGCGGTCACCTGAGGAAGTTTTACCAGGCATGGGCCCTGATAACCTTGGATCAGTGGGTCCTCGAGATTGTTAATGAAGGTTATGCCCTTGAGCGGTCTGGGACCAGAAAGACCAGGGTTCAAATACCCTGGTACTCCTTGTGGCCTTGGACAAGTCATTTAACCCTCCTCTGCCTCGGGTACAAATAGATTGTAAGTCCTCTAGGGATAGGGAAATAACTATTGTATCTGAATGTAATTCACCTTAAACTACTATTGGAAAGGCATGAGCTAAATACTACTACTATTAATAATTGTTTCCTTATTGTCCTTCCAGTCCCAGTTTAGGCACATGGGTGATGCACGCCTACGAGCAGGAAGTAAGAAGTTTTACCATGGTGCATCAACACAACTTAAAACTTCCCACATGGATGAGTCTGAGCATCACATACCCACTGCAGGAGTACCCAGAAAACCCCCACACCTGATAAGAGAAAGTAGGATTTGGGACAACAAAGATGGAACACAGACAGCTGTGCGAGCCCAAGCACAGTTAGGGGGATGGATGTGCTGATGCCTTACCTCTAGTGCACAAAAATTAAATCCTTGGTCCGGTTAAACATAATCAATCATCAAAAACCAAACCCAAAAGTAATCATCCCCCTAATTTTTCAATAAACTTGAATTTGAAGGCGTATGAACACTTGAAACAGGGCCAAGGGCCCGAAACGTACGTCGTGGGACTGCTACAAACTCCGCAAAGTGGTGAAAATGCCTATGGTTTAAAAAGTTTCGGGACACTTCACTGAGATGCTTTTGCAAGTTAAGTACAAACGTTTTTAGTATAAAAATGATTAAAAGGGATAAGGCTGTCTGGTGTGACTGAACTTCATTTCAGTCGCCTCCAGTCTTCTCCGACAAAAAGTTTATTGAAAAATTAGGGGGATGATTACTTTTGGGTTTGGTTTTTTGGTTTTTGATGATTGATTACCTCTAGTGCAAACATGCCTATAACCATTTATGTGTTTGTTTTTTCCTAACCATGCATTATTACTCCTACTGAGCTGTGTTGCAGTATGAACAGAAGGAGAAAAAATCCTCAAGGAACTCCTTGGGACTCAAAGAAGATGGGCAAGCCCCGTGCTAGGTCCCACAGCCCATGCAGAGGACTCAAGGAATTGGAGTAGGAACGGCCGGCCAAGGTCCCCTGGAAGGATTCGGAGGCCTCCGGTAATTGACATCACACACCCAAGGCCATCCTCGTTGAGGACTCCCTCTCCTCGCCAATGTTGGACCTAGTAACCCTGGCATCCAGGTCGAAGGCTAAGCGCAGTTTATCTTTCTCGCCATGCAGCAGGCGCCGATGCCCGGCTCCACTGGTGCATCCACCCGGACCACCGAGACCTCGACATTGAGGAATTCCCCAGTTGCCAAGCAGATCCTTGTGAGTCCACCACCTCGAGTCGATCCTCGGCAGAGGTCTCAATCACTGTTCCACTGCTTGGGAATGAGATGCTCACTTGGGAGTGCTAGCGGCTCCGGCCACAAAGCTGCTGTGATCCATTGCGCCCCCCCCCGACCCAGCGCCGAATCCTCCACCGACTACTTCAACTTGGAGTCCGAGGATGAGACATTACCAGACACTCACAGATACCGTGTTGTCCCGTTTGACCCGTCTCTTCCGGCGACCTAGCGTCAGTCTCCGCCTGAGGACATCTCGTTCTTCGACTTTCTGTGGCACATGTCGAGGGCACTGGCCATCTCCACAGAGTCTGAGGAGGATCCTCACAAGGAGGAGCTAGAGATTCCAATAAGATTCCCTGCCAAAGGAGACACTTGACAGTTCCCATCCCCGGCATCCTCGAAATACTTCTCTTCCAAATGTGGGAGATGCAGGCGTCTGTGCCCATAGTCAGCTGTCGACTCAATGTGATGTACCGAGTCTGGCGAGGCCCTGGATTCAGGAAGCCGCAGTTGCTGCAGAACTCCATAGTAGTGCAATTGGCCATGCATCTGCTCAAGAGCCAGAAGATACATTCTTCAGTGTTCCTGGGCAGGGAGGCCTATACCCTCGACACCCTTGGTAGAAAGTACTATCAGGACTTGATGCTTGCCTGCTGGGTCCAAGTGTACCAGCTCTCTATAGGCATGTACCTTTGGGACTTGATGAAGGAGCTTACCGGGTTCTCCACTGGCTTCAGGGATGACCCCCTCCAGCAATTCTGGAACCTGACCAAGGACATTGGGGAGGTGCTTGAAGTATCTGACTCGGGCAGCTTAATATGGCTTTGAGTCAACAGTGAGGATAGCTGCCGTGGGCACCGGTGCCCGATACCTGGTGTGGCTGCAGTCTTCGGATCTGGAGCAGTGGGTGCAGGACAAGCTCATCTATGTCCCATGCCAAGGAGAGAATCTTTGGCAATCCCATGGCAGAAAGAGTGGTGGAGATTGATTCAGAGTTCCATACAAGGACTCCAAGAAAACCTCTACCCTACCCAGGAGGAAAAACCTGGGGGAAAAAACCTCTCTACCTGAGGAAGGGTCAAGCTTATCGGGGATACCGGCAGTATCAGGCTCCTCAGTAGGGCCACCATGCCAAAGGAGCAGGTCAGGGCCCCCCAAGTAGAAGAACCCCAAGCCCTCGGCACCAGCTCCAGCACAGCCTGGGGGGATATTTTGACTCTTTATTTTATTTATTTATTTATTTAACATTTTTTCTATACCGCGCTATTATAATCAGCGTGGTGTACATCGAACAGAAACATACTACAATGCATACAGGCAACATTGAGTTTACAGTGAAACAGGATATTAAACATGGAATAAACCGGGAAAACTATGTACAAGCTAACTTTATACTATGTACACTTCTCTAACTCATCTAGTTGTTACATGTGCATTTGTGGGTGGATAGTACACGTGTGATGGTTAGCGGTGGGGCTTATGTGTAGGCTAACCATTTTCTGTTTGTGTTAGGGCGGCTGGGGCATGCGGGTAGGTTGCCCGTTGAGTGTTTATCTCTGATGGTTTCCGGGTAGAATTTTGTGAACAGGTGGTGTTTCAAGGCTTTTCTGAATGGGGCTGGACTTTTGATGCCTCGGATTTCATGGGGAAGGGCATTCCAGTTTAAAGGAGCAAATATGGAGAAGGCCCTGTTGGAGGTTGTCTTTGTGCATTTTGTCGTCATCTTGGGGACTACTAAGGTGTTCATTGTTGTAGGTCTCCTGTTTCTATTTTCCGGGGTACTGTGGATTAGCTTGCTGATTGGCGTAGGGGGGTGGTTATTTAGGGCTTTGAATGTAAGGACTATTGACTTGTATTGGAGTCTGGGATGTAATGGTAGCCAATGCAGTTCTTTCATGATTGGCGTTATGTGGTCAGATCTTGACGATCCAGAAAGGACTCTTGCAGCTGCGTTCATAGCTAGGCGGAGCGGATTTAAGGTTGATTGTGAGAGTCCGTGGAGGAGGATGTTAGCGAAATCCAGATGTGGGAGAACTAATGCCTGGAAGGTTGTTCGGTAGTCGGTGAAATCCAGTAGGGGGCGAAGGTGACGCAGCGTTCTGATCTTATGATATATTACCTTTGTGACGTTTTTCACATGTGTTGTCATATCCAGGTGCTGATCAAGCGTGATGCCTAGATAACGGATTGTGGATTTGGATTTCAACTCTACATTGTTGGCAGGGAGGAGTAGCCTACTGGTTAGGACAAGGTACTTCAGGCCGGAAGGTCGGGGGTTCAAATCCCACTAGAGGACAGCAACCTTGGGCTGGAAGGATTGGGGTTTCTAGTCCCACAGATGCTCCTTGTGGTCTTGGGCAAGCCACTTAACCTTCCATTGCCCATGTTCCCTGTAAGTATTAGTGTATGTGTCTCGTATCCCTGCGTGTTAAATGTATCCCCCAATTGTGTTGTGACCGCTTTGATTGAAGGATAAGGCGGTATACAAATCTGTCTAAATAAATAAATGTAGTGATGGGGGAGGTATGAACTTCGGTTCCTCGTGACGAATAGAACATCAGTTTTGTCATGGTTGATCCGTAGATTTTGTGTCAACAGCCAGTCGGCTACAGCTTCAAAGCATCTTATTATTGGGGAGAGCACTGGTTGGTCAATTGTGAACGGCATGTAAAGGAGGATGTCGTCTGCATAAGCAAGGCATTGTACGTTGAAGGATCGGATCAAATCACATATCGGCTGCATGTAGATATTAAACATCAGTGCCGATAAGGACGAACCTTGAGGCACCCCCTGTGTCTGCAGAAATGGTTCTGAGGATGTGTGGCCTGCCTTTATTTATTTATTTATTTATTTTTATTTTATTTATTTCAACTTCTTATATACCGCACTCTTTGACATCAGCGCGGTTTACAAATAACAGAAAGGAACCAGAACAACAGGCTGTTTGGTATTACATATAACAGGAGTATCAACTTGGATAACATGGGAGAACTATTTACATGGAGTATATAATCTGTTAGCTAGATAGCATGCTCGAACTATTTACATAAAATTAGCAGTGATGCTTGGAACAAGAGGGATATTGTGGATTATACTAGGGTGAGGCTGTTATGTTACGGTTCATGTAGGGTAGTATTTGATGAAAAGGTGCAGTTTAAGGGCCTTTCTGAACTGGGTTAGGTCGGTTATGGCGCGGAGATCAGGTGGGAGAGCATTCCAGTATTTTGGTGCGCTAAACATGAAAGCTCTGTTTGATGTTGATAGGCTGCACGTTGTTATAGCCTTTGGGGTTGTTAGTGAGTTTAATGCTGCATGTCTCCTATTTCTATTTGATGGGACGGATTGGATGAGTTTGGTAAGTGATGTGGACGATAAACCATTTAAGGCCTTGAATGTGAGAAGGAGGGTTTTGAATGTAAGTCTTCCGTGTATAGGGAGCCAATGGAGCTCTTTGAGAATAGGTGTAATGTGTTCACTTCTGGCCGCTCCTAGAAGAACCCTGGCAGCGGTGTTCATTGCGAGTTGCAAGGAGCTTATTGTGGATTGTGGGAGTCCTTGTAGAATGGAATTGGCGAAGTCGAAGTGCGGCAGTATCAGTGCTTGGTAGATGGTTCTGAAGTCTTCGTGGTCTAGTAGGGGACGCAGGTGTCTAAGAGTACGTATTTTGAAGTATACAGATTTTACGATATTGTTTGTGTGATTTCATGTCGAGCCTATGGTCTAGTGTGACTCCGAGGTATTTTATTGTATCCTTGGTGCCTAGGTCAGCTCCCTTGACACTTATATGTGGTGGTGGGGTGAAGTTGGGGTCTCTTGTGATAAAGAGAACCTCAGTTTTCTTATGCTGAATGCGGAGGTTCTGTGACAGGAGCCATTGTGATACTGCATCGAAGCAGTTTGTTATAGCTAGACTTGTTGCCACCTGTTATAGCCTTGACTTGTTGCCACCTATTGGATAGGTAGGATTTGCACCATTCCAGTGCCGTGCTTTGAATCCCCTTTTCTTTTAGCGTTGTAAGAGTATATCATGGTTCACAGAGTCGAAGGCAGCAGAGATGTCCAGAAAGATGAGGACGAATCCTTGTTGGGTGTTTATTCCTGTGACCAAGTCATTGAAGAGGGTTGTAAGGACGGTGTCGACTCCGTGTGCTTCCTTGAAGCTGTGTTGGGATGGATCTAGCGGTGCTTCAGTATCGATATGATGCTGGATTTGTTGTTGAGCAGCTTTTTCGATGATCTTGGCAAGCAGGGGGATGCTCGAGATTGGTCTAAACGATTCCACTTTGGATGGGTCTAGTCTGCTGTTTTTCAGTAGCGGCCTGATTGAAGTGTGTTTTAGGCTCTGCGGGAACGAACCAGTTAAAAAGGACTGGTTCAGGATTTGGCTTAGGTCGTGTCGAAGTTCCCTTGATCCAGCTTGCTGGGCAGGGGTCGTTGGGTGCTGTGCTGGGGTTGATAGAGGCTATAATGTTCTCAACCTCTTTATTAGATACCATGGTGAAATTGCATAATGGTGTTGCTTGGGGTGCTTTAGGCGATACGAAGAGGTTACTGACTCTTATGTTTGTTGGTCTTAATCATCTTTGATTGTAAGTAGTTTGAGTAGTCCTGTGGTTGAGGTTGACTCCCGGGGCAAAGCCTCTCCACCCTCAGGAGGTCAGCTGCCACAGGGGGATGTCTGGTCCATTTTTCCCACCAGTGTCCTGCCATCACTACCGACGTTTGGGCATGCCAGATAGTCAGAGAAGGCTACCTTCTCCACCTGGACCAGATGCCTCCCCCATTCTTCCCAGTAGAGCCCTCTCAGACTCCCCTGCACTGGGCCCTGCTACTGTAGGAACTTTCAGGTCTTCTCACGGATAAAGCCATGGAACCAGTACCCCATCACGTAAGGGGCAAGGGGTTCTACTCATGGTACTTCTTGGCCCCAAAACATACCGGGGGCCTAAAGCCCATCCTAGACCTGCAAAACCTAAACAAGTTCCTGGTCCGGGAGAAGTTCAAGATGCTCTCCCTTGGAACATTGCTGCCATACCTCCCAGCAGGGAGACTGGCTATGCTGCTTGCATCTAAAGGATGTGTATACCCACATCCTCATTCATCCCAACCACAGACAGTACCTCAGATTCATGTTCTAGGGCGACCACTACCAGTACAGGGTACTATCCTTCGGTCTAGCCTCCGCACCCGAGACTTCACCAAATGTCTAGCAGTGGTGGCGGCCTTCCTCCATCTCCATGACACCTTTGTCGTTCCCTATCTGGACGACTGGCTCATAAAAGGGGACGCTGCCGCAGAGGTACAGCAGGCTATGGGCCACATCATCAGTTTCCTGCAACATCTGGGGTTCGTGATAAACCGCCCCAAGACCCACCTGACCCCTACACAGGATCATGAGTTCATAGGGGCTCAGCTGGACACTCTCCATGCCAAGGCCTTCCTCTCCCTAGACAGAGCAAGTTGCTTCATATCTTTGGCCACAGATGTACAGCACCGCCGCTCTGTCAGCTCGCTCCCTGCTCCATCTACTCGGCCACATGGCATTGACAGTCCATGTTGTCCCCAACGCCTGCCTTCATTTGAAGGCAGCTCAGTGGGGCCTCTGATCCCAGTGGAAAGCCACACAGCACCCACAGGCATGCCTTTCCAGAACCCAGTGCCCCAGCATGTCCTCACCATGGATGCCTCCTTGCTGGAGTGGGGGGGCCCATTGTGGGACCCTCCGCATACAGGGCAGAGATCCAGCAACAGATCAACCTGCTGGAGCTCAGAGCCCTATTCCTGGTGCTCAAAGCTTTCTGCCACTGCCTACAGCACCAATCGGTGCTGGTCTAGATGGACAACCAGGTCGAGATGTACTACCTGAATAAGCAGGGAGGCACATGGTCTTATACCCTCTGACAGGAGGCAATAGCCCTCTGTTCATATGTGATCTGTCAAGGAATGCTCCTGAGGGTGGTGGTCTTGGCCTGGCAGGTACAATGCTCTGGCAGACAGACTGAGCAGGGTCCTACAGCCGCACGAATGGCGGCTAGACCCCAGGGCAGCCCAATGGCTCTTCTGCTTCTGGAGAAAAAAAACAGTCTGGAAAAAGCAGGCAGAGAGTTCACACAAAGCTTTTATTAATTTTAAAATAAGTGGCCAAAACCCAACACAGGACCGTGTTTCGTACTATACTTCGTCAGGGGTTATTTGGGCACACTAAAAAACATATAAAAACATAAATAAATAAATAGATGGTAAATAAAAAAGTACAAATTAATTATAACATCCTAGACTAAAAACACAAATGTGTTTAGTATAATAAATAAATAATATGAAACATGAAATATAAAAATACATATCCTAAAACATTAACTCGGTAAACACTGTCAATATGAACAAAGTCAATAATAAATAAAATATAATAAAAATTGTATCCATAAAAACAAATATATAAACATTTTAAATAAATAAGCATTATTAAAACATTCCTTATCGTTCCTCCAGCTTAGTCCTCAACGAATGGGTTGTGCACCTCCTCCTGCAGCATGAAGACTGGACCAATCAAATTTCAGCACCACTGGAAGCAGCATACCAGGCATCTCTGGAACTCCAGTGTGTCCAGTCTTCATGCAGCAGGAAGACGTTAGTGAGCCTGCTGGGCTCACTAGTTAGTCAGTTTAGTGGTGTTTTTGCTAGCTATTCTTTTGGATCATTATTTTGTGTCCTCTTAGGACTTCTTTTAATTTATTCAGTTAAAGGGGTTCTGTATCTTTAAATTTTAGTTACTCCTTTCGGCACTCCGTGGGGGGGGGGAGCCGGAGGAAGGTCTCTCTCCTGCCCAGCCTAAGCCGCTTCTATTCATTTGACTGTCAGTCATTCTTTATTAGGATCTCTGCCCCAGGGCTGTTCGGGGCAGAGCTCCTGCGGCGGCGGTGCAGCGCCTCCGCTCCGGGGGGTGGAGAGTGTGCTCAACATGTGCCGGTAAGTCCCGGCAGCTGGCGGTGATCAGAGCCTGTACTGACCAGTGTCTCTGCGCCTCTGCTCGCTTCTGCTGGGGTCCTTGCTCCCTTTGTTATTTTTGGGGGGCTCCCGGGTCACTAGCGTTACGGGGGTGCGAGGGTCAGTCGCCGGCAGGGATTTGTTATTTTCGGGCCGTTTCGTCGGTGCTCAGCAAAGCCCGCCAAAGTTTTACTTGCTGCCGCGGCCATTTTAAGCTTCGCGGTTCTTTTTTTTTAGCGCGGTTTTTCTTGCGGCGATTTCCTTTATTACTTTATTTCATTTGTTCTGGTCATTTTGGGCTTCATTACCTTCGGGACGCTTAGGCCCCTCGGCTAGGGAGGGGGGGGGGAATGAGATTGCCCTCTCCTCATCCTTTCTTTTTCGTGGGGCCGGCTGTCTCAGCTGGCTGTTTTTGAGTTTCCTCTCACTCGGGCACAGACCTTTGGTGCTTGAAAGGCAAAAAAAAAAAAAAAAAAAGGGAAAACATTCACATTTTAATTGCCACCTTTTCTGATGCCCTGTTGATTTGCAGCTGTCCAGTTCCCAGTTTATCTGCTGGTTCTACTGGGTCAGTGTGCCATTTTGTCCTTTCGCTATTGAGGGGCTGTTTATACCAATTACAGATCTGCATCAGTGTGCTCCCATGCCCGCCGGGTCCCTTTGTGTGATCTGTGGCTCTCGGAGGGGCGCAGCGTCTGAATCAGGCGTCTGTCCACGCTGTGCCTCGGTGTCTCTCAGTATGGAGCAGCACCTGGAGGGTTCCTCAGCTGCAGCGCCCCCACCCAGCTCCGCAGCGGGGGAGTTGGAGTCGCCCCTGGAGGGTACCTCGGGGCTGCCTGCTCCAGGTTCATTAGCCGCTGGGGGGCAGTCGGATGTCAGGGGTGCTCTGCTCTTGGAGGATTTTTCCCCCGATTTTATTTTACTGATGCATCAGGCTTTCTGCCGTAGGCGCCAGGGCATGGGCGTTGGTCCTTTTTCTGCGCCAGGGGTAACTGCTTCATCGACGACAGCGGAGAGCCCGTTGGCTGGTGTTAAGGCCCCTAAACGGCAACGTCTGCACGAGTCCTTCCAGTCGGAGGCAGATTGGCCGGAAGGTGATGATCCGGATTTCGACCAGGATGCGGATGGGGAGGCCTTGGAGGAGGGCGAACTCCCTGAACCGGAGGATCAAGCTAAGATTATTCGTGTGTTCCGCCGAGAGGAGCTGCCCGCGCTGGTTTCGGAGGCGCTCCAGACGCTTGGTTTAGCTCCGACTCCTCCAGTGGAGGAGGCGGACGGTATGGATCCCATTATTCAGGCAGTGTGTCAATCTACCGTGGTTTTTCCCATGCACAGAGTGATTGATCAGATGATCCAGTCGGAATGGGATACTCCTGAATCGGGGCTCAAGGGGGTCAAGATCATGCGTCGCTTGTACCCTATGTCGGATAACGATATTGAGCGTTTCCGATCGCCGAAGGTTTATTTATTTATTTTACATTTCTTATATACCGCACTATTTACGATCAGCGCGGTTTACATAAAACAAAACAGAATCCGACAATGAACAAGAGTCAGGTCATTACAATGAACAGGAGCAATCAACTTGGATAACGGGGGAAACTATGTACATAAATGGAATACTGAAATTGGTAAACTATGTACACAAATGGGATACTGAAATTGGTAACTGTCTATATGTGAGATGGGGTCATTGTGTGTTGTTCGTACCTGGTGGCTGGGGTTCGAGGGAGGCTGTGAGGTATTTAATAAAGAGGAGGTGTTTTAAGGCCTTCCTGAACTGGCTCAAATTGGGGATAGCTCTGATGTGTGGTGGTAAGGAGTTCCAGAGGCTTGGGGCGCTCAGGCTGTAGGCTCTATTTGAAGTTGATATGGCGCATCTTGTCATAGCTTTTGGTATTGCTAGCATGTTGGTTGCAGCAGTTCTTCTTATCCTGTTGGGCATGGGTTGTTGTATGAGGTCACATATTGAAGAAGAGGATAACCCATTGATGGCCTTGAATGTCATCACTAAGATCTTGAAGTTAATCCTGGCTTGGATGGGGAGCCAGTGCAGCTGCATCAGGAGGGGTGTGATGTGCTCTCTCCTTGGTGCTCCTAAAAGGATTCGCGCAGCGCTGTTCATGGCGAGTTGTAAGGGATGTAAGGTTGCTTGAGGGAGACCTTGTAGGATGGCGTTTGCATAATCAAAATGAGGGATGATGAGGGCTTGGTAGATGGTACGGAAGTCACTCAGCTTGAGTAGAGGGCGTATGTGTCTGAGGGATCTGATCTTGAAGTAGATCGCTCTTACTGTTTTTGCTATGTGCTGCTTCATGTTGAGGTTCTGATCCAATGTAACTCCGAGGTATCGTATGGCTGATTTTACTTGCAGCTTGGCGTTGTCTACTTCCAAGTGGTTAGGTGGAATAAACTCAAGATTTCTAGAGATAAATAGGACCTCTGTTTTCTTATGTTGGATGCGCAGATTTTGAGAGAGGAGCCATTCGGATACTGCATTGAAACACTTAGTTAGTGGGGTGAGGTCTGGGCAATCCAGGGATATTGGCAGGTAAAGTAGGACATCGTCGGCGTAAATCATGCAACTCACATTAAAGTGTCTAATGATGTTACATATGGGTTGGATATAAATGTTAAACATAAGAGACGATAGGGAGGATCCTTGAGGGACTCCTTGACTTTGTAGGAATGGCTCAGATGTGGTTCCATTTGCTCGTACGTGTTGCCATCTTCCAGACAGGTAAGACCTGCACCACTCCAGCGCTGTTTCAGTGATGCCTTTCTCTCTTAGCCGAATCAGGAGGATCTCGTGGCAGACAGAGTCGAAGGCTGCCGCAATATCTAAAAAGATAAGTGCGAAACCTGTATGTGAGTTGTCAATGCCTGAGATTATGGTGTTGAAGAGAGTGGTAAGTAGTGTTTCCACTCCATGTGACTCTCTGAACCCGTGTTGTGATGGATCTAGAGGTGCATAGGTGTCCACATGATCTTGTAGCTGCCTGTATACTATTTTTTCAATGATTTTAGAGAGCATTGGGATACTGGATATGGGTCTGTAAGACTCGACCTTTAGAGGGTCTAATTTGGTGTCCTTAAGCAGCGGTCTAACAGAGGTCTGTTTGAGCATGGATGGGAATGATCCGGTGCTAAATGATAGTCCCATCATTTTGGCTAAGATTGGGGCAAGGTCAGATCGCAGATCTTTTATCCAGAATGCTGGACATGGATCTGAGTATGAAGTGGAGGTATTTAGGGTAGCAATGGTGTCTTCAATAATTATCTTAGACGGAGTGGTAAAGGTGGATAGATACGTTGCGCATGCTTGAGCATAAGGGGGGTCCGGTATCACCATCTTGTCGGTTCTGCATAGCTTTGATTGCATAAAGTTGGCATAATCCTGAGGGTGTATAGATTTTGTGCGCTCAGGGGTCGGTTCTCTGGCAAGAGATTTGACCAGGTTAAAGAGGTCGTGCGGCTTGTTTAATGAACGTTTCAGAGTGTCGGTGTGATGTAGTTTCATTTTGTCTGTTACAGCCCTGCGATGAGTGTGTAAGAGTTGGATGTATGCTGCTTGATCGCTGCTGGTATGTGATTTCCTCCAGCGTTTTTCCGATCTTCGTAGGAGGGTTAAAGACGCCTTTAAGTCAGGTGTGAACCAAGGTGCGGATGGTCTTTTCTTTGAGGCTTTAGTCGTGGGAGGGCGGATTGCGATCGCGCTGAGCTTGCTGTTCCATGTGGAAATTAGGACATCCAGGTCTTGTGAGGTATTGTCAAGGAGAGAGTTTATTTCATCCAGGATGCGTTCTTTGTTAAACGGGTGAAAACTTCTGGCATTTGAGGTTGTGATTGTTTGTTCGTTCGTGATGGATCTTTGTGACCTGGTAGGGGTCGGAATTTGGAATGAAATAAGCTTATGATCCGACCATGGAACTGCTGTTAGAGATAACGTGATGTTTTGTGCTTGTTGAAGCACCACTTGTGGGGCGAATATCAGATCAAGAATGTTGCCCTTTGTGTGTGTAGGTTCATGAACCAATTGGGTGTATCCCAAGATATCTAGGGCTTCTGTGAAGGCGGCAGCCTGATTGACCTGTAGGGATGGTAGGTTAAAATCACCTAGTATCCAGCTTGGTCTGTGTGGAACATGGGTATTTGTTGCTATGTTTATGATATTGGAGAGATTGTCTGGATCAGTGGAGGGCGCTCTATAAATAAGGTTTACGGAGCAAACGTGGTTGGAAATCGATAATGTTTCAAGGGTATTGGTATTGCTGGCTTCTACCATTTTGAATTGAAGGTCAGCTCTGGTGATGATGGCAACTCCTCCACCCCTTTTGTTTTGCCTGTGGCTTGTGAAAGTTACGAAGTTGGGTGGGAGAAGTTGATTGAGGATGGTATTATCTTCCGGTGAGAGCCAGGTCTCAGTTATCATAATGACATCTAGATTAAGATGAATTATTGTTTCAGTGATTGCTGGCCATTTTTTGCGAAGTGATCGAGCGTTAATGAGAGCGCACTTCAGGCTGTTAGTATGTGGGGGTTTATTTTGCTTTGGTTTAGAGTTATTTTGTAGGGGGATATAGACTAGACGGGGGCGGCGTGGATAGCTCGCTCCATGATAGGGGTTGTTGATGTCATCAGAGCATTTTCTTCCACTAGTCCGGAGCGTCGGGATGGGGTTTTGTGCTGTTAGTGCCAGAGAGCTGGATGGCAAGATAGTAAGTAGAAGGTAAAGACTCATTAGAGTGAGGATTATGTGCTTCATTTTGGGTCTATCTGTTCCGATACAAGGGTGGAAAATATGAGACAATATGAGATAATATGGGACAATATGAGACAATATGACAATATGAGACAATATGAGACAAGGAAAATATGAGACAATTGGTATGGTTTCAGGTTGTTAAGGTGTGGGAGAAAGAGAGCCTCTTATAGCTACCTTTTTGGTTGATGCGGCGGTGTCGGCGGTGACGAAGAAAACCACCATTCCGGTGGAAGGTAGTGCGGCCTTGCGAGATCCGCAGGACAGGAAAATGGACGGTCTGTTGAAACAATCGTTTGAGGCGGATGCGATTGCGTTGCAAGCCTCAGTTTGTGGAGCTTGGGTGGCCCGGGCCTGTCTACGCTGGGTTCAGCGGCTTCAACAAACACCCGCCTTGGAGGCTGAGGTGTTAGGTGAGCTCCACGGTTTGGAATCTGGTTCGGCCTATTTGGCGGATGTCCATTATGATCTCATCCGCGCTCTATCCAATAGCATGGCATCAGTTGTGGCCTCACGCAGAGCCCTTTGGTTGAAGAACTGGGCGGCAGATGGGTCGTCCAAGTCGCGGTTAGGCAAATTGCCTTTTAAAGGTAGGCTGCTGTTTGGTGAGGATTTGGATAAGTTGGTCAAGGATTTGGGCGAGTCCAAGGGCGGTCGTCTGCCAGAGGATAGACCCCGGCGAGGACGGTCGCTTCCGGCCGCTCGGGGGCAGTTTCGGGACTTTCGGAGGTTCCGTTCACCCCGTTCTGCTGGTTTCCAGCGTGGCAGATATCTCTCGAGGACTTCGAGCTTTCGTGGCTTTCGGGGGGCCAGTAGAGGATTCGTGGCTGCCTCCCCTGCGTCCGTCCGTAAGCCCCAATGAAGGGCAGCGGGCCCGAGTGGAGATCCCGGTGATCGGAGGACGTCTTCGACGCTTTCTTTCCACTTGGGCCCAGATTACTTCCAATCAGTGGGTATTGGACATCATCCGGGACGGGTATGTTCTGGACCTGGCCAGACCCGTTCTCGATTCCTTTGTGGCCTCTCCCTGTCGAGGAGATCGAAAGACAGCTCAGGTTCGGCAAACCCTCGATCGACTTGTTCAGCTAGGGGCGGTAGTTCCCGTTCCACGGGCGGAATATGGTCTCGGAAGGTACTCCATTTATTTCGTGGTGCCAAAGAAGGATGGAGCTCTGCGCCCCATTTTGGACCTCAAAGGCGTGAACCGCTGCCTGCGGGTACCACACTTTCGGATGGAAACCCTACGGTCGGTTCTGGTAGCCGTTCGCAGGGGCGAGTTCCTCACTTCCCTCGATCTCACGGAGGCCTATCTCCATATCCCTATTCGGGAGGACCAACAAAAGTATCTCCACTTCGCCCTGCCGTGGGGTCACTTCCAGTTTCAAGCCTTGCCCTTCGGTCTTGCGACCGCGCTGCGGGTCTTCACCAAAATCATGGTGGTCGTGGCCGCAGCCTTGCGCAAAGAGGGGGTGTTAGTCCATCCCTATCTGGATGATTGGTTGATTCGCGGGAAGTCTCGCGAGGAGAGCGTAGCGGCAACTTCCAAAGTCGTGGGGCTATTGCAGTCTCTCGGTTGGGTGGTCAATCCGCGCAAGAGCCATTTGGTGCCGACGCAGTCTCTCGATTATCTGGGAGTTCGGTTCGATACTTGCGTGGGATCGGTCTTTCTTCCCAACCGCAGGGTGTCGGGACTTCGCTCTCTCGTACGCCGGTTTCAGCAGAGCGCCGCCCCGTCGGCTTGGCACTAACTTCAGTTGCTGGGGACGATGGCGGCTTCCCTGGAGGAAGTACCTTGGGCCCGCTTCCACATGCGTTCGCTTCAGAGAGCTTTGCTCCGCCGTTGGTCCAACCAGTCCGATTCGCTAGCCAAACGTCTACCTTGCCCGCTGGCAGTTCGGCGGGATCTGCGATGGTGGCTGCGCCCGTCATCGCTCCGTGCGGGAATGCCTTTAGAGCAGCCGGACTGGGTTCCGCTTCTGACGGATGCTTGTCTAACGGGCTGGGGCGCACACTGCGCCGGCCAGTTCGCTCAAGGTCTCTGGTCTCCGGAGGAGAGCACTTGGTCGATCAACCGCTTGGAGCTTCGAGCCGTGCGGTTGGCCTTACAACGCTTCGAGACCCTGATATCAGCCCCGGCAGTGCGGGTTCTCTCCGACAATGCCGCAACCGTGGCCTACATAAATCGTCAGGGCGGCACCGGAAGTGTCGCTTTGGAGACGGAGGCTCGGTCTCTGTTCGAATGGATAGAGCCCCGGCTGCAGGTCATCTCGGCAGCGCACATTGCCGGGAAGGACAACGTGACTGCAGATTTTCTCAACAGAGTTCAGGTGGATGCCAGCGAATGGGAGCTCCACCCCAGGGTATTCGCCCAGCTAGTTCAGCGTTGGGGGCAGCCGGTCATGGACTTGATGGCCACGTTGCGCTCAGCGAAGGCAGCGCGGTTCTACAGTCGTCGACGGGAACCGATGTCAGAGTGCATAGATGCTCTATTGCAGGTTTGGCCCTCTAGGGGACTTCTTTATGTGTTTCCCCCGTGGCCGCTTCTGGGGGGTGTGATTCAGCGGATCGAGGCTCACCGGGGTTGGGTGCTGTTGATAGCGCCGGATTGGCCTCGCCGTCCTTGGTATGCCGATCTGATGAGGTTAGTGGACGGATCCCCGTGGCGGCTTCCCCTGGATCAGGATCTCTTGTGTCAGGGTCCTCTTCGCATGCCGCAAGTGGGGAGATTCTCGCTTACGGCCTGGCCATTGAAAGGGCGCGGCTAAGAAAACGGGGTTATTCAAGATCGGTGGTGGCTACTTTGCTCCAGGCGCGCAAAAGTTCCACTTCACTGGCCTACGTACGAGTTTGGCGTATTTTTGAGGATTGGTGCTCTAGGCGTCAGGTTCGGGCCGCTACGGCCTCTCTTCCGGTGGTTCTCGATTTTCTGCAGGATGGTTTTGCTAAAGGTTTGGCCACCAGTTCCTTGCGCGTGCAGTTGGCGGCTCTTTCGTGCTACAGGGGGAAGGTGCAAGGCGTAGCACTGGGGGCCCATGCTGATGTGGTTCGATTCTTGAGGGCAGTTTCTCGACTGCGTCCAACTCGCCGGATTTCCGTTCCTTCGTGGGATCTCAACTTGGTCTTACGGACCCTCAGTACAGCTCCCTTTGAGCCTCTTTCTCGGAGTTCGGTGAAGGATTTGACACTTAAGACTGTATTCTTAGTGGCGATTTGTTCGGCACGGCGCATTTCCGAACTTCAGGCTCTTTCTTGCAGGGAGCCTTTCCTTTCTTTCTCGGATCAAAAGGTGGTTCTGCGTCCGGTGCCTTCCTTTTTGCCTAAGGTGTTTTCCCCCTTTCATGTGAATCAGTTGGTTACACTCCCGGTGTTCCCAGCGTCCGGGGCTCAGGCTTCCGATCGCGGCCTTAGTCGCTTGGATCTCAAAAGAGTTTTACGTCGCTATTTGAAGGTTACCAGCGATTTCCGTAAATCTGATCATTTGTTTGTACTGTTTGGGGGGCCTCGGAAAGGTGAAGCTGCGGCGAAGGCCTCTATTGCTCGATGGATTAAGGAGGCGATTTGCTCGGCTTATCTGTTGCATGGTCGCGTACCGCCTGTTGGATTGCGAGCTCATTCTACCCGGGCGCAGGCGGCGTCCTGGGCGGAGTTTAGCTTGGTTTCACCGGTGGAAATTTGTAAGGCGGCGACGTGGTCGTCCCTGCACACTTTCAGTAAGCACTATCGGCTTGATGTCTTGGCGGCGGGCGATGCCCGGTTTGGTTCTGCGGTTCTGCGTGCCGGCTGGGAAAATCCCGCCCGTTAAGGCTGCTTTGTTACATCCCATTCGTTGAGGACTAAGCTGGAGGAACGATAAGGAAATAGTAATTATACTTACCTGGTAATTGTAGTTCCTTGAGAGATGACAGCTTAGTCCTCCTTCCCTCCCGGTGGTGTTTTTAGCTCGGCACGACTTGGGGTCAGAAGTCCGTATTTCCAGGTGAGTGTGCCTCTTTGCATTTTCTATTTCTTGCGCTATCTGCTTATGCTGTGGCAGGCGCGGGACGTTCTGTTTCCCTTGCTTTGTGTCCTTGGCCAGGGTGAAAAGAAATAATAATAATATTCTATTGAAAAAATAATAATAATAATAATAATAAACCAAAGTTTAAACATGCAAAAAAAAAAAAAAATTTTAAATTCGGATGTTGGATTGGCTTCTTAGAGATTAGCTAGTGTTTTGAGTTTGCTTTGACAGTAGTTCACTGGAGTTCCAGAGATGCCTGGTATGCTGCTTCCAGTGGTGCTGAAATTTGATTGGTCCAGTCTACATGCTGCAGGAGGAGGTGCACAACCCATTCGTTGAGGACTAAGCTGTCGTCTCTCAAGGAACTACAATTACCAGGTAAGTGTAATTACTATTTAGTGACAAAGAATTGCAAAGTAAAAGCACAAAAACAGATAAACAGGTATAGTATAAAAACATATCATTATACAGGATGGAGGTACATTTGTGTTGTGATACAGAGAGAGATATATGTGAGATGAGGAGGAGCAAATACTAGAGTATCAAGGACCTGAAAAAAATGAAAATACTAGGAGCAGGAGTGAATCGGGAAAAACATAGTTACCTCAATGATGTGTGAGCACCACAGAATACACCACGATGAAGAATTTTAAAATTGCTAAAAAGCTATGCGGGAATAAACAGCCATGGTGTGCTGTATAAAAAAACATAAAGGTAAATCATATGCAATAAAACGGCAATTTTCCAAATTATAGCTACAATAAGAGCAAGGAGAAAAATATTGTAACTACGTATTTAAAATTTGATGATATATTAAAAACGTATGTAATGCTATAAAAAACAGAAAAATGAATAAATAAATTGTGCGCATAATAAAACTGCCACCACTATGAAAACTCATATAGCTTGAAATCCGGCTACCGCTATAACTACAGCCAGATAAGACTTAAAATACTTTACTCTACCAAGGAATTGTAAGCATACTCTGAAGTTGTGTGAAAAATGTATAATGTGAAAAAACGGCTTATACTAAAACAATGCTGCTTAAAATATATGGTGTAAAAACAAATTACCCCTCTGATCACGGAGGAATCATAAATAACCTTGCAATAAAGTCCATTCTATAGATGAAGAGCGTGTATGAAACGCAAAAGGGACCAAAGAGATTGATAAATAGTAAAACTTTAACAGGCAAAGTTAAGAGCGGCATGTAGAAATCCAAATAGAATTGTAAAACTTAAGACGCTGACACATGCGCTATTTATGAAACCGCCCAAAAAGAAGAGAATGAAAACAGCATTGTGAACCCAATATAGCTTTCTAGAATTAGAATATGTACACCAGAATGAAAATTGGATCTTGTCATAACAAAAAGCAAAACGAGAAGGCTAAATCAAACTAACCACCTAAAAATTCATTGTGTACACCGAAATAAAAATTATCTTCTAAGAGCAAGTGTGTACTGAGAAAGTTGTAAGCATGCACTGAATCTATGCTGTTAAGGTACTAGCGTGTACCAAGGAATAGTGAGCATGCACTAAATCAATGCTGTTTAAAAAATGTGTAATGTAAAAACAGCTTGCACAGACTCAAATACTGCCTAAAAAAATATAGTGGTGTAAAAACAACTTACCCCTCCAATCGCCGAGGGATCGTAATTAAACCTGCAATAAAAACATCCAATAAGATGAAAAACGTGTATAGAATACAAAGGACCGATGGAAAAAGCAAAAAAACAAAAGTACCTGATAACCGGTAAAACCGTGTGTAGGAATCCAAATAGTATTATAAAACTTGGGACACTGACGCATGCGCTATTTATAGGACCGCCCAGAACGAGGAGAGTGAAAACAGCACTAACGGGCTAGTAAAGGCCCAATGTAACTTTCTAAAAAAATTTTTTATATATGCACCAGAATAAAAAGAAAGAAAAGAGAGGGGGATAGGGAGAGGGAGGGGAGGGGGAGGGGGAAGGGGAAAGGAGGGGAAAAAAGGGGGAAGGAAACCAAATTATTAACAAACTTAAATATGTGCAAACGGCTGAAAAAATGAAAGAAAGAAAAACTGAGCAAAAAACCATAACTAATCCAAAGAGACTGGAACCAAAGGAAAGGGTAATGTTTATAGGAAAACAGACAAATCTCTTTCTAAATTTAAACTGTGTGGGGACATGGAATCTAACTGGTAGATATATCTCTGTTCTAACCGCAACATTGTTTTATCAATATCCCCACCCCTCCAATTTAATTTTACTTTTTTAATAACAAAAAATTTTAAATCAGACAATTTGTGACCCATATCCAGCCAATGTTGGACTAAAGGTTTATCAACTAGCTTCCTTCTAATGTAACTTCTATGTTCTATTATACGTACGCGAACACTACGCGTCTTGCCAATGTATAACTTATTACATGGACATAAGATAATATAAATGACGTGTGTCGTATCGCAGTTAAAGAAATCATCAATAAACAATTTTTTGTGTGAAGAAGGATGAATAAAAAACTTCCGTACTGGCAATGCATGTGCACATACAAAGCAGTGCCCACATTGGTATTGCCCCTTATATGTGGATGCCGTCTTTCTTTCTGTGAACGCTGATGGGACTAAAAGATTTCGAAGGTTAATGTTGCGTTTGTGTGCTACCATTAAGGTCATATCCTGAAAACCCGGGATGGCTTGAATTAGATGCCATTTCTCCTTAAGAATTTTTATAATAGTATTTGACTTTAAAGAATATAGCAGGGAGCACACTATTTTATTTTGAATATTCTTCTTTGCTTGCGGCCTCAACAAAACATTACACGAAGATCCTCGGGCTCTTATATAGGCCTTTTCAACAACCTGGCAATAGATCCATGGAACCAACCCATATAACCAGGATGTCATCTATATTGGTTCCATGGATCTATTGCTTGAATTTAATATATGGATCAATAACCTTGATGATGATTTACGTTTTCGAATAACCTATGATCCCGTGCAGATTCCCTACTTGGATTTATTAATAAAGAAGGAAAATACTAAATTCAAGACAACTTTATATAGGAAACCAACCGATAGTAACCAACTGTTACACCACACCAGTTTTCACAACCCGTCCTTAAAGAATAATCTGCCGGTTAGTCAGTTCCTCAGAGCTAGAAGAATCTGTACTTCTGATGAAGATTTTGAATTACAAGCCTCGCATTTGAAGGAGAGATTTTATGTACGCCAATATTCGCGGCAGGTTGTTGAAAAGGCCTATATAAGAGCCCGAGGATCTTTGTGTAATGTTTTGTTGAGGCCGCAAGCAAAGAAGAATACAATAATGGTAGCACACAAACGCAACATTAACCTCTGAAATCTTTTAGTCCCATCAGCGTTCACAGAAAGAAAGACGGCATCCACATATAAGGGGCAATACCAATGTGGGCACTGCTCTGTCCAGCACATGCATTGCCAGTACGGAAGTTTTTTATTCATCCTTCACACAAAAAATTGTTGTTGATGATTTCTTTAACTGTGATACGACACACATCATTTATATTATCTTATGTCCATGTAATAAGTTTATACATTGGCAAGACGATGCGTAGTGTTCGCGTACGTATAATAGAACATAGAAGTTACATTAGAAGGAAGCTAGTTGATAAACCTTTAGTCCAACATTGGCTGGATATGGGTCACAAATTGTCTGATTTAACATTTTTTGTTATTAAAAAAAAGTAAAATTATATTTGAGGGGTGGGGATATTGATAAAACAATGTTGCGGTTAGAACAGAGATATATCTACCAGTTAGATTCCATGTCCCCACACGGTTTAAATTTAGAAAGAGATTTGTCTGTTTTCCTATAAACATTACCCTTTCCTTTGGTTCCAGTCTCTTTGGATTAGTAATGTTTTTTTGATCAGTTTTTCTTTCTTTCTTTCATTTTTTCATTCTTTCTTTCATTTTTTTTGCACATATTTAAGTTTGTTAATTTTGTTTCCTTCCCCCTTTTTTCCCCCCCCCCCTTTTTTCCCCCCTTCCCTCCCCCCTCCTTCTTCATCCCTCCTTCCCCTCTCCTCCCTCCCCCCTTCCCTCCCTCCTCCCTATCCCCCCCCCCCTCTTTTTCCTCTCCTTCTTTTTCTTTCTTTTTATTCTGGTGCATATATAAAAAAATTTTTTAGAAAGTTACATTGGGCCTTTACTAGCCCGTTAGTGCTGTTTTCACTCTCCTCGTTCTGGGCAGTCCTATAAATAGCGCATGCGTCAGTGTCCCGAGTTTTATAATACTATTTGGATTCCTACACACGGTTTTACCGGTTATCAGGTACTTTTGTTTTTTTGCTTTTTCCATCGGTCCTTTGTATTCTATACACGTTTTTCATCTTATTGGATGTTTTTATTGCAGGTTTAATTACGATCCCTCGGCGATTGGAGGGGTAAGTTGTTTTTACACCACTATATTTTTTTAGGCAGTATTTGAGTCTGTGCAAGCTGTTTTTACATTACACATTTTTTAAACAGCATTGATTTAGTGCATGCTCACTATTCCTTGGTACACGCTAGTACCTTAACAGCAAAGATTCAGTGCATGCCTACAACTTTCTCGGTACACGCTTGCTCTTAGAAGATAATTTTTATTTCGGTGTACACAATGAATTTTTAGGTGGTTAGTTTGATTTAGCCTTTTCGTTTTGCTTTTTGTTATGACAAGATCCAATTTTCATACATATTCTAATTCTAGAAAGCTATATTGGGTTCACAATGCTGTTTTCATTCTCTTCTTTTTGGGCGGTTTCATAAATAGTGCATGTGTCAGCGTCTTAAGTTTTACAATACTATTTGGATTTCTACATGCCGCTCTTAACTTTGCCTGTTAAAGTTTTACTATTTATCAGTCTCTTTGGTCCCTTTTGCGTTTCATACACGCTCTTCATCTCTAGGATGGACTTCATTGCAAGGTTATTTATGATCCCTCCGTGATCAGAGGGGTAATTTGTTTGTACACCATACATTTTAAGCAGCATTGTTTTAGTGTAAGCCGTTTTTTCACATTATACATTTTTCACACAACTTCAGAGTATGCTTACAATTCCTTGGTAGAGTAAAGTATTTTAAGTCTTATCTGGCTGTGGTTATAGCAGTAGCTGGGTTTCACGCTATATGAGGTTTTTCATAGTGGTGGCAGTTTTATTATGCGCACAATTTATTTATTCATTTTTCTGTTTTTTATAGCATTACATACGTTTTTAATATATCTTCATATTTTAAATATGTAGTTACGATATTTTTCTCCTTGCTCTTATTGTAGCTATAATTTGGACAATTGCCGTTTTATTGCATATGATTTACTTTTGTTTTTTATACAGCACACCATGGCTGTTTATTCCCGCATAGCTTTTTAGCAATTTTAAAATTCTTCATCGTGGTGTGTTCTAAGGTGCCCACACATCATTGAGGTAACTATGGTTTTCCCGATTCACTTCTGCTCCTAGTATTTTCATGTGTTTCAGGTCCTTGATACTCTAGTATTTGCTCCTCCTCATCTCACATATATCTCTCTCTGTATCACAACACAAATGTACCTCCATCCTGTATAATGATATGTTTTTATACTATACCTGTTTATCTGTTTTTGTGCTTTTACTTTGCAATTCTTTGTCACTAATGTTTTAATAATGTTTATATATTTGTTTTTATGGATACAATTTTTATTATATTTGATTTATTATTGACTTTGTTCATATTGACGGTGTTTACCGAGTTAATGTTTTATGATATGTATTTTTATATTTCATGTTTCATATTATTTATTTATTATACTAAACACATTTGTGTTTTTAGTCTAGGATGTTATAATTAATTAATTTGTACTTTTTTATTTACCATCTATTTATTTATTTATGTTTTTATATGTTTTTTTAGTGTGTCCAAATAACCCCTGACGAAGTATAGTACGAAACACGGTCCTGTGTTGGGTTTTGGCCACTTATTTTAAATTTAATAAAAGCTTTGTGTGAACTCTCTGCCCGCTTTTTCCAGACTGTTTTTTTTTCTCTGCTCATTTGTGTGGCAGTGTTGCTGTTTTTGCTTGGTCTTCTGCTTCTGGGGCATCCCACTACTAGACCTCTTTGCCAGCCCAGCCAATACACAGCTGCCCCGCTTCTGCTCTTGCCATCCTCGCCCGTCCCGGGTGGCAGTGGATGCCTTCCTCATCCCGTTGTCAGGGGGCCTTCTGTCTGCCTTCCTGCCCATGCCACTGGCTGCCAAGACCCTTTTCAAGATCCTCTGGGAAGAGGCATCGCTGATCCTGGTGGCCTGGAAGTGGCCCAGGCAGCCTTGGTTCGTGCTGCTGCTCTGCCTATCGACTGAGCCCTTGGCCCCTCTGGGGAATGCCATAGGATTACTGACTCAGGAAGACAGTTCCCTCCTTCACCCTAACTTGGGATTTCTGGTGCTAACAGCATGGCTCCTGAGCATTTAGTGTTGGCTCCCTTTCACCTCCTGAGGAAGGTAGAGGAGGTTCTCCTGGCTTCTCATAAGACCTCCATGAGGCAGGCCTACGCCATCAAGTGGTGCAGATTCTCGATATGGTGCATAGAGCAACGGGTCAACTCGTTCTCCCGCCTGCTGCAGACCATACTGCAGTACCTGCTTCACCTCTCGCAGGCTGGACTCAAGTCCAACTCTGTCAGAGTGCACCTGAGTGCTCTTTCGGCGCACCACCACCTTATCAAGGGCAAACCCCTCTCTGTGCAACCCCTCATTACCCAGTTCTTATGGGGCCTCCTGCTGTCTAAGCCCCCCCTCCCATCCGTCCAACTCCAACGGAATGGGACCTTAATGTGGTACTGTCATGGCTCACTGGGCTGCCATTCAAACCCCTGGCTTCTTGCCACCTACAGTACTTCTCCTGGAAGGCCATCTTCCTGATGACACTCACATCCACTCGCAGGGTCAGCGAGCTTCAAGCCTTGGTGGCAGAGCTAACTTCACCAGGTTCTATAAGAACAAAGTCGTGCTTCACACACACCCTAAATACCTTCCGAAGGTGGTGTCCTCATTCCACCTCAATCAGGAGGTGTGGTGCTCCCCACCTTCTTTCCACAGCCTCATGCCAGGTTACGAGACACAGTATCAGGGCTATGGCGACCTCGGCTGCACATTTGTGCTTTATCCCCATGACAGACATCTGCCGGGCCACCATCTGGTCCTCAGTCCACATCTTCGCAGCTCACTACTGCCTGGAGAGGGAGTCCCAACAGGACAGCGCCTTCGGCCAGGCCACATTCCATAATCTCCTTGGGGTCTAGGCAGCTCCTACCCTCCGACCCTTCTTGATCAGCTACTGGAGTGATGGTTCTCCCTGGACACTAGGGTCTTTTCAGAGTCTACTTTCGGATTCATGTGCTGCTGCTCACAACTTGACCGTGGTTTTTCTAAAGATTCTCGGTGGCCTGTAGCTAGGGAGTCCCATATGTGAGGACTGACTTCCTGCTTGTTCACAGAGAAAGTGTAGTTACTCACCTGTAACAGGTGTTTCCCAGGGAAAGCAGGAATCAATCCTCACAACCCTCCCTCCTCCCCTTGAAGGAGTTGTATTTTTTGCCATCTTCTTTTGTCGGCTCTAGCTATGTCATCTGACTGAGCAAGACAGCACCCTTGGGTGGGAAGGGACCAGGCATGCGTGGTGGCATCTCCCAAAGGCTGTCTTTGAAAGCTGGGGAGATGCTTCTGCGAGGGCTCTGTCGATTCCATCGTCACCCATATGCAAGGACTGATTCCTGCTGTCCCCAGAGAACACCTGTTACTGGTGAGTAACTACGCTTTCACAGTAGGCAGCAGGTACAGTAGTGTGCAAGCCTTTGTTACAACACAAGGCAAGGAAGGGCAAAGGGGGTCCATGAACAATGGTTCCTTCACTGCTCTATGTGGTGGTCTCCATGTTAGTCTTGCAAGGTCAAGATGGGGGACTTAAAGTTTGGAGCCGGCTTGCCTTAGTCTCCTTTAATATTCTTTCCCTCCCCACTCTTCTCTGGCTTCTTGGAAATCCCTTGATGGTGGAACTGCAGAGGGCTGTGGGTATGCTCGACTACTTTGTTTTTCCATAGGTCTCTTATGAGAGATTGGGGTCTGACCTCCCAATTAAGTTGGCTCATAGGAGTTGGTGCTTCTTTACTCTTGTGGTGTTCTTTGGCACATTCGTGTATGAAGTGTTTTCTGCTGGCTATCTGCACAGGTCTTTGGCCAGTTATTTGAGGGGACCTTGAAATATTTCTACTAAGGCCTTTAGTTCCTTGAATATGCAGCTCGCCATGCTGAGTTTGATTCACCCAGTCAGGTTGATTTCTGGTGGTCACTGTATAGATGGTCTCTACCTCGGTCTACTGGGAGATGATCAACAGAGGTAGCCAGATTCTTTCTCTGGCTCAGAATGGCGTGCTGAGGGCCAGAGGGCTGACTGCTCAGCTACGCTGTGTTAGGTTTCTTGCCCATGTCAGGGGCATGACGATGTGCTTAGTCTCTTCTCTCCTTCAGCGAAGAGCAGTTTTCCCTGGTTGGCATAAAGCGGGAATGATTCTTCTGGTTGCTGGGCGGTCTTCTGAGTCTGCATTACTGTCATGAGACTTATTGGTCAATGAGGCAGTCCATATCTATGAATACTGGTGGTAGGGTTCGCTCCATTCACCTTGCTGCTCCTTATGCCTGGAACAAACTACCTGAGTCTGTACGTCGGGCCTTCTCTGGCCCTTTACTGGCTCTTTTCAAATCCAGGCTGAAAACTCACCTCTTTGCTGCCGCTTTCGGATCTTGACTCACCTGGTCTCCTTTCTGTTTCCTTACCATTTCCCCTAGATGTATCCCGTGTCTACAGCTACTGTTGTCTGTCTTGACTAGACTGTAAGCTCTGATGAGCAGGGACTGTCTTTTACATGTGTCTGTGCAGCACTGCATATGTCTTGTTGCACTGTACAAATGCTTAGTAGTAGTAATAGGGTTCCCAGCAGCTGATCTCTACATGCTGGACAGGCTGTTTTTAATCTGATTTGCGGTGCTCGCCTGGGAGAGGGCTCTACCAGTTGCTCATAGGTTATGGGGTCTTGGATATCTTCTCCAATTGACTTCATGGACATTTAGAACTACATAATTCTAAGGATATCCTTGGTGCCCAGGAGGGGGTACAGGGGTGCAGCTGGGGCTGTTGTATCAGCCTCTGGTTTTCTCTTGGGAGGTCCCCGCCTTGCTGATTGTCAGGGCAGCTTTCAAGTACAGGGAGGCAGTTTCAGCACTCACATCCAAGTGTTCTCCCAAGGTGTTTCTATACCGAAACAGCAGTGAGATTGCAAGTCAGCAAGGTACCCTACATGGCCATGAGTTGCTGCTGGTGCTGTGACTGGAGGTCAGGTCTGGATGGAGGTCACTGCAATGGGTTCCAAAGACGCTACACGGCTCCTGATAGATCATGAGACACTGGTTTTTAAGGTTGAGTATTCACTTACTGGTCAGCCAGAGATAGTCCAATGTCATTTCAGTGAGGTATGCACTCCTTTGTTAGTTGTTTTCGACAGGAGGTTCCGTAACGTGGAGCCCGGGGGCCGCTGTGTGTGGTCCTAGCGGTTCTGGGAACAGTGCCCGCAGGGCATACATATTATTTTCAGGTGTGTTTTTGGGTGATCCATAGAGTCCGGGCTCCTTTTCTGGTTTAATCCTGTTGAGCCCTTTGGGAGGCCATAATGCCAACAGGTTGCTCGGAGATCCTTTGGTGTTGTCTGGTTCTTTAGGTCTTCTGTTTGCCTTTTGAGGTGCATGGTTGGTATTGGTTGATGCAATTTCAGGGTCTGGTATTGTGTGTGGAGAAATGGCTTCGCCTCAATGGGGTTCTCTGCGGTGCTCAGCCTTCTCTCTTAAGGGTGGCGTGGTCTCTCTCTCACTCACTCTTACTCTTAAAGAATAACAGGCTTTGTTTGCTTTTCTACTAATGCGGACCTTGGCAATCGAACTATGGCCCAATGTCAGAACCTTTGGCTAGCCTTGTTTAGTTAGCTGTTTTCGGCATGTCTCTGTAGGTACCTTAGGACTACAGGACCCAGAGAGGAAACGGGCACATATACTTTACGCACACCACCCCCCTCTCCCCCCCAAAAAAAGACATTATCAAGTTTTGCTTAGCCTGAAACACCTGGTAACCTCAGCTGTTTGTCTACAGCTGATAGTTAAAGCCCACTGCTCTCCTTGAGGGTCTAGTTGGATGTTAAGAACATAAGATATGCCATACTGGGTCAGACTAAGCCCAGTATCCTGTTATCAACAGTGGCCAATCTAGATCATAAGTACCTAGCAGCTTCCCCAAAAGACACAGGTTCCACAATGATTGTATTGGGTCGAGCAGTGATATCCTGGGTCCCTTATAATGGTTTATGGACCTTTCCTCCAGGAACTTGTCCAAACCTTTTTTTTAAACCCGGCTACACTAACCGCTTTTACTACATCCTCAGGTAACAAATTCCAGAGTTTAATTACACGTTGAGTGAAAAAATATTTTCTCTCATTAGTCTTAAATAGGTTACCCTGTAGCTTCATTGCATATCCCCTAGTCTCTCTATATTCTGATGATGTAAACAGTTGGTCTACATTTACCCATTCCACTCCATTCATTAATTTATAGACCTCTATCATATCTCCCCTCAGCTGTCTCTTTTCCAGGTTGATGAGTGTTTTACTTTTTTAGCCTCTCTTCATAGGGGTACCCGTCCACCCCCTTTACCATTTTGGTGGCTCTTCTCTGTACCTTTTCTAATAACGCTATATCCTTTTTTAAGATATGGCGACCAGAATTGCACGCAATATTCAAGATGCAGTTGCACCATGGAACAATACAGAGGCATTATAATATCCTTTATTTTATTTTCCAATCCTTTCCTTATGATACCTAGCGTTCTATTTGCTCTCTTGGCTGCCGCTGTACACTGGACGGAGGGTTTTAACATGTTATCCACGATGACACCTAAATCTTTCACCTAATAGCAGGTCTGCAATCTCATATTTCAATTCTTTCAACACTCTTGGATGTATACCATCCAGTCCAGATGATTTGCTACTCTTCAGTTTATCAAATAGTTGTAATACATCTTCCTGGTGTATCGATATTTCTTTCAGTTCTTCCTCTGTTATCACCTTTAAATACCATTTCAGTCATGGCTAACATCCGTACATCTTCCTCAGTAAAGACCGAAGCAAAGAATTCATTCAGTCTCTTCACTATGGCCTTGTCCCCTCTTAGTGCCCCTTTTACCCCTCTATCATCTAATGGTCCAACTGACTCTCTCACAGGTTTTTTGCTATGAATATACTTGAAAAAGTCTTTATTACGCGTTTTTGCTTCCACAGCAAGTTTCTTCTCAAATTCTCTCTTTGCCTGCCTTATCAGTGCCTTGCATTTAACTTGCCAGTGTTTGTGCTGGTTCCAGTTTTCATCATTTGGCTCTTTTTTTCCATTTCCTGAAAGATGCTTTTTTGGCAACAGCCTCTCTGACCTCACCTATGGTTCTCCAAATAAGTGGCTGCTCAAAGGCAAAAAAACACAGCTTTCACAAAATTCAAAAGCTTGCAAACAGAGGAACACAGAAAGGAATACAGGATCAAACTAAACGAGACAAAAAGAGAAATAAGGAAAGCAAATCAAAGGCAGAGGAAAAGATGACTAAAGATGTGAAGTGTGGCGACAACTTTCTTCAGGTATATTCGGGAGAGGAGGAAAATCAGAGGTGGAATTGCAGGACTCAGACTGCTGGGAACGGACTCATGAAGAGTGACATTGAAAAAGTGAAATTGCTAAACAAATACTTCTGCTCTGTTTTTACTAAGAAAATCCTGGAGAAGGACCACCTGTGACTCCCAAATATAAAAATGGGAATGAAGTAGATACCACACCATTCACAGAAGATGATGTGTTAGAACAACTTGTAAAACTGAAAGTGGACAAGGGCATGGGACCGGATGGGATACATCCCAGGATACTGAAAGAGCTCAGAGAGGTTAAAGGATGTTTTTAACTGAAACAGGAGAAGTTCCTCAGGACTGGAGGAGGGCTGATGTGGTACCTCTTCACAAAAGTGGTGACAGGGAAGAAGTGACAAACTACATGCCGATGAGCCTTACCTCGGTGGTAGGAAACGTAATGGAGGTGCTCCTGAAAGAGTGAATAGTGGACTTTCTCAAAACCAACAGGTTGCATGATCCGAGGCAACATGGTTTTACCAAAGGACAATCTTGCCAAACAAATCTGAGTTCTTTGAGTGGGTGACCAGAGAACTAGATGAGGGGCATGCGATGGATGTCATCTACCTGGATTTCAGCAAAGCCTTTGATACTGTTCCTCATAGGAGGCTTATCAGTAAACTCAATACTTTGGGGATGGATTCCAAGGTGGTGAACTGGATCAGAAATTGGTTGATTGACAGACGGTGATGGTAAATGGAGCTCACTTGGATGAAAGGAGGGTGATTAGCGGGGGGGCCCCAGGGTTTGGTCCCTGGGACTGTCACTGTTCAGTGTATTTGTGAGTGATATTGCTGAAGGACTGATGAGTCTGTCTTTTTGCAGATGACACGAAAATTTGCAACAGAGTGGACTCCCCTGAGGGAGTGGATAACATGAGGAAAGATCTACAAAATCTGGAAGAACAGTCTAATGCTTGGCAGTTAAGATTTAATGCGAAGTGCAGTGTCATGCACCTGGGAAGCAGAAATCCAAGGGAAATATAGGCGATAGGGGGTGAGAGGTTGGTGTGCACGGACCAGGAGAAGGACCTTGGTGTGATTATTTCTGAGGATCTCAAGGTGGCAAAACAGTGCGACAAGGCAGTAGCAAAAGCCAGGAGGATGTTGGGTTGCATACAAAGAGGAATTACCAGCAGAAAGGAAGAGGTACTAATGCCACTGTATAAGTCACTGGTGAGGCCTCACTTGGAATACTGTGTTCCATTTTGGAGACCATATCTTGAAAAGGATGTAAAAAGACTGGAAACGGTTCAGAGGAAGGCGACCAAAATGATTTGGAGCCTGCTTCAGAAGCCTTATGAGAAGAGACTTGAAGACCTAAATATGTACACTCTGGAGGAGAGGAGGGATAGAGGAGATATGATTCAGACCTTTAAATATTTTAAAGAGTATTAATGAACAAACAAACCTCCTTCCAAAGACAGGGAAGCTGTAAAACTAGAGGGCATAACATGAAGCTGCAAGGGGGTAAATTGAAAGGCAATGTCAGGAAATACTTTTTCACTGAAAGGGTGGTGGATGCTTGGAATGCCCTCCCGATGGAAGTGGTGAGAGCAAATACAGTGACAGAATTCAAAATTGCATGGGGCAGACACAGTGGATCCCTCTATAGCAACAGGATAAAATCAAAATAAACTGAACTATCTAATTTCTCAACAAACAGGGGTGTCCTACACGGAGCGGTGGGTTCACCCCTAAACAAAGACATGGGGAGGGTTGACCTGCACGGAGCGGCAGGTGCACCTACTCTTGTCACCTTTCTGGGCAGACTAGATGGACCATACTGGTCTTTATCTGCCATCATTTACTATGTTTCTATGTTAACCCAGGCATTTGAACTGGACTGGAGGGACTCAAGGTAAAACAATGAGCAGGTAAGGTCTAATTTCACCATTGGTTGTAACTGTGCTAAGGAAGAGGGGCATTTTAATTCACTCCTACTTTGACTGGTTGATTTGTGCAGGGAGAAGGAGTTGCCAACCTCTCAAAAGGTCATCTTCCTGAAGGATCTGGGGTGGGTCATAAATTTTGCTAAAAGCAAGTTGACCCTGCCCCAATCATTTCAACACAATTCAGGAAGGTATTTTTTTTACCAAGGAGAGGTGTCGTAAGTTGATGTCATAGGTCCAGTACTTGCTCCAATCATCTTGACTCATGGCCTGGGACTCTTTACAAGTCCTGGGCTCGATGGCAGCAGCCTTAAATTTGGCACCCTGGGCCAGGGCTCATACCGCTCGAGAGGTCTCTCCAGTCTTGGTGGTCCGCTCTGCACCAAGACCTATGGGAATGGCTGTCCCTTTGCGGGGAGGCCAGGGTATGGTTTATAGTTTTTTCAGGCTTGATATACTGCCCTTATAGCCTGCCTTGATGACTTAAGAGAGGCAGTTTGTTGCATGGGATGGAATTGTAATCTCCCGAACACCATTCTACAGCCAAATTGCTTCTGAAATAAATTCAGTCACACTTTACTAAGTCTGGGTCGCTGAGAACGAAAATGATGCTTGAAATTGTTTATTTGCTCTAGTTTTCAGTTTATGGTTTGTGGGTTTATGATTTATTAAAAACTTTCTATACCACCCTTAAAAAGTAGAAGAGTGTACAATAGCAATGAAATCATAATAGAAAAAAGTAAAAGAGCACCATTTAAAATCATAGAGAAACAGACACAGAACAAGACTTGACCATGGAGAAGGGGGAGAGGGAAGATGCAGAATTTTATAGCTAGAAGGAAGAATCGAAAGCCTGCTGAAAGAAATGAGTCTTCAGAAGTGTTTTGAATTTAGAATAGGAAAGCTCAAGATGGATATCAGGGGGCAGGGAGTTCCACAAGCTGGGGTCAAGAAAATAGAATGCCGAGTGCCTCGTATACTGGATCAGTACTTATGACCTCGACTTCGGAAGTGCTAAGGATATGCAAGTTATGTTGGGAAGAAATCTCAATTTAAACCATAAATTACTAAAATACATGCATATTTTCGACTGGATTTGTGATAAATCTGTTTTTGTTTGGACAGTACTTGCTTTTCAGGCAAAACAAATAATGAATGATGCAATTTGAAGGTGCTATTGCATCATACATGATATGAATTGCATTATATTTTTATTAGTTATGGATAATGCAAACCTACCTCAGCTTAATTACATCACTCTGCAAAACAAATTGTGCAACATCTATTTTAATGGATATGACTTATCTGTAGTATTTTGGCTGTAGACCAGTCTTCTCAGTGTTTGATTTTTTTTTCTGTTTAGCCAAAGTGAGAAATGCTTTGTAATTGTTTGAACAATGCAGATCACTTCTGCTATGTTTGTGGTGAAGTGACTTTTGAATCATAAAAACGTGGTATAACTGCTTTGATGAAGACAGCCTATCACCTTTACTTTGGCTGCAAAATTGTTGATCAAGACAAGAGCTGGGCCCCACACATATGCAGCAACACTTGTGCAACAAATCTTTGCCAGTAGTTGAATAGAAAAAGGAAATCCATGCCTTTTGCAGTGCCAATAATTTGGAGAGAGCCGACAGAGCATATCAGCAATTGCTACTTCCGATGTTGCTTCCTGTTGGGAAAGGTTTATCAAAGAAGAAAAAGTGGAATGTGCAGTATCTAAACATTCTGTTAGCTATACGCCCAGTACCCCATGGAGAAGGACTGCCGGTTCCTGATGCTCCAGATTCATTCTGGAGGGAGGAGTGGCCTAGTGATTAGGACAAGGTACCTCAGGCTGGAGGGATGGGGGTTCAACTCCCACCTGGGGACAGCAATCTCAGGCTCGAGGGACTTATCGAAGATGAATCTTAAAGCTCTTTTACTGCATAATGACAATGTTGTGACATCGATTCCAGTTGGTCACGCAGTCCATATGAAGTAAACCTATGACAATATAAAACAATTGTTGAGATGCATAAACTATGTCCAGCATCAGTGGCAGCTTTGTGGTGATTTGAAAGTCTTTGCTATGTTGCTCGTTCTGCAGATTGGATGCACAAAGTATTCTCTGTCAATGGGATAGTCATGCAAAAGATTCCCATTACATCAAGAGAGATTGGCCACTCACAGTCATTGGAGCCTGGAAAGAAAAGTGGGCAGCATCCACCACTTGTTGAATCAAGGAAGATTTTGTTACTATCCTTACACATTAAGCTGGGTCTAATGAAAAATTTTGTCAAGGCCATGGACAAAACAAAATCAGCTTTCAAGTATCTCAGTGGGAAATTTCCAAGACTAAGTGTAGCTAAGATAAAGGAAAGTGTCTTTGTTGGTCCTCAGATTCATGAACCTCTTAGAGATAATGCATTTAACGTACCCTACATGGCAAAGAAAGGATGGAATGGGAAGCCTTCCAGTTAGTGGCAACAAGTTTTCTCAGCAACAACAAATCAGACAATTACAGGGAGTTTAGTGTCATGTTGCAGCCAAGACTTTTGTATGCATTGAGGAGTTTTTCCACAAAGATACATTTTTTGCATTCTCGTCTTGATTTTTTTCCACCAAACTGCGGATCTGTGAGCAGTGAGCATGGCGAGCAATTTCATTAGGACATTGCAGCGATGGAGAAAAGATATCAAGGCAAATGGAATCTGTCAATGCTTGCTAACTATTGCTGGACAGTGACAAAAGATACTCCATTTACAGAATGCAAGAGACAAGTCAAGAAACGCTGAATGAGGTCTGAAATAAATACTAATGCATACATAGTCATTTCTTGCTTTCTGTTTCTTACTAACATTTTAAATAAATTGTATTTAAATAACCCTTGGGTGATTTTTAAATGTTTCTACAAAGACGACAGGTGAAAATGATCAAGGTCATATATATGGCAAACTATATAAACACATGGAAAGACCTAAGTTTATAATAATTTGTAACCACCTAGATGCCTTGCTATATAGGTAGTATATCAAGTCTAATAAAACTGTAAACTGATTAAAACTCTACTGCTGACACGCTAAATATACGCGTAAAATGGAAACGCTTAGATATTTTGGAAACAGTAGCCAAACAGCAGTTTTACTTGTCAATTTTTAATTCAGCGCATCAGAATCCATAAGAATTGGCAGATTTTGTCTCTGAACCAGACAATCTTCAAAACATTGTAGGCCAGTGGAATGGATTCTGTTGACCACAGATGATAGTTTGACCAAATAGGGTGCTCACTGTCAGGAAGATATGGCTCAGGGGCTGTGGTCTAGTGTGAAGGTAACATAAAACATCAACCGGTTAGAGAGAAGAGCGATTCAATTCATGCTTCAGGCTTTCTCAACTACTGGTGTAGAAGAAGGCAGTGTGCATCATGTCAGACAATGTGACAGTGGTGATGTATGTGAATCACTAGGGGGGCACCAGGAGCCTGGTAGATAGTGAAAGAAGCAGGACTGCTGCTGAGCTGGGCAGAGAAGAACTTGGCAGTGCTGTCAGCATTCAATATGACAGGCATAGAAAATGTACAGGCAGGCTTTTACTGAGCAGAAACATGCTGAATCTGGGGGGGTGGAATTTAGTGAGTGAGTCTTGAAGGACTATCAAAAGGGACTGCTACTGCTGGAAAGACATCTGCACTTGTAAGAATTACTAATGGGAAATTCTCTAAATCTTGGGGGAAAGGGAATTCTTTAGGTTAAAACTGATGAATCTGTGTATTTTAGAATCCAGTGTATTTGTTAATTCAGTCAGGGCCTAGCATCAGCAGATAGCTTTTAGTTTAAATTTAAAACACAGTAGAGAGCTCTTAGTTTAAATTTAAAACTCAGTCAGGGTCTAGTATCAGCAGAGAGCTTTTAATTTAAATTATATCAGAGTATAGATTAGCATAGAAGGAAGAATAGGGTAAAATATTTTTGAGCGAAAGAAATAAATTGTTTCTAGATACCTTTACAAAAAGGCCTTCCACTTACAAGGCAAGAGATTTGGGGATTTGTTTTAAATGTGTGTTAAAACCAAGTAAAAGATCAAAGGGGCTCCCTCTATCAAAACAAGGGCTATGTGAATCACTTGGAAAATTAACAGATTACCGTAAAAGCACAGGTCTGGGACCTGTTTAGCAAGCCACCTTTACTAAGTGTTACTTCCTGCCCACCCCAGTTATAATCTTTATAGGCTCTTAAACCTATTAAAGGGGGAAGGGTGGTCAATCACTTTCACGTTCAGCTGGTTATCATCAACAGGAATAGATTAAGGCCCTGAAGTTAATTAATCTTGAGATGAACAAAGTCCCTTAAAGGTAATTGATATAGTTGTATCAGAACAAATATCCCTAACAACTTTAAATAAACAAATAGCTAACCAAAACCTTAAAACTAAAGGATATGTTTACTAAGCCGTGGTAGTGGACTCTGTGCATATCGAAGCCGCGGCACCATTGAAATCAATGGGGCCGCGGCTCAGATATCACATGGAGTCCGCTACCGCTGGTAAACATACCCCTAAGATGCAGTCCAGCAGTGAGATGGGGGCTATTCAGTCTTTTGCATTGACTGTCACATGTACGATTTTCTCCCAGTTGGTGAGATGTCTTATGTGTGTACTAGGTGCAAGGAGCTCTTTGCCCTCAGGGAACAAGTCTGCAGGCTAGAATAGCAGACTTGGGGGACATAAGGAAGACAGGGAGGTATATGGGTAAAACCTATAGGGGTGTAGTACTGAAGTCCCACCTCCAATCTGGAAGCCTCTCAGTTGCCATGGAGAGGCGAGGTCACGAGAAAGGAGAGCATCACCTTGGTATGGCAGGAAGTTATCCTTTAGCTAGGACCCATCCTCCTGGTCATGTAAAACCCTCTCGCACCAAGGAGGTTTCTTCAGGGCCATGTGTCCATGAGGGAAAAGTTAGGACAGCTGTTATAGTTGGCGATTCGATCATTAGACATATAGATAGCTAGGTGGCTAGTGGATGTGACGACTGCCGGTAACATGCCTGCCTGATTCAAAGATAGCAGACCTCATGCACCACCTAGACAAGGTTTTAGGTAGTGCTGGGGAGGAGTCTGCTATCTTGGCACCAATGACATAGGAAAATGTGGAAGGGAGAGGTTCTGGAAGCCAAATTTAGGCTTTTAGTTAGGAAGTTGAAATCCAGAACTTCCAGGGTAGCATTCTCTGAAATGCTTCCTGATCCACACGCAGGACCCAAAAGGCAGGCAGTGTTCCGGAGTCTCAATGCGTTGATGAGATGATGGCGAAGAAGAGGGTTTTGGATTTGTTAGGAACTGGGCAACATTCTGAGGAAGGGGAGGGGCTCCATGTTAACTGGGATGGAACCAGGCTGCTGGCCTTAACCTTTAAAAAAGGGAGAGAGCAGCTTTTAAACTAGATAGTAGGGGGAAGCTGACAGTTGCCCAGAAGCATATGGTTCGGTAGGATGTATCCTTGAAGGATACTAGCAAAACAGAGAAATTAGAGCATCCCGACAGAGGTTCCAACAAAGATAAAGGTAACCCAGATATCCTTCAGAACAGAGCTGAAAGATTCCAAATTACCCCTATCAACTGATAACCAGATTAATATGAATAAAAACGGTGCTCTGTTGGCGTGGGATTGAAACCTGCAGTAAATGATCACTCCAGAGGAAAAATAACATAACAAAAAAATGAGAAGGCAAAGACTAAGGGAGGAACTGTATAGCGATGAAGAAAGGAGCGGTGAACCTGAAGTCGTTTGCATACAAGAACGCGGCGGTGAGCTCCGCTGGGAAAAACAAAATGGTGGCGGCGAGTGCTGCTAGCAAGGAGGAGGCAGGCACTGTGAAAAGTGTGGAAAAAGTCCAAGGTGGAGATATCGAGGTGCTGAGAGGTGACTTGAAGGGGTGGTTTAGTACCATCCAACAGGATCTTGCACACTTTAAAACAGAGGTTCAGACCTGGATGGAGGAACAGAGTGGATGTGAGAGAAGTTGGGCAACGTCTTGAAGATGTGGAGAACAAGTTGGAGGCCCAGGAAGGTATATTGCAGAACATGCAAGAAGGAATTAGATGCAATGGATGTGGAACATGAGGATTTGTGGTCAAAAGTGGAAGATCTTGAGAATAGCTCAAGACGAGCAAATATAAGGATAAGAGGGGTTCCAGAAAGTGCTGAGAGATTGGATTGTGCAGGACTGGTGGAAAAAATCTGTGTGCAGATAATGGAAGAAGCAGGTATGAATGGGACTGAGCTCTGTTGGAAAATAGACGGGCCCATAGAGCGCTGGGATCAAAAAGAGATGGGCATGCCAAGGACATAGTGGCTTGTTTCCATGAATACACGAAAAGTGCAGTGGTGGAGGCAGCAAGGAAAATTAAACAATTTACAGTGGGGAAAACCAACGCATTGAGATTTATGCGGACTTATCGGCGATTACAATGCGGAAGAGGAGAGAGTTTGCAATAATAACGAAGCGGCCGAGAGAAGGTCTAATCAAATATAAGTGGATGTTTCCTTTTGGATTACAGTTTTGTAGAGCGGGTGTAATCTCACATGTAAAGACAACAGAGGAGGCCATGAGAGCGATGAGAGATGCGGGATGGTCAGAGGTGCCAGAAGTAAATTGTGCACCGCAAGCCAAGGCTATGAGGAGGCAGAATGAAGAAAGTGGATGGAGGCGGGCACAACAAGGAGACCAACGACAAAAGAGGAACACGTCCCATCTAGAAGGAAGAGGATGAAAGAGTGGACATTATGCAGTTATAACAAATATGGTGTAGATCAGTGTATGCTGATAGTGAGGGAGGAGTGTAATTAATATAATGAGAAGATGAAAATATGTTAAAGCTGGCAGGGAAAAGTTGATGTGTGTCTGACTAGAGCTGCCGGAGGCTTGGTGAGTCATGCCTCGATGGAAAGGAGTTGATGGTATACTGGAGGGAAGAGGATGGGGTGGGGGGGTGGGCGAGGGAGAGGGTAAGTGAAAAGGGAAAATGATGGATTTCTACCTATGGAAAAAGAGGTTGTTAGAAAATTTGAATGTTTGATAAATGGCTAAAATACGGTTATTGACAATGAATGTACATGGTCTGAATTCTCCGATAAAAAGGCAGAGATTGTATAAAGAAATAAGTAGAATCAAGGGAGACATTATATTTATACAGGAGATACAGAATAGAGGGTAGCACATAAAACAAATTCCAGGTGCAATGGTTTGCATCGAATCAGGTTGAATTGAAAAAAGGGGAAGTGGGAATCCCGATAAGTGGGCAAATCCCCTCTTCAGTGTGCGCCGTTCAGCAAGATAGAGGGGGAAGATATATTTTTTTTAAGATAAAAATTCAGGAACAAATGTTTACGTTGGTGAATATTTATGGACCAAATACGGCACAAGGGATCTCTTATGAGGGATTAACCACCTCCATAGCGCAGTTTGCTGAAGGTCACGTGATTATTTATTTATTATTTATTTACATTTCTTATATACCGCGCTATTATAATCAGTGCGGTTTACAGTTGAAACAAACGTACTACAATGTAATGGCACATTGAGCTTACATAGAACAGGGTATTCAAAACGTGGAGGAACTAGGGGGAACTATATACAGCTTATGTCAATGTTACAATAACGATAAATCTCAATGGGTATGTAAGGGGTCTGTAAGCATACTAGTACACATGGGTCAGGATGGAGAGAGGGAAATCTGATTAACCATTATCAGTGGGGGGATGTTCAGTGGGGGGGGTTAGGTGGGGGTCCGAGGGGTGGGTGCGTACTTTTCAAACTAGGAGACTGGGTAGTGCTGCATGAACAGATGGTGTTTTAGGGCTTTTCGGAACACCACCAGGTTTTGAGTAGCTCAGAGTTCTGCTGGGAGGGCATTCCAGGCAATCGGTGCAAAAATGGAAAATGCTCTGTTGGCTGTTGACTTTGTACATTTTCTTAGGAACTTGGGGACTTCAATTGTGTTCATCTGCGTAGTTCTCCTTATTCTGCTAATTGTGGTACGGTGGAGAAGTGCGTTGATGGGTGTAGAGGGCTGGTTCTTGAGGGCTTTGAAGGTTAGTATTAAGATTTTGTAGGTGATTCTGGCAGGTAGTGGCAGCCAGTGTAGGTTTATCAAGATAGGCGTTATATGATCCGACCTTGATGCACCAACTAGAACCCTTGCAGCTGAGTTCATGGCAAGTCTGAGTGGGTTTAAAGTTGATTGTGGAAGTCTATGTAGGATGACATTCGCAAAGTCGAGATGAGGGATGATTAGAGCTTGGAATATTGATCTATAGTCAGAGAAGTCGAGTAATGGGCGAAGGTGTCTTAGCGTTCGGATCTTGTGATAAATTGCTTTTGTGGTGTTTGTAACATGGGCTGATATATCGAGGCGTTGGTCGAGGGTAATGCCTAGGTATCGGATTGTGGATTTTGTCTTCAATTCTATATTATTGACCTGAAGTGAGGGGGAGGCGTGAAACTCCGATTTCTTGTGATGAATAGGATGTCTGTTTTGCTATTATTGATCCGGAGATTTTGAGATAGAAGCCAATCTGAAACTGCTTCAAAACATCTCAATATTGGAGAGAAGTCAGGTTGGTCAATCGTAAAAGGTGTGTAGATGAGGATATCGTCAGCGTAGGCAAGGCAGTGGACATTGAAGGAGCGGATTAGAGCACAGATAGGTTGCATATAAATGTTGAATAACAAAGCAGATAGGGATGAGCCTTGAGGTACACCTTGTTTCAGGGGAAAAGGCTCTGATGTCGTGGATCCTGTTCTGACTTGTTGCCATCTGTTGCAGAGATAAGATTTACACCAGGCTAGTGCTGAGCCTTGTATCCCTTTTTCTTTTAGTCGGAGTAGTAGTGTGTCATGGTTCACGGAATCAAAGGCGGCCGCTATGTCCAGGAATATCAAGACAAATCCTTGGTGAATGTTGTCAAGGCCTGTGACTAGATTATTGAAGAGGGTTGTGAGGATGGTGTCAATGCCGTGGGCTGCTCTAAAGCCATGTTGGGAGGTGTCTAAGGGTGATTCGGTGTCTATGTGATGTTGAATTTGTCGCAGGACCACTTTCTCAATAATTTTAGCAAGCAAAGGAATGCTTGAAATTGGCCTATAGGATTCTACTTTAGATGTGTCAAGTTTGCTGTTTTTCAGTAGGGGTCGGATAGACGTGTGTTTTAAGCTTTGGGGGAAGGATCCTGTAGATAAGGACTGATTCAGGATTCTGCAGATAGTTGGGCTGAGGTCGTGACGTAGTTCTTTGATCCAGCCTGCGGGGCAGGGATCATTGGGGGCAGTGGTGAGGTTGATGGAAGCTATGGTGTCAATGATCTCCTCCTCAGAGATCGCAGTGAAATTCTGCAGAGGATTTGTCTGGGAGGTTATCTGCAGAGTAGAGGTAGGTATGATGTTGGTGCTTGTGTTGGTTTGAATCATCTTCGACTGAAGGTAATTAGAGTATTCTTGCGGTTGAGGCATGGGTGGGTGATCTTGTGTTGGATCTCCTGTTATGGCTTTTACAATATTGAATAGATCATGAGGTCTGTTCAATGATCGCTTCAGTAGTTCTGAGTGGTATTGTTTTCTCTTTTCGATGGTTTTTTCTTGGTGTCTTTGTAGGTGCATAGTGTAAGCAGAGAGTGCTTCAGGGGTCCGATTGTGGCGCCACTGTCTTTCTAGTTTGCGTAGGTGGGTGAGCGAAACACGGAGGTCCTGGGAGTACCATGGAGTGTGTTTGCGTTTCGATGTGGTCTTGTTAGTAGATGGGATGCAGGCAGCAGCTTTGATGGCATTATTCCAGGTGGATACTAGTTCATCAGGATCATGGGAATCATTGTCAAGTAGTGGTAGGATCTTCTTGAGGGCACTGTCCTTGTCGAGAGGTCGGAAGCGTGATGTACTAAGACTAGGGGGGGTATACGTCTTGTTGCTAATATTGCATATGTCATTAGCAGGTATGTTGAATAGTAGTAGGTGATGGTCAGACCAGGGTACAGGTGTTATGGATTGTATGATATTTTGGGTGGGTTTTGTAGTTTGGGGGGCGAAGATCAGGTTGAGTTTGCCACCCTTGTTATGAGTTGGTTCTTCTACGAGTTGTGTATATCCCAGTTCATTCATTGCTTCAAGAAAGGCCGCCGAATGTATATCTTGTAGTGAGGGCAGATTAAAGTCTCCGATCAGCCAGGTTGGGGAGCGTGTGTTATGAGGGTTACAGGCTAGGTTGATTATTGACGATAAATCATCTGGTGATGGAGATGGTGCTCTGTATAGGAGGTTAATTGCGCATTGCTTGTTTGAAATGGAGACTATGTCCAGGTAGGTAGAGCTGGTGGAGGTACTCAAATTATGGGGGGAGGGGGGGATTTTAACCTGACAATCAACCCTCAACTGGATAATTCTAAGGGAGACATAGAGGGGAGCACTAAAAGTAGGCGAATGCTGAAATTGTGTAAAAATTTGGGGGTGGTAGATACATGGAGGGAATTGAAAGGGCGGGAAAAAGACTTCACGTTCTATTCTCCTGTGCACAAATCCTTCTTGAGATTGGATATGTTATGGGTAACTACATCCATGGTAGCGGAACTGGAGAGGTGTGAGATTGGGGAAAGGACATGGACTGATCATGCACCAGTATGGATTGAATTTAATTTAGAGAACAGGGGGAGGAAGAGAAATGGATAGATATTAAATGAATCATTGCTAGAGAACCCTGAAATAGTCCAGAAAAGTTTGAAGTCAATAAAGTTATATTTAGAGATCAACAGGGAAGAGTGTAAACTTGGAACTCTATGGGAATGTCTGAAAGTGGTAGTGAGGAGGGACCTGATTTCGATAGGGTCCTATATGAAAAAGGTTAAGGAAGGACAAAAAAGATTTTACGTAATAATACACAAGATATGGAGGGACTACAAAAACAAGGACTACAAATTGAATGATAGAGGAATACAGGCATTAAAGATAGTGAAGTGAGAACTAGGAGAGTTAGAATTGGCTGAGATTAAATATGCGCAGGACAGATTAAAACAGTTCTTTGAACTGGGTAATAAACCTAGCTGATTGTTGGCATATAAATTGAAGCAACACCAGAATAGAAATTATATAACTAAAATACGAGATGCAAAAGGAAAAGAAGTAAGGAAAGTGGAGCCAAATACAAGAAAGATTGGTGGAGTTTTATAAACAATTATATGCTTCTGAGAATACAAGCTCACGGGAAAGTATGGACAAATATTTACAAGTGAATCTACCCAGGTTGACAATAGAGAAAGCAGAACAGATTTCTAGACCCATAAGGGAGAAAAGTCACAGAGGTGATTAATTCCCTGCTATCACATAAAGCACCCAGGATGGATGGATGGATTCACAAATAAATTTTACAAGATGTTTAATGCTGTATTGAGTGAACCACTGACATGTCTCTTTAACTCCTTTTAAGGAGGGAGGGAAAATCCCAGAATCCATGGGGACGAGTGGGTATTACAATTCTGCCAAAAGAGGGGAAAGACACAAACTTATGTGGATCATATAGACCTATATCTTAATTGGGGACGGACTTCAAAATTTTCACTAAGCTGTTGGCAAATAGGATATTATTATATATACCCAGGCTGGTACATAAAAACCAGGCAGGGTTTGTGCCTGGGCGCCAAACAGTGGATAATATACAGAGAGTCTTAAACGCAATGTGGAAAGGGAGAATGGGGAAGGAGCAGATTATTCTATTGACAAAGTGCTGGAACAGATGGGGATAGAGGGAAATTATTTAAATTGGGTTAAAGCCATATATGAACAACCTATGGCAAAAATTTGTATTAATGGGGAATATACACAGGCATTTGAACTGTTTAGGGGAACACGTCAGGGATGCCCACTTTCACTGATTCTATTTGTCCTCTCTATGGAGCCATTAGCTCAGCGGGTGAGAGACTGTTTGGAGATACATGGGGTAAAATGGAAGAAGCTAGAAAGTAAAGTCTCACTTTTTGCAGATGATTTGCTTTTCATGCTGACTAGACCGATAGAGTCATTGGAAACTTTATATAAAATACTAATGGAATTTGGGGAGTATTCAGGTTTTAAAATAAATGCTACCAAATCTGAAATATTAAATATATCAGCAGAGACAGAAACGTAATTACAGATAAAAGACAAATTCCCGTTTAAATGGGCTTAACAAAGTATTAAGTGTTGGGAATAAATTTAGCCTCTAAGGAAGTAGATATGTTTAGGGCAAATTTTGTAAGACTGGAAAAAACAATAAAGAGAGACTTGGAAATGTGGGGAAGTAAAGAATTGTCATGGATGGGAAGGGTGTCCGCTATTAAAATGATGATTTTACCAAAATGAGTATATCTTTTTAACACCCTACCTATACGGGTACCGAAGAATTATATCGTGAAATTACAGAGGGCTATTATGAAATTTATAGGGGGTGGGTAAAACAATAGAGTGGCATGGAAGATTCTTACAAGAAGGAAAGAGCAAGGTGGGATGGCCATTCCAGATCTAGCAAGATATTTGGAGGCTGCACAAGTAAGCACCATCATAGAGTGGGGGGGCAGATGAGGCAAAAGAGTGGGTTCAGATGGAGTCAGACGAACTGGTGGAGGGGAAGATAGGAGAGTGGATGTGGCTACCCAAGAGTGCTAAAATAGGGTATCAAGGTAGTAATCCTTACGTACAATGGACTTGGAGTCTTTGGAATAAGTGGAAATATCTGTGGCTGGGCAGGAATGCGGTGTCCAGATTGATACCTATTAGAGGGAACCCAGATTTTCCTTTGGCACGTGGGAAAAATGAGTTTGAGAAATGAGGAAAAAAAGGGCCTAACAAGGATAGGTCAACTTCTAGAGGGGAAGAAAATAAGAGTTTACAGAACTAATAAAGCAATATGAGCTAGAGGGTAAAGATATATACAGATATAAACAAATATCTTACCAGATCTAAAAGGAGACCCCACTGAAATCGAGAAAATATTCCTGACAGGACAGAAAAAAAAGAGTGTTGGCAAAATTGTACAATATGATGGCCAGGGAAGGAATAAAGGAAAGCTTCCAGAGGAAATGGGAGACAGATTTGGGAGAAAATTGGGAGGACTCAACGTGGGAGCGAATATATCAAAATAGATATAAAGGACTGTTGACTGCCAGTCTAATTCAAAATAATTATAAAATAATGTATAGATGGCACTTGACACTGGAAAAACTACATATTATGCACAAACAAATTGATGATAAGTGTTGGAGACAATGTGGAGAAAAGGGAACTTATTTACACATTTGGTGGAATTATCAAATTTTGTACAGACTATGGGAAGAGGTGTTTAGCTTAATTGGTAAAATCTTGGAGAAAGAAATTATACCCTATCCCTCGGTGGCAATGTTGGGTGTGAAGCCCTCTACATTAAACAGCACCGAGAGTATCTTCTTAAATTTGGGGTGTGTGGCCCTAAGTTTTGATTGCGAGAAAGTGGAAACAGGCAATAGTACCTAAGATGGAGGAATACAAATCCTCTCTGGGACAAATTTATTTAATGAGCAAATTAACAGCTTTAAAAAGAGCTAGACCACAAAAATTCTTAATAATTTGGGGGAATTATATAAAATGGGAATCAAACAATTAGAACTAAGGGAACTAAGGCTAGAAATCCATTGGGAGGGAGGGAGGGAGGGGTGTGGGGGGAGGGTTGGGGGGGGGGAGGGAGGGAGGGAGGTGGGTAAGAGATAAATGGATAAAAAAGTAAAAACATAATATGGAAAGGAATGAAAAGTGTTGTATTGTGCTGTTGTCTGTAAACTCAATGCAGGGAATTGGGTTGTGAAATGATGTTACTGTTTGAAGGATGTTTATGTTTATAAAATATAAATAAAAAAAATTGGTGGAGGGGTTCCTCTCTGTTAGAGAGGATATTGAGTTGCATAGGATTAAAGTCTTGCAGGAAACAAAATACACTGTAGAATCTCTATGGATAGAAATTCCATATAAAAAGCGGCAGGCAACAGCAGTTGGGGTATACTACTGACTGCTTGGCCAAAATGAGCAGATGGATGATGAAATGCTACAAGAAATCAGGGAAGCTAACAAAAGTTACAACACAGTAATAATGAGTGATTTCAATTACCTTAATATTGACTAGGTCAATGTCACAGCAGGACATGCTAGAATGAGAGTTTCTAGATGAAATAAATGACTGCTTCTTGGAGCAGCTGGTTCATGAACCAAGAAGAGGGGAAGCTGTTTTGGACTTAGTCCTTAGTGGAAACAGGATCTGGTGCAAGAGATGAGGATTTTGGGGCCACTTGGCAATAGTGATCATAGCATGATCACATTTGTTTTAATAAATGGAAGAAAGGCTGCAAGGAGTCCACAGTACTACCTTTTAACTTTTAAAAGGGAGACTATGATAAAATGAGGAAAATAGTTAAGAAAAATCTAAAAGGAGCAACTGCAAAGGTTAAAGATTTAAACAGCCATGTTTGATGTAAAAGTACTATCTTGGAAGCCCAGCCCGGATATATTCCATGCTTTAAAAAAAGTGGAAGGAAGGCCAAAAAACTGCCAGCATGGTTTAAAGGTGAGGTCAGAGAGGCTGGTGCCAAAAAAACATCCTTCAGGAAATGGAAAAAGGAGCCTAATGATGAACACTGGAGACAATATTAGCATTGGTAAGGCAGGCAAAGAGAGAATTTGAAAAGAAGCTTGCATGTAAGCAAAAACACATCATAAAAACTTTTTAGTACATTCATGCAAAAAACCTGTGAGAGAGTCATTTGGACCATTAGAATGATAGAGGGGTAAAAGGGTCGCTTAGGGAGGACAAGGCCATAGCGGAGAGACCAAATTAATTCTTTGCTTTGGTCTTTATTGAAAAAGATGTAGGGGAGTTACCCATGCCAAAATGAGGAATGGAGATTGGCCTGTGTAACTCCAGTTTTTAAAAAGGGTTCCAGGGGTGATCCGGGGAACTACAGACCAGTGAGCCTGATGTCAGTACCATGCAAAATGGTAAAAGCCATTATAAAGAATAAAATTACTGAACATATAGATAGCCAACATGGATTTAGCCAAGGAAAGTCTTGTTTTACTAATCTGTGTTATTTTTTTGAAGGTGTGAATAAACAAGTAGACAAAGGTGATCCAGTTGATATAGTGTATCTGAATTTTCAAAAAGCCTTTGACAGGGTCCCTCATGAGAGACTCTTGGCAAAATTAAGGTCATGGAATAGGAGGCAGTGTACTATTGTTGAAAGAAAGCAGAGAGTTAGGGCTAAATGGCCAATTTTCTCAGTGGAGAAAGGTAAATAGTGGAGTACCCCAGGGATTTATGCTGGGCCCGCTGCTTTTTAATATAGTCATAAAAGACCTGGAAATAGGAATAATGATGGAGATGATCAAATTTGCAAATGAGACAAAATTATTCAAAGTTGTTAAAACGCAAAAGGATTGTGAAAAATTGCAAGAGGACCTTGATAAATTGGAAGACTGGACATCCAAATGGCAGATTAAATTTAATGTGGACAAGAACAACCGAAACTATGGTTACACAATGCAAGGTACTACTTTAGAAACCACCACTCAGGAAAAAGATTTAGGTGTCATCGTGGGTAATATGTCGAAACCCTCCATCCAGAGTGCAGCGGCTGCCAAGAAAGCAAATAGAATGTTAGTAATCATAAGAAAAGGAATGGAGAATAAAACCAAGGATACTATAATGCCTCTGTATGGTTCCATGGTGCGACTGCACCTTGAATATTGTGTGCAATTCTGGTTGCTATATCTTAAAAAGGATATAGCTGAATTAGAAAAGGTACAAAGAAGAGCGACAAAAATGGTAAAGGAAATGGAAGGATACCCCTATGAGGAGAGGCTTAAAAAGTTGGGGCTCTTCAACTTGGAAAAGAGACGGCTGAGGGGGGGATATGATAGAGGTCTATAAATTTAATGAATGGACTGGAACGGATAAACATAGATCGGTGGTTTTACGCCATCAAAAAGTAGAAAGACTAGAGAACACACAATTCAGCTATAATGCAATCCATTTAAGAAAAAATATATATTTACCCAATGTGTAATTAAACTCTGGAATTCGTTACTAGGGGATGTAGTAAAAGCTGTTCCAAGTCATACTGCTAGACCAGTCCAGACAAACGGGTTGTGTCCCCCTGCCAGCAGATCTTGGAGACAGAGAATTCTACCAGAGCTCTGATAGGCTGGACTCTGGTGATATGGTCCTACCCCTAGGGGTCTCCCTCAGTATTTCTCTGTCTCCAGCAGATCTGGTTGCTTTTGTTGTTTTTCCCTCAAAATCTTTAAAATTATTTAGAATCCCTTTGGGGACTGATATTTCCACTTGCCTGTTGCTGCCAGTATAGTTTCACTGTGCACCAGGGTGTTTTCAGCTGAGCTCCTGTTTCTGACACAGTAGAGCTTGCTGACAGGAAGAATCCCCAGCATCTGGCCATGAGGGCTTGTTAGCTGGACGAAGGACTCCCCTAAAATCAGGTTTCCCATCAACTTGATTCCCCAGATAAACTTGTGGAGCTCCTGAGCCTGGCTTCAGTAGAGCTCCCAATTTTCTTTAAGCAGCGCTGAGTCTTTGCCAGGAGGACTTGGACATCAGCAGGAAGATCAGGTATCAATTTCTGAGAGAAACTGTAAGTAAACTGTTTTCTTACTTGCCTCAGCTGCCCTGGGTTTATTTCAACTGCATCGGGACTGGCTGTCTCTGACCTGATTCCTTCACTTCCGGTTTCATCAGGGTCTGTTCAACTGGGGTTTGAAGTTCCTGTTTTCCTTTCTTCATTTTTATTTCCTGGATGCACCCAGAGCACACAAGAGGTGTTTCTCTGGGTTTCCCAGGCTTCCCTTCTTAATAGCTGAATTTTCTGTAATCAGCAATACAGCAGAGTTTGAGCTCCTGATTTCACTGTCTGTGCAGCTCCCCTTTTCTCCAGAAACACCTTCCAGCCCCTGCCTTGAGGGTCTAAGGGGCTGCAGAGGGATCAAACTCTAATTTCCCTACCTTTCAGTCGCTGTAACTACCTTACACTGACTTTGAAAGTTTCTCTTCTCCTCCATGGGAACTCAGCTCCTCTGTACCAGCACAGTGAATAACTGACAGTTTCCTTCTCCCCTCCGTTTCTGGTGATTCAGGGTTCGTCAGGATTTGAATTTTTAAGTTGCTAGCAGCGCTCCTTGCCTCTTCCCCAGCGATTTTGCTGCATTTTTAAGGTTTTTAGAGCTTAGGAAACTTTTATTTTGCAGTTTTTCTGTGCCGGCGGCCATTTTGAAAATCAGGAGGGATTTCTCTTCAGTGTTTTTTTTTTGGAGGGAGCAGCTCTGGGCGGCCATTTCAAAACATTTAAACATGCTGTGAAGGCACAGGGAGTTTCAAAATCCCTTTTTCTCCAGGACCAAACAGGAAGTCAGTCCTCACATATGGGTGACGTCGGCGCCGACGGAGCCCTCGTGCGGAGCATTTCCCCAGCTTTCAAAGAAAGCCTTTGGGAATTGCAGCGCGCATGCGTGGTCCCCTTCCCACCCAAGGGTGCCATCTTGCTCAGTCTTCTTTTTTCCGCGGAGCCCGACGGACGTAGTTTGTTTTTCCCCGAGGAAAAAGTTGATTTTCCCTGTTTTTTTCTCTTTTTTTCTCCGGTTTGACGCCGGATCCTTTTCCCGCTCGGACCGATACGCCGGTATAGAGTCCTTTTTTCTCTTTTTCAGTTTATGACCTTTGTGACTGGCGTTCGCGCCTTTTTTCTTTTTTCCCTGGCAGCCCGGTCTTTTGACCTAGCAGGGGCCCTTTTTCCCCCGATGGCTACCAGCGGGTTTAAGAAATGTGATCGGTGTAAGAAACGTATGTCTCTTACCGACACACATGACTGCTGCCTCCGCTGCCTCGGACCCGATCATGACCCGATGATCTGTGGTCCGTGTGGCAAAATGTCCTCGAAGGCGTTGAGGAGTCAGCAGCACCAAAAGGATAGGATCTTTTCTGACTCCGCGTCCGGCCGGGCCCGGACCTCGTCAGAGGCCTCGACGTCTCGGGACTCTGGCCCCGAGCAGCGTCGGGGTTCCTCTGAGCGGGGGTCTCCTTCGCGGGAACATTGCAGGAAGAAGAAACCCGCGAGGGCGGCGTCGGTGGACGCTCCTGGTTCCTCGAGGGCCAGGTCGCATAGCCCCGATAGCCGTCCTGGGTCTTCGGAGTCGGAGAGGCCTGCCAAACATCCTCGTGTCGAGATGGAGTCTCCTGGACACTTAAGTGCTGTTGTCCTCGTGGACTCTCCTCCGAGGGAGCCGACGTCGGGCCCAACGCCATCGGGGCCCGAGTCGGGGGCTGCTGGGTCTCCTGAGCTCGGACTCAGGTTGACGGCCTTGGAGAGCAGCTTCGCTGCCTTCATGGAACAGCAGCGGGCATTGATCGCCGGTCTCACCGGTGCATCTTCCCCGACCACCGGGACCTCGACGTCCAAGTCGACCCCGGAGGCCGAGCCGATCCTCGAGTCCATGCAGACTCGAGTCGATCCTCGGCCACGGTCTCCCTCGACCTCCCGTTCGGGGCCGAGGTCGTCGACACCGGTACCCTCGGCATCGGGGCGGAGGTCATCGGTGCCCGCCCGACCGGAGCCGCTCGATTCCTCCTCCGAAGAGTCGGGCTGGGAGACGGAGGGCGAAGAGTCACCCGACACTCATCGGACTCGGTGTGTCCCATCGGACTCGCCTGAGTCCGAACCTCGGAGGCGATCCCCACCGGAGGATACCCGGTTCTCGGACTTCATGCGGGATATGGCCAAGGCCTTGGCCTTCCCCGCGGATCCCGAGGAGGAGCCTCGAGCCGAAGAGCGCGAGGCCCTCCAGTATGACTCTCCCCCGAAGGAGGCCTTTACTGTTCCGGTTCCTCCGATGCTGGAGTGGCTGCTCTTCCGCATGTGGGAGACTCCGGCCTCGACGCCAGTGTTACGCAAGCGGGTCGATTCAATCTATCGAGTCCACAAGAGCCCCGGGTTCCAAAAGGCGCAATTACCGCACCACTCCAAAAGTCAGAAGATGCACTCCTCGGTGCCTCCTGGCCGGGAGGCCCAGAACCTGGATGCCCTCGGTAAGAAGTGCTTCCAGGGCTCTATGCTTGCTTGCCGTGTCCAGACATACCAGCTCTACATGGGCATGTACCTCCGAGACCTGGCAAAGGAGATTGCCGGGTTCTCTGCTGGTCTCTCCGAGGAACCTTTGCAGAGGTTCCAGGCCTTGTCCACTGGTATTCGGGAGTGCTCGAAGTTTATCTCTCGAGCAGCCTACGATGGCTTCGGCTACAGTCATCCGACCTCGAGCCATGGGTACAGGACAAGTTGGTCGATGTCCCCTGCCGGGGTGAAAACCTTTTTGGCAAACCCATGGCCGAAAAGGCTGCTGAGCTCGAGACAGAGACTCTCACCAGGGCTAGGCTGTCCAGAAAAACCTCAGCCCCTTCTCAGAAAAAGAAGGGCTCGGGAAAAAAGACCTTTTACCCGAGGAAGTCATCTGCCTATAAACAGTACCCTCATTATCAGGCCTCTGCAGCTCCCCAACACGGTCAGCAGGCCAAGGGGCAGGCAACAAGTTCCTGGAGAGGGAAAAGTTCAAGATGCTTACCCTTGGAATCCTGCTGCCCTACCTCCAGCAGGGAGACTGGCTATGCTCCTTAGATCTAAAGGATGCGTATACTCACATCCTTATTCATCCAGACCACAGACAATATCTCAGATTTGTTGTGGGAGGAAACCACTATCAGTACACCCTTTGGCCTGTCCTCCGCTCCCAGGGTGTTCACCAAGTGCCTGGCAGTGGTGGCGGCCTACCTGAGGCTTCAAGGTCTTTTTGTGTTTCCGTACATGGACGACTGGCTCATAAGGGGCCAATCTTCCCAGGAGGCCAATCAAGCCACCCTTCGCACTGTGGCTCTGCTTCAGCACTTGGGGTTTGTCATAAACTTCGCAAAGTCCACTTTGCTCCCGTCCCAGAACTTAGAATTCATAGGGGCCAGAATAGACACTCTTCAAGCGAAGGCTTTTCTGCCTATGGACAGAGCCCACAGGCTGATGGATCTGGCCAGGCAGTTTTGCAGCAATTCCCTGGTCTCTGCCAGGCAATTCCTGAGACTACTCGGCCATATGGCTTCCACGGTTCATGTCACCCCCAATGCCCGCCTACACATGCGGCCTGCTCAGTGGAGCCTTAGCACTCAGTGGCATCAGGCCACGGGGAGCCTAGCAGACTCAGTAAAAATATCGGACCTGCTAGTCTCCTCTCTGCAATGGTGGCTTCATCTTCCGAATCTGGTGCTCGAAGTGGTTTTTTCAATCCCCTCCGCATTCTCAAGTGCTGACAACAGATGCTTCTCTTCTCGGTTGGGGAGCACATTGCCAAGGGACATGTACTCAGGGTCTCTGGACCCTTTGGGAGGCTGCTCAACAGATAAACTTCCTGGAGCTACGGGCGATACGCCTAGCTCTGAGAGCCTTCTCAGACGGACAATCAAGTTGCCATGTTCTACGTGAACAAGCAAGGAGGCACAGGCTCCTTCCTTCTATGTCAGGAGGCACAATGGCTGTGCTCTTGGGCCGTCACTCACGGAATCTTCCTCAAGGCTGTCTACCTCCCAGGTCAAGAAAATTACCTGGCGGACAGACTGAGCAGGATCCTGCAACCACATCAATGGAGGTTGAACCCGGTGGTGGTTCAGCAGGTCTTTCTCAGGTGGGGCCTCCCCACCATGGATCTCTTCGCCAGTCCTCTGAACCGGCAATTCCCGAGATTCTGCTCCAGACGACCGCATCCCCTCAGAGTAGCAGCGGATGCGTTTCTGATCTCGTGGTCCACAGGCCTACTATATGTGTTTCCTCCCACGCCACTAGTGTCCAGAACGCTGTTCAAAGTCCTCAAGGACGGGGCTTCATTGATCCTGATAGCCCCCAGGTGGCCGAGGCAACCGTGGTTCCTGCTTCTGCTGCAGCTAGCGGTGGACACCCCTCTTCCTCTGGGGTTTCAACACGATCTCCTGTCTCAGGATCAGGGGACTCTCTTGCACCCCAACCTCCAGTCCCTTCATCTGATGGCCTGGCTGCTGAAAGGGTAGTCCTAGCTCCCCTACTGCTGCCTCGAGAGGTGGAAGATGTGGTCTTGGCCTCTAGGTGACAATCCACCAGGAAATCCTACACTCTTAAGTGGCGTAGATTCTCCGCATGGTGTGCTCAGCACAGCGAGAATCCCTTCTCGTGCTTGGTAGCGGTAGTATTGCAATATTTGCTTTACCTCTCCAATCTGGGCCTTAAGTCTAACTCTGTCAGAGTTCGCCTTAATGCTCTCTCAGCGCACCACTCGCCGGTGGACGGTAGGCCTCGTTCCAACCACCCTTTGGTGGCTCATTTTCTCAGAGGCCTCCTTCTGCTTAAGCCTCCTTTGCGTCCACCGGCCCCTGAGTGGGATCTGAATGTGGTCTTACAGCGGATTACTTGTCCGCCTTTTAAACCTATGGCTACCTGCTCTCTCCGTTTTCTCTCCTGGAAAACCTTGTTTCTGGTAGCTCTTACCTCTGCTAGGCGAGTGAGTGAACTGCAGGCACTAGTGTCTGATCCTCCTTACACTAGGTTCTACAGGAATAGGGTAGTCTTACGGACTCACCCTAAGTTTCTTCCTAAGGTTGTCTCGCCTTTTCACCTCAATCAGGAGGTGGTTCTTCCAACCTTCTTTCCCAGGCCACATGCCAACCGGGCTGAGATGGTTTTACATACCCTGGACTGTAGGAGGGCGTTGTCCTTCTACCTTGACCGTACGTGGGAGCATTGGAGGGCTGTTCAGCTCTTCGTTTCTTTTGACCCCAATAAGTTGGGGCTACCTGTCTCCAAGCGTACTTTGTCCATATGGGTCGCTGACTGTATCGCCTGGGCTTATGGGGCAGCCGGCCTCTCGTTGGAGGGTCGAGTCACGGCTCATCGTGTCAGGGCGAAGGCTGCGTCAGTGGCTCATCTCCGCTCTGTTCCGTTGGCAGACATCTGCCGGGCCGCTACTTGGTCTTCAAGCCAGACTTTTGCGGCCCATTACTGCCTTGAGAGGGAGTCCCGCAGGGACAGTGCTTTCGGACAGGCAGTACTCCATAATCTCTTTGGGGTTTAGGCAACTCCGGCCCTGGTGTTGGGCTACCGGTCGGGGGCGTTCTCGGAGAAGGTTCCTTCCTTGCGTGCTGACGAGCTAGAGGGAGCTCATTTTTTCCGCTTGAGGTCTCCGGTAGCCTTAAGCTGGGGAGTCCCATATGTGAGGACTGACTTCCTGCTTGGTCCTGGAGAAAGAGTAGTTACTCACCTTTAACAGGTGTTCTCCAGGAGCAGCAGGAATCAGTCCTCACAACCCTCCCTCCTCCCCTAGGAGTTGCAGTCATATGATTTGTTTTTGCTAATTTTTTGCTGTCTTTTAGCTATGTCATTAGACTGAGCAAGATGGCACCCTTGGGCGGGAAGGGGACCGTGCATGCACGCTGCAATTCCCAAAGGCTTTCTTTGAAAGCTGGGGAAATGCTCCGCACGAGGGCTCCGTCGGCGCCGACGTCACCCATATGTGAGGACTGATTCCTGCTGCTCCTGGAGAACACCTGTTACAGGTGAGTAACTACTCTTTCTTTGAAGAGTCTTTTGTTTCCCTAAGCCTATCTTGATTTTTGTTTACAAAAAAAAAAAAAAAAGGGTTTAAGCCTCTGCAATGCCTGTTTCTCTGCACAGCTGTATTATATGTAATAATAAGAAAAAGAAGTTACTAGATTGCTTGTGTTCCACCTGCATGCTGCATCCAGGAGAATCTTCTTCCTCCATTCCCACTGTGCTGCCAGCTGGGGACATCAGCGCCGTAACTCCTCCCTCCTTAGAGCCCCTGCAGCAGGATCTTCCTGCAGAAAGGACTCGGCTCCCATTTTGCTTCCACAGCCGCTGGAAGCCACGGCAGCCTTGGCTGACAGTGAGTTCCTGACGCTCTTCCGTTAGGCATGGCACCTGTGGCGTTCTGAGTCTTTTGGTATACCTCCAGCACCCACCTGGTAGCAGACAAGGATATGGTGGGGTCTCGCAAGCGGTCCCGAAAGTCCTCAGACCTTAAAGCAGTACGTCCTTCCAGGAACGTTGCATGTGGCTTGCGGGACACTACGGATGTTCAAGAAGACTTTAAATCGTTGGAGGTGAGCCCTGACTCGTTGGAGAAAGAAGATGGGGAATATTCTCCGTCTGATTCTTCGCTGACAGTTCACGAGGGCTCTCAAGATATCAGACTTTTTCGGAAAGAGGAGTTGCCGGCCCTAATCACACAGGTGATGGAGTCACTATGCCTAGCCGACACGCCGGATCCTCAGAGTTCTCAAACCCTGTTGCAGCCGGATCCCATTTTACAGGGCATTCGTAAGCCTTCCAAAGCTTTTTCCTTTCCAGCCGAGTTACAGCATATGGTATCTCGAGAGTGGGACTCTCCAGAGTCCTCTCTACGTACGGCACGTGGTATTGGTCAGTTATACTCTTGGTCTCCCTCTGACTTGGACCGTTGGCTGACATACCCGAAAGTTGATGCGTTAGTGACCGGGGTCACCAAGCATACCACAATTCCGGTTGAGGGCGGAGCGGCACGCCGTGACTAGCAAGACCTAAAAAGTTGAGAGTCTGCTAAAGATGGGTTTTTCGTCGTCTGCTCTTTCCCTTCAAGCAGGGGTGTGCGGAGCTCTAGCAGCACGGGCCTCCCTTCGATGGATTCAGCAGCTTCCAGGTGATCCCGAGTTGGCTCGTTTAGAATCCATCGCTGCATTCCTGGCAGAGGCCTTCTCTGATCTCTTGCGACTGTCAGCTCGCTCCGTAGCACCGGTGACAGTAGCTTGGAGATGGCTCTGGCTGCGTCAATGGGCAGAGGATGTTGATTCATTCAAAGACTCCAGCATTTAGATGCCTTTCGTCCAGTTCCACCGTTGGAAAGAGGACTAGACCGTTACTCTGTCTTTTTCGTAGTGCCAGAAAAAAAAAGACGTCTCCTTTCGTCCTATCTTGGATCTCAAAGGCGTCAATCGCAGTCTGCGGGTACCACACTTTTGAATGGAGACTCTGCAATCCGTTATTCAAGCGGTACGCAAGGGGGAATTCTAGCTTCCCTCAATCTCGCGGAAGCATTCTTTCACATTCCCCTTTGAGAGGGGCATCAGTGACTCGTTCGATTTGCGGTACTTGGTCAACATTTCCAATTTTGTGCGATGCCCTTCGGTCTAGCTTCGGCGCCTCGAACCTTCTCCAAGGTAATGGTGGTAGTAGCTGCGGCCTTACGCAGCTGCGGCATCAGAGTTCATCCTTATCTGGACGACTGGCTCATTCGCGCAGACTCTCTCCCCGAGGCTTGCAGCACAGTCTCGGTGGTTGTTGCCTTTCTCGAAAGCCTCGGCTGGGTAATCAACCGCGACAAGTGTTGTCTTCAGCCGTCCCAGGAGATCGAATTTTTGGGGGCTCGTTTCGATACAGCCTTAGGTCGGGTCTTTTTGTCAATGCCTCGATTCCTCAAGTTAGCTTCTCAAGTTCACAGTCTCCTAGCACAGGTCTCGCCTCGAGCATGGTGTCAAAGGATTATCAAGTTTGGTTGCCTCTACTACCGGCGGTGAGACTTTGCCTCCGTTGGTGGCTCCGGCCCCGCAATCTCCTTCGAGGGGTTCCCTTGGAGACTCCGCGCTGGTTGTTGGTAACGACAGACGTCAGTCTCTCTGGTTGGGGAGCGCATTGCGGCTCGCACTCAGCGCAGGGGATTTGGTCTCCTCGGGAAGCCAGGTGATCCATCAATCGCCTCGAGACGCGAGCGGTGTGCTTAGCCTTGCGAAAGTTTCAGCCTCTTCTGCGGCGTCAGGCGGTTCGAATTCTGTCCCAACGCTACGACAGTGGCATACCTCAACCGCCAAGGGGGCACGAAATGTCCAAGTGTATCGAAGGAAATGAGTCTTCTCCTTCCGTGGGCGGAGAGGCATCTGCAGGCGATCTCGGCGCAACACATCGCAGGGGTAGACAATGTAAAAGCCAATTTCCTCAGCCGACATGCTCTGGATCCGGGGGAGTGGGCTCTGGCGCCAGAGTCCTTTCAGTCCATTGTTCGACGATGGGGTCTACCGGCAATGGATCTCATGGCTACGACGCAGTATACCAAGGCACCGATCTACTTCAGAGACAACGGGTCGCACGGGATAGATGCACTGTCTCAAGCGTGGCCAACCCATCTCCTTCTGTATGTCTTTCCTCCCTGGTCCATGATCGGCAAGATTCTCCAAAGAGTCAGGGAGCATCGTGGCCCGGTGATCCTGGTGGCACCGGATTGGCCTCGCAGACCGTGGTATGCGGATCTCGTTTGGCTGTCTCGGGCGTCTCCTCTACGCCTGGGGGCATTCCCAGGACTCCTGCTCCAAGGTCCGGTGGAAATGGAAAACCCGGCTCCTTACTCTCTTATGGCCTGGCTCTTGAACGCCGCAGGTTAGTTCAGAAGGGATATTCGTCGAGTGTGGTGGCGACAATGCTTAAGGCATGGCGGTCTTCGACGTCGCTGGCTTACACTCGTGTGTGGCATCTCTTTGACACTTGGTGTTCGCTACGTCACATCTTGCCCTGGCGTTACAACATCCCGGATATTCTTTCCTTTCTGCAGGCCGGTCTAGATAAGGGTCTGGCGCTCGGGACCTTGCACGTGCAGGTTGCCACGCTTACTTGTTTTCGAGGGCCGATAGCGGGGCATGTTCTCGCCTCGCATGTGGACGTTTTGCGTTTTCTTAAAGGGGTTCAGACATTATGGCCCCCGATACGTCCTTTAGTTCCTTCTTGGGATCTCGCTCTCGTTCTCCTTGCCCTTGTTGCTCCTCCCTTTGAGCCCCTGAAGGCATGTTCCCTTAAGGATTTAACGCTAAAGACAGTTTTCCTAGTGGCCATAACCTCGGCACGTCGGATTTCCGAACTTCAGGATCTCTTTTGTCGAGACCCCTATCTCTCGTTTTCTTCGACGGGAGTTTCTCTTCGAACTGTTCCATCCTTTTTACCTAAGGTGCTTACCCTTTTTCCTGTCAACCAGCCTCTTTTCTTGCCTGCCTTTGAAAAAGAGCAGTGTTCCGGTCGCCTTCGTCAATTGTGTGCTGTAGACCTGAAGAGAGTGCTTTATCGGTATCTTAAGATCATGAACGCCTTCCGTAAGACCGATCATCTTTGTGTCCTGTTTGCGGGCCCTCGACGGGGGTCCGCAGCCTCCACATCCACCATTTCTAGATGGTTGCGAGGAGCTATTGAGGCAGCTTATATACTGCAAGGCAAGCAGGTTCCAGCAGGGCTCCGAGCTCACTCCACTCGGGCTCAGGCTTTGTCTTGGGCCGAGCGGTCTCAAGTAGCCCCTCTCGACATTTGCCGGGTGGCGACTTGGTCGTCATTGTCCATGTTTGTCCGTCACTATAGATTGGATGTTCATGCTCGGCAGGAGGGCCAGTTTGGAGCTGCAGTGCTGTCATCGGCATTGACCCCCCCTCGAAAGCAGGTAGCTTGGGTACTGCCCGTTTGTCTGGATTGGTCTAGCAGTATGACTTGGAAGGAGAAATTTCACTTACCGTTAATTTCCTTTCCTGGAATACTGCTAGACCAGTCCAGGACCCACCCTGCTGTCAGTTACGGTGCTGCTAGTGCGGTGAAGCCGCCTGCCTCTGTTCCTTCCTTGTCAGTATGTCTCACCATGGGGTGCCGATGGCTGCATTATCGGTCTTAGCAGCCTTCAGTTCTAGGGATACTTTCAGCTCCCTTGTACATAGTTGAATTAAACGTCCACATGTGTGGTCTTATGGTTAAGTTGCGTTACATGTTTGGGTTCGCTTTATAGACAATACTGAGGGAGACCCCTAGGGGTAGGACCATATCACCAGAGTCCAGCCTATCAGAGCTCTGGTAGAATTCTTTGTCTCCAAGATCTGCTGGCAGGGGGACACAACCCGTTTGTCTGGACTGGTCTAGCAGTATTCCAGGAAAGGAAATTAACGGTAAGTGAAATTTCTCCTTAGTGTAGCTGGGTTTAAAAGAGGTTTGGACAAGTTCCTGGAGGAAATGGTTTATGGACCTTATTAAAGAGTACCTGGGAAATCTACTGCTTATTCCTGGACAAGCATTGTGGAACCTGTGTGCCTCTTTGGGAACATACCAGGTACTTGTGACCTGAGTTTTAGCCATTGTTGGAAACAGGATACTGGTCTTGATGGACCTTGGTCTGACCCAATAAGGCATTTCTTATGTTCTTATGAGGCAATCAGTCAGATTGCCCAGCACTGGTCAAGTCTGCTGGTGGATCTTATGACTTCTGGTGGCAATGCCAAGGTTCCATAATGCTTCAGCTGCAGGAAAGAATTATTTATTTATTTATTTATTTATTTAACAGTATTTCTAAACCGCCTTATCTTAATAATCAAGGTGGTATCACAGCAAGCAATCAGGTAAAGTGTGTGTGTTGTACATGCAGTGAGGATAAAACTTAGTTGTGTGAGGGATGTGTTGGGTGCTTGATTTGTTTGAGCTATTTACAGTGGTGCTAGAATCATATTTTATATATATTCATTTGTTTGGGAGGATTGGAGTGCTGTTATCCATTCTCTTAGGTTATGTGATGTGACCATAGTGCTCTATGAACAGCATGGTTTTCAGTTGTTTTCTGAAGTCTTTGAGGTCTGGAGTTGCCCTTAGATCGTCCGGTAGATTGTTCCATATTGTTGGAGCAGCCATGGAGAGAGCTCTGTCTGTTGTGTCCTTGCGTGTGTGCTTGTACTCATTTGGGGTGCTGACTCGGTTGCGTGTTTGACTTCTTCTGGGACGTGCGCTGGTTTCCGGTTGTATGAGCAGGTGGAGGCTGTTGGCTGATGTGTGTTCTTTTATCTTAAATAGGTTTATGATAGTCTTGTATCTGATGCGAGCAATGATTGGGAGCCAGTGTAAGTCCTTTAGTGTAGGTGTGATGTGCTCCTGCCTTGCGGCTCCGGATATGATTCGAGCTGCAGTGTTTTGTGCCAGCTGTAGTGGTTTGAGAGCTTGTTTTGGTAGTCCGAGGTATATCGGATTGCAGAAGTCCAGTATTGGGGTTATCAGTGCTTGACAGACTGTACGGAAGTGTTCTGGAGCGAGGAGTGGTTTCAGTCTCCTGATGATTCGCATCCTGTAATATGCTTTTTGGATTGTTTTGTCTATGTGTGGTTTGAGGTTGAGTTTACTGTCCAGAGTAACCCCAAGGTATCTCACCTCCGATCTTATCGGTATCGTGGTGCTTTGTATCTTTATGTTTGGTGGGTGTGTGAAGCTTTGGTTTCGAGTGATGATTAAAGCTTCAGTCTTGTTGTAGTTTATAGCTAGATTGTTGTTTTGGCACCACTTCGCCATTTGGGTAAGGCAGTCTGCTATCTTAGAGAAGTCCGGGTTTTCGATTGATATCGGGGAGTATACCATTATATCGTCTGCATATATTGTGTATTGGATGTTGTTCTCTTTCATAATGTTGCATATTGGTTGGATGTAGATGTTAAAAAGGAGTGCTGAGAGTGCGGATCCTTGTGGTACTCCTTGTTGGACGTTTATGGGCCGGGAGGTGTCCTGTCCCACCTTGACCTGTAGCTGTCTTTCTGTTAGGTACGAGTGGAACCATTTTAGAGTGGTACCGTGTATACCAGTGTTCTTCAGTCTCTCCAGGAGTATATTGTGATCAACTGTGTCGAACGCTGAGGAGATGTCGATGAAGATCATTATAATTCCATTCCTGATGTCGTCAATTATTCTTATGATGCTGTCGAAGAGGTAGATCAGGAGAGTTTCGACTCCATGGTTGGGACGAAATCCGTGTTGGTTGTCGTCGAGAGTTCCGTGTTCGTCAATGTGTTCCTGAAGTTGTAGTTGAACCGTCTTTTCGATTATTTTTGCGAGGAAGGGTATGCTGGAGATTGGTCGGTATGCTGCTGGGTCCTTTTTGTCGAGAGAAGTTTTCTTTGTGATTGGTCTTACTGAGGCAAGCTTTAATTGCTGTGGCATGAGTCCTTGAGTGAGTGAGTTGTGTACCATTTTATGAATGTTTGGTATGAGGCTTGCTTTGGTGGCTTTGACCCATGACACTGGGCAAGGGTCTGTAGGAGCAGTGCTTGTGTTGATTGTGGAGATGATGTCTGATATCTGCTCTTTTGAGGGTGAGTGGAATGTGCCCCAGGTTTTGGGGTGGACGTTCGTTCTGTTGGTTCTACTGGGTGTTGTGCGCTCTGTGGAGTGAAATTTGTCTTTGATGTGGTCGGCGAATATCTGTGGATCCACTTGTATTTCTCTTTCTGCTGCTTGCTCTTTTGTCAGGGTTTTTACTATTTCGAAAAGTTCTCTGGGTTTGTTGATGGAAGAATTTATCAGGTTTGTGTGGAATTCTCTCTTTGATTGGTTGATGTGTTCATTGTATTGTTTTTGCTTTGTTAGGTAAAGATGTTGGTCGGAAGTAGTTTTGTTTTTTCTCCATCTCCGTTCAATTTTCCTGAGCTCCCTCTTTTCCTGTCGTATTTTTGCTGAGTACCATTGTTTGTTTTGTCTCTTGTTGTGGTGTTGTTTCTTGGTCCTGTCAATGGATGGTTTGGCGGCGTTAGCTAGGACATTGTTCCAGTTGGAAACTTGTTCCTCCAGGTCCTCTGAGTCAATGTTCAAGTGTTGTATTGTGTCCTGGATGAATTCGTCCTTGTCAAAGGACTTGAATCGTCTTTGTGTGTGTGGGAAGTTCGCTCTTTCGCTTGTCCAGTTTTCTTGTGATTGCAGATTTGTCTCGATTAAGTAATGGTCAGACCATGGTACTGGGGTGATGGTGGGTGTAGAGATTAGGTCTCTTGAAGTTAGGTAGTTTGATGCGAAGATGAGGTCTGGGGATGATCCTAGTCTGTGTGTTGGTGCATTGACTATCTGTGTGAATTGAAGTGATGACATTGCCTGAAGGAAGGCCTCTGCATCTTTTGTATTGGCGGACTTGAGGTTGAAGTCTCCGATTAGTAGTGCTGGTTTGTTGTTTGACGTTATGGCACAGGCTTCTTCGAGTATGAAGGCTAGTTCGTCGGGTGGAGCACGGGGTGCTCTGTAGGTTAGGCAGATTGCAATATTCTTGTTCTTGATGCTAATTGTGTTACACTGCTTTGTATCTGTGAGATTCAGTGTCTTGAACTTGAGTTCTGTTTTTGCTATTATTAGGACTCCTCCTCCACGCTTGTGGATGCGTGGGCAGTTGTATGCTGAGTAGTTGTTCGGTACTAGTTGGTTGAGTAGTACACTGTCGGTAGGGTTGAGCCATGTCTCTGTGATGCATATTATGTCTGGCTGTCGCTCTTCAATGTGGTCTACCAGAGTGTGTATCTTGTTGCAGATGTTTCTCGGAAGGCAAAAATGCTTTAGTTCAGCTGTGGCTACTAAAGGGTCTGCCATAATGTTTTTCCTCGGTGGTTCTTGATAGACAGAATGATTCAGTGTGTGGAAAGTCGCCAGGCACTGGTTGCTTCAGAGTAGCCCAGAAATCCTTGGTTGTGGAGATCTCATGAAATTGTTGGTAGCAGGGCTGGCGCTACTATTAGGCAAACTAGTCATACACCTAATGCACCAGCCCTCCAGGGGTGCCTATTGCTACTATTGTTGCCCCTCAAGGGACATACAGTGGTAGCAATGGCATGAAACAACTCTGCAGCGCTTACCATAAAACTTCTGTCTCCATACAAATAGGAAGTTTGCATCAGGCGTTGAGGGTGGAAACAAAAAGCCTTGCGGCACTGAAGTTTTAAGATAGCTCTGCAAGGCTTGTACCAGGCCATTGCCGTCACTAGGTGCCCAAGAAGGGCAGCAATGGGAGCCAGCCAGCTATGGGGGCACAAGGGATGAGATTTGCTTAGGGTACCTCATCTCTCTGTACCAGTTGGTGGAGAATTTATTACCTCTACGAGGCAAGACTGGTCTGCTGTTCCAGGATCCAATCTGCATGCTGAACACCTTTCAGTTCTCTCTTATGGCCTGACCTTTGAGAAGGCAAAGATTACAGAAAGAGAGGTTACTCTGGCAAGGTGATTGCAACACTATTAAGGATTAGATAGAGGTCTACTTTCTTAGCATATGTCTGGGTGTGGAGAATCTTTGAAGGTTAGTGTCAAGAGCCTGAAGTTAGGTCTTTTTTTGGATTCCTTATTGGACATTCTTGCCTTTTTCCAGGATGGGTTAGAGAAGGGCTTGGCAAGAAATTCTTTGAAATTTCAGTCAGTGGCTATCGCCTGTTTATAGAAGCCAGTTTTAACGGCACCCCATGTTGGCTTTTCTGGAAATGGTTCATTTTTCTTTGAAGAGTGAAGTACCTAGGACCCCCTTATCATCCTGTGGTGCCACCTTAGGATCCTCAATTTGAGTCTTTCAGTTCTGGTCAAGCCACCCTTTGAGCCTCTCTGAAGGATCTTACATTGAAAACAATGTTTTTGGTGGTGATTTGTTCAGCCAGGAGAATTTCAGAGCTTCAGGTGCTATCTTGTCAAGAATGTTTCTTGGTAATATTGGAGGAAAAACTTGTGATTTGGATGGTTCCTTGCTTTTTGCCCAAGGTTGTGATGTAGTTTCATGCCAACCAGTCATCTTCTTGCCTGTGTTTTGAACTTCAGGTGAATTCATGCTCTTGGGGGATCTACATTAGTTGGATGTTTAGCGAGTATTGTGAATTTATTTGAAAAAGACCAATGAAATTCTTTAAATCAGGTCATTGTTTGTTCTTATCGGTGATCCTCATAAAGGGAAAGCTGCTTCAAAGGCTTCTGTGGCTCATTTATTTATTTATTATTTATTTATTCACATTTTCTTATATACCGCGCTATTTTCCATCAGTGCGGTTTACATAGAACATTTTACATACACATTTCAAATGACTTAATTTGTGTTTACAAATAACAGGAATAGGAACTTGGAAAGAAACAGGGGTAATTATTTACATCTGTACAATGCGAATTGATTGGACATTTGCGTAGATTTGCCTAGCTGGATGGTGAGTGATCAGTGGTGCTGTCATCCGGGTAATGTAAGAGGAAGAGGTAATGTTTCATGGCTTTTCTGAACTGGGTTAGATTGGTGATATCACAGATACTGTGTGGAAGGTTGTTCCAGCATTTAGGTGCAGCGAGCTTAAAAGCCCTGTTCGTTGTGCTTTGGCAACACTTGGTCGTTTCTTTTGGGACTACTAGTTTATTGGCGGCATGAGATCTTCTAGATCTATTAGGGGGGGTTATCAGTATGAGATCGGATAAGGAAGATGGGGCGAGTCCGTTTATGATCTTGAAGGTCATTAGTATGGTCTTGAATGTGATCCTGCCTTTTATAGGGAGCCAGTGTAATTGTTTCAGGATGGGTGTCATGTGTTCCCTCATGGCAGCGCCCTGGAGAACTCGTGCTGCTGAGTTCATTGCTAGCTGTAATGGAAGCAAAGTGGATTGTGGTAGACCATGGAGTGTTGCGTTGGCATAGTCGATATGTGGTAAGACCAGAGCTTGATACACTGTCCGGAAGTCATCTGGTTCAAGTAGGGAGCATAGGTGTCTGAGGGATCGGATTTTATGGTATACGGCTCTTGCTACATTGCTTATATGGGTCTTCATGTCTAGTCGCTGGTCAAGTGTGACTCCCAGGTATCTGATGGAGGGTTTGGTCAGAAGTTCTGCATCTTGGACTTTCAAGTAAGGAGGAGTGATGAAATTTGGGTTCCTTGTGATGAAAAGGACTTTGGTTTTCTTATGTTGTATCCGAAGATTTTGCGTTTGGAGCCAGCTGGATACTGCATCGAAACAGTCTGTCAGTGGGGAAAGGTCAGGGTTCTCAGTAGTGAATGACATATATAGGAGAGCATCGTCAGCGTACAACAGACAGTTCACCTTGAAGGACTGGATGATCTCGCAGATAGGTTGCATATATATATATATATATTAAACATGAGTGCAGAGAGAGATGATCCTTGCGGGACCCCTTGACTCTGGTGGAAAGGTTCTGATGTTTCTCCTGATCTTACGTGTTGCCATCTATCGGAGCGATACGACTTGCACCATTTAAGTGCAGAGTCACATATCCCCTTCTCCTGGAGGCGGTGTAGGAGGAGATCATGGCAGACTGAGTCGAACGCGGCTGCGATGTCTAAGAAGATGAGCACATATCCCTGGCGTATGTTATCAATTCCTGTTATTATGGTACTGAAGAGGATGGTGAGGAGAGTCTCCACGCCGTGAGCAGCTCTAAAACCGTGCTGACATGAATCAAGTGGGGCAGAAGCATCAATATGTTCTTGGATTTGTGTTTGAACTTCTTTTTCGATGATTTTCGCCAAGAGTGGGATGCTTGATATCGGCCTACATGAGTCTGGCTTCTTAGGGTCAAGCTTACTGTTCTTTAGTAGTGGCCTGATAGAGGTACGTTTGAGGGATTGGGGAAAGGTCCCATTTGTGAAGGAGCAGTCCATTAGCTTGGATAGAAAAGGGCTGACAGTCTATCGTAGCTCTTTTATCCAGAACACCGGGCAAGGGTTGGTTTGTGCAGTGGTTGTGTTGATTCCGGCGATTATATCTTCAATTTGTCTTTTAGATGGCTTGGAAAAAATGGACAGTGATGCTAGTGATCCTGGTTTGATTGGAGTATTGGGAGCAGTGAACTTATTGGTCTGGCACAGCTTCGTTTCTAAGAGGTCAGCGAAGACTTGAGGATGGATCAGGCTAGGTTTCTCAGGTGCTGGCTCTTTTGTTAGGTTCTTTACCAGGGTGAATAGGTCGTGTGGTTTGTTTAGGGACCGCTTTAGTGTGTCTGTGTGGAATCTTTTTATGCTCTCGGATATTGCTTGGCGGTGTTTTTCCAGTTGCACATTGTATGCTTTTAGATCATCCGTGGAGTGGGTTCTGCGCCAGCGTCTTTCCATTTTTCTTAGGCAGGTTAATGACGCTCTAAGTTCAGCGGAGTACCAGGCTGCAGAGGTTCTTTTCTTAGTTGGATTGTTTGATGGTGGTCACAGAGCAATAGCAGTGAACCTTTCATTCCAGGCAGATACCAACTCATCAGGGTCGATGGATGTCAAGTCGAGGAACGCGTCTTTGTCAAAGGCATGGAACTTACGTGGTGCTGCTTTTGTGGTATTGTTGGACTTATCGGCATTGTTCTGGGGTTTGTTTTGCAGTAATATTTGAAAAATGATTAACCTGTGGTCGGACCAGGGGACTGCAGTGTTGGAGAGTATAGTAGTGTTTGTGTTGCCTGTATTCTGTGGGGCAAAGACAAGGTCCAGTGTACCACCTTTGACATGGGTGGGCTCGTGGATCAGCTGTGTGTATCCTAATTCCTCGAGGGCACTGAGGAAAGCTGAGGCTTGTGCCTCTGGCAAGGATGGTAAATTGAAGTCTCCTATAGCCCAGCTTGGTGTGTTTGGGTGTTGTGAGTTGGATGCGAGATCAATTGTAGTTGCAAGGGAGTCTGGGTCAGTAGATGGGGCCCTGTATATTAGGTTGATGGAGCAGTGTTTGTTGGTAATTGTGATTGCATCTATGGATGGTGTGTTGGTTGCATGGCTCGGGTGGAAATGGAGGTCAGTTTTGGTGATAGCGAGTGCACCTCCACCTCGTTTACCGCTCCTGTGGCATGTGTGTATTGAAAAGTTGTTAGGTAGTAACTGATTGAGGAGGATGTTATCATCATCAGAGAGCCATGTTTCTGTTATGAAGAGTATGTCTAGGCGATGGAGGGAAATCATGTCATGTATGACTGGCCATTTCTTTCGTATAGATCGTGCATTTATGAGGGCACATTTTATATTTTGTGGGTGAGTGATTATTTCTTTTTTAGTTTTCGTGTTGTGTTGCAGTACTATATGTAGTAGGTAGGGTTGACGAGGGTGCGCCTCGCCATTGGATGAGTGGTGGGGTGTGCTTGCCCCCCTCCTCCTGTAGTTTTGAAGGATGGGTATTTGGTTGTGGCTTGTGGAAAATCCTTCGGTATTACCCAGCCAGCAGGCTACGAAGTATAGTGTTACTATGTAAAGTCATGAGAGGGCCATGTTGTGTCGCTGCTATGTATTAGTAGGGTCCCTACCTTTCTGCGTTAGCCTTTCTGCGTTAGCTTAATTGTGGGCTAGGGGTTAGGTAATGTAAGTTGATTGCCAGGCTGGCAATATGGGATGCAGTGATACAGCAATGCAGTGTTAAAGAAAGGTCAACGCATCTTTGATAGTAGACTGGCTAATCTACTGAAGAGGGCTTTAAACTAGATTTGTTGGGGATGGATGAAGAAAGCCCCCAGGTAAGTGAAAGCCCCCAGGTAGGTGATACATTAAATACCTTTATGGAAATGGGTAACAGGGGTAACATATGGAAAGCAGTGTGTATTAATGCCCGTAGCATGGGAAATAAGATCCCTGAAGTTGAAGCTTTGGTGGGAGTGGCTGACTTGGATTTAGTGGCAGTTACAGAAACATGGTTCACAGAAAACCATGACTGGGATGTAACTATACCTGGCTATACTTTATTCAGAAAGGACAGGGTAGGAAGAAGGGGAGGAGGAGTGGCACTATATGTAAAAACTACTATTAAAGCTTTGGAATTACAGAGCTTAAAAGGGAGAGAGGAGGCATTGTGGGTTAAACTAGAAAGAGGGAAAGAGAAATCTATTTGCATTGGTGTGATATACAGACCTCCCTCACAAGAGGAAGAGGTGGACAGAGAGTTAATTGAAGACATACGCAGCATTGCTAGGAAAGGGGAAGTGCTACTGCTAGGAGATTTCAATATGCCAGATGTTGATTGGCACATTCCTGCTGCAGTATCATCTAGAAGTAAGGAGATCCTGGATTCTCTACAGGGAGAACTATTCAGGCAATTGGTAACAGACCCCACACGTGAAAGGGTCATACTGGACTTGGTGCTTACCAATGGTGAAAGTGTTTCTGATGTTGTAGTGGGAGATCATTTTGCATCCAGTGATCACCAGATGGTGTGGTTCAGTATTAGGACTAGGGCTGTTAGAATCCATTCCAAGGTGAAGATCTTAGACTTTAGGAAGACTAACTTTGCGAAGATGGGCCAATACCTCAGGGAGTCGTTAGTGGGATGGGAACAGCTGGGGGATGTAGAAAAGCAGTGGGCAAAACTGAAAGGGGGTATTTTAAAGGCAACCAACCTTTTTGTTAAAATGGTAAATAAAGGCAAAAAGAACAGGAGACCGCTATGGTTTTCTAAGGAAGTAGCTGAAAAAGTGAAGAAAAAGAGGGAGGCCTTCATGAAATACAAGAGATCACAGAGAGAGGAAGACAGGCATCTGTATTTGGAAAAACTTAGAGAAGCTAGCAAAGTAGTCAAGAAGGCAAAGATTCAAAAGGAGGAGGAAATAGCCAATGCAATAAAAAGGGGGGATAAGACATTTTTCAGATATATTAGTGAGAAGAGGAAGGGCAAAAGTGGTATTGTCAGACTCAAGGGTGCAGGGGGGGAATATGTAGAAGCTGATAAGGATAAAGCAGAATTGCTTAACAAATATTTTTGTTCTGTGTTCACAGATGAAGAACCAGGAGCAGGACCTCAGAAAACACCCACAAATAAGAACAGAAGCGAGGGACATCTTGAACAATTTTCAGAAGACTGTGTTCGTGAGAAACTAGCTCAACTTAAAGTAGACAAAGCGATGGGACCGGATGGGATACACCCTAGAATACTGAGGGAACTTGGGGACATTCTAGCAACTCCACTGACTGACCTTTTCAATGCCTCGTTGGAGTCGGGAGTGGTGCCAAAGGACTGGAGAGAGGCTCATGTGGTGCCTTTACACAAAAGCGGAAGTAAGGATGTGGTTGAAAACTACAGGCCGGTTAGTTTAACTTCAGTGGTGAGTAAATTATTGGAAACGCTGCTGAAAGAGAAAATAGTGAGGTTTCTGGAGTCCGGCGGATTACAGGATCCGAGGCAGCATGGATTCACCAGAGGCAGGTCTTGTCAGACAAATCTGATTGATTTCTTTGACTGGGTGACCAGGGAGTTGGACCGAGGGAGAGCTCTAGATGTGGTGTATTTAGATTTCAGTAAAGCCTTTGACACTGTTCCTCACAGGCGACTTATAAACAAACTGAGCACCCTAGGGATGGACCCTAAAGTTACTGCTTGGGTTAGAAATTGGTTGGGTGGGGAGAGTGAGCCTGCTGCTTGAGGGAGCTGCCGCTTGTGCCATTCTAGCGGAGCTGTGCAGTGTGAGGTCTGGTGCTACGGAACATCGGGCAGGCATCTTGGAGGACGATCCCAGGGCTGGAGGACCCCCCCTACCTGCTGCATAAAGCCCAGAGGTACCTGTACTCGAGTGGAGAGTGAGCCTGCTGCTTGAGGGAGCTGCCGCTTGTGCCATTCTAGCGGAGCTGTGCAGTGTGAGGTCTGGTGCTACGGAACATCGGGCAGGCATCTTGGAGGACGATCCCAGGGCTGGAGGACCCCCCCTACCTGCTGCATAAAGCACAGAGGTTCCTACACGCGGGGAAGTGACTTTAAAAGACATATGGGCTGCTATTCAGAATATAGATTGTCGATTAACTTCTACTGTATCTTCATTATGTAAATTTTCACAAAATGTTGTATGTAAATTGGAAAGTGTAGATCAGCAACTGGGTATGTTATCTAATTCTGTTGCACTTGTTGATTCCCAACTTAAGTCTGCTCGAGAAACTGATATTGCTTTAATTCGTGATTCCTCTTTGTTATCGTATCGCGTAGAAGCGTTGGAGAACCAATATAGGGTGTGTAACCTTCGGTTTCTTAATTTTCCTATTACCCATTTGCTATCTTCAAAAATATTGCTTGAGAAATACTTTTCTGAGGTGCTTCACCTACAAGATAATGTGGAAACCAGCCATATGTATTACTTGCAGCGGGGCCCTGGTCTGACACCACTGGGAGATGGAGGCTCTGTGCCTTCCCCCGGTTCTGTAGGCCAGGACCTCACAGCTTTCCTGGAGGATTCAAAAGACATCATTTCCAAGCGCTCCACCCTTGTGGTGCAGTTTGGTTCTGAGTCCATAAAATTGCAAGTTTTAAGGGCGTACTTTAGATATAAGGAGGCCCTTTTTTGTGGTTTTAAAGTCCAGGTCTTTCCAGACGTTGGCCGTCATACTCAATTACGTCGTAAACAGTTTCTGAATTTAAAAACCAGAGTTGTGACATTGGGAGCTAATTTCTTTTTAAAATTTCCATGTCGATGTATTATAACTCTCGAGGGGCAAACTTATGTATTTACTGAGGTTTTATCCTTATCTAATTTTTTGAATGAAAAGGAAAATGCGGGGAAATAGTGAGAGGGGATGGATTAATTATATTAGCTCCCTATTGTGGAGTATTAACTCCTGATTTCCTTAATTATATTATTTCTGTATTCTATGAGCCGGCTTCTCTCTCATGATGTGTTACTTGTTATGTGATTTATAATTATTCTATGGATTACTTTTGTTGTATTATTCATTTCTTAATGATTGTGTTGTATTCAAGAAAATCTTCTAAATAAAAGTTTAAAAAAAAAAAAAAAGAAATTGGTTGGGTGGGAGGCGACAAAGAGTACAAGTAAATGGAGCTCACTCTGAGGAGAAGGATGTTACCAGTGGTGTGCCCCAGGGATCTGCCCTTGGTCCGATTCTTTTTAACATCTTTGTTAGTGATATAGCGGAAGGGCTGTCGGGTAAGGTTTGCCTCTTTGCGGATGATACCAAAATCTGCAATAGAGTAGACACCCAGGAAGGTGTAGATAACATGAGGAGGGATCTAGCTAAGCTTGAAGAATGGTCTAGAATTTGGCAGCTGGGATTTAATGTTAAAAAATGTAAGGTCATGCATTTGGGCTGCAGCAATCCAAGGGAGCAATACAGTATAGGAGGTGAAGTACTTTTGTCCACTAAAGAAGAGCGGGACCTAGGCGTGGTTGTGTCTGATGATCTTAAAGTAGCTAAACAGGTAGAAAAGGCGACGGCAAAAGCTAGAAGGATGCTTCGGTGCATACGGAGAGGAATGGCTAGCAGAAAAAAGGAGGTTATAATGCCTCTGTATAAGTCTTTGGTGCGACCTCATTTGGAGTATGGTGTGCAATTCTGGAGACCGCACCTTCAAAAGGATGTGAACAGGATGGAGTCGGTGCAGAGGGTTGCTACTAAAATGATTAATGGGCTTCATAATAAAGCATATGAGGACAGACTTAAGGATCTTAATATGTACACCTTAGAGGAAAGGCGGGATAGAGGTGATATGATTGAGATGTTTAAATACCTCCGTGACATAAATGTTCAGGGAGAGAGCCTCTTTCAATTGAAAGCAAGTTCTGCTACGAGGGGACATGGGATGAGGGTGAAGGGAGATAGATTCAGGAGTGATATGCGGAAATATTTCTTTACGGAAAGAGTAGTGGATCCGTGGAATAGTCTCCCAGTGGAGGTGGCATGGGACCAACACAGAGGATCCCTAAAGGTAAAAAGTGGACTGTTGTAGTTGTTGATATGGAAGGACAGACTAGATAGGCCATGTGGTCCTTTTCTGTCATCATGTTTCTATGTTTCTATTACCAAAGGTTAGCTTCTGCAAATTTTGGGGACTTTCTGTGAAGCAGACATCGCTCCGCCCTTCTTGTGGTAAATGATGGGTCAAATTTTAGATAACAACTAATGTCAGCACTATTGCATGAACTTTCCGAGAATCAGAGACCTTAGGTCAACAAGTAACTGGAAATCAAATAAGCGTGAGAAATCAGCAGAATTTAGAAAGAAATTATAACTGTAACTAATCAGCTCGTGCTTGATGAAAGAATTGTAGCGACCCCTGCTGTCGCTTTGTGATTAAGAACATGGCCTTGTAACTTCCACTTTTTATATGACTTTTGCAAAGCATCAGCAGAAAAATGATCCTGTAAGAAGATTTTATTCCAGACCTGTAATTTTGTAACAATTTTTAATTAACATCGGATGATGATCTTAACTATGTCAGCGATGGGACCGGATGGGATACACCCTAGAATACTGAGGGAACTTGGGGACGTTCAGCAACTCCACTGACTGACCTTTTCAATGCCTCGTTGGAGTCGGGAGTGGTGCCAAAGGACTGGAGAGAGGCTCATGTGGTGCCTTAGTGGTCTTCATTATAAAGCATATGAGGACAGACTGAAGGATTTTAATATGTACACCTTAGAGGAAAGGCGGGATAGAGGTGATATGATTGAGATGTTTAAATATCTCCGTGGCATAAATGTTCAGGGAGAGAGCCTCTTTCAATTGAAAGCAAGGGAGATAGATTCAGGAGTGATATGCGGAAATATTTCTTTACGGAAAGAGTAGTGGATCCGTGGAATAGTCTCCCAGTGGAGGTGGTAGAGATGAGGACAGTAACTGAATTCAAAAAAGCATGGGACCAACACAGAGGATCTCTAAAGGTAAAAAGTGGACTGTTGTAGTTGTTATGGAAGGACAGACTAGATAGGCCTTGTGGTCTTTTTCTGTCATCATGTTTCTAAGTAGCTGGTGATGTACGGAATATACTAGGAGTAGGGCACTAATATAGGCAATACCATGAATATATGCAATAATATAGACAATACCATGAGTACATGCACTATCTGGAATATAGGTGAAGCAGGAATATATGCAGTGTAGTAATACAAGCAGTGTCGTAATATGAGTGGAAAGTACGGAATTTATTAGTGGCAATGTACGGAATATACTAGAAGTACAGGCAGAAATATAGACAATACCGTGAATACATGCAATAATCCAGACAGTACCATGAAAACATGCAATAATATAGACAATACCATAAGTACATGCACTATCCGGAAATATAGGTGAAGCATGAATACAGGCAGTGTAGTAATACAATCAGTATCGTAGTATAAGTGGCAAGTCATGAACAGGCAAGTGGTATGTAAGTAAGGTCTCACGGAAGCTGCTCTATAGGTGGTTCTTGGCATTGCAGGTTACAGCAGCAAGCTAAATACAGCTATATCAGCGCGGGTTACATGGCGAACGTTTCGTGTGTATTTGTATGAGGTATCATGGCAGATATGTTCAGCGTTGTGGGGAGACACTAACGAGATAAGTAGTGATTTACAGTACCTGCGTTCATGTCGAGGATTGCAGCTTATTCCTGGGTCATTGTGATGGTTCTTAGCTGGTATTTGGCCACTGCCTAAGGGCCACGCCAAAGGGCCCTCAGGCGCGGGCCCGCAGAGCGCAGGCACGCTTGTTGAAGCCGGCTTCTTATGCTGGCTCTGCTGCACCTCCCACTGCCCCGATTGGGCAGGAGCCTCCGGGCGGGAGAATCAAGCTCCTCTCTCCCTCGGGCGCTCAACCCTGATTGGGGAGCTGCTGGACAAAGGCTGCTTCGGCACACTTCGGCATTGAATTGAGGAGGTGATAGCATTGGCATACGTTGCACAGGATCACAGAATCCTTGTGGGGCTGAGAGCCCATTCGACACATGGGCTCAGGTATCTTCCTAGGCGGAACATGACTTAGTTCCTCCACAGGAGATTTGTAAAGCAGCAATATGGTCCACTCTGTATTCTTTTGCCAAGCAGTACAAATTGGATATGCAGCACAGCAGGATGTAGATTTTGCTGCTAGGGTTTTGTAGGTAGAATCAGATGAGACCCATCCAGATTAGTACTTCTGGAGTACTTTCCATGTGTCTGGAGGGACAAAAAGGTAAGAGAAATTTAGTTTTTACTTGCTAATTTTCTTTCCTTGAGTCCCTCTAGATCAGACCAGAACCTGCCCATACTGATGGTATCCAGGATTTTTCAGATGTCATGTTGTCAACTGTTGAGCCCTCCTGACTCTGGGCCTGCTAGTTTCTGGAGTTGTGCCCAGAAGGTATGTTTGTTTTTCTTTGATTTATTGGCCCCTTTGTTTGCGGAGGGAATTGTATAGCTATTGCTTTGTGACAGAAATACTGGCTGGATGTGGACTGCACAGGACCCTATATAAGGCAATATCATCAAAACAGTATTTCTCAGTCTCCATTTGCTGGTAGGAGAGCATAAGCCTCCACCCCTTGATTGGTCTGTAGGGACTTGAGGAAGTAAAATGAGCAGGTAAGAACTAATTTCTCCTTTTTCCATTGGGCGGCAGTCACGGCCAGCAGTTTCTTAGCAGAATTCACCATATTAACTTCTCAACTATGACCTTTTCTTGCCCTGATATTTAAGTGCAGGTTTTTGTTGGTGTTTGATTAGAAGTTATATATTTCCCTTAATCAGCTGGTGTTGACAATAACAATACTAATTGGCATGCAAAGAATAATATTTTCCATACAGATGTGTGCTGTGAAGTGGGTTAATGTAAAAACAGCTGTCTGTGATTGTAGACAGAATAGAAAAAAACCCTTTTGCAATGTGGTCTTAGAGGGTACTGTCTCCAGATGTGTTAGGTTTGTGTACACCTTGACAAGAATGAACCTTGTTAATGAGCCTCTCAAATTTGCTTCTAGTGCTTATCTAAACACTTTCATTGTGCCAAAGAGCTGCTTCCTGGAGTTCTTAAGGTGTGGTCTAACAGTCCTAGCCCACTTTTGTCCCATGGAGCAGCTGGAAACTCGGTGATTCCCTTTCTTTTTTTGTGTTTCTTATATTACAGATATTGGAGTTGCTTCGAAAATCTGTAGATTCGTCAGCTGTTGATGAGATGGGGGACTACCTCTTACACTTCAGTAAGCAGTGTAAGCAAGGACTGGCTTACCGATTTCTGGCTGCACAAAAATCTGCCTATCCAGTTTTGCTTTCAGCCTGGAAACTCACTCTGGGAGACCAAGACCTCATGCTGAAAGTTCTTCATGCCATGTCTTCCTTGACAGATGGCCAACCAGACCTTTTAGAGCCTGTGGGACAGCAACTGCTGGTCAGAACCTTGGAAGAAAATGTCAACAATGCTGATATGACTTTAATTGGCATTCGACTTGTCAGGCATGTTTGCCTAAAGCATGAACAGAATCGCCAGGACCTAGTGAAAGCTGGGATCCTTCCGCTGCTGACGGGAGCAGTGGTAAGGCATGGGATAGATGCTGACATAGTCAGAGAGACCTGTTTGGCTCTGAAGATCATGACCTTTGATGATGACCTTCGTGTGCCTTTTGGTCATGCCCATGACCATGCTAAGATGATAGTTCTGGAAAATAATGGGTTAAAGGTGATAATAGAGGCTGCCAAAGGTATGTTTAGGGAAAATGTGAACCATAGTTCTGTTTTGCATATTCTTACCTTAACGATTTATCCTTAAAGATGCTAATTTTCAGTTTAAAAGTAAGAAAAAAGCGGTCCTGAGAGAGGACTATGAAATATATGGGAAGAATTCGTGATTCTGGCCTCAGTGTTGGTGTGATAGTGTCAGTTTGCCAGTGTGTGATGAAACTTATTTTGAAGAATACAAGGGAATTCCTTTGAGGGAGAAAGATTAATCTCCAGGAACAAGCAGGAATGAGTCTTCACATATGGGTACGTCGGTACCGACGGCGTCCGCGCGGGAACGCTTCCCAGCGTCCAATCAGAAAGCTTTTGGAAGCATCCCACCTCGCCTGTGTGCTGCCTTCCCGCCTTCCCAACTGCCTCTCCTCAGTTTTTGTTTTTCCGCGGAGCCGGCAGGATGTCCTCCTGTCACCGCAGAAAATTCTTCTTTTATTTTTTAGTTTTCTTGTGGTCGTGGCTGCCTTTCCTGACGCCACCGGTACCGCCGGTGTTTCTTTTTTCTTTTTTCTTTTCTTGTAAAATTTTTCCTTTTTAAGGAATATTTTTTCTTCCTTAGTGTCTCATGGTTTTTCAGGCCTTCTAGGCCTCTCCATTTCCTTCATGGAACCGCCAGCCACTTTCCCCAAGAAATGTACAAACTGTGGTGGTACAACTTTATTTTTAGACACTCACAATTGGTCCTGCTTGGGACCACTTTCCTTCGGAGCCCTCCGGCAATAGTATTGTGAGAAGAAGTTTTCAACATCGAGTTCCCCTCGACACGCGGTCCCCCTCCAACTTCGGGGCACCGACCATATCTTCTTTTCCACAGGATCAGGTAACCCAAAAACAGTCTGTTAAGACTAGCCAGTCCTCGAGCGGCAGTTCTCATGCACAGCATAGAGATGCCTCCGGCCTTGTCCTCGAGAATCCACTGGCTCCAAAACCCCGGTGGGAGTCTTCGGCCTCCAAAACCTGTGTGGGGTTTCAGATTGTTCCTGAGGTTCACCCCTCACAGAACATACCTGAGCCATGCCCGGTGGTTGCATCCGCTTCGAGCGGTACCGATACCCCGGCATCGGCACTGGTGTTGGATGAAACATTCCTCACCAAGGATCGTCGTCTGGCGTCCTCGGTACCTACGGGCCCGGTGGATACGCTTCAGACTGACTTTCCAGTATCGGTATCGATACTAGTACCGACATCAGTACCCTCCAGATGTGCATCGATAGACTCGCTTCCTTCGATGCCGAGTCTGGAATCGATCTCCAGTCTGGAGGACTGGGTACCGACTCGCCTTGGTACCAACTCCCATTTCTCTAACTCCCGTCGGTACCGAAGGCTCGGTTCCGATACTTAGGATCTGCAACTCTCGGTTCCTCCGATACCGTTAGAGTTGCCACTGGCTGGCCTTCATCCACCGGGATCAGATACGGTACCGAAGTCGGTACCGATATCCACTTTACCTTTGTCGGTACCTTCCATGCTTCTCTCGTCAGGCTCGCTTCCCTCGATGCCGAGTTTGGAATCGATCCCTAGCATGGACGACCTGTTACCGACTGTCGCTGGTCCTGACCTGCAGTACCAGCGACCACCATCTACGGATCCCATACTACACCATTCAGGATCTTCTATTCCTATATACTTAGATAGATCCCTCGGTGCCAACGCTAGTTCTTCATCAGATCTAGCCTATCCAAGGGAAGTTCCCTCTGGGGATCCTTCTTTCCAGACTTTCCTCCTGGATATGGCAAAATCATTTGCCATTCCTATTCCTGGACAAGATCCTACACATGGGAATACAGATTACCTCTCTGTTCCTAGCAAAGCAAAGGAGAACATAATGCTTCCTTTGCATCATTCTTTGCAGGATCTCCTTCTACGAATGTGGGCAACTCCTTTAAAGGTACCCCCACCTTCTAGAGCAACTGATCTTCTATATCAGGTGCCCCCCTCTCCAGGGTTTCAAAAGACTCAACTGCCTCATCATTCCATTGTGGTAGAATCAGCAATGAGGCGAGTGAAGAGTAATAAAAAGCACTTTTCTTGTCCGCCAGACCATGAGTCTAAGACACTAGATGCCTTTGGACGTCAAACCTTCCAGACATCCATGCTTTCAGCAAGAATTCTCTCATATATTTTTTATATGGGTCTATCTCTTGAGGAGGTCACAAAGCAATTACATCTTTTGACTCCTTTTCTTCAAGAGCCCAGATGTACAGACTATTCCTCACTGGTTAGTCATATTCAAAATATCTCTAGGTTTCTTACTCGTGCTACCCTAGACTCCTTTGAATCTGTTAGCAGGACTTCTGCTATAGCTATAGGGGCACGACGTAGAGCCTGGCTTCAAGCCTCCGACTTGGACAAATGGGCACAAGAAAGACTGGGAAATACTCCTTGCACTGGAGAAAATCTCTTCAACAAGGAGTCTTTACTTCAGGTTACTCAGTTATCCACTGACTTTCCTTTTTCCAGAGGCTGTTCTACGCCACCTTCTTTCCCAGTGGGTAGGAAATGTCCTACCAAACTTTCTTCCCCTAGGGGGAGAAGGTTTTACCCATCATCTGCCCATCATTCAGATGTTCCCAAACAGGGGAAACATCGCCCTGGTCTGAAGAATCCACAACCTCAACAGGGTCAACAAACCCAGCAGTCGCAGGGTTTCAAATAGATCATTGTCCCTTTTGGTTGGGGGTTAGGATAGCAGTCTGCTTCTTTTCACTTGAAGTATCTGCACTAATTTTCATCCTAACCTACCTAGATATCTCTTCATGAGACATCTTTCTCTAACTAAGAGTCTTTATGATGATCATGCCCATAACACAAGTACACTACCAAAAAACTGCCTCCAGTTTTGCAACTGATTCCTATAGATTTTGGGGTGCTGAATCCAGGAAAAATAGCCAAAATGTTCCATCACGTCACATTTTCTTGCAAAATTAGATTTCTTACCCATATAAGGAATGTTCACATAATTTCTTTTTAGCCGACTGCAGTTTATTTTCTTGGCCCAAAATAGAGGTTGTAATGGTTAACTAACTAGAAACACTCCCTCATGATATTTTAGAGTGTTTTGTATTCATTTTATACATTAACAGGACAATTGGGAGGCGGGGGGCTAAATCCAGTACTCGCGCTGGCGCATGTTCTTTCCTGTTCGCCTCGCCTCGTTCGCTCGCTCAAACACGGTGGTTGCGACATGAACGTTCCTATCAAATTTCAGTTTCTTGCAAGTTCATTATTACCTTTTGTTTGCTCAGTCGTAATCCAGCTTTATTCCGAAGTGGTTCACTACAGTTGTAGTTTGCAGTGCTGTCTATTTGTGATGGCTCACAGAGCCAGAGGTTGCGTCAACTCTCCGGACAGTTTTTGTTTTATTTGTGGGGAATATACCGTGAAAAAGCGGCAGAGGAACATTTCTGCATTTATTAAAAAAGTATATTTCGCCTATTTCGGTTTGAAGTTAGGCGATCAAGACAAACCGTGGGCTCCTCACAAAGTGTGCAAGACATGTGAGGAAGATCTACGCTTATGGATGAAAGGTAAAAAACAAGCATTTCGTTTCGGAATACCTATGATGTGGCGTGAACAAAGAGACCACAGCAGTGACTGCTATTTTTGCTCTTGCATTGTGAAGGGATACAACTTAAAAAAATAAGAACGTAATAAGTTACCCCAACCTTCCCTCAGCAATTAGGCCTATGCCTCATAGCAACGAAGTACCTGTGCCTGAACCACCAAAATCTTTGGATCATATTTGTGTGGACGGTTCTGATCATGATGAGACTCATCAGATGGCTTTTCCCGATGAGTCCAGTACTTCCGAGTTTGAAACTGAACCAGATCCGAAACCTGAACTTTTCTCTCAAGCTGAATTGAATGATTTAGTCCGGGATTTAGGACTCCCAAAAGATGCTGCCCAACTGCTAGGTTCTCGGCTTAAACAGAAAAATCTATTGTCACCAGGAACAACTTTTTATTGGTACCGCAACCGCGAGACACAATTTTTGAAGTATTTCAGCAAAGAGGAAGATTTGGTATTTTGCAACGATATATACGGAGTAATGGAAAAGTTTAAACTCAAGTATGATCCTGCTGAATGGCGGCTGTTCATTGATTCGTCAAAAGACAGCATAAAAGGTGTTCTTCTTCATAATGGCAACACATTCGCTTCAGTTCCTATTGCTCACTCTGTTATTCTCCAAGAAAAATACGAGAATTTGGCCCCGATTCTTCAGAAGATTTGTTATGATGAGCATAAGTGGATGATTTGTGGAGACTTTAAAATTCTATCCATGCTATTAGGGCAGCAATCCGGTTTCACCAAATATCCCTGCTTCCTTTGCTTGTGGGATAGCCGGGCCTGTGACCTACACTGGGGGAAAAAAGACTGGCCAATTCGGGAGTATTTGTGACCCGGTGAGAAAAATGTTCTTCATGAGAGCTTGGTACCTCGTGATAAAATTCTATTACCACCTCTCCACATTAAGTTGGGTCTCATTAAGCAATTCAAGTCCCTTCCAAAAGATGGTGAGTGCTTTCGGTACCTTTGCTCAAAGTTCCCCCGACTTTCTGAAGCAAAGCTAAAGGAAGGAGTGTTTGTTGGCCCTGATATAAGGAAACTCATTTCAGATGGAGCATTCACTGAAACGATGTCTGAGAAGGAAAAAGAAGCCTGGGATTCCTTCAAGGATGTTGTTCTCAAATTCTTGGGGAACAGGCGGGATGAGAACTATAAGGATATTGTTGCCAGGATGCTCAATGCCTTCAAAGAACAAGGCTGTAACATGAGCCTGAAAGTCCATTTCTTGCACTCCCATGTGAACTACTTTCCCGAAAACTTGGGGGCGTACAGTGAAGAACAAGGTGAAAGGTTTCACCAGGACATCAAGGACGCAGAGAGAAGGTACCAAGGAAGATGGAACACCACTATGATGGCTGATTTCTGCTGGTTGCTGCTGCGGGAAACCCCAGATGAAAAATACGCCAAGCAGCGCACCAAGAGAAGCATTGGGGGAAGAAGAAACGGGCCCACCAGGAGATTGATTGACCCAAGAATGACTTTAAAAACTAAACTGTGTTGACAAATATCGTGTTTTTACTAAACTTTGAAATAAAAATTTGCTAGTTATTACCACAGTGTCGGATCTCATTTATTAGAATTTTATTTTCACACCATCGGGTGTTTGTCTTCATGTATTGCAATGGTGCGGTTTGCTTTTTCTATTCTTACATACATACCTGTACAACATTTTTTGCACATTTCTTTGCTTTGCTTTGTGTCTAACCTCGCTCTTACATGCTCAATGTTTGTGCACATGTATGTGGCTGTTTTAAGTGCAGACAATTTTGCTACCATCACAGTGTGTTTTGTTGACATTACTCTCTTCTTATGTGCTGCCTTGTTACAATTTTCTTTATTCTTATTTGAATAACTACTAAACAATTAGTTTAAAGAATTCATCCAAGAAACTTTTATCTCGATCGCACTCAATCTGAAACGTTCACCTCAAACTGCTAACCCAATGTAGCAAAAAATCTGTACGTGATGGAGCAAATTGGTTACCAGATTTGGATTCAGCGCACCAAAAAACGTAAAAATCAATCGAAACATTAGAGGCAGTTTAAAAAAAAAATTTTTTAGTGTACTTGTGTAATCAATAGATTTTCCTCTTCCTCTTGGAGGAAAGAGAGGTAGCAACTATCAATAGACAGTTGTTTCCCTGTACTGGCATGTATCATCTCATCTGTCCGAGACCTCCTCCATAGTCTGTCTCTTGCAACTCTGTCTTGCCTCCCTCTTACTACAACATTTGCTTTGTAAGAGTGGCTCTTTAAACGGGTAGGCCCCTATGGTCCTCTACCTGTTCTACCGGGGGATTCTCCCTTCTGGAGTTGTCTCCCCCCCTTGTTACCTTACAGCAGCTCATCAGACAATAGGAAGTCCTACCATGTCTGTTTTCTTTTTTCCAGTCTAAAAAAGGAAGAGGGAAAATAACTTTTCTATGCTGCCCTGGTAGTTGCTGCAGAAACAGCAATTCCTAGTGGTTAAGCCACTGATTTTGTTTCACTACAGAACCAGGGATTCCCCTCCACTAGCAATCCTCTTCGCCTCAGTGCTAAGTCCCAAACAGGTTATCAACCTCCTTTGGGAAACCCTATTATCACAGTCTGGTTGGTTAACTTCTATTCTTCGCCCCCTTGTCCTTGGCAGAATAGTTGGTTACCTGCTGGCTTTTCACAGCCAGTTTTTCTTCCAACCAACCTGCAGCATGCTCTCTGCATCTCTACAGAGTAGCTTTGCACTATGGGCCTTGCTAGAGAGCATTAGTATCTTGCCTAGCAGATAACCCCAGATGGTTAGGGGGGGTTCCCCCAGTCCTATCCATGTCTGGCAGGTATTCCCTACCCTTACCATCTCATCTTAAATCTCTTTTGAGGCATACGCCTCAGGCCTTTCATTACGTGAAAAACTTAGAGGGCCAAATCCCTAGCTTGGCCCATATCTCCTTGGGTCTTCTCGTCAGAGGTAAATTTCTTCAATGGCAGCTAGAGGACGCCTAATACCCTTCTTGCCCTCATAGGCGGGTCATAAGGGTATCTTCCTCCAGAGGCGTCCTCTCTCCATTCTCCATACTACAATTCTGGAGATACCTGGACTTCCTGTCTGCAGACTGAAGTTATCCTCTGCCATTTTCACGTAGGCCATCCTGGTTATTCAAGAGCTCAAATTCTGCAGGGAATTCAGACTTGTTCTTCTCAGGGAGACCTCTCCTCTGACTCTGCCAGTCATAACCAGGAAAAGAGGATTCTCTATGTATCTATTCAAGCAGGTATCAACCTTCTTGCTGTCAGATAAATCTTTCTCTCTCCCTATATCCCTAGGGGGGATGAGGTTTTATGGACATCTCTCCACCCTTATACCTGGAGACATGTGTCTATATGCCTGCCTATTCATATAGGTATATATAGATATATATATATAGATACATATATATATATATACTTATCTATATCTATCGCTGTATCTTTTGCCCATACATATCTCTTATAGTTATATGCCTATATACCCTCTAGGTGTATATATATATAGTTATATATATATATATAGTTATAATGAGATATATTTTTAGATAGATCTATATCCATCTACTTATCTATCTGTCTGTCGGGTTCAGATATCCCTACATTCCTATATAAGCCTGACAGATGGACACTACCTCTATCAATGCTGTACCAGCATTCTTAGAGGGCTACAGCTATAACCACTTCCTGTGGTAATTAACAAATGTTTTCCTTACCATAACTTTTCAGGTTAGGTACTCCTGAAGCACTCCATGTACCTTTTTTCTTTCCTAATTGTCCCCATTTAGGAAAGACATTGCGGTGCTTCAGTTACTCTAAAGCTTAGTGCTCCTGAGTCTGTCCTTACTTTCTTATCAGATACAAGGGTCTCCATACCCTTTCTCCCCTACATGGACTGATTCCAACCCCAGTCCAGTTAGGTTAGACTCATTTTTTTCTCTTGGTCCAAGATTTGTACTGTTTTTGGACCAAAACAGCTTAAGCTTTCTTTCATAGTACTTCTGCGTCTCCGCTGAAGCTCTACCTCTTATACTACCCCAGTTTTTCCCCTGGGGCTATTTCTCACCCTGAAGGGTTCTGACCTCCACTTGTTTTTGTTCTACTTTATTACCTCTACTTCTCTGTGAGGTACCCCTTGAGCACATTCACTGGCTCTTCTAACAGATCCATATGTAGCTCAGTGGACTTGTGCAATGCCAACAAGGGAGGCCCAGATCACAATATTATACTACTAAATGCCCTCTGTAAAGGGTCTTCCCCTTCTGAAGCCCTGTTCTAGCCAGCTGTTCCACAGCTCCTTTTCTGTATTCAACTCCTACCCTCCATCCCCAGGATGCTTGAGGTCCTGAGGAATAGCATGGCTCGTTCTAGACTTGCAACATGCTAGGACTCCCTCTGGGCATCTGAGCTTGGGAGTCCCCATATGTGAAGACTCATTCCTGCTTGTTCCTGGAGATAGCACAGTTACTTACCTGTAACAGGTGATCTCTGGGAACAGCAGGAATAAGTCTTCACAACCCACCCACCTCCCCTAGGAGTTGCTTTTTCTCTATCTCTATCTTTCCCTTCCTTGCTCTCTCTCTCTTTGTCTCAGCTTTAAAACTTAACTGAGGAGAGGCAGTTGGGAAGGCGGGAAGGCAGCACGCAGGCGTGGTGGGATGCTTCCAAAAGCTTTTTGATTGGACGCTGGGAAGCGTTCCTGCGCGGACTCCATCGGTACCGACGTACCCATATGTGAAGACTTATTCCTGCTGTTCCCAGAGATCACCTGTTACAGGTAAGTAACTGTGCTTTATTAGTAGTAGTAGTAATCATTTGTATAGCGCAACAAGGCATGCACAGCACTGTACATATAGACATAAGACACAGTCCCTACTCATCAGAGCTTACAATCTAATTAAGACAAAACACGTAGTGAAAATGGGGACTAGAGTATGGTGATACACATAAATAGTGGACAAGAGAGTGAGGATTATCAGGATCCAAAAGATGTTTGTGTAGCCTATAGCTTATTTGTAGAGAATAGATTGACATTTGATTATGGTATAAGCACAGACTCTACCTATCTGTGTACCAGGACAGGTTAGTAATAACTGTGTTTGATTTCTTGTGAGTACGCACAACTAGAGAATTTTTAAAAATGTGTGTATACTAAGTCTTGCAGCCATTAAGGTACAGTGGATGAACAGAGAATACTTTAAAGGTCAAAATCTTTCTATTTTTGGCTTACCTTGCTGCTGTTTAAATTTAATACATGTTTTTATAGTCCATGCCATCCCCTATACAGGGAACTGACCTCGGTACCATGAAACGCCTGGAGTCAGAAAACTTACCATTTGAAGTATGTTTGGAGTTTTTAGTAGCCAGAGAAATGATGGGCACAGTTCCATCTGTTTCACTGTGTAAACATTTGTGTGATGAACCCTCGTTTTAATTAATTTATTTATTTAGCTAAGCTTATATACCGCCCAGTCTAATAATCATGGCTGTTTACAGAGAAATAAGTGAATCAGTGTGGCTTTACATAGAACAAATAGATAAATGAGGGAGGGTAAAAACATAGGAGTGACTAGAAGTTAAGCATCACAAATTCAGTGATATTTGATTTACAAATCATATTTAGGCAATCCATGCCTGTGCAGTCTCGTTAACCGCAAAGTAGTTGGTGAAACGTTTTTAATTTCTTTCGAAATTTCTTGAAGGTCACTGATGCCACGTAGAGCAGGGGAGATTGTATTCAACAAAGTGGGGGCAAAGAGGGAGAATGCTCTTCCAATTCATCCTGCTATAGACCAGTCCAGACAAGAGGGTTCAGTCCCCCCTGCCAGCAGATGTTGGAGACAGAGAGTGCCAGAAGCTTCAACAAGCAGACTCTGGCATATAGAGAGGCTCCCCTAGGTGTCACCCTCAATATTTCATTGTCTCCAGCAAATGATGGATGTCTGTTTCTTTACTCCTGGCAGCCTGCCATTCTAAGGGGCTAAGGATCTCTGCCAGTGGAGCTCGGATCCTAATAGGGTGGAGGTCTTCGGAGTGCACAAGAGGTGTGGTCCTGAAATTTCCCACTGACTGCTCAGCCTAGGGCAGTCAGGGAGCTCCTGGTCAGGAGGATCAGTTCGGCTTTTCCTGAGGGTGAAGAATTTTGTCTTACCGGTTCAGCACATGGCAGTAAGGAGATCTTGTAACGGAGAGCAGCATCCCTTATTTTTTATTTTCAAACTATAAATTTAAATGGTTCCATAGCTTGAAGGAGCCTGTCACCTCACCTGCCTTCCCCTGCTTCCCCCCTCTGCGGCTGAGCTGCTTGAGTGGGTCTGCTAGGTCTTCTGTGCACGTCTTCCCGCCATTTTCTCGGCGCTCTGAGTGACCGCAGCCATGCTGTGCACAATGCAGCGGTCATTTTGAATCAGCCCTGTTTTCCGCGTCACGCCAGTCAGCCGTTTCAGCGCACATTAATCAAAGCCATTAGTTGTGTTTTCACAGTGGTTTTGCTACCATGCCATCCTCAGTAAATGGATGCTTCGCCTGCGGTAAGAAGCACCGCATCCTCTCAGACCAGCTATGTGCCACATGTGTTGCTAACCCGGGGGAGTCTTCCCTGAAGGACAAAACATCTCTTTACTGCTGCACAAGGGAGAGCCGGCAAGATGCATCAGCTCTCTCCATCTCAGCTGCCAGGGACTTATCTCTTCTCTCTCTCTTGGAGGATGCCCCTCCCCCTCTTTTGCGCCTGCAGCAGCCCAGTGCAGGTGGAATGGATCAAGATTCGGCCCAATTTATGTCCCTGATCAGACAGGCTTGAAACCTTTGGGCATCCACATCTTCTTCTCAAGTAGCCCTCAAAGCAGGCACCCCTTCAGGCCCACGGCTGCAGCAGCACGCAGGGCACAAAAGCATGCTTCACATGTGCCCCCGCTCAGGAGAATCCACACAACCTCCGAAAAGAAATCTCCTGGGCTTCACCGGACAACACAAAGAAACAGGATCATCACTCCATCGAGGATAGCCCTCTATCTTCAGATCGTGAAGACGAGGAATGGTCTCCCTCAGATGGATCAAGAGGAGACTTGGGACGTCCGATTGTTCCGTAAGGAGAAACTTTCGACATTGATTACATAGGTGATGGACACATTGCGCCTCTTGGAGTCTCAAGGGCAGGAGACAGCGCAAACTTTGTTTCAGGCAGATCCTATCCTACGATTCTCCAGGACCAAGCAGGAAGTCAGTCCTCACTTATGGGTGACGTCGGCGCCGACGGAGCCCTCGCGGAGCAATTTTCCCCAGCTTTCAAAGAAAGCCTTTGGGAATTGCAGCGCGCATGCGCGGTCGTCTTCCCGCCCGAGGGTGCCATCTTAGCCAGTCTTCTTTTTTCCGCGGAGCCCTGCAGACGTCCCCGTCTTGTCCCCGCGAAAAAGTTGATTTTCCTCTTTATTTTATACTTTTTTCTTTCGGTTCGACGCCGATCGTTTTCCCGCCCGGACTCGCGACGCCGGTCTCGAGTCCTCTAGCGTTTTTTCGGTTTTTCTGACTTAGTCAGCTTTCATTTTCGTTTTCCCTGGCAGCCCGGTCCTTTGACCTCGCAGGGGCCCTTTTTCCCCCGATGGCTGCCAGTGGCTTTAAGCGGTGTGGTCGGTGTGACCGAAATATGTCACTAACCGACACACACGACTTTTGCCTCCGCTGCTTGGGCCCGGATCATGAGGAACTGATCTGTGGGCCCTGCAGCAAACTGTCCTCGAAGGCGTTGAGAAGTCGGCGGCATCAGCGCGAGAGAATCTTCGCTGACCCCAGCCGTACCCGGACCTCGTCGGAGGCCTCCGTGTCCAAGGGCTCCAGCTCGGACCGTCGCCGGAGCTCCTCCGACCGGGGTTCTCCCTCTGGGGACCATCGTCGGAAGGAAAAACCCGCGAGGGCGGCGTCGGTGGACGCTCCTGGCTCCGCGAGGGCCAGGTCGCATAGCCCCGACAGCCGCCCCAGGTCCTTGGAGAAGGAACATCTCCCGAAGCGACCTCGCCTGGAGTCGGAGATGCCTGCCCGGGTAAGTCCTGTAGTCCTTCTGGACTCGCCTCCGCGACAGCCGACGTCGGGCCCGACGCCGTCGGGGCCCGAGTCGGGGGCTGCTGGGTCACCTGAGCTCGGACTCAGGTTGACGGCCTTGGAGAACAGACTGTCTGCCTTCATGGACCAGCAGCGGGCACTGCTCGCTGGCCTCGCTGGCGCCGCTGCCCCGACCGCCGGGACGTCGACGTCCAAGTCGACCCCGGAGACCGAGCCGATCCTCAAGTCAATGAGAACTCGAGTCGATCCTCGGTCGAGGTCACCCTCGGCCTCCCGTTCGGGACCGAGGTCGCCGACGCCGACTCCCTCGACGTCGGGGCGGCTGGCGCCGCACCCTGCCCGGGCCGACCCCACCGAGTCCTCGTCGGAGTCGGTCTGGGAGTCTGAGGAGGAAGAGTCACCTGATTCTTTCCGGACTCGGTGTGTCCCATCGGACTCACCGGGGTCCGAGCCTCGGAAGCAGTCCCCCCCGGAGGATGCCCGGTTCTCGGACTTCGTTAGGGATATGGCCAAGGCTTTGGCCTTCCCTGCGGATCCCGAGGAGGAGCCTCGAGCCGAAGAGCTCGACGCCCTCCAGTATGACTCTCCCGCGAGGGAGCACTTTACTGTGCCGGTTCCTCCTATGCTGGAACGACTACTCTTCCGCATGTGGGAGAGTCCGGCCTCCTCGCCGGTCCTGAGCAAGCGGGTCGATTCTATCTATCGGGTCCGCAAGAGCCCTGGCTTTCAGAAGGCACAGCTGCCACACCATTCCATGGTAGTGGAATCGGCCATGCATCGTCTTAAGAGCCAGAAGATGCACTCCTCGGTGCCTCCTGGAAGGGAGGCCCGTAACCTGGATGGCCTTGGCAAGAAGTGCTTCCAGGGCTCTATGCTCACATGTCGTGTCCAGACTTACCAGCTCTACATGGGCATGTATCTCCGGGATCTGGCTAAAGAGCTAGCCGGATTCTCCGCTGGTCTCTCCGAGGAGCCCTTGCGGAGGTTCCTAGCCTTGTCCACGGGCATTCGGGAATGCTCAAAGTTCATGTCCCGAGCAGCCTATGATGGCTTTGAGGCCTCGGCTAGAGTGGCCGCAGCCGGCATCGGTGCCCGCCGACAGGCTTGGCTTCAGTCGTCGGATCTTGAGCCCTGGGTACAGGACAAGTTGGTCGATGTCCCCTGCCGAGGCGAAAACCTCTTTGGCAAGCCCATGGCGGAAAAGGCTGCACAAATTGAGACTGAGACTCTCACCAGGACCAGGCTTTCTAGGAAGACCTCCGCCCCTTCCCAGAAAAAGAAGGGCTCGGGAAAAAAGTCCTTTTACCCGAGGAAGGCGGCTGCCTACAAACAGTACCCCCATTATCAGGCCCCTGCAGCTCCCCAACAGGGCCAGCAGGCCAAGGGACGGGGTAACGGGTCCCGTAGGCAGCAAGCCCCCAAGCCTGCACCACCAGCCCCTGCTCAGCAGGGTGGGGGTTTTTGACTCGCTCAGCATAGCCTCTCCCCCCCCGCTGGTTCCTCCCAGCACCGGAGGCCGGCTGGTTCACTTCGGCCACAGGTGGTCCAGCATCACCGCAGATGCCTGGGTACTTCAGGTCGTGCGAGAAGGCTACCTTCTCCACTTCCATCAGGTCCCTCCCTCCTATTTTCCGGGAGAACCTTCGCGCCCCCCTCTGCACAGGGAGTTGCTCCTTCAGGAGTTAGCAGGTCTTCTGCAGGAACAGGCGGTGGAACCGGTGCCCCACCACCTGAGAGGTCAAGGCTTTTATTCAAGGTATTTTCTGATACCAAAGAGAACAGGGGGCCTCAGACCCATCCTGGACTTGCGCAACCTCAACAAGTTCCTTGTGCGGGAGAAGTTCAAAATGCTTACCCTTGGAATCCTTCTGCCCTACCTCCAGCAGGGAGATTGGCTATGCTCCTTGGATCTAAAGGATGCCTACACGCACATCCTCATCCACCCAAGCCACCGCCAATACCTAAGGTTTGTGGTGGCAGGAAATCATTACCAGTACAGAGTACTGCCCTTTGGCCTATCCTCCGCACCGCGAGTCTTCACAAAATGTCTCGCGGTCGTGGCGGCCCATCTCCGGCTTCACGGCCTCTATGTCTTTCCGTACCTCGACGACTGGCTCATCAGAGCAGCGTCCGCTCAGGAGGTCGCCAACGCCACGCGCCGCACGGTGACTCTGCTGCAGCACTTGGGCTTTGTCATAAACTTCGCAAAGTCCACTTTGCTCCCCTCACAGGATCTCGAGTTCATCGGCGCAAGGCTGCACACTCCTCGGGCACGAGCGTACCTACCGCTCGACAGGGCGCAACGGCTCATGGACCTAGCCGACCGCTTTCGCAGCCAGCCCCTGGTCTCCGCCAGGCGCTTCCTGAGACTGCTCGGCCATATGGCTTCCACCGTCCATGTGACCCCCAATGCCCGCCTGAACATGCGGTCTGCTCAATGGTGTCTCCGCCAGCAGTGGCGACAAGCCACAGGCGGCCTGGCGGACCTGGTGCGTGTCTCCGAGCCGCTGCTCTCGTCTCTCCGGTGGTGGCTCCGGCAGCCGAACCTGATATTCGGAATGCCTTTCCAGTCACCTCAGCCGACCCGGGTGCTGACCACCGATGCATCCCTCCTGGGCTGGGGAGCGCATTGCCAAGAGGCACGTACTCAGGGCCTCTGGACCATGTGGGAGTCTGCTCAGCAGATCAACTTCCTGGAGCTCAGGGCGATCCGCCTAGCTCTCAAGGCCTTCTCCCACCTGACTTCCCAACAGTCCGTCCTTGTCCAGACGGACAATCAAGTTGCCATGTTCTACGTGAACAAGCAGGGGGGCACGGGCTCCTTCCTCCTCTGCCGGGAGGCACAGAAGCTCTGCTCTTGGGCCGTCAGTCACGGCATTCTCCTCAAGGCGGTTTATCTCCCGGGCCAAGAAAATTGCCTTGCAGACAAGCTCAGCAGGGTCCTCCAGCCGCACGAGTGGCGTCTGGATCCCTTGGTAGTTCAGAAGCTCTTCCTCAAGTGGGGTCTCCCCACGGTGGATCTCTTTGCCAGTCCTCACAACCGGCAGCTTCCTCGCTTCTGCTCTCGTCAGCCACACCCCCTTCGGGTGGCGGCGGACGCCTTTCTGATCTCGTGGTCGGGGAGCCTTCTGTACGCTTTCCCTCCCATCCCGCTGGTCTCTCGGACTCTTTTCAAGGTTCTCCGAGACAAAGCCTTCATGATCCTGGTGGCCCCTCGCTGGCCCAGGCAGCCGTGGTTTCCGCTCCTGCTGCAACTGGCGGTGGAGGATCCAATCCCTCTGGGGGTACAACCGGATCTCCTCACTCAGGATCAGGGGTCCCTTCTGCACCCCAACCTCAGGTCTCTCAACCTCATGGCCTGGCTGCTGAGAGGGTAGTCCTTGCTCCCCTTCTCCTGCCGGCGGAGGTGGAGGAGGTCGTCTTAGCTTCGCGACGGCCTTCTACCTGCAAATGCTACGCCCTTAAATGGCGTCGCTTTGCAGTCTGGTGTACCCAACAGTCTCAGGATCCCTTCTCCTGCCCGGTGTCGGTGATCTTGCAGTACTTGCTGCACCTCTCTAATCTGGGACTTAAGTCCAACTCCATCAAAGTTCACCTCAGTGCTCTTTCAGCACATCATGTGCCAGTGGACGGCAGACCTCTCTCCAATGACCCTCTCGTAGCGAGGTTTCTCCGAGGTCTCCTTCTACTTAAACCACCTCTGCGCCCGCCAGCGCCTGACTGGGACCTGAATGTGGTTTTGCAGCGGATCACCTGTCCGCCTTTTGAACCTATGGCTACCTGTTCTCTCCGTTTTCTGTCTTGGAAAACACTGTTCTTGATAGCCCTCACTTCCACTAGGCGCGTAAGTGAATTGCAGGCCCTCGTGTCTGATCCCCCTTACACTCGGTTCTACAGGAATAGGGTAGTCCTACGGACTCACCCAAAATTTCTGCCTAAAGTGGTCTCCCCTTTTCACATCAATCAGGAGGTGGTACTTCCAACCTTCTTTCCCAGACCACACTCCAGCCGAGCTGAAACGGTCCTCCATACCCTGGACTGTAGAAGGGCATTGAACTTCTACCTTGACCGTACGCGGGAGCACCGTAAAGCTGCTCAGCTTTTTGTGTCTTTTGACCCCAATAAATTGGGGCTCCCGGTCTCCAAGCGTACTCTGTCCATCTGGGTTGCGGACTGTATCTCTTGGGCTTATGGGGCAGCCGGACTCTCCTTAGAAAGTCGAGTCACGGCTCATTGCGTTCGGGCAAAGGCCACGTCAGTGGCTTACCTCCGCTCTGTTCCGCTGGCAGACATCTGCCGGGCCGCTACTTGGTCTTCGAGCCAGACTTTTGCGGTCCATTACTGTCTCGAGAGGGAGTCCCGTAGGGACAGTGCTTTCGGACAGGCAGTCCTCCGTAATCTCTTTGAGGTCTGAGCAACTCCTACCCTCCATCCCGGATGTGGGCTACCGGTGGGTGATAATTCAGCGAAGATTCTATCCTTCTGTGCTGCTGAGCTAGAGGGAGCTCATTTTTGTGCTTAGGGTCTCCGGTAGCCTTGAGCTTGGGAGTCCCATAAGTGAGGACTGACTTCCTGCTTGGTCCTGGAGAAAGCGTAGTTACTCACCTGTAACAGGTGTTCTCCAGGAGCAGCAGGAATCAGTCCTCACTACCCTCCCTCCTCCCCTTGGAGTTGCAATCGTCTGCTTATGTTCTTTTTTTGCAAATTTTTATGCTGTCTTTTTTAGCTATGTCATCTGACTGGCTAAGATGGCACCCTCGGGCGGGAAGACGACCGCGCATGCGCGCTGCAATTCCCAAAGGCTTTCTTTGAAAGCTGGGGAAATTGCTCCGCGAGGGCTCCGTCGGCGCCGACGTCACCCATAAGTGAGGACTGATTCCTGCTGCTCCTGGAGAACACCTGTTACAGGTGAGTAACTACGCTGTATTAGGAAATCTTCAAAGGCATTCCTGTTTCCTCAAGAGCCTACAGCAGATGGTGGCTCTTGAGTGAAGCTCACCTGATGTGTCCCTTTGTACTGTTTGACGTTTGGACCAGCTATATCTCTGGTCCTCTGAGGGCTGCGATACCTGGCTCACATATCTGGCAGTCGATGCAGTGGTGACGGCGGTCACTAAGCATACTACGATCCCCGTGGAAGGCAATGCAGCTCTGCGGCATCAGCAGGATCGAAAGGTGGAGGGGCTGCTCAAAACGGCCTTCTCCTCCTCCCTCGCACTTCAAACTTCCGTCTGTGGCATTTTAGCAGCGCGGGCACTCCTTGGATTTAGTTGCTGCCAGAGAACCCTACTTCCACACGTCTGAGTCTGTGTTAGCATTCTTGGCGATGTCCTCTATGATCTGCTCCATGTCGTGGCTTGGTCCGTAGCAGCTGTCACGTTAGCTTGCCGCTGGCTCTGGCTTCGACACTGGTCCGCAAATTCTGCATCAAAGGCATGGCTCGCTAAGCTTCCGTTCAAGGGCAAGCTCCTGTTTGGCAAGGACTTGGAAAAACTGGTTAAGGACCTCAGAAGTCAAACCCCAGCGCTTTTTGGAGGATAGATGAAAGACGGCTAATCCTCTTCCTGGGTGCATTTCCAAGATTCTCGGCATTACCAACTGGGTCGGTATTCAAGGCCTTCATCCTCCAGGGCCATCCCTAGGTCGCAGCCTTTTCAGGGGGTATGCCGGACAAGGGACTCCTTCTCTGCCCCCTCGAAGTTTGCTGGTTCTAGTCGCTTCTCCCGCTGACACTCCTCTGGCCCACTCTGGGACGCCTCTGGTGGAGGGAGGGGGGCTGGATGGTCCTGTTTGCCCACGAGTGTGAAAAGATCACCACCGATCAATGGGTCCTCAGTATTGTCCACTATGGTTTGTTCTAGAATGCGCCCGTCCTATACAAGGTACCTTCATAGTTTCCCCTTGTGGCTCAGGTCCAAAGCAGGAAGCCATACAATCCACTCTCTGCCGCTTGTTGGACCTTCAGGCCATTTGTCCAGTGCCTCTACCAGAGACCACTGCCATCTACTACTCCATCTACTTTTGTTATTTCAAAGGATGGCTCCTTTCAACCCATTCTGGACCTCAAGGCCGTCGATTGCTCACTCAGTGTCACACACTTTCAAATGGAGACTCTTCTTTCAATGATTCAAGCGGTGCAAAAAGGGGAATTCTTGGCATCCCTCAATCTCACGGAGGCTTACTTTCATATTCCCATCTGTGAGGATCAGCAGCGCTTTCTCCGTTTCAGGGTGCTAGGATGCCACTTTCAGTTTTGTGCCTTGCCATTCGGTCTCACTGTTGTGCCCTTTTTGGGGCAGGCCCTCCTTTACCTGGATTCTTAGGCTTACCTGGCCCTTCTAACAGGAAGGAAAAAAACAAGACACATACAGAGAAAATCAGTTATATTAATTCCAGAGCTCTAGAAGGAAGATCGTCATGGGGTGCAAATCAGGGCTCCTCCTCCAACTACCTTCGAAAATCTTCCGCCAGAGATCTGCCTTTTATTAAGAAGTGTCAGCTGACATAGTTAAGATCATCATCCGATGTTAATTAAAAATTGTTACAAAATTACAGGTCTGGAATAAAATCTTCTTACAGGATCATTTTTCTGCTGATGCTTTGCAAAAGTCATATAAAAAGTGGAAGTTACAAGGCCATGTTCTTAATCACAAAGCGACAGCAGGGGTCGCTACAATTCTTTCATCAAGCACGAGCTGATTAGTTACAGTTATAATTTCTTTCTAAATTCTGCTGATTTCTCACGCTTATTTGATTTCCAGTTACTTGTTGACCTAAGGTCTCTGATTCTCGGAAAGGTCATGCAATAGTGCTGACATTAGTTGTTATCTAAAATTTGACCCATCATTTACCACAAGAAGGGCGGAGCGATGTCTGCTTCACAAAGTCCCCAAAATTTGCAGAAGCTAACCTTTGGTAATAGAAACATAGAAACATGATGACAGAAAAGGACCACATGGCCTATCTAGTCTGTCCTTCCATATCAACAACTACAACAGTCCACTTTTTACCTTTAGGGATCCTCTGTGTTGGTCCCATGCTTTTTTGAATTCAGTTACTGTCCTCATCTCTACCACCTCCACTGGGAGACTATTCCACGGATCCACTACTCTTTCCGTAAAGAAATATTTCCATATCACTCCTGAATCTATCTCCCTTCACCCTCATCCCATGTCCCCTCGTAGCAGAACTTGCTTTCAATTGAAAGAGGCTCTCTCCCTGAACATTTATGCCACGGAGGTATTTAAACATCTCAATCATATCACCTCTATTCCGCCTTTCCTCTAAGGTGTACATATTAAGATCCTTCAGTCTGTCCTCATATGCTTTATAATGAAGACCACTAAGGCACCACATGAGCCTCTCTCCAGTCCTTTGGCACCACTCCCGACTCCAACGAGGCATTGAAAAGGTCAGTCAGTGGAGTTGCTGAACGTCCCCAAGTTCCCTCAGTATTCTAGGGTGTATCCCATCCGGTCCCATCGCTTTGTCTACTTTACATTGAGCTAGTTTCTCACGAACACAGTCTTCTGAAAATTGTTCAAGATGTCCCTCGCTTCTGTTCCTATTTGTGGGTGTTTTCTGAGGTCCTGCTCCTGGTTCTTCATCTGTGAACACAGAACAAAAATATTTGTTAAGCAATTCCGCTTTATCCTTATCAGCTTCTACATATTCCCCCCCTACACCCTTGAGTCTGACAATACCACTTTTGCCCTTCCTCTTCTCACTAATATATCTGAAAAATGTCTTATCCCCCCATTTTATTGCATTGGCTATTTCCTCCTCCTTTTGAATCTTTGCCTTCTTGACTACTTTGCTAGCTTCTCTAAGTTTTTCCAAATACAGATGCCTGTCTTCCTCTCTCTGTGATCTCTTGTATTTCATGAAGGCCTCCCTCTTTTTCTTCACTTTTTCAGCTACTTCCTTAGAAAACCATAGCGGTCTCCTTTTCCTTTTGCCTTTATTTACCATTTTAACAAAAAGGTTGGTTGCCCTTAAAATATCCCCTTTCAGTTTTGCCCACTGTTTTTTTACATCCCCCAGCTGTTCCCATCCCACTAACGACTCCCTGAGGTATTAGCCCATCTTCGCAAAGTTAGTCTTCCTAAAGTCTAAGATCCTCACCTTGGAATGGATTCTAACAGCCCTAGTCCTAATACTGAACCACACCATCTGGTGATCACTGGATGCAAAATGATCTCCCACTACAACATCAGAAACACTTTCACCATTGGTAAGCACTAAGTCCAGTATGGTCCCTTCACGTGTGGGGTCTGTTACCAATTGCCTGAATAGTTCTCCCTGTAGAGAATCCAGGATCTCCTTACTTCTAGATGATACTGCAACAGGAATGTGCCAATCAACATCTGGCATATTGAAATCTCCTATCAGTAGCACTTCCCCTTTCCTAGCAATGCTGCGTATGTCTTCAATTAACTCTCTGTCCACCTCTTCCTCTTGTGAGGGAGGTCTGTATATCACACCACTGCAAATAGATTTCTCTTTCCCTCTTTCTAGTTTAAACCACAATGCCTCCTCTCTCCCTTTTAAGCTCTGTAATTCCAAAGCTTTAATAGTAGTTTTTACATATAGTGCCACTCCTCTTCCCCTTCTTCCTACCCTGTCCTTTCTGAATAAAGTATAGCCAGGTATAGTTACATCCCAGTCATGGTTTTCTGTGAACCATGTTTCTGTAACTGCCACTAAATCAAAGTCAGCCACTCCCACCAAAGCTTCAACATCAGGGATCTTATTTCCCATGCTACAGGCATTTATACACACTGCTTTCCTTATGTTACCCCTGTTACCCATTTCCATAAAGGTATTTAATGTATCACCTACCTGGGGACTTTCACTTACCTGGGGGCTTTCTTCACCTATCCCCAACGAATCTAGTTTAAAGCCCTCTTCAGTAGATTAGCCAGTCTACTACCGAAGATGCGTTGACCTTTCTTGGACAGATGGATGCCATCTCTGCTCTGCAACCCTTGGAACAGCATCCCATGGTCTAGGAAACCAAAACGCTCTCGATGACACCATCCACGCAGCCATGCATTCATCTCCAGGATGCGAGCCTCTCTGCCTTGGCCTTTACCCTCAACAGGGAGGATTGAAGAGAACACCACCTGTGCACCTATCTGCTTCACCCTCTGTCCCAGAGCCATGAAGTCACTTTTGATACGTTCCGAGGTATACCTGGCAGTATCATTTGTTCCAACATGGATTAGCAACATTGGGTAATAGTCAGTGTGCTTGATGAGTCTCGGCAAACTCTCCATAACTACTTGGATTTTGGCACCAGGCAGACAGCATACCTCTCTGGACATCAAGTCTGGTCGGCAGATGGACACCTCAGTACCCCTCAGAAAAGAGTCTCCAACCACCACTACCCTTTGTTTCCTTCTGGTCACTGATTCTGCAACTTTGGGGTACTTTAACTCTGGTTCTTCCCTTTCCAGGGATGCTTTCACCTCCTCCACTTTCAGGGCTGCATAATGGTTCTTCAATTCAAGGGCTGGAGAAGTTGGATTGGTGATTTTGCAGGCCCTGTTGACTTGTGTCCAACCATCGACATTCTGTTGGCACCCATCTTCTCCTGTGCTGGAGAGCTTGGTTGCTGCAAGAAGCATCTCATCAATGTACTTCTCACTGTCTTGAATGCTCCTCAGCCTCGCCACCTCCTCTCTGAGTTCCTCCACTTGTTTCCTCAGAGCTTCAGCATGCAGGCACCCTGCACATGGAACTGGTCCTTCAACTGGCATTAGGACTTCTGTCTGGACCGAGGCAGAAGCTGTAACGGGGGCAACAGCTTTAGCAATACGATTTTTCCCAGCCTTTGTTCTGTTCGTGGAGCTTAGGTATCTGTTAAAGCAAAAGAGAGAGATCTACCAAGTACCAGCCGGTTTCGCAGCTGTCCTTTCAGAGAAAAAGCAGTTAAATCTCTTTAATTATATTCAAAATGTGCTGGTCCAATTCTCTGTGATTTGTTAAAGGGGGAGGTGCCCTATAAAGCAAGACTGCTCACTAGGGGTGGGCTGTAGCTCAATAGTAGCTGTGTACACAATTTGTTAGTTAATCTCTTTTGCAATAACTGTCAGCAGTTTTTACAGGGACAGAAGCTTCTATCTAAAAATGTATGTTTCGCAGTTCAGCCTTGCATTACAATAAGCATATATTTTTACCTGGTTAGGGGTATATGGCTATAGCCACCTTCACAGCCACCTTCACAGCCCTGTTTCTCCGTCATTATCTGTGCCTTCATTACTGTCTGTATCTATATCAAGAGTGCCATAAATAGGGTCATCACTATCCATATCAAAATCAAGATTGCCATAGATCGGATGATTTATATTAGTGTAAGTTACCTTATCACACAAAAGCTCATCAGTCTCTGCTATAGTCTCTAACCTTGTTTGGGGGCCTTGGCCAATCCTTCCTTTCTCACACTCATGATAGCACCATGTACCTTCTCCAAGGTCATGGTAGTGGTAGCAGCAGCTCTGCGCAAGCAGGGTATCCGCATACATCTGTATCTGGACGACTGGCTCATCAGGGCAAAGTCGTATCTGGAGGCTCTAGCAGCCGTCTCCCAAGTTGTGGCTTTCCTCAGTGTCTAGGCTGGGCAGTCAATCACTCCAAGAGCTGTCCGAGTCCTTCCAGGTCCTTGGAGTTCCTGGGGGCCCACTTCGACACCCGCCTTGGGCAGGTCTTCCTCTGAGTATTGACTCCAGAGACTCTCAAGCCTACTCCAAGCCTTCCGCCTTCAGGTTCGGCTCCAGCTGTGGGACTATCTTCAAGTTTTGGGGGCCATGGCGGTGAGATCGATGTCATCCCTTGGACATGGGCCCACATGTGACCCCTGCAATGGGTCCTTCTATCTTGCTGGTAGCCAGCAATGCAGGACTACAAGGTGCGTTTTCCTCTTCCCAGAATGGTCTGCTCCAGTATCAACTGGTAACTCTGCCCTCGCAACCTCCGGTGGGGGGGTTCTGCTTGAGGCACTGCAATGAAGCCTGGTCACAACGAACGCCAGCCTCTCAGGCCGGGGAGTGCATTGTGGCGATCAGATGGCCCAGGGCTCCTGGTCTCGGCAGGAAGTCCACTGGATGATCAACCAGCTCGAGGCACAAGCAGTCCTCCTTGCTCTGCAGGCCTTTCTTCCACTACTCCGCCATCACTCAGTCCGCGTCCTCTGTGACAGTGCCACCACAGTGGCCTAGCTCAACCAACAGGGTTGCATAAACATCCCAGGAGTCACCAGGGAAATGGCGTTACTCTTCCCTTGGGCCAAGCGGCACCTGCAGTCTGTCTCAGCCCAACACATTGCCGGGGTAGACAACATTCAAGATGACTTTCCCAGTCAGCATACCCTGAACTCCAGCGAGTGGGAACTCCATCCGATGGCCTTCCAGCGTATCCTGAGTTTTTGGAGGGGTCTTTGGCTCTCAGGGGGATAGACGCATTGGCCAGTGGTCTCGCTGCTATACCTTTTTCCACCGTGGCCACTGATCAGGAGGTGTCTCCATTGCATCGAGACTTGCCCTGGTCTGGTGTTCCTGGTAGCACCCAACTGACCCAGGTGCCCATGATATGCAGACCTTGTTTGGCTGCAAGTGATCTTATCCCTGCCTCTGGGCTCTCACCATGGTTTCCTGAGACAGGGCCCAGTCCTAATGGATGACCCGACTCCTTACTCGCTTACGGCTTGGCCCTTGAGAGGCAGCATCTAGTCTGCACAGGCTATTCGCTTAAGGTGGTTCAGACGCTGCTTAAAGCACGCCACCCATCCACATCATTGGTTTACGCTTCCATATGGCGCTTGTTTGAATCGTGGTGCATTCGCCAACAGTGTTCGCCAGCAGTGTTCGCCTTGGCGAGTGTGGGTTCCAGAAATCCTAGCATTTCTACAGGACGGGTTCGATAAGGGTCTTGCTCTCAACTCTCCAAGTACAAGTAGTGGCCCTCACCTGCTTCAAGGGCCCTATTGCGGGGCGTTCACTTGTGTCTCACACATTCATCAGTTGTTTCCTTCATGGGGTCCACACACTATGGCCTCTTCTACATCCACTTGTTCCCACTTGGGACCTTCCCTCGTGCTCCAGAGCCTCATGAAGGCTCCCTTTGAGCCTTTCCAGAATGCCACTCTCGGGGATCGCTTCTTAAAGACGATCTTCCTGGTTGCTATCACATCAGCCAAGCATGTGTCAGAACTACAGGCACTCTCCTGTTGAGAGCCCTTTCTCTTGTTCACTTCCAAAGGGGGTTCGCTTCGTGTTATGCCTTCCTTGCCCAAGATGCTTTCGCCCTTTCATGTGAATCAGACCATTTCCTTACCCTCCTTTCCAAGGGAATGGGGCTCCAAATCTCCATGGAATTTTTCAGGCAGTCTGTCTGGAAAGTTCTTCATTGCTACCTTAAGGTCATGGCTTCCTTTCGGAAATCAGATTGCCTGTTTGTAGTAGTTGCTGAGCCGCTTAAAGGCCTGGCGGTGTCCAAAGCTATGATTGCACGCTGGATCAAGCGTGCCATCAAATCCCTTACATCCTGCATAAGTCCAACCATGTGGGACTTCATGCGCATTCATCGCGGGCCCAGACAGCTTCTTGGGTGGAATGGTTGCACATCTCACACATTGACATTTGTCAGGCAGCCACTACCACCTCGACCTCCAGGCTTGGGCCACGGCGCATTTTGGGGCCAGTGTGGTAAGAGCGGCTGTTTCTCCCAACCTAGTGGGGATTTTATTTATTTATTTATTTTATTTAACTTTCTTATACACCGCGCTTTTCTGCATCAGTGCGGTTTACATCAAACACAACTGTCCAGGGCAGAAGGTCTGCACTGGATTTACAATATAACGTGGGGACTTATAACAGGGTACAAAAAATAGGGTAACTATATACATATATATACAGGTATATTACAGCATATGTTCAATAATAACTTGGTTGTGTCATATTGGCTCATCCGTGTAATGGTTGATGTTGGGGTGAAGGTGGTGCTACTTGTCTGGGGGATCCGGGTCCAGCGGGTTCGATTTCAATCTAACGTGGTCGTTACTCGTGGGTCGTTTATGTGGGTCACTGGGCGTGATTCGCTGTGGAGAGTGATCCTGATCATTGTAGTACTGTATGAATAGATGATGTTTAAGTGCCTTTCTAAATTGGGAGATAACCGAGATAGCCCTGATGGCGAGGGGTAGGGCATTCCAGAAGGTAGGTGCATAAAGCGAAAAGGCTCTGGCCCTGGCTGCTTGTGAACATTTCGTGATCTGCCTTGGTAAGCTCAATGTATTTATAGTGGCTGATCTTCTCGCTCTGTTAGGGGGTGTCTTCTGGATAAGATTTATGATTGATGTAGAGGAGCAATTGTTCAAGGCTTTGAATGTCATAGTCAGCACCTTAAAGGTTATCCTTCTTTGAACTGGGAGCCAGTACAAATTTTTTAGTATTGGTGTTATATGTTCCTTCCTTGAAGAACCTTGCAGAATTCGGGCTGCTGCATTCATGGCTAGTTGCAGCGGGTTTATGGTGGATTTTGGAAGGCCGTGTAATATGGCATTAGCGTAATCAAAATGCGGGGTCACAAGAGCTTGGTAAACGGTCCGAAAATCTTCTGGTTCCAAGAGTGGTCTCAGATGGCGAAGTGTTCTGATTTTGTTGTAAATTGCTTTAACCATATTGCTTATCTGGGCCTTCATATTGAGCTGTTGATCAAGGATAACTCCAAGGTATCGAATTGATGGTTTGCTTATGAGTTCAGCATCTCTGACCTTCAGGGAGCTAGGTGGATTGAATGATTTTCTTGTGAGGAACAGGATGTAGCTTGGGTACTTCCCACTTGTCTGGAGTGGTCTGGCAAGATGAATTGGAAGGAGAAATTTCACTTGCCGTTAATTTCCTTTCCTGGAATTCTGCTAGACCAGTCCGGGACCCACTCCTCACTGCGTTCTTCAGCAACAGCCTTGGGTCGCTTCATTGTTCGATTAACACAACTTTATTGAAAGGCCAGCTGTGATCTCGGTTTTAGGCTCAGAAGTCAGTTTAGCCTGGCTACACCCTTTGTGCATAGTTGCACTTGTTGTTGCTCACAGTTTCAGGATCTCCTGGGGTCTTTTAATGCGATTTTGTTGACATGGGGCTTTCTCTGCTTTTACAGGAGTATACTGAGGATGACACCTAGGGGAGCCTCTCTATATGCCAGAGCCTGCTTGTTGAAGCTTCTGGCACTTTCTCTGTCTCCAACATCTGCTGGCAGGGAGACTTAATCCACTTGTCTGGACTGGTCTAGCAGGATTCCAGGAAAGAAAATTAACGGTAAGTGAAATTTCTCCTTTTAGAGGTGGAGCAGGTAGTTTTAGCATTTAGTATTGTTATATGTAATATGTTGCCAGAGCTGGATCTTCTGTTTCTGTTACTGGTTGCCTTTGAGATGAGACTTTCAAGGCAGAGAGATTGTGAGTCATTTTGAAGGTCGTTAGCAGAGACTTAAATCTAACTCCCTCCAGAGATGGGAAGCCAATGTAGTTGCTGCAAGATGGGGGGTTATGTGATCATTCCTTGATTTATTGCTGAGGATGATTGCAGCTGTGTTTAATGCTTGCTGCAATGCGTAGGTTGTAGATTTCTGGAGACCTTGGAGAACAATGTTGCAGCAGTAGAAATATGGAAGGCTAAGGGCCTATAGAACACTGTGGAAATCATTGTGGTCCAAGAGACTTTTAAGGTGTGAGATGATGCTGAGTTTGGAAAATGTTCCAGCAGTTATCCTAAATTTATTCCTTTTCTGTTATACATGACTGTCTGTGAAATCCAAAGCAAGGAGATGAAGTTAGTGACATATGCTGCTGACCATTTTATTTTATTTATTTAGCAAGCATTTGTAGCCCGCTCCTTCCAGCGATCAGAAGCGGGTAGGATTACTATTGTGAAACTGCCGAATCAAGGCAGGTACAAATTTTGTTTACATACAGATTGTCAGAAAAGCACATCATACAGAGTTAACACTTCTTAGCTATGGGGGAGTTCATTTACATATATACATAAATACATATATACAGGATAATCTTCTTGGACTGTCGAATCAAGGCAGGTACAAATTTTGCTTACATACAGTGTATTTTCCTTTTTTTGATACTGATGTTTCCTCTCCTCTCCTCTCCTCTCTTCTCCCGTCTCCCTTCAAGGTTTCATGGACAATTCTGCTGTTCTTAGTGAGCTGTGCAGTGCCCTGGCACATCTGTCAGTCCGGAATGAGTTCTGCCAAGAAATTGTTGACCTTGGGGGCCTAAACTTCATGGTGGCATTGTTAGCAGACTGTATTGATCACCAGGTACAGCACATGACACTGCAGACAGTGTGTTTATGATATGATATAATCAGTGAGACTTTGGGCCAGATGTCCTAAAGATTTAAGTTGCATTGCCTATATTACAGTGTTCAGAGTTCAATGTTTTTCAGAAACAAGCATAAGAATCTCTTGAAAACAAGGTTAGTCGTCTGCTATAAAATGTGGTTAGTGATTTTTACCAGTAGATTGGGGTAGTATTCCAGAAGGCTTTGTTCTTTTGCGGCAAAATCTTTCGACTTGATTATTATTCAAAAGGGTTTATAGGTTTAGCAGTGGCCACTAAACATATAAACCCTCTATCCATACATTTTCAGCAGCACTAGTGTCGGAGCAGAATGTGGACATTCCACTTAAGTCTATATATAGCTAGTACACATAGCTAGTGTCCATATAGCTGAATATAGCCAGCTATCTGTATAGCAGCAGTGCTCACCACTGTATACTTATTTATTTATCCAGATTTATATACCACCTTTTCCTTCAATCAAAGTGGTTTATATTAGGGGTTATTACAATTAAAAAATGAGATAAAGAAGAGGCGGTCAACAGTAGGTTATAATCACTGAGAGGGACCAAAATGATCCGCAAACAACTTTGTTTTTAATATCATACGAAAGTCCTTAATGTCTCTGATAGATCTCATGTATTCTGGTAGAGAGTTCCATATGGCTGGCGCAGCAAGTGATGGGGCTCTTCTGACTGTAGACTGGTTGAATCGTTGGAATTCAGCAGGAGTAACAAGTTTATTTATGATGCTACTATGCCTGGGCCTTGTGCTAGGATCCTAGATTACAAGGCTTTGAAGGACTGTAGCAGAGGTATTATGATAGATTCGGTAGATGTTTAGAGATGCTTTGTAACGTACACATGAAAGGATGGGTAGCCAGTGAAGCTGTTGAAGGATTGGGGTGATATGTTCTTTCCTGAGTGTATTTGTAATAATCCTGGCCACTGTGTTTTGAACTAATTGGAGAGGGTAGAGGGACTGTATTGGTAGACCTTGATAAAGTGAATTTGCATAGTCCAGAATGGGGGTGATTATTGCTTGACACACTGAGCAGAAGTGATCATTATTCAAAATAGGTCTGAGCCGTCAAATGATTTTTAGTCTGAGGTGTGCTTTGGGAGGCAGTTTTGTTTGTGAGTCCTTAAAGACAGACTTTTGTCCAGGGTTACACCTAGATATTTTACCTCCTCCTTTTACTGTTATGGATTTGTCATGGACAGTGATTGTTTTCGGTGTCGAGAAGGAGGAGCTTCTGGTGATAAACATTGCTTCCGTCTTGTCACAGGTTACTGAGAGTGAATTATAATTATAATAATTATTAGTGAGCCAAGTAATCATATCTTCTAGGCACTTGGTTATAGGAGTCAGGTCCAGGTTGTAAATGTTAATGGGGGAGTAGACCATGGCATCATCTGCATATAGGTGGTAAAGCATTTTGTGGTGTCTGGTTATGCTGCAAATGGGCTGAATGAAAATGTTAAATAGAATGGAGGATAATGCAGAACCTTGTGTAATTCCTTGCAGTACACTGAGCTTTGCTGACTAATTTTCACCACATGTGACCTGTTGGGATCAGTCATTGAGGTAGGAGCAGAACCATTTTATGGTATTGCTACATAGACCAATTTCTTGCAGTCTTTGTATTAATATGGAGTGAGATATAGAGTCAAAGGCAACAGATGTCCATGAATGTATGAATCCATTTTTGGCATTGTCAATGCCCTTAATGAGGTTGTCGAATAGGGAGATTAGAAGGGTTTCAACACCGTGCTGTGGCCTAAATCCATGTTGATATGGGTCTAATAGTGCATTTTGATCAGTGTGGTCTTGAAGTTGCATCTGAACAGATTTTTCAATGACTTTCGCGATGAATGGAAGACTGGAGATTGGTCTGTAGGATTTCGGATATTCTGGGTCAAGGGAACATTTTTTTGAGAACTGGGCGTGTATAGCAGCTTGCTTGAGGACAGATGGCATGTAGCCCTGTTGTAGGGACAGTTCTACCTTTTTTTGAAGGTGCTTACAAAGCTGGTCTTTTTGAGGCCTTAATCCATGCCACAGGGTAGGGGTTAGTTGAGGGGGTTGTAGTATTGAGCACATCCATGATGTGCTCATCTGTGTAAGGGAGGGAATAGTGAAGTTCTCCCAATTTATTTTATGTGACTTGGTTATAAGTTTAGCAGATATAGGTATCTGGTTTAGGGAAGAATTGCCATATCTACTGTTCAAGAAGTTTGCATAAAGTTGGGGGTCGACAATATGTATGTCTTGTTGTGTGGAGTCTTTGGTGCATGATACTGAAGAGTTCTCTGGGTCTATTTGATGCCTTCATGATGGTGTTAGTGAAGTGTTGTTTACATTGATTATATAGTTATATTCATGTTGCTTGCTTCTGTATTACATAAGTGAGTCCTGTGTCTTGTTATGCCTCCATTTTCTTTCAAGTCTCCTTAGAGCTCTTTTAGCTTCTCTAATATTATCCGAGTACCAAGGTGTATTGGGCCTTTTACAAGAGTGTGTGCGTTTTGGATTTGTAATTGCTGCAGCTGTTGAGATGGTAGAGTTCCAATTTTCAATGATATTGTCAAGATCTTGGATGTTCTGCTGGAGCTTTGGAGCTATGTCCTGTAGGGCTGGTACCCCTGCAATTCTACATGCAAATCTCCGGCCTGCTCAGCAACTCGGGCCTGAACCAAACTGCACAGACAAGATGGATTCTTCACTTCACTTTTGCTGTGTTCAGCTACAAACGGCCTTCAAGCAACTGCTGGGGCAGCGTTTCTAAGTGTGCATACAGAAGCTATTGTCCGTGGCTGGCCTTGGACACTGGTACATGCCCAGAAGTTACATACTGTTGCCTCTGCCTGACTTTTTACTATGGCTCCTTTGTTTGCAAGGCGCTGCTCATCATCTACCTCCTGATTCGCTGAGAACACCTCAGACTGCCTGGTGCCCACCAATCATCGGACCTATGACGGAGGATTCTCACACAGAATAATGCATTCTGCGCTGGAAACTTTAGTTGTAAGGAGTAAGTGAGAGAGAGAGTTGGGGGTTCTTCCCACCTATTCATACAGACTCCTGCACCGGTTCCTCTCTGCTGTGCCCTACGTACCTGATTCCTGCGCCCTGAGCCTTCCACCAGACGGCCCCTAAGTGTGGGCTAGGCCGTCCTCCACAGGTCTGAGATAAGACTTTCACAGATACCTCCGGTTCGGACTTACTGCGGCTCGCCTGTGATGTGGCTGGAGCCTGCAGTAGCTAATAGCTACCTCCTTGAACGAAGCTGCTTCTGAGTACCGACGGAGCTAAGGTACTGGCTTATCTCTCCTCTCCTGGATGGGCAAAAGGGGTTAGCAATATATTTCTTGCTTTTCCTCAGTGCAGAGCGAATCAGTGACGTCTGGTTACTAATCTGTGATTTCTTACGTTGTCCAATTGTATATCTGTACAATAACAAATTGTTACTTTATGTTTCTAAGTAGCCATATATGTGTGTGTATATTTTTTTCTACTCGGTTGCCTATAATAAAGTCTAATATATATCTGCAGACCAGACTTCTTTCGTGGCTCATTGCCAGAATAACTCACCGAACTTTGGGCTGGGATAGTAGCCATATTCCCCTAGACAACAGAGAGTCTAACTTATTTTTGTGCTACTACGATACCCTACATATGGGGGCTCGTCCAGGATGAGTATTTCTGAATGTGCCACGCCTCTCAGAATTTGTGTAATATTTCTGCATTGTCCTATTGTGGTCAACGCAGCTGTTTATGCTGAGGTTTTTGTGGCCAGAGAGCATTGTCTGTGAGACGGCTTTGGAACCCACCTTACAGGCTCTCTGCATTAGAGTAATTCTAGCAGTGCCCTGTGTTTGTTTTTACAGACAGTCTCCGCTATTCCTGTGATTTACGATGTTTCACACAGAAGGCTGGTTGGATCAGGTTTCTGCTTTCAGGAAGCGGAATGCTCGGGATCAAACGGAATTGCAATTTCTGACAGTGTGTAGCTCTGAACTAGCCGCCCAGACCAGGAGACTAACGGATTTCGCTGCTCTTTATGAGCAGCGAGAGAGTGCTCTGATGGCTCAGTTAAATGAGATAGAGACTGCTCTGATTGCAGTAAGACAGCGCACGGCTAGTCTCCAAAGAAAGCTAGCTGTTGCACGTCAGGAATGTGGGCAGGACATACAGAGAGTTAACCTCGAAATCCAGCAAGCTGATTGTTTTGAATTGGCATGTGTGTCCACCGCTCAGGGTAATGAGACAGAGTACAGGGATAATTTCAGCCCTCTAGGCTTCTCGAAGTACCAGAGGGTAGATGACGGCAGTTTGCCACGGGAAACCCTGCCCAGTGTAGAACGGCAGCTTTTCCAGAACAGTCAGTTCTCTCCCATCAGCGCATGAGCACAGGAGAGAAACAGGGCGGAGTGAAACACCCTACTCTCGACCCCTCCCCATACAGGGAGCGGTGGAGGGGGGGTGGGAAGTCTCCCTAGTGATGGCAAACTGTACCAGCAGCGACCACCAGAGGGAGCTGAAGGGACGCAAAATCCTTTGTGCCCGTGTCCTGCAAGGAAAACACACAAATAAAGGTGCTTCTGTCGCACAATTACAAATCATCAAGACCTTGCGGAGCATGGTCACTCCTTTTGAGAAAACTGGTCATGCCACCATAAATGAACATTTAGCTGCAGTCAAAGATGCCTTTCGGGCACTGAACATTACCAGGGGGGAGGACATGGTTCTGTATCTTCCATGGTCCTTTGATGTACCTTGTCTGCAATTCATTCGGGCCATGGCAGACTATGAAAAGGACATTGTCATCTTTGAACAGGCACTAAAGAAACATTATGGGCCATACCCTGATGATATTGCTGCAAAGCAGGCAGCATTTAGTATGACTCATAGGGAAAATGAAACACCCCGAGAGTTTGCTTACAGACTTAGGCAGACTTTCTTCCAGAGTGACCCTTCTTGGGAAACGATAGAACACCATCAGGAGTTTCGTAATCTTTTCTGTCAGTTGCTCCTTCCATCTATTAAACCTTATATGTCTGACAAGCGTCACGAACCCCTGTCACGTGTGATAGAACATGCTGAGTGGATTTGGGAAGCTGTTCCCAACATGAGAGCAACCAATACTGGCAGCACAGTCAGGGCTCCAAGCAAAGCCAGAGAGCCAAAACAGTGTGTTAGTGCTGTAAAATCCACTCTTTCGTTAGAAAATAACTCTTCTCCTTCTGCTCCACAGAATCCTCCCAGGCCACCCCAGAATAACCAGTCATCTGGGTCTAAGCAGCGCTCTGGGAATCAGCGCTTCACTCCACAGAACCGGAACTGGAAGAGAAAGCCCGGTTTTGACAAATACCTGGAGCTGGAGAAGAGAATAAGCGAGCTGACAGATATGATGAAGGCTACCATTGCATTCAGCTCCTCACAGGAGGCTCCTGCTAGTAGTGCGCCTCCTAAGCCACGAGCAAAGCCTCAGAAGCCAGAGGAGGAACTGGTTGACTCCTCTTCCCCTTCTAATGCGACTGAATGACTAACCGACTTTGTTTCTGTCCCACAGGTCACTATTGCACAGGTGCAGCCAGCTGGAGATGCCACCCCATGGACACAGAGTGACAGTCCTGCCATGGACAGCGAGGGTCCAGCCTTTGACACCATCAGGAAGCACAAGTACTTTCTGGGTAAACTCAAGCCAAAAGGACAGAGGTACACTGTTCCTGTTACAATTCAGCAGGCTTTTCTCTGTGAGGGCCTGATAGATTCAGCCTCTGAGGCTACCCTGATGACCTCGAGTCTCTTTGATAGACTCACTGCTTCCTTGGGGAGTCAGAGGACCCTACACGTCACACCCAGTGATTTGTCACTCGCAGCTTATGGGAATCAGCCCATAGAGTCTATGGGGCAGGTCTGGCTTAACCTCCAAATTGTAAAATTACAGGTGAAACATCCTGTCATCATTACTAAGTGCCCTGGGGAAGAATTCTTGATTGGCAATGAGCTCCTGAAACGGTTACGCCCCATTCTGGACTACGTCCAGGAAGTGATCTGGACACAGGTCACACATCCCATACATTATGCTAGGGTAAAACATGACAGCAGAGTCAGTGGTCCTTGTTCGGTGGAACGCACAAACAAGTCCATCAGGATTAATTTCCAGAGGTCAGCTGATCCCCAAATCCTTCAGCTCCAGTATGAAAGAGCTGGAGATGAGGATCAGGGCATCAGCGACGTGGTTTCCATTGCAGTGGGTTCAGTAGCTAACATTGTCCTTGATACTGACTGCCTGCAGATATTCCTGAAGGAACCTGTGGAAGGTTGTGAGGTGAAAACCCCTCCTCCATCCCATCCCTGCCTAGATCACCCTAGGAGACTGACGGACATATTCTCGGCTGAGAAAGGTCCCTTTATATATGTGCAGGTGGGCATGTCCCAAAAGGAAAGGGCCTACCTATTACCCCACTGTGACCACTCCCTCATCAGTGAGACTCTTTTCTATCGGCTCAAACAACAGCTTACCCTTGATTGGGTAATGGGAGCGAAGACTTCGTTCCAAGTGCCTGGGGAAGGGCTCAAGACATTAATGGGCTACTGCAATCTCCCCTTACAAGTTGGGGTCAAAGGTTTTCGGCACACCTTCTCCATCATCATAGGACTTGAGGTGCCCCTCTCCTTAGGCTCAGATTGCCTTGTTCGACTGGGAACTTATGTGGATTTTGTGAACAACATCCTCTGGAGTAGGATGGAAGGAGATCCGGTGGATTTCTCTGGTGCCCGCCCATCCCTACGGGCTGGTCAGACTATTCCTCAAGTCTGTGGTCAGTGCAGAAGACATCCACATACCTGGGAGGGTACAGGATTGTCCCCTGCCGATACAGGTGACCCGAGGACATGTGGTCTTAGACAACTTGGTCTTCTTCAGTCCAAATTCCCGTTTTGAGGAGCTGGGCCTAGCCATGGGTCCCATACCCTGCATGGAGGCCACAGCTCCCTCCTTACACTTATTGCTCACCAATCCAAATCCAGATCGCATTCACCTTGTGAAAGGCGAACCCCTGGGATTCCTAGTGGGAGAATCGTTCCCAAGTGTGGAATTGAGTCTACAGATTATTGGGGAAGCCCCTGTTTCCTGGAACATCTGTGAAGGGGGGGGGGGGACCCCTGCGTGTGTACGATCCTCACCCCGAGGCCTCCTCACCTTACAGTTTGTCTGGCCACATAGTGCTGTGACCTCACAGGTGGACCTCGAGTCTGACCATCTGATTTTGTCAAGTAAACTTGATGAGGCTGTTAGTTCCCTCACCCACCAGGGGGGGGAGCCCCATGCTGTCCAAGCCATCCAGGTCTCCTCTCTCCAAGATGAGATTGAGGAGAAGGTTGAAATACCCTCAAACAAACCTGTGCTGGGATTTGATGAAATGGTTGCGGGAAAACTTGCTGAAGCAGACGCCTGCACTGATGAGTCAGAAAAGGCCCAATTAAAAGAACTGCTGTACCGTCACAAGGACCTGTTTGCCACTGACACCTATGACTGTGGTCTCAGCGACCTACATGTCACCCGTATTCCTACGGATCCAAACAGTAAACCTGTCTTTGTGAGGCAGTATAAAATCCCATTGGCCTCCTATGAATCCGTTCAGGAAATCATTAATTCCCTGGAACAAAAGGGAATTATACGTCAATGCAACAGTACTTACAATGCCCCACTGTGGCCTGTCATCAAGAAGGACTCTAGCTGGCGCTTAGCTTTGGACTATCGCCAGCTTAATAAAAAGGTACCTCTATCCAGATGGCCTATGGCACATCTGGAACAGAACTTAGCCACCATTAAGGGTGCAAGGTACTTTACAAGTCTGGATTTGGCCTCAGGATTTTGGACTATACCTGTCCATCCAGAAGATCAGCATAAGCTGGCTTTTACCTTCGGTAGGTGACAATATACTTGGAATCGGACACCGTTTGGTTATTTGAATGCCCCAGCAGACTTCAATATTTTCCTGCATAAGGCTTTGCCTGATGCTGAGACTAGAGGCACCCTCGTCTATGTAGACGACTTTCTGGTGAAGAGCACCAGTTTCACTGACCATTTGCAAGAAATAGAGCGTGTTTTCCAGCAGCTGAAAGCTGTGGGAGCAAAGCTGTCCTTGTCAAAAGGCCAATGGTGCCGGAAATCCCTCAATTATTTGGGTTACGAAGTTTCTGCTGAGGGACTGCGGCCTCAAAGGAAGAGAATTGCGGCCTTGCAACAACTCAAACGTCCGACCAACGTGAGTGAGCTGCGCTCATTCTTGGGCATTTGCAATTATTCACGCCAATTTGTGGATCAATATGCGGAGATTTCCCGACCCCTGGTCAAACTCCTCAAAAGAGATGAACCTTGGGCATGGAATCCCGACCAAGAGGCAGCTCTAGAAGAGCTGAAGGCAGCTTTGAGTCGAGCTCCCTGGCTTGCCTATCCAGAGAGTGGCAGAGAATTCTTCGTGGAACTAGGTTTCACTGATCACTCTATGAGTGCTGTTCTGTACCAGATGCATGACACAGATAGGAAAGTTATTGCCTATGCCAGCAAAGCTTTAACGGAAGTGGAGAGGAAATACTCTGACTGTGAGAAATCCTTGTTGTCCACAGTCTGGGCCCTCCAATATTTCCGCAGTTATATCCAAGGTGAGAGGTTGGTTGTTGAGACTCATCACCAACCCATCAAGTTCCTAGGCAGTGATCGGATTAAATCGGGACAAGTGTCAAACAGTCGCATTGTCTCCTGGACCTTAGCACTTCAGGGCTGGCCCCTGGAGGTCAGGTATGCTCAAAACCACAAGGATGCCGCCGCACAGGGCATGGCTGAATTGCACGATTGCACGGCCAGAGCACCTTTAGTGGGTAATTTAGACACCGAAATGGAGTCATGTACGCCTGAGCCTTCTCGTCATCGTCCTTATGATGAGAACCTTTGTAAAGGCTACCCCAAGGTGTATGTGGACGGTTGTGCTTACCGTCGAGACCACGGCCACCTTGTTGTTAAATCACATTTTCAGCAGGTGGGGCCTCCCCATGCGAGTGGAATCCGACCAGGGTTCCCACTTCACGGGACAAGTCATTAAGCATCTGTGGAAGGTACTAGGTGTGAAGGCCAAAGTCCACATTGCTTATCGTCCACAATCCTCTGGACAAGTGGAGAGAGCAAACAAAACTATCATCAGTATCTTGAAAAAGTATGTTTCTTCCTCTGGGAAGGACTGGGACATCAAACTGCCCTTGGTCCTGATGGCTATCAGAGCCACGCGTCATCGTGCTACTAATATACCCTACATATGGGGGCTCAGGATTTGAATTTTCGTTTTAGGTACCATGGTTCTTGGATTTGTTCATGGCCCTTAATAGTCATTGAGAATGTTATAGTGTAGTGATCAGACCAGGGAACAGAGGGATTGTTGGTGTTGAGACCTGATGCTGATCCATGAGTTGATTTGGTATGAAGACTAGGTCTGGTCTTGTTCCGTGCTGATGCGTGGGTGTGCCTATTAATTGTGTGTATTTGACGGCCCCCATTGTCCCAAGGAATGAGTTGGCTTCTTTACCAGGCAAGGAGCAAAGGTTAAAATCCCAGAGAATGGAGGAGAGGAAGTGACGTCACCGACTGAGATGGCCGCCTGAACACGGAGCTCTCTTCGGGACGAAGAGAAATTTAGCAAAAAGAGCAGAAGGCGCCCCCACAGTAAGCAATATATCTGTAGAGGCAGCAATAATACTCTCTACAATGTCAGCCCGCAGAAAGTTGGAGAAATATCAATCCTCCTATGCGGCCTTGTCACCTTCCGCAGAATGCAGTGAGAGAGACGAGGCGGAGATGGCGGAGGAGCCTGAGAACGCTACAGAACAGTGCATGCGGGGAGACCTGTGGCTCTGGTATCGGGAAATAAAAACAGAGGTGGTCGGGGTAAAGAATGAGATGAAAGACTTACTATCTGAATTTAAGCAGGATTTGCTTGCACTGGGACAGCAAGTGGATCAACTGGAGGAGCACGTGGACAAAGTGATCGTGGCGGCACAGACTACACGTCGTATGTATAGCACGTGGCAAACTGAGAGTGGGGAGCTGAGAGATAAAATAGAAGACCTTGAAAATCGATCATGATGGTGTAATATTCGGATACGGGGGGTCCCAGAAGAAGATCACTATAAGCAAGCGAATCAAGTAGTCCGGGAGATCTGTGCGGCCCTGTTGGATGAAGGACTTCAGGAGGAGCTAGCAGGAAAATGAGAGATTGGCTTGGAAAGAGCTCACAGGGCATTAAGATCTCCAGTGGGGAACCATCCTAGAGATATTATTGCCTGCCTCACTAGTTTCCCATTGAAGGAGGCGATAATGAGAAAGGCGGCAAATAAAGGCAAATGGCAATGGCACGGTGAAACCATTGAAATCTTTCAGGACTTGGCCCCCTCAACCCTACTGCGTAGAAAGGGGATGCAACCAGTGACGGAGTATTTACGGCAGGAAGGAATTAAGTATTTCTCCAGGACCAAGCAGGAAGTCAGTCCTCGCATATGGGTGACGTCGGCGCCAACGGAGCCCTCGTGTGGAGCATTTCCCCAGCTTTCACAGAAAGCCTTTGGGAATTGCAGCGCGCATGCGCGGTCCCCTTCCCGCCCAAGGGTGCCATCTTGCTCAGTCTTCTTTTTTCCGCGGAGCCCGACGGACGTAGTTCGTTTTTCCCGAAGTGAAAAGTTGATTTTTCTCTATTTTTCTATTTTTCCTCCGGTTCGACGCCGGATCCTTTTCCCGCCGGACCGATACGCCGGTATCGAGTCCTTTCTCTCTTTTTTCGGTTTTTGTCCTTTGTGACTGGCGTTCGCGCCTTTTTTCTTTTTTCCTGGCAGACCAGTCTTTTGACCTAGCAGGGGCCCTTTTTCCCCCGATGGCTGCCAGCGGGTTTAAAAAATGTGATCGGTGTAAGAAACTTATGTCTCTTACCGACACACATGACTGCTGCCTCCGTTGCCTCGGACCCGATCATGACCCAGTGATCTGCGGTCCGTGTGGCAAAATGTCCTCAAAGGCCTTGAGGGAGTCGGCAGCACCAGAGGGATAGAATTTTTTCTGACTCCGCGTCCGGCCGAGCCCGGACCTCGTCAGAGGTCTCGACGTCTCGGGACTCCGGCCCCGAGCAGCGTCGGGGTTCCTCTGAGCGGGGTCTCCTTCGTGGGAACATCGCAAGAAGAAACCTGCGAGGGCGGCGTCTGTGGATGCTCCTGGTTCCTCAAGGGCCAGGTCATATAGCCCCGATAGCCGTCCCGGGTCTTCGGAGTCGGAGAGGCCTGCCAAGCATCCTCGTGTCGAGATGGAGTCTCCTGGACACGTAAGTGCTGTTGTCCTTATTGACTCTCCTCCGAGGGAGCCGACGTCGGGCCCGAAGCCGTCGGGGCCCGAGTCGGGGGCTGCTGGGTCTCCTGAGCTCGGACTCAGGTTGACGGCCTTGGAGAGCAGCTTCGCTGCCTTCATGGAACAGCAGCGGGCATTGATCGCCGGTCTCACCGGTGCATCTGCCCCGACCACCGGGACCTTGACGTCCAAGTCGACCCCGGAGGCTGAGCCGATCCTCGGCCATGGTCTCCCTCGAACTCCCGTTCAGGGCTGAGGTCGTCGACACCGACACCCTCGGCGTCAGGGCGGAGGGCATTGGTGCCCGCCCATCCGGAGCCGCTCGATTCCTCCGAGGAGTCAGACTGGGAGACGGAGGACGAAGAGTCACCCGACACCCATCGGACTCGGTGTGTCCCCTCGGACTCACCCGAGTCCGAACCTCGGAGACGGTCCCCACCGGAGGATACCCAGTTCTCGGACTTCGTGCTGGATATGGCCAAGGCCTTGGCCTTCCCCGCAGATCCCGAGGAGGAGCCTCGAGCCGATGAGCTCAAGGCTCTCCAGTATGACTCTCCCCCGAAGGAGGCCTTTACTGTTCCGGTTCCTCCGATGCTGGAGCGGCTACTCTTCCGCATGTGGGAGACCCCGGCTTCGACGCCGGTGTTAAGCAAGCGGGTCGATTCCATTTATCGAGTCCGCAAGAGCCCCGGGTTCCAAAAGGCACAATTACCGCACCACTCCATGGTTGTGGAATCGGCCATGCATCGACTGAAAAGTCAGAAGATGCACTCCTCAGTGCCTCCCGGCTGGGAGGCCCGGAACCTAGATGCCCTCGGTAGGAAGTGCTTCCAGGGCTCTATGCTTGCTTGCCGTGTCCAGACATACCAGCTCTACATTGGCATGTACCTCCAAGACCTGGCAAAGGAGATTGCCGGGTTCTCTGCTGGTCTCTCCGAGGAACCTTTGCAGAGGTTCCAGGCCTTGTCCACCGGTATTCGAGAATGCTCAAAATTTATCTCTCGAGCAGCCTACGATGGCTTCGTGGCTTCGGCCCGAGTAGCTGGGGCCGGCATCGGTGCCCGCCTACAGGCTTGGCTATAGTCTTCCGACCTCGAGCCATGGGTCTAGGACAAGTTGGTCGATGTCCCCTGCCGGGGTGAGAACCTCTTTGGCAAACCCATGGCTGAAAAGGCTGCAGAACTCGAGACCGAGACTCTGACCCGGACTAGGCTTTCCAGGAAAACCTCTGCCCCTTTTCAGAAAAAGAAGGTCCCGGGAAAAAAGGCCTTTTACCTGAGGAAGTCATCGGCCTACAAACAGTACCCTCATTATCAGGCCTCTGCAGCTCCCCAACAGGGTCAGCAGGCCAAGGGGCAGGGTCAAGGGCCCCGTAGGCCGAAGACCCCCAAGCCACCAACACCAGCCCCTGCTCAGCAGGGTGGGGTTTTTTGACTCAAACAGCATAGCCTCTTCAGCTGGCTTCTCTCAGCACAGGAGGCTGGCTGGCCCACTTTGCCCACAGGTGGTCAGCCGTCACATCAGATACCTGGGTCTTTCATATAGTCCAAAGGGGCTATCTTCTCCATTTTCACCAGGTACCTCCCTCCTATTTTCCAGGGGAGCCTCCAAGACTCCCTCTGCACAGGGACCTACTCCTTCAGTAGTTGACGGGTCTATTAAAGGATCAGGCTGTGGAACCGGTGCCCCACCACCTGAGAGGTCAAGGCTTTTATTCCAAGTACTTTCTGGTACCAAAAAGAACAGGAGGCCTCAGACCCATCCTAGACTTGCGAAACCTCAACAAGTTCCTGCAGAGGGAAAAGTTCAAGATGCTTACTCTTGGAATCCTGCTGCCCTACCTCCAGCAGGGAGACTGGCTATGCTCCTTGGATCTAAAGGATGCGTATACTCACATCCTTATCCATCCAGACCACAGACAATATCTCAGGTTTGTTGTGGGAGGAAACCACTATCAGTACAGAGTGCTTCCCTTTGGCCTCTCATCCGCTCCCAGGGTGTTCACCAAGTGCCTGGCAGTGGTGGCGGCCTACCTGAGGCTTCAGGGTCTCTTTGTGTTCCCGTACCTGGACGACTGGCTCATAAGGGGCCAATCTTCTCTGGAGGCCAACCAGGCCACCCTTCGCACTGTGTCTCTGCTTCAGCACTTGGGGTTTGTCATACACTTCGCAAAGTCCACTTTGCTCCCGTCCCAGAACTTAGAGTTCATAGGGGCCAGACTAGACACTCTTCAAGCAAAGGCTTTTCTGCCTCTGGACAGGGCCCACATGCTAATGGATCTGGCCAGCCAGTTTCGCAGCAATTCCCTGGTATCTGCCAGGCAATTCCTGAGACTACTCGGCCATATGGCTTCCACAGTTTGTCACCCCCAATGCCCGCCTGCACATGCGACCTGCTCATTGGAGCCTTCGCACTCAGTGGCATCAAGCCTCGTGGGGCCTAGCAGACTCAGTGCCGATCTCCGACCTCCTGGTCTCCTCTCTGAAATGGTGGCTTCATCTTCCAAATCTGGTACTAGGAGTGGTTTTCCAATCCCCTCCGCATACTCAGGGGCTGACAACCGATGCCTCTCTTCTCGGTTGGGGAGCACATTGCCAAGGGACGTGTACTCAGGGTCTCTGGACCCCTTGGGAGGCTGCTCAACAGATCAACTTCCTGGAGCTACGGGCGATACGCCTAGCTCTGAGGGCCTTCTCCCACCTCGCCTCTCACCAGTCTGCACTAGTCCAGACGAACAATCAAGTTGCCATGTTCTATGTAAACAAACAAGGAGGCACAGGCTCCTCCCTTCTCTGTCAGGAGGCACAATGGCTGTGCTCTTGGGCAGTCAATCACGGAATCCTTCTCAAAGCTGTCTACCTCCCAGGTCAGGAAAATTACCTGGCAGACAAATTGAGCAGGATCCTGCAACCACACGAATGGAGATTAAACCCGTCGGTGGTTCAGCAGGTCTTTCTCAAGAGGGGACTCCCCACCATAGATCTTTTCGCCAGTCCTCTGAACCGGCAACTACCGAGATTTTGCTCCAGGCAACCGCATCCTCTCAGAGTAGCAGCGAATGCGTTTCTGATCTCGTGGTCCACAGGCCTACTGTATGCGTTTCCTCCCATGCCACTAGTGTCCAGAATGCTGTTCAAAGTCCTCCGGGACGGGGCATCATTGATTCTCATAGCCCCCCGGTGGCCGAGGCAACTGTGGTTCCCGCTTCTGCTACAGCTAGCGGTGGACACTCCTCTTCCTCTAGGGTTTCAACACGATCTCCTGTCTCAGGATCAGGGGACTCTCTTGCACCCCAACCTCCAATCCCTTCATCTGATGGCCTGGCTGCTGAAAGGGTGGTCCTAGCTCCCCTACTACTACTTAGAGAGTTGGAAAATGTAGTCTTGGCCTCTCAGCATCCATCCACCAGGAAGTCCTATGCTTTTAAGTGGCGTAGATTCTCCACATGGTGTGCTCAGCGCAGTGAGAATCCCTTCTCGTGCTTGGTAGCGGTAGTGTTGCAATACTTGCTCTACCTCTCCAATCTGGGCCTTAAGTCTATCTCTGTCCGAGTTCACCTTAGTGCTCTCTCCGCCCACCACTCACCGGTGGACGGCAGGCCTTTTTCCAAACACTCTTTGGTGGCTCGTTTCCTCAGAGGCCTTCTTCTGCTTAAGCCTCCTTTACGTCCACCGGCTCCTGAGTGGGATCTGAATGTGGTCTTACAGCGGCTTACTTGTCCGCCTTTTGAACCTATGGCTATCTGCCCTCTCCGTTTTCTTTCCTGGAAAACTTTATTTCTGGTAGCTCTCACCTCTGCTAGGCGGGGAGTGAACTGCAGGCTCTAGTGTCTGATCCTCCTTACACTAGGTTTTACCGGAATAGGGTAGTCCTACGGACTCACCCTAAGTTTCTTCCTAAAGTTGTATCCCCTTTTCACCTCAATCAGGAGGTGGTTCTTCCGACCTTCTTTCCCAGGCCGCATGCCAACCGGGCTGAGATGGTCTTGCATACCCTGGACTGTAGGAGGGCGTTATCCCTTCTACCTTGACCGTACGCGGGAACATCTGAAGGCTGTTCAGCTTTTTCGTTTCTTTTGACCCCAATAAGATGGGGCTCCCTGTCTCCAAGCGTACGTTGTCCATATGGGTCGCTGACTGTATCGCCTGGGCTTATGGGGCAGCCGGCCTCTCGTTGGAGGGTCAAGTCATGGCTTACCGTGTCAGGGCGAAGGCTGCGTCAGTGGCTCATCTCCGCTCTGTTCCGTTGGCAGACATCTGCCGGGCCGCTACTTGGTCTTCAAGCCAGACTTTTGCGGCCCATTACTGCCTTGAGAGGGAGTTCCGCAGGGACAGTGCTTTCGGACAGGCAGTACTCCATAATCTCTTTGGGGTTTAGGCAACTCCTACTCTCCGACCCTGGTGTTGGGCTACCGGTCGGGGGCGTTCTCAGAGAAGATTCCTTCCTTCTGTGCTGACGAGCTAGAGGGAGCTCATTTTTCAGCTTGGGGTCTCCGGTAGCCTTAAGTTGGGGAGTCCCATATGTGAGGACTGACTTCCTGCTTGGTCCTGGAGAAAGAGTAGTTACTCACCTGTAACAGGTGTTCTCCAGGAGCAGCAGGAATCCGTCCTCACAACCCTCCCTCCTCCCCCTTGGAGTTGCAGTCATATCATTTGTTTTTGCTAATTTTTTGCTGTCTTTTAGCTATGTCATCAGACTGAGCAAGATGGTACTCTTGGGCGGGAAGGGGACCGCGCATGCGCGCTGCAATTCCCAAAGGCTTTCTGTGAAAGCTGGGGAAATGCTCCACACGAGGGCTCCGTCGGCGCCGACGTCACCCATATGTGAGGACTGATTCCTGCTGCTCCTGGAGAACACCTGTTACAGGTGAGTAACTACTCTAAATGGCTATTTCCTTTTGGGCTCCAGTTTGAGATGGGAGGAGAGCTCAAAAGAGCTAAAACCTTATCGGAGGCATGGCTGAGCTTGGAGAAGGCCAAAGCTCCGAATTTACCTCGGACTCGAGCACAACCGGAGGTACTGGGGCAAGAGAGCGACCAGTCTTCGTTGTTGGAGAAATTGAAGTGGCAATGGATCCCAACTGGAGGCCGCCGTCTGCACCGTTTGTCTGGACCTCTCCCAGCGGAGTGAGGAGGGAAAGAAAGAGGGACTAGGACCTACAACTTGAACTCTGAGTGTTGACTGTGCTTTAGGATTGTCTGGCAGTATCGATCTATGTGGAGATGGGAGAAGACTCCTGGCTTTGAGGGGCGAAGGAAGCGGAGAAGCTAGCTGGATGGACATTGAGCTTTCCTCCTCCACTATTCATATTGGATAGATTATTTTATGCATGTGTGTTATATTTGAAATAAGTATTTGTGTGGGCGTTAGAGGAAGAGTCAGCTGTGTTAGCTGTAGCATTCTGAGGTAGCAGGGCTTAGATAGGAAGGGAAGCAGGGAGGGGGAGTTTGGTGTGGGGGAGGAAGAGGACAATAGCAGGGGTTCAAGGGGGGAGGGTAAGCACTGGGTGGCGGGCGGGGGTATGAGTAAGGGAAAGAGTATAGGATGGGAGGAGTTTTCCGGGGGGGGGGGGGCCTTAAACCAAAGGGGTCCCGGGAGGTGCGTTTCTTCCTCAACAAGAAGGAGCCACAGGGGAAGACCTGTGGGAGACAGGAGGGGTAAAGTAGGGGGAGTAAGGGGGGAGGGGAACATAATATGGGGAGGGACGGGAAAGGAATGAGTTGGGGTTGGGGTTTGGGGAGGGTGGGAGGAATGACACCACGCCACGAGTTAACAATGGAGCCTGGCATTCAGGTCTTATTTGATGGCGGGGCTTAAAGTGGGATCTGTGAATGTGAGAGGGTTAAACACACCGCAAAAGAGGAAGGCAATGTTTAAAGAGGTGCAAAGGGGAGGATGGCAAGTAGTTTTTTTACAAGAAACTCATTTACTGCCATAGGATGAATATTTGTTAAGACATGGGACTTATACTCAAGTCTGGTTCAATGCAGAAGGAACACATAAAAAAGCAGGAGTGGCACTGATGATTCGGCGGGATGTCTCCTTTCAACTAGGGGGAGTGGTAAAGGGGGTGAAAGGTCGGGTACTGTTAGTTTGGGGGGAGTTAAATGGGCAGGAAGTCACCTTTCTTAATGTGTATGGTCCGAATGACTCCCAGTCTAAGTTCTGGAGTACCTTATCACAGTGGATGAAAGATAAAGTACATGTGGCACTGTTAGTGGGGGGAGACTTCAATGAGGTATTGAACCCACAAAGGGATAGATCACAGTCGAGCCAGAAAGGAGGCACTACAGGGAGGGAACAACTGCTGGATTTGGTGAAGCATTATCGATTATACGGTCTATGGCGACAGGTGCACCCTCAGGATACCGACTATACTTATTATTCCCCTGTGCATCACAGTTATAGTAGAATTGATTTTTTTGGGGGGGACAATTATTGGACTCAACGGCTACTTCGGGCAGAAATAGATCCCATAATTTGGACGTATCATGGCCCGATTTGGGTGGACTTTGGTGGGGAAAGGGATAGAGCAGGTAGATCTTTTTGGCGGCTTAATGAAAGCCTTTTACAAGATAAGGAAGTGATACAGAGTCTGGAAGAGGAAATTCATGAATATCTTAGAATAAATGACACAGAGGAGATAGCATATGGGATGCAATGGGATGGATTAAAAGCTGTGTTAAGGGGGAAACTAATACAATGGGCCTCCCGGAAAAAAAAGGAGCGGGAAGGTAAAATAAATCAATTAAAGAGTGATATCACCGATTTGGAACAGCGTCATAAACGAGGGGGAGGAGTACGGGTTAGGGAAAAATTGGAAAAGGCAAGGACAAAATTAATTTCTTTACAGATGGAATCCATTAATTACCAATTACGAAGGATCAATCAACATTACTACGATTTCAATAATAAAGCCAGTACACTATCAGCTAGGAAGCTTCGGGATAGGGAGAGGCGCTCCACTATAATAAAAATTAAAGGGTCTGGAGATCAATTACATTTTCAAACTAAAGAAATTAGAGAACAATTTGTACAGTATTACACCACTTTATATTCTAGTGAAGGGGAGGGTACAGCAGAAAAGGTAGGAGAATATTTGACGGGGGGGGGGGGGGAGATCTCCTGGAAATATCTGATTCGGATCGGGAAAGATTGAATCGGAATGTGGGGTTGGAAGAAATACTCCAAGTAATAAAGGGGCTGGGATTAAATAAATCCCCAGGATTGGATGGGTTCACAGCAGTCTTTTATAAAAAATTTGGGGCACAATTGGCACCGGTTTTACAAAGGATATATAATGATGTGTTGCAGGGATTCCCTTTGGCTCCGTCAATGCAACAGGCAGGGATCTTGGTCCTGGCAAAACCGGGTCGTGATCCAACATTGTGTGGTTCATACCGACCGATATCTTTGCTGAACACAGATGGGAAAATCTTAGCAAAAATTTTAGCAAACTAATTGAGGAGTGTCCTACCTAATATTATACACCCGGATCAGACCGGGTTTATTCAAGGACGGAGCACGGGGGACAATATTCGGAGAGCATTACAGGCTATATGGGTTGCCTGGCAGCAAAAACAGGGCTTGTTAGTGTTAGGGGTCGATGCTGAAAAAGCGTTTGACCGCGTAGAGTGGAATTTTATGTTTGAAGTACTGAATAAAATTGGTATCGGGGCCAATATGATGAAATGGATAAAAGCCTTATATGCTAATCCTGTAGCCACGGTTAAAATCAATGGGAAATATTCTGATTTTTTTTCAATTACAACGGGGTACCCGACAGGGGTGTCCACTATCCCCTTTATTATTTGCATTAACTATGGAACCGTTGGCGGGGAACTTAAGACGAAACTGTGATGCCAGGGGATTGCAGATAAGCGATATTGAGCACAAATTAGCATTTATTTGCAGATGACAAGTTACTGGTTTTTATCACACATCCGTTGATATCCTTAACAAATTTTATGATAGAATTGAAGCGATTTGGGATAGTTGCAGGTTTCAGGATAAATTGGGACAAAACCGAGGCCTTGAATATCAACTTACAAGCAGATCTGGTGCGGCATTTGCAAGGGTGTTACAAATTTTGCTGGGCCTCTAAGTCAGTTAAATATCTTGGGGTGCACCTGACCAGTGATCCGGACGGCCTGTATGGGGCTAACTACCCTTCGCTGATCGGACAGATAGAAAGGGATTTGGGTAAATGGAATAAGGAGGAAATCTCCTGGTTGGGTCGGATAGCAGTAATCAAGATGTCGGTCTTACCGCGGCTGTTATGCTTTTTTCAAGTATTACCACTTAAAATCCCACGCATTGTATTACAAAAGCTGCAAAGGAAGTTATTTCTCTTTGTATGAAGACATCGCCCCCCACACATAGCTAGAAAGGTTTTATATAGTGCAAAGGAAAAAGGAGGCTTGGGGATGCCAGACATTGCAGATTACTATTTGGCTGCACAAATGCGACAGGTTATGGAATGGAGGGAGCCGGTAGCTTCTAAGTGCTTTCTCTCTCTTGAACAACATGGGGTGCCTGAATACGGGTTGCATTATATACCGTGGTTGCAAAAGGGCCTTCTTCAAAGGGACTGGACACAGAATCCCTATATTCGCCACCTATGGTGTGAATGGCAAAGAGGATGGGATAGGGTAAATAAGACACCGGGGATATCTTTGCTGGCTCCATTTAGGGCCACTTCTGCTTTTGGACCAGGAAGAGATGGCATATTTAGGGCTTGGGAGGTGCGGGGCTTAGATGTCTTCGTGAAATTGACGGAGACAGGCAATATTAAAACCTTTGAACAATTAAAGAGGGAATATCATTTAGAGAATAGACTTCTTTGCCTATTTGCAAGTAACCCATTATTTACGTCAGAAGATCCCTAAGGCAAGGCTGCAGGAGGGATTGAATGATATGGAGGCTCTTTGGATGGGCCATTCTCAATCTCGGGGGCTGATCCATGGGCTATATCTCAGTTTACGCTCGACCAAGGGAACAGAGGATAAGTTTAATTATATGAAGGAACGGGAGAAAGATTTGGCAGTGGAGTGGGATGGGGATTTCTGGAAGAAGATATATGCAATAGCTGCAAAATCATCTATATGTACCACGATTCAGGAAAATGCATATAAAATCCTACTGAGATGGTATTACACCCCATTCCAGTTTCATCAGATGTTCCTGGAGGTGTCAGATCAATGTTGGAGGGGTTGTGGAGCCCGGGGAACGTATCTACATATGTGGTGGGAATGCCCCCCGATAAAATTGTATTGGACAAAGATTCGGGATCAACTTGGCATGATTTTTGGAATGACACCCAAATTATGTCCCCAGCTGTTTTTGTTGGGGAGATGGCCAGATAACCTCTCCAACAAATGGAATAAACCCATGCGGGCATGCTTGATCGCAGCTAGATGCGAAATAGCTTGGAAATGGAAATTAAGTGGGGTGCCTGAATTATCACACTGGACCCTCAGATTATGCAAGGTGTTGACTATGGAACGTTTAACGGCCATTAAGAGAAATCAGGGAGAGAAATTTGCTAAGCAGCGGAAGCCTTTATTGCTCCATTTGCACCTAGAAGATAGATAGATAGTAAATATAAGGGGAGGAGGGTAGGATTGGATGGGGTGGGGTTTGACTTATATGTAATAATATTGGGAGGGGGGGAAGGGAAATGAGTGGGGGGGAAGGGTTAGGGAGCTGAGGTCAACTTTAAAGTTTACCCTGATTGGTCTCTTGGTTCTCTGTATTATGGGTGAAAAGTTGGGGTGAGCACTGCTAAGATAATGTATGTTAAAAAAAAATAACAAAATTATTAATAAAGATTAAGTTATAAAAAAAAAAAAAATCCCAGAGAATGATGAGTGGCTTGTGATACGAGCTATGTGAGCAGATTGTGTCCAGGGATAGGAGAGAGATCCTTGTTTTTGTTATTTGGTGGTCTATAGATAAAGCAAATGCTTATGCATTTATTTGAGATGATAATAAAGTTGATCTCAGAAGAGTCTGAGGTTGATGAGGTACTAAATCTAAAATCCTTTCTTGCCAGTATTAGAACGCCACCTCCTCTTTTATGCAGTCGGGGGCAGTTGTATACTATGAAGTCAGGTGGTGTTATATGATTGAGGATAACCTGATCAGTGTGTGTTAGCCACGTTTCCGTGATGCACATGTCTATTTTATGGATTTGCAAGTAGTCTTGGATGATACATAGTTTATTTCTGATAGATCTTGCATTAATTAGGACGCATTTGATGGGAGAAACAACGGTGGGATTTATGTGTGTGGTTTGAATATGGTGTATGCGCCGTAGGTGTATTAAGATATGTACTCTTCGTGTGGTGGCTCTCATAAATTGGTATGTCGGCGTAGATGGAATATGTGAGAAAAGAAAAAATGTAAAGAGTGCAGGTACAGAGTTGGAGTCCATCAAGATTGCCAGGTGCAATGCGGTTACAGCTTTACACTTGACTTATCTTATGGAAGGGAACCGGAGTGAGGAACTTTGAAATCCACTGAGGTCCATTAGGAGTTAAAATATGATAACATAGATTACCTGCGTTCTATGATTATTCAAAGCTGGATTATAGATACCTAATAGTGAAGGATTTTATCATGGTTAGGGGACTGTAGATAGTTCACCGACTGGCGTTCTTACCTTATTAATTGGTTTCTGATATCAGACGTTTTGGACTGTATACTGATTTTGTCATACTGCAATCCGATATACCTCGGACTACCAAAACAAGCTCTCAAACCACTACAGCTGGCACAAAACACTGCAGCTCGAATCATATCCGGAGCCGCAAGGCAGGAGCACATCACACCTACACTAAAGGACTTACACTGGCTCCCAATCATTGCTCGCATCAGATACAAGACTATCATAAACCTATTTAAGATAAAAGAACACACATCAGCCAACAGCCTCCACCTGCTCATACAACCGGAAACCAGCGCACGTCCCAGAAGAAGTCAAACACGCAACCGAGTCAGCACCCCAAATGAGTACAAGCACACACGCAAGGACACAACAGACAGAGCTCTCTCCATGGCTGCTCCAACAATATGGAACAATCTACCGGACGATCTAAGGGCAACTCCAGACCTCAAAGACTTCAGAAAACAACTGAAAACCATGCTGTTCATAGAGCACTATGGTCACATCACATAACCTAAGAGAATGGATAACAGCACTCCAATCCTCCCAAACAACTGAATATATATAAAATATGATTCTAGCACCACTGTAAATAGCCCACCCTGTATATAGCTCAAACAAATCAAGCACCCAACACATCCCTCACACAACTAAGTTTTATCCTCACTGCATGTACAACACACACACTTTACCTGATTGCTTGCTGTGATACCACCTTGATTATTAAGATAAGGCGGTTTAGAAATACTGTTAAATAAATAAATAGTTTTGTCCACATTCTAATGTATTCTGCGAACTCTTTTTTTGTCTTTGCCTGTGATCCACGCATAAGGGCCACGCCAAAGGGCCCTCTGGCGCAGGCACGCCTGCCGGTGTTGATGTTTAAAACTCCTAGATTGGGCTTTGATTGGCCTTTGGATGCAGAGCAGGGCAGATAGTGGCACTGAATATACATAATTATTTTTTTTTAAAAAACACACTGACCAGGGCATTTAAATACTGATCTGTTTGTTTTTTGGGCCTCATAAAAAGTGGTGGTGTTTTTCTCCAGGACCAGTATAGCTTTTAGAACTCTGTATGACATGAAAAATTCCAGGATAATTTTGGTCTATTTAAAGCAGAAATGAACCATTTGGACCCTCAGTGGCTGGAAAATGGGGCCTGCTTTTCAGTGTGACAAAAACCATACACCAGTGTGCTCTATGAATTTGCAGCATAAATACCTGGAAACCTGTACATTTTGATAGACTGAAATTTGGCCATCCTGATAGAAACTGCTGCCTGCCTGAATCTTCTATCTGATCTCTTGTAGGAGCTTGTAAAACAAGTGCTGAATGCTATTCGGATGATAGCAGGGAATGATGATGTAAAAGATGCCATTGTGAATGCAGGAGGAACTGATCTCATTGTGCTTGCCATGAACCGGCATCTTTTCAGCTCCCAGGTATAATGTGCCTAGAGCACAGGTACTTCATAAGCTTCTGTATGTGTTTTCTCAGTGATTCTGCTTATGATTAACAGTACTTGGCAACAGAAAAGGTGCAGTCTTGGATATGGTTGTTCCCCCATAGAAAGTACTAATTTACTCCTAAGTTTCCGGATCTTCCCATGTTAGTTTAGCAATTGAAACAATAGGCCTGCTGAATATCCCTAGATTCTGCTGCTGCATGCTCGGATGCTAGCCAGCTAGCACTGGGGCGTTGTAGGGGTGAAGTGGAGGCAAGGCTATTCAGCCACTGCTGCTTATCCTTAAGCAGTGCAAGTTAGGCACCTCAAAGGCTGGCCTGACTTTCACCACAGAAGCTAACCGGGCAGCAACTGAATATTGCTGCTGCCCAGTTAACTTCACCATTATTGGAGCAATCTGGATATTCAATGCCAGTGGCCATATATTGTCCTGGCATTGAATATCTCTGTTTTAAATTCAGCCATGATGGCTAGCTGCTTTACAAAGGCTAGCTGCTGAATATTGGACCTAGTGGTCTGGTGGTCATAGTAGTAAATGGTGAATGAGGGAAGCCATGGTTTAAATCATGCTTTGCTTATTGATGCTCCTGTGACCTAAGGCAAGTCACTTCATGCTCCATTGCATCAGGTACAAACTTAAGGCTGGATTTATGAAAGTGCATTGCTACATTTGCACGCCTTATTAGTAAATAGATTTCATTGCATAGAATGGGACCTGTGATAAATAGCATGCATTAAATGCAGTCGCACCTTCTCACTATATCTAGTACTTAGATTAAAATTCCTCTTGGATAAAGAACTATTCCTCACCATTCCTCCAGTCCAATCAGAGATGAGATATATGGGTTCTCCAGGAACAAGCAGGAAGACCAGCCCACATATGAGTGATGTCATCACCGCAAAGCCTGTGCGGAGGCATTTCCCCAGCTTTTAAAGAAAGCCTATGGAAGATGCTCCACAAATGCGTGGTCCACTTCCCACCTAAGGATGCTATCTTGCCTAGGTTTCCTTTTTCCCACAGAACCCATCGGACGTTGTCCAGTTTCCCCCAGAAAAAGTCTGATTTTTATTATTGAGTTTTGTCTGATTTGCATACCGGTTCCTTCACACCCCAAGCCAGCTCGCCTTGGCATTGCTCCCTGGGTTAGTGTATTTGTTTTCTCATTTTTTTTATCAAAGTGTTCCTTGACCAGCATTCATGCCCTTCTTCTGCTGAAGGCCTGTCAGGAGGCAGGGACCCCCTTTTTTCCGATGGCTTTCAGTGGCTTCAAAAAGTGTGACCCATGTGGCAAAATGTCACTCACTGGCCCACATGAATGCTGGTGTTTACTGGTGTGTATATAGTTCATGTTTTAACTAGATACCTAGTTCCTGTTGTGTTATGTTATTATTAAGAATGTTTCATGTAACTTCAAGTTTTTGTTCCATGTAAACCGACCCTGATCTCTGGAAGGGCCGGTATAAAAAAACCTGTTCAAATAAATAAATAAATGCTGCCTCGGGCCTGGAGCACAACAACTCTTGACTGCGAGCTCTGCAGAACCATGACCTCTAAGGCCTTGAAGAGCCGTCATCAGCAGCAGAAACACTTTTATCAGAAGTCCAACTCTGTGCCGGAGTCTCCGGTAACACCATGTTCCAGGGCCCCCTCTGATACCTTGGTGCCCCGCAAAACCAGAGCCTCCTCGGAGTCCTGCAGCCACGGTTCCTCCAAGTGGAAATCCCCAGAGGTCAAGCACAAGAAGAAGAAACCCTCAAAGACCACCTCGGAGGATGGATCCAGGAAAAAAAGAGAAATCACACCTCAGGATCCACAGTCCCAGACTTGAGTGAGGAGTTTGGGCAGGAGCAGCCTACCAAGCTGCCCTGTAAGGAGTAGTTGGCACCCATCAACCAGCCTCGAACCTCATAGGCCATCCTTATCAAGGACTCCCCCTTGATAGTACTGACACCAGGCCTAAAAGCCTCGGATCCCCCGTCAAAGGCTGTAGAGCCAACTGGTATGGAGGCCTAGAGAGCAGTATATCTGCCCTAGTGGCCATGCAACGGGCATTCATGTCTGGCTCATCCGATTCATCCACCCTGACTATGGGACCCTCTACACGAGGACTTCCCTGGATGTTGAACCAGTCCTTGAGTGCCATCGGCCTTAAGAGAGTCCCTCAGCCATGGAAAGGTCCTGGTCCCATTTCTTGAGATACAGGTCCTCCCCAGCAAGCGCCTGTGGCTCAGGCCGACAATCCTCCGGAGGTCATGGACCACCGAGAGCGGCCCTCAATTGAGGTGACCGTGTGGCATCAGACTCATACTCTGACTTCGAGTTTGAATGGGAGAATGAGGATGAAGAGTTCCTGGACAGAAGGCGATACCGTGTTGAGCCATCGGACCTGTCTCCCCCGACAACCCGACGCTGTTCCCCATCCAAGGACATTGCGTTCCTCGATTTTGTGCGGGACATGACCAATGTTCCCTCTAAGCTGCGCTGGGTCCACCGCCAACATTCCTGCCAGTGGGAGGGGGGGTGCAGTGCGATCAATTGCTCCGCCCCTCCCCCCACCGGCGGGAATGCCGGCAGAGGACCTGGCGCAGATGAAAGGGAACATTGCGAGGGTGCTGCGGCGTGTGTTAGTCCAACACACGCCGCAGCACCCTCGCAATGTTCCCTTTTATCTGCGCTGGGTCCTCTGCCGGCATTCCCACTGGTGGGGGGAGGGGCAGAGCGATCAATCGCACTGCACCTTCCCTGCCGGCAGGAATGTTGGCGGCGGACCCAGCGCAGCTTAGAGGGAACATTGGATATGACCAAGGCTCTCTATCAAGACTGAGGTCAAGGAGGACCCATGCACTAAGAAATTAGAGATACTCCAATACGAGGCACCCCATAAGGGATCCCTCACAGTATCGATGCCCCCGATCATTGACCGCCGCCTTCTCCAGATATTGGAAACACTGGCATCTGTTCCAATCGTTACTAGGTGTCTCAACGCCATTTACTGGGTACGCCGAAGCCTCGTTTCAAAAGACCCAACTTTCCCACAACTTCATAGTTGTAGAGTCGGCAGTGTGCTGGCTTAAGAGCTAAAAATCCCACTCGTTGGTGCCACCCGGCAGAGAGGACCGATCCCTCGAGCCCTCAGCTGGAAGGCCTTTCAGGGCTCGATGCTAATGTGCCGGATCCAGTCCAACCAGCTCTACATTGGCAAGTACCTGAAGGAACTGTCAAAGGAGCTCTCTGAATTCTCAGCAGGCCTTGATGCGGAACCCTTACAGAGGTTCAAGACCCTGACCTCGGCAGTTAAAGAATAAAAGTTTTTGTCCCGGGCAGCCTATGATTGCTTCAAGTCATCGACCAGGGTAGCCGCCACAGGCATCGGAGCACGGCGCAAGGCATGGCTGCAGTCATCCATCCTGGAACAATGGATGCAGGACAAATTGATAGATGTCCTCTGCTTAGGAGAAAACCTATTCGGGAAGCCCATGGCAGATAAGGCAGCAGAAATAGAGACCCAGTATGTGATAAGAACCAGGCTCTCAAAAAAGACTTCTGTGCAGCCCTGGAAGAAAGCCCAGGAAAAAAAGCCCTTCTTCCTGAGAAAAAAAAGGCTTTAGCAGTACTCCGCACTTCCAGGCATTCTCATCCCCTCAACAGGGCCAGCAGCAAAAAGGCCAGAGACATGGTCCCAGGAAACAAAAGACCCCGAAGTCCCAGATGCCGGCTCTTTCAGCCTGGGGGGGAGCTTTTGACTGCATGAGTATGACCTCCCTACCCCCAGGTAGTCCTCTGCTGCCCACAGGGGGGGTGCCTAGACCTGTTTGCCCCCAGGTGGACAGCTATCACCACTGATACCTGGGTGCTACAAGTGGTCAAGGAGGGCTACCTCTTCTACCGATAATGGACGCCACCCTTGTACTTCCCAGGGGAGCCCACCAGGCCTCTCCTTCACTAGATCCTTCTCCTCGCTGAGCTAGCAGGCCTAAGTAATGACAAAATTCCCACTAGTGCGTCAGATGGAGAGGTTAACGGTGCATTGTTTGAGTACACTTGATCATCGGAAGGAAAAAGCCATTCTCTATGGGTATATTTTGCACGTAAAAAAGCTTTCTTAACTTTATTAGGATATCCCTGTCGTGCTAAACGTTGAGAACTCCTGCGCATGATCAATAAAATCCTCAAAATTAGAACAGATTCGACACAAGCGCAAAAATTGACCAAATGGAAGGCCCTTTTTCAGAGACCTAGGATGAAAACTGGAGTACTTCAATAATGTGTTTCGTTGTACAGATTTTCTAAATAAAGTAGTGTGAAGCTTGTGCTCACATTTCTCAATTAGCACATCCAAAAATTCCAAATTTGAAAAATGATAATGCATGGTAAAGGATATATTCGATTGTAAAGAATTTAACCATTGAACAAAAGCATGTAACAATGCCTCAGAACCCTTCCACAGAAAAAAATATATCATCAAGGAATCTGACCCATAATGTAACATCCTGAAACCATGGGGAAGAATAAATTTTTGAAGACTCAAAGTCAGCCATATACAACGTAGCCACAGACGGGGCTACCGTTGCCCCCATGGCAATACCTTGAACTTGATGATAAAACTGCTGCTCAAATTGAAAATAATTTCTAGTGAGTACAAGGCTCAATAACTGTTGAAAAAACATCCTAGGGATTCTGTTAGGTAAAGGCAATTGTAACTGAGATATCACAGCCAAAGCTTGATCTTGATGAATATTAGTATACATAGCTGCTACATCAAGTGATACAAGCCACAAATTATCAATCGGATCAGTAATGTCCTGTAATTTTGTTATGAAATGAGTAGTGTCCTTAAGAAAGGATGATACTTTTTGAGCACATGGTTGCAAAAACACATCACAGAATTTGGAAAGTGGTTCTAACATCGAACCACGACAAGACACAATGGGCCTACCTGGAGGCATGGATAACGATTTGTGAATTTTCGGAACAGTGTATATAATTGGGGTAAGTGGATGTGGTGTAACCAAAAACTTAAATTCACGCTTGGTTATCCAGTTATTTAATAAAGCCTCCTGCATGATATGGAGGATCTCTTGTTGTAAATTAATCATAGGGTTCTGAGTCAATTTAGCATAATATTCCGTATCATTTAAATGGGTCAAAAGATGAGATCGATATTGAGAAGATGATTGTATTACTGTAGCACCACCTTTGTCCGCTCTCTGGATAATAAATCCTGATTTCTCCGTAATTCAGTTAAAGCCGTCCATTGATCCTTCGTCAAATTATGAAACCGAGATTTTAAACCAGTTTTTTCCAAAACAGCTACATCATGCAAAACTAATTTTTGATATGATTCGATAAGGGGATCAAGGTTTCCCGGCGGTATCCATTTTGAAGGTGCACAAACAACAGACCTATTTGTGCCCATATCATGTGTAGCACAGAAATGAGTCACTATCAACTTTCTGAAAAAACGATGTAAAGCTACTCGCATTCGAAAAGGATTATAATGAGTAACCGGAACAAAAGAAAGGCCCAAATCGAGCACCGATTCTTGGATATCTGTTGATGCAGTAGACGAAATGTTCACTACTGTTGTTTGGACCGATTCCTGGTCACTGGGCCTTGGGGGCAATCTTGATGATAATTGTCTTGAGGTTTCCACATTCGATCTCGTTGAAAACCTTCTGCAGGTTTCCATGCACAATTGCGACCTCGGCCGCGAAAACAGCCGCGATGAAAAACCTGATCTTGCCTTGATTAGAGATAGTCGTCATGCTATCAGAAAGATTGCTATGATCTGAATCGTCTGCTGAAATGTCAAAGGAATCAAAAGTAACACGTTTTTTTGATGATGATCTGTTTTTCTTCATCCAAGTATACACTTGATTAAGGTCATAATCCTTTTTGTCACGATTGAATTTTTTAATCTTAATGGATTTTTTATAGTCCCGATATTGATCCAATTGTGAGGACAATTCCTCTCTTTGTGTTTTATAACGGTCTTTGGTGGTCTTGATGCAAACTGACTCATCTAATTCTTTGACTTCCTGTGTCAATTTGAGCGATTCAGTTTTTAAACGTTCACACAATAAAGCAATCAAGTCCATGCTGCATTTATTCAATATGCTATTCCATTTCATATAAAAAGCTTCTTCATCTGTGAACATTTTAGGGGGTTTTAAAACTTTTAAACCCCGAGGACTCATTGATTTTAGATATTGTATCATTGTAGCCTCATGAAGCTGTACCTGTATAAGTTTTTTATTCAAATCCAAAAGATCAGCAAAAGACGAAGATTGAAATAAGGTGTCGGAATCATCAAATAAAGCTGGTCTCTGAGCTAGTACTTGAATTTGTGTGTCAGAAAACGCAAAGGTTGTTTGATTGGCATTTAATGTTGGCTCCGTCAAATTCTCCTTAGGAGAAGAAGATGATTCAGTGGCCATAATAGTTATCACTGGTATAACCAAAAATCCAAAATAGCTGTTACTCTATATCAATATAAATCAAAAACAAAAATAGAGTTGTAATCTACCGTCATGAGCTAAAATGTGCAGATGTAAATGAATTGATGTTGGAAGACGAGCCGTGAGGAAAGAAAACAACCTCTCATGGCTTTACTTCCGTTTTACTCAATTTTATTTTTTTTTATTTATTTTTTTTTTTATTTAAATTTTTATTAACATTTGTAACAGTTACATTAGCATATACTCAACAACTCCAAGGCATCAAGGGTTCAGCAAACAGCATAAGAGACAACTCTTCAACTAACACACAGTCTAATCATTTCTCCTCCTATTTGCCATCCCCCCACCCCCTCCCTACTTCCACCCCTCTTCCCGCAACCACCTCCAAACCCCTGCCCACCGCTTCTCCATTTGCTCCCCTCTCCCTCCCCGCTCCCCAGTCAATTTATACATGGCATAAAGATGCGATACCCTGCGTGCATAGCTCGCCATGGAGGGTAGAGCTGGTCTATTCCAGTACCATGCAATTTCGCAGCGGGCCGCTGTGACACAATACCAAATAATTTTCCAATCCCCCTCCCATTTCCCATCTGGTCTATGCAGGAGACACATCTCAGGGCCAAGTTCAAGGTTCGCCCCCATCATTTTGTTGATGTTTGCCCCTATGCGGTGCCAGTACTCTCCCACTACCGGACACGTCCACCACATATGCAGCCAGGAGCCACGCTCCCCACACTTTCGCCAACATTCATCCGTTTGCAACACCCCTGCCTTACACAACCGCTCCGGTGTGAGATACCAGCGACTCAGCACCTTAAACCCATTCTCTCGCAATGTCGTGGCAATGGAGAATCGTGCTATACCTAAGGCCATTGTCTCCCACTCCTCCACCCCCAGCTTACCCCTAAATCCTTCTCCCACGCTTCCATGTATTTCAACTTGTCTTCCCCCCTCGCTGTCAACCCTCGGTAAATCCTGGAGAGCATCCCCTGGCTTCCCAGGGATCCCAGACAGGCACCCTCAAACCATTCACCTCCCCCCCATCCCCCTTGCTCCCTTCCCTTTGTACTCACTACCGAACATAGCTGCCTATACGGGAATCTATCTACCTCCCCCAAACGATAGAGGTCCCGGACCCCCTCAAATCCTCTACAATGTCCTCCTACCACAATCTGAGACACCTGGGACAATCCTAACGCCGCCCAGTTACGGAGCACTGTGGCTCCCGGTCCCCCGCTCTCCGCACAGCAGGCTTGTAATGACATGGTGGCCGACCATCGTTTGTCACCCACCAGCCGCTTTCTATACTGCTGCCACACTTTCAAAGTATGCCCCACAATGGGATTCCTCCCCTTCTCTCCCCTCCCCTCCCATACTAACCGTTCAAGTGCACCCGGCCTGTATTCGGCCAGTTCCAGCTGAACCCACTGCTTCTGGGGTTCCCGCAACCACGCGTAGACTGCTCGCAATTGTGCTGCCGCATAATATAGTCGGAAATTGGGAACCCCCATCCCTCCTTCCCGTACCGAGACTTGTAGCGTCCTTGCCGCCACCCGTGGACGCCTCGACCCCCAGATAAACCGCTCGACCTGTTGTTGGATCTTCTTTAGCACTTTCGGGGGGATTGGGACTGGCAATGCCTGAAACAGAAAGAGGAACTGGGGGAGAAGCATCATCTTAACCGTCGCTATTCGTCCGAACCACGAGTAATACCCCCTGCTCCAGCCTTGTAGCTTCGCCTCCACCTGCCCCACCATCTTCTTGTAATTTAAATCATACAACTCCTCCAAGGTTCTACCGAGATGAACCCGAGGTACCGGATCGATGTCTTTGCCCATTTGAAGGGGAAATTCTGCTGCCAGTCACGCTGCCCCTCCCCCTCTCCCCTACACTCAAGATCTCCGATTTCCCCCAATTAATCCGGAAGCCCGCCCTTTCACCATAATCTTGAATCTCTCTCATCACTGCCCTCAGGGATTCGCTGGGATTCGTGAGTGTCAGCAGTATATCGTCTGCAAAGAGGGACGTTCTGCATTCCTGCCGTCCCACCCTAACCCCCGTGATATCAGGGCTGCCGCGCAACTTCGCTGCCAATGGCTCTAAGGATAGCACAAAAAGTAGGGGGACAGTGGACATCCCTGCCGCGTTCCTCTTTCTAGAGGGAAGAAACCAGAGTACCCCCCATTCACGCGGACACATGCCTTCGGCCTAGCATAGAGAGCCCTTATCCACTGTGTGAACCCCGGTCCAAACCCCTGGGCCTCTAACACCGCGTAGAGGAAATCCCAGGACACCTGATCAAAGGCCTTCTCTGCATCCAGTGATACCAACAAGGCCCCCGTTCTCTGCCGCTGTGTCGACCACATCACATTTAACACTTTGCGGATATGATCCGCCACTTGCCGGCCTGGTACAAATCCAGCCTGGTCCTCATGCACCAATTTACCTAACACTCCATTGAGGCGCACCGCTAGTACTTTCGCCAGCAGTTTCGCATCTAGGTTCAGCAGCGAGATCGGGCGGTAAGACGCACACTCCTGCGGGTCTTTCCCCTCTTTGTGGATAAGCGTAATACCTGCCCAGCCCATTGATTCAGGCAGTGCCTCCCCCCCTCCCGGTCCATTAAATACCCTGGTCAACGGATTCAGCAAGAGGCTCCCAAAGCGCTTGTAAAACTTTGCCGTCAGTCCATCGAGCCCTGGGGCCTTTCCATTTTTTAAGCCCTTGATAGCCTGGCTGACTTCGTCAGCTTGTATTTCCCTGTCGAGCCCCTCTTGTTCGTCTCCCGTTAGAGTCGGGAGCCCTGCTTCCCTCACATATTCCCGAACGTCCTCTCCCGACCTTGCAGCGCGGGCTGCATACAAGTTGCTATAGAAGGACACAAATTCCTCCCTTATTCGTGGAGCCTCTCGCACTACCCCCCCTGTACTCCTAATCTGTGTAATCCTATTCCACTCCCTCCGCTTCTTCAATTGTCTCGCGAGAAGTTTCCCCGCTTTATTCCCCCCTTCAAAGAACCTCTGTTTTAACAGCTGCAGGCGGAATTGTATCTTCTCCGCTTCAAGAGCATTCACCTGGGCTCGTAGTGCCAGCACCTCACCCCGTACCTGTCCAGTTCTGTCCTGACCGTCTCTTTCCTCCATCTCCCGCAATTGCCGGCGTAACCGGTCCTCCCTCTCCGCCCTCTCTCGCTTTAGGCGGGCTCCCCACTTTATGAGAACCCCCCTAATTACAGCCTTGAAGGCGTCCCAGACTGTTCCATCCCGCACTTCCCCACCGCCATTTTGGTCAAAGTACTCCGGGATGAGCCTTTCAATCTCCCGCACCACCCTCTCGTCCTCAAGGAGCCCCTCATTCAACTTCCAGAACTGGCGGCCTCTATCTTCCCCTTCCACCCGCACCCGCACCACCACCGGAGCATGATCGGACCAGGTAATGGGTTCCAGCTCGCCCCCTAGAAGCCGCCCTGATAACTCCTTCCCTACCCATATGGCATCCAACCGGGAGTAAGTGCCATGTGCTGCAGAATAGAAAGAAAATTGCCTCCGCCCCGGGTTTAATGTCCGCCATACATCTATCAGGCCGTTCTCCCGCACAAAATTGTGGTAATGTTTCCTATCGGTGCCTCTCCCTCCCTGCGCCCAGTCGTATCTCTCCCTACCTCCCATGCCACATTGAAATCCCCACCACAGATTAGGACCCCATCCCCCATTGCCGCCACTTGCGCACTCAAAGCATCCCAGAATTCAGTTTGCGGGCCCGTAGGGGCATACACATTTACCACGCAAAACCACTCCTCACCTATCTTTACCCTCAGCAGGAGATACCGCCCCCCCCCTATCCCGGGACACTACCTGGACCTCCATGGGGCCTGTCTCTCTGATGAAGACCCCCACCCCGCCTTTCTTCTTCTCTTTAAGATTAGAAGCGAACATACGGTGCTTGTACCCCCAGGGTTGCACCAATGTCTCATGTTGTCTCAATAGATGTGTCTCCTGCAACAGCACTATGTCTGCATTGTGTCTTGTTAACTCCTTATATAATTTCTGTCTTTTCATTGGTGAATTTAGACCTTTCACATTTAACGTGAGAATTTTTAACTCCTTTCCTACCCCCAGATCCCTGCCTCGTCCCCCTAAGTCCCTCCGCCCCCACCTCCCACTCTGGCCCCCTCTTCCCCCCCCTACCCACCCCCTCCTCCCCCACTCCCCCTCCCGCTGTTCCCTCCCGTCCTCCCTCTCCCCCCCTCGCTACTCCCCTCCCCTCCTCCCTCTCCCCCCCTCGTAACTCTCCTCTGCGGAGATACGACTTCCAATTCGGTGACCTTCTCTCCCTCCCCACCTACCCACCTCAACTGTTCCCCAGCCCCCCCCCCACTCCCCTGCCTAAGCCCCCCTCGCTGCCAACTCTCCCCCCTCGAAACCCCCTCCCCTCTCCACCCAGCCGGGGCTCTCTCCCTCTCAGCCTAGTCCCCGCCTCCTCCCCTCTCCCTCTCCCCTTAATCCCTCTCCCCTTACCCCTTAACCCACTGCCCATCTCTCCTTCCCCCCCCCCGCCCACAGCCCAACTTATTCAAGAATACCAGTCCATTATAAAGATGCTTCAGCTCAGCCAGTCTCTTGTTCTGTAGTCCGGTTCTGGTGCACGTCCTTGGTGGTTCTTGCCAGTCTACGTCCACTTGCCTCTGCCATTTCATCTGTGCTGCTCCTCCGGTCCTGGATCCCGTTCTCGGCGGAGTGAAAGAGCCCTCGGCTTGCTCTGGTAAATTCTCAGCACCTAGCTCTCTCAGTGCTCTCCACGCCTCCACACTGGATCTCACCGTCCTCGATCGTCCTTTCACCGTAATAAAGAGGCCGAAGGGGAAGAGCCACTTGTAGCGCAGGTCAGCATGTCTGAGATATGCGGTGACCTCTCTTATCTCCCTCCGTCTTTGTAGCGTGCCTTGGGACAGGTCTTGGTACAGCTCCACCGTATGCCCCTCCCAACGGAAATTTTTCAGCTTGCGGCTGGCACCCAGCAGGAGTTCCTTACTCTTAAAGGAGTGCAGGCAGACCACAATGTCTCTTGGCCTATTGTCTCGGATGGGCCCCATACCCCTGTGCGCCCTCTCCATTTCGAGGCGGGTCTCCTCTGCAGGTCTCCCTGGGCCAGCTGCTGCGAGTAGTTCCCGGAAGATCCGCTGGACCACCTCCTCACAGTTCTTATATTGTGGTTCCTCCGGCACCCCTCTCACTCGGAGGTTGCATCTGCGCGAGCGGTCCTCCAGGTCCTCTGTTTTGGCTTTGAGGGTCTCCTGCGTCCTCTGAAGCTCTTCCCAGCTGCTCTGGACCTGCGTCAGGGTCTCCTCTTGACTCTCCAACTTGGTCTCCACCTCTTCCATACGTCCCCCCAGCTCCAGCAGGTCTTGGCGCATAGTCTGCACTGCTTCTTTAATTTCATTTTTAACCCCACACATCTCCATCTTCAGTTCCTCCTTTAACTCTAGGAGCCATTGTTTAATCTGTTCTGCTGTCGACAAGCTCTCCTCTCCTCCTTCACTCCCCTCCGGGCTCTGTGGGGTTTCTGTCACAGGTTTCCCTGCTTTTTTTTCCGCCTCCTTCCCTCCTTTGGGGGTTGCATATGGGGAGCGGAACTCGGCCAGCTTTTTTTTTTGCCAGAGTCTCTTTTTTTATTATTTTTTTCCATTTTGGGCTGATTAGCCCCTCTCTCCCCGGTCTCCCCGGCCTATAGAGCTGGTAGGGCGTCCACACACCACACTATAGCTGCTGCTGGGAACAAATCTGGTGTTTGGTAGTTCTCTGCCTCTGCTCCCTTTCTTAGTGCAGTTGGGGGGGGCATGAGACTCACCACTGCTGGCTGCTTCTGCACTCTGCGTCTTGTGGGCTGCAGCTTAGCATAGGTCCCTGCTTCCTGCTTCTCCCAGCCACGTGCGAGGCCTTCTCGGCCCCCTCTGTCTCCGGATTCACCTCTCTGTTGGCCACCCTCTTCTGCCACCACGTGGTCTGGGGGGGTCGGCGGCGTGGCGTCCTCCACGGGGAAGCACACTGCCTCTGCTCACCGGCAAGCCTCTTTTGGCCCTGCTGACTCTCTCCCAGCAAGTCCGGCTCAGCGCGGCCTCCGGCCCAGAAGCCCCCTGAAAGTCAGGCTGCCTCGTCCGGTCCGCTCCCACCAGCTTCTCTGCCCCTCCGCACCCGCTTGTTGCGCCGCCGCCGCGGCTCGCCGGCACTCCCCGCTCTCTCCATCGCCCCTCGGCTCGCCGCTCCGTTGCCCGTGGGGGCTAAACTGCTCCAATTATTGCGGGTTGGTGGCGGAGCTCCTCCGCTACGCCGCCATTCAGTAGGTGACGTCACCGGAAGTCTACTCAATTTTATTTAAAGCTCAAATAGAGCGTTAAAAATGTAGGTAAAAACACCATATTCTCCAGGACCAAGCAGGAAGTCAGCCCTCACATATGGGTGACGTCGGCGTCGACGGAGCCCCCATGGGGAGCATTTCCCCAGCTTTCAAAGAAAGCCTTTGGGAATGCAGGCATGCATGTGCGGTCCCCTTCCCGCCCAAAGGTGCCATCTTGCTCAGTCTGCTTTTTTCCACGGAGCTCTACGGACACCTGTCCTTGTCACCCGTGAAAAAAGTTGATTTTTCCTGCGTTGAGTCAAGTTTTTCTTTGGTTCGACATCGGTTCCTTTCCCGCCTGGACTCGGTACACCAGTGCCGAGCACGGATCTCTTTTTTTCGTTTTTTGTCCTTGGAGACTGCGTTCGCGCCTTTTTTTTTCTTTTCCCTGGCAGCCCAATTTTTTGATCTTGCAGGGGCCCTTTTTCCCCTGATGACTGCCAGTGGCTTTAAGAAGTGTGATTGGTGCAAGAAACTGATGTCTCTCACCGACACACACGACTGCTGCCTCCGGTGCCTGGGTCCAGACCACGATTCTACGGTCTGCAGTCCCTGTGGCAAAATGTCTTCCAAGGCATTGCGGAGCCGTCAGCACCAGCGTGAGAGGATCTTCTCTGAGTATGCCTCTGGACGGGTCCAGACTTCGTCAGAGGTCTCGACGTCTCGGGAGTCTGACCCCGAGCATCGTCGGGGCTCCTCTGAGAGGGAGTCCCCCTCGAGGGAGCACCGAAGGAAGAAGAAACCCGCGAGGGCAGCATCGGTGGACACTCTTGGCTCCTCAAGGGCCAGGTCGCTTAGCCCCGATCGCCATCCCAGGTCTTCGGAGTCTGAGAGGCCTGCCAAGCATCCTCGTATGGAGTTGGAGGCCCCGAGTCACGTGAGTACTGTAGTCCTCGTGGACTCTCCTCCGGGGGAGCCGACGTCGGCCCCGACACCGTCGGGGCCTGAGTCGGAGGCTGCTGGGTCTCCTGAGCTCGGACTCAGGTTGACAGCCCTGGAGAGCAGATTGTCTGCCTTCATGGAGCAGCAGCGGGTGCTGATTGCCGGTCTCACCGGCGCATCTGCCCCGACCACCGGGACATCGACGTCCAAGTCGACCCCGGAGGCCGAGCCGATCCTAGAGACCATGCGAACTCGAGTCGATCCTCAGCCACGGTCACCCTCCGCCTCCCATTCGGGACCGAGGTCGTCGACGCCGATTCCCTCTGCGTCAGGGCGGATGGCGTCGGTGCCCGCCCACTCGGAGCTGCTCGATTCCTCCTCGGAGGAATCGGCATGCGAGACGGAGGAGGAGGAGTCCCCTGGCACCTACCGGTCTCGGTGTGTCCCTTCTGACTCACCGGGCTCCGAGCCTCGGACAAGGTCCCCCCGGAGGATACTAGGTTCTCAGATTTCGTACGGGACATGGCCAAGGCACTGGCATTCCCTGCGGACCCCGAGGAAGAGCCTCGAGCTGAGGAGCTCGAGGCTCTGCAGTATGACTCTCCTCCCAAGGAGGCCTTTACTATCCCGGTTCCTCCGATGCTGGAGCGGTTGCTCTTTTGCATGTGGGAGGCGCCGGCCTTGATGCCGGCTCTAAGCAAGAGGGTCGATTCCATCTATCGAGTCCGCAAGAGCCCCAGGTTTCAGAAGGCACAGCTACTGCACCATTCCATGGTGGTGGAATCGGCCATGCATCGTCTGAAGAGTCAGAAGATGTATTCCTCGGTGCCTCCCGGCAGGGAAGCCCGGAACCTGGATGCTCTCGGTAGAAAGTGCTTCCAGGGCTCTATGCTTGCTTGCCGCGTCCAGACCTACCAGCTGTACATGGGCATGTACCTTCGAGACCTGGCAAAGGAGATTGCCGGGTTCTCTGCTGGTCTGTCCGAGGAACCTTTGCAGAGGTTCAAGACCTTGTCTTCTGGTATTCTGGTATTCGAGAGTGCTCAAAGTTTATTTCTCGAGCAGCCTACGATGGTTTTGAGGCTTGGACCCGAGTAGCAGGGGCCGGCATCGGTGCACGCCGTTAGGCCTGGCTACAATCCTCGGACCTCGAGCCGTGGGTACAGGACAAGTTGGTTGATGTTCCTTGCCAAGGTGAAAACCTCTTTGGCAAACCCATGGCCGAAAAGACTGCAGAACTCGAGACCGAGACTCTTACCTGGACAAGGCTGTCCAGGAAGACCTCTGCCCCTTCTCAGAAAAAGAAGGGCTCGGGCAAAAAGTCCTTTTACCCGAGGAAGTCCACTGTCTATAAAACCTACCCTCACTACCAGGCCTCTGCAGCTCCCCAACAGGGTCAGCAGGCCAAGGGGCAGGGTCATGGGCCCCGTAGGCAGAAGACCCCCAAGCCTCCTACTCCGGCTCCTGCTCAGCAGGGAGGGGGTTTTTGACTATGCCAGCATAGCCTCTCCTCCTCTTCAGGGCACAGGAGGTCAGCTGACCCTGTACGCAGACAAGTGACCAGCCATCACAGGGGATACTTGGGTGTTAAGTATCATCCAGAAGGGCTATCTGCTCCACTTCACCCAGATACCCCTCTCCTACTTTCCAGGGGAGCCTCCATGACCCCCTCTGCACAGAAACTTACTCCTTCAGGAGTTGGAAGGTCTGCTAAAAGACCAGGCGGTGGAACCGGTGCCTCACCACCTGGAAGGGCAAGGCTTCTATTCCAGGTACTTCCTTGTACCAAAAAGAACAGGAGGCCTCAGACCCATCCTCGACCTGCGAAATCTGAACAAGTTTCTGGAGAGGGAAAAGTTCAAGATGCTTATCCTTGGAATCTTACTGCCCTACCTCCAGCAGGGAGATTGGCTATGCTCCTTAGACCTGAAGGATGCTTATACTCACATCCTCATCCATCCATCCAAGCCACAGACAATTCCTCAGATTTGTGGTGGAAGGTCAGCACTTCCAGTACAGAGTGCTCCCTTTTGGCCTCACCTCCGCCCCCAGGGTTTTTACAAAATGCCTGGCAGTGGTTGTGGCCTACCTCAGGAACCAGGGGATCTTTGTGTTCCCTTACCTGGACGACTGGCTAATCAGAGGCCAGTCTCCACAGGAGGCCAGGCAGGCCACCTGCAGAACCATATTCCTGCTTCAGCACCTGGGGTTCGTTATAAACTTCCCAAAATCCACTTTGGTCCCCTCACAAGACGTGGAATTCATAGGGACCAGGTTGGATACCCTCCAAGCAAAGGCCTTTTTGCCTGTGGACAGAGCTCACAGGCTGATAAACTTGGCCGGTCAGTTTCGGGTGGACTCTCTGGTCTCGGCCAGAAACTTCCTCCGGCTCTTAGGTCACATGGCTTCCACAGTGCATGTCACCCCACATGCCCGGCTACACATGAGGCCGGCTCAGTGGTACCTCAGGATGAAGTGGCTGCAGACCACAGAGAAGTTGTCAGACAAAATAAAGGTGTCCAAACCCTTGGTGGACTCCTTACGCTGGTGGCAGCATCTCCCAAATCTGGTCAGGGGTGTTCCTTTTCAGGCCTCCCCACACACTCAAGTACTGACAACCGATGCTTCCCTGCAGGGCTGGGGAGCTCACTGCCAGGGAGCCTGCACCCAAGGCCTGTGGTCTCCATGGGAGGCCGCTCAGCAGATCAACCTGTTGGAATTGAGGGCCATTCAGCTGGCCTTGCGGACTTTCTCTCAGATCCTGTCTCACCAGTCTGTCCTGGTTCAGACGGACAACCAGGTGGCTATGTTCTACATCAACAAGCAGGGGGGCACGGGATCCAGACTTCTATGCCTGGAAGCACAAGCTCTCTGCTCCTGGGCTGTCACTCAGGGCATGACCCTCAGGGCAGTCTACCTCCCAGGTCAGGAAAACTACCTGGTGGACAGACTCAGCAGACTCCTGCAGCCTCACGAGTGGCAGTTGGATCCTCTGGTAGTGCAAAAGATCTTTCTGAAGTGGGGTCTTCCGACCATGGATCTCTTTGCCAGTCCGCTCAACAGGCAACTACCCCAGTTCTGTTCCAGGCAACCGCATCCCTTGAGAACAGTGCCAGATGCATTCCTGATCCCTTGGTCAGGGGGCCTGCTATATGCCTTTCCTCCTACACCTCTGGTGGCCCGGACTCTATTCAAAATCCAGCAGGACCGAGCCACGGTGATCCTGATAGCCCCCAGGTGGCCCAGGCAGCCATGGTTCCCTCTTCTTCTGCAGTTGGCGGTGGATTCTCCACTCCCTCTGGGGTTGCAACCCGACCTTCTGACTCAGGACCAGGGGTCCCTCTTGCATCCCAACCTCAAATCCCTCAATTTGATGGCCTGGTTGCTGAAAGGCTAGTCCTTGCTCCTTTGCTCCTATCTAGGGAGGTTGAAGAGGTGGTGTTGGCCTTCAGGAAGCATTCCACCAGGAAGGCCTATCCTCTAAAGTGGCGTAGGTTCTCTATTTGGTGTTCTCAACAGCAGGAGGACCCTTTCTCTTGCTCTGTCCAGGTGGTGCTTCAATACCTGCTCCACCTTTCCAACCTAGGACTGCAGTCCAACTCTGTCCGAGTTCACCTCATTGCCCTCTCAGCTCACCACTTGCAGGTAGATGGACAATCTCTCTCAGGCCACCCTCTGGTATCCCATTTTCTCAGAGGCCTGCTTCTGCTTAAGCCTCCTATTCGTCCGCCTGCCCCTGAGTGGGATCTCAATGTGGTCTTGCAGCAGCTGAATTGCCCACCTTTTGAGCCGATGGCAACCTGCCATTTGCGTTTCCTCTCCTGGAAGGTCTTGTTCCTTGTGGCACTCACCTCAGCTAGGCGGGTGAGTGAGCTTCAGGCCCTGGTCTCGGATAGGCCGTATACCAGGTTCTATAGGAACAGGGTAGTATTGCGGACTCATCCTAAGTTCCTTCCAAAGGTGGTGTCCTCCTTCCACCTCAACCAGGAGGTGGTACTTCCAACGTTTTTTCCCCAGGCCGCACGCCAGTAGGGCAGAGACTGTCTTGCATACCCTGGACTGTAGAAGGGCACTGTCCTTTTACCTTGACCGTACGCAGGGGCATAGAAGGGCTTCTCAGCTCTTCATTTCCTTTGACCCTAATAAATTGGGGTTGCCTGTCACTAAGTGTACGTTGTTCATCTGGGTAGCAGACTGTATCGCCTGGGCATATAGGTCAGCCGGCCTTTCCCTGGAGGGTCGAGTCACGGCCCACTGAGTTAGGGCGAAGGCCGCATCAGTAGCTCATTTCCGCTCTGTTCCGTTGGCAGACATCTGCCGGGCCACTACTTGGTCTTCAAGCCAGATTTTTGCGGACCACTACTGCCTCGAGAGGGAGTCCCGTAGGGACAGTGCTTTCGGGCAAGCGGTACTCCGTAATCTCTTTGAGGTTTAGGCAACTCCTACCCTCTGGCCCTGGTGTTGTGCTACCGTTCAGGTGTGGTCTCGGAGAAGATTCTCTCTCGGTTGCAGGGGCTCTAGAGGGAGCTCTATTTTTCAGCCTGGGTTCCTGGTAGCCCAGAGCTAGGGAGTCACCCATATGTGAGGACTGAAGAAAGAGTAGTTACTGCTTGGTCCTGAAGAAAGAGTAGTTAATCACCTGTAACAGGTGTTCTCCAGGAGCAGCAGGAATCAGTCCTCACAACCCTTCCTCCTCCCCTTGGAGTTGCAGTTGTATATAGTTCATTTTCTTTTTTTTGTGCTGTCTTTTAGCTATGTCATTTGACTGAGCAAGATGGCACCTTTGGGCGGGAAGGTGACCGTGCATGCGTGCCTGCATTCCCAAAGGCTTTCTTTGAAAGCTGCGGAAATGCTCCGCATGGGGGCTCCGTCAACGCCGATGTCACCCAATGTGAGGACTGATTCCTGCTGCTCCTGGAGAACACCTGTTACAGGTGAGTAACTACTCTTAACGGTGTGCCCTAAACCCCAACGTGAAAAATTGCTCCCAACAAATTCAAAATGTTATACATCAAACGTCTTCAAAAAGGAACCAAACAGAAAGAAACCATACAGTAACTTGTTCAAAAATAGCACTTATCTGTTATTGTCCATGTAAGTTGAAGTCGTTTTTCTGAATTCAAGATGATAATTAATCAATCCTGTCTGCAGTTATTAGCAAAGAAGGACACAGTACTGTGTTTCGAGCAAAATAACCTTAATGCCCTGTTTCAACGCTTTTCATAAACTGCAAGCAACGTCTTCTGGCTTCCCTGGCTCAACAGGACGCCAGCGCATGCTCATTCATGATCTAATGCCAAGATGCCGAAGCCAATCATTAAATTGGTCAATTTTTGTGCTTGCGTCAAATCTGTTCTAATTTTGAGGATTTTATTGATCATGCGCAGGAGTTATCTCAACGTTTAGCACGACGGGGATATCCTAATAAAGTTATTAGGATATCCCCATTGCTTACTCTGTATCCAGTTATTCGTTCCTTATAAACAGTTGAAATATACTGCCTTTATTGTTATATGTAAACCGTCTTGATTCGTAGAAAGACGGTATATAAAAAATGTTAAATAAATAAATAAAAAATTAGGAAAGCTTTTTTACGTGCAAAATATACCCATCGAGAGTGGCTTTTTCCTTCCGGTGATCAAGTGTACTCAAACAATGCACCGTTAACCTCTCCATCTGACACACTAGTGGGAATTTTACCATATATGTCACACTCTGAGAAAATCGGGAAGATTCTCACTAAGCAATGACAAAGCAGTCGAGCCAGTGCTGAAAGATCTCTGGGGCACAGGTATTTCCTCGTCCCCAAGAGGACTGGAGCCCTCGATCCCATCTTGGACCTGCGAGAGCTCAACAGGTTTCTAGTCAGGGAGAAGTTCCAGATGCTCTCCCTTGGGACACTACTGCCATTCCTCCAGCAGGGAGACTGGCTATGTTCCTTAGACCTAAAGGATGCCTACACTCACATCCTAATTCATCCCAGCCACAGAAAATACTTCTGGTTCGTGGTGGGAGGACAGCACTACCAATACAGGGTGCTGCCCTTCGGTCTGGCCTCGTCACCAAGGGTCTTCACAAAGTGCCTCACAGTGGTCGCAACCCACCTCAGGCTCCAAGGGGCCTTGTCTTCCCTTATCTGGATGATTGGCTCATAAAGAGGGACATGGCTGCAGAGGTACAATGCGCCACCGGGTGCACTATCAACTGCAGCTCCTGGGGTTCGTCATAAACTACCCCAAGTCCCATCTCCCATCTTACTCCGGCCCAGTGCCTAGAGTTCATAGGGGCACAACTAGATACTCTCCAGGCAAAAACCTTCCTCCTCCAGGAGAGGTCAGAACGCCTCAGGGAGCTAGCTGCAGAGGTACACTGATGCCGGCCAATACCAGCCTGGCTCCTACTCTGCCTGTTGGGACACATGTCCTCGTGATCCCATATGCTCGCCTGCACATGAGGGAAGCCCAGTGGTGCCTCCGCTCCCAGTGGACGCAAGTCACAGGTAGACTCCGAGACAGAGTGAACGTGACCCATCAGCTGGTGGACTCCTTCGGATGGTGCCAGATTCCATGTCACCTTCAGGCTGGGATATCCTTCCAGGCATACAGCCCCCAGAAGGTTCTCACCACAGATGCCTCTCTAATGGGCTGGGGAGTGCATTGTGGGAGCCTCCAGACGCAAGGCTGCTGGTCCCAGAAGGAATCAGGCAAATCAACCTGCTAGAGCTCCGGGCAATATAACTAGCCCTCCAAACATTCCGCCTCTAGCTCCAACACCACTCTGTGCTGATCCAGACCGATAATAGGGTTTCAATGTTCTAAGTGAACAAACAGGGGGAACAGAGTCGTAGTCCCTCTGCCTGGAGGTGGTAGCCCTCGGTTCCTATGCGGCATGCAGAGATATGCACCTAAGGGCAGAGCACGTCCCAGGCCAGGACAATGCTCTAGCGGACGAACTGAGCAAGGTCCTCCAGCTGTACGAGTGGCACCTAGATCCAGTGATAGCCTCACGGCTGTTTCATCTTTGGGGCACCCCCTCGAGGACCTGTTCGCCTGCCCAGACAACACTCAGTTACTCTGATTCTGCTCTCGCCAGTCACACCCGTCCCGGATGGCAGCAGATGCGTTCCTCATACCGTGGACAGAAGGCCTCATATATTCCTTCCCAGGGACACCACTGGTAACCAAGACACTATTCAAAGTCCAGCGCTACAGAGTATCACTAATGCTGATAGCCCCTTGGTGGCCTAGGCAGCCCTGGTTCCCACTGCTCCTCTCCCTAAAGTGGCAGCATCACCAATTTCTCCTGGGCCAAGCTCCAGGGCTACTCTCAGAGGAGCAGGGCTCTCTCCTACACCCCAATCTGGAGTCCCTCTTACTCACGGCTTGCCTGCTGAAAGGGTAGTGTTAGCCCCCTTCAACTTCCTGTGGGACATGGAAGAGATTCTTCTGGCCTCTCGTAAGGCCCCCATCAGAAGGGCTTATGCCTTGAAGTGGCGCCGATTCTCAGTGTGATATGCGAAAAGGCACGCGAACCCGTTTTCCTGCTCAGTACAAGTGGTACTTCAGAACCTGCTTCATCTATCACAGGTGGGACTGAAGTCCAATTCGGTCCAAGTAGACCTGAGTGCCATCGCAGCGCATCACCATTCTGTTGAGGGAAAATCCCTCTCGGCTCAGCCCCTTGTGTCCTGATTCCTATACAACCTGATGTTATCCAGACCCATCCCCCCTGTCTGCCCCTCCTCCAGCGGTAGAGTGGGATCTCAATGTGCTCTCTCAGTTCACTAAGTCTCCATTTGAGTCTTTGGTTACCTGCCATCTCCAGTATCTATCCTGGAAGATCGCCTTCCTGGTAGCACTCATATCAGCTTGCAGAGTCAGCAATCTCCAGGCTCTGATGGCAGAGCCCCCCCCACACACACACACACACGAGGTTCTACAAGAACAGGGTGGTGCTCCACACACATCCCAAGTTTCTGCCAAAGGTGGTGTCCCCATTCCACTTCAACCAGGAGGTGGTTCTCCCCACCTTCTTTCCGAGGCCTCATACCAGTAGGGCAGAGTCCGTTCTCCACAATCTGGATTGTAAGAGAGCCCTGTCCTTTTACTTGCAATGGACTCGGGGGCCACCACAAAGCACCACAGCTTTTTTTATTCTATGACCCTAGCCATCTGGAGCTCTTAGTGACTAAGCAAAGTCTGTCCACTTGGGTGGCGGACTGCATTACCCTTGCCTACAAGCAAGCAGGGATTTCACTGGACGAGAGGACCATGGCTACTTCTATGGCAAATCTGCGTTCCGTCCCTGTAACAGAAATCTGCTGGGCCACCACCTGGTCTTCGGTCCATTCCTTCGCAGCTCACTATTGCCTGGAGAGGGAATCCCAATGGGACAGTGTCTTCGGCCAGGCCGTACTCCATAATCTCTTCTAGGTGTAGGCAACTCCTGCCTTCCAACCCTTTTGTGTTCAGGCCACCGGAGTGCTGGTTCTCTGCCGGATATTTCATTCTTAGAGTCTTGCAGTAGGGACTCAACTGCTGCTGATCACGGCTCACTCTTACGAATTGCAGTGGCATTTTTGTTTTGCAGATTCTTGGAAGACTTTAGCTGGCGAGTCCCATATGTGAGGACTAACTTCCTGCTTGTTCACGGAGAAAGCTTAGTTACTCACCTGTAACAGGTGTTTTCTGGGGACTAGGAATCTGCCCTCACAACCCTCCCTCCTCCCCCTCCTCCCCTTGGAGATTCTTCTTTACCGTATTTTATTTTTTCCTTGGCTGTCTTAGCTATGTCATTAGACCCAGGCAAGATGGCATCCTTGTGCATGAAGTGGACCATACATGCATGGTGCATCTCCCAAAGGCTTTCTTTGGAAGCTAGGGAGATGCTTCCATGTGGGCTTAGTCAGATTTGATGTCACCCATATGTGAGGACTGATTCCTGCTGTCCCTGGAGAACAGCTGTTACAGGTGAGAACTACGCTTAATGCTGTATCACCAGCAGACAGAGAGCGAGAACCACTGGTTTTGATGATGTTGTGCGATAAGGTATCTGTGTAGGACTGCTCACTCCAGTAGTCTCCAGCAGATGGTGATGAGCTTCTGTGCAGTCTGGACTCCACTGAGATGGTTTGAAAAAAAAATCTTTTGTATTTGAAGCATTTATTTTATTTATTTAACTAGGCTTATATACCACTTTTCTACCAGTCAAAGCGGTGTACATTCAGGTACTGTATATATATATTTTTTCCCTTTTCCCTGAAAGGCTCACAATCTATGTTTTTGTACCTGAGGCAACGGAGGGTTGAGTGGCTTGCCCAAGGCCACAAGGAGCACCTATGGGATGAAACCCCAGTCCTTCCGGCCCAAGGTTTCTATCCTCTAGCGGGATTTATATAACGCCCATCTGTGAAACACAATCTAGGCGGTTTACAATCAGGTACATAAGAACATAAGATATGCCATGCTGGGTCAGACCAAGGTCCATCAAGCCAGGTATCCTGTTTCCAACAGTGGCCAATCTAGGTCATGCATATCTACTGTAGCATTTTCCCCAAAAGAGACAGGTTCCACAATGCTTGTATTGGGTCAAGCATTGATATCCTGGATCCCTTCTTAATAATGATTTATGGACCTTTCCTCCAGGAACTTGTTCAAACCTTTTTTAAACCCAGCTACACTAACGGCCTTTACTACATCCTCCGGTAACAAATTCCAGAGTTTGATTACACGTTGAGTGAAAAAAAAAATTTCTTTTATTAGTCTTAAATAGCTTATCCTGTAGCTTCATTGCATGTCCCCTAGTCTTTCTATATTCTGATAACGTAAACAATCGATCTACGTTTACCCGTTCCACTCATTAATTTATAGACTTCTATCATATCTCCCCTCAGCCATCTCTTTTCCAGGTTAAAGAGCCCTAACCTTTTTAGCCTTTCTTCATAGGGGTATCCTTCCATCCCCTTTAACATTTTGGTGGCTCTACTCTGAACCTTTTCTAATAACGCTATATCCTTTTTAAGATATGGCGACCAGAATTGCATACAATATTCAAGGTGCGGTCTCACCATGGAACGATAGAGGCATTATAATATCCTTTGTTTTATTTTCCATTCCTTTCCTTATGATATCTAGCATTTATTTATATATTTATTTTATTTATTTACATTCTCTTATATACCGCGCTATTCTGCATCAGTGCGGTTTACATTGAACAAATTGAAATTACATTGAACAGGGCATTATAACTTGGAGATAACTATTTTACAGGGAACATGGGCTATGGAGGGTTAAGTGGCTTGCCCAAGACCACAAGGAGCACCTGTGGGACTAGAAACCCCAGTCCTTCCGGCCCAAGGTTGCTGTCCTCTAGTGGGATTTGAACCCCCGGCCTGAAGTACCTTGCCCCAACCACTAGGCCACTTCTCCACTCCATTCTATTTGCTCTCTTGGCTGCCGCTACACACTGGGCCGAGGGTTTTAACATGTTCTCCAGGACCAAGCAGGAAGTCAGTCCTCACATATGGGTGACATCGACGTCGATGGAGCCCCTGCGGAGCATTTCCCCAGCTTTCTATGAAAGCCTTTGGGAATGCAGGCATGCATGCGCGGTCCCCTTCCCGCCTAAAGGTGCCATCTTGCTCAGTCTCTCTTTTTCCGTGAAGCCCATCGGACGTGTGTCCTAGTCCTCCCGGAAAATAGTTGGATTTTTTTGCGATTCCTTCACTATTTTTTCTCCGGTTCGACGCCAGTTCCCCTCCCACCGGGTTCGGTACACCGGTATCGAGCCCGATCTTCTTTTTTCGGTTTTTGCCCTTCGTGGCTGGCGTTCATGTCCTTTTTTCTTTTTCCCTGGAAGGCCGGTCCTTTGACCTCGCGGGGACTCTTTTTTTCCCCGATGGCTTCCAGTGGTTTCAAGACGTGTGATCGGTGCAAGAAACGAATGTCTCTCACCGACACACATGACTGCTGCCTTCGGTGCCTGGGTCCTGACCACGATCCTAAGATCTGTGGACCATGTGGAAAAATGTCCACCAAGGCGCTTCGAAGTCGTCAGCACCAAAAGGAAAGGCTTTTCTCCGACTCAGCCTCTCGCCGGGCCCGAACCTTGTCCGAGGACTTGACATCTCGGGATTCTGATCCCGAGCACCGTCGGGGCTCCTCGGACAGGGGTTCCCCCGACCGGGAATGAAAGAGGAAGGAGCGGCTCGTGAGGGTGGCGTCGGAGGAGGTCCCTAGCTCCTCGAGAGCTAGGTCTCGGACCCCCGACCGCCGTCCCGGGCCCATGGAACAGGAGAAGCCGCCAAAGGTACCTCGTGTGGAGCCGGAGTCTGCTGGACACGTAAGTCCTGTAGTCCTCGTGGACTCTCCTCCCAGAGAGCCGCCGCCGGGGCCCGAGTCGGTGGCTGCTGAGTCTCCTGAGCTGGGTCTCAGGCTGACAGCCTTGGAGTGCAGATTGTCTGCCTTCATGGATCAGCAGCGGGCGCTGATGGCCAGCCTGTCTGGCGCATCTGCCCCGACCACCGGGACATCGATGTCGAAGTCGACCCCGGAGACCAAGCCGATATGCGAGACCATGAAGGCTCGAGGTCGACCTCGATCGCGGTCACCCTCGACCTCCCGCTCGAGACCGAGGGCGTTGACGCCGGTGCCTTCGGCGTCGGGGCAGGTGCTCACAGGCCCTGCGCAGTCGGAGCCCGATTCGTCATCGGACGAGTCCGCCTGGAAGACGGAGGACGAGGAGTCCCCCGATACCTTCCGGACTCGGTGCGTCCCATCTGACTCACCGCAGTCTGAGCCCCGGAGTAGATCCCCTCCAGAGGATACCCGGTTCTCGGAGTTCGTCCGGGATATGGCCACTGCGTTGGCTATCCCTGCGGACCCCGAGGAGGAGCCTCGAGCCGAAGAGCTCGAGGCCCTCCAGTATGACTCTCCGCCGAAGGAGGCCTTTACTGTTCCGGTTCCTCCGATGCTGGAACGGCTCCTCTTCTGGATGTGGAAGGCACCGGCCTCGGTGCCGGTTCTAAGCAAGCGGGTCGATTCCATTTATCGACTCCGGAAGAGCCCTGGTTTTCAAAAAGCGCAGCTACCACACCATTCCATGGTGGTGGAATCGACCATGCATCGTCTGAAAAGTCAGAAGATGTACTCCGCGGTGCCCCCCGGCAGGGAGGCCCAGAACCTGGATGGTTTTGGTAGAAAGTGCTTCCAGGGCTCGATGCTTGCTTGCCCTGTCCAGTCTTACCAGCTGTACATGGGCATGTACTTGCGAGACCTGGCCAAGGAACTGGCCGGGTTCTCTGCTGGTCTCTCCAGGGAACCCTTGCAGAGCTTCAAGTCCTTGTCCTCGAGGATACGGGAATGCTCTAAGTTTATGTCCCGCGCTGCCTACGATGGCTTCGAGGCTTCGGCCCGTGTTGCGGCAGCCGTCATCGTGGCCCGACGCCAGGCGTGGTTGCAGTCATCGGACCTCGAGCCTTGGGTTCAGAACAAGTTGGTCGATGTCCCTTGCTGAGGTGAGAACCTTTTTGGCAAGCCCATGACCGAGAAGGCCGCACAGCTCGAAACCGAGCACCTTACGAGGACAAGGCTGTCTAGAAAGACTTCTGCCCCTTCTCAGAAAAAGAAGGGCTCGGGTAAAAAGCCCTTTTACCCGAGGAAGGGCACTGCCTACAAACAGTTCCCACAGTACCAGGCCTCCCAAGCTCCCCCACAGGGTCAGCAGGCCAAGGGGCAGGGGAATGGACCCCGTAGGCAAAGGGCCCCCAAGCCTCCGGCTTCTGCTCCCACTCAGCAGGGTGGGGTTTTTTGACTCCTTAGGCATAGCCTCTCCGTCCCTGCTCTCCCTACCCTGCACAGGAGGCCGACTTACCCTGTTTGCCCACAGGTGGCTACTCATCACTGGGGACAGTTGGGTGTTAAGCATCGTCCGCAAGGGCTATATGCTACACTTCCAGCAGCTGCCTCCTCCATACTTCCCAGGGGAGCCTCCAAGGCCTCCCCTGCACACAGATCTTCTCCTTCAGGAGCTCCAAGGTCTGTTGCGAGACAAGGCAGTGGAGCCTGTGCCTCCCCACCTCCAAGGTCAAGGGTTCTACTCCAGGTACTTTCTTGTACCAAAAAGAACCGGTGACCTCCGGCCTATTCTCGACCTCAGAAATCTCAGCAAGTTCCTAGAGAGAGAAAAATTCAAGATGCTTACTCTTGGAACACTTCTGCCGTACCTCCAGCAGTGAGATTGGCTATGCCCCTTAGATTTAAAGGATAACGTACACTCACATCCTCATTCATCCAGACCACAGAAAGTACCTCAGGTTCATTGTGGGAGGAAACCATTATTACAGAGTACTGCCTTTCGGCCTCACCTCCGCCCCCAGGGTCTTTACCAAATGCCTGGCAGTGGTGGCGGCCTACCTGAGAAATCATGGTATCTTTGTCTTCCCCTATCTGGACGACTGGCTCATCAGGGGTCAGATGTGCCAGGAGGCCAGACAAGCCACCCTCTGAACTATTGCTCTTCTTTAAAATCTGGGTTTTGTCATAAACTTCGCAAAGTCCACTTTGCTCCCCTCCCAGAACTTGGAGTTCATAGGAGCAAGGCTAGACTCTCTGCTGGCAAAGGCTTTCTTGCCAGAAGACAGAGCCTAAAGACTGATAAACTTGGCAAACCAGTTTCTCAGCAGGTCACTGGTCTCCGCCAGACTCTGCCTGAGGCTTCTTGGCCACATGGCTTCAACAGTACATGTGACCCCCAATGCCCGGCTCCATATGAGGCCTGCACAGTGGTGCCTCAGAACTCAGTGGACACAGGCCACAGGGAGCCTCAGAGACAGAGTGAGGGTGTCCAGACCATTCCTGAACTCCCTCCGCTGGTGGCTGCACCCACCCAATCTACTGCAAGGGGTGCCTTTTCAGATTCCTGGGTTCACAGTGGTGTTGACCATAGATGCCTCCCTGCAAGGCTGGGGGGCTCATTGTCTGGGCAAGTGCACCCAGGGCCTGTGGTCTCCCTGGGAGGCCACGCAGCAGATCAATCTACTGGAACTCAGGGCTATTCGTTTAGCCCTCAAGACTTTCTCTCAAACCCTGGCTCATCAGTCTGTCTTAGTTCAAACAGACAACCAAGTAGCCATGTTTTATGTGAACAAGCAGGGCGGCACTGGGTCCAGGCTCCTTTGTCAGGAGGCACAGGACCTTTGCTTGTTTGCTCTCAGGCACAACATGTTCCTCAAGGCTGTGTATCTCCCTGGCCACGAAAACTACCTGGCCGACAGGTTGAGCAGGATTCTGCAGCCCCACGAATGGCAGCTCCATCCCTTAGTGGTTCAGAAGATTTTCCTGAAATGGGGACTTCCATCCATAGATCTGTTTGAACAAACAGCTGCCAAGGTTCTGCTCCAGGCAACCGCATCCTCTGCGGCTAGCAGCAGATGCTTTTCTGATTTCCTGGTCCCAGGGCCTCCTGTATGCGTTTCCTCCCACGCCCCTGGTGGCCCAAACCCTATTCAAAATTCTACAGGACAAGGCCTCGGTCCTGCTGGTAGCTCCCAGATGGTCGAGACAGCCTTGGTTCCCACTTCTGCTTCAACTGGTTACACGATGCAAGGTTCCACATTAGGAACCACCACCCAGGAAAAAGATTTAGGCGTCATTGTGGATAACATGTTAAAACCCTCGGCCCAGTGTGCAGAGGCAGCCAAGAGAGCAAATAGAATGCTAGGTATCATAAGGAAAGGTATGGAAAATAAAACAAAAGATATTATAATGCCTCTATACCGTTCCATGGTGAGACCGCACCTTGAATATTGTGTGCAATTCTGGTCGCCGTATCTTAAAAAGGATATAGCGTTATTAGAAAAGGTTCAGAGAAGAGCCACCAAAATGGTAAAGGGGATGGAATAATGCTCCTATGAAGAAAGGCTAAAAACGTTAGGGCTCTTTAACCTGGAAAAGAGACGGCTGAGGGGAGATATGATAGAAGTCTATAAATTAATGAACGGAGTGGAACGGGTAAACGTAGATCGACTGTTTACGTTATCAGAATATAGAAAGACTAGGGGACATGCAATGAAGCTACAGGGTAAACTATTTAAGACTAATAAAATAAAATATTTTTTCACTCAATGTGTAATCAAACTCTGGAATTTGTTACCGGAGGATGTAGTAAAGGCTGTTAGTGTAGCTGGGTTTAAAAAAGGTTTGGAAAAGTTCCCGGAGGAAAGGTCCATAAACCATTATTAAGAAGGGACCCAGGATATCAATGCTTGACCTAGTACAAGCATTGCAGAACCTGTGTCTTTTGGGGAAACTGCTAGGTACGTATGACCTAGATTGGCCACTGTTGGAAACAGGATACTGGGCTTGATGGACCTTGGTCTGACCCAGTATGGCATATCTTATGTTCTTATGGCAGTGGATCCCCCACTGCCTCTGGGGTTGCAGTCCGACCTTCTCTCTCAGGATCAAAGTTCCCTTCTGCACCCAAATCTCAGAGCTCTCAATTTGATGGCATGGAGGCTGCAAGGGTAGTTTTGGCTCCCTGGGGCCTACCTCAGGAAGTCGGGGAGGTTGTCCTAGCCTCTAGAAAGCAGTCCAAAATGGAAAAGGTTTTCTGTGTGGTGTCAGCTACGTACAGAAGATCCTTTCTCCTGTGCTGTACCAGTAGTGCTTCAGTACCTACTGCACTTATCCAATCAGGGACTTAAGTCCAATTATGTTCGGGTCCACCTCTCAGCTCTAGCAGCTCACCACTTACTGGTGGAGGGACATTCTCTGTCGGTTCACCCCTTGGTATCCAGGTTTCTCAGAGGCTTGGTCTTGCTAAAGCCTCCAATCCGTCCTCCAGCTCCTGAGTGAGAGTTGAATGTGTTCTTGCAGCAACTGACTCGCCCACCTTTTGAGCCGATGGCTACTTGTCCTCTCCGCTTCCTGTCCTGGAAGACACTCTTCTTGGTAGCCCTAACCTCGGCCAGGCGAGTGAGTGAGCTTCAGGCCCTGGTCTGTGACAGGCCTTACACCTACTTCTATAGGAACAGGGTAGTCCTTAGGACTCATCCAAAGTTCCTCCCAAAGGTTGTCTCCTCTTTCCACCTCAACCAGGAGGTGGTTCTTCCGACATTCTTCCCTAGGCCTCGTGCAAGCCAGGCTGAAGCAGTTCTGCATACCCTGGACTGTAGGAGGGCCTTGTCCTTCTACCTTGACCGTACGCAGGGGCATAGAAGAGCTACTCAGCTCTTCATATCTTTTGACCCTAATAATTTGGGGTTAGCTGGGTCCAAGCGTACCTTGTCCATCTGGGTAGCTGACTGTATCACCTGGGCTTACAGGGCGGCTGACCTTCCTTTGCAGGGTCGGGTCACGGCCCATCGTGTCAGGGCAATGGCTGCCTCAGTGGCTCATCTCCGCTCTGTACCGTTGGTAGACATCTGCAGGGCTGCAACTTGGTCCTCAAGCCAGACCTTTGCAGCCCATTACTGTCTGGAGAGGGAGTCCCGTAGGGACAGTGCTTTTGGCCAGGCAGTACTCTGGAATCTCTTTGAGGTTTAGGCAACTCCTGCCCTCCAGCCCTCCGTTGGGCTACCGGTGGAGGTTCTTTCAGTGAAAAGCCTTTCTTTGATGCTGGGACTAGAGGGAGTTCTCTTGTTCAGCCTGGGTTCCTGGTAGCCCAGAGCTAGGGAGTCACCCATATGTGAGGACTGACTTCCTGCTTGGTCCTGGAGAAAGAGTAGTTACTCACCTGTAACAGGTGTTCTCCAGGAGCAACAGGAATCAGTCCTCACAACCCTCCCTCCTCCCCTGGGAGTTGCAGTTGTACATAATTTATTTTCCGTTTTTGTGTGCTGTTTTTTAGCTATGTCATTTGACTGAGCAAGATGGCACCTTTAGGTGGGAAGGGGACCGCGCATGCGTGCCTGCATTCCCAAAGGCTTTCATAGAAAGCTGTGGAAATGCTCCGCAGGGGCTCCATCAACGTCGATGTCACCCATATGTGAGGACTGATTCCTGCTGCTCCTGGAGAACACCTGTTACAGGTGAGTAACTACTCTTTATCCACAATGACGCCTAAATCTTTTTCCTGGGTGGTGGTTCCTAATGTGGAACCTTGCACCGTGTAACCATAGTTTGGGTTGTTCTTCCCTAGGTGCATAACTTTGCACTTGTCCACATTAAATGTCATCTGCCATTCATCTGCCATTTTAACAGATTAGTAAGACAAGATCTTCCTTGTCTAAAGCCATGTTGGCTGTCTCCCATTAAGCCATGACTATCTACATGTTCAGCAATTTTGTTGTTTATGATGGTTTCTACCATTTTTCCCGGTACTGACGTCAGGCTCACTGGTCTGTAGTTTCCCTGATCACCCTTGGAACCCTTTTTAAAAATTGGTGTTACGTTCGCCATCCTCCAATCTTCAGGTATTACAGATGATTTTAATGATAGTTCACAGATTACTAATAGCAGGTCTGCAATCTCATATTTCAGTTCTTTCAACACCCTTGGATGTATATCATCCGGCCCAGGTGATTTGCTACTCTTCAGTTTATCTAATAGTTGTAATACATCTTCCCGATGTATCAATATTTCCTTCAATTCTTCCGCACCTTTAAATACCACTTCAGTCATGGGTAACATCCCTACATCTTCCTCAGTAAAGATTGAAGCAAGAAATCATTCAGTCTCTCTGCTATCGCCTTGTCGCCTCTTAGTACCCCTTTAACCCCTCTATCATCTAATGGACCAACTGACTCTCTCACAGGTTTTTTGCTACAAATGTACTTGAAAAAGTCTTTATTACGTGTATATATTCCCTCGTCCCCAGAGGGCTCACAATTTGCATGCATACCTGAGGCAACGGAGGGTTAAGTGGCTTTGAGGAAATTCTGAGCATTTGAGGAAAGGAGTAGTTAGGGCTCTGCAGGTGACCCAAGATTGTTGATTCAGCTCCCTCTGTCTTTGGCTTGCATAACCCAGTGTTCCGAGTCCCTCCTCCTTAGTTCCCCACCTCCACAGCCAGGGTATACTCGGAGGGAGCCCGTGGAGCCCTCCCTCCTCACCAACCTTTGGGGGGGGTAGGGGGGTCATGAGGGACAGTTGTACGGCAGGGCCTGGCCCTTTTTAATTTCAGAAAAAAAACAAAAAAAATAAATAAAGGGGAAGTGACTGGCTTTGTTTGTTTGCCATGGTGAAAGAAGAGCATTGAACGGAAGCTTTCATTGGCAATGAATTCAGCAAAGTGAGGTGAGAAGGTGGCTGGTTGAGAGTATCTTGTGCGGCTGAGGCTCTCATCATGTCTTCAGCCTTTGTCAGCCACTTCAGTCTGCTTTCTACAGTGGATTTATACGGCAGCTGTGAAGCTGAGGGCCGCATGGTGAATGATTTTCTTCGGGCAACTAGATCACCAAGAATAGAAGCATATGGGGGGGGGGGGTGATTCCAGGTGCAGTTAAGTTCCTCCTCAGCTGTGGGATCCCACAGTTTTGGCAGGCAATGTGGCCATTTTGCAAAAAAGGCAGAGTGAAGCAGTAGAGCCTTCTGAAGACCAGTTGACAACTCCGGGTCCCCTTGGTACACACGGGAAGGTCTCTGTGGCAACAAGAGAGCCTTTTTCGCCAGAATTTGTGTTGCTGTTTCACCAGGCCTAATGCATGAAGCAGGGCCTGGTGCAAAGTTCTCCTCACAGCATGGGTGCTTTAAGAGAAGAGAGGAACCAGTGTCAAAAGGATATTAATAGGATGGTGTCAGTACAGAGGGTGGCTGCTAAAATGGTTAGTGGTCTTCATCATAAAGAATATGAGGACAGACTGAAGGATCTTAATATGTACACCTTAGAGGAAAGGCGGGATAGAGGTGATATGATTGACACGTTTAAATACCTCCATGGCATAAATGCACAGGGGGAGAGCCTCTTTCGATTGAAAGCAAGTTCTGCTACGAGGGGACATGGGATGAAGGTAAAAGGGGATAGATTCGAGAGTGATATACGGAAATATTTCTTTACGGAAAGAGTGGTGGATCCGTGGAATAGTCTCCCAGTGGAAGTGGAAGAGATGAGGACAGTATCTGAATTCAAAAAAGTATGGGACATGCACAGAGGATCTCTAAAGGAAAAAAGGGGACTGTTGTAGTTGTTGATATGGAAGGACAGACTAGATAGGCCATGTGGTCTCTTTCTGTCATCATTTTTCTATGTTTCTATGTAAAGAGCCAGCAGCTAAGTATCACAGACTAGAGGATGACATGTGGGATGACCATGGTTCGTTCTTTTCAGGAGGAGGATCTCCTAGAAAGTCCATCTGGATGCTGGAAAGAACTTCTAGAGAGGCTCTGGAAGATGGCAAAATTCCACCAGGCGAGTACCCCACTGTCATTAAGGTTTTCTGATGAGAAGAATTGGTGGTGCTGATTGCTCAGTCCTTAGCAGCTCTTAATATCCCTCATGGGCCTCAGGTTAAGGAAGGTACCCTGGAGGATCCATTGTTGCAGGGAATTAGGAAGCCTCAGAAGCCCTTTCCACTGCATAGGGCCATTAAAGAGATATGATAGATGAATGGAAAATGCCAGAGGCTGGATTAAGAGGTGGTAGGTATATGGCGTGCCTGTAGCCTATTTTTCCCAAATAAATACTTCCTCAGGCTCTCTAAAGTTGATGCTCTTGTATCGGCAGTTACCAGGAAGACTACAATTCTGGTCAAAGGGGAAGCAGCACTGAAGGATGTCCAGGATTGGAAGCTGGGAAAGTGTTGAAGCAGTCATTCAGAGTCATTGCCTTGGCTTTACGAGCATCCAGTTGTGTGGCCTACCTGGTTCGGGCCTGTGTAAGTTAAGAACATAAGAAATGCTATACTAGGTCAGACCAAGGTCCATTAAGCCTAGTATCCTGTTTCCAACAGTTGCCAATCGAGGTCACAAGTACCTGGCAGGTTCCCAAAAAGGCACACAGGTTCCACAATGCTTGTCCCAGGGCAAGCAGTGGATTTCCTGGGTCCTCTTTAATAATGGGTTATAGAAAAGTTTGTCTTCTCTCAGCTTTCCTCTCATCTCGATTTGATTCACTACATACATCCCCATCAATCCGGATTTCGACCAGGCCTCAATACAGAGACCATCATTGCATGCTGCACACAATCGTGGTGATTTTTCCCTGGCTCTCACCCCTCTTTCCTGTGGTGTTCCCAGGGTTCAGTGGTGGCTCCCCTCACTTTGCTCATACAATATGGTTTATCTGCTTATTACTATGCTGGCATCATTCTTCTGTTCCACACTTGCCCTTCTGCCCCTGATCTTGCTCTGCTCAACACTTACCTCTCTCATATCACTCAATGGTTCTCTTCCAACTTCCTTCATCTAAATCCAGTAAAATTTGCTGTTTGGTTTACCTTTGGATCTCCTACTCCTTCCTTGGCCCCGCTGCTGTTGGATTCCCCCATCCCTTTGGTTCCCTCCTTATGGTTTCTGGGTGCTACACTTGACTCTGCCTTATCCTTTAATGAGCATATCTCCCTTCTTGTTCGTCGTTCCTTTTGCACTCTCAGGGAAATCTGTGCCCTTCATCCCTTTTTGTCCACTTCTGCTCTGACCACAATTTCACTTGTCCTTGTCATGACTCATATTGACTATTATAACGTCATTCTGGCTGTTCTTCCTCACTTTCAGATTCACTGCTTACTGTTGCAAAATATTGCTGCTCGAATCATTTCCAATGCCACCCACTCTGATCACATTACTCCACTACCTATCCACCTCCACTGGCTTCCTGTTCAATTCCGTGCTCCATATAAGATCCTCATTCTGGTATAAAAGTCTCTTCACACAGGTACTACTCCAGTTTATCTTGCTTACCTTCTGCACCTCAATGCTCCCCCCCTCCCCTTCCCCCGTTTACTTTGCTCCATTTATGCCAACCGTCTTCACCTCACCTCTGTTGCTCATGCCTATTTGGAATCTACCTGTCATTCTGCCTTCTTTTTCCTTGGCCCCGCTCTTTGGCCCTCAGTCCTCCACCTAGAGCCCCCGCCTACCATAGATTTAAATCCCTACTAAAACCTACCTCTTCCAGCTGGCCTTCTACTTCCACCCACCCTAAGTCCTGGTCTTCCCCATTGTCCCACCCCTTCCCTCCATGTGTGCTTTCCCCCGCGTGACTGCTCTCTTGTTCTTTCCTGTCGATTAATGGATTTCCTTTTCCTCTCTGTTTTGCCCTGGCAGTCACCATTTTACATTGCAAATCGCCTTGATGCTTGTGAAGTCAGTATAGCAAATTGTGAATAAAAATAAAGACCTTTCTTCCAGGAATTTGTCCAAACCGTTTTTTTAAACGCAACTACACAAACAGCTTTTATTACATCCTCTGGTAACAAATTCCAGAATCTGATTGCACATTGAGTGAAAACATATTTTATCTTATTCTTTCATTAGTCTTTAACAGATTAGTAAGACAAGACTTTCCTTGGCTAAATCTATGTTGTCTTTCTCTCATTAAACCATGACTATCTACAGGTTCAATAATTTTATCCTTTATAATGGTTTCTACCATTTTGCCCAGTACTGATGTCAGGCTCACTAGTCTGTAGTTTCCTGGATCACCATAGAACCCTTTTTAAAAATTGGTATTACCTTGGCCATTCTCCAATCTTCCAGAACTACAGATAATTTTAATGATAGCTCACAGATTACTAATAGTAGGTCTCCGATTTCATATTTCAGGGTTTTGTTTTTTTCAAAATTCTATTTATTGATGCCACCCAGTACAACAATACAATATATCCAATCAATTTTTTTGTGTCTGTATAATATCACATCCCGGGTGGGGCTGTGTCTTGTCCACCACCCTAGGATTATAACAGCAATAGAAAGAACAGTACAATACAATACATAACAATATAACCCAAATTCCCCCCCCCCCCCCCCCCCAGTATCAGAATCACAACAATGCTACTTTACCCAAGGGAGCAACACTCACCCTAACCAAATACTATCCAACCTTTAGCATCTCACTACGGGTTTTAGGCCCCAATCTCTGAATGTAAGGCATCCAAATCAGCAAAAAGGTGGCCCATCTCTGGGGGTGCCTTTGCGCACTTCTCCGTTCCATGAGCATAAGCTGATGTAGGCTATTGCGCCACTCCCAAAAGGTGGGGGCCACAGGCTCCCTCCATCAGCTAAGAATAGGGCCCTTACCCACCAGACAGGCCTTCCGCACCAAAATTCTCTCGGATGAAGCGGTCCCAGCTGATCTAATACTACCAGCAGCCCTGTCCAGCAGATCCGCTGTCGCAATAGGCCACTAAGATACGCCCCAATTCGCAACCAATACCGACGAATAGAAGAACAGCCCCACCACTTATGACCCAGGTCCGCCAAGGAACAAGAACATTTGGGGCACCCTCCATATAATGTAAGGCGGCTTCTCAGCGCTCGCCTCTGGGAAAAATGGGCTCGAAGAATACATTTAAACTGTACCTCGCGCCATCGGGCCCCCTCCACCAATCGCGCAATCTGACTGAGCGCGCCACGGACAGAGCCCAGGGCTATCTCTCGACCCATTTCCCTCGCCCATAAGCTTTCCATCGCCGAATAGTCAGGAGGCGTATCAAGTAGATCCAACCTCTTCTTTAACTCAGCTATAGTCGGCGGAGACTCCGCCCCCAGGGCAAAAAATTCAAGAATCCGCGCCAAGTGCTCCGCGCTTAGCTCTCGCTTTGACAATGAACCGACATAATGAGAGAGTTGCGCATGTGCAAAGACGAACACCCCTGGATTCAAGCCATATTCCCCACAAAGTGCACCCAAGGCCTTACATCTCCCGTCCTGGTCTACCACATGCCCAAGGAACGTGCTCGGGCCCCCTTCCAGAGAAATCCCCGGATCTCCCGCTCAATACGCAACAGATCACGTCTCAATAACCACACCGGGAGGGTTTCCATCCAATAAAGCACTCGTGGGAGAATCACCATCCCTAAGGCAGCCACTCTATCCAAAAGGGACAGGGGGAGGGGCGCCCAGGCCAGCAACTGCGCTTGGAGTTTAGCAAAAATGCGTTCGAAATTTTTTTTATATAGCAGTGCTGGAGTCCTAGTCAGCAAAATGCCCAAATAAACAAAAGATTCATCCGCCCAGCGAAGTGGGAATCTCCCTTGCCAGCTCCCCCTTAATTTACCCCACACATCCAAGGCCTCTGATTTGTCCATATTAATACGTAGCCCTGCAAGTTTACCATATAGGGAGAATTCCTCAAGTAGATGGGTCAGTGACTGTTGGGGAAACGTAAGATCTCTCACCTCTCAGCTAGATAAAGGATAATCCTACTCCAGATAATACATTCTTCAACAAAGGAATGAAGTAATGTAGCCCTAAGACAATGTGTTGAAGAAATTCCAAGTTACAAATTGTTATATGTAAAAAACAGCTCGTTCTGTTTGTTGTTCTATGGGAACCGCATCTGATCAATGGAAGGAGCGGTATATAAAAAATCTGTTAATTTAAATAAATTAAATTATGTCATCTGCAAAGGCAGCCATCTTAAACGCATGCGACCCAATACATACGCCACATATACCCGAGGACTCCTCTATCCTCCGTATCAACGGATCCAAGGTCAGCACAAAAAGCAAAGGGGAGAGCGGGCAACCCTGACGCGTACCTCTTTCCAGACTAAATTTGTCCGATAGCACCCCATAGCAGAGGACTTCAGCCGTAGGGTCCGCATAAAGCAACTCCACCATCTTACAAAAGGGGTCCCCCAGCCCATAGTAAGGCAAAAGACATTTCAAGTAATCCCATTGCACCTGGTCAAATGCCTTTTCTGCGTCGAAGCTGATTAACAGTGATTGCATATCCCGTTCACGGACCCACTCAATAGATGCCAAAATTTTACACAAATTCTGCACGGCATAACGCCCCTTAACAAAGCCAACCTGTGAATCATGCACCAAATCCCCTAAAACAGAGGCAAGTCTATCTGCCAAAATCTTAGCCAACACTTTCATATCAAAGTTCAATAAGGAGATGGGTCTATAGGAAGCCGCTTGCATGGGGTCCTTTTTTTCTTTATTTTTTCTTTAAAACAATTTCAAAAGCAAGCAGCGGGCAAACCCAACTGGAACCACTTAGCTTAACAAGAGCATAAGAATGGTCCGCCGCCTGCTACCCCGACGTCCCTGTGGCGCTCACGAACGTTTCGCGATAAACATCGCTGCATCAGGGGAAATACTACAAAAAAAGACACAAACCAACACGAAACTATAATTTAAGAAAAACCAGAAACAACCACCCCAACAGGTCACAAACCCTAACTATTAAAGACAAAAAATGCTGCTTACGTGACAGAACGGCCACAACAGCACTGTGCGTTGTGTTTGGCGGCGTCAGCGCAATCTGCGGGAGATATTGAGTCCATCTGCTTTACGTTCGGTGTCCGAGGACACTGACATGGTACATGGACATAGCCCGTGTGGGCATTGTTCTATATGTGCGGTTTCTAGTGAGCTTTTGCATTTTGAATACCATGGTGTAAAGCATCGGTTCCGTCACCGGACCACTTGTGATTCTACTTATGTTGTATATGGGATAATGTGCCCTTGTGGCCTTTTATATGTAGGCAGTACTTGCAGGGCTTTCCGTAAGCGCATCATTGAACATAAGAGTAGGCTCAAGTGTTCCGTCCGTGAGGCGCCTTTGGTTCCGCATTGTTTAGAGTTCTGTCACCAGTTTTCTGATCTTCAGTGTTTTTGTTTGGATCAAGTATTGTCTGGTAGGGATGGAAAGAGTAGGGAACAGTCCTTATTGGTTTGTGAACAGCGGCATATTTTTCGTTTGAACACCGTGGATCCGGGTGGTTTAAATCTCCGGATCGATTGGGTAGTGTATCTTTAACATTCTGGGCGGGGCTTTCTTTTAGGGAAGCCCTTGACGTCAGGGGTTGGTTATATTTAGGAGTTCAGTGCACATTCGCGTGAGAGCATGCGCGGCGTTTTTGTGAGCGATGTTGAAGTGTTGTTGTGGCCGTTCTGTCAATGGTTACAGGAGAAACTCCTTGACTTCCCATGTCTCAGGGAACAGCTCTTCGGTAAGCCTTTGGAGGACAAGGTGGCCGAGATCGAGAGAGTATGTGACTCGGACTCGACTCTCGAGGAAAACCTCAGCTCTTCTGAGGAAGAAGCCCCCTTTCCATAGGAAAGGTCAGCCCTACCAAGGTTATCCTCCTTATCTGGCCACCCAGACTCCTACGCAGAGTCACTAGCCTAGGGGGGCAGGCCAGGGCCCTCGCATCCTCAAGGGCACTAAACCTGAGGTACCGGCCCCAGCCCAGCCTGGGTCAGGGTTTTGACGCCCCCTGCATAGCTTCTCTCCCACTGGGGGGTCAGCTGCCTGGTCCATTCCACCCACATCGGCCTCTATCACCACTGACTCATGGGCACTTCAGGTGGTAAGGGAGGTTTGCCTCCTCCACCTAGAACTGCTGCCTCCACCCTTCTTTCTTGGGGAGCCGCCTTTGTTTCCCCTGCACCAGGCACTGCTGAAGCAAGAACTGATAGGTCTTCTCAGGGACAGGGCTGAGGAGCTTGTTCCTCTGCACCTGAGAGAAAAGGGGTTTTACTCCAGGTACTTCCTGGTCCCAGAAGAACAGGAGGACTAAGGCCTATCCTGGACTGAGAAACCTCAGCAAATTCCTGGTGCGGGAGAAATTCAAGATGTTGTTCCATGGAATATTGTTCCCTATTTCCGACAGGGAGATTGGCTATGCTCCTTGGACCTTGTGGCGCTGCAGTGTCTAGGCAGTTGCCTATGAGAAGCAGCATGCCAACTGTTCTTTGTTAAACTAACTTATTTCCAGAGCAAATGCTGCTGGGACCTTTGTAGTTGTGGGTAATAAGCAGTCCGAGTAGTTTTAGGCAGTTCACAGGAAATTTATTAATTTTATCTTGTTTCATCAAACTTAGCAAAGTAAACTTCTCTTTGGAACATGAACAAGGTGTAACAGAAATGGTGATGAGTAACTCAAATAGCTTCCTTCAGCAAATGGGAAATTAATGCTTTAAACAGTGCTGAGTAAAACAACTTTGTAATCCTTTTCTTTTCTTTCAGGATTCACAAACACTCAGAGCATTTAAACACAGTCCTGAATTCTTTCTTTGAACCAGCAACTCAGCTTTTCTTCTTATTAAACATAAGCTGTTGAGCAATCCATTATAGAATCTGAGTCATGGTCTAATTCAGCTAATTCTGTTTCCATGTCCTCTATTTCATCCTGAAACAGCTCTGGGTTTTTATCAGCATAACCTGGCTTCAGTTGTTGCATTAATTTAAACACTTTATCCCAGGGATTTCTTTTTCTCCCCTCGGGGTTTCTATATACATTGCAGGGCTTTGTATCTCTAGGCAAAACACTCACATGACTCTGCCGTCTCTGCTGGCTTCTATGCACAGACTTCCTTTCAGGCTTTACAGAAGAATAAATCTCCCCTTCAGAATTCTCAGCCTCAGTGCTATCTGAGCTGTATTCTACAATTCTCCCAGAGTTGTGGTTCCTACCTTCACAAGGGCTTACAAACTCTGTACAGCTGTACCTGGTAGAAGAGCTGCCGTTAAAAACCTTTCTGTGCTGAGGCTCAGACCTGCTCTGCCATTCCCCTGGCTTTGGCTTCTGAACTCTCTGCCGTGATTCCTGTGTTTGCTCAGTCCAAGACTTCTGTCTGGACCAGGGGTCGGCAACCCGCGGCTCCGGAGCCGCATGCGGCTCTTTCTCACCTTTGCCGCGGCTCCGGAGCACACTGCCCGCCCGGTGACAGGCAATAGTGTTGTAAGTTTCCTCCCTTCTTCTGCAGCCGCGGCTCCCTGCCTCTTAGGGAACCGCGGCTGTGCTTTTAAAATCATCTCGGAGCCCTTCCTGTCTTGACGGGCTCCGTGCAGCATTGTCCCGCCTCTAAAGGAAGTTTGGAGGCGGGACAATGCTGCACGGAGCCCGTCAAGACAGGAAGGGCTCCGAGATTATTTTAAAAGCACAGCCGCGGTTCCCTACGAGGCTGGGAGCCGCGGCAGCATCAGATGGCTGGGGAGCTGACATGGTGGGAGGGCGCAGATTTGGATGGAGGGAGGGGGGCTGACTTGGAGGGAGGGAGCTGATATGGATGGATGGAGGGAGGGGGGCTGACATGGAGGGAGGGAGCTGATATGGATGGAGGGAGGGGGGCTGACATGGATGGATGGAGGGAGGGGGGCTGACATGGAGGGAGGGAGCTGATATGGATGGAGGGAGGGAGGGGGCTGACATGGAGGGATGGAGGGGGCTGACATGGAGGGAGGGGGCTGACATGGAGGGATGGAGGGGGCTGACATGGAGGGAGGGAGCTGATATGGATGGAGGGAGGGGGGCTGACATGGAGGGATGGAGGGGGCTGACATGGAGGGATGGAGCACTGGTAATGGGGTTGAGGGGACTAGCACTGGAAATGAGCTGATTAGGGGAGGCTAGGACTGGTAATGAGCTGATGGGGGGTAGGACTGGTATTGGGCTGATTAGGGGAGGCTAGCACTGGTAATGGGGTTGAGGGGGGATTAGCACTGGAAGCGAGCTGATTGGGGGGCTTTGAATGGGCATGGGCTGATTGTGGGGAGGGGAGGATAGAGCTGCTGGCCCTGGAAGATAACTGGGGGCTAAGGCTGCCATGGTATTTGTACTAGAAGGGACTGGTCAGTGGGGAAGGAGGGGGATTGGAAGGAAATGGACACCAGTGGCAATCATGGGAATGCAAGTTGACATTGGAAGGTACTGGGAGTGAGGACTGGAAAGGGGCTGATATTGGGGAGGGTTACTGGGACTGGAAATAGGCTGATGGAAAGAAGTGAAGAAAACGAAAGAAGAGATAAGAAATGGCAGATGGACCATAGACCACAGAAAGAGAGCTAAGAGAAGACAGGAAAGCAGAAGCCTCAGATCGGGATCAGCATGATCAAAGAATAAATTGGTCAGACAACAAAGGTAGAAAAAATAATTTTATTTCATATTAGTGATTTGACTACAAAATCATCATAATTTTGAAATCAAATATTGTTACTTGTTGTTGTGATATTTTCTGGCGTATTTTTTTTGGTGTGCGAAGGAAGAGGGGTAGTCTTATACGGCGAGTATAGGCCAAACACCTATATTTTAACAGGAAAAGTAGGGGGTCGTATATAGCATTAAGGTAAGAAACAATATATGCAGTGTTAGATTTGTTTTAAATGTCGCAATGGTTTTGCGGCTCCCAGTTTTTTTTTTCCCTTCGGAAACGGGTCCAAGTGGCTCTTTATGTCTTAAAGGTTGCAGACCCCTGGTCTGGACTCTGCTTCTCGGTTTCCTCTTCTCCTTCTCTCTCTCACTTCCAGCTCCAACTCTGAATCCAAGTCTGAACCTTCCGCTCCTGCTTCTGCTTTTCCTAATGCTTCGAATCCAAGTCTGAATCTTCCGCTCCTGCTTCTGCTTTTCCTAATGCTTCAACCTCTGCCTCTGCTTCAACCTCTGCTAACTCTCTTTGCTTCTGAGAGCTTAAATCTTTGAGTGTGAGAGGCGTTTTCCTAGCTCTTCCCCCCACGTGTTTCTCATTTGCATTTTGTGTTGCCATGGAGGCAGGGTGTGGTCTGTACTCAGCCCTCTCAATCATGTGGCTTTTCTCTCTAGGTGTTGATTTAACTGATTGCCTGCCTGAGCCATGCTTTGACTCAGAAGAAAAAGTTTTAAAACCAACCCTTTTTCTATGCCTGTCAGTGTCCTCATTACCACAGCCTAAAGGATGCTTATACTCGCATCCTTATCCATCCCAGTCACAGACAGTACCTCAGGTTTATGATTGGGGGTGACCACTACCAGTACAGTGTGCTTCCTTTCGGCCTAGCCTCCGCGCCGAGGGTCTTCACCAAATGCCTAGCAGTAGTTGCTGCACATCTTGGTATCCAGAGTGCCTTCGTCTTCCCTTACCTCGACAACTGGCTAGTATAAGAGGACACAACCTCAGAGGGTGCTGCAGGACACAAGCCGAACCATCCAGGTCCTATAATACCTGGGATTCGTGGTAAATCACCCAAAATTCCACCTCACCCCAATGCAGGACTTGGAGTTCATAGGGGCTCACTTGGACACTCTCCAGGCCAGGGCGTTCCTGTCCCAGGACAGGACAGATCACCTCACGGCCCTAGCAGCGGAAGCACAACGCCACCGCACCGTGTCGGCACGGTCTATACTTCACCTCCTCGGCCACATGGCCTCCACGGTCCATGTGGTCTCCATCGCCCGCGTTCATATGCAGGCAGCTCAGTGGTGTCTCTGCACATAGTGGACCCAGGCCACCGGCTGATTCTGGGACAGAGTATCGGTGTCCCATCAGCTGGTGGAGTCACTTGACTGGTGGCAGGATGCACAGCATCTGAGACGGGGCATGCCCTTCCAGCCTCCGAACTCCCGGAAAGTGCTCACGACAGATGCTTCCCTGCTGGGCTGGGATGCCCACTGCGAGGAGAGCCAACAGCAGATCAATCTGCTGGCACTCAGGGCCATCTTCGTTGCGCTGAAGGCCTTCTGGCACTGCCTGCAGCACTAGTCAGTGCTCATCCAGATGGATAACCAGGTCACATTGTTCTACCTGAACAAGCAGGGAGGCACGGGTTCCTACCGCTTGAGCCAGGAGCCAGTGGCCCTCTGCTCATATGCAATCAGACAGGGCATGTTCCTCAGAGCGGTATACCTTCCGGGCCAGGACAACACTCTGGCAGACAGGCTGAGCAGGGTCCTCCAGCCGCACGAGTGGCGCCTAGATCCCGAGGTGGCGCAGTGGCTGTTCCAGCTATGGGGCACCTCGAGCCTGGATCTCTTTGGCAGCCTGGCCAACACTCAGCTACTGTGTTTCTGTGGCTGTCACCCACATCCGGCCTGGATAGCAGCGGATGCATTCCTGACCCTTGGTCGGAGGGTCTGCTGTATGCCTTCCCTCCCACACCACTGATTGCGTGGACCCTGTTCAAGGTTCAGCGTGACGAGGCTTCCCTCATTCTGGTGGCCCCAAGGTGGCCCAAGCAGCCTTGGTTTCCTCTGCTGCTCTGCCTCTCGACAGAGCCCCCAGTCCCTCTTGGAGACTCCCTGGGACTTTGACCGAGGAGGAAGGCTCAGTCCTCCACCCAGACCTGTGCTCCTTGTCCCTCATGGCATGGCTGCTGAACCGGAGGTGGAAGAAGTCCTCCTGGCCTCTCGCAAGACCTCCACGAGACGGGCCTATACCTTCAAATAGTGCAGGTTCTCTGTGTGGTGCACAGAATAACAGGTGAACCCGTTCTCTTGCCCGGTACCTGTGGTGCTCCAATACTTGCTTCATCTCTCACAATCCGGACTTAAGTCAGGCTCTGTCAGGATGCATCTGAGTATCCTCTCTGCAAACCACCACTCAATAGAGGGCAAGCTTCTATCCATGCAGCCCCTCGTTACCTGTTTCATGTGGGGTTTACTGCTATCTAAGCCTCCCATCCGCCCACCCCCGGTGGTATGGGACCTCAATATGGTTCTGACACAACTCACCAAGCCATCCTTTGAGCCCTTAGCGACCTGCCACCTATGATACCTCTCCTGAAAGGTGGCCTTCCTGGTGGCACTCACCTCTGCCTGCAGAGTCAGTGAGCTTCAGGCGCTGGTGGCTGAGCCACCCTACACCAGATTCTATAAGAACAGTCTCGTGCTCCTCACTCACCCGAAATTTCTGCCAAAGGTAGTGTCTGACTTCCACCTTAACCAGGAGGTAGTACTTCCTACCTTCTTCCCATGGCCCCATGCCGATAGGGCATCGGCTGTCTTCCAAAACCCTGGACTGCAAGAGGGCCCTGTCCTACCTGCAGCACACCCAGGGCCATAGCAAAGCTTCGCAGCTTTTTCTCTCATATGACCTCAGTTGTTTGGGGGAAGCTGTCACCAAGTGGACTCTGTCCATCTGGGTGGCAGATTGCATCGCCTTCACACACAGTCGAACCAAAGTTCCCCTGGAGCGCCAAGTCACAGTGCACAATATCCGGGCAATGGCGATCTTGGTCGCAAACCTCTGGTCAGTGCCTTTGGCCAACATCTGCCAGGCTGCCACCTGCAGCCCATTAGTGCCTGGAGAGGGAGTCCCGATGGGACAGTGCCTTCGGCCAGGCCATACTCTGTAACCTCTTCGGAGTTTAGACAACTCCTGCCCTCCGACCCTTCTTGTTCAGGCTACTGGAGCCTTGGTTCTCCCTGGACACTGGGGGTCCTCAAAGTCTGTCCTCAAATTTGCTTGCGGCTGCTCATGGCTGGGCCATGATTTTCTACCGTTCCTCTGTAGCCTGGAGCTAGGGAGCCTCATATGTGAGGAGTGACTTCTGCTTGCTCCTGGAGAAAGGGTAGGTAGTTACCTGTAACAAGTGTTCTCCAGGGACAGCAGGAATCAGTCTTAACAACTCTCCCTCCTCCCTTTGGAGTTGCTGTTTATTTTTGCCATCTTCTTGGTGGTGCTGTAGCTATGGCACCTGACTGGGCAAGATAGCACCCTTAGACGGGAAGGGAACCACGTATGCGTGGTGGCATCTCCCAAAGACTTTCTTTGAAAGCTGGGGAGATGCTTCCGCGAGGGCTCCATCGGCGTCAACATCATCCATATGTGAGGACTGATTCCTGCTGTCTCTGGAGAACACCTATTACGGGTGAGTAACTACGCTTTCTCCGCCATTGTCTTGAATTTCTCTCTTCTCAAGCCCTCCTCGATCCATTTCAATCTGGATTTCATCCCTTACACTCTACTGAAACGGTCCTTGCTAAATTTTCCAGTGACTTGTTCCTGGCTAAATCCAAATGCTTTTACTCGGTCCTCATTCTTCTTGATCTTTCTGTTGCTTTTGACGCTGTTGACTACCACCTTCTCTTTGATTGTCCTCACTTGATTTTAGAGGCTCTGTACTGTCCTGGTTCTCTTATCTCTCCCATTACTCCTTCAGTGTCTGTTCTGGCGGTTCTTCCTCTACTGCTATCTCTCTGTTGTATCCCAAGGGTCTGTTCTAGGCCGTCTGCTTTTCTCTCTATACCCAGTCCCTTGGTGCTCTCATCTCCTCCTATGGCTTTCAATATCATTTTTATGCTGATGACTCTCAGATCTAGCTGTCTACATCTGATATTTCTCTTACATTCCAGTCCCTTATATCTGCCTGCCTATCTGACATCGCTGCCTGGATGTCTCACCGCTGTTTGAAATTGAAAATGGCCAAAAACAAAACTTCTTATTTTTCCCCCTAAACCCTCCCCCCTTCCCCCTCTTCTCTATATCTGTTGATAACACTCTTCTGCTTCCTGTTTCCTCAGCCCACAACCTTGGAGCCATCTTCGACTCCTCCCTCGTCTTCTCCACTCATATCCAGCAGTTAGCAAAAACCTGTTTCTTTCTCTACAAAATTAACAAAATTTGCCCCTTCCTTTCTGAACATACTACTAAAACATTTATCCACTCTTTAGTCATGTCTCGCTTCGACTATTGCAACCTCCTTCTTGCTGGTCGCCCTCTGAGTCATCTTTCTCCCCTTCAGTCTGTTCAAAACTCTGCTGCGTGGCTAATCTTCCACCAGCCCCAATATACTCGTATAACTCTTCTCATATCAGTTCATTGGCTTCCCTTCCATTTCCGTATCCAATACAAACTTCTCCTCCTGATCTATAAGTGTATTCACTCTATTACCCCTCACTACCTTTCCTCTCTTCTCTCTCCTTACAGCCCTCCTTATGAACTCCGCTCTTCCTCTGGCTTGCTTCTCTCTATGCCCTTCTCTTCAACAGTCAATTCCAGACTTCGATCCTTTCACCCTGCTGCTCCTTATAACTGGAACAAACTACTGTATCTTTGTCAGGTTTCATCTCTTTCCCCCTTTTGAAATCCATGCTAAAGGCTCACCTCTTTCAGGCCGCGTTTGGATCTTAATCCTTTGTTCTTCTTCTGTCTCATTACCCTTCCCTACTGTGTACCCTTGTTCTCATCTTTTGTACGTTCTGTCTTGATTAGATTGTAAGCTCTGATGAGTAGGGACCATCTTTTTTATATGTGTCTGTACAGCGCTGCATGCTCCTTGTAGTGCTATATAAATGATTAATAGTAGTAGTTTTTCTCACAGAAGACTATTTTTTGAAGCTTCTAGAGCAGATCCATTATTTTCAGGCTCAAAGAACATCCAAAGTGTGGGATTATTTACAGCTCTTAGGTTTGATGACAACCAAGCTGGAATTTGTGCCTTAGTTGCGACCATACGTGCGACTACTGTAGTGCTCCCTGCTCTCCCATGTCTCGGAACTTTGATCTACATCCTTCTCTGCTCCATTTGGTGTTGAATAGCTTAATCTGATGGTCTTTTCCCAAGCATCTCTTGTGGAGGGTGGAGCTGGAAGACTCTTCCCCCCCCCCTCCCTCCCCCAGTGGGTCATCCTCACCACCAACATGAGCATCTCTGGTTAGGGGCTCATTGTCTGTCTGGGCCAGACAGCTCAGGGATGCTGGCCTCCTCATGAGGTGACCTAGTCGATCAACTGGCAAGGGCAATTAGCTCTGCTTCACTTCCATTTCTGGTAAGTGGTGGTTCAGCTGCTCTGTAATGATGGTAGCATATGTCAACTGGCAGGGGGGTACCAAGAGCTTGATGGTGGCTCAGGAGATGCAGCCATTGTTCCAGTAGATGGAATGGCACCTTCACACTATCTCAGCAGCTCATATTGCTGGGGTGGAGAATATTGAGGTGGATGTTCTTAGTCAGCACGCTTTGGATCCAGGAGAATGGGAGTTGGAGGCCATGGCATTCTAAGAGATTGTGGCATGATGGGGGTGTCAACTGATGGATCTCATGATAATGCACAGGAATGCCAAGGCACAGTTCTTTTTTAGAAGGCAGGAGTTTGGATCCTGCAGCATAGGTGCTCTAGTCCAGGTCTGGCCTCAGCTGGAACTGCTGAGCATGTTCTCTTCTTGACCTCTCCTAGGGAGGGAGGGTGGGTGCTGAGAAGGGTAAAGGACCATCTGGTGCTTGTTGTCTTAGTGGTGGACATGTTGATATGTGGACATGTCTGCTTGTGGGGAATCCCCTTCCTTTTGTAAGTGATGGGATCTTCTTTGGCAAAGCCCTGCCCTCTTGGATGCTGTGGCTCCTTTCTGGCTGAGGTGGTTGCATAGAAAGGAATATTCCATGTCAGTACTCTTGACTCTTCTTAAATCCCATTCTGACTCTCTCCTTAGCACATGTCAGGGTGTGGTGAGTCTTTGCTACCAAGTAACTTTCTCTTTGGTGTGTGATCATTCTTTCATCCTTGTTTTCTTTCAGGATATCCTGGAGAAGAGTTTGGCCTTCCTTATTAGCCCTTCACGCCTGGACTGAGCATGCCAGGTCTTGATGACAGAGGTACTGTGCACTGCCCCCCAAGACCAGTTTCTCGGTCTTCAGCTGCTGGTTAAGAGCTTCTGTGCAGTATGGATTCCCCTGAATGGACTGGAATAAAGATAACTGAAAACAAAAATAAAATAAGACCCAGAGGGAGATTATAATTCATCTTAAAACTCACTGGTCTCTTAAATGAGAAGAGAGTATCTCCAGGAACAAGCAGGAATGTAGTCCTCACATATGGGTATCGTCGGTACCGACGGAGCCTGCGCGGGAACGCTCCTCAGCATCCAATTAGGAAGCTTTTGGGAGCATCCCACAGCGCCTGCGTGCTGCCTTCCCGCCTTTCCCAACTGCCTCTCTCCAGTAATTCGTTTTCCGCGGAGCCAGCAGGTCGTGTTCCTGTCACCGCAGAAAATTATTTTTCCTTATTCTTCTTTTTTGTGGTCACGTCTGCCTTCCTCGACGCTACACCGGTACCGCCGGTTCTTCTTTTCTTCTTAAAAAAAAAGTTTTCTTTTTTCCAAACTTTTCTTTCCAGGTGCACGCGCCATTTTGGGCATTAGGCCCAAAATTTCCTTCACCATGGAGAAACCCACCTCGGGTTTTAAAAAATGCACCAAGTGTGGCGGTACCATCTCCGTCACTGACACACACGAGTGGTGTCTTAAATGTTTAGGTCCTGACCACTCCATCTCCGAGTGCATGGCTTGTGCCTTGATGTCCAAAAGGGGTCGACAGAACCGAGCTGCCAAGCTCAGTGCCCTTTTTCCCTCCGATGCAGCTTCGGTGGCATCGACGTCTTCCAGGGCTTCGTCTTCATCCCATGGATCTCAGGTAACTAAACATAAGTCCAGCCGGTCCTCAAAGGGTAGATCTCCTTCCAAGCATTGAGATGCCTCTGGCGTTGCCCTTGAGGGTTCCATACTGGCAAAGTTGCCCCAGCGGGAGGCTTCGGCTTCCAAAGCAATATTGGGGATCCAGGATGTTCTCGAGGCCTCGACCTCGGCAGAACTACTGGTGCCATGCTCTGGGGTATCTTTATCTTTATCTTTATTGGCATGATTTGATGAACCGCCCGGGCCGAAGCATCAGGGCGGTGTACAATACAAAAGCAGGCTACCGAAAACAAAGCTAGAAAGGAACGCCAATATCAATAGGACAGGAAAGAAGAGAGAAAAAGATTGAAAGGGGAAAGAAGCCCGAGAGGGGTTGGAGGGGTAGAGGGCAGGAGAAGGAAAAAGGAAAGGGGACTGACAGGGGAGGGGACAGTCATGGTGGGTGGGGGGGACAACCAGAGGACAAGGCACCATCGTTGGGAGGAGGGAGATCAAAGGCTTGACAAAAAAGATGTGCTTTAAGGAGAGTCTTAAAGCGGGAATAGGAGGGTTCCAAACGAAGACGTGAAGGAAGTGAATTCCAGAGAGCTGGGCTTAAGAAGAAGAAAGCTGAATGTCGGGTGAGTTCTAAGTGAGCCTGAGTGGGGGAAGGAAGGAAAAGGCGATTGCCAAAAGAAGAACGGAGAAGACGAGGAGAGGGTTGAAGGCGAATGATATCTGACAAGTATTGGGGAGTGCTGGAATGGAGGGCTTTGTGAGTGAGGATGAGAACCTTGAAAATGAAGCGGAACCGGATTGGGAGCCAGTGCAAGGCAAGGAGACAGGGGGACACATGGGAACGAGCCGGGGAACCAGTAAGGAGACGAGCGGCGGCATTCTGTGCTAGTTGAAGGCGGCGGAGCTGAAGAGCGGGCAGACCAGCATAGATGACATTGCAATAATCTAACCGGGTAATGACTAAGGACAAGACAAGAGTGATGACAGAAGCAGGGGGGAGTGATGATTGGATGGCCCGAATCTTGCGCAAACGGAAAAAGGAGGTACGAATGACAGAAGAAATATGTTGATGGAAGGAGAGAGATGAGTCCAGGGTGATGCCCAAGTAGCGGAGGGTGGGAACCAGGGGGATTGGAAGGGAAGACATTATAGGAGATGAACAAGGGGGGGCGTGACCGAAGGAGAACCAGGTTGCAGAGGATTTAGCGGGATTAGCATGAAGAAAGTTAGAATCGAACCATGATGCGATGGAAGTCAGGCAACGATTAAGTGGAACCGGCTCTTTCCGGTACAGACACCCAGGCATCGGCAGTGTCGATAGACCAGAGGTTCCTGGCTATTGAACGCAGTCTGGCAGCTCTCCTTGCAGCATCGACGTCCTCGGAACTGCGTCAGACGATTCAACCGGTACCGGCACTGATAGCATCGACATCGGTATCAGCTTTGCCTGCACCCAGTCATGCGATGCCTTCTGGTGCCGATACACTGGTACCGATTACCCCCGGTACCGACTTCGGTCAGTAGGGTATCAGGCTCTTCAAGAGCATCCGGACAGACGATACTTCGAATCCTCGGAGGATTCCGAGGATTCTGATAGCTCTGCCGGTACCGGGATACTTCTCCCGGAGGAGCCTTCCTCTCCTAAACATAGGATGTCTCCTCCAGAAGATATATCTTTTCAAGATTTCATCAGGGAGGTGGCTCGTGGGTTGTCCATTACTGTGACTCCTGAGACAGAGCCCAGAGCTAAGGAGTTGGAGATTTTGCAATATCCAAAAGCTCCTAAGGAGGCAGCTATGAGATTTTACATGATTTCATGTTGAGAATGTGGGAGACACCTCTCACCACCTCTCCTCACTCTTGCAGACTGGATACCATGTATCGAGTCCCTCCTTGTCCTGGCTTCCAGAAAACTCAGCTTCCTCACCACTCTATTGTAGTGGAGTCAGCTATGAGAAGGATCAGAAGTGCAAAGAGGCATGCCTCTAATCCTCCAGGATGCGAGTGTAGAACTTTGGATGCCTTTGGACGTCGTACTTTCCAGGCTTCCATGCTTTCTGCTAGGATCAGTTCCTATATTTTATATATGGGAATGTTCCTTAAGGAAGTCACAGGAGATTTAGAGATTTTGAGCCCTCTTCTTCCTGAGGATAGAAGGCAAGATTTTCTCACACTGGTCAAACATGCCCAGGATGTGTCTAAGTTTGTCAACCGTGCAGCTTTTGACTGCTTTGAGTGCATAAGCAGAACCTCTGCCATTGCCATAGGTGCACGTAGAATTGCCTGGCTCCAGGCATCCGATTTGGAGCTCTGGATGCAGGACAAACTGGGCAATATCCCTTGTACAGGTGAGAATCTGTTTGGCAAAAATTGGCAAGAAAAAGCCAATGAATTAGATGCTGACAACTCCACTTTGGATAGGCTATCCAAAGCCACAGCTGATCCTGCGAGAAAGGCTTTTTAAAAGTATTTCTTTCTTCTCAAAAAAGAAGAGGTTTTATCCCATTTTATTTATTTATCAATTTCTTCTATACCGCCCCTTCCAGAGATCAAGGGCAATTTACATGGAACAGTTAACAATTTTGTATACTTCTGTATACTTTACATAGAACAGTGTTTTTAAACTATGTACAGCTAATATTGTATGGAACAGTAATAGTATGGAACAGTAATAGTAACAGAACTATTTACAGGGAACTGTTTACAAGGAGCAATAAACAGTTTGCATAGGGCATTTTGCGGAAAAATAACTGGATTATTAGTGAGAGGTCTGTCTGTGTTAGTCATTTTTTGTATCGTGAGTCCTGTGGGTGTATTTGTGTGATTGTTGGTAGGGGATTTCAAAATGGTTCGTTTATTCCCAGCAGGAATAAACGAACCATTATTCGTTTATTCCCAGCAGGGACGTTCTGCAGGTCAGCCTACCCGGAAAAGTCAGCAACCACCTAAACAAAGGAAAGCAAAGACTGCTAAGCCTCAACCGTCTCAGCAGTCTCAGCCTCCACAAGGCCTTTGACTTTCATCTAGAGAACATAGCCTTCCTGGCCCTCAATGGACCAGAGCCTTCCACCATTCCAGGAAGGTTACGTCACTTTGCCCCCAGGTGGGAGCAGATAACAGCAGAGCATTGGACACTCTCCATTATAAGAGAGGGCTACAAGCTGCATTCTCTGTGCATGCCCCCTCCCACAATGGTAAGACAGTTCAATTCTCAGACCTCTCTCATCAACCTGTTAGGTCAAGAGGTCACTATGCTTCTTGCCCAACGGGCAATAGAAGAAGTACCCATTCATCAACAGGGTACAGGATTTTACTCCCCCTATTTCCTTATCCCAAAGAAAACAGGGGGACACAGACCTATTTTGGACCTCAGAGAATTGAACAAATTCCTGTTCAAAGAGAAATTCAAGATGATTTCTCTAGGAACTCTGCTGCCATACCTTCAGAGTCAGGATTGGCTTTGTTCTCTAGATCTCAAGGATGCGTACACTCATGTTCTCATCCATCCAACTCACAGAAAGTTCCTTCGGTTCCTTTTTCAAGGAAAGCACTACCAATACAGGGTGCTTCCTTTTGGCCTGGCCTCAGCACCAAGAGTGTTCACGAAATGCATGGCTGTAATAGCAGCATTTCTCTGCACTCTAGGGATATTCGTCTTCCCTTACTTAGACTGGCTCATTTGAGCCCCATCAGAGTCAGAGGCCAGGACTTCTCTATCTTGCACAGTGCGTATCCTTCAGTATTTGGGTCTTGTCATAAACATCCCCAAATCCAGTCTAACTCCAACTCAGTCTCTAGAGTTCATAGGAGCTTTGCTGGATACCAGAGAAGCAAGGGCCTATCTTCCCCAGGCCCGTTGCCTTCGCATGGTGCAGTTAGCTTCTCAAGCAGTGCTGAAGCCTCATCTCACTGCCCGAGAAATGCTACAACTACTAGGCCACATGGCATCTACCGTGCATGTGGTTCCTTATGCTCGCCTCCATATGAGAGCAGCCCAGTGGACCCAGGCATCAGGGTGCCTGTCAGACAAAATAGCAAACACAAATCGCCTTATTTTGTCCCTCCAATGGTGGCAGTCCACTCAAAACCTGTTGCTGGGGTCCCCATTTCAACAACCCTTACCCCAAGCAACTCTCACAACAGATGCTTCTCCCATGGGTTGGGGAGCTCATCTGCAAGACCTCTCCACCCAAGGCACCTGGACTACACAGGAGACTCATCTACATATCAATCTCTTGGAGCTCAGAGCAATCTTCCTTGCTCTTCGAGTGTTCCACACCCTGCTCAGCTACAAGACAGTCCTCATTCATACGGACAATCAAGTAGCCATGTTCTACGTGAACAAGCAGGGGGGAACAGGCTCTCTGTCACTTTGCAACGAAGCTTTGCTACTATGGGCCCTCGCCAGAGAGCATCAGATTCATCTCCTGGCAGTGTATCTTCCAGGCATACAAAACTCTTGGGCAGACACTCAGTCGAGTTCTGCTTCCACACGAATGGTCTCTACATGCAGACCAGGTGGCCAAGAATTTTCAAATTTGGGGAACCCCGGACATAGACCTCTTTGCAAGTCCATTGAATGCCAGACTTCCCCGATTCTGTTCCAGAATTCTGGCTTAGGGCTCTCAGGCCAGGGATGCTTTCCTCCTTCACTGGGGTCAAGACTTCCTGTATGCCTTTCCACCCATTCCCCTTATTCCCAAAACCCTGTTCAAGCTTCAGAGAGACAGAGGCCGTATGATTCTCATAGCGCCACATTGGCCACGGCAAGTGTGGTACCCTCTGCTTCTACATCTCTCTCAAGCTCCCTCCCTGGAGTTAGGGTCTGCTCCAGATCTCCTGTCCCAGGAGAACGGAATGTTATGGCATCCCAATCCCCAGTCTCTGCATCTCAGGGCTTGGTCTGAAGGCCTAGATCTTCATGATCTCATCCTCCCTCAGCAAGTAAAGGATATCCTTTATGCTTCCAGAAAGCCTTCCACAAGGCGCTCTTATGCTTTCAAGTGGAAAAGGTTTACCATATGGTGCTCGCAGAAAGGTCTCAACCCCCTTGCGATACCTTTGGAATCATTACTGGAGTATCTCCTTCATTTATCCAATGCAGGACTTAAGACTAACTGAGTAAGAGTCCATTTGAGTGCTATTGCAGCTTCTTTCAAGCCTCTAAATGACAGCCTATTTCCTCCCATCCTCTTGTAGCAAGATTTATGAGGCCTTCTACTAACTAAGCCTCCCATTAGGCCACCACCTGTGGCATGGGACTTAAACCTGGTTCTTGGTCAGCTTATGAAGCCACCTTTCGAACCCTTAGCTACTATCTCATTGAAATTTCTTTCTTGGAAAGTTATCTTTCTCATTGCAATCACATCAGCACGTCGCATCAGTGAGTTGCAGGCACTAGTAGCTGATCCACCTTATACAAGGTTTCATCATGACAAGGTAGTCCTTAGGACTCATCCACACTTTATGCCAAAGGTGGTCTTGCCCTTTCATCTAAACCAGGCGGTCTACCTGCCTGTGTTTTTTCCAAGGCCTCATGCATCTAATGCAGAAAGAAATCTTCATACTTTGGACTGTAAAAGAGCTTTAGCCTTTTACTTACAAAGAACACAGCAACATAGAAAGCCCTCTCAACTCTTTGTTGCTTTTGATCCTTCTCATTTGGGACTGCCAGTCTCCAAGAGGACACTGTCTAACTGGATTGCTCAGTGGGATGCTCCCAAAAGCTTCCTAATTGGACGCTGGGGAGCGTTCCCGCGCAGGCTCCGTTGGTACCGACGATACCCATATGTGAGGATTAAATTCCTGCTGTTTCCGGAGATCACCTGTTACAGGTGAGTAACTATGCTTTACTTGCAAAGAACACAGCAACATAGAAAGTCCTCTCAACTCTTTGTTGCTTTTGATCCTTCTCATTTGGGACTTCCAATCTCCAAGAGAACATTATCCAACTGGATTGCACAGTGTATTTCCTTTGCCTATCAGAGTAAGAACCTTCCTCTGGAGGGCCATGTCACAGCTCACAATGTGAGAGCCATTGCAGCTTCAATGGCTCATCTACACTCTGTGTCTATCGACGACATCTGTCAAGCAGCCACTTGGGCCTCGGTTCATACTGTCACAGCCCATTATTGCTTGGACAAGGACTCCCGCCGGGATGCCTTGTTTGGTCAGGCTGTTTTCCAACACCTGTTCCATACCTATTCAACTCCTACCTGCCATCCCTGGTTGGATGCCAGAGATCCATGGGGGAAGTGGAGCCCTTCACAGGGACACACAACTTCTGGGGTCTCTCCCTGGCATCTAAAGCTAGGGAGTCCCCATATGTGAAGACTACAATCTCCAGGAGCAAGCAGGAATGAGTCTTCACATATGGGTACATCGGTACCGACGGAGCCTGCGCGGGAACGCTCCCCAGCGTCCCAAAAAAGAAAGCTTTTGGGAGCATCCCACAGCGCATGCGCGCTGCCTTCCCACCTTTCCCAATCGCCTCTCTCCAGTTCTTCTTTTCCGCGGAGCCAGCAGGTCGTGTTCCTGTCACCGCTGAAGAAGTTCTTTATTTTATTTTATTTCTTTGGTCGCGCGTCTGCCTTCTTCGACGTCTTTTCTTTCTTTTCTTAAAAAAATATAATTCTTCCGTTCCACTTTAGTGTATATTTTTTTGTTTCTTTGGGCCCTAGGCCTAAGGGAAATTTCCTCATGGAAAAGCCCGCCTCCGGGTTTAAAAAATGCACTAAGTGCAGCGGTACCATTTCTGTTATCGACACCCATGACTGGTGTCTTAAATGTTTGGGTCCTGACCATTCCATCACAGATTGTGCGTCCTGCTCCATGATGTCTAAGAGAGGTTTACAGAACCGAGCAGCTAAGCTCAGTACCCTGTTTCCCTTTGATGCAGCTTCAGTGGCATCGACGTCGTCCAGGGCTGCTTCTTCCTCCTATGGATCTCAGGTAACCAAACATAAATCCAGCCGGTCCTCGAAGGGTAGATCTCCCTCTAAGCATTGAGATGCCTCCGGACTTGCCTTCGAGGATCTTGCACCGGCAAAAGTACCCCGGCGGGAAGCTCCGGCTTCCAAAGCTCCTCCTATGGGGTCACAGGTTGACATCGATGGCACGGCCTGTTACAATGTTCTGGGGTACCGGTAGAATCTGCCGGTACCGATGTCCAGACATTTATGGCGTCGATGGATCAGAATATTCTGACCATGCAGCAGGCCATCACGGCATTCATTCAAGCTGCGACTCCGCTGGTACCGCAACAGGATCCGTTGCCGGTACCGATTGCATCGACATCGACATCGGCTTCGGTGTCGACTGCAACGGTACCCTGTCCAATGATGCCCATCGGTACCGAACCGGTACCGATCACTCCCGATGTCGATACCACTCGGTACGCGTATCGGGCTCTACAGGAGCATCCAGACAGGCGATACTTCGATTCCTCCGAAGACTCTGATGCATCGGAGGTTTCTGTCGAAGCATCGGTACTCCTTCCTCAAGAGCCGCCTTCTCTAAAAAGAAGAATGTCTCCTCCAGAGGACTTGTCTTTTCAGGACTTTATAAGAGAGGTGGCCGAGGGGCTTTCTATCTCAGTAGCCCCTGAGTCAGAGCCTAGAGCCAAAAAGTTGGATATTTTGCAATATCCCAAGGCTCCTAAAGAGGCTGCCACTTTGCCAATTCATGAGATCCTTTATGATCACATGTTGGGCATATGGGAGACCCCTCTTACTATCTCTTCCCACTCTCGTAGGCTAGACACCTTGTACCGTGTCCCGCCTTGTCCTGGGTTTCATAAGACTCAGCTTCCTCACCACTCTATTGTGGTGGAGTCTGCCATGAAAAAGTTAAAGAGTGCAAAAAGGCACTCTTCTACCCCTCCAGGGAGAGAATGTAGAACCTTAGATGCTTTTGGCAGAAAATGTTTTCAAGCCAGTATGCTTGTTGCTAGAATCAACTCCTATAGTCTCTATATGGGGATGTTTCTAAAAGAAGTTACAGATCATCTGCAAACTTTCCTCCCTTTTCTTCCAGAAGATAAGAGGGAAGAGTTTCTCACTTGGCTTAAGCATGCCCAGGATGTTTCCAAATTTTCCAACCGTGCAGCCTTTGACTCTTTTGAGGGTGCCAGCAGAGTTTCGGCTATTGCCATAGGTGCACGCAGAATTGCTTGGTTACAAGCTTCTGATCTGGAACCTTGGGTCCAAGATGGATTAGGAAATCTTCCTTGTACAGGTGAAAACCTTTTTGGCAAGGATTGGCAAGCAAAGGCCACACAGATGGATGCAGAAAATTCTGCTTTGGATAGGCTTTCAAAGTCTACCTCTAATCCTGTCAAGAAGAGGTTGTTCAAAAAGCCATATTTTCCCAAGAAAGGGAGATATTATCCTGTTTATGGTCAACAGACATCTTCTGCAGGTCGTTTTGCTGCAAAGCGTCAACAACCTAAACAGGCCAAGCCTAAGGCTGCAAGGACTCCTGTAGCCCAACAGCCTCAGCCTCCTCAGGGCCTTTGACTTGCATCTAGAGAACTTAGTCTTTCTGGCTCTAGCAAAACCAGAGCCTCTCACCATTCCAGGAAGGTTAGCTTACTTTGCTCCCAGATGGAAACAAATCACAGCAGAGCAATGGACCCTCTCCGTCATAAGGGAAGGGTACAAACTTCATTTCTCAAACCTCCCTCCTCACACCATGGTGAGACAGTTCAATTCTCAAACATCTCTCCTCGACCTTCTCGGTCAAGAGATTACTACCCTTCTTGCCCAAGGGGCAATAGAAGAAGTACCCCTTCTTCAACAGGGCTCAGGGTTCTACTCCCCCTACTTTCTTATCCCAAAGAAAACAGGGGGTTACAGACCCATATTAGATCTCAGAGAATTGAACAAGTTTTTATGCAAGGAGACATTCAAAATGATTTCTCTAGGTACTCTCCTTCCATACCTTCAGAGTCAGGATTGGCTTTGTTCTCTAGATCTCAAGGATGCGTATACCCATATACTCATCCATCCAGCACACAGAAGGTTCCTTCGGTTCTTTTATCAAGGGAAGCACTACCAATACAGGGTACTTCCTTTTGGTCTGGCCTCTGCTCCAAGAGTGTTCACAAAATGCATGGCAGTAGTAGCTGTATTCCTACGCACTCTAGGAATATTCGTATTCCCATATCTGGACGACTGGCTCATCCGAGCTCCATCCCAGTCAGAGGCCCAGACTTCCCTAACCTGCACAATGCGTGTTCTGCTGTGTCTGTGACTGGTGATAAACATTCCATAGACAATTTCATCACCCTCTCCTTACACAAGTTGCCTAACCCCTGAAGCTTAGGAGGCAAAAAAGATCAGATGTCAATGTTAATAAGAGTGCATATCTGCCAATGTATTATACAACTGTAATCGATGTTCTTGATAAACCTGTAATTTTATCTGGTTGCTCAAACTGGGTGATAAAATTGTAAATTATTGTGATCAATCAAATGTATATTTATAATCTGATCAATCAAATGTATATTTATTAGCTCATTTGTTGTTCAAACCTGGATGATCAAAATGTAATGTATATTTGTAATTTCTATGTGATTGTGGTGTACCCCTCCCTCAAATCATAATGTATCTTTATTTCTGATTCTATACTTTACTCCCTTGTATTTTACACCATTGGTCCGCTGCTGATCGCTGGAAGTGGCGGCTTACAAATGTATACCAAATAAATAAATAAATAAAGTCCCAACTCACCCCTACTCAGTCTCTAGAGTTCATAGGGGCCTTGCTGGATACCACAACTGCAAGGGCCTATCTTCCCCAGGCCCGTTGCCTACGTTTAGTGCAGTTAGCCTCCCAGATTCAGTTAAAAACCCATTTAACTGCTCGAGAGATGTTACAACTGCTAGGCCACATGGCATCCACTATGCATGTGGTCCCTTATGCTCGCCTTCACATGAGAGCAGCTCAATGGACTTTGTCCACCCAATGGACCCAGGCATCAGGGGGTCTGTCAGACAAAATAGCAACCTCCAGGCGCCTCTTTTGGTCTCTCCAGTGGTGGAAGTCCACTCAAAATCTTTTGCAGGGGTCCCCCTTCCAACAGTTGTTACCCCAAGCAACCCTTACAACAGATGCCTCTCCAAAGGGTTGGGGAGCTCATCTTCACAACCTCTCCACCCAGGGCATTTGGTCCCCACAGGAGACCTCTCTACATATCAACATCTTAGAGCTCAGAGCAATCTTCCTGGCTCTGAGTCTTCCATACCCTGCTCAGCTACAAGACAGTCCTCATTCACACGGACAACCAAGTAGCCATGTTCTATGTGAACAAGCAGGGAGGGACTGGCTCTCTGTCGCTTTGCAACGAAGCTCTGAGATTGTGGGCCTTCGCCAGAGAGCATCAAATTCATCTTCTGGCAGTATACCTTTCAGGAGTTCAAAACTCTTGGGCAGACAGACTCAGTTGAGTTCTGCTTCCACACGAGTGGTCCCTTCATATGGACCAGATAGTCAGAATCTTTCGAATTTGGGGAACCCCGGATATAGACCTCTTTGCAAGTCCGTGGAATGCCAAACTTCCCCGATTCTGTTCCAGAATTCCGTGTCAGGGAGTTCAGGCCAAGGATGCCTTCCTCCTTCATTGGGGTCAAGACTTCCTATACGCCTTTCCACCCATTCCCCTAATTCCCAAGACCCTGTTCAAGCTTCAGAGAGACCGAGGGACTATGATCCTCATAGCTCCACGATGGCCACGCCAAGTGTGGTTCCCTCTACTTCTGCATCTCTCTCAAGCTCCCTCCCTGGACTTGGGATCTGCTCCAGATCTTCTGTCTCAGGAGGGGGGAACGTTGTGGCACCCAAACCCCCAATCTCTCCACCTCAGGGCTTGGTTGCTGAAGGCTTAGACCTTCAAGATTGGCATCTGTCTCAGCAAGTGAGGGATGTCCTTCATGCTTCCAGAAAGCCTTCTACAAGGCGTTCCTATGCTTTTAAATGGAAAAGGTTTACCATTTGGTGTGCTGAAAGGGGTCTTAACCCTCTAGCAATACCTTTGAATTCTTTACTAGAGTATCTCCTGCATCTTTCCCATGCAGGCCTCAAAACAAATTCAGTACGGGTCCATTTGAGTGCTATTGCAGCATCTCTCAAACCTCTCAATGGACAACCTATTTCCTCTCATCCTCTTATTGCAAGATTCATGAGAGGCCTTCTTTTAACTAAACCTCCCATTAGACCACCTCCAGTGGCATGGGACTTGAATCTGGTTCTTGGTCAGCTCATGAAGCCTCCCTTTGAACCCTTAGCCACTACCTCCTTGAAATTTCTTTCCTGGAAAGTTATCTTTCTTATTGCAGTCACCTCAGCTCGCCGCATCAGTGAGCTGCAGGCCTTAGTGGCTAATCCACCTTATACAAGGTTCCATCATGATAAGGTAGTCCTTAGGACCAATCCACACTTTATGCCTAAAGTGGTCTCACCTTTTCATCTTAACCAAGAGGTGTATTTACCTGTCTTCTTTCCAGGTCCTCATGCATCAAGTGCAGAGAGGAATCTTCATACCCTGGATTGTAAGAGGGCTCTTGCCTTTTACTTACAAAGGACACAGCAGCATAGAAAGTCTTCTCAGCTCTTTGTTGCTTTTGATCCCTCTCATTTGGGACTTCCAGTCTCTAAGAGAACACTGTCCAATTGGATTGCTCAGTGTATTTCTTTCGCCTATCAGAGCAAGAATCTTTCTCTGGAGGGCCATGTCACAGCTCACAATGTGAGGGCCATGGCAACCTCTATGGCTCATCTAAATTCTGTGTCCATCGACCAGATCTGTCGAGCGGCCACCTGGGCCTCGGTTCATACCTTCACAGCCCATTACTGCTTGGACAAGGACTCCCGCTGGGATGCCTTGTTTGGTCAGGCTGTTCTCAAACACCTGTTCCATGCTTGATCAACTCCTGCCCTCCATCCCTGGTTGGATGCCTGAGATCTATGGAAGGAGGTAGAGCCCTTCTCAGGGTCTCACAACCTTGGAGATCTCCCAGGCATCTCTAGCTGGGGAGTCCCCATATGTGAAGACTCATTCCTGCTTGTTCCTGGAGATAGCACAGTTACTTACCTGTAACAGGTGATCTCTGGGAACAGCAGGAATAAGTCTTCATAACCCACCCACCTCCCCTAGGAGTTGTATCTTTCTATCTATCTTTCCTTTCCTCTCTCTCTCTTTGTCTCAGCTTAAAACGCGAACTGGAGAGAGGCGGTTGGGAAAGGCAGGAAGGCAGCGCGCATGCGCTGTGGGATGCTCCCAAAAGCTTTCTTTTTTGGGACGCTGGGGAGCGTTCCCGCGCAGGCTCTGTCGGTACCGATGTACCCATATGTGAAGACTTATTGCTGCTGTTCCCAGAGATCACCTGTTACAGGTAAGTAACTGTGCTTTCCTGCTTGTTCCTGGAGATAGCATAGATACTCCCCTGTAACAGGTGATCTCCGGGAACAGCAGGAATTTAGTCTTCACAACCCACCCACCTCCCCTAGGAGTTGTATCTCTCTATCTATCTCTTTCCCTTTCCCTCTCTCTCTCTTTGTCTCAGCTTTAAACTCAACTGGAGAGAGGCAGTTGGGAAAGGCGGGAAGGCAGCACGCAGGTGCTGTGGGATGCTCCCAAAAGCTTCCTAATTTGACGCTGGGGAGCGTTCCCGCACAGGCTCCGTCGATACCGACAATACCCATATGTGAGGACTATTTTCCTGCTGTTCCCGGAGATCACCTGTTACAGGTGAGTAACTACGCTTTATCTGCAGCCAAGGTGAGAATTTGCCAGGAGTGTTTGGGAGCCTTCTGTAGAAACCGGGACCGTTGGGTCGGTCCGGTTCAATGTTGGGTGTATAACTTGGTGGACCAGGTCTCTCCCCTCCCCTTTGTGCCTGCAAGCGCCGGTAATTGTAGTGCTGACACGTCAGCTGGTTCTTTTCAGGTTAGTGATTGCTGCTTACTCCACATTACAGCCTTTGCTTAAAAAAAAAAAGAAAGGCAGTCTCTCACAGCACGGCGCATTGAGTCGGCGGCAAGCACCTGGGGTTTCAGTCAGCTTGGGAGTTGTTTTGTCATGCTGGTGTTTTCTTCAGCTCTCACGCTGTTTTTTTGTTTTCCTTTTATTCAGCTGGTTTTAGTTTCATTTTTGTTTTTAGTTATGCTGGTCAGGAAGCCAACTTGTGTGGGAGCCATCAGGGGATGCTGTCTGCCACAGGATTTTGCCACAGGTGTGTCAGACCTCTTCTGACGAGAAGGTCCTTTCTGGAGGCAAATCTCACGCGTTGGAGTCTGTGTCAACATCAGCAAATGAACGGTTGCAGAATGAGCAACTTTCTTCATCTCCTCTGGTTCCTGTGGTTTTTGCGGGAACCGTGGCCATCTTGGAGTAGCCCAGCCTGTCAGCTCCTGTAATGACAGCCAGACAGGACACACTCTTTCAGTCTCCCAGTGTTTCAGTTCACCAGGATGGGGTCTGTTTCTTCTTCTGCGGTTTCCCTTACACCTGATTTTTGTCCTGCTCCTGCATCAGCTTATTGCTTAAAGCAGGGGCTGGGAGAGGCTGATTCTGTCAAAAAGAGTTCTCAGGATTGCCCCAGCAGGGCAAGCTGTCTAAGCTGGGTGAACCAGCTTCTAAATGAAGACATTTGGAAGCAAAGTGCTGGGAGGAGCCTGCATCCGTTCATTCGGATGCTTTGGAGGATCTGCTGGAAGGTCCCTCTAGTCTCTGGGGGAGTCACTGTCTGCAGAGCTCGAAGAGGGGGACATCCTACTGGGGGGGAGGGCACTAACATTGTGAGGGTGTTCCCGCTGGGAGGATCTAGTGGCCCTGATTATGCATTCGCTCGCTGCACCGAACATTCTGCAAGGGACTCGGACCATTGAGGAGCCTCTGGAAGATCCCCTCCTTCAAGGTATTAAAAGGTCTGACTGCCTTTCTGGTACAGAGTCATTAAGTAGATGAATGAGGTTGAGTGGGAGGTGCCGGAGGTGGGTCTGTGGGGAGGTCGGCCGATGGCCTGGTTGTACCTCCTGCAGGAGCAAGAAAAGGAGCAGTTGGTCACCACGGGTGGAAGCTCTGGTTTCGGCGGTTACCAAGAAGACCACCATCTTTGTGGAAGGTGGTGCGGCCCTGAAGGATGTTCAGGACAAGGAAGCTTGAGACATTTGTGAAACAGGCCTTTGATATCAGTGTTTTGTCCTTGCAGGCGTCCACTTGCAGGGCCTATGTGGCACGGACACTCTTGTGCTGCACCCAAGGCCTACTGGATTTGGAGTTGGATCTGCAGCAGCCGTTGTCAGAAGCGGCTAAGCTGGCGTTGGGGCAGACTATCTGGCAGATGGCTTCTATGATTTGTTGCAGGCCTCAACCAAAAATATGGTGTCTGTCATTGCAGCGAGGCATTTTCTTTGGTTGAGGAATTGGTCAGCAGACGTTTCCTCCAAGACTCGCCTCAGCTCCTATTTAAGGGGAGGCTCCTTTTTGGTGATGCTCTGGATAAATTGGTTAAAGATTTGGGGAAACCAAGGGAGCTAGGCTCCCAGAGGACAAGCTAAAGCTGGTCAGATTGACAGCTCCGGTGAGGAGCCAATTCCTACTACTACTACTGAGCATTTGTATAGCGCTATAAGTCGTATGCAGTGTTGCACAGACATGTAAGACAGTCTCTGCTCATCAGAGCTTACAATCTAGTCAAGACAGACAACACAGAAGGTGTAGGCAGGGATAAAACAAGGGGGAAAGGAGCAGGGCCATGTTGACGGATCTGATAATGAAAACTGTGTTCTTGGTGGCCATCTGCTTGGCCAAGAGAGTATCACAGCTTCAAGCATTGTCTTGCCAAGAGCCCTTTTTGGTCCGCTCTAAAGAAAGTGTGATCTTGCAACCCATTCCTTCTTTTTTCCCCAAGGTGGTCTCTGCTTTCCACCTTAATCAACCGGTATCCCTGCTGGTCTTTGCAGATCTGGGCAGTAGCGCGGAGGACTGCCAGCTACATCTACTTGATGTCTGTAGGGTCCTTCACAGGTTATTGAAGTGAACCAAGCTGTTTTGCAAGTCGAATCATTTGTTTGTCTTGTTCAGGGGTCTGCATAAAGGGGAAGCAATGTTCAAGGCCTCTGTGGCCTGATGGCTCAGGGAAGCTATTCCCTCTGCTTACAGCGCAAGCCCCTTCCCCGAGGATTGCATGCTCATTCTTCCAGGGCACAGGTGATCTCTTGGGCCAAGTTTGGTCTGCTTTCTATGATTGATATCTATAAGATGGCGACATGGTTTTCTCTTCATACCTTCGTATCTTGGCTCAAATCCCGCACCGTTGTGGACTTTCTACACTTCAGGTTCATGCTTCTCTCTTTCCAGTCAGCCATAGCACTCGCCAAACAAGACTATTATGTCCATCTGGCTAACTCTCTTGCCTCTGACCCTCGTCTCTTTAGAACTCTCCTCAAAGTACCTCTGCCTTCGACCCTTCCCTCCCTTTCTGCCCAGACCCTGGCTGACTACTTCCATGACAAAATCCACAAGATCATACTCCAATTCCCCACAAGGTCAGCTACTTCCCCTCTTCCCCCTCTTCTCTCCCCCTCCCCCACCTTACCTCTGCTACCCTTTCTTCCTTTTCTTTGATCGCTGAAGAGGAAACCACTCATCACCTTTCCTCATCCAAACTCACTACCTGCTCCTCTGATCCTATTCCCACCTGTCTCCTTAGCTCCATTTCCTCCTGTAGTCTCTTCCATCTCTCATACTCTCAACTTATCACACTCCACTGCAACCTTTCCTGCAGCCTTCAAGCATGCTGTGGTCACCCCTCTCCTCGAGAAACTCTCACTAGACTCTACCTGTCCTTCTCACCATCAACCCATCTCCCTCCTCCCCTTCGTTTCTAAACTACTTGAACATGCAGTTCATTGCCATTGCCTCAACTTTCTCTCAAGCCCTTCTGGATCCTCTGCAGTCTGGCTTTCGTCCTTTACATTCTACCGAAATAGCTCTTGCCAAAGTCTCCAGTGACCTGCTCCTGGCAAACTCCTATGGCCTTTACTCAATCCTCATCCTTCTTGACCTTTCTGCTGCTTTTGACACTGTTGACCACAACCTTCTCCTTGATACCTTGAACTCGCTTGGTTTTAAGGGCTCTGTGCTGTACTGGTTCTCTTCTTATCTTTCCCATCGCTCTTTCAGTGTTTGTTCTGGTAGATCCTCCTCTACTGCTATCCCGCTCTTAGTTGGTATACCCCAAGGATCTGTCTTGGGTCCACTCCTTTTCTCTCTCTACTCTTCCCATGGCTTTCAATACTATCTTTACGCTGATGACGCCTAGATCTATCTCTCTGCACCTGAAATATCTCTGGCCATCCAGGCCAGGATCTCTGCCTTCCTTTCTGACATTGCTGCTTAAATGTCTCACCACCGCTTGAAATTGAACCTGGCCAAAACTGAGCTTCTTATTTTTCCCCCTAAACCCTCCTCTCCCCTTCCTCCTTTCTCAGTCTCTGTGGATAATTCTTTACTCCTCCCTTTCTCCTCAGCTCGCAACCTTGGGGTTGTCTTTGAATCCTCTCTCAACTTCTCCACACACATCCAACTGATAGCTAAAACCTGCCGTTTTTCTCTACAGCATCAACCAAATTTGCTCATTCCTTTCTGAACACACTACTAAGACACTTATCTACTCTTTATCACCTCCCGACTAGACTATTGTAACATACTCCTTGCTGGTCTCCCTCTGAATCATCTCTCCCCCTACAATCTGTTCAACATTCTGCTGCAGGGCTAATCTTCAGCCAGCCTCTTCATGCTTATATTGCCCCTCTTTTCAAGTCACTTCATTGGCTCCCTATCCATTTCTGCATCCAGTTCAAACTTCCGTTGACTTTAAGTGCATTCATTCTGCAGCTCCTCACTACCTTTTCTCTCTTATCTCTCTCTACACCCCTCCTGGGGAACTCCACTCTTCTGGCAAATCACTTCTATCTGTGCCCTTCTTTTCTACTGCTAACTCCAGATTTCGCTCCTTTCACCTTGCTGCTCCTTATGCCTGGAACAAACTACTTGAGGCTGTATATCAGTCACCTTCTCTGACCCTTTTCAAATCCAGGCTGAAAACGCACCTCTTCGCTGCTGCTTTTGGATCTTGATTCACCTGATCTCCCTCGTGTTTCCTTACCATTCATCCTAGATGTATCCCATGTGTAAAGCTACTGTGTTGTCTGAATTGACTAGATTGTAAGTTCTGATGAGTAGGGACTGTCTTTTACATTGTCTGTGCAGCGCTGCATGTGTCTTGTGTTGTTGTTGTTGTTAAGTGCCGTCGAGTCGGAGTTGACTCATGGCGACCCTCTGGATAGCTACTGTCTTGTAGTGCTATACAAATGTTCAGTAGTAGTAGTAGTAATTTGTGCGTCACTTCCTTCTGGACATTCAGATCACGGGAGATGCCCATTTTGTGGCCACGGTGTTGCAGACTGGGCTCACGGGTCCTTCCCGTGTCTTAGTACTCCTATGGTACATCCCACACATCTGACTGGACAGGAGGGATGATAAGGAAGGTGAAATTAGGCCTTACCTGCTAATTTTCTTTCCTTGAGTCCCTCCAGTCTAGACCAGAACCCTCCCTTCTGTTCTGTTGTTGATATTGGCTGGGAGCCCGGATCTTGAAGAATTGATCGATTTTTAACTAGTCTTTAGGCGGAGCCTTGGTGTGATTTTTGGTTTCTCATGTGCTATCCTGGGATAACTACTGGTTTGTTCACACTACAGCTGGCTACAGTTGCGACCATATTAAAAAAATATATCTTTAACATAGCCTATAGTTATACCTTAGTAATTGTTCTTAATTTATGCTATCTGGAGTCTGCTTTGTCAGTAGGATACCAATCTTGGGGGGCGGTGCACAGAGCCAATGTATCATGATATCATTAAGACCTGGCATGCTCAGTCTCCAGCTGCTGGCAGGGGGAGATATCCCACGCCGACTGGATTGGAGGGACTAGAGGAAAGCAAACTAGCAGGTAAGGCCTAATTTTATCTTGAATTTGCTCAAAGTGCATGTTGCAGTGTGGGCGAGCTTCTGCGGCAGGTTTCAAGTGGATCCTTGGCTTTGCATCTGGATGTGGCATGGTTAAACATCTGCCTCCCTCTTCTGAGCCTTGGTTCCCCATTGAGAATTTGTTCTGGTGCTTTCAGCCTCAAAGGGTCCTCCCTTTCAGCCTTTGATGCGGCCACACTGAAGGATGTGTCCTTAAAGGCAACATTCTTATTGGCGATTTGTGATTTGCAGGTACTGACTTGTCAAGATTCATTCCTGAGTTTTTCTGCAGATGCAGTCACACTTTACCAAGTACCATCCTTTTTTCCCCAAAGTGGTATATTCTTTTTACATTAATTAGGTGGTCTCGCTTCCAAGGAGGAGTGCCGAGGAAAAGACAAGGACTTCCAGCTGGTTGATGTCTGCCAAATTTTGTTGCGGTAGTTAAAGGCAACAAATCTGTAAGTCGGATCAGCTTTTTACACTATTCAAGTGGCCTTGAAAAGGCGAGGTGTCCTCCATGTGCACTCTTACTCGGTGGATTAGGAAAGTCATTGTGACAGTGTAGGCCCACTTTACCTGGCTCAGGCTTCGTCTAGGGCGGTGGCACTGGCAGGTGTTTGCAGGGCAGTCACTTGGTCCTCTTTGAATTCCTTTATGAAGCATTATCATTTGGATGTTCAAGCAAATGTGGATTCAGCCTTTGGGGCTGCTGTCCTAGAGCAGCTGGGTCTTCCTCCTACCCAGGTTAGGGTGTAGCTTGGGTACTTCCCATTTGTCTGAACTGGTCTAGCAGGTTGAGAAGGAAGGAGAAAATTTACTTGATGATTTTCTTTTCTGGAATCCTGCTGGAGGACCAGTCCAGGAGTCTCCCAGGGCAGACTTTAGCTTCTCCCTCTTTCTCCCGCTTGCAGGTCTCACAGCATGTGTGCTCAGGTGAGGTGGAATATTTAATTTTGGGTTTCTCTAGCCTACCAGGGTAGGTATATGATATGTTTTTGGGTATTTTGAATTATTGGTTATTCTGCAGTTTATTACTATGTGCTTTGTTATGATCACACTTGGCAAATGCTCTGTCTGCAAAACTCCTTATACCAGTGGTGATATCACTGGAAAGTTCTAGTGTTCTATCTCTAGCATCTGCTGGCAGGGGCACATTACTCATTTGTTTGGACTGGTCTAGCAGGATTCCAGTAAAGCAAATTATCAGATATATAAAATTTCTCCATACTTGCTCATGCTCTAATCCCCTTTGGGCAAAATTAGGTTTTCCAGGATTGGCCAGAATTTCTACTTACTGAAGTACAAATGTAACATTTGTGTGTAGCTAAACAGCAATGTAATGACCTTGACTATTTGCTAAAACAAATCTAAAAGTGAAGACAGCATGAGAATTATGGTGGGGATGCATTTTGTGAAGAAGGGCTAGATGAGACTATACCGTAGTATGTCCCAGTTAGCAGGGTGATGGACTTGGAACATTGGTAAGAGAGCATTCACCAGAGTCCATTCACTGGAAAAGTGGGAAAATTCTTGATGCATGTTGATTTTTAGAAGATGGGAGTGTATGAAATTTCAAGGGAATGCTGAAAGAAAAAAATTGGTTTTAATTTCAAGGAAGTTGTGAAGTTAAAAGAAAATTTAGCCAATTTACATAGAAACAGAGGAAATAACGACCGATAAAGACCATGTGGCGCATCCAGTCTGCCCATGAATAATTGAACAAAGTTGCTGATTACAAGGCAATATAAGAGAGATACTCCATTAACTGTTGTATACTCTAGATCAGTAGTTCCCAAATCTGTCTTCAGGAACTACTAACTGGATACATTTTCAGGGTATCCACATTTAATATGTAACATAGTATATGACGGCAGATAAAGACCAGTATGGTCCATCTAGTCTGCTCAGCAATGCAGCAAGAGTAGGTGCACCTGCCGCTTCGTGCAGATCACCCCTCCATATGCCTTTGTTTAGGGGTGTACCCACCGCTCTGTCTAGGTCACCACTATTTGTTGAGATATAAGAGAGAGCTATGTTTAGTTTGATTTTATCCTGTTGCTATGAAGGGATCCACTGTGTCCGTCCTATGCCATTTTGAATTCTGTCACTATATTTGCCCCCACCACTATGTGCTTTGTTTGCATATAATAGAGGCACTGCTTCCAAATATTTCTCCTATGTCTGGTAATCTCTGAAGACAGGTTTGAAATTGCTAATCTGGATTACTGGTACCAATAAACATTATTCAAATAGATTTTCTATGAATGTATGGGAGTTCACAACTCCACCTTCTCCCCCCAAAAAATGAGGTTCTAAGCAATCACTGAGAGAGATTTCCAGTAGTTTGGGAGGCAAGCTCCTTGTGCACCATTATGGCAGTCTTTCTCAATCCTTTGCTGGAGATGCACCTTACCAGTTGTGTTTTCAGGATTGCTAAATGAATATGCATATGAGAGATTTGCATGCAATAAATCTTCAGTATATGCAAATTTATGATATGCATATTCATTGTGGTAATCCTGAAAACACAGCTGGTTAGGTGTGCCTCCAGGAGAGGGTCAAGACACACTGTATTAAGGTTATTCTCTGCAACAAGCATTGTCCACTCTCTCTTGGGGAAACAAACATATTATTGCCTCTCCAGTGGGGTAGAAATGAGCCCTGTCAGCACCAGGTATGCCTTTTTGCCTCCATGTCCCCTATTCTGTCCAGAGGGCATTCCAGTTCACCCTGCTAGACCAGCCCAAACAAGTGTCTTAAGTCCTTCCTGCCAGCAGATGTTGGAGACAGAGAAAGTGCCAGAAGCTTCAGCAAGTGGGCTCTGACATAAAGAGAGACTCCCCTAGTTGTCATCCTCAGTACTTTTCTGTCTCCAGCAGATGATGGATGTCTGTTTCTCTACTCCTGGCAGCCTGCCATTATATAAGGGGCTGAGGGTCTCTGCCCGTAGAGCTTGGAACTTGTTATTGTGGAGATCTTCAGAGTATACATGAGGTGTTTCCCTTGGAGTTTCCCACTAAATGCCCAGTCTTTGAGCAATAGTATTCAAATGAATTGACATAAGGCCAAACGCAGAGATACCACATAAGCACAAAACTCATTAACCTCCACTCAAATTAACACTTTTCATCAAAGCAACATTATCATTCTACAAAGGTAAACAATTGAACTGATAACTACCAAAATAAACACATTAAAACACGACAAGTTCTCAAAACAATAGTAGAGCTATATAAGATCGAAAACTGACCTTCCAGCATAACGGCCCAAAAAGGCCTGTACTAGAATGCTCTCATTTCATCATCTAATTTGTCGAGATAAATCAAAAACAGCCTTAACAAAACAATTCTCATATCCTAAAACATACAATCAAAGTTCATACAACATTATATATACCCGACACAATACTGCATTTTGATAAGTAACACCACACTTATCTGCATCAGGGGAAACTCTCTACAAGGCTGAAATATACAATCAGTTCAAAAGCTACTTCATATATATAGAACCAACCCACCAAATGGTCACATGATCAGTCACAACAGGGCAAACCAATTAACTGCTTGGTTGAACCTGGTAGGTTCAATGGATCTAAGCTTGTGAATTTCCTCGTCTAATGAATCTGTTCTGCAGGAAACAAGATTGTTGAATGCACGTTTTGAAGTAAGAGGTTATCCCCCGATCGGATGTGAAACATGCGTTTCTTAGAGCTCATTATGCCTAACATTCTTTGCTGTTACAATATCATTCTAAGGAGGCTGATTAATCACTAGCCTATGTTTTACCATATGTTGTGGGTGTTCATAGGATCACTAAGACAATCCGTAAGTATTGGACTATTTTACAACATCTCTGTTTGTCAGCCCTGCTGAGGATAGCTTTTGCGAGAGGCAGGAATTTAGGAGAATTATTGACTAATTATCAAGGGATATCCGGTGTGAGTATTCAGTTAAACGGTCATTTTTCCTGCTCAAAATGTAGCTGGTGTGACTCTGCTTTGACAGGACCCAGCTGGACACACTGTAATGGTAAAGTATACTTAGCAGAGCAATATATATCTTGTGATATAGAGAGATTAGTTTATCTGATATTCTGTCCGTGCTCTATGATTTACGTTGGATGTACGACCAGAAAAATCCGCATACGTCTGACAGAGCATAAAAGTCGGATCAATAAAGGTTGAATCTGATCCATTAGTTACACATTGGCAACAATGTCAACACTCCATTGATGATAATAGATGGCGGGTGTTAGAGTATATACCATATACTTGGAAGAAAGGTAATTATAGGAGACAACTTATGATACATGAGCATGTGTCTTAGATCCATTGAACCTATCGGGTTGAACCAAGCAGTTGGTTTGCTCTGTTGTGACTCTGACCATGTGACCATTTGGTGGGTTCGTTCTATATACAGCATGTTTCAAAAAGAATGACCCGATTCTGAAACATTATATTTATTGATTAGAGCGCATTACCATAATGGAACAAAGTGCAAAATACTAATATAATAACAAAGTTTCAATTACAAATGCTTTATATGTCCTCCATCAGCAGCACAGACAACATCAAGACGATAGCTAAACCCGTCCCACACTTTTCGCAAGGTAACTTCTTCGACTGAATTCACTGCTGCTGATATCCTGTTGTTGAGCTCGTCTAGATCACGAGGTAACGGTGGAACAAAAACATGTTCCTTCACGTATCCCCACAAGAAGAAGTCGCATGGGGTCATATCTAGAGATCTTGGAGGCCAAGAGTGTAGGGCAGTGTCTTGGGGATCTGTGTGCCCTATCCAGCATTGAGGCAGTGTGTCATTGAGGAATTGCCCTACATTGTTGTGCCAGTGTGGTGGGGCTCCGTCCTGTTGAAATACAAAATCATCAGAGTCCTCATGAGGTTTTGGTAAAAGCCCAGGTCCACAGCAATTCAAGATAGCTCAGTCCCATCACTGTGTTTCCCTCAAAAAAGAAAGGCCCATAAATCTTTGTATGAGAAATCGCACAAAAAACGTTTACTTTTGGTGAATCTCGCTCATTCTCTATGATTGCATGAGGATTCTGTCCAACGCGCGGAGTGGCATCTAGCGTTGGTTCGCTAAAACTCTAGGCAAGACCCATTCGAGCAACACACCTTTCATTCACAAGATGTTCATCATTCTATAAATATAACGTTTTATAATTGGGTCATTCTTTTTGAAACACGCTGTATATGAAGTAGCTTTTGAACTGATTGTTTATTTCAGCCTTGTAGAAAGTTTCCCCTGATGCAGATAAGTGTGGTGTTACTTATCAAAACGCAGTATTGTGTCGAGTATATATAATGTTGTATGAACTTTGAATATTTTAGGATATGAGAATTGTTTTGTTAAGGCTGTTTTTGATGTATCTCGACAAGTTCGATGATGAAATAAGAACATTCTAGTACAGGCCTTTTTGGGCCCTTATACTGGAAGGTTGGTTTTCGATCTTATATAGCTCTACTATTGTTTTGAGATCTTGTCACGTTTTAATGTGTTTATTTTGGTAGTTATCAGTTCAATTGTTTACCTTTGTAGAATGATAATATTGCTTTGATGAAAAGTGTTAATAATTTGAGTGGAAGTTAATGAGTTGCGTTGTGATTCAGTCTTTGAGCAAAGCAGCTCCTGGTCAAGAGGACCTGTGCAGTTCTTTCAAGGGGGAGCTCACCTCCCAGTCAGGAGGACCAGAGGGAGTACATTGCAAGAAGGGCGCCTTAGCTCCTGTCACAGCAAGAGCAGAATACCCTGGTTTATTTGCTTAAATGTGTTTTAATCGGAAGAAGCAAAGAAGCCTGCGCCAACTTTACAGTCTCTGCTGTTCTAACCCTGCATTTCTCCTCCGTGGCTGCTGGCTATTGTGAGTGATTTCAGCCCCTCCCCCCATACCTCCGGCGGTGGTTCTTGCTTCCTGGTTCAGCTTCTTACCACCACCCTGCTCTGTCCGCTAAGATCTGCTGTTTACCACCTTCCTGCCATTTTGCCTGCTCTCTGGGCTGCTGCACACCTTGCACACATGGTGGCAGCCATTTTGAGATCGGCCTGACTCTTCCTGGTGCTCCCGTCATCGGCACTGAACAGCAATTTAAACTGCAAGTAAAACCGCAAGTTGTTATCATGCCCTCTTCCTTAACCCAGTGAATCGCCTGTGGCAGAAAACGACGCATCCTCACAGACCAGCTGTGCTCAACATGTTTAGATCACCCAGGGGGAATCATCTCTCGTGGAGCACATGACTACAGTGAGTTCCATGCCAGGTACCCCAGCTCCCCACAACTTGGCTAGTAGGAACTTGACTCCGGGATCTCACTCGGGTGATGCCCCCCTCCTCCACTCTTGCTCCCACAGCAGCACAATGCAGGGGTCACAGATCAGGAGTCAGCTCAATTTATGTCCCTCTTCAGACAGGTTTGGGATCTTTGGTATCCACATCTTCTTCCAAAGCAGGGGGGTCCTTCTTCCTCCTCTCATAACCACGGCTGAGGTAGCACACCTGGGGGAAAAGGAGCAGTACGGAAACGCTTAGCTTGTCTGATTCGTGGCCCTGAAGGAAATTTCTTGGATTTCTCCAGACTGGACAGCAGTACAGGATCTTCCCTCCATCAAGGATAGCCCAAACTCTTCAGATCATGAAGAGTGGTCTCCCTCATATGATCAGGGAAAGGATCAGGTGGAGACTCAGGATGTCCAATTATTCCGCCAGGAGGAATTCTCGGTATTAATTACGCAAATTGTGGACACCTTGTGCCTCTCAGACGCTCCAGGGCAGGAAGCATCTCTGCCTCAGGTGGATCCTATCCTCTGGGATATCAGGAAACCCTCCTTCCCATTCCCTCAGGAGCTGCAACAAAAGGTCTCTCGAGTGGAACTCGCCTGAAGCATCCCTTTGTATCGCTAGACATTTGAGATGCCTTTATCTTTGGTCCCCAGAGGACCTTGATTACCTGGCTTACAAACCCAAAGGTTGACGCAATGATGACAGCAGTCACCAAACATACCATGATTCCCGTGGAAGGCGGTGCAGCTCTGCAAGATCAGCAGGATCGGCAGGTGGAGGGGCTTCTCAAGACTGCCTTCTTTTCCTCCTCCCTCGCCCTTCAAACCTCTGTCTGTAGTGGACTCGCAGCACGTTCCCTTCTTCACTGGATCTAGTTGTTGCTGAACAACCCGGTTGCTGCGTGTTTGGAGTCTACAACAGCCTTCTTGGCAGATGCCCTCTATGATCTGCTCTGCTTCACGGCCCAGTCCATGGCTACTGACATGGTAGCTCACCATTGGCTTTGGCTTTGTCACTGGTCCACAGATTCGGCGTCAAAGACTCAGCTAGCTAAGCTTCTGTTCAAGGGCAAGCTCCTGTTTGGTGAGGACCTTGAGAAGCTGGTTAAGGACCTCTGAGAGGTCAAGCCCTAGCGCTTACCAGAGGATAAGCCGAAGTCTAATAATCACCGCTCTGGCTCGTGTTCTTCAGCCTGTCCTCTTCCCAAATGCGTTTCCAAGATGCTCACCACTACTGACAGATCGGTCTTCGGGGCTCTTATCTAACACATCTGCCCACAAGTCGCAGCCCTTTTGTGGGGTCTGCTGGATATAGGATTCTTTCTCCGCACCCTCGAAGTTCTCAGGCCCTGACTACTCCACCCACTGACAGTTTTCTGGCCCACTCTGGGACACCACCGGTTGGGGTCGGCTGGCCATATTTGCCCACGAGTGGGAGGAGATCACCACTGATCAGTGGGTCCTCAACATTGTCCACTATGCTATGTATTTGAATGCTCTTGTGGTTCAGGCCCAAAGCGAGAGGCCATACACACCATGCTACGGCATCTTTTGGCCCTTCGCGCTATTTGCCCAGTGCCTCTTTGAGACAACCTCCGACCACTACTCCATCTACTTTGTTGTCCCAAAGAAGGATGGATCCTTCTGGCCCATTTTAGACCTCAAGGGCATCAATCTGTCACTCCGGGTACCTCATTTTCGAATGGAAACCCTCTGATCCATGATTCAAGCAGTGCGGAACTGGGAGTTCTTGGCTTCCCATATCCCAATCTGTGAGGATCAATAGCTCTTCCTGCATTTCTCAGTGCTCGGGCGCTATTATCAATTCCGTGCTTTGCCGTTCAGTCTCACAACAGCACAACGTATCTTCTCCAAGGTTATGGTGGTAGTGGCGGCAGCACTGTGCGAACAAGGAATCTGTGTTCACCCTTACCTGGACGACTAGCTCATCAGGGTAAAGTTGTATCCAGAGTCTCATGAGGCCCTCTCCTGGGTCGTTTCCTTCCTGGAGCATCTGGCTGGGTGGTCAAACACTCCAAAAGCTGTCTACGCCCCACCCAGTCCCTCGAGTTCCTTGGAACCCGCTTCACAACCTGCCTCGGGCAGGTCTTCCTTTCGGAGGACCTGCTGCAAACGTTTTTTGGTCAAATGCAGGCGTTCCATCTTCAGGTTCGGCCTCGAGTGTGGGACTTTCTTCAGGTCTTGGGGGCCATGGCAGCAAAAATCAAAGTCGTCCCCTGGGCCCGGGTGCACATGAGACCACTACAGCAGGCCCTTCTGTCCCACTGGTTTCCAACTTCTCAAGACTACAGTGTGCACCTCCCACTTCCCAGGGCCACCCATTCCAGCCTGTGCTAGTGGCTCTGCCCAGACAACCTAACTCGCGGAGTTCCACTCGAGACTCCACGGTGGGTCCTGGTCACAATGGATACCAGTCTCTCGGGCTGGGGAGCACACTTTCTAGACCAGATAGCCCAGGGCTCATCGACTTTGCAAGAATCCCAATGGATGATCAACCATCTTGAAGCGCAAGCAGTCCAGCTTGCCCTGCAAATCTTTCTCCTGCTGTCCACCATCTCTCCATCTGTGTTCTTTGTGACAATGCCACCACGGTGGCCTACCTCAACCAACAGGATGGCACCAAAGCCCTGGGAGTGGCCAGGGAAATGGCGTTACTCTTCCCTTGGGCCGAGCGGTATTTGCAAGCTCTTTCAGCCCAAAACATTGTGGGAGTGGACAATGTTCAAGCCAACTCACTCAGGCATACTCTGGATCCCAGCGAATGGGAACTCACTCTGGTAGCCTTCCAGCGCATTGTGCAGCTCTGGGGCCAATCCAATTTCGACCTGATGGCCACTGCCAAGAACATAAGGTTCCTGCCACCTTCAGTCGCCAGTGGGAATCCAGTTCTCAAGGGATGGACACACTGGCCCAGTCTTGGCCGGTGGTTCCTCTGTTGTACCTCTTCCCACCATGGCCTCTGATTGGGTGGTGTCTCCATCGCATCGAGACCAATCCTGGTTCTGGTGGCACCCGACTGGCCCCAGCGCCTGTGTTATGCCGACTCGTTTGGCTATGTGGCCTCACCCCTGCCTCTAGGCTCTTGCCGCATTCTCCTAAGAAAGGGCCCAGTCCTAATGGACAACCCGGCTCCTTACTCACTCACAGCTTGGCTCTTGAACAGAAATGCCTAGTCCGCAAAGGCTATTCGCTTAACATGGTTCAGACTCTTCTTAAGGCACGCTGCTCTTCCACGTCCATGGCATACGCGCGGGTATGGCATCGGTTTGAGTCATGGTGCACTCAGCAATGCTGTTTGCCTTGACGAGTGTGATGTCTGGAGATCGTTGCCTTTCTACAGGATGAACTCAATAAGGGTCTCATACTCAACTCGCTGAGAGTACAGGTAGAAGCCCTCATCTGCTTCCGGGGCCCGATCGCTTGGCATTCACTTGCGTCTCACACAGATATCAGTTGTTTCCTCCGTGGAGTTTGCATGCTCTGATCTCCGCTACAGTTTCTTGTCCCTCCCTGGGAACTTTCCCTAGTGCTCCGGAGCCTCATGAAGGCCCCCTTTTGAGCCACTTAGGCATATAACACTTAGGATCTTACACTGAAGACGGTCTTCCTGGTAGCTATCACTTCGGCCAGATGAGTGTCAGAGTTACAGGCGCTCTCTTTCCGGGAACCTTTTCTCTCATTCACATCGGAGGGAGTGTTGCTTCAGGTTGTCCCCTCCTTCTTGCCCAAGGTGTTATTGCCCTTTCATGTAAATCAGTCCATTTCCTTATCTTCATTCCGAGGGAACAGGATTCAGAGACACAGAGCGACTTTCGGGCCATCAATGTCCGAAGAGTTCTTCGTTGCTATCTTAAGGTCACGAATTCAGTTTGGAAGTCAGATCGCCTGTTTGTACTTTTTGCAGGTCCTTACAAAGGCCTGGCTGCTTCTAAGGCTACAATTACATGCTGGATCAAGCATGCTATCAAATCCGCTTATATCCTGCATTACAAACCAATACCTGTGGTGCTTCATGCTCACTCCATGCGGGCGCAGGCAGCTTCGTTGGTGGAATGGTCACACGTCTCACCCATTGACATTTGTAAGGCGGCCACCTGGTCCTCTGTCCACCTTTGCACGCCACTGTTGCCTTGACCTTCAGGCTTGAGCCACGGCACATTTTGGGGCCAGTGAGGTAACGGCCACTGTGTCTTCCCGCCCAGCAGGGGTGTAGCTTGGGTACTTTCCACTTGTCTGGACTAGTCTAGCAGGATGAATTGGAAGGAGAAATTTCACTTACTATTAATTTCCTTTCCTGGAATCCTGCTAGACCACTCCATGACCTGCCCCTCTCTGAGTTCTTCAGCCACAGCCTTTTGCTGTCACGGCTGTCGTTTTCAGCAGAGACTTTCTGAACGAGCAGTTGTAGCGTCTGCTTCACACTTACATCTCAGCTTCTTGTACATAGTTGCACTTGTTGGTGCCAGCAGTTCCAGGGTCACCTGGCGATGTTCCATTTGGTTCATTTGCCAAGGGGCTTCCTCTACTTTTACATGCCCACTTGCTGAAGCTTCTGGCACTTTCTTTGTCTCCAATATCTGCTAGCAGGGGGACTTAACCCACTTGTCTGGACTGATCTAGAAGGGTTCCAGGATAGGAAATTAATGGTAAGGAAATTTCTCCTTCTGTTCAAATTGAATATGCAATGAAATACATGGAGAAGAGCAGTACAACTGTTGGCATGCAGTGTAATGACAATGATGTCTTTAGATTAAAAAATGAATATTGTCCAAATTTTATGAAAAGGTTTCTAATAAAAGACATGGGCAGGTTGTAACCCCTATGGCAATTTTTCTGACTGACATAGCTGGAAAAGGGGAATTGAACACCCCATCCTATTATGGATACAATATGCCATTGAAGCATCTTGCAGAATCAGCAGCTATATGTTCATGCATGCACTCCATGCAGTGCTGTCAGACCTTTAGAATGGAGTCGCATGTTGACGTCTTATGAGAATCATGTGTTCACCTTTTATGAAGCCCTCCTAATGGTGATTGAAGGAGGTTCTACTGGGAAAGCTAGGTAGTCATCAAAACTTGGATTAAAAGGCTTTGGATGAAAGATGAATGTTGAAGGATAAAACTTTTGAACTTTGGTGCGTTTGGGTTGATGAACTTACCAAAGGAAAAGGTTTCTGAAAGCATCTGGGAAATGGCCCCTCTAAAACTGCCTCTTCTGTGGCTAAGATCTAAGCACAAGATCTGAGCCACATGCTGAGGACTCTTTCTTCTTGGCCTTTTGAGTGAGATTAGCATCCTTACAATACGAGGTGTGAAATCGACTCCCTTTAAAGGCAGAATGTTATGACCATGGCCAAAGCACTCTGATTAAGTCTGCGAATACATAAGTAACCCCGTCTGAAGTCTCAGGATTGCAGATGTAAATGTGACTGCCTCGCCTTGATGGTATTGGACAAAATCTCTTTCTAAACTGCAGTTCTCATTATTAATTCTCAGCAGGCAGTAGACAAGAATGTTTTACTTTGGGGATACTTTGAGGCCATATTCATCATTCTTACCATCTGGCAAAGTTGGCATACGCTGTTTAAAAATTATGGTGGCAACTGCTGTTGAATCTATCTGTGTATTAGTGGTTCAGAGCAATGTTGCTTGTAAACATGATGAATAAGAGAATGAGCTGTATTTGTTTTGGTCTGCAGATTTGCGAACAGGGGTGTGCAGCCTTGTGCATGCTAGCACTGCGAAAACCTGACAACTGTAAGGTGATCATGGAAGGTGGTGGAGCACTAGCAGCTCTCCAGGCCATGAAGGTGCATCCAAAAGAGATGAATGTCCAGGTACTAGATGGCTGTCTCTCTACTCAGTTTGTTAAAAGTATCCAGAGTTTGCAGATTCTGAAAGCATGCATTCACATCATTCTCATTGCACTTTTGCTAGCTGCATTCTCAAAATATTGCCCTCCTCTTGCCATCCAAGTTTGTAGTATCTAATCATCATCCTCTGAATATATTTTTTTCTTTGAAAGACAGTACTCTGGTAAAAAGTATTTTCTTGATGGAGCCTTTGTGGTGACATCACTCCACATCATATCCATCAAGTAAATATGACAAGAGCCCTGAGGTTTTGCATGTTTAATCCTCTCAGCCTTTGAAAAACTTTGTAATACGTACGTTTGTGCATGGAAATCACTTTCAGTCATCTGAGTAGGAACTGATTCTCTAATATCATCGCACTGATGTATTGTTTCCCCTTCCCCTAAACAGAAACAGGCCTGTATGCTGATCCGTAACCTTGTCTCTCGAATGCGGAACTTCTCTGAGCCAATTTTGGAGATGGGAGCTGAGACCTTGATATTGAAAGCGCAGGCTGCACACACAGACTGTGATGATGTGGCTAAAGCGGCCCTGAGAGATCTGGGTTGTAAGGTGGAGCTTCGGGAGCTCTGGACAGGACAGAAAGGAAGCCTGGCCCAGTGAGTTGTTGCTGTTTTATGAAGTTTAAGGCTTGGGGCTTGTGAATCTGAAAATAGAGTGACACAGTACTACATTTTCACAGGAAGCTCAAATAAAACACAGCCAGCAAATGTCAGCCATTGGGTGGCAGGAGCTTAAGTTTTTAGGTAAATTATTGAATGCCACATGAGTGAACAAATGCAGATTTCTTGTGCTATTCACTGGACAAGTAGAAATCCCGAAGTTGCCAGGTGTGTGTATGTGTATATGGGCATATATATAAATACACACAAGTAATATATGCATGTGCCCAGCTGCATCGCTGGAATGAAACCATGAACAGATTTAGGGCCATATTTACTAATGCTTAGTCCATGCTAACATACATTAGCTTGCACGAAGTACCACTATTCTCATAGGAATAAGGTGACCCTTAATCTCTTTAGTCATTTTTCAGTATTGTAAAAAAATTAATTATTTAAAAGGCGGGTCTATAATAAGAAAATCACATTCTGATGCCAAGGAATTAATCTAGAGATCTGAGGCAGTCCAATTAATTTTATTCCAAAATATTTTGTAATCACCGCAATGAGCAAAAAAACACAGAATGAACTTCCTGGCAAAAAATCTCTCATACAAAATGAATGGACAGTAAATCTACAAGTTTGTCAATGTCTGCATGTTTTCAAGAGATGTGGGATCAGTTCTCTAGATCCCACCAAGATTTATTCAGAACTGTTGTCCAGTTTTAGCAAAAGGAAGTAGAAAAGTTTGGAGATGAAAATCAAAACTTTCAGATGGGATCTGACTCTTAGGATAACCTGGAGGCTGGAGCTATGTGGGAGTGCACTGAGCACAGGACTATATTGGTTAAAAAAAAAAAGGCCTGCAATTTTGATCAGCATAATTATGTTCCTGCCTTTGGAAGAATGGAAAAATACCCCTGGAGAAAACAGAGTTGCACAATTTATATTTTTGGTGACATCCTTTTTCCTTGTAGGAGTTCAAGGAAATCAAAATCACTGGGTAAAAAGACCATTTAAAAACTATAGAAGCAAAGCAACATACAGGTGGTTTTCCCCTTTACCCCCATTGTTTGCTTGTCCTCTCATATATCTCTGAAAGTAAGAGGCAGAGGCCAACACTGAGAAGCAAGGAGTTCTGCACACAAGTACCAAGGTGTCTTAACTTCTGCCGGAGCATTCACCTTGTATAGAAATGTTTTTTGCTCTTCACATTGACCAGGAGCCTCTGTGACTGTTTGGTTTTGTGTATTGCTGCTCAGTTTCTTGTCTTTTCCTTTTCATGGTGACTGTTCATTTTGTGTTCTCACTGTTGTGCAGCCATATGCCTCCCCTTCCCCCTTGCCCTTACAGATAGATATACCATACTCTGGTCTCCAACTCCTCAGAGTTCCATTTTTAATTCTGCTCCTTTTGTGGACTTGATGGGTACTGAAGTGTGGTGGATGCTCCCATTCCAACTCCAGAGATGGAAAATGCTATCTTGGAAATCCTGATCTGGAACCTAATCCCACCTCTTAGGTATTTCCTTTGACAGTGCGCAACATGAACGTCTGGGCTAGCAGGCTAGCTATGGCACTATTGTATTCCATTGCAGTATATGGCATGATAGAGGACAGGATGCTTTTTGTTCCTGAACGTGTTTGTCTTGTGGACATAATGTATTGTGAATGTACAACATACACTGAAAACCTGTTCCTGGTGGTAAATCAAGGGAACTGGTGATTTATTCTGGGTATGTTTAATACAATAGCATTTCCTTAGAACTCACTATGACTGAATTTTTTTGTATATATGGCAATAAATAGTCTTAATAGCTTTCACGCACTCTGGACATAATACTAATCCAAAATGTATGGGGTCTTTGTGCTGTCTCCCACCAGCCTGCTAAATAGTAGGGATGTGAAAAGGAAACATTTTTGGTTTGTTTTTTTGTTAACTTTTTTTCTTGAGGAGGGTGTTCTGTTGAGTTTTTTTTTTACTGTTTTAGTATGTACTAATGCTGAGAAAAAAATCCAACAAAGCATTCCTAACTGGTGTGTGGGTGTCACTGCGCATAAATGTGACACTGAGCACATTGTGTCTCTCTTCCTCATCGTACCATCTCTTTGCTTGAACACTAAGTCATGTTTTAGAAAGGCCATTTATGTGGCTGCAAGGCCATCTAAGTAAAAACATCTGTAAATCTATGTTAATTTTAGAAGAAAGGGTGGGCATTTGTAAGTCTGATATAAAATTGGCATATCTCCACCCCTAAAGATTGATGTCCTTGCCCATAACTGGTTCGAGCAGAAGGAAGGGCTATCTACATGAGTGGGAGGAGCCATTTCAGAAAAATGTATGTGTGAAAAATCAGCATGTGTCTGCATCTCAGAATGTGGTTTATATGCCGGCACTTACATGTGCAGCTGGGCAATTTTGCAAACGCAGATGTGCAGTCGCTCTTAATTCATGACAGAAGACTCGCTGTTTACCTCATTTCAATTTGGAGGAGGAAACAACACTGGAGGAGTAAGATGGATATCTCCCTTATTCTCCAGGACCAAGCAGGAAGTCAGTCCTCACTTATGGGTGACGTCGGCGCCGACGGAGCCCTCGCGGAGCAATTTTCCCCAGCTTTCAAAGAAAGCCTTTGGGAATTGCAGCGCGCATGCGCGGTCGTCTTCCCGCCCGAGGGTGCCATCTTAGCCAGTCTTCTTTTTTTCCGCGGAGCCCTACAGACGTCCCCGTCTTGTCCCCGCGAAAAAGTTGATTTTCTTCTTTATTTTATCCTTTTTCTTTCGGTTCGACGCCGATCGTTTTCCCCGCCCGGACTCGCGACGCCGGTCTCGAGTCCTCTTACTTTTTTTGGTTTTTCTGACTTAGTCAGCTTTCGTTTTCGTTTTCCCTGGCAGCCCGGTCCTTTGACCTCGCAGGGGCCCTTTTTCCCCCGATGGCTGCCAGTGGGTTTAAGCGGTGTGGTCGGTGTGACCGAAATATGTCACTAACCGACACACACGACTTTTGCCTCCGCTGCCTGGGCCCGGATCATGAGGAACTGATCTGTGGGCCCTGCAGCAAACTGTCCTCAAAGGCGTTGAGAAGTCGGCGGCATCAGCGTGAGAGAATCTTCGCTGACCCCAGCCGTACCCGGACCTCGTCGGAGGCCTCCGTGTCGAAAGGCTCCAGCTCGGACCGTCGCCGGAGCTCCTCCGACCGGGGTTCTCCCTCCGGGGACCATCGTCGGAAGGAAAAACCCGCGAGGGCGGCGTCGGTGGACGCTCCTGGTTCCGCGAGGGCCAGGTCGCATAGCCCCGACAGCCGCCCCGGTTCCTTGGAGAAGGAACACGTCCCGAAGCGACCTCGCCTGGAGTCGGAGATGCCTGCCCGGGTAAGTCCTGTGGTCCTTCTGGACTCGCCTCCGCGACAGCCGACGTCGGGCCCGACGCCGTCGGGGCCCGAGTCGGGGGCTGCTGGGTCACCTGAGCTCGGACTCAGGTTGACGGCCTTGGAGAGCAGACTGTCTGCCTTCATGGACCAGCAGAGGGCACTGCTCGCTGGCTTCGCTGGCGTCGCTGCTGCCCCGACCGCCGGGACGTCGACGTCCAAGTCGACCCCGGAGACCGAGCCGATCCTCGAGTCGATGAGAACTCGAGTCGATCCTCGGTCGAGGTCACCCTCGGCCTCCCGTTCGGGACCGAGGTCGCCGACGCCGACTCCCTCGGCGTCGGGGCGGCTGGCGCCGCACCCTGCCCGGGCCGACCCCACCGACGCCGACTCCCTCGGCGTCGGGGCGGCTGGCGCCGCACCCTGCCCGGGCCGACCCCACCGAGTCCTCGTCGGAGTCGGTCTGGGAGTCTGAGGAGGAAGAGTCACCTGATTCTTTCCGGACTCGGTGTGTCCCATCAGACTCACCGGAGTCCGAGCCTCGGAAGCAGTCCCCCCCGGAGGATGCCCGGTTCTCGGACTTCGTTAGGGATATGGCCAAGGCTTTGGCCTTCCCTGCGGATCCCGAGGAGGAGCCTCGAGCCGAAGAGCTCGACGCCCTCCAGTATGACTCTCCCGCGAGGGAACACTTTACTGTGCCGGTTCCTCCTATGCTGGAACGACTACTCTTCCGCATGTGGGAGAGTCCGGCCTCCTCGCCGGTCCTGAGCAAGCGGGTCGATTCTATCTATCGGGTCCGCAAGAGCCCTGGCTTTCAAAAGGCACAGCTGCCACACCATTCCATGGTAGTGGAATCGGCCATGCATCGTCTTAAGAGCCAGAAGATGCACTCCTCGGTGCCTCCTGGAAGGGAGGCCCGTAACCTGGATGGCCTTGGCAAGAAGTGCTTCCAGGGCTCTATGCTCGCCTGTCGTGTCCAGACTTACCAGCTATACATGGGCATGTATCTCCGGGATCTGGCTAAAGAGCTAGCCGGATTCTCCGCTGGTCTCTCCGAGGAGCCCTTGCGGAGGTTCCTAGCCTTGTCCACGGGCATTCGGGAATGCTCAAAGTTCATGTCCCGAGCAGCCTATGATGGCTTTGAAGCCTCGGCTCGAGTGGCCGCAGCCGGCATCGGTGCCCGCCGGCAGGCTTGGCTTCAGTCGTCTGACCTTGAGCCCTGGGTACAGGACAAGTTGGTCGATGTCCCCTGCCGAGGCGAAAACCTCTTTGGCAAGCCCATGGCGGAAAAGGCTGCACAAATTGAGACTGAGACTCTCACCAGGACTAGGCTTTCTAGGAAGACCTCCGCCCCTTCCCAGAAAAAGAAGGGCTCGGGGAAAAAGTCCTTTTACCCGAGGAAGGCGGCTGCCTACAAACAATACCCCCATTATCAGGCCCCTGCAGCTCCCCAACAGGGCCAGCAGGCCAAGGGACGGGGTAACGGGTCCCGTAGGCAGCAAGCCCCCAAGCCTGCACCACCAGCCCCTGCTCAGCAGGGTGGGGGTTTTTGACTCGCTCAGCATAGCCTCTCCCCCCCCGCTGGTTCCTCCCAGCACCGGAGGCCGGCTGGTTCACTTCGCTCACAGGTGGTCCAGCATCACCGCAGATGCCTGGGTGCTTCAGGTCGTGCGAGAGGGCTACCTTCTCCACTTCCATCAGGTCCCTCCCTCCTATTTTCCGGGAGAGCCTCCGCGCCCCCCTCTGCACAGGGAGTTGCTCCTTCAGGAGTTAGCAGGTCTACTGCAGGATCAGGTGGTGGAACCGGTGCCACACCACCTGAGAGGTCAAGGCTTCTATTCAAGGTATTTTCTGATACCAAAGAGAACAGGGGGCCTCAGACCCATCCTGGACTTGCGCAACCTCAACAAGTTCCTTGTGCGGGAGAAGTTCAAAATGCTTACCCTTGGAATCCTTCTGCCCTACCTCCAGCAGGGAGATTGGCTATGCTCCTTGGATCTAAAGGATGCCTACACGCACATCCTCATCCACCCAAGCCACCGCCAATACCTAAGGTTTGTGGTGGCAGGAAATCATTACCAGTACAGGGTACTGCCCTTTGGCCTGTCCTCCGCACCGCGAGTCTTCACAAAATGTCTCGCGGTCGTGGCGGCCCATCTCCGGCTTCACGGCCTCTATGTCTTTCCGTACCTCGACGACTGGCTCATCAGAGCAGCGTCCGCTCAGGAGGTCACCGACGCCATGCGCCGCACGGTGACTCTTCTGCAGCACTTGGGCTTTGTTATAAACGTCGCAAAGTCCACTTTGCTCCCCTCACAGGATCTCGAGTTCATCGGCGCAAGGCTGCACACTCCTCAGGCACGAGCGTACCTACCGCTCGACAGGGCTCAACGGCTCATGGACCTAGCCGACCTTTTTCGCTGCCAGCCCCTGGTCTCCGCCAGGCGCTTCCTGAGACTACTCGGCCATATGGCTTCCATCGTCCATGTGACCCCCAATGCCCGCCTGAATATGCGGTCCGCTCAATGGTGTCTCCGCCAGCAGTGGCGTCAAGCCACAGGCGGCCTAGCAGACCTAGTGCGCGTCTCCGAGCCGCTGATCTCGTCTCTCCGGTGGTGGCTCCGGCAGCCGAACCTCATGTTCGGAATGCCTTTCCAGTCACCTCCGCCGACCCGGGTGCTGACCACCGATGCATCCCTCCTGGGCTGGGGAGCACATTGCCAGGAGGCACGTACTCAGGGCCTCTGGACCACGTGGGAGTCTGCTCAGCAGATCAACTTCCTGGAGCTCAGGGCGATCCGCCTAGCTCTCAAGGCCTTCTCCCACCTGGCTTCCCACCAGTCCGTCCTAGTCCAGACGGACAATCAAGTTGCCATGTTCTACGTGAACAAGCAGGGGGGCACGGGCTCCTTTCTCCTCTGCCGGGAGGCGCAGAAGCTCTGCGCTTGGGCCGTCAATCACGGCATTCTCCTCAAGGCAGTTTATCTCCCGGGCCAAGAAAATTGCCTGGCGGACAAACTCAGCAGGGTCCTCCAGCCGCACGAGTGGCGTCTGGATCCCTTGGTAGTTCAGAAGCTCTTCCTCAAGTGGGGCCTCCCCTCGGTGGATCTCTTTGCCAGTCCTCACAACCGGCAGCTTCCTCGCTTCTGCTCTCGTCAACCGCACCCCCTTCGGGTTGCGGCGGACGCTTTTCTGATCTCATGGTCGGGGAGCCTTCTGTACGCTTTCCCTCCCATCCCGCTAGTCTCTCGGACTCTTTTCAAGGTTCTCCGAGACAAAGCCTTCATGATCCTGGTGGCCCCTCGCTGGCCCAGGGAGCCGTGGTTTCCGCTCCTGCTGCAACTGGCGGTGGAGGATCCAATCCCTCTGGGGGTACAACCGGATCTCCTCACTCAGGATCAGGGGTCCCTACTGCACCCCAACCTCAGGTCTCTCAACCTCATGGCCTGGCTGCTGAGAGGGTAGTCCTGGCTCCCCTTCTCCTGCCGGCGGAGGTGGAGGAGGTCGTCTTGGCTTCGCGACGGCCTTCTACCCGCAAATGCTACGCCCTTAAATGGCGCCGCTTTGCAGTCTGGTGTACCCAACTGTCTCAGGATCCCTTCTCCTGCCCGGTGTCGGTGATCTTGCAGTACTTGCTACACCTCTCTAATCTGGGACTTAAGTCCAACTCCGTCAAAGTTCACCTCAGTGCTCTTTCGGCACATCATGTACCGGTGGACGGTAGACCTCTCTCAAGCGACCCTCTCGTAGCGAGGTTTCTCCGAGGTCTCCTTCTACTTAAACCACCTCTGCGCCCGCCAGCGCCTGACTGGGACCTGAATGTGGTTTTGCAGCGGATCACCTGTCCGCCTTTTGAACCTATGGCTACCTGTTCTCTCCGTTTTCTGTCTTGGAAAACACTGTTCTTGATAGCCCTCACTTCCGCTAGACGCGTAAGTGAATTGCAGGCCCTCGTGTCTGATCCCCCTTACACTAGGTTCTACAAGAATAGGGTAGTCCTACGGACTCACCCAAAATTTCTGCCTAAAGTGGTCTCCCCTTTTCACATCAATCAGGAGGTGGTACTTCCAACCTTCTTTCCCAGACCACACTCCAGCCGAGCTGAAACGGTCCTCCATACCCTGGACTGTAGAAGGGCATTGAACTTCTACCTTGACCGTACGCGGGAGCACCGTAAAGCTGCTCAGCTTTTTGTGTCTTTTGACCCCAATAAATTGGGGCTCCCGGTCTCCAAGCGTACTCTGTCCATCTGGGTTGCGGACTGTATCTCTTGGGCTTATGGGGCAGCCGACTCTCCTTAGAAGGTCGAGTCACGGCTCATTGCGTTCGGGCAAAGGCCACGTCAGTGGCTTACCTCCGCTCTGTTCCGCTGGCAGACATCTGCCGGGCCGCTACTTGGTCTTCGAGCCAGACTTTTGCGGTCCATTACTGTCTCGAGAGGGAGTCCCGCAGGGACAGTGCTTTCGGACAGGCAGTCCTCCGTAATCTCTTTGAGGTCTGAGCAACTCCTACCCTCCATCCCGGATGTGGGCTACCGGTGGGTGATAATTCAGCGAAGATTCTATCCTTCTGTGCTGCTGAGCTAGAGGGAGCTCATTTTTGTGCTTAGGGTCTCCGGTAGCCTTGAGCTTGGGAGTCCCATAAGTGAGGACTGACTTCCTGCTTGGTCCTGGAGAAAGCGTAGTTACTCACCTGTAACTGGTTTTCTCCTGGAGCAGCAGTAATCAGTCCTCACTACCCTCCCTCCTCCCCTTGGAGTTGCAATCGTCTGCTTATGTTCTTTTGCAAATTTTTATGCTGTCTTTTTTAGCTATGTCATCTGACTGGCTAAGATGGCACCCTCGGGCGGGAAGACGACCGCGCATGCGCGCTGCAATTCCCAAAGGCTTTCTTTGAAAGCTGGGGAAAATTGCTCCGCGAGGGCTCCGTCGGCGCCGACGTCACCCATAAGTGAGGACTGATTCCTGCTGCTCCTGGAGAACACCTGTTACAGGTGAGTAACTACGCTATCCCTACTGTAGAGGGCTAGCTGAAACAAGTGCTTTTTAGATGCCTTTTTGTGTCTGGGAGCAGGTGTCTGATCGGACCACATCCCCATGTAACTTGGATGTGATCAGGGCAGAAACATGGAAAACTGTTTCTAAATTGGCTGTTTACACATGGATGTAGTTTGCATGTTTATGTGCTAGTGCATCCACGTGCAAAACGTAACTAGGACTTCTAAACTAAACCCCTGTATGAAGAGAAGCTCACTACCATAATTCTAATCTTCAGCAAATGGATTGTCCTTGTAGCAGAAGGAAAAAAAAACAACTTTATGAAATAATCCCTCCTTTTTTGTTTATCATTTTTTTGTATCATTCTTTATTTATAAATTTTAAGGATTACAGTTCTGGCATGTAAATATACCAATAACACACAAAGGTAAACACATGTAAACAGCAGAATGGTTAACAAACAAACAATATACATTTCTGCTTAATACACAACAAATCCCCAAAATACTCCTCCTTCCACCCCAAAGCTGCAGCAGGTGTAGGCAAAGGCAGTTCAGTACAATACAACAGTAACGAACATGTAAGTTATGGACAGAGGGTGTACTATGTTTATAGGCTAGGGAGATCTGCTTCAGGGAACCCAATAGTACTGGGGCGAGGAGTGTGTCATACCCTTCCTTTTACAGACCCTCCCCCAATAATGTCTTTGTCTAATAATCCACAGCTGTCAGGCGGGATGTGGTGGGGTTTCTGCACAGGGTTATAGCCTGTAAGGAAGCTGTTAAACCTTATCAACCATTCATCTTCCTAAAAGGTGGGGCTCTCTCAGCAATCCACCTACAATATGGGCTCCACAAGGCCTCATACTTGTCCCTTTGATGTTTAACTATAACTGCTAAACTATCCATGTTCATTAGCTCATCTATTTGGGATTTCCATTGTTCTTCCAGCGATGTGCTGTTACCATGTGCGCCCCTAATAGGAGATTCTCCAGGAACAAGCAGGAAGTCAGTCCTCACATATGGGTGACGTCGGTGCCGATGGAGCCCGCGCAGAACATTTCCCCAGCTTTCAAAGAAAGCCTTTGGGACATGCTACCATGCATGTATGGTCCCCTTCCTGCCCAAGGGTGCCATCTTGCTCAGTCTCCTTTTCTCTGCGGAGCGCAACGGACATCTGTCCTGTCTTCCCTGGAAAAATCCTTGCTAATTATCCTTAAGTTACCTTTCCCAGTTTTCATACCATTTCCTCTTCCCGCTTCGAGTCGGCACCAAGCTCAGTGCTGTTCTCAGCCCCCTTTTAATTTTTTGATTGATGCTTGCCTCGACAGGAGTTTGTACCTTTTTTCGTCCGGGGGTCATCAACCCCATCCGAGTGCTCCCCACCATGTCCCCTGGAGGATTCAAAAAATGTGACCATTACAGTCAACACAACCCTTTCACACCGATACTTTAACGTATTTTTCTTTTTATACAGTAAATTACTAAACCTCAATTCTATGGTTCAAAAGGCCTCAGTAAACGCTCTTAACCATTCATCGGTGAACCGTGTCACCATTGGATCGAGCTGAAGAAATTCCACATCATAGGCCTAGCCCTCCCTACCTACACCTTTTATTCATAATTTAATTCAACCAAATGAACATTTTTTTTAAAAAATCCTAAAAAAGTACTTTTAAAGGATTCATTCAAACAATCGTATATAAATATATTCGACAACTAAAGTGTATCTATTATTTGGAACTACAACTCTATCTAATGAGCACCAAATACTTCACAATGAAAATGTGAAGATATCTCTTACAGAGACCGGCAAGCATCTAGGAAAATAAAAAGAAGAGAAACACTTTCAAAAACCAATCTCAATCTCTTAATTCGTAGTAACACTTTTCCACTTATCTTAACGCTTTGCTCCCGATATATTTCCTACGAAATCTCTCGAAATCTCTCAGAGAAGAATCACTCGCTTCATGGTTAGTCGCCTTAAGTGCTCAAGACACTGGTCAAACTTCACCATAAGCACAACTGGGCAGCAACTACGTTCCAGATCCGACAAAAGCTTCTGTTTCACCTTGCCGGGCTTTATTATTCAATAAAGTTGAGCGGAGCGGGAAGAGAGTGTTGTTAGAGCTACGATGACGTATCAGCTTGGTAGTGGTTTGTTATATTTAAGGGCAGTGATGTCAGACGCCGCTATAGAAGCTGAAGCGCTTGTGCCGCTCTTGTTTAATGGTGTAACGGTTATTTGGGCATGACGTTCGATCCCTGAGGAAGCCCGGCAGGGTGAAACAGAAGCTTTTGTCGGATCTGGAACGTAGTTGCTGCCCAGTTGTGCTTATGGTGAAGTTTGACCAGTGTCTTGAGCACTTAAGGCGACTAACCATGAAGCGAGTGATTCTTCTCTGAGAGATTTCGAGAGATTTCGTAGGAAATATATTGGGAGCAAAGCGTTAAGATAAGTGGAAAAGTGTTACTACGAATTAAGAGATTGAGATTGGTTTTTGAAAGTGTTTCTCTTCTTTTTATTTTCCTAGATGCTTGCCGGTCTCTGTAAGAGATATCTTCACATTTTCATTGTGAAGTATTTGGTGCTCATTAGATAGAGTTGTAGTTCCAAATAATAGATACACTTTAGTTGTCGAATATATTTATATACGATTGTTTGAATGAATCCTTTAAAAGTACTTTTTTAGGATTTTTTTAAAAAAATGTTCATTTGGTTGAATTAAATTATGAATAAAAGGTGTAGGTAGGGAGGGCTAGGCCTATGATGTGGAATTTCTTCAGCTCGATCCAATGGTGACACGGTTCACCGATGAATGGTTAAGAGCGTTTACTGAGGCCTTTTGAACCATAGAATTGAGGTTTAGTAATTTACTGTATAAAAAGAAAAATACGTTAAAGTATCGGTGTGAAAGGGTTGTGTTTAGTGTGGTTTACCTATACCCTTTCGGTGGTTTAGTTTTTGTGAGGACCATTACAGTCAAACCATGTCAGTAACCGACACCCATGACTGCTGCCTGCGCTTTCCGGGCCTGGACCATGACAGCACCTCCTGCGACCTGTGCCTGGCCATGACACCTAAGGCCAACAAAAAGAGATCAGAGTTGCAGGAAAAACTGTTCCCCAGGTCCAACTCTGCCCTGGCCTCTCCAACATCGAGCTCCAAGCCCAGCATTTCCTGTGAGGCCTGAGCGTCCTCGGGGTCCCGTGGCAGCTCCTCTAAAAAGACCTCAGATCTGGAGTAAAAGAAGAAAAAGTCCTCGAAGCCTATCAAGGTAGCACCAGAGAAACCTGGTAAAACTGCATAGAGAAACTCTGGCGACTCCGAGAAGCGCCCTACCAAGTTCATCAAGAAGGATTCCTCGGCTGGCAGAGGCCGTGAGAGGTTCCTCGAGGCTGTACTCACGAGAATACCGGCACCAGGCCCAAGATCCTCTGTGCCTGTGCCGAAAGCTGCGGAGCCTTCTGGCTTGGAAACCAGAATGGCGGCCCTGGAGCAGAATATCACTGCTATCCTGGCCCTGCCGCAGGCAATGATGGCTATTTGTCCGCATCATCTGCCCCCACAACTGGGCCCCCAACTGTGGTCATTGAGCCAAGCTCCGAGGGCCACCAGCCTTGGGTAAGCCCTCTGTATCAGTTGTGGTCCCGGTTCCCGTTCATCGGGTATTCGATCCTCCCCAGCTAGTTTCCGCAATAGGGTCCTATGGAGGCTGCTGACCCCTCAGTGCCGGCCTCAAGGCAGTGAGTCGCAGGGCCTCAGATTCATAGTCACCACTCGACTCCAAGTGGGAGACTGACGACAAGGCATCCCTGGAAACCAAACGGCACCAAGATATTCCCTCGGACCCGTCTCCCCCAGCGTTCCGGTGCCATTCTCCCTTGGAGGACATGTCATTCCATGACTTTGTCAAAGACATGGCCAGAGCCCTCTTGGTGCAGACCGAGGTGAAGGAAGGTCCCCGTACACTGTGGAACTGGAGATCTTCCAATACGAGGCTCCACCCAAGGAAACCCTCACGGTGCCCGTACAGCCGATCCTCGAGGGGCTGCTTCTCAGAATGTGGGAGAGACCGGCATCGGTACCAGTTATAAGCCGATGCCTCAATGCTATGTACTGTGTCTGGAAGGGCCCGGGGTTCCAGAAACCCCAGTTCCCACATAACTCTATGGTCGTTGAGTTGACCATGCAAAAACGTAAGAGCCAAAAGACCCACTCTTCTGTTCCCCCTGGAAGGGAGGCTAGAGCCGTCGATGCCCTCTGGCACAAGCGTTACCGGGGCTCGATGCTGGGGTGCCGGATCCAAGCCTATGAATTATACATGGGTATGTACCTGAAGGCGCTCTAGTCCAGGAGCTGTCGGGATTTTCAGCTGGCCTTGTGGAGCCTCTCCATCGGTTCCAGTCGCTGACCCCTGGGATTAAAAACTGCTCAAGTTCCTCTCCCAAGTAGCCTATGATGGCTTTGGGTCAGCGGCTCAAGTCGCAGCAGCCGGCATCGGTGCCCAACTCTAGGCCTGGCTACAGTCTTTTGACCTAGAGCAATGGTCCAAGACAAGCTGCTTGACATCCCCTGCACCAGGGAGAACCTATTCGGCAAACCTATGGCTGACAAGGTGGCCAAGACTGAGGCTGACGTGGTGACTCACCAGAGGCTCTCTAAAAAAGACTTCATCCCTTCTCCCACAAGAAACCATCAGGAAAAAGACCCCTGTTCCCGAGGAAAAAGGGACCTTTTGCACAGTCGCCACTACCAGCCCTTCTTGGGCCAGCAGTAAGGCTATCACCCTAAGAGGCAGGGCCATGGAGCTCAGAAGGCAAAGGCACCAATGCCCCAGGCTCCATCTCCCACCCAACAGGGGGGGGAGCGCTTTTGACTTCCAGGGCAGGGCCTCCCCTCCCCCGGGAGACCTTCACCAGCCCATAAGGGGGGTGCCTGATGCTCTTTGCCCACAGATGGGCCAGCATCACTTCGGACGAGTGGGTACTGCAAGTGGTAAAGGAGGGATACCTCCTCCACCTATAGCAGATATCAGCTAGGTTCTTCCCAGGAGAGCCGGTGTGCCCCCTCCTTCACCAGACTCTTCTGCTCAGAGCTCGCAGGTCTGATCAGGGACAATGCAATAGAGCCTGTACTGAAACACCTAATGGGAAAAGGCTTCTACTGCAGATACTTCGTTGTCCCAAAGAGGACTGGGAGCCTCAGGCCCATACTGCACCTGGGAAACCTGAACAAGTTTCTGGTGAGGGAGAAGTTCAAGATGCTCTCCCTTGGAATACTTCTGCCTTACCTTCACCAGGGAGATTGGCTGTGCTCCTTGGATCTAAAGGATGCGTGTACACACATCCTAATCCACCCCTCCATAAGCAGTACCTAAAGGTTTGTGGTAGAAGGAGGGCACTACCAGTAAAGGGCGCTATCCTTCAGCCTGGCCTCCTCACCAAGGGTCTTTACCAAATGCTAGTCATCTAGGGGAAGACAAAGGTCCACCACTGCCAGGCCTCCTCTCCAAGGGTCTTTACCAAATGCCTGGCAGTGGTGGCTGCCCACTGCGTCTACAAGGGGCTTTTGTCTTCCCCCACCTAGATGACTGGCTAATCAGGGACGGCACAGCCTCAGAGGCCAGTTAGGCTGCAAAGCAGACAACGCTCCTTCTGTAGCACCTGGTGTTTGTCATCAACTACCCCAAGTCCCATCTCTCTCCAGCCCAAAGCCTGAAGTTTATAGGTGCTCAGCTGGACATGCTACAGGTCAAGGTGGTCCTCCCCAGAGAAAGGGCAGAATGCCTCAGACAAACTAGCAGGAGAGATATAACGTTGCTGGTCAGTGCCAGCTTGTCATCTCCTTTGCCTACTGGGCCATATGGCCTCTACGGTCCACGTAATGCTCTCAGCCCGCTTGCACATGCAGACAGCCCAGTTGTGCCTTCGCTCACAGTGGACCCAAGCCACGGGCAGACTAAGGGACAGGGTCAGGGTTACCCACCAACTGGCAGAATCCCTCAAGTGGTGACAAATATTTTACCACCTCCAAGTGGGAATGCCCTTCCCGGCACCTGTGCCTCAGAGGACCCTGACCATGGACGCCTCCCTCCTAGATTTGGGGGGAGCATTGTGGGGACCGCCGCACACAGGATAGCTGGTCTCAGGAGGAATCGCTGCTACAGATCAACCTCCTGAAGTTCAGGGCAATATTCCTGGCCCTACGAGTGTTCCGCCACCGCCTGCGACACCAGCCTGCACTGATCCAGACAGACAACTAAGTCACCATGTTTTTTATCAAGCAGGGGGGGCACAGGCTCATGCTATCTCTGCCAGGAGGTGGTGCCCTCCTCTCTTTTGCAGCTCGTAACAGCATGTTCTTGCGAGTGTTCTACCTCTCGGGCCAGGACACCTGCCTAGCGGAGAGGCTGAACAGAGTCCTGCGGCCACACAAGTAGAGTTTGAACCCCAGGGTGGTCAAGTGGCTCTTCCACTTCTGGGGCAGGCCCATGATGGACCTATTTGCCTCTCCGGACAACAAGCAGCTGCCTCGCTTCTGTTCACGGCAACTGCACCCAAAGAGGGTGGCAGCAGTAGATGCCTTCCTGATCCCGTGGTCCAAAGGCCTCCTCTGTGTTTCCACTGTTTCCCCTTCCCCCCCCCCCCCCCCACGGTCGCCAGGACCAATGTTCCCTCTAATTTTCTGTAGGCTGTGTGCGCATAAAATATCAGCTGTGTGCAGCTTTTGAAGGAAGGTTAAATTTTTGTGCGCCACATAACACTCGGAGTTATATACTTTAAAATTTGACTACACTTCAGAATACAGTATGTACACCACATTGATTTTAATCAAATTAAATGAAAATAGACGATTACTAAATGAAGCGGGAAATTTCTAGTAATTACAATCATAACTTTTAAATTTTAAGACGTCTGTGTTTTCTATCAGAATCAGAACTGTAATTTTTGTGCGCTCTGTTGTAAAGTATGTGCGCTCTCTCGGCGAGGTGTGTGCGTGCGCACACGCGCACAGCTTAGAGGGAACAGTGGCCAGGACCCTCTTCAAGGTCCAGAGCGAGAGGGTGTCAGTTATTCTAATTGCCCCCAGGTGGCCTAGGCAGCCTTTGTTTCCACTGCTGCTCTTCCTGTCGATGGCACGCCCACTCCCGCTGGGCTGAGCCCCAGACCTCCTGTTCCTCCTGCACCCCAATCTGGGTCTCTAACGCTAACAGCGTGGCTGCTGAAAGAGTAGCATTGGCCCCTTTCAGTCTTCTGAGAAAAGTTGAGGAGATCCTGCTGGCCTCCCGAAAGCCTTCCACCAGACGGGCTTATGCCTTCAAGTGGAGAAGGTTCTCTGCCTGGTGTGCAGAAAGAAGGGAGAACCCCTTCTCCTGCCATGAGCAATTAGTACTCTAGTACCTGCTACATCTGTCACACACCGGATTGAAGTCTAACTCCTTGAGAGTGCATCTGAGCACAATAGCCGCTCACCACCACTCTGGTGAGGGAAAACCCCTCGCAGGTCAGCCCCTGATCTCCAGGTCCTTCCGGGGCCTCCTGTTATCCAAGCCCCCCCCCCCTCTACTCAGCAACTGAGTGGGATCTCAACATGGTGCACTCATAGCTCACCAGACTGCCATTTGAGTCCCTGGCCACTTGCCATCTGTGGTACCTCTCTTGGAAGGTGGCCTTCCTGGTGGCCCTCACATCCACTCAACACGTGAACGTATTCCAGGCCCTGGTGGCAGATCCACCTTATACAAGGTTTTACAAGAACAAGATAGTGCTTTGTGCACATCCCAAATTCCTCCTGAAGGTGGTATCTCCTTTCCACCTCATCCAAGAGGTGGTTCTTCCCACCTTTTTCCCGTGGCCTCATGCCAGCCAGGAGGAACTTGTACTTCATACACAGGATTGCAAACAGGCCCTCTCTTTCTACTGACAGCAGACTCAGAGCCATCGCAAAGCTCTCCAGCTTTTCGTGTCTTATGACCCCAGCAGACTGGGGCTTCCTGTGACTAAGTGTCCACTTGGGTGGCAGACTGTATTGCCCTTGTCTTTGAGCGAGCTGGCCTCTCCCTTGAACACCGGATCACAGCACATCGCGTGAGAGCGATGGCCATGTTGGTGGCCAACCTGTCCTCGGCGCCGGTGATGGAAGGCTGCCACATGGTCTTCAATTCATAAATTTGCATCTCTCTATTGCCTGGAGAGTGAGTCCCACAGGGACAGTGCATTTTGGCCAGGCAGTACTCCACAATATTTTTGGGGTGTAGGCAATTCCTGCCCTCTGACCTTTCTGTGTTAAGTCTACTGGAGTGATAGTGCCACTGGACACTAGGATCTTGCAGAGTGTCTCAGCTGGGGACACATCTTCTGCAACTCACAGCTACCCCATTGGTCGCCATTGGTGCTGTTGTGGTTCGGTCCTCGGCAGCCTGGAGCTAGGAAGTCCCATATGTGAGGACTGACTTCTTACTTGTTCCTGGAATGGGTGTTCTCCAGGTACAGCAGGAATCGGTCCTCACAACCCTCCCTCTTTCCCTGGGAGTTGCATCCCTACCTTGTTTTATTTTTTTACTAACGTCCTAGCTATGTCATCTGACTGAGCAAGATGGCGCCCTTGGGCGGGAAGGAGACCACGCATGCGTGGTAGCATGTCCCAAAGGCTTTCTTTGAAATCTGGCGAAATGCTCCGTGCGGTCTCAATCTGCGCCAATGTCACTCATATATGAGGACTGATTCCTGCTGTCCCTGGAGAAAAAAAAACTGTTACAGGTGAATAACTATGCTATTCCACAGGTGCCTAGAGGCTTTTGGGACACCTGAATCTTGGCTCAAAAAGCCCAGCAGGCAACCAGAAATTGAGGCTTTCAGCTGTTTCCCTCCCCTCAATATGATTGCATTAATGGCTGTAATCACAGCCAGATGACATTGACTTGTGGGCTCTACCAGCACCGGAGCCACAACATGCTGCTCTACCCCCAATCTGCATTGCACAAGGGAGGGGGAAGCAGGACTCCTCCCTGCTTCCCTGCACAAAACCTATTGGAGGCCTTGGACCATCTTTGAACTACAGAACCGGTGGGTGACAATGGATGGCACCAGAGCCACAACACACTGCTCTTCCCCCGATCAGCATCGCACAAGGGAGCAGGGAGCAGGACTCCTCTCCACTCCCCTGCACAAGACCAATCAAAGGCCCAGGACCATTTTTAAACCACAGAACCGGTGGGCACGCCCTTTGCCTGAGGGCCTTACCAGAGGGCCCTTTGGCATGGCCCTTAGCGGGGAATGCTGGCGGGGATAAAAACATTGGTGAAAGAGCACCAGAATTCAAGGTTAGTCCAACGTGCCTGTATCTGTACTCGGTTAGCCTACCCTTCTTATGCTATACACCCAAGCTACAGGGTAAACTATTTAAGACTAATAAAATATTTTTTCACGCAACGTGTAATCAAACTCTGGAATTTGTTACCGGAGGATGTAGTAAAGGCTGTTAGTGTAGCTGGGTTTAAAAAAGGTCTGGACAAGTTCCTGGAGGAAAGGTCCATAAACCATGATTAAAAAGGGACCCAGGATATCACTGCTTGACCCAATACAAGCATTGTGGAACCTGTGTCTTTTGGGGAAACTGCTAGGTACGTATGACCTAGATTGGCCACTGCTGGAAACAGGATACTGGGCTTGCTGGACCTTGGTCTGACCCAGTCTGGCATATCTTATGTTCTTAAGCTCCCACCAACTATCCAACACCACTGGAGTTTCCATCACAAATTGCTGTACAAATTACTTCTCTGAGCTGTTAAATGCTTCCATTACTGATGTATACAATATAGCCTGGTCATTTCACTGCAACTCATTGATCTTTTGTTGCTCCACACAATGTAACTCAACACCCCAGAGATATTGCTTATAACTACTCAACTCGCTATTATATACTGAAACTGCCAAACATTCCCCACACCCACACTCCTCCTTATGTTCCTGTACTCTGGTACTCACAAGTGTATTCCATAACCTTGAACCCAACCTATATCCACTACCTCCTAACACCTGTTCAATATCAGCTGAAACTTAGCAACAACTCTAATTGCACCACTCACTACCATGGAATTCAATAAGGCCTTCCTCTGTATCCTAATCCTGCTCCTCCTATCCCTTCTGTTCTCAAACACCCATACACTACTGCAAGACATCAACCTTCCTGGTCCCATCCCCATCAGTCGCAGCCAAACGAGACATATCACACACCTGCACCTCTATAGTAACATAGTAACATAATACTGCATTCTTCAAAGAACACCATACAAGTCATATTAAGAACCGCCATAGATTAATCCACATCAACTCCCTACCATTGGATTGTACACAAGATAAAACACATAACTTTACACCCATAAGATGCATCCTTCTTAACGCCAGATCCATAAGAAATAAAATCCCAGTTATCTTAGATTTGGTCAAAGACAAAAAAACTGACATTCTCTGTATCAGAGTCCCTGGCTATCCCCGACTAATAGTGTCTTATTGAACCAGCTAAACATAAACTGTTTCAACCTCTACAGTTGCCCCAGAGAATCTAAGAGAGGAGATGGCGTCCTTATTTTAAGTAAATGGAACTCCAATTCACCCCCACCCCCTACAATAATCTTGATGGGATGGACTTATTGAAAATAGAAAATAATTACATGGCACTATACCTCATCTGTAGACCCCCCCCCCCTCACCCAATCATAACAACCTAGCCACTATCCTAGAATCAGCAGGTTCTTCCTCCCTAAGGGAACCTCACTTCTTCTTAGATGAACTCATCACATACCACCGCCTTCCTTGATTCAATGGCTGACATGGGCTACCAGCATATCATAAATTCTCCCACACACATAAAAGGAGATGCACTAGATCTGGTATTCCTCCCCATCTCAACCACAAAACACTTGCTGTATACCCCTCCCCCCAATACATTACAAGTCCCATGGTCCAGCCACTACCTAGTAACATTCAATTTCCCTATTCATGCACCCCCCAGGAACTCTCCAGCAGCTGCACCCCAACCACTTCAACAAGGACTCCTTCCTAGAATACATCTTTCATCAACTTGAAACAGCTTTCAGACCTAGATGGCTCTTTGAATATCTGGAACACATCCATAAAAAAAGCCGCAACGCCCACAAAGATACATCCAAGACCCAAACTGAAACAGTCTGAAAAACGGTACTCGTATAATAAGCAAAACTGAAAAAAAGAATTAAGAAAATTAGAATATAAATGGAGAGCCACAAAAACATCAGAAAACAAACTACTATATCTCATCTCACTTAACAGGATGCAGTTAACAAGGCAAAGAAAGACTACCATGCTAAGATCCTCATTCAAGCCACCAACCATCCTAGGAACCTATTTGAAATAGTGAAGTCATTAACCAAAACCATCCTAAATGAATCTGATAAAATCTCCATCAAGCCATAAACATTAGGAAACTTCTATGCAGACAAACTAAAAAGAACAAATTCCACTTTCACCTTCCTTCCCTCTGTCCCTCCTACAAACTTCAATTCATGGCATACATTTCAGCTCATTAACCAAAAACATTTACTAAACATTATAACCAAACTTAACACCACAATCTCCCCCCTAGACCCCTGTCTTGTCACCTGGATATAGGCAACAAAATCTGAACTAGCGCCCCACCTCCTCCATATTGTAATTCAATCACTCCTTCAAGGAACCATGCCAGAGGAGCTTAAACGGTCAACTATTAGGCCCATCCTAAAGAACAAAACCCTCAACAGGGACGAACCAAGATCATACAGACCCAAAGCTATCATTCCTTTTGTATCAAAAGTTATTGAGAAAGTCATTCAACTACAACTCCAAGATTTCATTGATATAAACGGACCCCTTGATATCCATAAGTATGGATTCTGCCCATTTCATGGTGTTGAAACACTACTAATAGCTTTATTTGACACTCTCATCTGAGGAATGGATGACGCAAAACAGGCGTTTATTTTGGTCTTCATAGACATAGCATCTGCTTTTGACAGTGTTAGCCATAATATCCTACTCGCAAGACTGGTCCAAATCGGAATAGGGGGGACAGTTCTTCAATGGTTCAACTCATACATTTCTGACCAGATGCTACAAATACAAGTAAGTCAAGAGACTTCTACTACCTTCCCTCAAGAACAAGGAATACCCCAAGGATCTGCCCTCTCTGCCCTATTATTCAACCTTTACCTTCAACCAATCACAAACATTTTCAGAAAATTCAACATTGGATATTTCATATATGCAGACAAAATTATGTTATACCATCCCATTGATATATTGAACCCCACCTACCACAATCTAGACTGCATCAAAGAAGCAGAAACCTGGCTTAACTCCAACAATCTCAGCATTAATTTCAAGAAAAATGAAGTATTATACACTTCAACAAATCAAAACTTTACCCCCTCCCCCAACAACACTGCCATTTACAACACCATGCTATCAGTGAAACAGGAGGTCATATATCTGGGAGTAATACTTGATACACCTCTTAACATGCTATCTCACATCAAGCAAACAGCAAGAACAATTTTTTTCAAACTAAAGATCATTCAACACTTCAGACCCCTACTTGACACCCATGACTTTAGATCCACGGTACAAGCTCTTATCACACCTCACTTTGACTACTGTAACAGCTTGTTACAGGGTACAACCAAAAAGAATCTGTCTATTCTCCTGAGGACACAGAATGTCACAGCAAGAATTATCTGTAAAGCCCACTTAAAAGAACATATCACACGCATACTATATGATCTCCACTGGCTCCCAATTGCAAACCGAATAAAATATAAAACCTTAATGACCACTTACAAGTTGATCCACAATATCGCTCCATCCGTCCTCACAATTCTTCTACACACCCCCATAGAAACTAAATCTAGAAGAGCAATCACCTAGCACATCCTGTGGCAAGGAGGCCTATCTGGAGACTGGGGGAGGACAAAGAGACAGGGAATTCACCCTAGTAAAGGGCCCCGTTTCACCAAGGCAGGGTAGGAAAGCCACAAACACCTCCAGGAATCAGAAAACTTCCACATGGCCCACATTTCATGCTTCCCCTAGTGGAATGAAGGGGAGAGGATACAGAGCCCAGAACCCCTTAGGCAGTGAATGCTCCAAGTACTCAGGTGCCTGAAGTCAGGCTGATTGCCATCACCTGGGTAGGGAGGGGTTGAAGCTAGAGCCCTGTAAGGATAAACCTAGGCCAGAGTATGAGAGAAAGGGAAGAGAAGGAGAAGCAGGAAGCCAGACTGCCAAGAGCCGAGGTACAGCTGCAAGCAAGGGAAGCTTGACCGGTGCTGAGCAGAGCAGAGGAACTGAGCTTCCAAGAGAGGAGACTGCTAATTGGCATATAGCACGTCTGCAAGAGGGTTTGGAGCCAGGAACAGGAGAGACTCCAAGATCCCCCAAGAGGCTAGCTGAGCATTGTGAGCAGGATGGGGAGTCAGAGCCTATGCAGCTGGGAGAGCCTGAGGTGAAGCTGAATGAGGAGGACACTCCCATGGACTGTTCTTTGTGCCAAGCTTTAAACCTGAGGAACAGGGAGAAAACAAGCCAGTCTTGAGAGAGAGTTTGCCAGGAAAACAAACCCATAGTCCACAGGCTGGGTGGCCGTGAGTCCCTTGTGTTGGTAAAGGGAAAGGTCACAGGGACTAAAGAGCAAGCCTGGAAACTGGGATAAGCTTGTTAATCACCTGCTGCTGGAACAAGGACACTGGGGTAAGAAAGTAGCTTTTATAACAAAGCTTTCTTGTGCCCCTGAAGTATATCTGTTGCTTGAAAGTTTTGAAGCTGAGAGAAGCTATACTATCATGGACAGTGAATGTGATTTTGTTTTGTGCTTTACCCAGCAAGGCTAAAAAAGGAATTATCCTTGCTGTTAAAGACTGTGTATCCTGCACTATGGAGAACCTTTAAACAAGACATTTTTGGGTTTGAGTTTGTTTTTGGAGAGTGCTCTGCTTCACAGAGTCCCTGAGCAAATATCCTGTACGTGGTATGAACGAACCTTTGTGTTAAAATAAATTGCTGTCATTTGCCTTACCCCTTGGAGCCCGACTACAGCTTTCTGTTTCTGCTGGCTGTATGTGTGCATCAAAGTTCCTCCAAAACCCACGCCCTCTTAGCCAAAGGCGAGTGGTGGCGGCGTGACAATCCTCACAATCCCCTCCTCTATTTGAAAGACCAAACAGATCACAAGCACCAGAGCATTCACTTACACTGCTTTCAGTCTATGGAATTCCTTCCCAGATTCAATCCCTTCAATAAAAGACCTCCAAACATTTAGAAAAGAGATCAAGAGACTCCTTTTCAAGGAATATTACTGTAGCCTTATAGACAATGCCAGCACACAACCCTCCACTCTTGACACATACTGACCTCACCATATACACATGGGTCATACTTCATTTCCACAACTCCTCTTACGCTTGAGCTTATAAAGTGATTTTTTGCCACCCAGAATTATTTAAATCATGTACATAGTTGTTGTTCTGTTCACCTTGATACTGTTATATGTAACTCATTTGTTTTATATAAACTGCCCCTGATCTCTGGAAGGGATGGTATAGAAAAATGTAACAAATAAATAAATAAGACCATGGCGTGATCAATAACTAGGGGGATCCATATCCAGCAATCTACCACATGTGTAAGCTCCAGTTCTTGCCCACAAAATAAATCAAGTCTTGAATACCCATGTGTCTTGGCAGAGCAATGTGTATAGTCCCGCTCACTCAGGTTAACAGCTCTCCACACATCTATCCATCTCATCTTTGATAGTGCCTTGCGGAGTGCCGCCCCTTCAAGGAGTGGACGCACCTGTTGTACTGGGCCCAATCTATCTATAGGGCGGAGGGCACAATTCATGTCTCCCCCCACCCAAATTTAACCTTTAGCTTTCCACGCAAAAATGGAGAACGACTACTGGAAGAAAGAGCCTTGGGCCCATTAGGAGCATATAAATTTAGAAGGGATATCATTTGGTTACCAATATGCTCCACTATTCACCCCTGGGGTCTCCCTCTGAATCTGTCACAACAAAGGATGTGTTTGTACTCATCAAGATTTGCCACTCCACATTTTTTAGAGTTATAAGTGGAAATGAAAGTTGTTCCCAGTACTCGCCCTTTAGTTTAGCTGCTTCAGATGGGACCTGCAAGAGAGCAATGTCTATGTGTTCCTTTTATAGGTAACTAAGGACCCTTTTCCGCTTAACAGGGCTGTTAATACTGCCTAAGTTTAAGGTAGCCAACTTAAGGGCCATGCAGTACTTCAGAGAACAGTCGGGGCTCTACAGAACAGGGCTGCAATAAAGGGATTACTGATACTCTTTTGGCCCGCAAGCTGCATCAATACCCAATCTACCCATACCCCTTCTCCTCCTTCCCATGCCAAAACACACCGTAATACCCTTTTTCGCCCACACAAGTTGCAATCCCACCCCATACCCCAAGGAATGTAAAACAATGTAACACTTTCATTCTTCTTTTAACAATAGAAGAGAAACCGTGGGCTTCCATTCACTCCAATAGCACAGGCCACTTAGATCCCAATAGAACGTACCCCTCTCCTCACACAGTGCACCATCTCAAATGAAGGTCAGAACTATCCTGCTCATTTGAGGCCAGGTTTTCTAGAGGACTAACATTTTAGGGTATAATAGTCCCAATTGAGGCCAAGGTTTCAACCACAGTCCACTAACCAATTATAGTTGCCAGCTGACAGGTGCCACAGAGTCACTCAGTCTGTTCCTGATATGCATCCTGTTGTTCGTGGTGGTCTGTGTCCCCAGTTGATATCTCGCCCTGATGAGACATGAAAGTCAGTGGGGATGCTAGTGGGTGTGCTAGTGCTGGACACTGAAGATGATTATATGCTCCCTGAGGGCTCTTGATTCCTCCGTGATTGACTGCTTGGTGGTATCTGTGATGAGACTTTTCCATTGTTTTGCCTAGTACCAAAGTGATCCAAAAGTTTCTTCACCACCTCTGGGGACTGTAAAAAAAAAAAATAATAATAATTGCTCTCTACAAAAGATGATGCTGAGGCGGGCTGGGAACCAGACTGATGCTTTAAGCCCTGCCTTAAGTAGCGCATCCCAATAGAAAAGGAGTGCTTTCTAGTGGTCTCCACACTGACATCAGGGAAGATGGAAACAGTCCAATTTTGATAGCATACTGTTTTAGAATTGTATGCCTTTGCGATAATTTAGTCCTTTTCAGGATAACGAAGTTGATGAACTATCAGTTCTCGAGGGCGTTTCTCTGAGGGTGGCTTAGGTCTGGTTTCCTTATGAGTACACTCAATTTCATAGGAGAGGTCTATGAGTTTGGCTGAAAAGCATTCCTGAAATAACTGCTGCACACAGGTTCTGGTGTCTGGTAACTCTGCCCCTTCGGGCACCCCGAAAATGCAGAGATTTTGCCTCCAATCACAATTTTAGTGATCATCTGCCTTTGCCTCCAGCCATCTGGAGCTTCTCTACCTTTTTGTTACTTTGCACCTTCTGTCCTCCAATTACTCCACTCTGTCCTCCACTTTTGTTACCCAGTCTAGCAGGGTTGTAAATTGTTCATCAAATTGTGCGGAGACAGTGTTGATAATTTCTAACTTAGATGCACAAATCTCTGCTAATAGCTCTGCCGTCCCGCCCACAGGACCCCCCGCAGGGCCTTCCTGTTTGTTTTCATTAACGGCTGCCATCTTAGGTTGGGGGCTCTGACATCTGTCTCCTTACTCAACTTGTCCGACTGCACCTGCAGCCCCTTGGGCATCCCGTCTTGTGTCATCGGCCTTGCCAATTGCAGGAGAGAGGGCAGTGGCAGTTTTTAATAAATGGGCTTGGAGCTGTGCTCACATACTTCCACTTAGATCAAAACCAAAACTGGAAGCCCCTTTGTTTGTCACTTTTAATACCAAGTTTTGCTTCCCTGTGAATTGTAAACTCACCCTTGATTATCCAAGTTTTGCCGTCCTGTTATTTGTAAACTCAGACATATGTATCCTGTCTGATTTTTTGTTCCATGTAAACCGCACTGATGCCAAAAAGTGCGATATATAAGAAATTGTAAATAAATAAATAAATGATGATTATTTCTGTGTTCTTTGAAAGTTGGGAGGTTACATGAAAGAAAGCTCAGAACCGTGCTGTGGAGAGAAGTGGAATAGAAGTTGGATCCCCACATGAGAAGAGTGAAGGAGAAAGAAATGTCTGTGTATTTTGGATTGAGTTGTCTTCCTTTTTTGTAATACCTTACCATTGTTCTTAGTCTCTGACTGAATATGCCTTTCTGTATGTTGGAATGGGAGGATGTGGTTAGTGAAAGTTGAGCTTGAGAAGTAAAAGTGTGGATAGATGCTTTGGGGGTGAGAGAGACACAGTGCAGGTTACAGGAAGGAGGTCTATTTGAATACAGAGGGAGCTGGGAAAGAATGTTAAGTAGAAATGGGATAAAGGCACAGGTGGAGCATTCGGACCAGATGGGTCAAAGAGGGACATTGCATAGCCCAGGTCACCCCTCTTAAACATGGTATAGAGCAGGGGTTAATGCACTCCTCAGGACACACTTAGCCAGTCGGGTTTTCAGGAGAGCCACAATGAATATGCATAAGAGAGATTTACAAGTCTCTCTCGTGCATATTCCTTGTGGTTAACCTGAAAACCTGACTGGCTAGGTGTGTCCCGAGGACTAGTTTGAGAACCCCTGATATAGAGGAATGCAGACCTGGCGAGGAGGGGAAAGGAGGAAAATTAAAGCACATATATCAGCAAAGAAGTGCATTTGCTAGCAACCAGCTGTGAGCAACAGCAGCCTTGGAGTCACCCCCAGGACAGTAGCAGTAGTACAACATTGCGATTGGAACATGAAACAGAGCTTCCAAGAAAAGTCTGACAAAAACCCATGCCCACCAGGGGAAGGCGGGAAGTCAGTGTGTCTTTCTCATTCATTTCACATCAGTGGAGGAATGCCTCTGTGAAAGGCTGGGTCTGCTGGATATCATCAGCCTCCCAGAATAAGCATTGCTTCAGGCACGAGCTGATAAGTTAGTGGCATTACAAGAACCTTAATTAGGAACACACAGACTCGATTAATGTTCCTTGGGTTATCCTCCAGGATCAAACCTGTCAGTGGAGCCCTATAGGTGATTACAAATCTAGTAGGTCCAGGCCCATTTGGCTGGTGTGGGAGCAAACCAGGGCCACAAACTTCTAAAAAAGCTGGGGGCTTAATACAGCATTAACCTATTTCAGGGCAGGTGGAGCAGAGTTTTGTTTTTCAGAAGGAAGAAAAAGAAGTGTCATACTCCAGCAAAGCAACTTGCTCATCTCTGTATCTTGTGCAAATACAATGTCTTTGCAGAGATTAGTCAGAATTTCAGTACACACAGCACCCAAATTTGGGGATCCTACTACTGTTACTGTGGTGCAGGAATTGAAGCAGGCAGGGGATGACTCCAACCAGAAGGGTGTGCCATGCACACCATGAATGACCAATCCATATCCTCACACACTATCCATCTTACAGAATCTGAAAGGAGGAGAGGGACTGTTCTTAGGTAGAGCCTCAGCAGATCCATCCCATAGACACCTGGAAGGCAAAGACTGCCTTGAGTTGGCAGGGCACTGGAATCTGATTATCCTTTTCATACGAGTATCCCATGGTGTTAGCACAGCAACAGCACAATGACAATCTATGAGGGTCTCAAAGCTATCTAAATAAATGCCCTCGATTCAAAGAAAAAGAATGGTTGACATTAACAAAGCCATTGGTGTCCTGAGACCTGTTCATGTTGAAGCCTCTGGCAACAGAGTAACCACAGCAATGACAGCATTGGTACACAGTATACCCTTTGAAGAGAGGTCAATTGCCTGATCACCACTTTATTACCCATCCCCTGAAGCTATACCATCCCCTTCTAGGGTTTCTGTGTCATTCATGCGACATAGGCTTGTCCATCAGAGGGTCATAGATGAGAGATGGAAAGGCTAGAAAGGGGCATTCAATCTTTGGTGGGTTTAGGCTGCCTCATGGGCATTGCTTTTAATTCCTATCATAAGGGATTTAAGGCTTGACTGCTGCAGTCTTTTCTGGTCTGTAATACTTGTCTTGCAGACTGTTCATACCACCTGTGATTATGTAGGACATAAGACCACATAGAGTGCAGTGTTTCTGCAAAATTAAGTCATATGTTGTTCAACTGGAACTTCTGAGATGGGCCTTTGTAATAGTTACAACGTTATGCCTTAGTACACGGTGCGGTTTATAAAACGTTCAAGTGTCAGTTGTCATCAACTACATGTTCTTGTCCAAAAGCAGATTTTTTTTTAAAGAAGTGCTCATAGTGTCTTTTCTTGCGTTCCCTGTCCTCTTCTTCACAACATATGCTATTTGATGTGATGATTAGGGATTGCGTTTTTAGTGTTCTTGTTCTTCCATTCAAGAAAGGTTGTCAAAAAATGCAAAATATCATCTTCACAAATTTGCAAGAAAAAATATCTTGCTAAAAATCTATTTAAATGCACTATAACACTCTTCACTGTTTATGTAATCAATTACCATTCATAGTCTCTCAAGGCTCAAATCTCTTCACAGTGAAAATAACTAATCCCGACTTAACAATCCATCATTGCCTCTGACAGTCATGTAACTTTCTTATTGCATCAAATTTAAATGCATTCCTTAATGGAACAATTCATATATAATACAGAATTTATCTTGATTGGAGTGATCTCTGTCACCCTTACATCGTTGATAGCAGATGTAGCTATGCCCTTATATTATATATCATCATCCACAAGATCTGCTGTAAGAGCCCCCTCTCCTTCATCAGTATCCTACAATGCATTCTGTTCCCTGTACCTTTGTAGTAGCATGTGAAATTTAGGGATTCAATTTACTCCTTAGTGAGAGTGCAATACATGAAAGGCATACCATGCAATTTTGTCCTACAAGTTTAGCTTCTATGTTAAATTTTAGTACATAGTTGCATTTGCTACAATCTGGAAATGTCCATGATTATAAAGGTGTGCTCTTTTTGTCTGAGTGCTGTAGTCAAGTATATAATTGAAAGAGAATTTCAAATATTAACCTGATCAGTTACCTTTCTTTCACTGCAAGAGGAGATGGGCAGATTAAACAGGAGAATATAATTCAGTAACAAAGACTGTCTGCTACAGTGCCTAGTCAGCATTCAGTAGCAGGAAAAAAAATGTTGCTTCTGTTTCTAATTCACCTCCATAAACAGGCACCCTGCACAAAATGGCAGTTACAACCCTGATCATCTTACTGCACAGACTAGATGGGCCACTTTGGTCTTTATCTGGGGAGTGAAGGAATAGCCTAGTGAAGAGTTCAGATTCTACTGATGCATGTGGCCTTGGGCAAGTTACTTTAACGAACAATTACATCGGACACAAACTTACAAGCTGAGGCAGAAAGACTAGTGTGCCCTTTGCATGCGGATAACGCAATTTATGCACACAAGTTCCACCATGCCAAATGCAGAAAAGAGTTTGACAAGCACTTAAAGAGGGAGTAAAAGTATGTGCACACGGCAGTGCCAAGCGTATTTAAATTATATGCAAATGAGCTACGCGTATTGAAATGAGAATGTAATAAGGTCTGCGCCTGATGCAGAGAAACGTGTAGAGGATTACAAAACCAGCAAGAGCACCAATATCTCTATGCCTGATCTGAGGGGACTTAAACATCTTGCACATGTAGAGAAAGACTTTCAAGGTATGTACCAGTGAACAGTTACCTTCAACGTGAAAAGTTTATGCGTGTATTGTTCAGCGTATAAGCGAAAGTTTGTCATTTGAGAACAAATATCTTTTGCTTCTTATCCTGATGTGTTTTATGGACTCACTTATATCATTCTACATTTACTGTTAGGTCTCTCTTCTGATTTCATTAAAAATCTTGGGAAATATAGTGTTGATTATTATGGACTGAGTGCCAAAAGAACCTGCATGTCATGTGTACATAACATGAGCATTTGACATTTATGTGTATGTGTACACGACCACTTGTAGCAGATCTGTTTGCACATGCATTGGCTCCCCTCCTTTCAAGTTTACGCAGACGTTTTGTACACAGTTCATTTGCATACATGCCCTTTGACGCATACTGGTGCTGAAGTCTCAACGCTAGCAGCGCACTACGAAAATGCATATACAGCTAATAGTGTGCGACTTCAGTGCTGGCTTTCTGCATCGGCCTGTTAGAGCTCCTTTTATTAACACTTAGGGGCTTGTTTACAAAGCCGCGGTAGTGCTTTCCGATCATTATCGGAGCCGCAGCCCCATTGATTTGTAAACAAGCCCCTTAGTTTGAGTTACCTGCTGCATGGCCTATTTTATTACTTATGGACTGTGTGGTAGATAGCTTGAGCTAAGTGTTAGTAAAAACAACCCTTGGATTGGAAAACCCTTTGGCAACAGAGCAGTAACTATGGTAACTGAATGTAATTCACCTTGAGCTCCTACTGGAAAGGCATGAACTAAATACAAATACATATCTGCCAGCAGCTAATGTGTTACTGCAAGTTAGTACTAGGAATTTTTCTGCTGCAGAGCAGTGGAATTTTCCATGCATTGGTTGCAAACACAAATGAACTAAAAGAACAGAAACAGTATTTTTGATCCTTGATCAGATTAGGCCTTTGTCATCATGGGGCAATGTGTGAATGGTCAATAACCAGGATTAAGGCCTTGTAAGGTGCTATTATTGTGCATTGGTAGAAAGTTGTGTACATTCATTTGTCCCATATCATTTTATAAGCCAATGTTTTTGCATGAACAGCAGCACTTATAAAATTGCCCAGGGGTATATACACATAAAAATGTACATGCTAACATTATCTAGTGGTTACAGCAGAGGCCTGGTGGCCAAGAGAAACACCGGAAGCAAACTGTAGTTACACGATGCAAGTTTCCACATTAGGAGCCACCATCCAGCAAACATGACAATCATAGAAGAATAATTATAAAGCATATAAATATAATAAAATAAATAAAAAGGGGGACATATAATAAAACATAAACCTAAAAACTGTGTATCAGCAAAATTACAATTAAAAGAACAAAGGGCAGAGGGATGTGAAAACCCATGTATAAAATGAAGCCTTGTCTGAAAACTATATGTGATAAAAGATGAGGTGGTACATTATCAGGACCTAATTGTTTAGGGCTATACTCACTTATGCACTCTGTGATAATTCCTTGGAGAACCACTATTGTGCATCTATAACTGTTCTAAAACAATAAAAGGTAAAGCAATAATTATTTTATAGACTGCATTTTGCTTTGGATGTACCACCTCATTTCTTATTATGTTTATATGCTTTTTAATTATTCTTCTATGATTGTCATGTTTGCTTTTATTTTGTTTATTTATTTCCTATTTACAATTAACTATTATTTTTAATTTGTTTTAAGCTGGTATACTCCCTGAGGAAGGCAACTGCCGAAATGTGTAGGGCTTTTTAACAAATAAAAGCACCTATGACCTCCGTATGCCACTCGCTTCCTGCGTTTCTGTTTCCCCACGTACTGTGAGGGGCTTTGCTCTCTTTGTGGTTCCTGGTGGCCAAGAGACCAGGGTTCAATTTCCACTGGTACTCCTTGTGGCCTTGGGCAAGTCACTTTACCCTCCATTGCCTGGGAAGACAGGCCTGACAATCTACTTCTGGTCACACCTTGCCAAGAAAGCCTAGGGGCTGCTGGGTTATCAGAAACCAGCATTGTCTTGACGGCACATGTTGCATTTTGTAAAGGAGCTCAAAAAAGTCCACGTGCTTTGTATCATCAGTGGGTTTGGAGGCCAGAGCATTATATTCAACAAACAAGTATTTCATATCGTCCTACTAGACCAGTCCAGACAAGTGGGTTGTGTTCCCCTACCAGCAAATTGGTGGAGACAAAGAACCATTGAAAAGCCCGGATTTCAATGACATCACTCCCATGCTTCTATCTGCCTCATGTATATCATCAGGAAGCTATAACTTATCTAGATGTGTCTATTCGCAGGGGGAGGGGCCATTGGGATACGTCGATCTTTAAGAAATCTACTGACAGAAACACACTCCTTCACTATAAAAGTGCCCACCCGAAGGCTCTTAAAGAGGGGCTGCCCTTTTCACAATTTCTGCGGTTTCGCAGAAATTGTTCTAGTGATCGAGATTTTAAATTGCAGTCGCAGCAACTCCAATTAAGTTTTTTGGAAAGGGGGTATCCAGAACAGGTTGTGAAGAGGGCGTATCGACGAGCTTTATATAACAATAGAGCTTTATTGTTGACCCCTACATGTCGTAGGGTGGGGGGTGAAGATGACACGATAAATCTTGTTACCAAATTTTCCCCCCTTAGCCGAGTAATACAGCGGAGTGTACAAAATCATAAGAATGTGTTATCGACTTTGACCGGTGTGGAGGGTAGAAAGTTTCGGTGCATGTGGCAGAGACATCGTAATTTAAAAGAATATGTAAGTCCCACAGTGTTGCCGATGTCGAATGGATTGGAAAGAGATAAGGGCCACAGACGATGTGGATCTTGTGAGATCTGTGAGATCACTCTTGAAATGGCTCTGTTCCGGTACTGTCATGTTAAGTATGCTATATCTTCTTCAACGACATGCAGCTCCGTAGGAGTAATTTATGTGATGAAATGTCCTTGTGAGCTTCTTTATATCGGTAAAACCACTAGAGTGTTTCGTACACGTATGAGAGAACATCATAGTAGGTTGCGTTGTAAAGTGGTCACAGCTCCGCTTGTCCAACATTGTTTGGATCGCGGGCATAAATTTGAACAGCTAGTTTGTTTTTGCATAGAGCAGGTCACCCGTAATTATGGAGACCGGACTCAGGATCAGGTTCTGATTCAGCATGAGCAGCGATGGATCTATGAATTAAATACGGTAACACCGAATGGTTTAAATGCCATGATAGAATGGGCGGCATGCCTGTAATTTGGTGCTTTGAGATGATGTATGTTTCAGGGTTGTTTGGGTATTTCAGGATAATAAGGTTTGTCTTTGCCTCATGTGTGTTTTCTGGGTCTGTTTGAGTTCTTCTGGTCGATGATAATTCTAATGACTATGGTGGTTTGTAGCCTCTTTTTGAGTTTGAGGTATTTAACCTGGTTATTTGTTGCCAGTCCGCATGCGCGGCGTCTTTTTGCTTAGCTTTCAATGTATGGTGAAAGACTGGAAGCAGCTAAGGTTCTGTGAGGTTTGGCGTGGGCAGCAGTTTTTTGTAAGTATTTGTTGGTGTGATGTTGTCCCACGGTAGGTCTTTTAATTGATGTTTTTATGGATGAGGGTGATACACGTTGTTTGTGTTTGTTTTTAAGGTGATCCCAGGATATTCCCTGAATCAATTCCCTGAAGAACCCGTTTAGGAGAAACGCTCCAAAGGCGCTGGGGGGGGAGGCGTCGGGATGTGTGTGGAATACGGATCAGTTTAAGAGTCTGTTTTGGGAGTGTTGTGTTCTTAACAGTATTAAGAAGAAAGTTTTATACCTGCTTCAGTGCAACGGTCAAGATAAGAAAGAAATCTTTAATAAAGCGAGCAAAGTGGCACATTATTTTTTATATAGAGCAGGTTATTTAACTTGATCAATGTTAACTACCGTTGGTGGTCGTTGATGTTATCTGGTTTCTATCCCTTTCAGTTTGACCTTTGAGTCTTTTGGATTGAAGCTTGAGAGTTCTGAGACCATCTGGTAGAAATTTGATACAGTTAAGATAACAAAATTAAAGTAATTTCTCCCAAACAGCGTTTGATGTGGATGTATTTCCCTTTTTGTTATATTTAACGCAGAATTTTTTGATTGTTTTCTATCTGCCTCAGCCACCAGAGGTCTCTTCAATATTTCTTTGTTCCCAGCAGATGGTGGATGGATTTCACCCTCTCTGAAGAAAATCTGAAGAATTGAGAGGAAAAAGACCGATTTAAATGCTCGTGAACAATCACCTTGAGGGTGAATGTCTCACTTAAGTGCAACATGGGAGGCTCCATTAAATTGCAGTATTTTTGTTAGCCGTAACATAGTATATGATGGCAGATAAAGCCCAGTATGGTCCATCTAGTCTGCCCAGCAAGGCGGCAAGAATAGGTGCACTTGCCGCTCAGTGCAGCTCACCTCTCCCCATGCCTTTGTTTAGGGGTGTAAGAGGAGGGAAAATTGATTCAGCTCCCCGCTCTTAATCTGATAAGTACTTGTTGAGCAGCCAGAAAAATGGAAGGATTTGGAAGTGTTTAGCAGCCTCACACAATCTCAATGCCCCATCCCTCCTCCTCTGTCTCTCCTGCTGTCAGAGGAATTTCTCCATGGACAAGCAGGATTGCGTCAGCCACACCTGGTGACGTCCTCCGGGCGGCGCCATAGTACGGAAGTGCTCTCTAGAGCTCAGAAAGATGAGACTTTCTGAGCCCACCCAGGTAGCCCACCTCACCGCTCCGCCCCCTAGCCACCAGTATTCTTCCTTCCGCCTTGCCAGCAAGACGGACCCTGCTCTCTCTCTCTCTCATCTTCAAGCAATTTTGTTATTTTTTGTGAATCCATCATATACTGACCATGACTAAGCCGGGATTTAAAAAATGCCTCCAAAATGAGCATTACCGACACACATGGTAGCTGCCTGCGTTGCCTGGGGCCGGACCACAAAATCGAAGACTGTGAACATTGTGGGAGAATGTCCCCTAGAGCTCTGAGGATCCGGGGCCATAATCTCAAAGAATTCCTCTCAGAAAACGCAAGTACTGCCTCCCCTTCACCCACAGTACCTGCTTCTGCTCTGGCGATTCCCCTGTTGCATGCCCCGGCTCTGGATGCGCCCGCTGCGGCCTCTGTCCATGACCGCGGTGCTGAGACTCTCCACTCTGGACTCCCACCGCTGTGCCTGCCTCCCGCGGTGATCTCGTCGGGGGAAGGGAGGCCTTCCAACTCCCTATTCGTGAAGGGAGTTAGGGAGAGCCATGTGGTGGCAGAAGATGGCGCCTGGTCCAGGTCCTCCAACTCCGGAAGGCAGTCCTCCAACTCCGCCCTCTCCAACGGCAGGCCTGTCGACACAGAAACCCAGGAGGTCAGTGACGTCTGCCGGTGCCAGTCCTCCAGCCCCGCCCACGAGCCTCGCTATCGCTCGGTGTCGTTAAGGAGCCATGGCAACGCCTCTCTCCTCGGCGCCGGATCCCCCGCGTGCCGAAGGCATGGCCGCAGCAGCAGCAACAGCTCCGGGAGACGGACCCGCCGTGGAGGTAGAAAGCATGGAAGGCGTGACCCATCCAATAGCAGCTCAAGCAGTAGCCGCTCTTCACGCCGGAGGCGAAGCTCGAAATGCTGGAAAAACAAAGACAAGTACCGCCGCAGTTCCAGTGACAGTAGCAGCAGCAGCTCATCCAGCCGGCATCGGAACTCTAAGCATAGAAGCAGCCGTTCTTCAAGACGCCGCAGTGGGCATCGGCGCCAGAAACGCAGGAGGAGCCATGTGAGTCTTTCAACCTCCTCCAGCCCCTGTCACAGCCATCGGAGCAAATTGGCATCCAGCTCCATTGTGCACCTGCTGTCTCAGCTCCTTAAACAGTCGACGGTGGCGGCCCCTCCACAGCATCGGCCCCACCTAGCTCTGCTCCCAGCAGACTCATAGCCTGACATCCGGGAGGCAGACCCACCGATCAAGGAGAACCGGGCACCCTCACCAGGCAACAGACCCTCGAGTAACCCACCTCCTGACACTGAAAGGGGCGATCTCGGAAGGGCAATTGTGGGGTCTGCAGTCCACGAGCGTGAAGAGGCGACCCCAGATAGAGCACGCTCCCTGGAACCAGAGGAACCTTCCCCCCCTGAGGATCTCACCTATCCCAAGTTTTTGCTCAAACTTGCATCTACCTTGGCCTTACAGGGCATGGACGACAAGAAGGAAATGGTACCGGAGGTCTTGAAATACCTAGCCACCCCGAGAACCGTTTTCACGTTGCCTATTCACCAGACACTCCGAGACAATCATCTGAGACTCTGGCAGACCCCGGCATCTGGCCGCCCCTTTCCCAGGAGGCTAGAAACAAAATACCAGGTGCAGCCTGTCCCAGGATTCGCATCTTCACAGCTGACACACCAATCCATCGTGGTGTCCTCAGCCCTCAAGCGCGTTAAGTCCTCGCGCACACATGCCAACAGCCCGCCGGGTCGGGACCACAAGCTCCTGGATGATATCGGGAGGAAAGTGTACCAAGGAGCCATGCTCAACGCGAAGATAGCGGCTCACCAGTTTCAGCAAGTCCTTTTCCAGGATGCGTGCATGGCGAACCTCAAAACTGCTATGACCTCCCTCCCAAAGGAATCTCAGACTTTGGCATTAGCGGCGCTTGCCGACATGTCCGAGTGCAGCAAGCACCTGGCCAGTGCTACCTTTGACTCCTTCGACACAGCGCTGAGAACCGCTGGGACGGCCATTTCAGCGAGACGATGGGCATGGCTGAGGGCTTCTGGCCTGCGTGACGACACGCATGACAGGATTGCGGACGCGCCCTGCTCCGGCGGGTCACTCTTCGGCGACAAGGTAAAAGATACTGTCAATGATATGAAGGAGCATTGTACTACGTTACAGACCCTGGCAGAGGACGGCTTTGAGCGCCACAGCGGCACCCAGAGGAACAAATTCCAGAGGAAACCTTACTACTCCTCCAACAAGAGGTACCCTTCAAATCACAAATGGCAAAACAACAGATATAAGAGCAATTCTTATCAGGGACCCTTGCACCAGCGAAACTCTCAGAGAGACTGCAAACAGAAGAAGACCAGCGCGCCCACTAGCAAAGGTGGGCCCTCCTTTTGACGCCAGATCACGGGCAACCCACCGGACCGGGGGGCGCCTGACTTATTTTCTGCCAGAGTGGCAGCGAATATCCTCCGACTCCTGGATCTTGCGGGTCGTCCGGGAAGGCTACCGCATACGCTTTGTGGCCCCACCCCACCAGAACTCTCTTCCAGTCAGCGACACGCCCCAACAACTGCACCTGGCCATGGCTGCGGAACTGCTGCATCTGTTGAACTCTCGGGCCATAGAGGAGGTTCCCCCGCCCAAGAAGAACTCTGGTTTTTACTCCAGGTACTTTCTCATTGCCAAACAGACTGGCGGCTTCCGCCCCATCCTAGATCTCCGCCGGCTCAACAAGTTCATCAGCAAAGAGAAATTCAGGATGTACTCCCTAAACGCCATCCTCCCCCTGATTCAGACCGGCGACTGGATGGCGTCACTGGATCTACAGGACGCGTACACTCACATCCGCATTCACAAGTCGCACAGGAAGTACCTCCATTTCCAAGTGCTAGGCCAGCACTACCAATACAGAGTCCTGCCCTTCGGGCTGTCCCCCGCCCCGCGGGTCTTCATGAAGTGTGTAGCCGTGGCGGCAGCTCTCCTCCGCCGGCAGAACATAGCGGTTTTCCCATACCTGGACGACTGGCTCCTCACGGCCCCTTCTGCCCCGGAGCTACAGGAGGCCCTACAGACGACCATGGCACTGCTATCCTCCCTGGGGTTTGTCATCAATTTCAACAAGTCACACCTCTCACCATCCCAGAGACTGGAGTTCATATGGGCCGTGATCGACACCAAGGTTTCAAAAGCCTACCTCCCAGAACGCAGACTATCTGCCATCACAGCGCTGGCAGGCAAGGCGACCGAGGCAGCGACTTCCTCAGCGAGATCCATCCTACGCCTTCTGGGTCACATGTCGGCCGCCACTTCAGTCCTTCCCATGGCGAAGTTGCGGATGCACTCACTTCAATGGCACTTACGCACTCACTGGAACCAGCATTGTCAACCCCTGTCCACCATAATCACGATGACTCCACAGATCCATACCCAGCTTCGCTGGTGGACGATACCAGTCAACCTAGCGGTGGGCAAGGACATCCACCCCCGCGATCACCAAGTGGTTCTCACTACAGATGCATCGAACACTGGCTGGGGCGCTCACATGCGATCCCTAAGCACTCAAGGAGAGTGGTCCCAGCACGAGAGGCTTCTACACATCAACCTCCTCGAGTTGAGGGCCATAAGATATGCGCTGAAAGCGTTTCTCCCACAATTGTGCGGGAAATCAATCCTCATCCAGACGGACAACCAGGTGGCCATGTTCTACGTCAACAAACAAGGAGGCACCAGCTCACGTCCCCTCTGCAAGGAGGCTACATTGATATGGACCCTGGCCTTGAGAAACGGATGCTACCTTCGGGCGTCCTACCTCCCAGGGGACCAGAATACCCTGGCAGACAGGCTGAGCAGACAGCTCCAGCCTCACGAATGGACCCTGCACCCGGAAGTTTCCGACTATCTCTTCCAACACTGGGGGTCTCCGAAAATCGACCTTTTCGCCACAGAACAGAACGCCAAATGCCCCCTGTTCTGCTCCAGGCACCCGTCAGCCAGGAGGCTGGCGGCGGATGCATTCAACGTGTTTTGGGGGGAGTAGTCTCTGGTGTATGCTTTCCTGCCAACACCCCTCATCCCAGCGACACTGCAGCGGATTGTTCAGGACAAAGCCCACGCCATCCTGGTAGTTCCCCACTGGCCACGCCAGATGTGGTTTGCCCTATTACTACGCCTAGCTCAGGGAGCCCCGAAGCGACCTCCCCTCAGACCAGACCTGCTGACACAGGACGAGGGCAGCATACGGCACCCCAACCTCGAAGCCCTGTCTCTCACTGCCTGGAGGTTGAGCGGCTAAGTCTTTCCGATCTCCAGCTACCCGCCGAAGTACAGGACGTGGTACTAGCGGCCAGGAGACCCTCCACCAGGAAGTCCTATGGCCTTAAATGGAGAAGATTCGGCGCCTGGTGCGCAAACCAAGGCCTCGAGCCCACCACATGTCCTGCAGTACCTCAAGTCCCTGTCTAACCTTGGCCTGCAAACGCAGTCCATCCGAGTACACCTCTCAGCGATAGCGGCATTCCATTCACCACCAACAGAGGCCACTTCTATTGGGGCACTGCCCCTTACATCACGCTTTATGAAGGGCCTGTCGAATCTGAAGCCTCCGATTAGACGACCTGTACCACCTTGGGATCTCAACATGGTCCTGCAACGCCTGACGCAAGAGCCCTTTGAACCCCTCCAGTCAGCCGACATGAGATTCGCCTCCTGGAAGACGCTGTTTCTCGTGGCCATCACATCCGCAAGGAGGATTAGCGAACTACATGCTCTAGTATCACATCCTCCTTACACGCAGCTGCACCAGAACCATGCGTCCCTGTGGACCAATCCTAGGTTCGTGCCGAAAGTGTCTTCGGCCTTCCATGTTAACCAGTCCATTGAGCTTCCATCTTTCTTCCTGGAACCTCACTCTTCAGACGAGGAACGACGCCTGCACACTCTCGACTGTCTCAGGGCTCTCCGGATCTATCTACAAAGAACGCAAGCTATCCGGCAGGGCGAGCAGCTATTCGTTTCCTTCGACCCGAACAGACCTGGAAGACCCGTCAACAAGAGGACACTGTCCCACTGGGTCTCCGCCTGTGTTTCTTACTGCCTTGATCCTTCAGGTGCCAGTGAGCACCCAAGAGTGGGCCCTCACCATCTCAGGGCTCTTGCCACTTCGATTGCCAATCTCCGCACAGTGCCACTGGCCGATGTCTGCAGAGCGGCCACTTGGTCCTCCCCGCACACGTTCCAGAGACACTACTGCCTTGACCTCCGCTCTCAGGAGGATTGTGCCCTCGGCGCGGCCGTCCTCTCCATGGCCACGAGACGCGATTGAGCACTGCCTCTGCCCAGTACGTGTAACGACGATCAGAAGTTAGTTCCGACCACTTTGATCGTGTTGTCTGTATACAATTGCTCTAGCACTCTGTTACACGGGACAATCGACACTACCATTGCATTGTTTGCACTGTTACACTGTCTTAATTTTGAACTGTTTGCACTGTTTGTACTGTTGCACTGTTGACACTGTTAGGCTGCTCGCACCTCGGTGCACGAAATCTGTTGCTGTAGCACTGTTGCACTTTCACCTCAGATCTTGAATAAACATATGGTTGTTGATCTTGTTGGACTAAGTATCTGATTTAGCAAATCCAGGTCTATACACTCTTATGGGCCTCCTCCCAGGTAGGTGTAGATAACATGAGGAGGGATCTAGCTAAGCTTGACGAATGGTCTAGAATTTGGCAGCTGGGATTTAATGTTAAAAAATGTAAGGTCATGCATTTGGGCTGCAGCAATCCAAGGGAGCAATACAGTATAGGAGGTGAAGTACTTTTGTCCACTAAAGAAGAGCGGGACCTAGGCGTGGTTGTGTCTGATGATCTTAAAGTAGCTAAACAGGTAGAAAAGGCGACGGCAAAAGCTAGAAGGATGCTTGGGTGCATACGGAGAGGAATGACTAGCAGAAAAAAGGAGGTGATAATGCCTCTGTATAAGTCTTTGGTGCGACCTCATTTGGAGTATGGTGTGCAATTCTGGAGACCGCACCTTCAAAAGGATGTGAACAGGATGGAGTCGGTGCAGAGGGTTGCTACTAAAATGATTAATGGGCTTCATTATAAAGCATATGAGGACAGACTTAAGGATCTTAATATGTACACCTTAGAGGAAAGGCGGGATAGAGGTGATATGATTGAGATGTTTAAATACCTCCGTGGCATAAATGTTCAGGGAGAGAGCCTCTTTCAATTGAAAGCAAGTTCTGCTACGAGGGGACATGGGATGAGGGTGAAGGGAGATAGATTCAGGAGTGATATGCGGAAATATTTCTTTACGGAAAGAGTAGTGGATCCGTGGAATAGTCTCCCAATGGAGATGGTAGAGATGAGGACAGTAACTGAATTCAAAAAAGCATGGGACCAACACAGAGGATCTCTAAAGGTAAAAAGTGGACTGTTGTAGTTGTTGTTATGGAAGGACAAACTAGATGGGCCTTGTGGTCTTTTTCTGTCATCATGTTTCTATGTTTCTCCCCTCAGCATGTCAAGCTAGGGAGACACCAGGTGTGGCTGACGCAATCCTGCTTGTCCATGGAGAAAACGGGGTTACTTACCTGTAACTGGAGTTCTCCGTGGACAGCAGGATAAGTCAGCCACACAATCCCTCCCACCTCCCCTGGAGGAGGCCATCCCACGGGACCGCTCCCTAGCCGGTGGTCTAGCTTGGAACTTACTGGTGGCTAGGGGGCGGAGCGGTGAGGTGAGCTACCTTGGTGGGCTCAGAAAGTCTCATCTTTCTGAGCTCTAGAGAGCACTTCCGTACTATGGCGCCGCCCGGAGGACGTCACCAGGTGTGGCTGACTTATCCTGCTGTCCACGGAGAACTCCAGTTACAGGTAAGTAACCCCGTTTTGCCTGCCAACCCCCTTAAACACAGTGCCTGCAAAGCAAAGAAATGGTTTCAGGGGAGTAGAGCTGAGCCCAGCATGGATTTCTGCCTGGGGCTCTCCAGGGGTGAGTACCAAGGCTTGATCTCATCATTGTCCTTGTTGAGGGCTCCAAATTCTGTCTGGGGTGCAATTCTGGGTGGACCGCTGGTAACTGTTGACATGGTGTAGAGGTTTCCCACTGTTCTCCTAGGACAAGCAGGATGTGTCAGCCACACCTGGTGACGTCATTCAACGGCGCCACTGGTCCAGAAGTGCTCTCCTAGAGCTCAGAAAGGTAGACCTTTCTGAGCACATGGTAGTCTCCACCTCCGGGCCCACCCCTACCTGGCTCAGTTCTCTTTCTTCTGCCCTATCACTCGGACGGAAATCTCAGCTCTCCAACCTTCATCAAACCATGGATAAAGAAAAAACCTCCAAAAGAACCAAAGAAAAACAGGAGAAAAGTAACAAACTGGGGTTTAAAAAATGCCCACACTGCTCCAAGAAGATGAACACCACAGATGCTCGCAATCGTTGTGTACGCTGCCTGGGCAAAGATCACTGCATGGAAGACTGTCCCCACTGCGCACGGATGTCCCCCAGGGCATGCATATCCCGCAGCCATGCTCTCCAGGACTATCTTGAGAAGGACTTTCCCTCTGATTCATGCTCAACAGCCCCGATCTCCTCCGGTAAGAAAAAGAAACAGACTGAGGATTCAGGAGGCACTGACCGCATGGCCAACACCAACATAGCTGCCGCTCAAAGCTCATCGGCTGCTACCCAGGATGCGCCTCTAGGGGCCTCCATCCCTGGTCTGCCTGCCCTCTCCGACTTCTCCGATGCCTCTGGGGCTGTCCTCCAGCATCTGCCAGCAACTCCTGGCTCCACAGTTGAGCCTGCAAGAAACAGCGAACAGCCTTCCCTCACTGGCGCCATGGCTTTCTCAGTGATGAAGGAGCAGCCCGCTAAGCCTGCGATTGGCCCACCACCGAAAGACACGCCCGCAGCACTCCTGGACCTGCCCACGGCGCCCGCTAGTTGCCGGCGCCACGGGGAAACCTCCCATTACGCTGAAAGAGCCCCTGCAACCTCCAAGACAGCTCACAGCAACCCGCTGAAATGGCGCCGAAGCCAGCACCGCTCGGGCAGCCACTCCAGGGCCCCACACCGGCGCCATCGTTCTGTCAACCGCGCTGAAACCGGACACTACAGAGACAGCAGCAGCAGCAGCAGAGAAGCGCATAGGAGGCACAGACAACATGGAACATACAGCAGCTTCCCATCCCCTGCATGGGAAGACTACAGACAGGTCAGCTCTCCATCTCCTGCATGGAAAAAGCACAAGCAGGACTCCAGGGGGCACAAATCACCTCTGGCACCAGCCCCCCTTGACCCGGAGCAACTGCCAGCAGCTATAATGGACCTGTGGAAGTCCTTCCTGGCACAGAACTTCCCACAGCCTCACCAGCCGAGCACCAGGACTCCGACCCCTCGGAGATCACCATCGCCAACAGGTTCTCCCCTGAGCCTTTCCCCTTGGACAGTGAATCCGAGGAAGCAGCCGAGCGCACCTCCTCACGTAGTCCCTCACCAATGAACAGCAGCAGAGTCTCCCCTTCAGAAGCCCACTCGACTCCACCACCCCCGCTTTCACCACCGGAAGATCTCACATACCCCAAATAGGAGTGGAGGAGTGGCCTAGTGGTTGGGGCAAGGTACTTCAGGCCAGAAGGTCGGGGGTTCAAATCCCACTAGAGGACAGCAACCTTGGGCCGGAAGGACTGGGGTTTCTAGTCCCACAGGTGCTCCTTGTGGTCTTGGGCAAGCCACTTAACCCTCCATAGCCCATGTTCCCTGTAAAATAGTTATCTCCAAGTTATAATGCCATGTTCAATGTAATTTCAGTTTGTTCAATTTAAACCGCACTAGTGCAGAATAGCGCGGTATATAAGAGAATGTAAATAAATAAATAAATAAAATATCTCCAGAAGCTCGCCACAAGGCTTGACCTCAACCCTTCGGACACCCCGGACCCCAGGAACGAGGTCCTGGGCCTCCTAAAATACCTGGATGCCCCCAAATCGGTGATCTCCATCCCAGTACACTGCCTCCTTCTGGACACCCTCAACCGCAACTGGCTGACCCCCGCCTCCATTCCACCAACATCTCGCAGACTGGACGCAAAATATTAGGTCCAGCCCTCACCCGGCTTTGACAAGACCAAATTGACTGATGAGGTAATCGTCGTGGAGTCCGCCTTGAAGCAAGCAAGGAGCTCCCGCACGCACGCCAAGGCACCACCAGGCAAAGACCACAAGACACTGGATGACTATGGCAAAACGTTCTTCCAATTCACCATGCTGTGCGCAAAAATTGCAGCACATCAATTTCAGAAGGACCTCTACCTCGACAGCCTCAAGAAAGCGTCAGCTGAACTGTCTAACGAAAGCAAATCCACTCTTTCTTCCCCTACTTGGAGACCTAGCCGAATGCGGCAAACACCTCATCCGCTCCACCTTTGACACATTCGACGCTGCCTCCAGAGGAGCCGCCACAGCCATTGCAGCGAGACGCATGGCCTGGGTCAGAGCCTCAGGCCTGAGAGCGGATACTCATGAGCGCCTGGTAGATGCCCCATGCTCCGGAGACCACCTTTTTGGGAACAAAGTTAAAGAGACGGTCAACAATATGAAAGAACACTTTGACACCCTCCAGTCTCTGACATCCGATGGCCTGGATAAAAGCTCCAGTTCCAGGAAATCACAGGGCTCCTACTACCGAAAGCCCACACAACCCAGATGGTACCAACCACAACAAAGGTGGCAGACAAAAAGGATGACCTACCACTCCTACCAGCCAATATACCAGCCCTACAACCAGAAACGACGCAACAAGGAGCGCAAGCTGCAAAAACAGATGGCAACCTCCTCGGGAAAAAGTACGCCATCCTTTTGACGGGACAACTCCCACACGCCGGCCAGTGGGAGGACGTGTAACCTTCTTCAAAGAGGCGTGGGGGAGGATCACCACAGACAGTTGTGTCTTAAAGATCAATCACAAGGGCTACCGCATCCGCTTCACAGTGACCCCCCCCGCCAGAAGACCCCTCCCCGCATACCACTCCACATGTCCAAGGCGATGTCCCAAGAAATCGAGACTCTTCTGAATGCCTGGGCGATAGAACAGGTACCCAAGGAGGAAACTGGAAGCGGCTTCTACTCCAGGTACTTCATGATTCCCAAAAAATCGGACGGGATGCGCCCAATACTCGACAGCCGCGACCAAGGCAATGCACCAGACCACCTAGCTCCTCTCCACCCTGGGCTTCCTCATCAACTTCCAGAAGTCACAGATGCAACCCAAACAAACATTGGACTTCATTAGAGCAACCCTCTGCACCCGACAAGGGAGAGCCTTCCTCCCCTTGGCCAGGGCTAACAACATCTCCTGTCTAGCCAGCAAAATCTCTTCAGCCAAAGACACATCCGCCAGAACACTCCTTCGCCTCTTAGGCCACATGGCAGCAACCACACATGTCATCCAACTCACCAAACACCACATGAGAGGCCTGCAATGGCACCTCCGCTGCCAGTGGACCCAACGAACACAACCACTGTCCCAGCAGATAACCATAGACCAGGAGATACAGGCCGCCTTGTCCTGGTGGACATACAAGCCGCACCTCTCCCTGTGAAGAGCTTTCAGGGACCCCCCCGCCCGATCTCACCATCACCACGGATGCATCCAACCGGGGCTGGGGTGCTCACCTCCTGCACCTATGCACCCAAGGAATGTGGACTGCACAGGAGGGAAGACTGCACATCAACCTGCTAGAGTTGAGGGCCATCAGGTACGCACTGCGAGCGTTCCAAGCCTGGCTGTATGGTAAGGTGGTGCTAATTCTGACAGGCAACCAAGTTGCCATGTTCTACATGAACAAGCAGGGTGGCATGGGCTCGCTTCCCCTCTGCAGGGAGGCAGATGCAATATGGAACTTCGCCCGATCCAAGGATTGCCACCTCCTCGCCAACTATCTCCCGGGCGAACTCAACAACCTAGCAGACAAACTCAGCCGCCAACTGCTACCCCACGAATGGTCGCTCCACCCGGAAATCGCAGCCTCTCTCTTCCTCCAGTGGGGCCAGCCACAAGTGGACCTCTTCGCACACCCCAACAACACGAAGTGCGCAAACCTTTGCTCCAGACACCTGACGGATCAGAGAGTGACCGCAGACGCCTTCCACCTACACTGTGGGAGGCACAAGCTCCTGTATGCCTACCCCCCGACACCACTTATCTCCAAGACCCTGCAGAAGGTCATCATCGACAAAGCCTCCGTGATTCTCATTGCACCTTTCTGGCCAAGGCAAATGTGGTTCCCTGTTCTCCAGCACCTCTCCCGGGACACCCCGGTCCGCCTTCCCATGCGCCCGGACCTCATCTCCCAGGACGAAGGGAAACCCTACACCCCAATCTCTCTACTCTGGCACTAACGGCCTGGAGATTGAGCAGCAACGCCCAGCCAACCTGCATCTCACGAAGGAGGTCCAGCAGGTCATCCTGGCAGCCCGGAGGGACTCAACCCGCCACTCCTATGCATTCAAATGGAAAAGGTTTAACGCCTGGTGCGGGGCAACAGGGGCCTGCCCCCTCTCCTGCCCCACACCTCAGATCCTCCAATACCTATCCTCCCTCTCTCGCACCGTACTCCAGACCTCATCCATCAGGGTACACCTGACTGCAATCGCAGCCTTCCACGACCACCTGGACGGCAACCCCATTTCTTCACACCCACTGGTGTCACGCTTCATGAAAGGCCTTGCGAACCTACGTCTCCCCGTAAGCAAACCTATGCCCTCCTGGGACCTCAACGTAGTGCTCAAGCAACTCACACGAGACCCCTTCGAGCCAATGGATCAAGCCCCTCTCAAGTTTGTCACTTGGAAGACGTTGTTTCTAGTCGCCATCACCTCCACCAGAAGAATAAGTGAGCTCCAAGCACTGGTGTCCCAACTTCCTTACACCAAGCTCCACCCTGGACACGCATCCCTGCATACCCCCCCCCCCCCCCAAGTTTCTGCCCAAAGTGGCATCAGCCTTCCATATCAATCAAACAATAGAACTCCCGGCCTTCTACCCAGAGCCGCATAACAACCAGGAGGAGCGCCGCCTGCACACCTGGACTGCGTATGCGCATTGCGCACATATCTAACCCGGACGGCAACCACCCGCCAAGCCAACCAACTCTTTGTGTCCTTCGATCCCAACAGACCAGGACAACCAGTCACCAAGCGAACCCTGTCTCAGTGGATCACAACCTGCATCTCCCACTGCTATTCGAGCGCCGGCGCTACCGCCCCGGCCCACATACACGCCCACCAACTACGAGCCATGGCGGCCACGCTAGCAGACCTCAACGTGGTGCTGCTCAATCACATCTGTAAAGCCGCAACCTGGGCCTCGCCCCACACCTTCCATAGGCACTACTGCCTGGAACGTGTTCCCCTAAGCAGTGGCTCCTTCGGCCATTCCTTGCTAAGTGCAGGAATACAGCCCTTGACCTCGACCGCAACCTGAAGACTGTGACTTTGATCGTTACGCTGGAGGAGGACTGCCTCCTCCAATGCAGAGTGTTATGTTGATCTCACAAGATGTTTGATGTTGATCTCACTAGTTGTTTGATATTGATTTCACCACTGTTGGCTCACTGTTGTTGGAAATCAAGTGCCTGCTCACGCTCCCGGCGCTGTTGTTATGCACTATTGTGATGCTAGTACAATCAGTAAAGCCGAATTGCATCCTAAGCACTCTTGTCATCTCTCGCAAACCGCAGGCCTCCACCTTCCACAGCAACAGCGGCTATGCTGCGCTGGCGAGTCACCAGGTGTGGCTGACACATCGTGCTTGTCCTAGGAGAAAATGGGATTACTTACCTGTAACGGGAGTTCTCCGTGGACAGCAGGATAAGTCAGCCACACGTTCCCTCCCTCCTCCCCTATGCCAAAGGCATGTGGTCCGCGATGCTCCTCAGCGGGCGGGCCACACCCTACCTGCCTTGGAATGGCCTCAAGCTAGATACTAACTGTCAGGTAGGGGCGGGCCTGGGGGTGGAGACTACCATGTGCTCAGAAAGGTCTACCTTTCTGAGCTCTAGTAGAGCACTTCCGGACCAGTGGCGCCGTCGGATGACGTCACCAGGTGTGGCTGACTTATCCTGCTGTCCACGGAGAACTCCCGTTAAAGGTAAGTAACCCCGTTTGTTCTGCATAAGAACGTAAGAAATGCCATACTGGATCAGACCAAGGTCCATCAAGGCTAGTATCCTGTTTCCAACAGTGACCAATCCAGGTCACAAGTACCTAGCAGTTTCCCAGAAAGAGACACAGGTTCCATAATGCTTGTATTAGGGCAAGCAGTGTATTACCTGAGTCCTCTTTAATAATGATTTATGGACCTTACATCCAGGAACTTGTACAAACTTTTTTTAAGCCCAGCTACACTAACAGCTTTTACTACATCCTCCTGTAATGAATACCAGAGTTTGAATACGTGTTGAGTGGAAAAAAAAAAAGTTCTCTTCATTGCATGTCCCCTAGTCTTTCTACTTTTTGATGGCATAAAGAATCAATCTACGTTTGCCCATTCCACTCCATTCATTAATTTATAGACCTCTATCATATCTCCCTTCAGCCGTCTCTTTTCCAGGTTGTCTAATCTTTTAAGCCTCTCCTCATAGGGATATCCTTCCATCCTCTACCATTTTGGTGGCTTTTCTCTACCTTTTCTAATTCTGCTATATCCTTTTTAAGATACAGCGAACAGAACACTTCTGCACAGTATGCCAAGCCATCATTACTCCTGTGCTGGAATACTGCAATCTCTTCTTCCAAGTTCTACCTAAACCTGGGGTCACCAACCTCCAGAGGGCCGCGGGCCGCACAGCCGACTACCAGGAGCCTCGCGGGCCGCACCCCCCTTCTCCCCGCCCCGGCGAAAAAAAACAACAAACGCAAAATTATGAAAACAATGGCTGATCACCTTTATTGAATTTAATGAGATGGCTGATGATTCATGCTAGCAGACAAACGCTTAAAGTCCGGCTTCACAGATGACACTGACAGGAGAAGGGACGCTTGCAGGTGGTCGTCGGTGAGCTGCGAGCGCATGGATACAATGGCGAGAATCCTTGGCGGGCCGCACGTAATGTTAACCGGGGTAGAGCCTCACGGGCCGCACGAAGGGACCTCGTGGGCCGCATGCGGCCCGCGGGCCGCAGGTTGGTGACCCCTGACCTAAACAATCCACTCGTCCCCTTCAAATTGTCCAAAACACCACTGCTCGTATTATTGCTGGCGCTTCAATACATGACCATATAACGCCTATACTACATGATCTACACTGGCTACCAATCTCTTCAAGGGCAAAGTACAAATCAGCACTCACCATCTTCAAAATTAAAAACATGTCAGCAGGAATTCTACAAGAACTCATCGGAACTAAAGCAAGCACAAGACCAGACAGATACAGCACCAAAAACACCATACCAACCCCCAGTCTATTCACAAGAACCAACAAATCCACTTCCATGCAAGCTTTCTCTCTTGCTGCCCCAGCTATCTGGAATGTCCTCCCAGAACATATAAGATCAACAGCCGATATAAAAGACTTCCGGAAGTTGCTCAAAACCACACTATTCATAGGACAATTCAATGAAGACACACAATCACACTAACCACTCAACAAACAGATTCACACAAACTATACCATCTATACCAGTCATCTCTTTCACTACAATTTAAAGATGTTTTTAAGTTTAGTTGATGTTACAAAATACTGTTTAAATTTGAAGTTATAAGAACATAAGATATGCCATACTGGGTCAGACCAAGGTCCATCAAGCCCAGTATTCTGTTTCCAACAGTGGCCAATCTAGGTCATACATACCTAGCAGTTTCCCCAAGGGACACAGGTTCCACAATGCTTGTATTGGTTCAAGCATTGATATCCTGGGTCCCTTCTTAATAATGGTTTATGGACCTTTCCTCCAGGAACTTGTCCAAACCTTTTTTAAACCCAGCTACACTAACAGCCTTTACTACATCCTCCGGTAACAAATTCCAGAGTTTGATTACACGTTGAGTGAAAAAATATTTTCTTTTATTAGTATTAAATACTAATACTATTAAATACCCTGTAGCTTCATTGCATGTCCCCTAGTCTTTCTATATTCTGATAAGGTAAACAATCGATCTACGTTTACCCGTTCCACTCCGTTCATTAATTTATAGACTTCTATCATATCTCCCCTCAGCCGTCTCTTTTCCAGGTTAAAGAACCCTAACCTTTTTAGCCTTTCTTCATAGGAGTATCCTTCCATCCCCTTTACTATTTTGGTGGCTCTTCTCTGAACCTTTTCTAAAATTGCTATATCCTTTTTAAGATACGGCAACCAGAATTGCACACAATATTCAAGGTGCGGTCTCACCATGGAATGATATAGAGGCATTATAATATCCTTTGTTTTATTTTCCATTCCTTTCCTTATCATACCTAGCATTCTATTTGCTCTCTTGGCCGCTGCTGCACACTGGGCCGAGGGTTTTAACATGGTATCCACAATGACGCCTAAATCTTTTTCCTGGGTGGTGGTTCCTAATGTGGAACCTTGCATCGTGTAACCATAGTTTGGGTTGTTCTTCCCTAGGTGCATAACCTTGCACTTGTCCACATTAAATTTCATCTGCCATTTTGATGCCCAGTCTTCCAATTTATCAAGATCCTCTTGCAATTTTCCACAATCCTCTTGGGTTTTAACAACTTTAAATAGTTTTGTGTCATCTGCAAATTTGATAACCTCACTCGTTATTCCACTTTCCAGGTCATTTATGAATATGAATATGATATTACTGTTTAAGTTATGTTGTTACTGTTTAATTTACAAGTTCTATGCAAATGTTACTAGATACTGTTTAAACTTGAAGTTATGATGTTACTATTTAAACTATGATGTTACTTTTTAATTTGCAAGTTATATGCAAAACTTAAAAGTTAAAGTTTGTAAACCGCATTGATTAAATGAAAAGGTGGTATAGAAAAACTGTTAAATAAATAAAATAAATAAATACGTACATATTCAAGGTGCGATCGCACCATGGAATGATACAGAGGCATTATAACATCCTGTGTTTTACTCTCCATTCCTTTCCTTATGATTCCTAGCATTCTATTTGCTGCCTTGGCCATCACTACACACTTGGTGGAGGGTTTCAATGTGTTATCCACGATGATGCCTAAATCTTTTTCCTAGGTGGTGACTCCTAATGTGGAATCTTGCATCGTGTAACTACAGTTTGGGTTGTTCTTTCCTAGATGGATAACTTTGCACTTGTCCACATTAAATTTCATCTGCCATTTGAATGTCTAGTCTTCCTATTTTTCACGGTCCTCTTGCAATTTCTCAAGGTCCTCTTGTGTTTTAAGAACTTTGAATAATTTTGTGTCATCTGCAAATTTGACTACATACTCATTATTCCCATTTCCAGGACATTTACGAATATGTTAAAAAGCAATGGACCCAGCACAGATCCCTGGGGTATTCCACTATTCACTTTTCTCCACTGGGAAAATTGGCCATTCAGCCCTACCTTCTGCTTTCTATCTTTTAACCAGTTCCTGATCCACAGTAGTACACTGCCTTCTATTCCAGATACACCATATCAACTGGCTCACTTTTGTCTAACTGTTTATTCACTTCCTCAAAAAATATAACAGATTAGTAAGACAAGACCTTCCTTGGCTAAAGCCATCTTGACTTTCTCCCATTAAACCTCGACTTATCTTCGTGTTCAGTAATTTTGTTCTTTATAATGCTCTCTACCATTTTGCCCGGTATTGATGTCAGGCTTACTGGCCTGTAGTTTCCCGGATCACCCCTAGAGCCCTTTTAAAAAATTGCCATTACATTGGCCATGCTCCAATCTTCTGGTACTACAGATGATTTTAATGATGATAGGTCTGCAGTCTCATATTTCAGTTCTTTCAATACCCTAGGGTGTATACCATCTGGTCTAGGTGATTTGCTACTCTTTAGATTATCAAATAGTTGAAAGAAATATTGATAAACCGGGAAGATATATTACAGCTCTTCCGATGCATCATCTTTAAATAACATTTCAGTCATGGGTAACTTCCATACATCTTCTTCCATAAAGATCAAAGCAAAGAATTCATTCAGTCTGTCCACTATGGCCTTGTCCCCTCTTAATGCCCTTTTTATCCCTCTTATCTAATAGTCCAACTGACTCTCTCACAGGGTTTTTGCTATGAATGTACTTGAAAAGCCTTTATTATGTGTTTTTGCTTCCACAGCAAGCTCCTTCTAAAATTCTCTCTTTGCCTGCCTTATCTCAATCTAACTTGCCAGTGCTTATGTTTCCAGTTTTTGTCAGTTGGCTCCTTTTTCCATTTCCTGAAAGATGCTTTTTCGGCTACAACAGCCTCTCTGACCTCACCTTTAAACCATGCTGGCAGTTTTTTTGACTTCCTTCCACTTTTCTTAAAGCGTGGAATACAGCTGGTCTTGGCTTTCAAGATAGTATTTTTAAACAATGCTTGATGTAAATCTTTAACCTTTGCAGCTGCTCCTTTTAACTTTTTCTTAACTATTTTTCTCATTTAATTTTATCATAGTCTCCCTTTTGAAAGTTAAAAGGCAGTACTGTGGATTTCCTTGCTGTCCTTCCTCTATTTATGAAATCAAACACGATCATGCTATGATCACTATTGCCAAGTGGCCCAAACACCACATCTTGTGTTCCATTAAGGACTAGATCCAAAATGGCTTTCCCTCTTGTCAATTTATGAACCAGTTGCTCCAAGAAACAGTTATTTATTTCATCTAGAAACTTTATCTCCCTAACCTTTTCTGCTGTGACACTGAGCCAGTCGACACTATTGTGTGCCTGGAGGTCATGCGTGCTCTACCTGAGTGGCTCCAGTGCTGTTTCTACCCAAGCATCCATTTTGTGCATTGCTGTAGAAACACTGTTAACGCACGCCTTATGGCCGCCACAGTCGTAGCACGCACTGCTATTGCACTTGCCTTAACTCTTTGTGTCTTCTTCCAGGAAACATATTTTGACCTGTGGCAAGTGAGGTACACCTTCTGGACTCTGCTCGTCTTTCATAGCAGCTTCTGAATCATCCCTGGAGAGCCCGTTTTCCTCCCTCTGAGCTTGGGGATGCAGTTGGTCTGGCCTTGCCTGTCTCACTGCGGAAGGTAGTGGATGGCGCTGTGGGTAAGGATGATCAGTTGGCTGAAAGTTCCGGCGACTGCACTGTGGGCTACTCCCCATTCTCTAGGGGTTGGGCAGCAGCTATATGTCTGTGCAGCGCTGCATATGTCTTGTAGCACTATATCAATGCTCAGTAGCAGTAGTAGTACTAGTAGTAGTAATAGTTGTTGGGGGGTCATTTCCAAGAGGAGAGCTTCTGGAGTCTGGCTTGTCTTCCCCGGAATTCTTTTCCTTTTTACAACAGGCCTGGTCTGGCATGGAAATTCAGACCCTGCGGCTTCTGGGCTCTTCCAAGTGCAGCCTCGTGAGGGGCAGGCTGATAGTGGAAGCCCGGTTTGATTGCCTATGGCTAAGCATTCCTGGCGACGGGTGCCCTCTGAAGATAGGGATCAAATGTGTCTTGGATTCAGATGTCTCAGTTCTGGGCTCTGATGTGGATGAAGAAGTACTTTCACCTTCAGAGGATTGTGAAGAGGCTGGTGTTATCCATCTGTTCCGGAAGGAGGAACTGGCGGTGTGGGTTGGCAGGGTCTCATCCACCTTGAGCTTGCAGATGCTCTAGGCACAGAGCAAGTGTATCCACCCCTACAAGGGGTGTAGAAATCCTCTAATGTCTTCTCATTCTTGGAGTTGCTCGAGGACGTGATCTGGTCGCAGTGGGATTCTCCCGACTCCATGCCTGAGAAGCTAAGGGTGTATAAGGAGATGTACCCTCTCCCGGAGAAGGAGTGCATTATGTAGTTTGATATTCCCAAGGTGTATGTGCAGGTTACGGCAGTTATCTGTTGGACCACCATTCCTGTGAAAGGCAGATTGGCCTTAAAGGATAATCTGGACTGAAAGGTGGATTCATTGTTGAAGAACCAGTTTGCCATAGCAGCTGCTATTCTTCAGTTGGTGGTATATGCAGGCCTGACGTCTTGAGCCCTGCTCTAGTGGATTCAATCTCTTCCGCCGGGTGATATTATCCCTCTTTTGGAGTCGGCTATGGCCTTCCTTGCTGATGCCATGTTTGACCCGGTATATTTAGTAGCTAGGGATAATGCTCTGTCGACGGTGACATGCCATTCGATTTGACTCCTGCACTGGGCAGAGGACACATTTCCAAAGCCTGGTTGACCCCACTGGCCTTTAAAGGAAAACCTCTTTTTGGGGCTGATTTAGAGAAGCTGGTGAAGGACCTGGATGATATGCAATCTTACTGCCTTCCGGAGGACAGGTCCAATGGGCCTGTGAAGTGGAAAGGAGCCTCTTTACCGTCAGCTTCTGCCTGCTCACTGCAGGCGCACTTGTCAGACTTCTGGGGGTCTTGAGACTCCTGTCTCTGCCAACCTGGAAAGCTTTTCTCCCCCTCTGCTTCCGGACTTCGGGTTTGTTCTTAGTCCTTTCCTGAAGCACATGAGCCCAGGAATTCTGTCTTCTCCAAAGGCAAACCCTCCAGAGCTGCACAGTGAAGTTTTGGGGGCCTATTCCCTGTTTCCTCTAGTTGGAGTTGGGCTTCAGGAGTCACCAAGGATCGCTGGTGCTAGACACCATTCAGTACAGCTGTGTTCTGGAATGCAAAGAGCCAACCCCGGGTGCCTTTGCAGTCCCACAAGGGGAAATGACAATCAAAAACAGCATTGTGCGGACCACCTTGGATAAGTTTCTGCTCCTGAAGGCAGTGATACCCATTCCCCCAGCCGATCAGGGCAAGGGCAGTTCTTCTATCTACTTTGTGATGCTGAAAAAGGACAGCTCCTTCCAGTCCATTCTGCACCTCAAGGGTGTCAACGAGCACTTAAGAACATAAGATATGCCATACTCGGTCAGACCAAGGTCCATCAAGTCCAGTATCCTGTTTCCAACAGTGACCAATCTACGTCACAAGTACCTTAGGTGAAGGTCAGACACAGGGGTGGTTCTATCATTAGAAAAAAAAATGCCGATAGGAAGAGCTGCGGCGGCAGAAGGAAGTGCCCCCCGGCCTCCCCGGCAGAGCCATCCTCTCTCCCTTCAGCGCCGGCGGGCTTAACAGAGCCACAAGAAAGGGAAGATCTCCTTTTATGGCTCTATAAAGCCGGCGGCACTGAAGGAAGAGAGGAGGGCTCTGCCGGGGGTGGCCGTGGGGCACTTACTTCTGCTGCTGCTGCTGCCATGGCGGCAGAAACTTCAGGAGCCAGTTTTTTAAATGTTAATGTCAATTTCCCTGGGGAGTGGGGGGCTAGGACTGGAAATGGGCTGTTTGGGGGGGGTTGTTGGGTTGTTAGGACTGGTAATGGTTTGGGGGGGCTAGGACTGGAAATGGGCTGTTGGGGGGGCTAGGACTGGTAATGGGCTAGAGGGGGTTAGGACTGGAAGTGGGCTGATGGGGGGCAAGGACTGGACGTGGGCTGCTGGGGTTAGCCCTGGTAATGGGCTATGGGGGTGCTAGGACTGGTAATGGGCTGATCGGGAGGGGGGCTAGGGCTGGTAATGGGCTATCAGGGGTGGCTAGGACTGGAAGTGGGCTGATGGGGGGGGTTATGGTTTGGGGGCTAGGACTGGAAATGGGCTGTTGGGGGGTGTTAGGACCGGTAATGGGCTAGAGGGGGTTAGGACTGGTAATGGCCTATGGGGGGGCAAGGACTGGAAGTGGGATGATGGGGGGGTTAGGACTGGTAATGGGCTATGGGGGGGCTAGGACTGGAAATAGGCTGATTGGGAGGGGCTAGGGCTGGTAATAGGCTATCAGGGGTGGCTAGGACTGGAAGAGGACTGACGGGGGGATAGGACTGGAAATGGGCTGATCGGGAGGGGGGCTAGGGCTGGTAATGGACTATTGGGGGTGGCTAGGACTGGAAATGGGCTGATGGGGGGGTTAGAACTGGAAATGGGCTGATCGGGAGGGTTGGCTAGGACAGGAAATGGGCTGATTGGGGGGCTAGGACTGGAAATGGACATTGGGTGGGGGGTTAGGACTGGTAATAGGCAGATGGGTGGCTAGCACCAGAAATGAGCTAGGACTGGTAATGGGCTGATTGAGGGGCTAGGACTAGAGTGGGCTGATAAGGGGGATAGGACTGGAAATGGGCTGGGACTGGAAATGGGCTAATGGGGGAGGGGGAGAGTGCTGCTGGCCCTGGAAGAAAACCTAGGGGCTAGGGCTACAAATGGGCTGATGCGGGAGGATGGTAGAATAGGACTGGAAAGGAGCAGATAATGAGAGGGTCTGCCAGGGAAAGGAGGGGGCAGGAAGGGAGCTGACACCTGGGATGTACTGAAGAGGGAATGGAAGGGAGCTGATACTTGGGGATGGGAGTGGTAGGTGGTTGGGTAATGGGGAGGAGGCTGGAAGGGAGCTGACATGCAAATGGCACTGGAAGGGGGATGGACAGAGGGTAGGGCGACTGGAAGGGTGGCACTGAGAGTGGATGTGAGCTGATATCTGGGATGGTATTTGGACTAGAAGGGGCTGGACAGTGGTGAAGAAGTGGGACTGGAAGGGAATGGACACCAGTAGCAGTCGTGGGAATGCAAGGTGGTTGACATTGGAAGGTACTGGGAGGGGAGGACTGGAAAGGGGGCTGATACTGGGGAGGGTTACTGGAACTGGAAATGGGCTGATGGAAGGAAGTGAAGAAAACAAAAGAAGAGATAAGAAATGGCAGATGGACCATAGACCACAGAAAAAGAGCTAAGAGAAGACAGGAAAGCAGAAGCCTCAGATCGGGACCAGCATGATCAGAGAATAAAATGGTCAGACAACAAAGGTAGAAAAAATAATTTTATTTAATTTTAGTGATTGGACTTTGTGCTATTTTTATATTTTTCACAGTATTGGGAACTGCATCTCTTATTTATCTGATGTTGCACTGCATGTGGACTCTGGCTTCTTGGGGTTTCAATTTAAATTTTGTCTACATATTTTTATTTTATTTTAGATTGTGGTCACTTATTCTGTACTTAGTGAGGGTCAATGTTGTGAGTGTGTGACTGAGGTCAGGTTTTCTGTTAACATGGAGTTTGTACATAAAGATCTATACTGTATTGTAGTAATTTGACTTGTTCAGCTTTTCATATAGGTGTATGGATGTATTTACAGTGACACTTTTTTGAATGGGCTCCTTATGTGAGTTTTGGAAGTTTGTGCTGATATGGTATGGTAGATTTGCTCTTTGTTGTACGGTTTTGTATTAGTTCACAATATGCCTGGTACTGGAGAATAGTGGTGGTTGTTGTTGTTGTTAGTGAGATGATCAGAATCAGATTTTTTTTTTAATATTGAGTTCTGTAGGTGAATGTCCTGGTTCTGCTCTGCACCTACTGTGGATGCAAAATATATGTTGAAAAAGAAAAAGCAAGAACCATAACGCATGTTCTGACAACAAAATAAAAATGAGTTATACAGTAATTTAGTTTTATAAACTGTGTTGTTGGTTTTTGCTGTCTTTTAGTTCCTTGATGTGCAAACAGGACTGTACGTAGACCTGTGCAAGCAGTGCAGCCGCACAGGGCGGAAAAGCTTGGGGGGCACATTTCGGCTGTCTGCTGCTGCCTTGCCGCCGCTGGCAGGACAATAGCAGGCAGCCAAAATGCACCCCCAAGCCTTTTCACAGCACGTTAGGCAGGTCTGGTCCCTCCCTCCTCCGATGCAGTGTCAGAGTAGGGAGGGACAGATCTGCTTAAAGTGCCGGTGCCTTTCAGATTGGGCACATGCCCCCCTCCTCCTCCTCCTCCTCCTCATACCTCCGTCCAGCGCTGCCTGCTCTTTCCCTGCTGCCGGCATACCATGAAAAAAACAGAGGGCGGCAGTGGCAGGGAAAGAGCAGGCAGCGCTGGATGGAGGTATGGAGGGAGAGGGGGGCGTGCGCCGTAGTTGCAAGTTGCACAGGGTGCGATTGCAGCTCGATACGGCCCTGTGTGCAAGCATCTTGCATTTCCTCCATATAATCTAATCGGCTTTTTTGTTTGGTTTAGTCTTTGATTGGATTTTCTGGAAAAGCCCCGCCCCCTCTAAGGTGGGGGGGGGGGGCGACGCCATTTCATACTTCGCCTCAGGCAGCAGATTGCCTTGAGCTGCCCCTGGTCAGACATGCATGTTTGCTTTGAAGAAAAACAGAAGGGGTGGGACATATTTGTAGACACAGGTGTCAGCTCTTTAAGTGTTGCAGTTGTTTGAGCACTTGCCGGTCTTTGACCACAGCTAAGCGGAGTTACTTACCTGTAACAGGGGTTCGCCGTGGACAGCAGGATAAGTCAGCCACACCTGGTGACATCCTCTGGGCGGCGCCATAGGTACGGAAGTGCTCTCCAGAGCTCAGAAAGGTGACCTTTCTGAGCATGCCCAGGTAGCCCACCTCACCGGCCCGCCCCCCCTAGTCCGGCCAGTGTGTTCCTAGCTAGTCTTACCGGCTAGGGAGCGGGTTCCTTATTGCTGATCTCCTCCAGGGGAGGTGGGAGGGATTGTGTGGCTGACATCCTGCTGTCCATGGAGAACCCCTGTTACAGGTAAGTAACTCCGCTTTCTCCATGGATTAGCAGGATTGCGTCAGCCACACCTGGTGTCTCCCCAGCTGCAGGTGTGCTGGGGTGGAGGAGTGAAGCTATGAGCTATGAAGCTATGAGACCTGAGACCTTGAGTTAAGGCAGAAGTTTAATGAATGGACTTGTGCAACAATAATAAAGTGCAACAGTGCAATGAGCAGCAACAATGGTGCAGCCAATAACAACAATGGTACGCAACATAGTAGCAGCATAGACATGATAGCAGCAGTAAGAAGCTATAACAGAGCAACAGCAGCATGGACCTAATAGCAGCAGTAAGACATTAAGGTGCAGCAGGCATGCCAGGTAGGGTTCAGTATCGTTTAGTAATCACGAGCTGGACCGTCCCTCAAGAGAGGGGTCACTGGTGGTGGCCTGGATTCCCTCTGTTGCTGTGGAGAGGACGGCTATGCCCAGGGCGCAGTCCTCTTGAGACCTGAGGTCGAGGCAGTAGTGCCTTTGGAATGTGTGTGGGGAGAGGACCATGTGGTCGCTTTGCAGACATCGACAAGAGGGACGGAGCATAGGTTGGCTATCGAGGCAGCCAGCGCTCTGAGCTGGTGAGGGTCCACTCTTGGATGTATCTGGGTTCCGGTTGGGTTGAGGCAATAGAAGACGCAGGCGGTCACCCAATGGGAGAGAGTCCTTTTTGTGACAGGCCTCCCGGGCCTGTTCGGGTCAAAGGACACAAACAATTGCTCGCCCTGCCGTATGGGCTGTGTCCTGTGAAGATAAATTCTGAGGGCTCAGAGACAGTCCAGGGTGTGCAAGCGCCACTCTTCATCCGACGCGTGAGGCTCTGGGAAGAATGAGGGTAGCTTGATGGACTGATTGACATGGAAAGCAGATGGTACCTTGGGCACGAATATGGGGTTGGTCCTCAGGGATGCACGGTCGTGGTGCAGCTGCGTATAAGGAGGGTACGACACTAGCGCTTGTATTTCGCTGATCCTCCTGGCGGAAGTGATGGTTATCAAGAAAAGCGTTTTCCAGGAAATGAACTTCATGTCAGCGGACTGCAGCGGTTCGAAGGGTTCCTGCGTTAAGCGCAGGAGGACAGTGTTGAGGTTCCATGGTGGAACCAGGAGCCTGACCGGGGGTTTTAGGTTTGCCAGCCCTTTCATGAAGCGGGCTACCAGGGGCAGTGCCGCAATAGAGTTGGCTCCGTCTGGTGGCGTATGAAAAGCAGCTATCGCAGAGTGGTGGACCCGGATGGACTGGGTCTTCAGGCCAAGGTTAGATAGATAGCTGAGGTATTGCAGGACGAAGGGGAGTGGACACGTGGTTGGATTCAGGCCACGGGCCGCACACCAGATGCTGAACCTCTTCCATTTGAGGCCATAAGACTTTCTGGTAGAGGGTCTTCTGGCCGCCAGGACCACGTCCTGCACCTCAATGGGTAGCTGGAGGGCAGAGAGGTTCAACCGTTCAATCTCCAGGCTGTGAGAGCGAGGGCTTTGAGGTTGGGGTGTCTCGTGTTGCCCTCGTTTTGAGTTAGGAGGTTCGATCTGAGAGGCAGGCGAATGGGGACTCCGTGCACCAGGCATAGCAGGAGGGCAAACCACATCTGTCATGGCCAGTGAGGGACCACTAGGATGGCCTAGGCTTTGTCCTGCACGATCTGTTGAAGCATTGCCGTGATCAAGGGGGTTGGCGGGAAGGCATACACCAGTGACCACCCCCCCCCCCCAACACACGTTGAATACATCTGCTGCCAACCTTTTGGCTGACGGGTGTCTCGAGCAGAACAAGCGGCACTTGGCATTCTGCTCGGAGGCAAATAGGTCGATGCTTGGAATACCCCAGTGGCGGAAGAGCTGGTCGGAGACTTCCGGGAGGAGCGTTCATTCGTGCGGCAGCAACTGTCTGCTCAGCTTGTCTGCAAAGGAGTTTAGATCTCCCGGGAGATAGGAGGCCCGTAGCTTGCACCTGTTTTCCAAGGCCAGTGACCATATCTTCAGTGCCTCCTTGCATAGGGCTTGAGATCCTGTCCCTCCCTGCTTGTTGACGTAGAACATGGCCACCTAGTTGTCCGTCTGGATGAGGACGGACTTGCCGCATAGGTGTTGCAGGAAAGTTCGGAGAGCGTACCTGATGGCCCTCAGCTTGAGGAGGTTGATGTGAAAAAGTCTCTCGGGTGGGGACCATGCTCCCTGGGTGCTAAATTGCAGGAGGTGGGTGCTCCTACCTGTGTTGGACGTGTCCGTGGTGAGAATAATTTGGTGTTCGTGGGTGTGGATGTCCTTACCCACGGAGAGGTTCGTTGAGACTATCCGCCAGCGTAGTTGTGACCTGATTCGTGGAGTCATCGGGATACGGGTGGAGAGGGGCTGAGAATGCTGGTTCCAGTGGGTGCTCAGGTGCCACTGGAGAGGGCACATCTGCAGCCTCGCCATGGGGAGAACAGATGTTGTGGCAGCCATGTGACCCAGAAGGCATAGTATGGACCTGGCCGAGGCAGTCACTGTTGCGGTGGAGCTGGATGCCAGGGAGGTGGTTGTGAGTTGCCTGCGGTCTGGAAGGTAGGCTTTCAAATGCCATGTATCGATCACTGCCCCTATGAATTTGAGCCTCTGTGACGGTGTGAGATTTGACTTGGCGAAGTTGATGACAAAGCCCAAGGAGGAAACCAGGGTTGTGGTTTTCTGTATGGATTCCAGCAGCTCCAGAGTCGAAGAGGCTGTGAGGAGCCAATCGTCCAGATAAGGGAATATGGAGACGTTTTGCTTGTGGAGGTGCGCTGCTGCAACATCTACGCACTTTGTAAAGACCTGTGGAGCGGGCGATAGGCCGAAGGGAAGGACTCAGTACTGGTAGTGCTGTCCCAGCACTTCGAAGCGGAGGTACTGCCTGTGTGCTTTGTGGATACGAATGTGCGAATAGGCTTCCTGCAGATTGAGGGACGCCATCCAGTCGCCGGTCTGAATCAGAGGGAGGATGGAGCTGAGTGAGTACATTCTGAACTTCTCTCTGATGATGAAGCTGTTCAGCTTGCAGAGGTCTAAGATGGGGCGAAATCCGCCCGTCTTCTTGGGAATGAGGAAGTATCTTGAGTAGAATCCAGAGTTTCTCTCCGAAGGAGGTACCTCTCCTCTATTGCATGTGTTTCTAGCAGGTGTATCAGCTCTACGGCCATTGCTAGTTGCAGGTGGTGGTGGGGGGGGGGGGGTGTTGCTGATCGGTTGGCTGCGCTGGCAGGGTAATGCAACAAAACGCATGCGGTATCCCTATCGGATGACCTGTAGTACCCAGGAGTCCAAAGCGATCCGTTCCCATTCCTGGAGAAAAAAGGTCAGGCGACCCCCGCTACTGGTGGAAGCCTGTAAGTTGTTGTCAAAAAGATGGTCCGCTCTTGTTAGTGGGAGTGGTGGTGTTCTTCTTTGGCTTGCGGTTCCTCTGGGAGTTGCGCTGCTGAGAAGGTCCACTGTATGAGTTGGTTTTGTACCTGGAAGTCTGCCACTTGCAGTTGGAAGAGGAGTATCTCTTGTTGGAAGAGTAGTAAGGTTTCCTTTGAAAATTTGTTTTCTGGGCACTGCTCTGGCGCTCAAAACCATCCTCCGCCAGGGTTTGGAGTGTAGTGCAGTCCTCTTTCATGACATTTATGGTGTCGGTGACCTTTTTGCCAGAAAGGGACTCGCCCATGCAAGGTGCGTCTGCGATTCTGTCGTGAGTATCATCGTGCAGGTCAGATACTCGTAGCCATGCCCATCGTCTGGCGGATATGGCTGTGCCTACGGTTCTCACCGACGTGTCGAAGGAGTCAAATGTGGTGCTGGCCAGATGTTTGTTGCCCTCTGACAAATCCGTAAGGGCGCTGGAGATCAACGCCTGAGACTCCATGGGGAGGGATGGGAATGGTGGCTTTGATGTTTGCCATACATGCATCTTGGAATAGCATGTGTTGGAACTGATGCGCCGCAATTCTTGCAGTGAGCATGGCTTCTTGGAAAACCTTTTTGCCAATATCGTCGAGTAGCTTGTGGTCTCGGCCTGGTGGGTTATTGGCATGTGTGCACGAGGATTTAATCCGCTTGAGGGCGGAGGACACCACGATGGATCGGTGCGCTAGCTGGGGATTTGAGAACCCAGGTATAGGCTGAACTTGGTACTTGGACTCGAGTCTCCTGGAGAACGGGCGGCCAGAAGTCAGGGTTTGCCAGAATCTCAAATGGTTGTCTTGTAATGTCTGATGTATAGGCCGTGCGAACGTGGATTTTGGCGTAGCGAGGTATTTAAAAACCTCAGGTACGCTCTCCCCCCATCTCATCAGGTGCTTTTAGGGCCAAAGTGGTAGCTACTTTCCTCAGGAACTTGGGGTACGTGAGGTCCTCCAGGGGTGGCGGCGGCCCTTCAGGTTCCGGGGAGCGTCTGTCAGAGGTGGTGTTTTTGGTGGGCGCCGATCCCACAATGGCAGCGTCAATGTCATTTTTCTGTGGTGCCGTCTGGGGACGGCAGGGTCTGTATGGAGGGTTGTGCACGCTCAGGGGACTGTGGAGCCATTGGGGTAAGGCTGGTGTGATCTGGTTGTTCCCATGTAGATGAGTCAGTCAAGGTCGCCGTAGGTGGAGCTGTGGGAGCGGTTTGCTGTATTAACTGCGTCAGTAGCCTCAGAATTGCAGAGGAGCTGCTTGTTTCAGCGAGGCTCTAGGATCTGGAGGAGCTGTAGGATCTGTGCCTGGTTTCCCTTGTGTTGGAGGAGCTGGAGCTATGCCGTCTGCGGTCCCTGCTGCGGCATCTACGCTTAGATCTGTGTCCTCTGCTCCCTGATCCGGGGCTTTGAAGAGTTAGTCCTGGGACTCCTACTCCTCTTATGCCTGCCGTGGTCAGCCCTGTGGCGTTTGGAAGAATTTTTGCATCTTCCGCTGTGACTGTGGGAGCTGTGCCGGCACCTGTGGGTATGGCGGCAGTGCTGTTCTCTTCAGTTGGCACTGATCGGGCTCGTCGGAGTAGAGTTGTGAGGTGGTGTCATTGAGGAGTCGAGTCGGCGCTGAGGGCTGCTTGCTGAGTTGCTGAGGCTGTGCTGAAGAGAAGAACACTCGGCTGGAAGTGGGCGGAGCTGGAGGACTGCAGAGCGGCGCCATTGCCAAGAGCCTCATATCTGCTGGAGGAAGATGCTGTGGGTCCTGCACTAACCGTATCATTGAAGGCAGGAGCGGGGTGGACACCGGAGGCATTAGCTGTGGGGTCCAGAGAGCCTCGTGGAGGGGCAGAGACGCCTGAAGTAGGAACGCAGGGTGAGGCTTCAGCCATGCGGCTGGGGATGGAGGCCCAGATGGGGCACATCCTGAGTCAGGGCAACGGCGGTAGCAGAGGTAGGTGCTACAACAGTGGAGTTTGCCTTAGAACTTGCCTTGGAAATTCAGTCAGTGCATGTCCTCTGGCTTTCTGGGCTCTCGGGGACATCCTGCCGCAGCGAGAGCAGTTCTCGGGGTTGTGCTCAGATCCCAGGCAGTGTATGTAGGCAAGCGTCATGGGTGTCTGTGATCATTTTCCTTTTTAAATCCAGATTTTGGCATTGTTCGATTGTAGGTGTAGGACAGCAAAATCCGTCTTGCTGGCAAGGCGGAAGGAAGAAGAATGGCTGGACTAGGGGGTGGGCTGGTGAGGTGGGCTACCTGGGCATGCTTAGAAAGGTCACCTTTCTGAGCTCTGGAGAGCACTTCCATACCTATGGCTGATGCAATCCTGCTAGTCCATGGAGAAAGATATTTGCCTAAGATAATTTATGTTGATCTGTGCTAAAAGGTGTTCCTTGTGTGTATGGCATTAAGACTTAATTATGTTCTAAGAAGTGATTCCTTAGCCCCATTATAATTTGCATTGAATGTTTACAGATCAGCTTAATTCTGAAGTCTTCCCAGCTAGCGACATGGCAAGTCTGTGACTCTCCCTATATTGACTACCATATTTCGGTCTGGACCCTGTAGTTTAACTGCCGCGAAGTCCAGTCTACTTCGTATCAGCATTAGCTCTGCCCTGATTCTTCTGGTTTGCTGCGCGTGAGTCCTGCCCTCGCTGGTGCCCAACCACCAATGGAACACGCCTTCGTCCCGCCCTCTACTTCCGCGCCCTTGCCCTCACTCACAGCTTACCCGCTCTCCTCTCATTGGCCTAGCGGTCGCCCTCAGAAAGCCAGAACCAATGAATGAGGGCGGCGGGGCCTGGTTAGCTGCTCACTCTGTTTTTGAGGGCCGGAGTGGGCGAGGGCGGAGCATACGGGATAGTACGACGGTGGTGGAGAAAATCTGGGCCCGAGTTCTCGGTAAGCGTAGGAGCATGTCTTTATTTTATTATGGGGAGCAAGACGAAGCAGCTGTGTAGCGCTGTCCGGGAACTACAAATCCCAGAATGCAGGGGGTGGGGGGCGCTGGGGCAGATTGGCCCGGGGGCGGTTGGCAGCGCCCTCGGGAGGTGGCTATAGGAACGTGGATTGGGTGAACGTTTCTAGAAAGAAATGTGCGAGGCCTGATAGTACAGTATACAGAAGATAAATAAAGAGCACGTGCGCGCCCTGGGGGAGGGGAGAAGGGTGTCTAGCAGTCTTAGATTGGGGGTGGAGGGTATAAAGGGGCAGTTGTAGTAATGGGTAGAGGAGGAGGCTGTGTTGCAAGGCAAACTAACTTTTAAAAGTCCCCTCGTTCCCCTTTTCGCCCCACAGTTCAGGGTTATGAATTGCTTTATTATGTGCGTATATTTGCCCCTTCATCATCGAGCTCAAGTACAACAAAGGTTAACTACAAAACATTTTTGAAAACCATGTAAGAGAAAAGAAGCTCAGATTCCACCTCTGCTCCCTCCCCCCAAATATACTGTCACCTGATCAGTAATCAACTCTTCCACCCCTCTCTTCAAATCATTGGAAGGCTTTCACGATTCGCATGAATTTTGATGATGTCACATTTTTGCGCTCTCCGTGAAGGATCACCAGCTACTAAAAAGTGTTACCTTAGGACAGTACTAAGGTATAGCCTTATATAAGACTTTTTTTAATGTTTCAGTTTATTTCCATGTATCCAGCTGGATTGACATGACAACCCAGAGCTGGCTCAACTATTAGGGAGGCTTGATGGTCACCTAAGGCCCAGTTTCTTGGGGACAGCAAAAAGCAGTTGTATTCAAAACAAAATAGTAGAAGGTCACAATGAGACAAAACTCTTTAAGAAACATCTGTGTACACTTCCATCTGGGCAAATGCCTTTTGGAAATTGTCTTCATAATGTGTGTCCACACTGTCCTAACCATTAGGCAAGACCAATGCATTTTTCCTAGAAAAAAAAGATGCTGGTACTCATATGCAGGGTTCTTTCATTAATACATGAGGACCATAGGTCAGTTTTAGTTGGTGATGAAAAAGATGCCAGTATTCCTTTAAAAAGAAGCCCTGGGCAAAACTAAGCAACGGCCTAAAGCAACAGCTTCTCTGAGGCAGCAAAGAATTAGATTCTGACAGCCACACAAATTCAAAGAGCCTTCAACACACATTTTGCCCTGCAAAAAAGAGCAGGCACGCACATACATACAAAAGTTTAATATTTAAAAGTATGATATTCTATTATCCATTTGTATAAGATTGTTGTAGGAAAGATGGTGTTGAGATGATCATGATAGTTTAATTATCAAAATCTCCAAGGTAGGGGGATCCTAAAGTTGAGTTAAATATTTAAAAATATAATGACTTAACAATGTGGTTTTTTGACTAGATTTGTTCTAGTTTGTGTAATGCTGGGATGATCACGATTGCTGAGTTTATTTCTCAGAATCTTGGGGGTGGTGGGAAGCAAGGTTGGCCTAGGACATCTAATACCACTGTACCAGCCTTGCTGCAGCACACTGCTTATCAAAAACAAAATGGACGAATTTATCTTAGAAAATATATCCTTTCTTACAACATGGGAGCCAAATCTGGACAAGTATTTGCTATTAATGTTTTCTTCTCCTGCGAATAAGATGTATCTATATGTGTGATTTGTTACCAAAAGTACTCCTGAGTTCAAAGCTATAACAAAAACAAATCCCTCTCTTCTTTCCTCTGTTGCTGCCTGGAGGGAGGTTAGCCACTGTGTCTCTAAATATAGAGTGCAACCCTGATCTGCTTTTCAAAAGCACATGCCAAATTTATCATCATGAGATGATATTTGGGTCAAAGGCCAGCATGGATTTGTCTTTTTTTCCTCTCTACTGCTGTTTTCTAGTTTCACTTTGTGTTTGTTTGGAGGCTTCACCATTCATGTGTCCGTAGCCTGCCTTAGGTGTGACAGGTCTATATCACTCTCATCCTATGACTCCATCTGACATCTGTTCAGCCCTAGATTACTGTGATCAGCTTGGAAGATGAAAGCTCCACCCCTTCTTCTAAATTCTGCAGCTCATTCCTTGAGGCATCGTGAAATTGCTTCCGTATAGAAAGATAATTTAAAAATGCAGAGCTAATGCAAGCTGTTCGGCGGTAAATAAAAATTCTGCTATCACTGGGCCCACGCATGTGCTGTAGATTGTAACTGAGAAGAGTTAGTTTTAAGCTGCTTTGCTATTAACTTTTAAACAATCGGGTATTTACTTATACTCAGCAGCCTCTCCCAGTGTGTTTCAGACTCCAGTCAAATCCTATGGAGTATGTTTATTGACGTGCAGGGTTTGCTGTGTGGAAAATGCACTGTGCTTAACAGCAGGTGGTCCCAGACTGAAAGGGTTAAGGGCAGAATGTGGGCATTGATGACACAATATGGTTAGCGTAAGCATTTTGGGTGTGCACTACTGCACATTAGCAATGTGCTGATGGCAGGGGGGACTGACACACATGCCCCTAAAGTTAGCACAGGCCTCAGCACTAGTTTTATGGCTCAAACATGTGCTACTAGCGTACCCTTTAGTAGTTAGTTACATAACATAGGGCAGGGCTCAACAGATTCCAGGTGCCAGGTCACTATGGGAACAAATTTGTATCTGGCCCCTGGTATCTATTTGGCCCTCCCCCCCCCCATCACAATTGTGGGGCAATAGATCGATCCGAGCAGGAGAGAAGAGGATGGCTGCGATCACAGGGCCGATGCAAACTGTTTGCCCACTGGGATCCAGTCTCTTGTGGAAAGACAGCTTGCATCGGCCCTGTGACCAGAGCCATCCCTTCTCTTCTGCCCACGGGGATCCCATCTCCTATGGGCAGAAGAGAAGGAGATGGCTGCAATCACAGCCATCCTCTTCTGCCCATGGGAGATCAGATCCCTACGGGAACAACATGTGGGGAAGGCCAAGATCGTGGCCTGGAAGGCAGAATTAGAGAGCTGATGGGAGCGGCAATTAAAAAAAAAAAGTAGGCGTGAGGGAGGGGAAGTAAAACTGCAAAAACTTAAAGGGCCAGTAACAAAAAAACCCCAAAATGGAATAGAGGATGGGAGTGCTAGGGGAGAGGAAAAAGGGGTGAAAGTCTAGAAGGGGAGCTTGGAGGGGAGGAAGGAAGAGCACAAGTTCTTGTATGTTAAAGTAATGAAATCATGAGGACAAAAGGGCACAATGTGTATTTGCTGAACGATGCATTCTCTTACCCCCAGAACATACATACAAACTCCCCACATCCACACAGGCCCCTCACCTTTGTAAGACAGCCATGCATCCCAGCTCCACATTACAGAGCACCTCGTCTCCGTACCACACACACGCTCCCTAGCTGTGCAGCATGCACACATGCCTGCAGTCCTGCACCCCACCCACACAAAGGCACACATGACTATTGCACCACGCACATACATACACTTGCTGTCTAAAGCTATAACTGTTACCTAAGATGATACACAGTGGAACTCTCGCACTGATCTCATATTCTCAAGTCTCATGAGATTAGCACCTGAAACAAGTGTGGGGGGGGGGGCACGAAGAGGTCACAAGCGCTGGCTCCTAAGATTTTGGCCTGGCTCCTAAATCCACACAAAATTTGTCAAGGCCTGACATAGGGACATGTTAACTCTCATGTTAAGGGGTAGAGAGAGCCTGATTCACTAAGATTTCCCCTTGTAAATTTGGAATGAAAATTAATCTGTAGTGACTCAGGCCTTTAAGTGCCCTAATTACAGGGCTTTTATCACTTACAAGCTTAGCCCTAGATCTTTACATTAGAAATCAGAATTTATTAAACCAGTAAGTTCTACATACAATGCATATTTTTTAAAACATATTTAATACACAACTTCTATTATAAACTTTTGTTTTACTGAATATGACGTGTATTCTGTGCAGTTTTAAGAGGCTGCTTCAAATAAGGGCATGTTTTTAAAGCTTGCGAAGGTTATGCAGGTAATGCAGTTAGTGTGGTGCAAAAATGTATCGCTACACAAGCCTGCATGCAGGTGCACTTAACATCACCCATTAAGAAGGTGTGACATGCACCCACATTAAGGACAGCATGCACGGTTAGCACGAGCTACTAACTTCCATGCTAACTGCGAATTGCCATCTATCCCCCTCATTTGAAAAGTCTTGCATTGCCTATCCAAGAACTTGTACACTCTTCAAGATATAACTGGCCATCTCAAGCACCTACTGTAGGAATGTCCTTTAGATATGAAATCTGATATTCTTGGAGAAGAAGACATTGCAGTGTTTCTTGCAGAACTTTGACTTTTGAGACAGACCCCTACAGAATTTCCCATTTGATTATATAGCAGTAACACACAATCTCCAGGAACAAGCAGGAATGTAGTCTTCACATATGGGTATCGTCGGTACCGACAGAGCCCGCGTGGGAATGCTCCCCAGCGTCCAATAGGAACGCTTTTGTGAGCATCCCACAGCACATGCATGCTGCCTTCCCGCCTCTGTACCTCTCTCACTTCAGTTCTTTGTTTTCCGCGGAGCCAACAGGACATGTACCCTGTCACCGCAGAAAATTTCCTTTTATTCTTTGTTTTTTTGTGGTCGTGTTTGCCTTCATTCGACGCCTACCAGTACCGCCGGTGGTTCTTCTTTCTTTAAAAAACAAAACAACAAAACTTGTATTTTTTCAGGGGTCTTTCCCCTGTTTCTGGTGCTAGGCACCATTTTGGGCACTAGGTCCACTTTTCTTCAGGCATGGAGAAACCAGCTAGTGGTTTCAAAAAATGCTCAAAGTGTGGCGGTACCATTTCCGTCACCGACACCCATGATTGTTGTCTAAAATGTTTAGGTCCTGAACATTGTCCAACAGAGTGTCTCTCCTGCACGAGGATGACCAAAAGAGGCCTGCAGAATAGAGCTGCAAAACTCGGTACCCTTTTTGCCGTGGATACGATGTTAGTTGCGTCGAAGTCTTCCAGGGCTTCATCTTCCTCCCATGGCCTGTCCTCGAAGGGTAGATCTCCTTCAAAGTATCGAGATGCCACTGGCGTTGCCCTCAAGGATAGTTCACTGGCAAAACAGCCCCGGCGGGAGTCTTCGGGCTCCAAAGCATTAACGGGGCTCCAGGATGTTCTGGAGGCTTCCACCTCTGCAGAACTACTAGTGCCATGTTCTGGGGTCGTAGCCGCTTCCACCGACACCCAGGCATCGGCAGGATAAGAGAATCTTCGCTATTGAACGCAGTCTAGTGTCCCTCTTAGCAGCTTCGGTACCGCTAAGACCGCTACAGACTGTTCAACAGGTATTGGTACCAGTACCAGTACCGATAGTACCTGCTTCGAGTCTGTCTCGGGGATCAGGAACCAAGACATTTTGGTACTGACTTCGAGCGGTACCGATACCATGTGTTACAGAAGCACCCGGTACAGAGTGCCCTTGAGTCTTCCGATTCTGATGACTCTGACTATTCTACCGGTACCAGAGCGAACCTACTAGAGGATTCAACTCCTTCTCAACGCAGGATGTCTCCTCCAGAAGATATGTCCTTCCAGGATTTCATACATGATCTGGCAAAGGGTCTTGCAATCACTGGTCCCAGAAAAGGAACCTACAGCACAAGAATTAAGAATTCTGCAATACCCTATGGCTCCCAAGGAGGCAGCTATGCTTCCCATTCACAAGATCTTACATGATCTGATGTTGAGAATGTGGGAAACTCCTTAAACGGTATCTTCACATTCCCGACGCCTTGACACTATGTACCGAGTGCCAAGTTGTCCTGGTTTTCAAAAAACTCAGTTACCACACCATTCAATGGTAGTGGAATCGGCCATGCGAAGGATCAAGAGTGTAAAACACATTCTTCTAATCCTCCAGGCTGTGAATCTAGGACACTCGATGCCTTTGGGCGTTGATGCTTTCAATCCTCCATGCTATCAGCCAGATCAGTTCCTACATTCTTTACATGGGAATGTTCCTGGAAGAAGTCACAAAAGACTTACAGCTCATTAGCCCTTGTGTCTCTGAGGCAAAAAGAGCAGACTACCTTATTCTGGTCAAGCATGCCCAGAATAAGTTATAAGTATAGAGCCTAGCAGCAGCAAAGAGCTATAATTTAAATCAAATAAGAATATAGCTTACCTCAGCAGCACAGGACAGGGTACTGTGTAGCAGCCCTCTTTTAATAGGTGTTATTTCCCTCCCTCCCCACACCCAACCACCCCTGGGATAATTGTAGCTTTATAGGTACTTACACATTTTAACAGAAAGGAGGTGCTCTCAGGTGAAGCTCGTTACCCAAATCAGTCATACACTAAGGACCTGAGATTAATTAAGCTTCAGGTGAACAAGGTATATTAAACGTATTAGGTACAGTTTTATTGGCAACCCTTAGTAAGTAAAGAACTTAAGGATCTAAACAAAAACTTAAAACTAAGATGCAGACAGCAGTCCAGCAGCGAGATGGGGGCTTTCCAGTCTTTTGCATTGAGTGTCACATGTATGATTTTCTCCCAGTTGGTGAGAGGTCTTACGTGTGCACTAGGTGCAAGGAGCTCTTTGCTCTCAGGGAATGAGTCCATTCTCTAGAGGCTAGAGTAGCAGACTTGGAAAACATAAGACAGACAGAGAGGTACATAGACGAGACCTACAGGGATATAGTCCTGAAGTCCCACCTCCAGTCTGGCAGCATCCCTGTTGCCATGGAGGAGCGAGGTCACGTGACAGGAGAGCATCACCCTGGTGTGGCAGGAAGTGATCCTGTAACTAGGACCTGTCCTCCAGGTGATGTAAAACCCTCTCGCACTGAGGAAGTTTCTCCAGGGCCATGTGCCTATGAGGGAAGGGTTAGGACAGCCGTTATAGTTGGTGATTCGATCATTACGCATGTAGATAGCTGGGTGGCTGGTGGACGTGAGGATCGCCTGGTAACATGCCTGCCTGGTGCGAAGGTAGCGGACCTCACGCGCCACCTAGATAAGGTCTTAGATAGTGCTGGGGAGGAGTCTGCTGTCTTGGTACATGTCGGTACCAATGACATAGGAAAATGTGGTAGGGAGGTTCTGGAGGCTAAATTTAGGCTTTTAGGTAGGAAGTTGAAATCCAGAACTTTCAGGGTAGCGTTCTCCGAAATGCTTCCCGTTCCACGTGTAGGACCTAAAAGGCAGGCAGAGCTCCGGAGTTTCAATGCGTGGATGAGACAGTGGTGCAGAGATGAGGGTTTTGAATTTGTTAGGAACTGGGGAACATTCTGGGGAAAGGAGGGGCTCTTCCGAAGGGATGGGCTTCACCTTAACCGGGATGGAACCAGGCTGCTGGCATTAACCTTTAAAAAGGAGATAGAGCAGCTTTTAAACTAGATAATAGGGGAAAGCCGACAGTCGCCCAAGAGCAGATGGTTCGGAAGAATGTATCCTTGAAGGATACTACCAAAAGCAGAGATGTTCCAAAAAAGAGCAAAGTAGCCCAAATGCCCTCGAGTATGGAGCAGACAGAGCTTAAAGATCCCAAATTACCCATGTCTACCACTAGCCAAATTAATATGAATAAAATACAGTCTCTAAAATGCTTGTATGCAAATGCTAGAAGTCTAAAAAATAAGATGGGAGAGTTAGAATATATAGCACTAAATGAGAGGTTAGATATGATTGGAATATCAGAGACATGGTGGAAGGAGGACAACCTGTGGGACACTGTGATACCTGGGTACAAACTATATCATAACGATAGAGCTGATCAAATTGGTGGAGGGGTTGCTCTCTCTGTTAGAGAGGACAGTGAGTCAGAAAGGATTACAGTTTTGCAGGAAAAAAAATTTGCTGTAGAATCTCTATGGATTGAAATTCCATGTAAAAAGGGGAAGGCGATGGCAGTGGGGGTGTACTATCGACCACCAGGCCAGAATGAACAAATGGATGATGAAATGCTCAAAGAAATCAAGGAAGCTAACAAAAGTTACAGCGCAGTAATAATAATGGGTGATTTCAATTACCACGGTATCGACTGGGTCAGTGTCACGGCAGGACATGCTAGGGAGATAAAGTTCCTAGATGACATAAATGACTGCTTCTTGGAGCAGCTGGTTCATGAACCGACCAGAGGGGAAGCCATATTAGACCTAGTCCTTAGTGGAACACCAGATCTAGTGCAAGAGATAAGGGTGTTGGGGCCACTTGGCAATAGTGATCATAGCATGATCGCCTTTGATTTAATTAGGGGAGGAGGGATAATACGGAAATCCACAGTACTACCTTTTAACTTTCAAAAGGGAGACTATGATAAAATGAGGAAAATAGTGTCACCAGCAGTGGCTGGACTGGGCGTAGGCAGCCAGACACACTGCTGGGCCTGACCCTTCTATATAAAAAGGAGTAGTTGTGACGGAGTGGTCAGGTTGAAAAAGGATTTTTATTCCCCTCCCGGGGTTTTGATTTTCAAAACAGTACAAACACAAGAACTTAAGAGGTAGCCATACTTCTGGCAAAACTGAGGGTGAAAAGAAACACAGCTTCTCGCTTGAACAGAAACAGGGATCATAACAAAACAGAAACCAGGTAAAAATGCTGACAGTATTCCTCTGTACACATTCAGCTCTCTACAAGGCACTCTTGTCTTCAGCTAGCGCAGAGAGTTTATATCAGACATTACCAAAGAGCAGTCCATGTCTTCAATATAAGGAGTTAAATTACTTGGCTCCGTGATCATAGGCTCTTCAACCACCTTACTTTCTTTAGGGCAGAGAGTTTGGAACTTTCTTAAATCAGTCCCTGGACTTTCCTCACAGCTCTCTCCACAATATGGCAGGTAGTTACCAGATAGCTTGTAAAACTGCCCTGTTCTGTTCCTAACAGACTTTTCCCTTTGCAGTCTTCTGCAGGGCTTTAAAGACACACATTCATCTTCTTCACTCATACAAATATCTTCAAATGCATTACTTTCCTTTTCCCAAGGTTCCAAGTATTTCAGGCAGTTCTGCCTTTCACTCATACATGGTTCCTTACCAGCTGCCTTCCGTCCCTTCCACTGAGCTCTGTATCTGGGAAAATCTTCCTGCGTCAGAGGTGAGGGTTTCCTGTAGTTAATCCCTCTGCTGGCAGATAGCTTTCTTTCCCTTCTCAAATCCCCCCTTGGCTTTCTGCTCCAAGGCTCAAACAAAACAGAGTCAGCATGGGAGTATTCTGAACCTTCGTCTGAGACCTGCAAGTCTTCCCTTACTTGCCAAGCTTCCTGTTCCTCGTGAACTTCCTGCTTGCCTCGGTCTCTCTGATCCTCCAACCCTTCAAAACCCTCCAAACCTTCAGAACCTTCAAAACCTAACCCTGTTTGCTTCACACGTTTTTTATACAGGTTTAGGAGCGTTTTCCTGCCCATGTGCAAACTGTTCTCCTGATTACTTGGGGAGTGTTTGTTAGCTAGGCGTGCCTTCAGACCTCGTGTCTCAGCCTGCTTTGGTTGCCCATGGTAACTGGGAAGCTTTTGATCTCCCTGCCTGTCAGAATCTGTGCTAAACTCAGCAGATTTCTGTGTTTTAAAGGCGTAGGACAGATCTTCGGTGTCACAATAGTTAAGAAAAAACTAAAAGGAGCAGTTGCAAAGGTTAAAGACTTACATCAAGCTTGGGTGTTGTTGAAAAATACTATCTTGGCAGCAATGTTCCCTCTAATTTTCTGTAGGCTGTGTGCGCATAAAATATCAGCTGTGTGCAGCTTTTGAAGGAAGGTTAAATTTTTGTGCGCCACATAACGACACTCGGAGTTATATACTTTAAAATTTGACTACACGTCAGAATACAGTATGTACACCACATTGATTTTAATCAGATTAAATGAAAATAGACGATTACTAGTTAAATCATTCTCTAAGGAACCATCTCCAAGCCATCCCGAAGAGATCCACCCACAAGAGTTTGCCAACCATTTACAATCCAAGCTACTTCAAACTGATGAAGTTAACACGTTCATAGCACAAGGCACCACCAGTCCAACTTTACTTTATAAGTTCTCCACACCATCCAAGAAACATGTGGAAGATACTATTGCAGCACTCAACACCACAACTGCACAAACTGACCCTTGCCCTGCATATTGGATTAAAAATTTACGATCAGAACTCAGCCCACTTATCACAAAAATGATGAACCTATCATTCTCAAATGGATCTTTCCCTGCACCACTCAAGCAAACATCCATCAGACCTCTGTTAAAGAACCCTAAACTGGACCCAAGCAAAGTTGAATCCTATAGACCCATAGCCAGTATACCTCTATTAGCCAAAATAATCGAAAAGGAAGCACAAAGGCAACTACAAGACCATATAGATTTAGCCTCCCCACTAGACCATCGGCAACATGGCTTCAGGGAATACCATGGCGTCGAAACCCTACTTACCTCTCTCTTCAATAAAATCGTCACAGGTATCGACAACATCCATCAAGGTTTCGCCCTCATCTTTATAGACATTGCGGCAGCCTTTGACTCTGTACACCATGGTCTGCTAATAGAACGACTAAAAGAAAAGGGCATAAGTGGCGTCGCCCTCGATTGGTGCAGATCGTACCTTGATGGCAGATGGCAGCATGTAAAATCAGGTTCAAGATCTTCCGAACCCTTCCATCAGCGACAAGGCGTCCCCCAAGGGTCCTCCCTCTCATCTCTATTATTTAATATTTACATGCAACCTATTTTCAACATTATCGAATCATTCAAGGTCGACTGTCTAATTTATGCTGATGACATCCTCCTATTTATGCCATTCTCCACAGAAAAAATGGACCTTTCGCCACTGATTGAATGCTTCAATACAGTCTCCGAATGGCTCCTATCACAAAACCTCAGGATCCAACACAAAAAGTCTGAGGTGCTATTTATCACCAGAGACCAGAAATTCTGCCCCCCAACTCATATAAAAGTTAAAGAAGCTGAGCTCCAAACCAAATCAGCAATTCGGTACTTAGGGGTCACCCTCGACCAACGACTAGATATGAAAACCCATATAGCCAACATAGTCAGAGCCGTATACTTCAAAATCCGGTCACTCAGACACCTGCAATCCCTTCTAAGCACTGAAGACTTCCGGACAATATACCAAGCACTTATCTTACCACACTTTGACTTTGCCAACGCTATTCTCCAAGGTCTCCCTCAATCATCTCTAAATCCGTTGCAACTTGCCATGAATGCCGCAGCCAGAATCTTAGTAGGAGCAGCAAGATGCGACCATATAACGCCTATCCTAATACAACTTCATTGGCTCCCCGTTCAAGGAAGGCTTACATTCAAATCTTTGTTACTCACCTTCAAATCTATCCATGGCATCACCTCCCCCTCATTAACCAACATCATCCAGCCAGCTCCTCCCAACAGAACAAGGAGAACCCCATCTACAAATGTGCTAGTAATTCCAAAGGCTTCAACAAAGTACACAACCGCAACATCTAACAGGGCATTTAGTATCTATGCCCCAAAATGTTGGAACGCATTACCACCAGGCATCCGTGCAATTACTGACCTATCACAATTCAGAAAGGCTCTCAAATCCCATTTATTTACCCAATACTACCAGATTAACCCTACCACTACATAAGTGCCTCTCCCTCACCCCTCAAGTTAATATATCAACTCCATTGTACACATGTTCACACTGAATTCCCAATACTCGATCTCATTGTACATATGTAAGTAGTTTAGTTTGCATTCCCGTTTATCCAAGTTATTACTCCTGTTCTATGTAAAGTATAAGCATGTTATCCAAGTTGTTTTCTCCTGTTCTATGTAAAGTCAAACAGTTTGTTATGGTCATTTTGTTGTATGTAAACCGCGCTGACAATAGTGCGGTATATAAGAAATTATAATAAAATAAATAATAAATAAATACTAAATGAAGCGGGAAATTTCTAGTAATTACAATCATAACTTTTAAATTTTAAGACGTCTGTGTTGTTTTCTATCAGAATCAGAGCCGTATTTTTTGTGCGCTCTGTTGTAAAGTATGTGCGCTCACTCGGTGAGGTGTATGCGCGCGTGCACAGCTTAGAGGGAACAGTGCTTGGCAGCCCAGACCAGCTGTATTCCACACTTTAAGAAAAGTGGAAGGAAATCCAAAAAACTGCCAGCATGGTTTAAAGATGAGGTCAGAGAGGCTGTTGTTGCCAAAAATGCATCTTTCAGGAAATGGAAAAAAGAGCCAAACGACGAAACCTGGAAACAGCACAAGCACTGGCAAATCAAATGCAAGGCATTGATAAAGCAGGCAAAGAGAGAATTTGAGAAGAAGCTTGCTGTGGAAGCAAAAACGCAAAATAAAGATTTTTTCAAGTACATTCGCAGCAAAAAACCTGTGAGAGAGTCAGTTGGTCCATTAGATGATAGAGGAGTTAAAGGGGCACTAAGAGGCGACAAGGCGATAGCGGAGAGATTGAATGAATTCTTTGCTTCAGTCTTTACTGAGGAACATGTAGGGATGTTACCCATGACTGAAGTGGTATTTAAAGGTGCGGAAGAACTGAAGGAAATATCGATACATCGGGAAGATGTATTACAACTATTAGATAAACTGAAGAGTAGCAAATCACCTGGGCCTGATGGTATACATCCAAATGTATTGAAAGAACTGAAATATGAGATTGCAGACCTGCTATTAGTAATCTGTGAACTATCATTAAAATCATCTCTAATACCAGAAGATTGGAGAATCGCCAATGTAACACCAATTTTTAAAAAGGGTTCCAGGGGTGATCCGGGAAACTACAGACCGGTGAGCCTGACGTCAGTACCGGGAAAAATGGTAGAAACCATCATAAAGAATAAAATTACTCAGCATGTAGATAGTCATGGCCTAATAGGAGACAGCCAACATGGCTTTAGACAAGGAAGATCTTGTCTTACTAATCTGTTATGTTTTTTTGAAAGTGTGAATAAACAGGTGGACAAAGGTGAGTCGGTTGATTATAGTGTATCTGGACTTTCAGAAAGCCTTTGACAAGGTCCCTCATGAGAGACTTTTGGCAAAACTAAAGAGTCATGGGATAGGAGGCAGTGTACTACTGTGGATCAAGAACTGGTTAAGAGATAGAAAGCAGAGGGTTGGGCTAAATGGACAATTTTCCCAATGGAGAAAGGTGAACAGTGGTGTACCCCAGGGATCTGTGCTGGGTCCGCTGCTTTTTGACATATTCATAAATGACCTGGAAAGTGGAATAACGAGTGAGGTTATCAAATTTGCAGATGAGACGAAACTATTTAAAGTTGTTAAAACCCAAGAGGATTGTGGAAAATTGCAAGAGGACTTGATAAATTAGAAGACTGGGCATCAAAATGGCAGATGAAATTTAATGTGGACAAGTGCAAAGTTATGCACCTAGGGAAGAACAACCCAAACTATGGTTACACGATGCAAGGTTCCAAATTAGGAACCACCACCGAGGATAAAGATTTAGGCGTCATTGTGGATAACATGTTAAAACCCTCAGCCCAGTGTGCAGCGGCGGCCAAGAGAGCAAATAGAATGCTAGGTATCATAAGGAATGGAAAATAAAACAAAATATATTATAATGCCTCTATATCGTTCCATGGTGAGACCGCACCTTGAATATTGTGTGCAATTCTGGTCGCCGTATCTTAAAAAGGATATAGAGTTGTTAGAGAAGGTTCAGAGAAGAGCCACCAAAATGGTAAAGGGGATGGAAGGATACTCCTATGAAGAAAGGCTAAAAAGGTTAGGGCTCTTTAACCTGGAAAAGAGACGGCTGAGGGGGAGATATGATAGAAGTCTATAAATTAATGAACGGAGTGGAACGGGTAAACGTAGATCGATTGTTTACGTTATCAGAATATAGAAAGACTAGGGGACATGCAATGAAGCTACAGGGTAAACTATTTAAGACTAATAAAAGAAAATATTTTTTCACTCAACGTGTAATCAAACTCTGGAATTTGTTACCGGAGGATGTAGTAAAGGCTGTTAATATAGCTGGGTTTAAAAAAGGTTTGGACAAGTTCCTGGAGGAAAGGTCCATAAACCATTATTAAGAAGGAACCCAGGATATCAATGCTTGACCCAGTACAAGCATTGCGGAACCTGTGTCTTTTGGGGAAACTGCTAGGTACGTATGACCTAGATTGGCCACTGTTGGAAACAGGATACTGGGCTTGATGGACCTTGGTCTGACCCAGTATGGCATATCTTATGTTCTTATGACATATGCCTATACTAGACCTCAAAGAATTAAACAAATATTTGTTCCAAGAAAAGTTCAAAATGATCTCCCTTGGGACACTCCTACCATACCTTCAAAGTCAGGATTGGCTATGCTCTGTAGATCTAAGAGATGCGTACATGCATATTCTCATCCACTCAGATCACAGGAAGTTCCTTTGATTCCTGGTCCAAGGAAGACACTTCCAGTTCAGAGTTCTTCCTTTCGGACTGGCCTCTGCTCCAAGAGTTTTCAGAAAATGCATGGCAGTGGTAGCAGCATTTATGAGGACTCAGGGAATATTCGTCTTCCCTTACTTAGACGATTGGCTCATTCGAGCATCGACAGCTCCAGATGCCAGCTTCGCTCTTTCTCGAGCAATGAGAATTCTTCAATACTTGGGACTGGTCATAAACCTCCCAAAATCTCATCTCACCCCCTCTCAATTTCTCAAATTCATAGGGGCTCGTCTAGACACACGGTAGTCATGGGCTTTCCTGCCACAGCCACGTTGTCTCCAAATAATACAACTGGCATTTCAAGCATCTATGAAGGTGTTCCTTACTGCTCGAGAGATGCTTCAACTTCTGGGACACATGGCATCTACTGTCCATGTGTCCCAGAAGTTGAAGCTCGCCTCCACATGCTCGCCCTATGCTCGCCTCCACATGCGAGCAGCCCAGTGGACCCTATCCTCTCAATGGTCACAGGCCTTGGGTCAGTTAATGGACAAGATCAGAAACATCACACGTCTGATTTTGTCCCTGCAATGGTGGCAATCTCTAGAAAACCTCCTCGTAGGCTCTCCTTTCCAGAAGTCTCTATATCAGGCCACCCTAACAACAGATGCGTCCAAGGTGGTTTCGGGGGCCCACTTGCACAGTCTCTCCTCTCAGGGATTTTGGACTTCACAGGAGGTTTTCCCTTCACATAAACCTCCTAGAGCTGAGAGCCATTTTCACTGCTATTCAAGTCTTTCAGACCCATCTCAGCAACAAAACAGTTCTGGTCCAAACCAACAATCAGGTAGCTGTGTTCTATGTGAACAAGCAAGATGAAACAGGCTCTCTGTTGCTATGCAACGAAGCTTTGTGACTATGGGTCCTCGCCAGAGAGTTGCAAATTCACCTGTTTGTGGTATATCTTCTGGACATTCAAAATTTATGGGCAGACAGACTCAGTCAAATACTGCTGCCACACGAGTGGTTCCTCCACTCATAGCAGGTTGCTCGAGTATTTCAAATCTGGGGAACACCAGATACAGACCTTTTTGCAAGTCCACAGAATGCCAAAATTCCCCGATTCTGTTCCAGAATCCCGGCTCACAACTGTCAGGCAAGAGATGCTTTCCTACTTCACTGGGGTCTGGGCTTCCTCTATGCCTTCCCACCCATTCCTCTCATTCCCAAAACTTTATTCAAACTTCAGAGAGACAGGGGTCATATGATACTCATAGCTCCATGTTGGCCATGACAAACGTGGTATCCTCTTCTTCTGTGTCTCTCTCAAACCACTCCTCTGGAGTTGGGGAATGCGCCAGATCTTCTGTCTCAGGAGGACGGATGCTTTCTGCATCCCATTCCCCAGTCCCTACATCTCAGGGCCTGGTTACTGAAAGCCTAGAATTCCAGGATATTAACCTTTCTCAACAAGTAAAGGGTATCCTTCTGGCTTCCAGAAAACGTCCACAAGACGTTCCTACGCTTTTTAAGTGGAAAAGGTTCTCTGTCTGGTGTTCACAAAAGGAACTTAACCCCCTTTTGGTAGCTGTAGAGTCACTACTAGAGTATCTCCTCCAATTATCAACTACTGGTCTAAAGACCAATTAAGTGAGAGTCCATCTTAGTGCTATTGCTGCTTTTCATAAACCTTTTGATGGACAACCTAATTCCTCTCATCCACTTGTATCAAGATTTATGAGAGGCTTACTCTTAACAAAACCTCCCATTAAACCACCACCGGTGGCATGGGATATGAATCTTGTTCTTGGTCAGCTTATGAAACCGCCCTTTGAACCTTTAGCCACTTCAGACCTAAAGTTTCTTTCATGGAAAGTTATTTTCCTAATTGCCATCACTTCTGCAAGACGCATTAGTGAACTACAGGCGTTAGTAGCTGACTCTCCTTATAGAAGGTTCCACCATGATAAAGTAGTCCTCAGGACTCATCCTCACTTTATACCAAAGGTGGTTTCGCCTTTCCATTTAAACCAGTCGGTTTATCTTCCTATATTCTTCTCTAGGCCTCATGCCTCTAGTGCGGAAAGGAATCTTCACACATTGGATTGTAAAAGAGCCTTAGCCGTTTATCTCCAAAGAACTAAGCCACATAGAAAATCTTCTCAGCTTTTTGTGGCTTTTGACTCTAGTCATTTGGGACTTCCAGTTTCCAAAAGAACTCTGTCAAATTGGATTGCAGATTGCATATCCTATACATATCAGAGTAAGGGACTTTCTCTCAAGGGCCATGTCACAGCTCACCATGTGAGAGCAATGGCAGCCTCAATGGCTAACTTTTGTTCTGTGTCTATTGATGACATCTGCAAAGCAGCCACTTGGGCTTTGGTACACACATTTAGTCTTCACAACCCACCCACCTCCCCTAGGAGTTCTCTATCTCTTTCTTTACTTCTCTTCTTTGATCTCAGCTGTAAACTCAACTGAAGTGAGAGGTACAGAGATGGGAAGGCAGCACGCATGTTCTGTGGGATGCTCCCAAAAGCGTTCCTATTGGACGCTGGGGAGCGTTCCCGTGCGGGCTCCGTCGGTACCAACGATACCCATATGTGAAGACTAAATTCCTGCTGTTCCCAGAGATCACCTGTTTCAGGTAAAGCGTAGTTACTCACCTGTAAGACTATCACAATGAGCTGCACAGTATCATGGGACATTTTGTCATGTTGATATCCCAGTTAATCAGCACCAAGACACCAATTCAGCCATAACTTCTCTCTTCAGAACATTTTTTTGCCAAACGATCTAATTTGTGGGAATTCATGGCTATGTTATCACAAAAACATGATAAGATGTTTTGTTTTTGTTCCCTTGCTGTATCTGATTGTAACTTACTTTAAACTTCAGGTTTGGAGCTGTGCAGAGTATTTGAAATGCCCAGAGGTTCCAGACATGGGGGAGGGGAAGGTATGTGATGGTGGATGTGGCACAGGGATTTGTTCTGTAGATTTATTAAGGGTTTGGCTACTGATTAGGTCTGTTCTTCCTGCTGGCCGTTTTCAAAAGTGCTTGAGAGGCATGTTTGCAGAGCTCTGATTTCTGCACCATACTTTGTAAGATGATAAAATCAGTGGGGTTATATTCTGGCAGAACTCAGGTTTTATGTGAAAGGGAAGAGGCCAGATAAAACTGTTCTCTCTACCAGTTAGAACTTGACGAGGTGGAACCTGAGAAATATTTTTGCTGAATAAAGAAGCTCCCAGAGTTGGATTCAGCAGATTTTTATACTTTTTCCATACCAGACCAAATGTGAAGCGTTATAGGCACTGGCTATCTGCAGGGTTTATATTTAAATCTTTCACTACAGTAGAATTAACCATGTGTAGGTATAGATCCGTAAAGTCCCATTCAGATTTCAAACTTTACTTGACTCTAGTAAAGGGACATAGTAGGTTGTCAGACACTGAAACGACACATTTGCTGAGCTGATTCAGGCTTCTGTGTCACTCAAAAGTCCTCATGGTCAAAAACAATTCTTGATTCAAAGCCTTTAATAAATTGTATCTTTGTGTATCCAACATAAACAAGTTCTGAAATGGTGGGTGTTCTGGTCCTGAAGAGAGCTGAATTTGGGGCAGTTGCTCCAACTAGGTTAGTTTTGTGCAAACCATGTCGGTCATGAACCTCCATTCTAAGCCAGGGTGTGTGGAGTCTGATCTCATTCTCTCAAATTTACTGCTAATGGTCAGTGTAGTGCTTCATCATACGAAAGAGAGTTGTCTTCTGGAGTTCATATGATGCAACATATATGGGTCATTTAGTAAGGTGTGCTTGAAAAATCTTCTTAATCAAGCCTCTGGCACCCAACACAATAGGTCTCTGACTGCATTTCTTGTTACTTGAAGATCTTTGCTTGGGACCGACAACCTCCATAATCAGTGCTATTCTGATGTTTTTCTCCTTTATCACTATGTCTGGCTTCCTTGCATCCAGCGCTTTATCGGTCAGAATAGGCATATCCCAAGTGATCATAACCTCTTAATTCTCTGTAATTGTTAGACTTATGATCCCAGTGCTTTTCAGGCAGTATTGTGTTTTCTTCTTTTCTTTACTTTTTTTTTGTATTCTCTTCGTATACCCTCTCAATTTTAAATATAGGGTTTGTAGCATAAACATAGAAACATGATGGCACAATAAGACCACATGGACTTTCTAGTCTGCCCTTCCATATCAACTACAATAGTCCCTTTTTTACCTTTAGAGATCCTGTGTTTGTCCCATGCTTTTTAAAATTCAGATAGTGTCCTTGTGTCTACCACATCCACTAGGAGACTATTCCATGCATCTACCGCTTTTTCCGTAAAGACATTTTCCACATATTATTTCTATGTCCCCTCATAGCAGAGCTTGCCTTCAATTGAAAGAGACCCTCATGTGCATTTATGCCACGGAGGTATTTAAATGTCTCTATCATATCACTCCATCCTGCCTTTCCTCTAAAGTATACATGTTAAGATCTTTAATTCTATCCTCATATGCTACATAACGAAGACCACTAACCATTTTAGTAGCCACCCTCTGCACAGACTCCAACCTGCTTATATCCTTTTGAAGGTGCGGTCTCCAGAATTGCACACAATACTCCAAATGAGGTCGCACCAGAGGCATTATCACCTCCTTTTTTTCTGCTGGACATTCCTCTCCCTATTTACCCAAGCATCCATTACGCCTGGGTCCCGCTCTTCTTTCGTGGACAGAAGTACCTCACCCACTACACTGTAGTGCTGCTTTGGATTTTTGCAGTCCAAATGCATGACCTGCATTTTTTTTTATCATTTACATTTCAGCTCCCAAATTCTAGACCATTCTTCAAGCTTAGCTAGATCCCTCCTCATGTTATCTACTCCTTTCTGGGTGTTTCTACTCTATTGCAGATTTTGGTATCATCCATAAACAAACAAACCTTACCCAAAAGTCCTTCCACAATATCACTGAAAAAGATGTTTAAAAAAATCGGACCAAGGAGAGTGAGCTCCATTTACCTGTACCCTTTGTTGCCTCTTACTCAACCAATTTCTAACCCACTCAATTACTTTAGGGTACTCAGTTTGTTTATAAGTCACCTGTGCGGAACGGTGTCAAAGGCTTTACTGAAATCTAAGTATACCACATCTAGGGCTCTCCCTCGGTCCAACGTCCTGGTCACCCAGTCAAAGAAATCAATCAGTTTTGTTTGATAAGACCTGCCTCTGGTGAATCCATGCTTCCTCAGATCCTGCAATCCATTGGACTCCAGAAATCTCACTATTCTCTCGTTTAGTAGCCTTTCCAATAATTTACTAACAGAGGTTAGACTAATCGGCCTGTAGTTCTCAAATCCTTACATCTGCTTATGTGTAAAGGGACCACCAATTATCCTTTCTCTAGTCTTCTGGGACCACTTCCGACTCCAAAGAGGCATTGAAAAGGTCAGACAGTGGAGCTGCTAGAACGTCACCAAGTTCACTCATTATTCTTGGATGTATCCCATCCAGACCTCTGGCTTTATCTACTTTTAGTTTAGCTAGTTCCTCACAAACACCATCTTCTGAAAATCGTTCGAGATCCCATCGCTTATGTTCTTATTTGTGGGTGTTTTCTGAGGCCCTGCTCCAGGTCCTTCATCTGTGAACACAGAATAGAAATATTTAAGAAATTCTGCTTTATCTTCATCAGTTTCTGCATATGCCTCCCCTGCACCCTTGAATCTGACAATACCACTTTTGCCCTTCCTCCTCTAACATATATGAAAAATGTATTATCCCCATATTTTGTTGCATTGCATTGCATTGGCTATTTCTTCTAGAGCAGGCATGTCCAACAGGTAGATCGCGATCTACCGGTAGATCGCCAGCCCCACTTGGCTCCATCTCTCCAGCAGCTCGCCCCGTCGCTAGGAGAGAGCTCGTGCTGGAAGGTCGTCTGCCGAGGGCTTACCGCCACTGCTGATCCTTTGCCTGTCTTTTTTCCTTGCCTACGGGTGTATTGGGGGTGCTTTTTGTTTTTGTGCCAATAGTTCGTGGGTACCCCAGGGGGCCGCCGCCTGCGCCCTGCGACGAGACACCACAGGCCCGACATCATACCTGGTCTCCTGCCTCTCAGAATCACCCATTCCTGCCCCCCGCCCCAACACCCCTTAGAAGTGTGTTATATACTGGGCGATATCCATTCGCCCAGGCTTTACCTGAATACACGGTACCGTATTAGATGTGTCGTGTGCTGGTCATTGGTCGCTTTATAGTTCGCTTTCATTAAACGTTTTCGGGCAGACACAACAAAGTGTCAAGAATTTGGTGATTTTGGCGGGCTTTTCCAATTTTGTTCTAACTTGCTTATGTCTTGCCTTTGAATTGGTTCAAACCACTGTGACTTTTGCTTGCCTCTGCAATTTTATTTCGCCTTGCCTTTGCGTTGATTCTACACTGTGTGCAGAATTTATTAAATCGCATGTGGTGGTATTTGAACTACTTTGGCGGTATTTTGATTTTATCTGGTTTGCTGGACAGTTGTTTGAGTTTTTTTGATGATTGATTGGTGGTATTTGATGATTGGTGCCAGTATGATGAATTCTTATTTTTACTTTTAGAACTGCATGTGTGATTTTGGCATCTCCAGTCCTTGTATTGCACATCATCCAGAGGTCTTCAGTTCCTGTTGATCTTTAATACTTTGGGACAGTGACAGTTTTGGACCAGATTCAGCTAGTATTTATACTAACTTAGCAGATTTGGCCTTCTTACATCCAGCCACCCCAGTATAACAAAGATGAGTGTTCCAAAGAAGAGCAAACCTTTCACTGAAGGGGAATTTGTAAAAGATTGTTTTCTTGAAGCAGCTGACAATCTTTTTTGAAGGATTTAAAAATAAGAAAGAGATCATAGCTGCTATTCAAGATGTACAATTGTCAAGAAACACCATCATGCGGCGAATATAAAAGATGTGTGGAGACACAACTGAACAATTGTTGGAGGATGTTTCAAATTGTGTTGCTTTCTCACTCCAACTGGATGAATCTACAGAAATAAGAGACATAGCCCAATTACTAGTCTTTATCCTGATGGCTTTTGAAGACTTCAGTGTTAAAGAAGAGCTACTTGGAATGATTTCTTTAAAAGGGAGAACTACTGGTCAGGAAATATTCAGTTCTTTCCATTCTTTTGTGACAAAGTATAATCTTCCATTGCATAAACTCGTTTCCATCACTACTGATGGAGCAAGAGCAACAACAGGTGAACGGTTTCATAGCCCTCTGTAGACAGCATGACGACTTCCCAGATTTCCTTTCTTACCACTGCATCATTCACCAGCAAGTTTTGGCAAGCAAGAGACTCAATACAAAGACTGTCATGGACATCACTTTCAAAATTGTAAATTCATTTCGTGGAAGATCACGTCAAAGACGGCTTTTCAATCTTACTCTTGATGAAGGGGCAGCGGAAATCATTTTGCACACAGATGTAAGGTGGCTTTTTTTTTTAAGTGCCATCAAGTCTGTGTTGACTCATAGCGACCCAGCTACCTCCTGGGTTTTCTGGGCAATGTATCACCGGAAGTAGATTGCCAGCCTTTTCTTCCGAGGCAATGGAGGGTAAAGTGACTTGCCCAAGGTCACAAGGAGTGCCAGTGGGAATCGAACCCTTGATCTTCTGGGTATGAGGCAGTTGCTCTAACCACTAGGCGGCTACTCCTCTCATAAGGTGGCTAAGTAGGCACAAATTTCTGCAAAAGTTTGTGATTTGCTGACTGAAATAAGAATTTTTTTGAAGGAGAGGGGAGTTGACCAAGCAGAGTTGGAAGATAAGGAGTAGTTATGTGATCTGGCATTTCTCGCTGACTTTACAGGCGAACTAAGTGATATGAACCTTGAACTACAAGGTAAAAACAAATGCATTGGCGAGATGATGAGTACAGTTTCATCCTACAAGAGCAAATTTGAGCTAATGATGTCTGACCTTGCAAACAACACTTTTGATCATTTTCCTAATACGCAGGATCATTTGGGACAATATCCAAATTTTGTTTTTCAGAACGAGAAGTATGTGACAGAAATCTGTTCTGTTATCCAGGAATTCGAAAATAGATTCTGTGACTTCCAAAAAATTGGAACAGTTGTGGAGTACTTGTCATACCCATTCAAAGTAGATGTGGACTTTAAAGAAACTGCAGCTGCTATCAGTAAAAATTACTCATTGAACAAGCCATCTCTTGAAAATGAAATATTAACCCTTAAAAATGACATTTTTCTCAAGACCCGTGCTGAGCAAGAATCGTTTTGGAAGCTAGTGCCTAGAGACAAATTTCCCAACTTGAGAAGATGCAGTGAAGCTGTACACTCCTGTTTCAGTTCAACTTATTTGTGTGAATCTGCGTTTTCCCATCTGAAAATGAGAGTACACAACGTTCCAACATGACAGATGAACATCTCCAGGATTCCCTGAGACTAGCCCTCATGCAATATTCACCTAACTTCAAAAAGCTGGTGGATGAAATGCAGGCTCAGACATCTCACTAATGAGCAAGAGCGAAATATTAAAGATTGTGCAAGATCAGCCTGGATCAATACTCTACCTAAATTTAACACACATTACTCAATAAAAGTTAAAGAAAATTATTAAGACAGTTAAAGTTATTATTCAATAAAACTTTAAGAAAAAATGTACTTTCCATTTCCCCTCTCAGTTCTTACTGGATCTTCGTCTCTCTGTTTTGTTTTTGCTTTTGCTTTTGCTTAATTTGCTTAACAGCTGATCACATCCAAGTAAATGACAGAAGGTTCATTAAAATTTGGGGGGGGGGATCCTCCAACTTTATTGGGTTAAAATTTAATTTGAAACTAATTTGAAACATAATTTTCATGGTGGTAGATCACTGGCACTTTTGGCCAGAAAAAATAGATCACGACCTGTTCAAAGTTGGACATGCCTGATCTAGGGGATGCTGTGTTGCTAATCTTGGTGGGAGGGGGGGTGGGTGGAGGTCAGTCTGTAGGGGGGATTGTTCTGAGTCAATTTGGTGTAGTACATGCTTTGGGAGTCCTTGGAAGATTGAGTTGCAGTAGTCTAGGTGAGGAGTTATTATTGCCTGGCAGACTATTGGCACCCTTTCATTTTAGTTATGTTATATACAATATCTTGAGAAATAATTGGAAATATTCCAACGGTATGTTGTCATAATATTTAATAGTATGTTCAAAGGTATACAACAAAAAAGAGATGTCTATGCAACTTGATGTAATAATTTCTGAAAAAAAAGACCTGGACAGGACTAATGGCACCCTTCACTAATATTTCGTTGCACAATCCTTAACAATGATGACAGTCTCCAAACATTTCTTGTAGCCATCAATAAGTTTCGAACATCTGTCTGCTGATAGTTTCTCCCACTCTTCAACTGTGATTTGTTCCAGCTCATGAATGTTTCCAGGATTCCTTTTACCAATGGCAGATTTCAGCTCTTTCCAAAGATTCTCAATTAGATTGAGATCAGGACTCATTGCTGGCCAGTTTAAAACAGTCCATTTGTTCCTTTTTAACCATTCTTTTATACTTTTGGATGTGTGTTTTGGGTCATTGTCCTGCTGGAGACCTATGACCGTCAACCCATACCTAGTTTTCTGACACTAGGTAACACATTTTGCTCCAAAATACCTTGGTAGTCCATGATTCCTTTAATACATTCCAGGCCTCTGGTTCCTGCAGCAGCAAAACAGCCCCCAACATTATGGAACCTCAGCCATATTTAACATAAGTGGAGGAGTGGCCTAGTGGTTGGGGCAAGGTACCTCAGGCCGGAAGGTCGGGGGTTCAAATCCCACTAGAGGACAGCAACCTTGGGCCGGAAGGACTGGGGATTTTAGTCCCACAGATGCTCCTTGTGGTCTTGGGCAAGCCACTTAACCCTCCATAGCCCATGTTCCCTGTAAAATAGTTATCTCCAAGTTATAATGCCCTGTTCAATGTAATTTCAGTTTGTTCAATGTAAACCTCACTGCAGAATAGCGCGGTATATAAGAGAATGTAAATAAAAAATAAATAAAATAAATAAACTGTAAGAAGGGTGTGTTTTCCTTATAAGCTTCATTTCTTTGCCTGTAAATGTATCGCTGGTCTGCATTGCCAAAGATCTCAAGTTTGGTTTCATCTGTCCACAGAATATTTTCCCAGAAGAATTGTGGTTGCTCAAGGAGGGTTTGGGCAAAGGTCAGGTGTGTCTTTTATGTTTGTCTTTGAGCAGTGGGATCCTCCTTGGCTTTCACCCATGAAGTCATTTGTTTAGTGTGTGGCATATGGTGTGGTTTGAAACCACCATTCCCAGATTATTCCAGGTTGGCCTTAAGTGCTTTGGATGTTGTACGTGATGTTTTTCCAATAGTTTGCACTAACCTTTGAAGACTTGTTGAATTAATTTTTCTCTAGAAACAAGCAGGAAGTCAATCCTCACATATGGGTGATGGTGCCAACAGAACCCTCGTGGAAGCATCTCCTCGGCTTTCCAAGCAAGACTTTGGGAGATGCCACCATGCGTGCGTGGTCCCCTTCCTGCCCAAGGGTGCCATCTTGATCAATCTCCCTTTTTCCGCGTAGCCCTACAGACGTTTGTTTTGTCCCCGGAAAAAACTCATACATTCTTGTGCTTTTCCGGTTTGCGCCGGTTCTTTCCTGCCTCAGGACCCACTGCTGCGGCACTGGGCCTCAATTTTTGCTTTTTGCCGTATTTTTTTTATTTTTTAGCGTTTTGTGCCTTTTTCAATCACTGGCTGCAGTGAGGATCTTCAACCTCGCGGGAGTCCTTTATGCCCCAGTGGCCACTGGTTTTAAAAAATGTGAATGGTGTTCAAAAAATATGTTCATCACAGACACGCATGATTTTTTTTGCCTCCGGTGACTGGGTGCTGATTACGACCTGGAGGAATTCCTCTTGTACAAGAAAATGTCTGCAACGGCCATCCAGATCCGTCAGCTTGAGTAGGACGACATCTTCCACAGGGCAGACTCCACCCGGGTATCCCGGTAGCCTTATGCTCAAAGGCCCCGCACGGCTCCTCCGAACCGCTCAAGGCTCCCGCAGGCACTCCAAATAAGGTACTCTGGTGTGAGCGCTTAAGAAGAAGAAGACCTCGAGGGCCTCTTCCAGAGAAAGGGACAAGCATGGGAAGTTCTGTGCCCGGTCCCTCAGTCCCCAGCGAGATCTCGAGGAGTCGGAGCGGGAGCATACCCACAAGGTGCCCAGAACTGATGTCGTGGCCTCCGGCGATGGACCTCAGTCTCCTGAGAGCCGTCCCGCCGAGGACCTCCTCGACGCCTGACCCAGGTCACTCTGGCATCGTTGTCAATGGCTGCTACCCCCGAGTAGGAAGCCTGTATGTTGGCCTTGGAGCGCAGCATTTCTGTGTTCTTTGCCTCCCAGCGCGTGCCGCCCGGCCTTGCAGAGACTGCAGAGACATCGACGACTCCCTGAGCCGCAGAAGCGATCACCAGAGAGCTAGACACCTTGGTAAGGGGCTCGCTCTCGCTCCTGTTCTTCAGGAGCAAGATCTTCACAAGAGAGTGCCTCTGGCGCTGGCCATGCTCCGGCCTCGAAGCACTCAAGACCGGAGCTGCAGCTAGCGGGCTTCGAGTTCTCCTCGGAGTACTCCGACTGGGAGTCCGACATTGAGACATTCCCAAAGACACGAGCCCATTGAAACCTTCGGACCCATCTCTGTTGGCTGCCAAGCACCAGTCCCCACCCAAGGACACCTCCTTCCTCGAGTTTGTCAGGGACATGGCTCGGGCAATCTCCCTCACGACGGAGTCAGAGGAGGACCCTGTGATGAGGAAGCTGCCCAGAGAATAATGATAAAGGAAGGGAATTTAAGGGAGGAGGAGTAGCCTAGTGGTTGGGGCAAGGTACTTCAGGCCGGAAGGTCGGGGGTTCAAATCCCACTAGAGGACAGCAACCTTGGGCCGGAAGGACTGGGGTTTCTAGTCCCACAGATGCTCCTTGTGGTCTTGGGCAAGCCACTTAACCCTCCATTGCCCATGTTCCCTGTAATTATTAGTGTATGTGTCTCATATCCCCGCGTGTTAAATGTATCCCCCAATTGTGTTGTGACTGCTTTGATTGAAGGATAAGGCGGTATACAAAACTGTCTAAATAAATAAATAAATAATCAAGGGACCTGTTTTGGCAGGTCACAGGAATAAAACTGCATGTTTACCTAAAAGACAGGTTATTCCAGGCTGCAGTGGCCTGCAAAGAGCCCCTAGTGGAGATGAGGTGAAGGAGTATAAGCCCAGATTGAGAAACCCTTACGTCACTCCTAATTACTCAGCTGCCAGGAGGGAGTTTGACCACCAACACCTGCGGACTGCAAGGGAGGGGTTGGAAACTGGGAACTTTAAAACTAGAACAGAATATGCAGAGAGAAGACTAGGAGAGCGAAGGAGGAAGCCTGAGAGGATGCTTGAAGGCAAGCGTGAGAGCAAGGAAAGAGGAGCTCTGAGAGGTTCAGGTTCTTGGAGAGATTCCTGGGAGAAGCCAGCTTCAAGGGATTGGGGAAATCCAAAGGCTTGGAGAACTTCAGCTGGGAACCCTAAGAAGAGGTATGGAGCAGATGCCCTGAGGTCCAGGAATATAGACTGGAGGACAGGTTATAAAAGCTCCAATGCATACTGACCAGAATATTTGAGAGGACAGCCTAATGCCAGCTTTAACCCAGGTATGAACTATGAACGTTTGTCTAACCTAAAGCAAGGCAAAGTGTTTAGACACAGTTCCTGTCCTAATGAAGGTCAGTTAGTCAAGCCTTCTGATCCAGCTCCTGATATAGAAGCTATGCAAATAGAAGAACAAGCTATAATTACAGAGGAGGATGATAATCTCATGGACTGTTCTTTATGCAAGGTTGCTAGCACAGAGAAACCCTGAAAGTGGGATCAAACATAAAAAGGAAACGTTCTAGTAACTGGCACACTAGAAGTTTGTGTAAATACTTGTGCAGAGAAGGAAAAGAGCTGTTGATTTGAGCTTGTTAGCCAGCTGGTAACAGAGCAGCACACAGCTCAGGCTATGCACATGTTGGATACAAAAGTGCTTTGAATGTGAAAAGAAAAGCTGTTTTTGTGAAGAAGCCTTTACTTTTTTTTTTTTGGTTCCCTTTACGCCAGCACTGCTGAGCAGGTTTGTCAGCAATGACTGAGAAAGACTTTCTGTTGTTAATGGACTTTATAAGCTACTTGCTTTACCTTTCAGTTGTATTTTTTTTTAATACAAAATTCTGGAGAATACATCCTAAGGTGTTACCAAGTGAATCTGTGTGCATTTGGATTTACCTCATAAATAAATATTCTGTCACTGCCTTGCACTCGAGCCAACTACATTCTCTTCATTTACCTCAAAGGCAAGCACCGCATGACTGGACTACCAGTACCATAATCCTTTGCAAGATAGCCAGTCTGGAACATTGCTTAATTGAGGAACTCTATCTAACAAGCACGCCCCTCCATACACATGTAAGGGGCTATGGGCGTGACAACCCTCATACGGAGGAACTTGACATCCTCCAGTACGAGGTACCACCGAAGGCGACCTTTACAGTCCCTGTCCCCTCCATCTTTACCCGGCTCCTCCTCAGGATGTGGGAGATCTCTGCGTCGATACCCATCATCAGCCGTCAGCTAGATATGATATACCAGGTCCAGCGTAGCCCGGGCTTCCGTAAGGCGCAACTCCCCCACACCATGGTGGTGGAGTCAGCCATGTGCTGGCAAAAAATTCCCGAAGTTGCACTCTTCGGTGCCCCCAGGCAGGGAGTCCCGTGCCCTTGATGCCCTCAGGTGGAAATGTTACCAGGGCTCGATGTTGACATTTGTATCCAGACTTACCAGCTCTATATTGGCATGTTCCTCCAGGACCTGGCCAAGGAGCTCAGGGGCTTCGCAGTTGGCCTTGATGGAGACCATCTCCGCCATTTCCAGACTCTTTCAAAGTCTGTCTTGGAGTGTTCCAAGTCTCAAGCCAGGTTTCGAGTCCGGTGCGAGAGTGGCAGCTGCGAGCATAGGTGCTTGACGCTAGGCCTGGCTCCAATTGTTGGATCTCGAGCAGTGGGTACAAGAGAAGCTTCTTGACGTCCTCTGCCTCGGTGAACAGCTTTTCGGTAAGCCTGTGGAGGATAAAGTGGCTGAAATGGAGGACAAAGTGGCTGAAATCGAGACCAAGTATGTCACTCGTATCCAACTCTTGAAGAAAACCTCCACCTTGCCTCGGAAGAAGCCGTAGGGCAAGAAACTCCCTTTCCTATGGAAGGGCCATCCCTACCAAGGCTATCCCTCGTGCCCTGCTGCCAAGACCCCTCAGCAGGGTCCTCATGGCAAGGGAGCAGGCCAAGCACCACGCAAACCCAAGGGCTGCCAGCCACGGCCCAGCCAGGGTTGGGTTTTTGATAGCCTCTCTTCTGCTGGAGGACCAGCTCCTGACAGGGGGTGCCTGGTTCACTTTGCCCACTGGTGGGCCTCCATCACCACCGACTCATGGGCTCTTCAGGTAGTCAAGGAGGGTTACCGCCTCCATCTCGACCACATCCCTTCACCCTTCTTTCCCAGGGAACCCACAGAGCTGTGGAGTCTGTTCCACACCACGTGAGAGGCAGAGGGTTTTACTCCAGGTACTTCCTAGTTCCCAACCTGAGATCCATCTTGGATCTGAGAAACCTCAACAAGTTTCTGGTGTGGGAGAAGTTCAAGATGCTCTCTCTTGGAGCATTGCTGCCCTGCCTCCAGCAGGGAGATTAGCTATGCTCCTTGAATCTGAGGGATGCTTATACCCACATCCTGATCCACCTAAGTCAAGGCAGTACCTCAGGTTCGTGGTAGAAGGCGACCACTACCAGTACAGGGTACTCCCCTTCAGCCTCGCCTCCTCTCCAAGAGTCTTCACCAAGTGCCAGGCAGTGGTGGTGGCCTATCTCCGCCTTCACGGGGTCTTTGTCTTTCCCTACCTCGACAAATCTCATCCCAAGCAGGCTCTGAAGTTCACCGGGGCCCGCCTGTACTCCATGCAGGCCAGGAATTTCCTTCCCTCAACAAAGCAGACCGCCTCATAGCCCTCATAGCCAAGGTACAGAGCGCTCCTCCACCTCCTGGGCCACATGGCCTCCACAGTCCATGTAGTCCCCAATGCACGCCTCCACATGCGGGCGGTTCGGTGGTGCCTCCGGTTTCAGTGGACCCAGGCCATGGGCGGGCTTCGGGACAGGGTCACAGTCTCTCGCCAGCTCATGGAGTCCTTCACCTGGTAACAGGACGTCCGGCACCTGTGGGCGGGCATGCCTTTCCAACTCCCAAACCTCCGCAGGATCCTCACGACTGATGCTTCCTGGATGGGTTGGGGTGTCCACTGAGAGGAGCTGTGCACCCAAGGGGCTTGGTCCTTCAAAGAGAGCCAGCAGCAGATCAATCTGTTCAAACTCAGTCGTCTTCCTCACCCTGAGGGTCTTCAGACACTGCCTATGGCACCAGTCGGTGCTTCTCCAGATGGGCAACCAGGTCACTATGTTCTTCATAAACAAGCAGGGTGGCACGGGCTCCTACCCCTTCTGTCAGCCCTCTGCGCCTTCGTGGCCAGCCAAGGGATGCTCCTCAGAGTTGTCTGTTTCCCGGGCCAGGACAACGCCCTGGCGGACAGACTGAGCAGAGTCCTCCAGCTGCACGAGTGACGTCTGGACCCCAAGGTAATGCTCAGACTCTTGAACCCCCAGCATGGACGACTTCACCAGCCTAGTCAATGCTCAGCTGCCCCGGTTCTGCAGCCCTCAACCCCACCCCTCCCAGGTGGCTGCCATTGCTTTCCTCCTCTCGTGGACAGAGGGCCTCCTTTATGCATTTTCCCCCCACACTGATTGCTTGGACCCTCTTCAAGGTCCAGCGTGACAAGGCATCGATCATCCTGGTAGCCCCGTGGTGGCCCAGGCAACCGTGGTTTCCTCTGCTGCTCCTTCTCTCGCTGGAGCCCCCTGTTCCCCTTGGGGGCTCTCCGGGACTCCTGACACAGGAGGAGGGCTCGATCATCCCAACCCAGGAACCCTATCCCTCACAACATGGCAGCTGAGCAGGTACCCTAGCCTCACTACCATCCCCCCCACCCCCGGGGAGGTGGAAGAAATAATCCTAGCCTCTCACAAGGATTTCACAAGATGGGCTTATGCCTTCAAGTGGCAGCGATTCGACTTGTGTTGCACGGAGTACCACCTTGACCTGCTCTCTTGTCCAGTGCACTCGGTCCTTTAGTACCTCCTCCCACTTACCGCAGTCTGGACTTAAGTCCAACTCCGTCAGGGTGCATCTCAGTGCCCTTTCGGCTAATCATCACCCCATTGAGGGCAAGCCCCTTTCCACGCAGCCCCTCATCAGGTTTATGCGGGTCCTCTTGCTGTCCAGACCTCCCTTGCGGCCGCCATCAGCAGAATGGGATCTCAGTGTGGTCCTGACACAGTTCACCAAGCCGCCATTCAAGCCCTTGGCTACCTGCTACCTATGCCACCTATACTGGAAGGTTGCCTTCTTCGTGGCACTCACCTCGGCTCACAGGGCAGTGAATTCCAGGTGCTGTTGGCCAAGCCTCCCTACACAGGTTCTATAGGAACAGAGTGGTGCTCCACACTCACCCCAACTTCCTCCCGAAGGTAGTCTCCAACTTCCACCTCAAATCAGGAGGTGGTTCTCCCTACCTTCCTGTGGCCTCACCCCGATGCGGCATCAGCCGTTCTCCATACCTTGGACTGAAGTTGAGCCCTGTCCTTTTACTTAGTTATCTCCAAGTTATAATACCCTGTTCAATGTAATTTCAGTTTGTTCAATGTAAACCGCACTGATGCAGAATAGCGCGGTATATAAGAGAATGTAAATAACAGACCCAGAGCCACCGCAAAGCCTCATAACGTTTCATCTCCTTTGACCCCAGCCACATGGGGCAGGCGGTCACTAAACGGACCATATCTGTCTGGGTGTCAGATTGGCCCGGCTATGAGCAAAGGCGATGCAGAGAGTCCCCCCTGGAGCGCCGTATCACGGCATACACTTTCAGGGCAATGGCAACCTTAGTCGCAAACCTCCAGTCGGTACCGATGGCGGACATCTGCCGGGCTGCCACCTGGTCTTCTGTCCACACCTTTGCAGCCCACTACTGCCTGGAGAGGGAGTCCTGATGGGACAGCGCTTTCGACCAGGCTGTACTCCATAACCTCTTCAGGGTTTAGGCAACTCTTGCCCTCCGACCCTTCTTGTTCAGTTTACCGGAGCCATGGTTCTCCATGGACACTGGGATCCTCAGAGTCTGCCTTCAGATTTGCTTGCGGCTGCTCACGGCTGGGCTGTGATTTTTCTGCCAGTCCTTGGAAGCCTGGAGCTAGGAAGTTCCATATGTGAGGTCTGATTTCATGCTTGTTCCTGGAGAAAGTGTAGTTACTTACCTGTAACAGGTGTTTTTCAGGGACAGCAGGAATCGGTCCTCACAACCCTCCCTTCTCCCTTTGGAGTTGCTGTTCATTGTTGGCCATCTTCTTTTATTTATTTATTTATTACATTCTCTTATATACCGCGCTATTCTGCATCAGTGCTGTTTACATTGAACAAACTGATATTACATTGAACAGGGCATTATAACTTGGAGATAACTATTTTACAGGGAACATGGGCTATGGAGGGTTAAGTGGCTTGCCCAAGACCACAAGGAGCACCTGTGGGACTAGAAACCCCAGTCCTTCCGGCCCAAGGTTGCTGTCCTCTAGTGGGATTTGAACCCCCGACCTTCCGGCCTGAAGTACCTTGCCCCAACCACCAGGCCACAGTTGGGCTGTAGCTATGGCACCTAACTGATCAAGATGGCACCCTTGGGCTGGAAGGGGACCACTCATGCGGGGTGGCATCTCCGAAAGGCTTTCTTTGAAGGCTGGGGAGATGCTTCCATGAGGGCTCCGTCAGCACCGACATCACCCATATGTGAGGATTGATTCCTGCTGTCTCTGGAGAACACCTGTTACAGGTGAGTAACTACGCTTCCTCTTCCCACCATGTTCTGGGAGGTTCTTGATAGTTCCATGAGCAGAAAACATCTTAACATTGCAAACTGTAGACACAGGAATCCAAAGGTCTTTGGAGATAATCCTGTACCCCTTTGAAAGTTGAGGTTTGAGACCATTAGAAAAGCCATTATCATCAATCAGCACTCTTGTCTTCACTATTGTCAGAACAGAATAGGGAGTGAATGTGGCAATTTTAAACATTAGATCTATTGGTTGATTTAAGTTATGTGAGTACTGACAATTGATCACAGGTGCATCTAATTTTACTGCAGTGGGAATGTGGTTCTTCCATTCAAACTGATTTGAATTGTTTATAAGGGTGCCAGTAATCATGTCCTGGCAATTTCCTACCATTTCCTTTATTAATTGGTCTTTTTTTAATTTGATTCTTTTATGTGACAAATGTGTACATATATAGTCCAAAGCCATTTCACTGGCCACTTTTTTTTTTTTTTTTTAAGTTAATGGACATTAAGGGGTTGAACTACAAGGGTGCCAATAATGTTGACCACAACTGTATTTGTTTATCTGAAGTGGAGGCGGGTGGGATTGTATATCGGACTTTTCCTGCTGTCCATTACAGCTGAGTAACCTCACTTTTTCCATGGACAAGCTTGATGAGACAGCCACACACTGGTGACTCTCTAGCTGTAGCTGTGGCCGTACCCATATCTGAGCTGTGGAAGGATGCAGTCTGTGTGTCGCAAGGCAAGGGGTTCCATATGCCCCCAGACCTGACACAGACAAGGCTACAAAGTATCAAACCTGTTCTTTTTATTAACGCACAAACAAATGTTACTTATGAGATAGTAACAGTTGATTAGAACTTGGGGCCTGCTAATGGTTCTGCAAACCATTTAGTGAATCTAATACGTCAGGAATGCAATTCTTATAAAGTATTTTACGAGTGTGGGCTTTACAAAATACCACACAATGAATATATCCAAAGTCCACACAATGAATACCACACAAAATACCACACAATGAATGTATCCAAAGTCCACACAATGAATACCACACAAAATACCACACAATGAATCTATCCAAAGTCCTTGAGAAACTTGTCTTTTCCCAACTGGCCTCTCATCTCGATTCCAATTTTGCCCTCCACCCTCGTCAATCTGGCTTCCGTGCAGGCCATAGTACTGAAACCATCCTGACAGCACTGCTTTCTGAGCTTCACCGTGCACACGACCGTGGTGATTTTTCTCTTGTGGTGTCTTTGGATCTGTCCTCCGCTTTTGATGTTGTGGACCACCGCACTCTTGTCCCGCCTCTCTGATTTCGGTGTGCGGGGCACTGTTTTGCAGTGGTTTCGCTCCTTTCTCTCCTCCCGTACTTTCTCAGTTCACTCCGGCCCCTCCACATCCCCCCCGTCTCCCGTGATCTGCGGTGTTCCCCAGGGCTGTATCCTTGCCCCCCTACTTTTCAACGTCTTCCTTGCTCCTCTAGCTTTGCTCATTCAACAGTCCGGCATTTCCGTTTACATCTACTCTGACGACATTATTTTGGTCCATCACACCTCCTCTTCCCCTGATCTTCTCCCCATCAATCGCTGTCTCTCCTCCTTTGCCGCCTGGTTTGAGTCAAACTTTCTACATGCTAATCCTGCCAAATCCTCTGCAATCTGGTTTTCTTTTGGTCTCCCCCCTCCCAGTCTATCACCAGTTATGGCTTCTCACTCCATCTCCCTGGCACCGACCCTCCGTTATCTGGGCGTTACCTTAGACTCGTCCCTCTCTTTTTGTGAACATATTTCCTCTGTTGTACGCACTTCTTTCTTCCATCTGCGTCGTATCAGGGCCGTGTGGTCACTCCTACCCCCATCATCTGTTGTCACTCTCGTCCTGTCTTTAGTGATTACCCATTTAGACTACTGTAACGCTATCTATGCAGGCCTCCCCTCTTCCCAGCTCCACCGTCTTCAATTAGTTCAGAATGCTGCCGCACGTCTCATCACCTCTTCCCCTGCGTGCTCTCACGTGTCTACCTGTCTTCTCACCCTTCACTGGCTTCCGGTTAAGTTCAGGTTTGTCTTCAAGTTGCTCATCATCACACATATGGCTCTCCACACTAACACTCCCCAGTACCTGGCCGACATCATCCATCTTCAGCCCTCCCCACGTCTTCTTCGATCGGCCCACGGTAATCGTCTCTTTCTTCCTCCCCCTGCCCAGGCCCATTCGGAACTTACCCGCCACTCCGCCTTTTTCTTCTTAGGTCCCGCCTTGTGGAATTCACTCCCCCTATCTCTTCGTACTGAACTGTCTTATCCCCGTTTTAAGGCATTCCTCAAAACCCATCTCTTTTGCCAAGCCTTCGACCTTCCTCCCCCTGTTGATGGTGCCTCGTCCCCCAGTCGCGCCCCCCACCCTCCATGATACCCCCTAGACGTCCTCATTCACCTTCCTTTCCCCCTCCCCCCCATCCTCTCGTCCCTCTTTGGGCCTGTTCTGTCCTCCATCTGATTTGACTGTATCTCTCTGTCCTATTATCAGTTGGCGTTCTTTTCCGACTTTGTTTTCAGTAGCCTACCATTTTGTTTTGTACACCGCCCTGACGCTTCGGCCTGGGCGGTTTATCAAGTGATGCGAATAAAGATAAAGAATGCACACAAGTCTAATAATGTTGTATCCAGGCTATTCCTCTCATGTAATTATGGCCATGTTCAAGATTGCTTGACCGAAGGAATTGTCTGCTAGTGCATGTTGGTCAAGCTGTAATGTCTCTGAAAATTGTGTATGGAGGTCCATGTTGCAGCCTTGCATATGTCTCCCAGGGGTATGAAATTGAGATTAGCTAGGGTGGTGGCCACGGCCTTGAGCTAGTGGGCCTGGACAGTGCCCAAAAACTGGGTGCCGGCTTGGGTGCAGCAGAATGCTGTACATTAAGAGACCCACTGCAGCAGTGGCCTTTTTCATGACAAGGAGTTCTGGTCTATTTGGGTCAAAGGAAGACATAGTTGAACTCTTTCAATTGGGTTCTGTCCTCTGGATGTATGTGTGCAGCACCCGTACACAAACCCGTACACAGGGTTTGGGGTGGTGGGGTGAGGTTTGGGGTAGAAGGTGGCTAGATTGATGTCTGGTTGATGTGGAATGGCAAGGCCACCTTTGTGAGGAACCTGGGGTGTGTTCTGAGGGTGACATAGTCTTAGTAGAGCTGGGTATAGGCTGGGTAGGTGACTAGTGCCTACAGCTTGCCGATGTATGTGGTCGAGGTAATGGTGAAATGGAAGCTGACTTTCCAGGTAACTGACTTCAGCAGTGCTACGTATAGAAGCTTAAAGCTGCATAAGCTGATGCAGGATGATGGGTCCCAAGGTGGTACGAGCTGACACACTGGGGGTTAAAGGTTGGCCAGGTTTTGTTTTGTTTGTACTGCTGCGTGACACCTCAATATAAATACTGACCTCGGACTCAATTTATTTAAACAGGACAACCAGTCTGTAATTTCAATACAGCTTTATTATATAATCAAGGTCTGCAAAAGCAAATTAGATCAATAGCACAGCAAAATAAGTCTAACACCTTCAAGGAGTCCTGTTGAGCAAAGATAACTCTCACATGAGCTTCAGTTATTGTCTTCCCTCTTACATTTCAAGCAATAAAGGTGCCAGTCTAATTACTTACAATCTGGGAAGAGTTCAATCAGGTAAGGGAAAGGTCCTTTATTATCATGGCATTAGCAGTGAGATTCCACTGTTTATTTGGGGGATTATACAGATATGTGTGCTTTTTTAGAGAGATTAATTAAGGGCCTCTAGGCAATAAGTGGACTGCAGGACTGGATTTACAACTACTAAGAAAGGACTAGGGTCACTTATGTTTTGATATGCCCATGTGCTAGAGCAATTCATTTTATCCTTACATTTTTCTGGCTAGTATGAGGCATTCCCCAAACATGTTATGTTCCTGGCCACTTCAGTCACCTGAGAGGTACAATGGGGACCTGTCCTGTAAATTTGGGAATGGGAGTACATATTGTACAAGCAGATAAATCCATTAACACTTTCCAACACTATTTCTTTCCACATGTTTGCATCACGGATGTCCCTTTTATAATGCGTTACATTACCATAATGTATGTGACATCCATTCATAAGTTCCATAAACAATCAGTGCTATAAAAAAAACCCAAAAGATCACAGTTTTCGCCTTAACAGTCTCTTTTTCTTCCGGTTGCACCGGTCCTCTTCCCGTCCCTCCCCTGCTCTACTTTTTTAGAGCTATTGGGGATACTCTTTTTTTTTTTTTTTTCTTTTCTTATTTTCATGCCCTATTTTCTTCTCTAACCGCTGGCCGTGTGGGTCTTCGACCTCACAGGGGCCATTTTTGCCCCCATGGCCACCGGATTAAAAAAATGCAATAGATGCTGTAGGAACATGTTGCTTATGGACACTCATGACTGTTGTCTGTGGTGCCTGGGAGCCGACCATGACCCAGAGCTCTGTTCGCTCTGCAAGAAAATATCCTTTTAAGGCCCTGCTCAGTCGTAAGCAGAAGTCCAAAGACATTTTCTGAAAGGCCACCTCGGAGTCACCCGGTGGCACCCTCGGTCATCTCTCTTCCGGTGGGTTCTCCCCCTGCGGCCCCGTGCTCTCGGCGGCACTCTGACCAGGGGTCCCCCGAGGTGGAGCAGTGCAAAAAGAAGGCCTCAACATGCTGTCTAGGGCTCCCGACAAGCGTGAGTGCTCCCGTGCCCAACCGCTTAGCCCCCTTCGGTGTTCCCGAGAGTCGAACAAGGAGTGGACCCGCAAGGTACCCCACACGGAAGTGGAGGCCTCCGGCAAAGGCACCCGGTCTCCTGAGGGTCGTCCCGGTGAGAACCCCCTCTCCTCCTCGACGCCCGATCCGGTGACCCTGGTATCGGTGTCGCAGGGCCCCATGCCCATGTGGGAGTCTCACATGCTGGCACTGAAATGCAGCATTTCTGCATTCATTGCTTCCCAGCAGGCCCTCACGGCCAGCTTTGCTGACGCGCGCCCAGAGATCACTGGTCCCTCACTTGGGACACCCAAATCCATCCAGGAAACCTCTGAGAGCCGCGGGCCTTGTGAGGGTCCTCGACATTGGTCTCGCTGGCCCTCCCGTTCCTCGGAGGTGAGATTGTCCAGGGCATCTGGTATCAGACTACCAACCATCAGACAGGGCAAACCGCCCGGCTCGGACTCCTCGACCAATTTCTCGGAGTGGGAGTCTGATGGGGACACCTCCCTGGAAACCCATACCCACTGGGATCTTCCATCGGACCCCTCGCGGCCCACCTCCGGTTCCCTTGGGCTCTGCCAGGGACTTGCTAACGCAGGAGGAGGATAGGATGCTACACACGAACCTAACCTCCCTAGATAATAGGGGAAAGCCAGCAGTTGCCCAAGAGCTCATGGTTCGGAAGAATGTATCTTGAAGGATACTAACAAAAGGAGAGGTTCCAAAAAAGAGTAAAGTAGCCCAAATGCCCTTGAGTATGGAGCTTAAAGATTCCAAATTACCCATGCAGCCAGATTAATATGAATAAAATACAGTCTCTAAAATGCTTGTATGCAAATGCTAGAAGTCTAAAAAATAAGATGAGAGAGTTAGAATATATAGCACTGAATGAAAGGTTAGATATGATTGGAATCTCAGACATGGTGGAAGGAGGACAACTAGTGGGACACTGTGATACCTGGGTACAAACTATATCGTAATGATAGAGCTGATCAAATTGGTGGAGGGGTTGCGCTCTGTTAGAGAGGGCATTGAGTCACAAAGGATTAAAGTTTTGCAGGAAACAAAATTTGCTGTAGAATCTCTATGGATTGAAATTCCATGTATGAAGGGGAAGGCAATGGCACTGGGGGTGTACTATCGACCGTCTGGGCAGAATGAACAATTGGATGATGAAATGCTCAAAGAAATCAAGGAAGCTAACAAAAGTTACAGCACAGTAATAATGGGTGATTTCAATTACCCCAGTATCGACTGAGTCAGTGTCACGGCAGGACGTTCTAGGGAGATAAAGTTCCTAGATGAAATAAATGACTGCTTCTTGGAGCAGCTGGTTCATGAACCGACCAGAGGGGAAGCCATATTGGACCTAGTCCTTAGTGGAACACCAGATCTGGTGCAAGTGATAAGAGTATTGGGGCCACTTGGCAGTAGTGATCATAGCATGATCGCGTTTGATTTAATTAGTGGAGGAGGGATGGTAAGGAAATCCACAGTACTACCTTTTAACTTTCGAAAGGGAGATTATGATAAAATGGGGAAAATAGTTAAGAAAAAAGTAAAAGGAGCAGTTGCAAAGGTTAAAGACTTACATCAAGCTTGGGTGTTGTTGAAAAATACTATCTTGGAAGCCCAGACCAGCTGTATTCTACGCTTTTAAGAAAAGTGGAAGGAAGTCCAAAAAACTGCCAGCATGGTTTAAAGGTGAGGTCAGAGAGGCTGTTGCCAAAAAAGCATCTTTCAGAAAATGGAAAAAAGAGCCAAACGACGAAACCTAGAAACAGCACAAGCACTGGCAAGTTAAATGCAAGGCATTGATAAGGCAGGAAAAGGGAGAATATGAGAAGATTAGATGATAGAGGGGTTAAAGGGGCACTAAAAGGCGACAAGGCAATAGCGGAGAGACTGAATGAATTCTTTGCTTCTGTCTTTACTGAGGAAGATGTAGGGATGTTACCCATGACTGAAGTGGTATTTAAAGGTGCGGAAGAATTGAAGGAAATATTGATACATCGGGAAGATGTATTACAACTATTTGATAAACTGAAGAGTAGCAAATCCCCTGGACCGGATGATATACATCCAAGGGCGTTGAAAGAACTGAAATATGAGATTGCAGACCTGCTATTAGTAATCTGTGAACTATCATTAAAATCATCAGTAATACCTGAAGATTGGAGGATGGCCAACGTAATGCCAATTTTTAAAAAGGGTTCCAGGGGGGTGATCTGGGCAAGTACAGACCGGTGAGCTTGATGTCAGTACCAAGAAAAATGGTAGAAACCATTATAAAGAACAAAATTGCTGAACATGTAGATAGTCATGGCTTAATGGGAGACAGCCCACATGGCTTTAGACAAGGAAGATCTTGTCTTACTAATCTGTTATGTTTTTTTTGAAGGTGTGAATAAACAAGTAGACAAAGGTGGGTCGGTTGATATAGTGTATTTGGACTTTCAGAAAGCCTTTGACAAGGTCCCTCATCAGAGACTTTTGGCAGAACTAAAGAGTGATGGGATAGGAGGCAGTGTACTATTGTGGATCAGGAACTGGTTAAAAGATAGAAAGTAGAGGGTAGGGCTAAATGGCCAATTTTCCCAATGGAGAAAGGTGAATAGTGGTGTACCCCAGGGATCTGTGCTGGGTCTGCTGCGTTTTGACATATTCATAAATGACCTGGACAAGGGAATAACGAGTGAGGTTATCAAATTTGCAGATGACACAAAACTATTCAAAGTTGTTAAAACCCATGAGGATTGTGGAAAATTGCAAGAGGATCTTGATAAATTGGAAAACGGCATCAAAATGGCAGATGAAATTTAATGTGGACTAGTGCAAAGTTATGCTCCTAGGGAAGAACAACCCAAACTATGGTTACACGATGCAAGGTTCTGCATTAGGAACCACCACCCAGATTTAGGCGTCATTGTGGATAACATGTTAAAACCCTCCGTCCAATGTGCAGCGGCGGCCAAGAGAGCAAATAGAATGCTAGATATAAGGAAAGGAATGGAAAATAAAAGAAAGGATATTATAATGCCTCTGTATCGTTCCATGGTGCGACCGCACCTTGAATATTGTGTGCAATTCTAGTTGCCATATCTTTAAAAAGGATATAGCGTTATTAGAAAAGCTTCAGAGAAGAGCCACCAAAATGGTAAAGGGGATGGAAGGATACTCCTATGAAGAGAGGCTAAAAAGGTTAGGGCTCTAACCTGGAAAAGAGACTGCTGAGGGGAAATATGATAAAAGTCTATAACTTAATGAATGGAGTGGAGCGGGTAAACGTAGATCGATTGTTTACTTTATCAGAATATAGAAAGAATAGGGGACATGCAATGAAGCTACAGGGTAAACTATTTAAGACTAATAAGAGAAAATATTTTTTCACTCAATGTGTAATCAAACTCTGGAATTTGTTACCGGAGGATGTAGTAAATGCTGTTAGAGTAGCTGGGTTTAAAAAAGGTTTGGACAAGTTCCTGGAGGAAAAATCCATAAAACATTATTAAAAAGGGACCCAGGATATCGCTGCTTGACCCAATATAAGCATTGTGGAACCTGTGTCTTTTGGGGAAACTGCTAGGTATGTATGACCTAGATTGGCCACGGTTGGAAACAGGATACTGGGCTTGATGGACCTTGGTCTGACCCAGTATGGCATATCTATGTTCTTATGTTCTTATCCCTCATGGCCTGGTGGCTGAATGGGTCTCCCTAGCCTCTCTGGCCCTTCTGGAGGAGGTCAAGGAAATCCTCCTCGCCTCGAGGAAGGACTCCACTAGGATGGCTTATGCCTTTAAGTGGAAACGCTTCTCCATCTGGTGCTTGGAACACCAGATCAACCCCTTCTCGTGTCCTGTTCGGTGGGTTCTCTAGTACCTCCTCCACCTCTCAAGGGAAGGGCTGAAGTCGAACTCTTTGAGTTCATTTGAACAACATCTCGGCTAATCATCTCCTTATTGAGGGAAAACCCTTCTTGGGGCAGCCATTAGTCTCCCGCTTCATGCAGGGTCTTCTGCTTTCCAAGCCGCCCATCCGTTCTCCTCCGGTGGAATGGGACTTAAGTGTGGTACTCACGCAGCTCACCCGTCCACCCTTCGAACCGATGGCAACGTGTTTGCTCCGTCACCTGTCCTGGAAGGTGGTCTTCCTGGTGGCGCTGACCTCGGCCCGCTGAGTCAGTGAGCTCTAGGCTCTCATGGCTGGCGCCCCTTACACCAGGTTTTATCGGAACAGGGTGGTCCTCCGTACCCACCCTAAATTCCTGCCTAAGGTCGTTTTGGACTTCCATCTCAACCAAGAGATAGTGCTGCCAACTTTCTTCCCGAGGCCCCATGCTGACCTGGTGTCGACGGCTCTCCACACGCTTGTCTGCAAACAGGCCCTCGCCTTTTATTTGCAGTGTACCCAGACTCATAGCAAATCTGACAGGCTTTTCGTGACCTACGATCCCAGTAGACCGGGGCAAGCAGTCACCAAGCACACCCTCTCAGTTTGGGTGGCGGACTGCATCGCTTTTGCCCCTGTGAAGGCAGGCGTCCCTCTGGATCGTTGAGTCACCGCACATGGGGTCCGAGCCAAAGCAGTCTCGGTGGCCTTGCTGCGCTCCATGCCCCTGATGGACATTTGCCGGGCGGCAACCTGGTCTTCCACGAACACCTTCCCTGCTCACTACTGTCTGGAGAAGGAGTCCTGCCGGGATAGCGCCTTCGGCCAGGCTGTATTCCATAACCCTTTCGGGGTATAAGCAATTTCTGCCCTCCGACCCTTCTTCATGGCTACCGAGGGCTTCGCCCCGAGGACCCGAGAATGGGCTCCTTCGGGCTTCAGCTTCTGCCGGCCTCGGGGAGGTGTTTTTTGGTTACAGGTTTGGTAACATGTAGCTAGGGAGTCCCATAAGTGAGGACTGACTTCCTGCTTGTTTCTGGAGAAAGCGTAGTTACTCACCTGTAACAGGTGTTCTCCAGGGACAGCAGGAATCAGTCCTCACTACCCTCCTGCCTCCCTTGATGAGTTGCTGAATTTTTGTCCTTCCCTTGCCATCTGCTTGGTAGGGTTCGAGCTAAGGGACCTGACTGAGCAAGATGGCACTCTTGGGCGGGAAGAGGACCATGCATGCGTGGTAGCAATCCCAAAGGCTTTCTTTGAAAGCTGGGGAATTGCTCCGCGTGGCCTCCGTTGGTGCCGACGTTACCCATAAGTGAGGACTGATTCTTGCTGTCCCTGGAGAACACCTGTTACAGGTGAGTAACTACGCTCTGTGACAGAGGAACAATACCTTCTTCCAGTCATAATTTCATGTGTCGTTAACCCATTTCTCTTAATAGGGTTATTTCTGAGTAAATACAGACATAATGGCAAGGCTTGTAGCCAAGTTTGGCCAGTACTGTTCACCAGTTTTCTGAATTGTTTTAATTAGTCCATTACGTTACTCGACTAAGCCATTGAAGGTGGGAGCATAAACTGAAACAAACCTCCACTTAGTACAAATAGCATCAGAAGAAGCTTTAGTTAATTGGTTCCAGAAATGAGAACCATTATCAGGCAGGATTTGAATTGGCACACCAAATCTCGGAATTATGTGTTCCATAAATACCCTTACTACTTCTAGGTCTTTCATGAACTGTGAGACTAGCTGATGCATGGAAATGGAGTTGATGGACAGTTGTGTTAGGGTGCACCTGTGTGCCATTGCAGCATAACAAAAGCTGTCTTAAGCCGTATTTGAACAAGGATGCTGATATATTGAAGGACCAGTGGGCATGGGCTGGATAAAAGGTATTGCCCTATTGTGGTGTACTATAAGTCAGATAACTTTTATTTGAGTTAATATGATTTTCTCATTGATTGGTAGGTAGGATGCTTGCAGGAGGCATCCTCTGCACAAGGTGAATGTCCAGATCTTGTGGGCTCCCTTCAAAGATTGGAGCCCATGCTACTCTTCTTGTTTTGTATAGAACAGGTTTGGCAAACTCCGGTCCTGGAGAGCCACAATCCAGCCTGGTTTTCAAGATGTCCCCAATGAATATTCATGATATATATTTGCATGTGCTGCCCCAACATATGCAAATATCTCATGAATATTCATTGAGGACATCCTGAAAACCAGGCTGGATTGTGGCTCTCCAGGACTGGAGTTGGCTACTCCTGATATAGAACATGGCAACCTATTCATTATCCAGAAGCTGAACGCCATAAGCATGTTCTGATCACTCCAACAGGTTGATGTGATATTTGTGCTCCCTTGAAGACTAAATGCTGTTGGTCCACAGGTACAACAAGCGGGCACCCCAGTCCATTTTGTATGCATCTGTAGTGATGGTGAGAAGGCTATAAGAACAGCCTACCTTGGGAGAGGTTGTCCCAGTTCATCTATCATGCAAAGGCTTTGTGCGTGTTGGAATTGATGCAGATCCTGGCCAGGGGGATAACCGGAGGCAGAGAACAGTTCTGGTTGTGATACTGCTGGAGGATGACACTCTCCAGACCATGATGGTGATAATTTCCACTCATTGTATAGGGAGGAACACCTTTGGTTGGGGGATCCTGATATCTGCCCCGATGCAAATCCAGCCCACACTATCCCTAGAGTTCAACTTCCTGTCATTGATGAGGAAGCCTAGCAATTGTAGGAGCAAACTAGTCTGACTGATGCATGGACTTGCTGCAAGGGGGCTGCTATGAGCCAGTCATTCAGGTAGCGGAAAATGCATATGCCCATTCTGCGGAGGTGTGCTGTAGCAACTGCGGTACATTTGATAAACCCTCTGGGCTGGAGAAAGGCCTACAGGAAGAACCCCTGTATTGATATGACTGTCTGTTTGAGACTGAGAAGCTTGGATACTTCCTGTGTGCTGGGTGGATAGGAGTGTGGGTGTAGGCATCCAGGAGGTCTAATGATGCCAGGCAGTTGTTGGTTTGCAGGAGTGGTAGGGTGGAGCCCAGAGTACATACAGAGCTTCTTGAGAATGAACTTCTTGATTCCTAAAAAGACAGGGGGCATCCACCCCATCCTCGACCTGCTCTGGCTCAACAAGTACCTGGAATAAAAACCATGTTTGGTCTTGTTTGGGGGAACTGGCCCTTACTTTCAAGAGGGAGTGACTCTCTGCCATAATGATGGGGAGTAAATGTGTTGGGGCCTGCTGGAGGAAATGGCCCATTGGTGTGGGGTTGTGGAGAATCTGATACGATATCCAGGACCCATTTGTCTGTCGTGATGTTCCCCATGCATCCCTGAAAAATGAGGTCCCCCCCCCCCCCCCCAGTGGGCTCATGTGTCTTGTGTAATCAAAAAGAAGGGGTTCCTTTGCCTTCTGGTGAGAGAGGGCATCTGCTTTTGCTGTCTGCATCCAGGTGTAATTTTTTTTTCTGTTGGTACAGTTGCTAGTGTGGTGGCTGCTGCTTTGAGTGTTGTGGCTGCCACCTGTGGTGGGGATTGTAGCACCACATTGAGGAGTAGAACTCATGGAACTGGGATCCCTGTGATTTCCAGTGGTGCAAGAAATGCTCTAGACCCTCCGAAGCCAGGGTTTGGAGTGTGGTGCAGTGGTCCTTGATGATGATGGTGTCTTTCACCTTGTTGCTGAAGATTCTCGCCCGTACTGGGTGCGTTGGCTAGTCACTCATGTATGTCCTTTTTTTTTTTTTTTTTTAAACCAGAAGCTCTCATCCAGGCTGTGCATCTGGTGGTGATGGCAGTTCCCACTGTACAGACAGTGGTGTCAGAGACCAAGCAGATGAGGTGCTTGCCATGCTCCCTCAGACTGCAGAGGATGGAGTGGAACCTGGCCCTTGAGTTTAGAGGCAGTACCTCTATGGTACTCTTAAGCTTTTCCAGCAGGGTGTCATGTACAGGATTTGCTGGAATTGATGAGCAGTGAGTTTGGCCTTTAGCATGGCCCTTTGAAAAGTCCTCTTTCCCAATTCATCCAGGATCTTGTGCTCCTTTCCTGATGGCACGTTTGGACTGGGAACAAGAGCTTTTAGCACACAGCATTGCTGACTCAATGATGATAATGTCTTGGTGAGGCAGGTGACTCCTGCCAAACCTTGGAGCTGAGCTTCCTGGAAGTACTAGTCTTGATGACGGGGTTAGCCATGTTTTTAGTAGGCCATACGGAAGAAACTTGTGTACTGGTATTTTTACCAGCAATCTAAGGGTGTCCAAATATTTGAGCACACTTAAGATCTTGTTTCTGGGGTCTGGTGTTGACTGGAGATAGCAAGAGGTGAGATGCCAGTTTCTGAAGAGGCATGGGGTTTGTCGGGTCTTCCAGTGGTGAGGATGGTTGTAGTGGGAATGATTTTGACTGGATGCCCGATGAGTCAGGGGATTTCCAGTTGAGGGTTTGGCAAACTCCCCTAAGGAGTTCTGGGAGTTCACTTTCTCTGTGGATAAACAGGACGTAAGTCCTCACGTATTGGTGACGTCCTCTGATGGAGCCCATGCGGGAACGCTCCTCAGCTTCTGTTGGAAGCTATTGGAAGGTTCCACCGCACTGGCACACCTCCTTTCCACCTAGACACCTGTGATGCCATCTTGATCCAGTCTTCATTTTTCCACAGAGCCCATCAGATGCATTCTGGTCATCCTCTGCATCAAAATTGATTTTTCTCTCCTGCGGGGGTCCTGCGCTTCCAGGTTTCGTCAAATCGCCAGTGCCATCGTGTTTCTTTTCCTTTCAGTGTCGTTGGTTTATTTTTGTTGCTCTTAGGCGCTGGTTCCACATCCAGGCCTTTTTCAGCTGCTTGATTTCACCATAGGGACTGGTCAACAACTCAGAAACTATTCCTATACGCAAGGACCATATCTGCCAGATATGGTGCTTCCGGTGCCAGGGACATTCTTGGCAGAGGTCGTGAAAGGTAGCATGAATTGCAGATCAAAGGCATCTCCAGGAACAAGCAGGAATGAGTCTTCACATATGGGTACGTCGGTACTGACGGAGCCTGCGCAGGAATGCTCCCCAGCGTCCAATCAGAAAGCTTTTGGGAGCATCCCTCAGCGCCTGCGTGCTGCCTTCCCGCCTTTCCAACTGTCTCTCCTCAGTCGGAGCCGGCAGGACGTCTTCCTGTCACCGCAGAAAATGTTTTCTTTAATTCTTTGTTTTCTTGTGGTCGCGGCTGTCTCCCCGACTCCACCAGTACCGCCGGTGTTTTTTCTTTTTCAGGGAATTTTTCCCTCAGTTCTGTCTTAAACTTTTTGGGCCTTCCAGGCCTCTCCATCATGGAGCCGCCGCCTTCTTTTCCTAAGAAGTGTCTAAGCTGTGGTGGTACAGTTTTGTTTTTAGACTCCAAGAACTGGTGTCTAACCTGTTTGGGTCCTGACCATTTTCCTCCGGAGCCATTAGGCTACAATATTGTGAGAAGAGATTTTCCATTTCGAGTTTCCCTCGATACCGAGTTCCCTTCCAGTGTCAGGGCACCGACTATTTCTTCTTCTCCACAAGATCAGGTAACCCACAAACAGTCTGTTAAGACTAGCCAACCCTTGAGTGGTACGTCTCATGCACAGCATGATGACGGCTCCGGCCTTGCCCTCAAGCGTCCATTGGCTTCAAAACCCCGGCGGGAGTCTTCGGCCTCCAAAGCCTATCAGAGGTTTCAGGTTGTTCCTGGGGTTCACCCCTCACAGAACATACCTGAGCCATGCTCGGTGGTGGCATCCGCTTCGAGCGGTACCGATACCCCGGCATCGGCACTGGTGTTGAGCAATTCACTCCTCACCAGGGATCGTCATCTGGCTTTCTCGGTACCTTCGGGACCGGTCGATACGCCCCAGATTGACTTTCCAGTATCGGCATCAACGCCGATACTACCACCAACGTCGGTACCCTCTAGACATGCATCGATAGACTCGCTTCCTTCGATGCCGAGTCTGGAATCGATCTCTAGTCTGGAAGACTGGGTACCGACACGTCTCGGTACCGATGCTTACCGGTTCCGGATGCTCGGTACCGAGGGTGATTACCAAAGGCTTTCGGTTACCTCAGTACCGATTGAGCAGCCGCCGATGACTGCTTCGATGTCGGTGTTGCCTTCGATTCCGACACAGCTACCGATATCGGTATCGGTGCCGGTACCCGCAGTAACATCGGGGCCAGCTCCTTCCATGCTTCTTTCATCAGGATCGCTCCTTTCTATACCAAGTTTGGAGTCGATACCTGGCATGGACGATGCAGTACTGACTGTCTCAGGTCATGACCTCCAGTACCAGCATCCAACCCTTAAGGATCCCTTCTTGCACTGTGCAGGATCTTATATTCCTATATTCTCAAGTAGATCCTCCAGTGCCCAGGCTAGTTCTTCAGATCTAGCCTGCCCAGGGACGGTTCCCTTTGGAGATCCTTCTTTTCAGAATTTTCTCCTGAATATGGCAACATCTCTTGCTATTCCTATCCCTGGCTATGATCCTACACAAGGCTCTCTTTCTACTGGAGAAAAGGAAAAAATAATGCTTCCTTTACATCATTCCTTGCAGGATCTTCTTCTAAGAATGTGGGAAGCACCTTTAAGGGTTCCCTCACCTTCTAGAGCAACTGATCTTCTGTATCAGGTGCCCCCCTCTCCAGGGTTTCAAAAGACTCAACTTCCCCATCATTCCATTGTGGTGGAATCAGCAATGAGAAAGGTGAAAAGTAAGAAGAAGCACTCTTCTTACCCACCAGGTCGTGAGTCTAGGACACTAGACGCCTTTGGACGTCAAACCTTCCAGACATCCATGCTGTCAACAAGGATTCTCTCATATATTTTTTATATGAGTCTATCCCTTCAGGAGGTCACAAAGAAATTATATCTTTTGACTCCTTTTCTTTCAGAGCCCAAGACTGCAGACTATTCCTTACTACTTAGTCATATTCAAAGTATCTCTTGGTTTCTTACTCGTGCTTCCCTAGACTCCTTTGAGTCTGTTAGCAGAACTTCTGCTATAGCCATAGGGGCACGACGTAGAGCTTGGCTCCAAGCTTCAGACTTAAGCAGATGGGCACAACAAAGACTGGGTAATACTCCTTGCACTGGGGAAAATCTCTTCAATAAGGAGTCTTTACATCAGGTTGCTCAGTGGTCCACTGACGTCCCTGTTTCTGGAAGCTATTCTAAGCCTTCTCCTTCCCCAGTAGGTAGGAAATGCCCTACCAAGCCTTCTTTCCCTAGGAGAAGAAGGTTTCACTCTTCTCCTGCCCATCATACAGATGTTCCCAAGCAGGGGAAACCTTGCCCTGGTCTGAAGAATCCAAACTCTAGCCAGGCTGAACAAACCCAGCAACCATAGGGTCCTGAAGTTTACAACCTACAGTTGACTTCTTCTCAGTAGAAGTTTTTTCACTGTTTTTTCATTCAAAACTCTACACATGGATTCTTTTTCTCAGGACATCCATTTGCTCCTAGGTATGCTGAGCTGTCAGGATATTCATGTCTATGGGTCACAGGTTTCTCCTCTTCTTCCCACCAAGAAGAGAGGTTTAACAACTATTCCATGATAGTTTTCTGTTCCGACATGAACTTTTTCCTTCCACAGACTTACCATATGGTAAGTCACCCTACCCTCTATCCAGGGTTTCCCCTGGAAGGGTGGTACCATACCACTGCAAGGCTTCTTTAGCCTTTCTAGTCATTTCTTTCATTCCAGTGTGGAGTTTTTTCTCTTGAATAAACTCCCTTCTTTTGTCTGGGCAGCTCATCAGACAGGGACAGGAATTTCTCCTCTTATTCTGTCTATTCTCTCTGTTTTACACAGAAAGATTCTCTCTGCTGTCTTATTCAGCAGCTGCCCATGCAGGAGTTCCAGTGATTGGACTACTGGTACTTTCCACAAGTTTCCAGTCTTGTCTTCCACTACGTTCTGTCTGGCCTTAGTAGTGATTCCAAGATAGTGCTCCATCTATCTTGGATAATCCTAATCACTTCAGGCTTATCACACTATCTTCTTTTCTTGCCATCTCCAATTCCTTTGGATTTGGCAGCATAGTTGACGTGCAGCTGGTTTTTTCCAACAGCCAGTTTTATTTCCCAATTCTCCTGCATAATGCTCTCTGCAATCTTACAGAGCAGCTTTCTACTATGGGCCCTTGCTAGAGAGCATGAGGTTTTGTCTCTAATGACTATCCTATATGGTTGGAAAAGGCTTCCTCAGTCCTTTTCCATGACTGTGAGGGTTCTCCACACCCTACTATCTCTTTTTATAATACAGGACATAAGCCTTTTCTACGTGAACGTCTAAAGAGTTCTCTAATTCCTACATGGAATATGCTCTTTTTTCCTTGCAGCTTGTCCTCATGGTATCCTCCTCCTTCATGGACAGCACATATTTAACTAATAACGCATGATACCACTTGTGTCCCTTCAGTGGTCAACCTGATATCTCATCCTATGCGTTTTCTGTCCATTTACCATGCAAGAGTTCTACATGACTCAGGACTTGCTGTTTACAGACTGATATTATCCTCTGTTTTTTCACGCAATCATCCTGGTTATTTCACTGGATAGCATTCCTGCACCATTTTAGCCAGGGGGAATAGATTCTCTATATATCTTCTCAAGTAGGTTCCACCTCCTTGTTATTAGATGAATCTTTCCTCTTCACATCTCCCATGTGAATGTTCTTATGGACATGTCTCTATCTGCTTAATTGCAGACATTTATCTTTAGACATATATATTTATGTATGTATATATCTCTATATACTTCTCTATAGATACATATGTCTGTAAGCTGTGTGTGCATATGTTATGCCCCTCCAGATCTCACTATAGACATATATATATACATATATATATATATGTGTGTGTGTATCTGTCGAGATGCTTCCTTATAGGTAGATATGTATTTACATACTTATCTCTCTAACTGTCTATGCTTATAAAGGTTTTACCTTCCTATAGGTTCCAGACAGTGGGCTTGCATATGTTCATACTGTCCCACAGTATGTCTGGGGTATTATGCACACAACCACCACTGTGGTACTGACAGCTCCCACCTTAACCCTAGGTTTAGGTATCCCTGAAGCTCCATGCTCCAATATCTTTCCTATCTCTCACCAGTTAGGAAAGACAGGGTGGATCTTCAGTAGATTTGAGGTTTCAACCCTTCAGACATCTGTCCTTCTTGGGAATACAGACTTTTTTCCCATACCCCTTCTTCCCTCCAGGACTGGGCTAGTTTGTCCAAATCGGTCAGTCTTCCTCTTTTGCTCCTAACTGTGAGTAACTCTGTAGCCAAAAGAGTTCCCAGCTTTTTCCATAAAGCTTTCCACTAAAGACCTACCATTTTTGTACTACCCCAGTTGACACCTGGGTCACCTGTTACTTCCAGATTTGGACCTTCACTTTCACTTCAGTGAGGTCACCTTGAAGATTCCTCTACTGGATCCCCAGTAGACTCCGTCAGCCTCTCTACTTCCTGCAATCCAGTAGGTGAGGTCCATATTGTGATTGTTCATTTCAATATTTTTCATGATAATTATCATACATACAAGGACTCCTTACCTGTGGTCCTATTTTAGGTTAGCTGTTTTTCTACAGCTCCTCTCTTTTCAACTCCTACCCTCCATCCTCAGGATGCCTGGCCATATGAGGTGTAGCATGTTCCAATCCCCACCATGCTAGGGCTCCAGGCATCTTAGCTTGGGAGTCCCCCATATGTGAAGACTCATTCCTGCTTGTTCCTGGAGATAGCACAGTTACTTACCTGTAACAGGTGATCTCTGGGAACAGCAGGAATAAGTCTTCACAACCCACCCACCTCCCCTAGGAGTTGTATCTCTTTATCTATCTTCCTTTCCTCTTTCTCTCTCTTTGTCTCAGCTATAAAACTCAACTGAGGAGAGACAGTTGGAAAGGCGGGAAGGCAGCACGCAGGCGCTGAGGGATGCTCCCAAAAGCTTTCTGATTGGACGCTGGGGAGCGTTCCCGCGCAGGCTCCGTCGGTACCGATGTACCCATATGTGAAGACTTATTCCTGCTGTTCCCAGAGATCACCCGTTACAGGTAAGTAACTGTGCTTTCTGGTGCTGCTTTGGTTGTGAGTGAAACATCAATATCGAGCAGTCTCGAGCCCACACCTGTAGTTCTCCAGAGCATCGGTCATTGATTGATCTCCATCCAGAGAGGAGAGGGATTAGACATTGTGGACGTCAGTGTCAGAATCATCAAACCGAACACCGATTCTGGTGCGTCGATGTCAAAACACATCGTGGTGTAGCATCAAGAGTGCTGAGAGTCCGCAGGACCACCCCTTGACATGTATCCGTATCCTGCAGAGGGTGCAGGTGAGGATGTGGGGAAAGGCTCCTCATGGTGCCTCCATTGAGTAGAAAACTTCACTTGATGTACAGGGTCCAAAAAGCTTCTGGTTTCAAGAAACCTCCGTTCCTGCACCACTCTGGTGGTTGAGTCTGGCCTGAAGTTACGAGTACCAAGACTCCTTCGGTGCCCCCAGGAATGGAGGCTTGGACCTTAGACTCTTTCGAGAGAGGATGTTTTCAGGGCCCGATGCTCATAGCTCGAGTGGTCCCATACCAGCTCTACGTGAGCATGTTACTAAAGGACATTATGCGAGACCTAGCTAACCTGTCCCAGTTCCTCCCTCCTGGGAAGTTGGAGCAGTTTCGCACCCTGGTGGGTCATGGCAAGGACTGCTCAAAGTGCCTGGTTCAGGCGACCTGTGACTCCTTTGAGACAACGTTGAACTGCTGCAGTAGATACTGGGGCCCAGAGATTCTCCTGGCTCCAATCCTCTGACTTGGAACAATTGGTTTAGAATAGACCGGTGGACATACCGTGCCATGGTTTGGACTTGTTTGGTAAGCAGATGGAGAAGGCTGGCATTATAGAAAAGCAGCATACCACTCTTACCAGACTCTCAAGGTGCCCCATACCTCCCAGCAGAAACAAGCTCCTTGCCAGCAATAGCACAACGTGAAGTTCCAGAAGGCCCAACCAGCCCCAAAGCCTGGAGCAGGAATTTCTTCCAGAGCATAACCAATCTACCAGGGACCACTGTGAGAAATCCTCCAGTGGAGAGGGAAGGCACAGTCTCTCTCTCTTTGCCCAGAGATGGCCCCTCATAACCTCGGACTCCAAGTACTTTCTCATCCACAAGAAAATAGGGAGGGGGGGGATTTTGTCCCATTCTGGACCTCAGGGACCTAAACAATTCCTTGACAAAGAGAACACTTCAAGATGATTTCTCTGGGCACCTTGCTCCCGTACCTTCAAAAAGGGACTGGCTATGCTCCCCTGGGTCTAAAGGATTCGTATACCCACATATCAATCCATCCCACTCATAGGAAGTATTTTGGTTTTGCCTTGGGAGGACAACACTTTTAGTATCATGCTGCCTTTCGTCCTAGCCTCTGCATCCTGAATCTTCAGAAAATGTCTTGTGGTAGTGGCAGCCTATCTTGGAACACTGGGGGTGTTTGTCTTCTCTTACCTGGAAAATTGGCTGATTAAAATGTACTACTTCAGAGGGATTTCGAGAATCCAAACGGTGAGCCATTTAGGTATTTGGAGCTGTTAGTTGGGTTCAGTTACTCAAAGTCCCGACTTCAGCCAACCCAACAGCTAGAATTCATAGGAGCCCTGCTTGACATAGCGCAGGCGAAAGCTTTCCTACCACAGGACCGGCTCCAAAGGTTGGCAGCCATAGTACAGGACACTCAACTAAGTTAGCGGGTGATAGCTCACAAGATGCTAACCGTTCTAGGTCACATGGCCTCTACAATACATATCACACCCTTGGCACATCTTCAGAGGAGGCAGACTCAATTGTTTCTGTGGACCCAGGCCACGGGTCACCTCCAGGATCTGGTGTATGCCACCACTCCCCTGGTCCAATCACTGCATTAGTGGACGGTTCCTCAAAATTTGCTCAAGGGTATTCCCTTTCAAAAGGCCTCACCCCAGAAGATCCTGATAACAGATGCATTCAAATTGGGATGGGGAGCTCATCTTGATGGCCTCCCTTCAGGAGAATCTTTACCAGATCAACTTCATGAAATTGAGAGCCATAGCAAATACTCTAAAGGCCTTACAGGATCAGCTAACCAACCGCATTGTCCTCATTCAAACCAACAATCAAGTTGCTATGTTCTATATAAACAAGCAGGGAGGTACCGGCTCCTATCTCCTGTGCTAGGAGTGAGTCTGTTGTGGAGGTTCGCCATCACTCACATAATGGAGCGGAGGGCCACATTTCTACCAGGAGACCAAAGCACTCTAGCGGATAGCTTGAGCTGTGTCCTTTGGCCACACAAACGGGCTTTAAACAGAGATGTGGTGGTTTGTATCTTTCAGAATTGGGGCATTTCCTTGATAGACCTGTTTGCCACTCTGCAAAACTTTCAGGTAGATCGGTAATGCTCCAGAATGGGATCCCACAGCAAACTGGTGTCAGATGCTTTCCTCCTGCGCTTGGGGGAGGGTCTTCGGTATGCTTACCTTCCTATACTTCACATAGCAAAGACCCTATTACTACTACTTCGACTGTCCCTACTACTGAAGCTCAGGACAGTCGAAGGCGCAATGATATTCATAGTGCCATATTGGCCCAGATGATCCTGGTTCCCGCTTCCACTAAAGCTCTTCACTCAGGAATCCCTCTGGCTCCAGATCTAGTTTCACAGTTCGTCAAGAGGATGCTGCATCCCACCATCCAGTTTTGGGCCCTCACAGCAAGGATGCAGTCCTGGCAGAGCTCAGTCTGCCAGACAACATAACTGATGTCCTGTTGGCCTCCAGGAAGGCCTTGATTGGGAGGTCTTACACCTGTAAGTGGACGAGGTTTGCTGTCTGGTGTGAAGACCAGCCCCTGGATCTTTACATGTGTCCCACAAGGAGACTGCTAGAGTATGTTCTACACTTCTCTGACTTGGGCCTGTAGTCCAGCTCCATTCAAATTCACCTCAGCGCAATTGGGGCATACCATGGCGGGGTTGATGGAAAATCCATCTCGGCACAGCCTTTGTTTACTTAAGGCGAGTGTTGCTCCTCTTAAAGCCTCCATACAAGCCCCTCGCTGTAGCTTGGGACGTCAATGTGGTATTAGCGTAGCTCATGAAAGCTCCCTTTGAGCCACTCAACTCCTGTTCAGTGAAGTTCTTGACCTGGAAGGTCTTGTTTCTGATAGCAGTCACCTTGGCGTGCCGAGTGAGCGAGCTTCTGGCTCTGGTAATTCATCCACCGTATACTAGATCCCACCATAATAATGGTTCTTTGTACACATTCTCATTTCCTTCTGAAGATGGTTTGGATTTTCATTTCAATCAGTCAGTAGTGCTACCTATATTTTTTTCCAAGGCCTCATGCCCACAAGGGGGAAGCAGCATTGCACATGTAGGACTGCAAGCAGGCTTTAGCCTTCTATTTGGAGCGGACAAAGGACAATAGAAAGTCTATTCAGCTTTTTGTTTCTTTTGACGCCAGCATGCTGGGGGCTGTGGTTTGCAAACGATCTTTCAATTTGGTTAGCAGACTGCATTCCCTTTGCTTATGCCCAGGCAGGCCTGAGCCTTGAATGTCATGTCGTAGCTTATAATGTCCAAGCCATGGCTGTGCCGGTGGCCAGCTTATGCTCTGTCTCCATGGAGGAAACCTGCAGGGCTGCAACGTGGGCTTCTGTCTACACATTCATATCTCACTACTGCCTGGAAGGGGATTCCCAACGTGACAGTAACTTCAGCCAGTCTGTACTCCGGTTCCTATTGGGTTTTAGAATCCAACTCCATCCCCCCAATGCCCTTCTGTCCGTCCAGGTTATCAAAAAATAAAAGAAAGAGAAATGCTAAAGAAAGCAGAAGAGAGAAGGTGCAAATTACCATCTCTGAACATAGTAGTTTTTGATTTTGTGTGTTCCACAGTTAACATTGCCCCTATTGAGCTTCTTGGTAGCCTCCTCAGTTTTCGGTAGCTTGGGAGGTCTCATACATGAGGACTTACTTCCTGCTTGTCCATGGAGAAAAGGTAGTTGCTCACCTGTAGCAGCAGTTCTCTGTGGACAGCAGGAATAAATCCTTGCAACCCTCCCACCTCCCTGCTATGTTAGCAGACTGAATCAAGATGGTGCTGTGGGAAGGAGGTGCACAGGTGCAGTGGAACCTCCTAAAAGCTTCCAATAGAAGATGGGGAGCGTTCCTAGGTGAACTTCGTCAGAGGATGTTGCCCATATGTGAGGACTTATTCCTACTGTCCACGGAGAACACCTGCTACAGGTGAGTAACTACTTTTCTTCTCTTCACTGTCCATTGTTAAGGGCTCCAGCGAGAAGACTGGAAATGGAGAGTGGGGGGGGGGGGGTGAAGGCGAGCAGTCCCTTGTGCTGATGGTGGCATGTATTGCACCATGAAGCTGGCAAAGAGATACAGGAAGGCACTGGACAGTGGCACACTGATGGGCATGAGGCAGAGGCGTTTCTTCAGTATTGCCAGCGGTATGGTATGTAGAACGATTGTTCCTCAGCAGGGATACTTTGGTACTGGGCTGATGGTCCTCCATTGGCGCTAGGGGAATCAAATGCTGCTGGCCTCTGAGCAAAGGGGGTGAGACGTAGGAGTTCCCCAATGCTGTGGGGGTTTCCCAGTTGGCATGGTAAGCCTCTGATTTGAGGCTGTGTTGCCGTAGCACCGAGGGTAGGCTGGGTTTCCTTTAAGGGGCCAACCTAGCAGGATGGAGGCCAGGGGGAGGAGCTAAACTGGCTGGGGGCATGCTATCAAGAGCCAGGTCTATGGGCTATGCTAATGGAGCTGCCACCACAGAGGCTGTTGCAGGCCTCATTGCTGGCACCTGACCAGGGATTGAGGCCTTGGATGGAACATCCCATGCCATGGAGGAGTTGGCAGAGCTCTGTTTGTCCTCGCTTGGTTTTAAGGGCTTTATGCTGTCCTGGTTCTCTTCTTATCTCCCCCATCGCTCTTTCAGTGTCTGTTCTGGTTGATCCTCCTCTACTGCTGTCCTGCTCTCAGTTGGTGTATCCCAAGGATCTGTCTTGGGTCCACTCCTTTTCTGTCTCTATAGCCAGTCCCTTGGTGCACTCCTCTCTTCCCATGGCTTTCAGTACCATCTTTACGCTGATGACTCCCAGAACTACCTCTCTACACCTGAAATCTTTCTGCCAATGCAGGCCCGGATCTCTACCTGCCTTTCTGACATCGCTGCTTAGATGTCTCACAGCCGCATGAAATTGAACATGGCCAAAACTGAGCTTCTTATTTTCCTCCCTAAACCCTCCTCGTCCCCTTCCTCCTTTCTCAGTCTGTGTGGATAACTCTCTTTACTCCTCCCTGTCTCCTCAGCTCTCAACCTTGGTGGTCATCTTTGACTCCTCTCCTTCTCAGCACACATCCAACTGATAGCTTAAACCTGCCATTTCTTTCTCTACAACATTAACAAAATTTGCCCATTCCTTTCTGAACACACTATTAAGACACTTATCCACTCCTTAGTCACCTCCCATCTAGACTATTGTAACCTACTCCTTGCTGGTCTCCTTCTGAATCATCTCTCTCCCCTTCAATCTGTTCAACACTGTTGCCCAGCTAATCTTCCATCATGCTCATATTACCCCTCTTCTCAAGTCACTTCATTGGCTCCCTATCCGTTTCTGCATCCATTTCAAACTTCTGCTGACCTGTAAATGCATTCACTCTACAGCTCCTCACTACCTTTCCTCTCATCTTTCCTTACACCCCTCCTCGGGAACGCCGCTCTTCTAGCAAATCACTTCTATCTGTGCCCTTCTCTTCTATTGCTAACTCCAGACTTTGCTCCTTTCACCTTGCTGCTCCTTATGCCTGGTACAAACTACTTGAGTCTGTACATCAGTGCCTTCTCTGACCCTATTCAAATCCAGGCTGCCACTTTCAGATCTTGACTCACCTGATCTCCTTTGTGTTTCCTTACTATTCCTCCTAGCTGTATCCCATGTCTACAGCTACTGAGTTGTCTGTCTTGACTAGATTGTATGTAAACTTTGAGTAGAGACCGTCTTTTACATGTGTCTGTGCAGCGCTGTGCATATCTTGTAGCACTATACAAATGTTCAGTAGTACTAGTAGTGTTTTGTGGGTCCTGACAGTCTTCTGTTTCTTCTTGGCCACGTGGCGTCCTGCAGCCTGTAAGAGGACGAAAGCCTGATCTTGACCTGCTGTGGATGTGGCTGAGGTGGCGATTTTGCTTGCAGAGAGGTAATCCTTGAGCTCATGGCTGCAGGAACACTGGGCCCAGGGGGGGCATCGTGCACAATGGAGGCAGTCTTCCACGTGGTGGGCTGCCCTGAGGACCAGACGCAATGGTCGTGTATGTTTGTGCTATTCATTTTATGGCTGCGCTTGTGGCACTTCTTGAAGCCTGGCTTAAAGGAGCATGCCCCCGCCTTTGAAATCTGCTTTCCTTATCGTCGTGTTTTTTAAAGCTACAATATGGAGATCTGTGGATTCTGTCCTTTGGGCAAGGAGGACGAAGTGAAACTGAATCAGGGAGGGGCAGACCAAGAGGTTGAGTCAGATTTATTTATTTATTTAATGGTATTTATATACCGCCTTATCATTCAGTCAAAGCGGTTTACACAGCAAACAATCAAGGGGGCAAGTGTTTTCATGCAGTGTAGAGTGTGGCGTGTGTGTGTTGGCGGGGAAGAGATTAGGGTTGGATTAAATACATAGTGCGCTATAATACATCATGAGCTATTATACAGTCTTATGTACAGTCTCTGGGTGGTGGGTTGGGGGCAGATGATCTGAATTGGATGTTGGTTCAGGGGGTATGTCCATAGAATTCGAGGAAAAGGGTTGTCTTCAATTGTTTTCGGAAGTCCTTTATTTCTGTGGTTAGTCTCAGATCATCTGGGAGGGAGTTCCAGATGGATGGGGCAGCCAGGGAGATTGCTCGTTGTGCGGTGTCTTTGCGGGTCTTGATGAAGTCATTTGGGGTGTTAACCCGGTTGGAGGAGCCTCTTCTTCTTGGCCTTGCGCTTGTGTAGGGTTGTATGAGTATGTGTAGGATTATGGCAGAAGAGTGTTGTCTGATCTTGAATATGTTTATGATAGTCTTGTATTTGATGTGTGAAATGATTGGGAGCCAGTGAAGGTCTTTCAGTATGGGCGTGATGTGATCGTGTTTTGTAGTACCGGCTATAATGCGGGCAGCTGTGTTTTGGGCCAGTTGTAGTGGTCTGAGGGTTTGCTTTGGAAGCCCGGTGTATATTGGATTGCAGAAGTCTAGTAGAGGGGTTATTAGAGCCTGGCAGATGGTGCGAAAGTGCTCTGGGTCGAGGATGGGTTTGAGTCTTCTGATGAGTCGCATTCTTTGGTATGCGCTTTTAGTTGTTCTGCCATTGTGTGCTTGAAGGTTCAGTTCTTTGTCCAGGGTGACTCCGAGGTACTTTACTTCTGATTTTATGGGTATGATTGCATCTTTTATCTTGATGTCGGGTGGGGGGATAAAGGCCGGGTTTCGCGTGATGATCATTGCCTCCATCTTGCTGTAGTTGATTGATAGGTTGTTTTCCTGGAGCCAGTCTGCCATTTGTGTGAGGCAGTTTATTATGTTGGAGTAGTCCGGGTTGTCGACTGAGATGGGTGTGTAGATCATGATGTCATCTGCGTAGATTGTATAATGTATGTGGTGATCTTTCATGATGACACATATTGGCTGGATGTATAGGTTGAATAGTAGAGCTGAAAGGGCCGATCCCTGTGGCACTCCTTGTTTGACACTTATGGGTCGAGATGTGTTGTGTCCTACCTTGACCTGTATTTGTCTGTTGGTTAGGTATGACTGGAACCAATTCAGGGTGGCACCGTGTAGCCCGATGTTCTGCAGTCTATCCAATAGAGTCTTGTGGTTAACTGTGTCAAACGCAGATGAGATGTCAATGAATATCATTAGTATGCCTTTCTTGTTGTTGTCTATGGTGCGGAGGACACTGTCGAAAAGGTATATCAAGAGTGTTTCTACCCCGTGGTTGGGTCGGAACCCGTGTTGATTGATGTCCAGGGGAACGTGGTTGTCTATGTGTTCTTGTAGTTGGTGCTGTACAGTTTTTTTCTATTATTTTTGCTAGGAGTGGTATGCTTGAGATGGGTCTGCATGCTGCTGGATTGTTCTTGTCAAGAGTGGATTTCTTCAGGATGGGTCTTATTGTTGCGAGCTTCAATTGATTTGGCATGCGCCCTTGGGTTAGTGAGGAGTGTACTATCTTGTGTATGGTTTGGATGAAGTTTGATTTGGTGGCCTTGATCCAGGGCACTGGGCAGGGATCCGTGGGGGCTGTGCTTGTCTTAATTGCTGAGATGATGTGGGAGAGTTGCTCCGTGGATGGGGTGTTGAACGTTCCCCAGGTGTTCAAGGGTGTGACAGCCTTTGAGGTTTGGCTGGGTCTTGTTTGGTCTGCTGAGTGGAACTTTTCTTGGATGTGGTCCGTGAATTTTTGTGGGTCCAGTTGCACTTTGTCTTCGGTCTCCTGGTCTTTGGTGAGGGCTTTTATGATTTCAAATAGTTCTCTGGGTTTGTTGTTGGAGTTGCGTATGAGGTTTGTGTGGTATTCCCTTTTTGTTTGGTTGATGCATTTGTTGTATTGTTTTTGCTTTGTTAGGTATAGTTCCTGGTTCTCGGGTGACTTGTTCTGTCTCCATCTCCGTTCTAACTTTCTGAGATTCCTCTTTTCGTTTCTTATGGTTTTAGAGTACCATGGTTTGTGTTGTAGTTTGTTGCAGCGAGGTGTCCTGTGTCTATATTCTGTTGCTTTGGCAGCGTTGTATATGGTGGTGTTCGAGTTGGTGATTAGTGATTCTAGGTCCTCAGTATCATCGTTTAGGTTTTGTATTGTGTCCAGCAGGAACTGGTCTCTGTCAAAGCATTTAAATCTTCTTTGTGTGGGTGTGTTGTCTGGGTATTTGATTAGTTTCTCCTCATGGGGCGTAATGCTTACTTCAATTACGTGATGGTCTGACCATGGTACTGGAGTTATGATGGGTGTTGATATTAGGCCTCTTGATGTTAGGTAGTTGGGTGCAAAGATAAGGTCTGGTGAGGAGCCATGTCTGTGTGTTGGGGTGTTGATTATTTGCGTGAATTGGAGCTAACTCATTGCTTGGAGAAAAGCTTCTGCATCTTTTTTGTTGGTGGACTTGAGGTTGAAGTCTCCTAGGAGTATTGTAGGTTTGTGGCTGGAGTTCACTGCGCAGACTGCCTCTAGAGTTGATGCTAGTTCTTCAGGTGGAGCATGGGGTGCTCTGCAGGTGAGACATATGGCCATGTATTTGTTCTCAATCGATATGGTGTTAGAGTGGTGGGTGTCCGTGTTACTTCTTGATTTGAATTTTAGGCTGCTCTTTGCTATTATGAGGGCCCCTCCTCCTCGCCTGTGGGTGCACGGGCAGTTGTATGCTGTGTATGTGTCGGGCACTAATTGATTGAGTAGAACATTGTCAGTGGGGCTGAGCCATGTTTCAGTGATGCAGAGTATGTCGGGTTGTTGGTCGTCTATGTGGTCTACTAGGGTATAGATCTTGTTGCATATTGACCTGGCATTTATGAGCTCAATTGTTATTGGTCTTGGGGTGGTATGTGTCTTGTGAGGTTCCCTTGCTTTGGCATGGATGTTGGGCTTGTGTTTAGCTTGTCTCTTTTTTTGTGGGTGAACCGTGTGAGTCCTTGAGGGTGTGCTGTTGGTCTATGTATGTCCATGTAGTTGGTGGGGGCCATGGGGGGTGTGTGTGTGTGTGTGTGGTGGTGGTAGTGTGCGTGAGGTGGGATGAGTAGTATCCTCTCCATGGACAAGCAGGAGTCAGCCATATACTGATCACTCTGGAAGGGGGGAGGGCGAGATTCCTCTCGGAGACGGCCCCCGAGCAATCAAGGCTCATTCGACCAATATCCCAAAACCCACGGGCACCAACCTGCCTACAGAGGCCGCGGACGGGGTCGAGGTCGCGGATGGAATCGCAAGGGATCAGAAAGGTCTACGGAGAGGTCTTACCAGGGTTGAAGGAAGATAATAATGTTATTAACATTTCAACATATGAACTATCCCCGGGTGAAATATCTCTCCTGTATAAGGGTCTAACATTTATACCGGTGAATATGATCATTTTGAAACACATATAGACTTGTATAAGTTTTTTCGGAAGATCCGAATAAAAAACGTTTTCGCTAGTTGTGAGCCTACTAATACATAGTCATCTATTATTAAGAGTAAATCCAAATGGAATCCGCCTCCACAATCTGATCCCATTATAGCAACCTTTGAAAGATTGGTCATGAAAGAGGTAGATCAGATTAATGTAAATAAAAAACCCCCATATGACAACCTCACTATGGAAGAGATGCAGGCGTTGAAATCATTACAAAATAATTCAAATATCATTATAAAACCAGCAGATAAGGATGGGGCCATTGTGGTTTTGGACAAAGACCAATATCTTAATGAAATGTACAGACAGCTGAAAGATAATACTTTCTATGCACGATTGGATGATGATCCAACAACTTCTTTAAAAACCTCTATAGATAATTTGATTCTTATTGCATATGAAGGTGGATGGCTGACTGTGCAAGAAAAATCTTTTCTCATGGTGGATCACCCTATCACTCCCACCATTTATATTATCCCGAAGATACATAAATCCCTTACTAATCCCCCAGGCCGCCCAATAGTATCAGCGATTGGATCCCTTTTGGAGCCTATTTCAAAACTGATGGATGTTTTTCTGAGACCCTTTATTCCTCTAATGTGGTCATATGTTCGAGACTCAACGCATGTTATTAATATACTATCGTCATTGCAAGACTTTAATCCCGAATGGGTATTGGTGACGTTAGATATTGAATCGTTGTACACTAATATTCCACAGAAGGAAGCACTGAAATTAATAGAGCAATATTTATGTAATAGACAAGAATGGCACCGCATTCCCACTGCTCTTCTTTTAGATTTGGCTCGCATTGCGGTATGTGAAAATTACTTTTGCTTTCAAGGTCTTTTTTATAAGCAGATAAAAGGGGTGGCCATGGGGTCTTCCATGGCCCCCGATATTGCAAACTTGTATGTTTTTAACTTTGAGGAATTATTTATCAAAGATAACCCATTCAAAAGTAATATGAAACTTTGGCTAAGGTACATAGATGATGTCCTTATGTTATGGGAAGGTTCAGTATCCCGGTTGGAAGAATTTAATATTTGGATTAACACTCTTGATGACAACCTACGGTTCCAGCTAACGTTCCATGATAAAAAGATTTCTTATTTAGATCTACTTATTGTAAAGACTGACAGTAAATTTGTTACTACATTGTATAAGAAACTGACAGATCGAAATCAGCTGCTTCACTTCCATAGTTTCCACAATTTATCACTCAAACATAACCTTCCGGTCGGTCAATTCCTGAGGATACGTAGAATTTGCACCTTAGACCTTGAATTTGAAGAACAAGCAAAGATGATGACGAGCAGGTTTCAGGCTAGAGGTTATCCATCTTTTCCTTTTAAAAAGGCAATCAATAGAGCAATGCAATGCCCCCGGAAAGAATTATTATGTAAAAAGAAAGTGATGTGGGTATGGTATGCCCATTACTGTATTCCTATCAATCACAAAGAGTAGTTAAGATTATTAAGAAATATTGGCATCTGATCCAAGCGATCCCCACTTTTCAGGATTCTAAGCTTACAAACGCAATGTGAATTTAAGAAATCTGCTTGTCCCATCAGCCTTTACAGAGAGAGCACCTTTGTCTTGCCACAAAGGTCATTTTCAATGTGGCAGTTGCTCTGTGTGTAGTCGTGTACTGGTGGTCAGAAAACAATACATCCATCCTACCACTGGCCAAGCATTTCCATTGGATGATTTTTCCAACTGTTCCACTAGCCACGTGGTCTATGTGGTTCAGTGTCCCTGCATGAAGGTATATGTAGGCAAAACAACCCGTCCTGTTCACAACCGGATTATCGAGCACAGGATTTGCATTAAGAGGGGTGCAGTTGAAAAGCCTCTTGTCTCCCATTGGCAAGAGATGTCGCACAAGATTTCAGATTTGAAATATTTTGTAATTAAAAAAGTTAAGATCATCTGGAGAGGAGGAGATGTGGATGCTACCATTCGTCGTTTGGAGGAGCGCTACATCTTTAATTTTAACAGTTTATCACCTAATGGTTTGAATATGGATAAAGATTTATCAGTGTTTTTATAAGTTTGCTTTTTAGTCTTTAGACTAATATATTTTTTGGTTTAATAGCCATGTATGTAATGTGTGCGCTTTATATGAATGTATGTAAATTCTGTTCTGTTTTTAAGAAGGCAATACCGTGGGGCAAAGTTGTTTTTCCTCTTTTTCCAATTAGGGAGTCCAATGGTTTGCTTACAACACGCATCCTTTGCGGTTGATTTAGAATAAACAGTAAGAATGATGGTAAGGTTAATTTGACTTTGGAGGCCTGTGAAATCCGTTTGCATTATCCGAGGTGATGTCACTTTCATTTACATACCGCGGGTAACAAATAGATACAATGCGCAGACGCCGGCGTTTTTTACTTTCGTTTTCATACACGGAGAGGATCCTTGACTGAGGTGCACAAGTACTCTGCAAATTAAAAGTGAGTTTTAGGGGGGTTTTGGTGACACGGATGAGCGTTGAAACATGGCTTGCATGGATTAGAAGTGTAGATCTCCATAATATTTTGAAACTCCTCAAGCTTAAGTTATAATGCCGTGTCTATAAGGTTGGGTTTTGTATCAATGTCCTGATGCCCTGAAATATGGTTTGTTTGTTTTGAATGGTATTGTGAGTTGCGATGCCTTTTTTAATGCCTAGTGTCATCACACATGCATATATATCTTTCAGGGTTTTATTGCTGTAAAACACTGGTTCACTGTTACAGAACGATCTGTCTGGCGAATATTACAGCTGCGATCCCTTTGGAGAGAATAGTAAGGAGTAATACAATTCCTTATCGTCACTCCAGTCCAGTCCCTTACTTCTGGGTTGCGCAACCCTTCCAGCAGCTTGGAGGCTGAGCCCAACCTTTTTGGGGATGGAGCGGTATAAGTACCACTGGGACCACCCCCTAACTCCAGTATTGCTCAGCCTCCAAGCAGCTGGAGGGTTCCGTAAGCCTAGGGCTTACTGGAGTCCTGCCTTATCCTAATTAAGCTATTTTATTTAATTTGATTTATTTGATTTAAATTTAAATTTAAGTTGATTTCTTTATTCTTACCTTGAGCTGTACCTTTAATTTTCCTGCAGTCTGCCTCCTTCTCCCTCCCTTCCCCCCCTCCCTTCCTGACCGGGCCGGAGACCGGAGGGGGCGCCGGAGCTGCCTGCCGCAGGGGGAGCAAAGATCCTCTGGGTTTAGCAGCATCCCCGAGGAGCAGCCCTGCCTCGCGCCGAAGCCCCGAAGGCGGCTGAGCGCTAGAGGCAGAGACGCGAGCGAGTCTCTGACGCCCGCCCCCCCCCCCCCCCGGGAGCAGCGGGGTGCGGTGGCGATCCCCGGAGCCGGCATTGAAGCTTCTCTGCTCCGGAGGGAGCACTAACGGCTGTAGCGGTCGGCGTCACGATCCCTCCTCGCGGCGGGAGAAGCCAGGTTAACGAGGCAGCGAACAGCAAAGCACCCTCCGTTCCGGACTCCACGTGGCCGCGGCCTAACACGTGTCGAGCCAACGGAGCGGAGGAGCGTTGTGTTCCCGAAAGTCAGCAAACAGCAAGTATTCATCGGTGGCTTAATCACCTTGCTTACCTTTGTTTTACTGTTATGTTGTTGCATTTTTTAAGTTACTTAAAGTGATTTGAACCCCTCAGGGTGAAGCCTCCGTGGTTCCCAACGGCTAGGCCTTCTCTTGGCTCCCGAATTTCCTTGCCTTTCTGGGGGGGAGGAGAAGACACAGGGGTTATCTGCTCCACTCCCTGCAGCAATTCCCACCCTGGAGTGGGTCCTCTAATTTTTAATTTTAATTCTTAGAACTTTCTTTAAAATTTTAATCTTAATTTTAGTACTGTTTTTGGGTCTTTCTGCCATACCCTGCCACCCAAGCATCTGGTAAGCATGGCTTCCAAGGCAAAGTGCCCGTCCTGTGGCACACGAAGGGGCACCCCCACAGAGACGGGAATCTGCAGGGCGTGCGCGGCAGCATCTACCTCGGTAGAGCAGGAAATCAGTCTAGCCATGGCCCAAGTACCTCCGGTGCCTGGGGAATCCCTAGAAGCAGAAGAGGGGGTTCAGTTGCCTCTGACTACTAGCACTGAGGTCCTCGCTCCCCCCGTAGCCCGGGACACGCTGGAGGGAGGGGTCGGAGAGCTCTTCTCCCCAGACTTCGTCCTGTTACTCCACCAAGCCTACTGCATGCGCAGGCAAGGGCTCGGCCCAGGCAATGCAGGCCTGCCGGCAGAAGCCAGGTTAGCCAAACCTAGGAGAGCAAGTGGTCAGGATTCAGGTATACCCTACAAACGCTCCAGGCTAATGAGTGAGGAAATTCTCCCTACCCCTTCTCAGGACACCCCAGAGGAGGAGGGTTCCGAGAGGGACCTAGAGGAGGAAGACGAGGAGCTGGAAGAAGGGGAGATCCCGGAGGAAGACCACGCTCGCATTGTTAGAGTGTTTCGCCGAGAGGAGCTCCCGGCCTTAATCAATGAGTCCCTAAAAGCCCTCAACGTGACCTCTGATTCCCCAACAGAGGACGAGACCTTAGAGGATCCCCTGATTCAGGCCATCAGAAGGTCCCAGAAGGTTTTCCCTGTCCACAGAGTGGTACGTCAAATGATTCAAGAGGAATGGGATCAACCGGAATCAGGTCTGAGAGGGATACGAACCATGTCTCGCCTCTACCCTCTCCCGGAGTCGGATAAAGAACTGCTGAAGTCCCCCAGGGTGGATGCTGCGGTTTCAGCAGTCACCAAGAAGACCACTATCCCGGTGGAGGGAGCCACGGCCCTAAGAGATGCTCAAGACAGGAAGTTGGATACGCTCCTGAAACAGGCCTTTGACATCAGCGCTCTGGCCTTGCAGGCTTCCGTATCAGGAGCCTGGGTGGCTCGGGCCTGTTTAAGGTGGGCACAACAAATCCAGTCAACAGAGGGTTCAACGGACGAATCACAGGCCAACTCGGCTAAGGTGGAATCCGGAGCAGCCTATTTGGCTGATAGTCAGTACGATCTCATCAGAAGCCTAGCCAAGAACATGGCCTCGGTGGTGGCGGCCAGGCGCTATCTGTGGCTACGGAATTGGGCAGCAGATGCGTCCTCCAAGGCGCGTCTGAGCCGACTTCCCTTCAAGGGGAAACTGTTGTTTGGCGAAGATTTAGAAAAGCTAGTCAAGGACCTGGGGGAGTCAAAGGGAGGCAGGCTCCCGGAAGACAGACAAAAACAGGGGCGCTCTCTACCCCCGCTACGTACCCAGCCTAGGGATCCACGGAGGTTTCGTCCAGCCAGATCAGCCCCCTTTTCCAGGACCCGTTTCCCCTCTAGGGGACAAGGTTTCAGAGGGTTTCGGGGAGCCGGCCGAGGTTTTGGATCAAACTCCTCCTCCCCCTTCTCAGGTCCCAGAAAACCATGAGATGTTGGGGGCCCAGGAGGGAAGGCACACGATAGGGGGCCGCCTGAGGCTCTTCCTTCCCGCCTGGTCCCGAGTCACATCCGATCAGTGGGTCCTAGAAGTGATCAGAGAGGGCTATGCTCTCGAATTTGCAGAACAAATTCCCCCGGCCTTTGTCCGCTCTCCCTGCGGCTCTTCTACAAAGAGGGCGGCAGTGGAGTCAACTCTCGCACACCTAATAGCCCTCGGGGCGGTGGTCCCCGTTCCACCAAGCCAGCGCGGATCGGGTCGATACTCTATTTATTTTGTGGTACCAAAGAAGGAAGACTCCCTACGACCGATCCTGGACCTAAAACAGGTCAATCGCTGCCTCAGGGTACCCCACTTTCGAATGGAGACCCTACGTTCTGTCATAGCAGCCGTAAGGGAAGGGGAGTTCCTAACATCCCTCGACCTGACGGAAGCCTACCTGCATATCCCAATCAGGAAGTCCCATCAACAGTTTCTGAGATTCGCGGTACCAGGAGGTCACCTTCAATTCCAGGCCCTCCCATTCGTCCTAGCTACGGCCCCCAGAACATTCACCAAGGTAATGGTGGTGGTGGCAGCCTTCCTTCGGAAGGAGGGAATATTGGTTCACCCTTACTTGGACGATTGGCTAATACGGGCAAAGTCCGGAGAAGAAAGTCTCTCGACAACGGCCAGAGTAGTCCAGGTTTTAGAGGACTTGGGTTGGGTCATCAATCGTACAAAGAGCAGGCTGACTCCCTCCCAGGACCTCGAGTACCTCGGGGCAAGATTCGACACCAAAAGGGCAGAGTCTTCTTGTCTCGGACAAGATCCAGGGATCTAAGACTCCTGGTCTCACAGTTTCTATCCAGAAGAAGCCCCTCGGCGTGGCATTATCTTCAACTCCTGGGCACAATGGCGGCGGCAATAGAGGTAGTTCCATGGGCCAGGGCCCACATGCGTCCATTGCAGCGGTCACTGTTGCGTCGGTGGTCTCCCCAGAATCATCCTCTCTCTCGACAGTTACCGTGCGCTCCGCGCACCAAACAGGCTCTCTACTGGTGGAGAAACCCAAGGAACCTGGATCGCGGGATGCCTCTCGAACCCCCTCAGTGGCTGCTGTTGACGACGGATGCCAGCCTGTCCGGTTGGGGAGCACACTGCCAAGATCAGTTCATCCAGGGTCAATGGACACCCTTGGAATCGCAATGGCCCATCAACAGACTGGAATTGAGGGCCGTCACCCTGGCGCTCAAAGCGCTCGAGTCTTTAGTACAAGGAAGAGCAATTCGCGTCCTCTCCGACAATGTCACCGCGGTAGCTTACATCAATCACCAGGGAGGCACCAGCAGTCCCGCTCTCGAGAAGGAAGCGGACGCCCTCTTACAGTGGGCGGAAATCCATCTGCAGGCACTATCAGCACAGCACGTGGCAGGAACGGACAACGTCACGGCCGATTTCCTCAGCAGGTACAAGATAGACCACGGAGAGTGGGAACTGGAACAGGAGACCTTCAACCAAGTAGTAGCTCGGTGGGGAGCGCCAGTCATGGACCTCATGGCCCGGTTCTCTTCAGCCAAGGTGGACAGATTCTTCAGTCGGCGGAGGGAAAGAATGTCCGAGGGCTTGGATGCCCTGTCACAAAAGTGGCCTTCGGAGGGGATTCTCTATGTATTCCCGCCTTGGGCTCTGATAGGAAAAGTGCTCCAGCGGGTAGAGTCTCACCAGGGTTTGGTAATCCTCATTGCTCCGGACTGGCCCCGCCGACCCTGGTATGCGGATCTAGTAAGGATGATCGCCGACCACCCGTGGCGCCTTCCTTGCAAAAGGCACCTTCTAAATCAAGGCCCGGTTCTGATGCCACACGTGGATCGGTTCTCGCTTACGGCCTGGCTATTGAAAGGGCACGGCTCCTGAAACGAGGTTACTCAAGGGCGGTAGTCTCGACTATGTTACAGGCCAAGAAGCGTTCGACCTGTCTTTCCTACGTGAGAGTCTGGCGCATCTTCGAATCCTGGTGCGCGGAGCACCGAAAGAAACCACTCTCGGTCTCTGTTCCGGAGGTCCTGGAATTCCTACAGGCAGGGTTTGAAAAGGGTCTGGCCCACAGTTCCTTAAGGGTCCAGCTGGCGGCCATCGCTTGCTACAGGGGCAAGATCCGAGGCAAACCTCTAGGGACCCACGCGGACGTCGCAAGGTTCCTAAGGGCAGTTAGGCGGCTACGACCGCAACGAAGGTCGGTCATCCCCCCTTGGGACCTTAACCTGGTACTGAATGCCTTGATCGGGAATCCCTTTGAGCCACTGAAGAATGCCTCCCTAAAGGATCTTACCTTGAAGACGGTCTTCCTGATCGCCATCTGTTCGGCCAGAAGAATCTCAGAACTACAGGCTCTGTCCTCGCAACCACCCTTCCTGTCCTTCCTCAAGGACAAAGTGGTGCTGCGCACGGTTCCATCCTTCTTGCCCAAAGTCTCCTCTCCCTTCCACGTGAACCAGACAGTTACCCTCCCGGCCTTCGCCTCGGAGGGGCGGGAAGTTAGAGATGACAAATTTCGCCTCCTAGATATTCGACGAATCCTCAAGAGATACCTCTCCCGAACAGCGCCCTTCAGAAAATCCGAACGCCTGTTCATTCAGTTCGGGGGTCCGCACAAAGGGGAGGCGGCAGCCAAGGCCTCCATCTCTAGATGGATCAGGGAAGCAATCGCCTCCGCCTATATCCTGAAGGGGAAACAAGTCCCCGTGGGCCTGCGGGCACACTCTACGAGGGCTCAGGCTACCTCCTGGGCGGAGTTCAGCCTAGTTCCCCCACTGGATATATGTAGGGCGGCGACTTGGACCTCCCTCCACACCTTCACCAAGCACTACAGATTGGACGTCCAGAGTGCAGCGGACGCTCGGTTTGGCCGGGCTGTTCTCCGTTCCGGTATGCCGGACCCCACCCAGGGTTGAACTGCTCTGGTACATCCCAGAAGTAAGGGACTGGACTGGAGTGACGATAAGGAAATGGTAATTAGGCCTTACCTGCTAATTGCTGTTCCTGAAGGAACGACAGTCCAGTCCCTGATCCCTCCCGGGTCCGGCCGAATTGAAGTTTGTGGTTTAGGCAGAGGGGCAGAATCACCGGAACGAACACAGTACAGGTGCGGCTAGCCCCGGCAAACCCCCTCCGCCCGGGGCATCCCTCTCATCCCCTCCTATACCATTCCATTAAAAAAAAAAAAAAAGTTGAATTTAGTGATATACAATGTTTCTTGAATTATTTAGGTTGGATAGGTTGTTCCAAAAATTGGTTATGTCTGCTTTTTCATTCGAATACTGGAGTTAGGGGTGGTCCCAGTGGTACTTATACCGCTCCATCCCCAAAAAGGTTGGGCTCAGCCTCCAAGCTGCTGGAAGGGTTGCGCAACCCAGAAGTAAGGGACTGGACTGTCGTTCCTTCAGGAACAGCAATTAGCAGGTAAGGCCTAATTACCATTTGCTGTTCATGCCCCTTCACTTTTGAGGCTTGTAGGGTTAGGCTGTTGTCCCCTTTGTAATCTATGGGTAGCCTCCGTTTCACTTTTAATGCAATAGAAAAGAATCCGTATCAGCATTTTAAAGTGAGCTATAGAAGGCGTCTTATGTCAAATATGGGGTTGTATGTTAACACGGCTTTAAAGCTTGAGAGGTTTGATATCTCTACATGCATGGTTGGTTTTGCGGTTCTTTTGCACTTTCAAATTTCGTATTACGATGGGTTGCTAAATAAGAAGTTAATCTATTAAGTTGGTGTGACCCACGCGGTGCTACTTTTTGTTTTCCAATATGTTCTTTCCACTTTTGTTGCTTGCCACGTGGATTAGTGAATCCTGTTTCTTTTGGAAATAATCTACAGGATAAATCGCTATTTGTGATTTAATTAGGCCTGGGGGCTTGTTTTTAAATTATATGTTTCTTCCCCTTTTTTCTTTTTAGCGTCATTTTCTCTTTCTGAAATAACAGTTTTTTTGAAAGAACATTATCGCGCCTGTAGGTAATTATTTTAGTAGATCCTTTAGAGCGTTGGATGTAGTGTTTTGATATAAATAATATGGTGTTGCACTTATCCATATGGTTCTTATCCTTGTCCCTTATAGTGTTCAAAGCACCATGGAAGTGTGATTGCTCATAAAGGTATGCAATGTTGGCTTGTTTGTTTTATTTATTACCCTCTATATATATATATATGGTTATACATGTGGTTATGATGTGATAGCATTCCCTATGTAATGGGTAATGTTTTTAAACACTCCTTACACAATTGGTTTACTATTTATTATTTATTTATTTATTTATTTATATGTATATATGTATTTACACATGTATTAGCTATGATGTTTCCTTTAAATGTCTCCTTCGAGGTCTTTTTGTCCTTATTATGCTGCTGCTGATCTTTTAACTCATCATTTTTATCAATGTGTTTTTAGATGTTTTCTATATGACATGTATGTATTTATATTATTGTTTTACTTTGTCATCCTTAGTATGACATTTTTACATGTTTTTACATTTTATTTATATGATTATAGTGTGTTTTAATTATTTATTTGTTGTTATTTTATATAGTCTGCCCCTGAAGAAGGCAACGAAACACGGCCTGTGTCGGGCCATAGGCTTTTTTTGCATTAATAAAGTTTGTTGTTCCAATCGCTTTCCACGTAATATACTTTATTTTGACAGACAAAACATGCATAGTTTTGCATAATTCAGACCTTTTGATGTAGAAATTTGAATTTTATGTGCAGAATTCCAGCAGGAGTAAATATCTGATTTCTATGATTCCTATGTATTTACAGCATCTTTAACTCTTTAAGAGACTATCTTAGTATTGGTGTTGTAGTTGGCAAGATGAACCCTTATTGAGCCTTAAGTTACTCTTGCTGAGACCACATAACCTTTTGAATTGCAAATCCCTGATGGACTCCTTTTAATTGCCTCTGCGAGAGTTCTTCTTTGTTTTAACTAGTGTAAGTCTCACATGGGCTTTTTCTCCTTTCTGTACTCCACAGGAAAACCACTGCCATCTCCTTATTCCTTGTGATATAATGTGGGATGTCAGCATCTGTATGAAATTCAATACACATCTGTTTATCATCCTGCAGCATCTTTCTTTAATTGTATAAGTTGTGCACAAATTGCTTCTTATTTTTTTTCTCTAAAGGAATCCCATCTTTCTGTCTAAGTGAGCAAATCTGGTATGGGTAATGGTATAAAGGAAAGTCAAGTGAGTTTAAAACAGAATGAGCCTCAGGCCCTTGTCCCCTCTGCCACTCTGCAGACCGAGGTAAGTGCCCTTGATATTCTAGTGTTTGTATCAAATTCCAAATTTACCAATGCTCTTTCTTCCATAGCATGTAAATCTTCAGAGTACACAGTGAGGTTTTTAGCAGACAACAGAACAATCCAGCACCTTTCACAGATTTTCCTGAACATGCTCCAGGATTGATCTGTGATGCTATAGAGAGCCAAAGTCATTCTAAGTGGGCCACAAAAACTAGAAAGTAAACAAACTGTTAGATCCTGCCCCTTGGTTCCTGGATCCATTTAGCTTGTGCCCAGCAGCAGGAGTAGTATGGTATACTAGCACCCTCCACCTGAAATCCTGTTTCTTAGCTGCTGGGCATTGGGTAGATGTATTCAGTAGATAAGCTGGGTGTTCTGTATTGTTGGCTAATTGGCAGATTCTCAAGTTTATACGTTTGTTTCTTTTTTAAACTCGTATCCAGCTATGAATGAAAGTATTTGCTCTGGTTTGGTACATGCAAAGTGTCTTTTTTGTTGTTTTGTAGCAGCAGAGTGCAGACAACCCAATAATACCAGGAGTCAGTTCAGAAGGTCCAAATCCATTTATTTGTGCACAAGACTCAAGCAGAATCAAATTCAAAATGGCTGAGCAATGGTTTCTAGCAAAACAACAACTTTTATAGCCTTCTTCTCCATTCTGGACATAGGCAAACTTTTCATTGGTCCCAGTAACCCCTTCTATCCCATCTATTGGTCCCGGTACCATTACGTAGCTATCCAATGAGGACCTTGGTCTGGGCTCAGCACCTGGTTGCCCCCCTTACAGTCCCCATTACAATGGTCAGTTCTTAGACTCTTGATACATCTTCTCTCCAAGGTCACTAGCCAGCTGGAATATGTGGGAAAGCAGGGCACTGTAACCTTTCTTACAGCAAGTTAATTAATTCCATAGAAGCTTCTCACATCCTTATCAATACCAATTAGAGCTGTTTTCTGTCTTTTCTAAGTTTCGTTTCTGCTTAGCTATGTTCAGTTAAGCTGAGTTAAGTTTCAATTCTGTGGAGGCAGCATTCAGGGGGGGTTTTCATTCCTCTGGGCCTAACCACAGGCTTCATTTACAGGTCAAGCTACTTAGGCCTGTCTGTTCAGTTCAATTAGCATGGATCATAGGCCTTCGCCTACCACAGTTTGATTTAGCTAGTTTGAGTATTGTTCTTAAGTAACTTGCATACATTTCCAGGCTTGTCTCAGGGTAAAAATCTAAGTTGGAGCAGTATCCAAATTACCTCTTATTTCATCTGTTTTGTCCGTATCCTGCTTGGTGCCTGAAGGGTGAAGACACACAGGGTGTTGCAGGCACACGCCACCATTGATATTGTTAATGGAGCCAGCATACCAGTGCTCTTCCTTAGCTCAGAAAAATGTTTGACTTCTTTGAGCTTGCACAAATGTTCCTGCTTCCCTGGGTTTCTCCTCATTGATCAGTCGTCTTCATTCACAGCTAGAATCAGCCATGGCCTTCATTCACTGCTAGAATCAGCCATGGCTCTCCCTTCACTCCTACCCCTCCCCCCCCCTTTTACTGGTGCAAGGTTTTCCCACCCACATAAGTATTCAGATATCCTCTTCTTCAGTCTGAATGTGACCTAACAAAAAAATATAAGTAAACAAGACAGACTATTCTTCTGACAGAGGTGCTCAGACTCTGGCAAGCTATGAGAGAGGACACATTTTAAGACCAAGTCTCTGCTCACAGCATAAGTCAGATGTAAACTTCTGCTCCTGGACAGGCCATAAACAGACTAGTGCAATGGCAGACTCCTCGCTAGCGGAATCTCCCTGCAAGCTTCAAAAAAACTCAAATTCTTCTCTGGCCATGCTAGACCTCTCCCCTGAGGCCCCTGTGCCTATTTCAATACTGGCTTCCTTTTAGTCCTAATAATTCTCCAGGACCAAGCAGGAAGTCAGTCCTCACATATAGGTGACGTCGGCGCCGACGGAGCCCTCGCGGAGCAATTTTCCCCAGCTTTCAAAGAAAGCCTTTGGGAATTGCAGCGCGCATGCGCGGTCCCCTTCCCGCCCAAGGGTGCCATCTTAGCCAGTCTTCTTTTTTCCGCGGAGCCCTACAGACGTGCCCGTCTTGTCCCCGCTGAAAAAGTTGATTTTCGTGATTTATTTCTATTTTTTCTTCGGTTCGACGCCGGTCTCTTTCCTGCCCGGACTCGCGACGCCGTTGCGAGTCCTTCTGTTATTTTTTCGGTTTTTCTGATTTTCTGTCAGTTTCGTTTTCGGTTTTTCGCTGGCAGCCCGGTCCTTTGACCTTGCAGGGGCCCTTTTTCCCCCGATGGCTGCCAGTGGTTTCAAGCGGTGTGTTCAGTGTGACAGAAATATGTCACTCACTGACACACATGATAATTGCCTCCGCTGCCTGGGCCCGGATCACGAGGAACTGATCTGTGGGGCCTGCAGCAAAATGTCCTCCAAAGCGTTAAGGAGTCGGCGGCATCAGCGGGAACGAATCTTCGCTGATCCCTCCCGTACCCGGACCTCGTCGGAGGCCTCGGCGTCCAGAGGTTCCAGCTCTGACCATCGCCGGAGTTCCTCCGACAGGGGTTCTCCCTCCGGGGACCATCATCGGAAGGTGAAACCCGCGAGGGCGGCGTCGGTGGACGCACCTGGTTCCGCGAGGGCCAGGTCGCATAACCCCGATAGCCGTCCCGGGTCTTTGGAGAAGGAGCATCTCCCGAAGCGACCTCGTCTGGAGTCGGAGTTGCCTGCTCGGGTAAGTCCTGTAGTCCTCCTGGACTCGCCTCCGAGGGGTCCGACGTCGAGCCCGACGCCGTCGGGGCCCGAGTCGGGGGCTGCTGGGTCACCTGAGGTCGGACTCAGGTTGACGGCCTTGGAGAGCAGACTATCTGCCTTCATGGACCAGCAGCGGGCATTGATCGCTAGCCTCGCTGGCGCCTCTGCCCCGACCGCCGGGACGTCGACGTCTAAGTCGACCCCGGAGACCGAGCCGATCCTCAAATCCATGCGGGCTCGAGTCGATCCTCGGTCGAGGTCACCCTCTGTCTCCCGTTCGGGACCGAGGTCGTCGACGCCGACTCCCTCGGCGTCGGGGCGGCCGACGCCTCCGCCCGCCCGAACCGACCCCACCGATTCCTCCTCGGAGTCGGCCTGGGAGTCTGAAGAGGAAGAGTCACCTGATTCGTTTCGGACTCGGTGTGTCCCCTCGGACTCGCCTGAGTCCGAACCTCGGAAACAGTCCCCTCCGGAGGATGCCCGGTTCTCGGACTTCGTCAGGGATATGGCCAAGGCTTTGGCCTTCCCTGCGGATCCCGAGGAGGAGCCTCGAGCCGAAGAGCTCGATGCCCTTCAGTACGACTCTCCCGCCAGGGAGCACTTTACTGTACCGGTTCCTCCCATGCTGGAACGACTACTCTTCCGCATGTGGGAGAGTCCGGCATCGTCGCCGGTATTGAGCAAGCGGGTCGATTCCATCTATCGAGTCCGCAAGAGTCCTGGCTTCCAAAAAGCACAGCTACCGCACCATTCCATGGTGGTGGAATCGGCCATGCATAGGCTTAAGAGCCAGAAGATGCACTCCTCGGTGCCTCCTGGCAGGGAGGCCCGCAACCTGGATGGCCTCGGTAAGAAGTGTTTCCAGGGCTCTATGCTTGCTTGTCGGGTCCAGACCTACCAGCTCTACATGGGCATGTATCTCAGAGACCTGGCTAAAGAGATAGCCGGATTCTCCGCTGGGCTGTCCGAGGAACCTTTGCGGAGGTTCCTAGCCTTGACAACTGGTATTCGAGAATGCTCCAAATTCATGTCTCGAGCAGCCTATGATGGCTTTGAAGCATCGGCACGAGTGGCCGCAGCCGGCATCGGTGCCCGCCGACAGGCTTGGCTTCAGTCGTCTGACCTTGAACCCTGGGTGCAGGACAAGTTGGTCGATGTCCCCTGCCGAGGTGAGAACCTCTTTGGCAAGCCCATGGCTGAAAAGGCGGCACAAATCGAGACGGAGACTCTCACCAGAACTAGGCTTTCTAGGAAGACCTCCGCCCCTTCCCAGAAAAAGAAGGGCTCGGGAAAGAAGTCCTTTTACCCGAGGAAGGCGGCTGCCTATAAACACTACCCTCAATATCAGGCCTCCGCAGCTCCCCAACAGGGTCAGCAGGCCAAGGGACGGGGTAATGGATCCCGTAGGCAGCAAGCCCCCAAGCCTGCACCACCGGCCCCTGCTCAGCAGGGTGGGGGTTTTTGACTTCATCAGCATAGCCTCTCCCCCTCAGCTGGTTCCTCCCAGCACAGGAGGCCGGCTGGTTCACTTTGCCCACAGGTGGTCCAACATCACTTCAGATGCCTGGGTGCTTCAGGTTGTGAGAGAAGGCTATCTTCTCCACTTCCACCAGGTCCCTCCCTCCTATTTCCCGGGAGAACCTCCACGACTCCCTCTGCACAGGGACTTACTCCTTCAGGAGTTAGCAAGTCTTCTTCAGGAACAGGCTGTGGAACCGGTGCCCCACCACCTGAGGGGTCAAGGCTTCTATTCCAGATATTTCCTAATACCAAAAAGAACGGGAGGCCTCCGACCCATCCTGGACTTGCGCAACCTCAACAAGTTCCTCGTCAGGGAGAAGTTCAAGATGCTTACCCTTGGAATCCTTCTGCCCTACCTCCAGCAGGGAGATTGGCTATGCTCCTTGGATCTAAAGGATGCCTACACGCACATCCTCATCCACCCAAGCCACCGCCAATACCTAAGGTTTGTGGTGGCAGGAAATCATTACCAGTACAGAGTACTGCCCTTTTTTGGCCTATCCTCCGCACCGCGAGTCTTCACAAAATGCCTCGCGGTGGTGGCGGCTTATCTCCGGCTTCAGGGCCTCTATGTCTTTCCTTACCTAGACGACTGGCTCATCAGAGCATCGTCCTCTCCAGAAGTCAAAAAAGCCACACACCGCACTGTGACTCTTCTCCAGTACTTGGGCTTTGTCATAAACTTCGCAAAGTCCACTTTGCTCCCCTCACAAGATCTCGAGTTCATCGGCGCAAGACTGCACACTCTTCAGGCACGAGCTTTCCTGCCTCTCGACAGGGCTCAACGGCTCAGGGACCTAGCCGGCCGTTTTCGCAGCCAGTCCCTGGTCTCAGCCAGGCGCTTCCTGAGACTACTCGGCCATATGGCTTCCACCGTCCACGTGACCCCCAATGCCCGCCTGAATATGCGGCCTGCTCAGTGGTGCCTTCGCAAGCAGTGGCAACAAGCCACGGGCGGCCTAGCCGACTTAGTGCGCGTCTCCGGCCCGCTGGCCTCTTCTCTACAGTGGTGGCTTCATCGGCCGAACCTGGTGCTCGGAATGCCTTTTCAGTCTCCTCCGCCGGCTCAAGTGCTGACGACCGATGCTTCTCTCCTAGGATGGGGAGCGCATTGCCAAGGGGCATGTACTCAAGGTCTCTGGACCACGTGGGAGTCTGCTCAGCAGATCAACTTCCTGGAGCTCAGGGCAATCCGTCTGGCTCTCAAGGCTTTCTCCCACCTGACTTCTCACCAGTCCGTCCTTGTCCAGACGGACAATCAAGTTGCCATGTTCTACGTGAACAAACAGGGAGGCACGGGCTCCTTCCTTCTCTGTCGAGAAGCACAGAAGCTCTGCTCTTGGGCCGTCAGCCACGGCATTCTTCTCAAGGCAGTTTATCTCCCAGGCCAAGAAAATTGCCTGGCGGACAAACTCAGCAGGATCCTCCAGCCGCACGAGTGGCGCCTGGATCCCTTAGTAGTTCAGAAACTTTTTCTGAAGTGGGGCCTCCCCACGATGGATCTCTTTGCCAGTCCTCTCAACCGGCAACTTCCTCGCTTCTGCTCTCGTCAGCCGCATCCCCTTCGAGTAGCGGCGGATGCTTTTCTGCTCTCATGGTCGGAAAGCCTTCTGTATGCCTTTCCTCCCATACCGCTAGTCTCTCGAACTCTTTTCAAGGTTCTCCGAGACAAAGCTTCCATGATCCTGATAGCTCCTCGCTGGCCCAGACAGCCGTGGTTTCCACTCCTGCTGCAATTAGCGGTAGAGGATCCGTTCCCTCTGGGGTTTTCAACCGGATCTCCTAACACAGGATCAGGGGTCCCTGCTACACCCCAACCTCAGATCTCTACATCTGATGGCCTGGCTGCTGAAAGGGTAGTCCTTGCTCCCCTTCTACTGCCGGCAGAGGTGGAAGAGGTCGTCCTAGCTTCTCGGCGGCCTTCTACCCGCAAATGCTACGCCCTTAAATGGCGTCGCTTTTCCACTTGGTGTACCCAGCAGTTTCAGGATCCCTTCTCCTGCTCGGTGGCGGTGATCTTGCAGTACTTGCTCTACCTCTCTAATCTGGGACTTAAGTCCAACTCCGTCAAAGTTCACCTCAGTGCTCTTTCAGCACATCATGTGCCGGTGGACGGCAGACCTCTTTCCAGCGACCCTCTCGTAGCGAGGTTTCTCCGAGGTCTCCTTCTACTTAAACCACCTCTGCGCCCGCCAGCACCTGACTGGGATCTGAATGTGGTGTTACAGCGGATCACCTGTCCGCCTTTTGAACCTATGGCTACCTGTTCTCTCCGTTTTCTTTCTTGGAATACTTTATTCCTGATAGCCCTCACTTCTGCTAGACGCGTAAGTGAATTGCAGGCCCTCGTGTCTGAGCCCCCTTACACTCGGTTCTACAAAAATAGGGTAGTCCTACGGACTCACCCAAAGTTTCTTCCAAAAGTGGTCTCCCCTTTTCACATCAATCAGGAGGTGGTACTTCCGACCTTCTTTCCCAGGCCACACTCCAGCCGAGCTGAAATGGTCCTGCATACCCTGGACTGTAGAAGGGCGTTGAACTTCTACCTTGACCGTACGCGGGAGCACCGTAAAGCTGCTCAGCCTTTTGTGTCTTTTGACCCCAATAAATTGGGGCTCCCGGTCTCCAAGCGTACTCTGTCCATCTGGGTTGCTGACTGTATCGCTTGGGCTTATGGGGCAGCCGGACTCTCGTTAGAAAGTCGAGTCACGGCTCATTGTGTTCGGGCGAAGGCTACGTCAGTGGCTTACCTCCGCTCTGTTCCGTTGGCAGACATCTGCCGGGCCGCTACTTGGTCTTCGAGCCAGACTTTTGCAGTCCATTACTGCCTCGAGAGGGAGTCCCGCAGGGACAGTGCTTTCGGACAGGCAGTCCTCCGAAATCTCTTCGAGGTTTGAGCAACTCCTACCCTCCATCCCGGATGGGGGCTACCGGTGGGTAATAATTCAGTGAAGATTCCTTCCTTCTGTGCTGCTGAGCTAGAGGGAGCTCTTTTTTGTGCTTAGGGTCTCCGGTAGCCTTAAGCTTGGGAGTCCCATATGTGAGGACTGACTTCCTGCTTGGTCCTGGAGAAAGCGTAGTTACTCACCTGTAACAGGTGTTCTCCAGGAGCAGCAGGAATCAGTCCTCACAACCCTCCCTCCTCCCCTTGGAGTTGCAATCATCTGCTTTAATTTTTTAACAAATTTTTATGCTGTCTTTTAGCTATGTCATCTGACTGGCTAAGATGGCACCCTTGGGCGGGAAGGGGACCGCGCATGCGCGCTGCAATTCCCAAAGGCTTTCTTTGAAAGCTGGGGAAAATTGCTCCGCGAGGGCTCCGTCGGCGCCGACGTCACCCATATGTGAGGACTGATTCCTGCTGCTCCTGGAGAACACCTGTTACAGGTGAGTAACTACGCTTTCCCTTATCTCCCTCCTTAAAATTGTTGCACTGTTCTTCAAAACGTTTTACAGGATGCCTCGGTGTTTAGAGATTCACTTCTTCCCCATGTCCACCAAGGTCTCGATATTGCTACCTTAAGAGTCTCTATGGCCCAGGTTTCCCTATCTTCTGAGTGTGCATCCTGTGCAAATTGCTTAAATTAATGTCCCCAAAGCAAAGGAAAATCATCTCTAATACCTGAAGTTTGGAGGATCGCCAATGTAACACCAATTTTTAAAAAGGGTCCCAGGGGTGATCCGGGAAATTACAGACCGGTGAGCCTGACATCAGTACCGGGAAAAATGGTAGAAACCATCATAAAGAATAAAATTACTCCGCATGTAGATAGTCATGACCTAATGGGAGACAGCCAACATGGCTTTAGACAAGGAAGATCTTGTCTTACTAATCTGTTATGTTTTTTTGAAGGAGTGAATAATCAGGTGGACAAAGGTGAGTCGGTTGATATTGTGTATCTGGACTTTCAGAAAGCCTTTGACAAGGTCCCTCATGAGAGACTTTTGGCAAAACTAAAGAGTCATGGGATAGGAGGCAGTGTACTATTGTGGATCAGGAACTGGTTAAAAGATAGAAAGCAGAGGGTAGGGCTAAATGGCCAATTTTCCCAATGGAGAAAGGTGAATAGTGGTGTACCCCAGGGATCTGTGCTGGATCCGCTGCTTTTTGACATATTCATAAATGACCTGGAAAGTGGAATAACGAATGAGGTTATCAGATTTGCAGATGACACAAAACTATTTAAAGTTATTAAAACCCAAGAGGATTGTGGAAAATTGCAAGAGGATCTTGATAAATTGGAAGACTGGGCATCAAAATGGCAGATGAAATTTAATGTGGACAAGTGCAAGGTTATGCACCTAGGGAAGAACAACCCAAACTATGGTTACACGATGCAAGGTTCCACATTAGGAACCACCACCCAGGAAAAAGATTTAGGCGTCATTGTGGATAACATGTTAAAACCCTCGGCCCAGTGTGCAGCAGTGGCCAAGAGAGCAAATAGAATGCTAGGTATGATAAGGAAAGGAATGGAAAATAAAACAAAAGATATTATAATGCCTCTATATCGTTCCATGGTGAGACCGCACCTTGAATATTGTGTGCAATTCTGGTCGCCGTATCTTAAAAAGGATATAGCGATTTTAGAAAAGGTTCAGAGAAGAGCCACCAAAATGGTAAAGGGGATGGAAGGATACTCCTATGAAGAAAGGCTAAAAGGTTAGGGCTCTTTAACCTGGAAAAGAGACGGCTGAGGGGAGATATGATAGAAGTCTATAAATTAATGAACGGAGTGGAATGGGTAATCGTAGATCGATTGTTTACCTTATCAGAATATAGAAAGACTAGGGGACATGCAATGAAGCTACAGGGTAAACTATTTAAGACTAATAAAAGAAAATATTTTTTCACTCAACGTGTAATCAAACTCTGGAATTTGTTACCGGAGGATGTAGTAAAGGCTGTTAGTGTAGCTGGGTTTAAAAAAGGTTTGGACAAGTTCCTGGAATAAAGGTCCATAAACCATTATTAAGAAGGGACCCAGGATATCAATGCTTGAACCAATACAAGCATTGTGGAACCTGTGTCCCTTGGGGAAACTGCTAGGTACATATGACCCAGATTGGCCACTGTTGGAAACAGAATACTGGGCTTGATGGACCTTGGTCTGACCCAGTATGGCATATCTTATGTTCTTATAAAGAAAGATATAGTGATAAAAACAAACCCCAAATTTCACTAAAAAGAACCTAAATAAAGCAGATTATATGCTCCTCTGATGAGCCCAGCACCTAGGCTCACTACTTCTCGCTGCATGGAAACTGAGCATAATGGAAGCTGGTGGGAGGTGCCACCAGTATATGTGCCAGAGGCATCAGAATTCTGACATGCCCAGTCTCCATGCTGCGAGAGGAGGTGCTTTATCCAGCAGTGAGGGACTGGACTGGAGTTCCTCAAGGAACAACAATTAGCAGGTAAGTCTAATTTCTCTTTATTGCAGAGTAATAATAATGGGTGATTTCAATTACCCCAGTATCGACTGGGTCAGTGTCACGGCAGGACATGCTAGGGAGATAACGTTTCTAGATGAAATAAATGATTGCTTCTTGGATTTCTTTTCCCCACTTATGTATCCTGAAGTCATTGTATTTTCCATTTGCTCTTTACACATCTTTTGCATCTCTTTTCTCTACTTGCTGATGTTGTCTACGTTATTGGTCTGTTCGTTGAACTGGGAGCACTTTATTTGAACTCTACTTGTAAACTGCCCCAATGTGTGCTTGAATGGTGGTATATCAAATAATCAATATAATATATTAAAATCAAAGCTACCTGGATATTTTATGTCAGAATTACCTGTGGGGTTTGCAAGGCAACACAGAGATTTATTACCCACAAAGAGACTGTGGTGTCTGGTAGCCTGCTTTAGAGGAGTTATCTTAATATAAGGGTGGAAGAACAACTCAATTCATCATAAGTGCTACTTAGTTCCATCGCAATTAAGATAGCTCATTGAACTGAATTTCCCAGATTTAAATCTCTGAGTGTTTTTAGCATTGCCAATCTAGAAGAGAAAAAAACAGCTTGAGGGGAAGCCATTTTGGACCTAGTCCATAGTGAAACACCAGAACTGGTGCAAGAGATAAGAGTGTTGGGGCCACTTGGCAATAGTGATCATAGCATGATTGCGTTTGATTTTATTAATGGAGGAGGGATGGTAAGGAAATCCACAGTACTACCTTTTAACTTTCGAAAGGGAGACTATGATAAAATGAGGAAAATAGTTAAGAAAAAACTAAAAGGAGCAGTTGCAAAGGTTAAAGACTTACATCAAGCTTGGGTGTTTAAAAATACTATCTTGGAAGCCCAGACCAGCTGTATTCTACACTTTAATAAAAGTGGAAGGAAGTCCAAAAAACTGCCAGCATGGTTTAAAGGTGAGGTCAAAGAGGCGGCTTGCCAAAAAAGCATCTTTCAGGAAATGGAAAAAAAAGCCAAATGATGACAACTGGAAACACAAGCACTGGCAAGTTAAATGCAAGGAAGTGATAAGGCAGGCAAAGGGAGAATTTGAGAAGAAGCTTGCTGTGGAAGCAAAAACTCATAATAAAGACATTTTCAAGTACATTTGTAGCAAAAAACCTGTGAGAGTCAGTTGGACCATTAGGTGATAGAGGGGTAAGAGGGGACAAGGCCATAGTGGAGAGACTGAATGAATTATTTGCTTCAGTCTTTACTGAGGAAGATATATTAATGTTACCCATGACTGAAATGGTATTTAAAGGAGATGCTGTGGAAGAATTGAAAAATAATATCGATACACCAGGAAGATGTATTAAACTATTTGATAAACTGAAGAATAGCAAATCACCTGGACCGGATGGAATACATCCAAGGGTGTTGAAAGAACTGAAATATGAGATTGCAGACCTGCTATTAGTAATCTGTGAACTATCATTAAAATCATCTGTAATACCTGAAGATTGGAGGATCGCCAATGTAACACAATTTTTAAAAAGGATTCCAGGGGTGATCGGGAAACTACAGACCAGTGAGCCTGACGTCAGTACTGGGAAAAATGGTAGAAACCATCATAAAGAACAAAATTACTGAACATGTAGATAGTCATGGCTTAATGGGAGACAGCCAACATGGCTTTAGACAAGGAAGATCTTGTCTTACTAATCTGTTATGTTTTTTTGAAGGTGTGAATAAACAGGTAGACAAAGGTGAGTCGGTTGATATAGTGTATCTGGACTTTCAGAAAGCCTTTGACAAGGTCCCTCAGAGAGACTTTTGGCAAAACTAAAAAGTCATGGGATAGGAGGCAGTGTACTATTGTGGATCAGGAACTGGTTAAAAGATAAAAAGCAGAGGGTAGGGCTAAATGGCCAATTATCCAAATAGAGAAAGGTCAATAGTGGAGTACCCCAGGGATCTGGGTCCGCTGCTTTCTGAGATATTCATAAATGACCAGGAAAAGGGAATAATGAGTGAGGTTATCAAATTTGCAGATGACGCAAAACTATTTAAAGTTATTAAAACCCATGAGGATTGTGGAAAATTGCAAGAGGATCTTGATAAATTGGAAGACTGGGCATCCAAATGGCAGATGAAATTTAATGTGGACAAGTGCAAAGTTATTCACCTAGGAAAGAACAACCCAAACTATGGTTCCACGTTAGCAACCACCACTCGGGAAAAAGATTTAGGCGTCATCACGTATAACATGTTTTTTTTTTTGTATTTAACTTTTTATTGGCATAAACACAGTTCACAACCACCCTTAACCTATACATCAACTCCTCACAGACCAACAATATTATATACACTTAAGACGGTTTAGAAATACTGTTAAATAAATAAATATACACTTAACAGCTATCTCCTATTCACAATAATACCATCACACAATAATATTATCATTCCCCCCCCACCACTGTTCCCTCTAAGCTGTGCGCGTGTGCGCGCGCACACACCTCACCGAGCGAGCGCACATACTTTACAACAGAGCGCACAAAAATTACGATTCAGATTCTGATGGAAAACAACACAGACGTCTTAAAATGTAAAGGTTGTTGTGTATTTACAGTTTTCACAAGTTCTACAATATTTTCTAGTGCAATCATTGTGGTGTACATACTGAATTCTGACATGTAGTCAAATTTTAAAGTATATAACTCCGAGTGTCGTTATGTGGCGCACAAAAATTTAACCTTTCTTCAAAAGCTGCACAGCTGATATTTTATGCGCACACAGCCTACAGAAAATTAGAGGGAACATTGCCCCCCACCCCCCCCCCACCACTAACCCCCCACTCCTGGTTTCCAACATGGCAACGCACAATAGCACAACTGACCAAAACCTCGTACATTCACCCACCCTCCCCACCCCCCCAAAGGCTCTCCCCCCCCCCTTCCCCCCCACCCCCTGCTACCAGAAACCCAAGACCCGTCCGTCCACCCCCCGGTCCAGGAAACCGATGTCCTTACCCCCTCCCCCCCCAACCCCAAACCGCTATCTCCCCCTCGCCACCCCCAACCCTTCATCCCCCTGCCCCTCCCCCCTACACCCCCCCTCCCTCCCCCTGTCCTCCCAACCCTAGAACACCCCCCAGGATTCCCCACTGTTCCTCATATCTAGTTAAGGTCTGCTTACGCGCCGCCCTCAATTTTTCCATCAGAACCGTGTGCCGAACTCGCTTTTCAAACTGCTCCAACCCGGGTACCTCACTCTGCCTCCAGGCAGCCACTATTTCGCTACGAGCAGCACTTAAGCAAGCCATCACCATCTTACCCCCCCTATTCCCCTGCCCCACAGGTTCAGTAAACAGATGGTAGGGGCCACCGGAACCTCTACCCCTAACTGCTTTAATATCCAACCTACAATCCTCCCCCAATACTCTTGGACTTTCTTACATCTCCACCACACATGCCAAAATGTCCCAACTTCCCCGCATCCCCTCCAACACAAGGGCGATACCGCCGCATACATCTTATGCAGACGACTGGGGGTATAATACCACCGCAGCAGCACCTTGTAGCTATTTTCTTTGGACCCACTAGAAAGGAGCCCCCTCCTAATCTGATCCCACACCCGTTTCCACTCTACCTCCGACACTGTACGCCCTATATCCTCCTCCCACTCCTTCATATACTGATGTTTCCCCCTTTGGCACCCACATACCACCTTGTACAACCCCGATATCATGCCTTTCGCTCCCCTCTTCCCGAACCACAACGCTTCCAAACCGGTGAGCTCCCTACCCCACCCCTCCTTCCCCACCACCTTCCCTAGAAACGATCTTACTTGCAGGTATGCATACCTATCCTTATCCTCTAGCTGATATTCCTCTTTAACCACTTCAAAGCTCTTCAATTCACCCTCCTCCAAGCACTGATAACTACATAGTAATCCTTTCTTCGTCCACTCATCGAATCTCCCCCCTTCCCACCCCGGCTTGAAAACCCGAGATCCCCTCCAAGGTGTCAGCAAGGAGTATCCCCCCCGTCTGGGCCATCCCTCCTTGCCCCACATTCTGTCCCAGATCTTTGCCCCTTGTCTCATCGCTGGTGACCCCTCCCCCAAGTTCCTCCTCCCCTCGGCATCCGCCCATAGCCATGCCGTCAGATGACCCCCTCGTACTCTCCCCGCCTCTAAGGACACCCAAGGCCGCTCCTCCCCCCCAGCTCTCCAGTTCATGACATGCACTAACTGAGCCGCTCTATAATAAGCCATCAGGTTCGGTACACCCAGCCCCCCTTCTTCCTTAGGGGCGTACATCACTGCCCGCGATACCCTAGGCGGTTTCCTCTTCCAAATATAATTGAATACCCGCCTCTGTAACACTCGCATCGCCCCATCAGGTACCGCTACCGGCAAAGCCTGAAACCAATACAGTAGTCGAGGCAAGACATTCATTTTGATGGCTGCGATCCTCCCTATCCAGGATATCTCTAGTCCCATCCACCCTTCTAAGTCCCTCCCGATTGTATGGAACAATCTTGGGTAATTGGCCTGATATAGAGTCTCGTACCGATCCGTAATGCGGACTCCCAGGTACCCCAGGGACCCACTAACCCAACGTAAAGGGAACCTTTGTTTCAAACTCTCCTCAACCCCTTCGTCCAAGCGCACTTTCAGAACCTCCGTTTTATCGACATTCATTTTAAAACCCGAAACCGCTCCATATCTTTCCACCTCCTGCATTACCTCTGGTAGCGATATGGATGGGTGACCTAAATACAACAGGATGTCATCAGCATAGAGGGATATTTTATGCATCTGCCCCCTCTACTCAAGCCAATAATCCTGTCATTCCTTCGAATCCTTTCGGCGAGGGGCTCTACCGCCATGGCAAAGAGGAGCGGAGACAATGGGCAACCCTGTCGGGTTCCCCTGCCCAGTGCAAAATCTCGGGAGTACAGCCCATTGACTTTAATTCTGGCCCTTGGCCCCCTATACAGCACCCTTATCCACCCCATTAGATTGGGATCACACCCCATACGCGCCAGTACCCGCATCAAAAAGGCCCAGTGCACTCTATCAAATGCCTTTTCGGCATCAATAGACATCAGGATCAAATCCTCCTGCCCCTCCCTCGCCTCCCAAACAACCCCAATCGCTCTCTGGATGTTATCCGCTGCCTGGCGTCCTGGAATGAAGCCAGCTTGATCCCCCCTTATAAGCCCCGGTAACCACTCAGCCAACCGCCCCGCCACAACTTTGGCCAACAATTTTGTATCTACATTCAGCAAGGATATCGGTCTATAGGAGCTACATTTCCCCGGATCCTTCCCGGGCTTTAACAACACCGTTATCCCCGCAGTCAGCATTTCCCTTGACAACTCCCCCCATTCCTCTAACACCCCATTGAACACCCTTCGCATTAACCTTTTTAACTCATCCCAAAAGACCTTATAAAAATGTCCTGTCAGTCCGTCCAAACCCGGGGACTTCCCTCCTACCAACCCCTTCACCGCCCGTGCAATTTCATCCTCTCTAAGTTCCGCCTCCAAGATCTATACCGCCTCCCCCGGTAACACTGGGAGCTTTATCCCATCGAAATAGGCCTCTATCTCCCCCTCATTCCCTCCTTCCATCTCCCGATACAGGTCAAGGTAATAGTCCCGGAATCTCTCCCGTATATCAGTTTCCTCCCAACACCGCCGCCCATCCGCACCTTCTATATACGCTATAGTGGCCACCCCTTTCCGCCGCCGTAACCGCCGCGCTAGTAAGCGCCCCGCCTTATCCCCAAACTCGTAATGTCTGTTGGACTCTCTGTAAGAGAAATGCCACTTTTTCTAATTGTAGATCCTTTAACGCGTCCCGTGCCTGTTCCATCTCCTTTCTATCCTCCTCCGCCCCTGACCCCCGAAACCGCTCCTCCTTTTCCCCCACCTCCTTCCTTAATTCTTCTTCCCTCTGCTCCCTCTCCCTCTTTTTCTTTGACCCCCACATTATGAATCTCCCCCGTACCACTGCTTTCAGCCCCTCCCAAACCACAACATCCCTCACCTCCCCAGTATCATTAAAGCTCAGATATTCCTTAATGACTCCCCTAACATCATCCACCACTCTCCTATCGCGGAGAAGACTATCATTCAGTCTCCAAAATGCCCCTCCGTGCCTCCGGGAGTTCCGGAGATGAATCTCAACCCCCTTGTGATCCGACCACCCCACTTGCACTACCCCCCCCCCCCCCCGCCTTTAACTGCAGGCATCCAAGTCTGGTCTACCAAGAGCATGTCTATCCGGCTCCAGCTAGCATGTGGGGCCGAATAGAAAGTATACCCCCCGTCTTGCGGGTTCATCACTCTCCACACATCCAACAAGTTATAACTTTTCATCAGCCCCCGCAGACCCCGTCTATTCTTTCGCCCTCCATCCCCCCCCCCCCCTCGGCTTCCTATCCAACCCAGGATCCAGCACCACGTTAGAATCCCCTCCCACCAACACCTTCCCCTCCCCGGCCTTCTCAATCAAAGACCCCACCTCCCTCCAAAAACCCCGTTGCTGCCCATTGGGACCGTACACCGCCACAAGCACAATATCCTCCCCCCCAACTTCCCTGTAATCCCCACCACCCTACCCTCTTGATCTTTAAACGAGTTCCCCACCTGAATCCCACACCCACTCCTGATCAAAATGGCCATCCCTCCTCTCCTACCCCCCTCCTTATTGCAAGAGTAGTATTGGTCAGGGAATTGCCGGTGCCTCATCCGTCCTACATCCCTGGCCCGGAGATGAGTCCCTTGTATGAGGACCACATCCCACAGGTTCCTCACCACTTCCCGGAAGAGCAACCCTCTCTTAGTGGGCGAATTCAACCCACGGACATTAATGGTGCCTATACATATCATCCCTTAACCTGTCCCACTTTCTCCATTCTTTCCCAAATGGTGTTCCAATCCCCTCCCCCCGTCCCCCTCTCCCATATCTTCTCCCTCCCCCCCCTCTGTCCAACCCGCTCTTCCCAATCTTCCCAACCTCCCAGTCCTGACGTCCGATCCCACCACTATGGCCCCCTCCCAGCCCCCACCTATACCCTCTTCCACCACTGCCCCCCCCCCCTTATCCCTTTCCCCCTCCCCAACCACCCCCGACCCCACCTTAGTTCCAAACCCCTTCCCTCTATCCCCCCTTACTCCCCCCTTCCCACCTCCAGTGGTCACCCCAACCTTAGTATGCCCTAAAGGTCCAGTGTTCATATACCATGAGCACAAGAGCTCTATCGCTCCTCACATGAGTTCAGCAAGCATTCAGGCCGGTCACTCTATTCGCCAGATTCAGGACTCCAGCTCCCCGGATGCCTTCTGCCGCTCCTGCGAAAGTCGCTTCAGGCGCTTCCCTTGCTCCCCCACGCGCTGCCATTGGGAGCTGGATTGCATCCGCTGTTTGCCTTTCCCCGCGCTTGACTTGTTCAGCTGCTCACCATGCCCCACTGCCGGCAGGCCTTCACAGCCTAAGTCTTTTAACAACGCCCATGCCTCATCCGCTGATTTCACTTTTCGGTTCGTGCCATTGATTGATAGCAGAACCCCAAACGGGAACAGCCATCTATACCGGTAATTCTTCCCCCTCAGATAGGCAGTCACTTCTTTCATTGCTCTCCGCCTCTCTAGAGTCCCCTTAGAGAGATCATTAAACATTTCAATTTCAGCGCCCTCCCAGGCCACTGTCCCAAATTTCCGAGCCACACTTAGAATTTGTTCTTTCAGAGGGAAGCTACTCAAACAGGCTATAATGTCCCGGGCCTGTTTCTCCCTTCGGGGCCCCAAGCTCCGATGAGCCTGCTCCACACTTATCTGCTCCGGAGCCTTTCCCGGCACTTCCCCCAAGTGAAGCACATGGCTACATAGCCGCTGGACCAAATCCACACAATCCTTGGGGTCCTTCTCCTCCGGCACCCCTCTGATGCGTAAATTATTCCGCCGGGCCCGATCCTCCATCTCTTCAATTTTCTCCTGTACTTCCTCTTGCTGGGCTTGAAGTTTGCCTTGTATAACCCCTAGGCCTCGCAGCTCCCCCTCACAGTCTTCCACGTGGTTTTCCAACTCTTCCACCCGACCACCGAGACTGCTCATCTCCTGCTGTATCGCCTGGAGGGTTGCCCTCACCTCCTTCCTCATCGCTTTTATCTCCCCCTTCATGTCCATCTTAAATTCCTGCAACCATCTCCTCAAGGGCAATTCATCCTCCCCCTCGGCATCTGTGGCGTCGCCCTCCTCCGAAGCACTTCCGGCATCTCCCGCTCCCGCGCCGGCCGACTCCCTCGCCGCCGCTGCCAACAACTCTTTGCGGACATATGGTGATTGAAAACCCTCTAATTTCTTCCGTGCTGCCATCCCCGACCTGGATGCTCATTTTCTGTCCACTTTTACCGGTGGGGGCCTGCGTTTAATTCACTTTACTTGGAATTCGAACGGAGCCCGGCTTTCAAGCTGCCATTAGCTCCGTGACGTCACCGGAAGTCCTCCATATAACATGTTAAATCTTCGCCCAGTGTGCAGCGGCGGCCAGGAGAGCAAATAGAATGCTAGGTATCATAAGGAAAGGAATGGAAAATAAAACAAAGGATATTATAATGCCTCTATATCGTTCCATGGTGCGACTGCGCCTTGAATATTGTGTGCATTTCTGGTCGCCGTTTCTTAAAAAGGATATAGCGTTATTAGAAAAGGTACAGAGAGGAGCCACCAAAATGGTAAAGGGGATGGAAGGATACCCCTATGAAGAGAGGCTAAAATGTTTAGGGTTCTTCAACCTGGAAAAGAGATGGCTGAGGGGAGATATGATAGAGGTCTATAAATTAATGAATGGAGTGGAACGGATAAACGTAGATTGTTTGTCATAAGAATATAGAAAGACTAGGGGTCATGCAATGAAGCTACAGGGTAACCTATTTAAGATTTAATAAGAGAAAATATTTTTTCACTCAACGTGTAATCAAACTCTGTTAGTGTAGCTGGGTTTAAAAAAGGTTTGGACAAGTTCCTGGAGGGAAAGGTCCATAAACCATTATTAAAAGGGACCTAGGATATCGCTGCTTGACCCAATACAAGCATTGTGGAACCTGTGTCTTTTGTGGAAACTGCTAGGTACTTATGACCTAGATTGGCCACTGTTGGAAACGGGATACTGGGTTTGATGGACCTTGGTCTGATCCAGTATGGCATCTCTTATGTTCTTACAAGGAGGGATCTAACTAAGCTTGAAGAATGGTCTAGGATTTGACAACTGAGATTTAATGCTAAAATGCATGGTCATGGATTTGGGCTGCAAAAATCTAAGGGAGCAGTACAATATAGGGGATGAAGTGCCTCTGTCCACAAAAGAAGAGTGGGGCATGGGCGTCGTCGTGTCTAATGATCTTAAAGTAGCTAAACAGCTAGAAAAGACCACAGCGAAAGCCAGAAGGATACTTGGGTGCATAGGGAGAGGAATGGCCTGCAGAAAAAAGGAGGTGATAATGCCTCTATATAGGTCTCTGGTGTGACCTCATTTGGCGTATTGTGTGCAATTCTGGAGACTGGACCTTCAAAAGGATATAAACGGGTTAGAATCTGTGCAGAAGCTGGCTACTAAAATGGTTAGTGATCTTTGTTATTAAGCAAATGAGGACAGACAAAGATCTGAATATGTATACTTTAGAGGAAAAGCGGGATAGAGGAGATGTTTAAATATCTCTGTGGCATAAATGCACAGGAGGAGAGTCTCTTTTGATTGAAAGCAAGCTCTGCTATGAGGGGACATAGGGGATAGACTCAGGAGTAATATGTGGAAATATTTCTTTTCATTGCAGCCTGCTAGACAAGTCCAGACAAATGGGTACTGTTCTCCTTTCAGCAGATGATGAGACAGAAAATTCCAAAAGTTCAGTGACATCACCCCTGCTAGATTTCCCCACCCTTATATGTAACTCTGCTTTGACCCGGTGAAAAGCGGGATATAAATACAGTTCAATAAATAAATAAAGCCTGTACCCCTAGGGGTGAGCTTCAGTATTTTCTCTGTCTCAGCTGATGGTGGACTCCTGCTTGGTCTGGCTGTCCAATTTGCTGCCCCTCAGGGATTCCCTTGTTCTTGGAGGAATCCTTGGTTTGGGCTTTTTACCTTACCTTTCCGGAGGTTTCCTGGCCAAGAGGGTCAGCGTGTCACCGCCGAGGCGCGGGGCTCCTGTTCAAGAGTGACAGTTTAGCCCGGCCCTAGGTAGCAGGGGCAGGCTTTAGCTCTATCTGCAGAGAGGCCTGATACCTACATTTTGTTGCTACTGTTAAGTTTGTTGGAAAAAAAAAAAACCCAACAAGAAACGTCAGCAAAAGGAAGCAGGGAGCAGGAGATTTTCACTCACAGCAGCAAAGCTTGCTGGTGGCACCGGCAAGGTACTTTCAGACTGGGGCAGTCCTCTTGCCTGGCTATCCGGGCGCTCTTCTCCATGATTTCTGCCCTGTCTCTCCATCCCTTCTGGGCAGTGAGTACTGCATCTCTCCACCTTGGTTTAGCTCTCTCCTGCCTCGGTTCCCACCTTCCAGTTTGTCTCGCACTAAGGGCTGTTTGTGGCTCCTGTTTGAGGCCCCGTTGTTCTTGTCAGCGTTCGCAGCTGCCCATAGCCTTGGTCTGTTTGTTCCCGGACAGCGCAGGAGGTTTTTTCTTCGCGGCGGCTGAAGCTGCGGGGCCTTTCTTAGTTTCCCACCGAAACCTCAATCTGCCATTTTCTGGTAGGTTGCGGGCTCTGCAGGTTCCGTTTTTCTCTACTGCGGCAGAGCGTGGGATGCCTTTGACGGGTCGTCAATGCCTCGGGTGTGGCAGAAAATGCAGTTTTTTGTCAGGGGACCTGTGTTCTGGTTGCATGGCGGATCAGAGAGGCACTTGGCGGTCTCAGCTGGCCCTTCTGCAGCTACTCCCCCTCTGTCCCATCTGCTCTTACCTCCTCGGGTCCTCAGCTTCCGATTGCAAGTTCTCTCCCCCCCCCCCCCCCGTTCTTCTGCCCAGGATCAGCCTTCTGCCCCCTTGCAGCCTCAAGCTTTAGGGGCCTACACTGCTACCCCTACCTCAGGTGCCCAGCCAGCAACAACCTCAGCTGCCACAATCCTCCAGGTCTTGGTTTTTGGGCCCTCCACCTCCTGCGGCTTCCATTGATCTGCACTTCATGGATTTTTTCAGGTCTGCCTGGGTCTTCTGGCGTTCTGGAGCTGCAGTGAGTCCGGGGCGTCCTATGCCCCCAGGGCACCCAGTTTGCCCTCTGCAGCGGCCCTTCCAGCGACACTCTGCTGTGCCCAAGGCGGCCCATGCACCCTCAGGGGACTGGCACCCTGGTGGGGAAGATGGGGAAGGCTTCTCGGATGTCTGCTCCCTGGATTCACGCTACAATGAGGAGGGTGAACTCTCATCTTCTGAGGACTGGCTAGAGCCAAGCGAAGAGGGGCAGGACATACGCTCTTTCGTAAGGAAGAGCTACCTGCCCTTATTGTGCAGATTGCGGAAGTTCTGCACCTTTTGGACCTGCAGCAGCCACAAGCACCGGACACGGATCAGCATCAGGCAGATCCCATCATTCAGGGCATTAGGAGACCGGAAAAGGCTTTTCCCTTCCCTCTGGAATTGCAAAAGATGGTCAGCGTCGAGTGGAACTCTCCAGGAACCTCCTTGCATTCTGCCCGGCGCGTGGGCCACACTTATCTCTGGAGCCCTGCCGACCTGGACAGGTGGCTCCGGTTACCGAAGGTGGATGCGCTGGTGACTGTGGTCACCAAGCATACCACCATTCCGGTCGATGGCAGCACGGCTCTCCAGGACCAAATTGATTGCAAAGTTGAAGGCTTCCCTAACGCTCCAGGCTTCTGTCTGTGGCAGCTTGCAGCATGCGCATTGCTGCGTTGGCTCCAGGTGCTCCTGGAGCACCCTGCGCTGGCTCCAGGTGCTCCTGGAGCACCCTGCGCTGGCCCCAGGTGCTCCTGGAGCACCCTGCGCTGGCCCGCTTGGAATCTGTCACTGCATTCCTGGCAGATGCTTTCAATAACCTGTTGCGACTGTCCGCTCGGACTATTGCGGCCTGTACTGTTGCTCAGAGGTGGCTTTGGCTCCGCCAATGGAATGCAGATGCTGCATCAAAGGCACGTCTAGCTAGGCTGCCCTTTAAGGGCAAGCTTCTATTTGGGGAAGACCTCGACAAGCGATCAAAGATCTGGGCAAGGTTAAACCACAGCATTTGCTGGAGGATAAACCCAAGTCAGGATCTCGCCATCCCCAGAGTGGGCAGGGCTCTTCTTCCGCTTATAAGTCACGCAACAGGGATATGTGCCGCTACCGCCCAGTTCACTCTTCTTACTCGGCTAAAGCGGGCACTAAGCCTCAGTCCTTTTGGGGGGCCCGTCGCAGGGACACCTTCTTCGCATCCAGCAAGTTCACGGGGGCCTCCAAGTCCTTCCGCTGACTATCTCGGGGCTCATTCCGCGGGGCCACTTGTAGACGGCCGTCTACAGTTCTACTCCTGTGGAATGGGCCTGAATCACCTCGGATAAGTGGGTTCTAGAAGTTGTCACTCAAGGGTATGCTCTCGAGCTTACAAGACCTATCCCGCCCGCGTTCCTGGTCTCCCCATGCTGGTCAAGCAGGAAGCTATCTGGGAGACTCTCCGGCACCTTCTGCTGCTCCGGGCGGTCTACCCAGTCCCTCTAGCAGAGTGTGGTTCAGGTCACTATTTGATCTACTTCGTCGTTCCCAAGAAGGACTGCTCCTTTCGGCTGATTCTGGACTTGAAAGGGGTCAGCAAGTGCCTGTGTGTGTCACACTTTTGGATGGAGATGCTCTACTCGGTGATTCAAGCAGTCAGGCCAAGCGAATTCCTGACATCTCTCGACCTTGCCGAGGCCTATTTTCACATTCCTATCCGACCAGCGCATCAGCAATTCCTCCACTTTGCAGTTCTAGGCCGTCATTTTCAGTTCAGAGCTCTGCTGTCTGGCCTGGCCATGGCTCCTTACACTTTCACCAAAGTCATGGTTGTTTTGGCTGCCGCCCTCAGTCGCCAGAGCATAAGGGTCCATCCATAACTGGACGACTGGCTAATCCGGGTAAGATCTCATGGAGAGGCAACCTTGGTAGTGCAGCAAGTGGTCACCTTTTTGGAGTGCCTCGGCTGGATGATCAATCGGGCCAAGAGTTCCCTCCAGTCATCACAGTCGTTGGAGTTTCTGAGGGCCCGATTTGACACATGGGCGGGTCGTGTTTTTCCTTACTCAGGACAGGGCCAAGAAGCTCTGCTCTCAGCTTCGGGGATTCCTTCGGGTCCCAGCTCCTGCTTGTGACTACTTGCAAATTCTTGGGTACATGGCGGCCACCTTGGAGGTTATTCCATGGCCATGAGCACACCTGCGCCCCCTTCAACAATCTCTCCTGTCCCTCTGGTCACCCTGCTCTCAGGACTACCATGCCCGGCTCCCTCTCCCATTGTCAATGCACCGCAGCCTTCGGTAGTGGTTGTATCATCGAATGAGCTATTGCCCGCTAATTTCGCCTCTCTTTCCCCCAATTCTCAGGCCTCTCTTTGGTCCTCTGCCCTCTCTGCTGCCCTCGATCATCTCGCCCCTATGCGCCCTCACCCTCCGTGACGTCACCCTGCCCATCCCTGGTACCACAGCGGGTTACGTCTCCTTCGTGCCCACCTCCGCAGGGCTGAGCAGCTGTGGCGTAGGGCTCCCTCCCTTACCTCTCTCGCTTTTTTCAATGCTATTTATTCCTACTACCGGTCCCAAGTTCACCTTGCTAAGCGCACTTACTTTTCCGATGCTATTTCTAATGCTCCCAACCAGACCCGGCACCTTTATACCACACTCAAATCTCTCACCTCTCTTCATTCCGCAACCCCTGCTGCCCCAACTCATCCATCGCCTCCTCCCCCACTTCTGGCATCCTTCAGCAAGAAAGTGTCCTCCTTGAGAGCCTCCTTGCCTCACTGCCCTCTCCCCCCCCCCCCCTGTCGCGTCTCCTCCTCCGACCTCTAACATCTCTCACACGTGGGCTTCTTTTTCCCTAACTACTACTTCAGAATTACATCATCTCATCTCCTCCTCCAGGAAGACCTTCTGTACTCTTGATCCCATCCCCTCCTCCTGGCTACTAACTCCCTCTCTAGCGTTCCTCCCCTACATCCTTACTATGTTCAATTCTAGCCTTTCCACCGGGACCTTCCCCCAACTCTGGAAGCACGCCCTGATCCGCCCCATTCTAAAGAATCCTTCCCTGGATCCTTTGGTCCCTGCCCATTACCGCCCAGTCTCCAATCTTCCTTTTCTTTCTAAGCTTTTAGAAAAACTTGTCTTTGCACAGCTTTCTCACCACCTCGACTCTACCCACTTCCTGCACCCCCGTCAGTCTGGCTTCCGCCAAGGGCATAGTGTCGAAACCGTCCTACTTGCTTTCACCAATGCACTTCACGTTGCCCATGATCACGGGGATATTTTGTTGGCGGTAGCCCTTGACCTATCTGCCGCCTTTGACTTAGTGGATCATTCTCTCCTCCTTCTTCGTCTACTGGAAGCAGGTCTCTGTAGTGTTGTGTATCGCTGGTTCCACTCCTTTCTCTCCTCTCGGTCTTGCACAGTTCTCTCTTCCTCTCCTTCGACCCCCTCCTCTGATCCATTCCCTCTTTCCTGTGGAGTCCCTCAAGGTTCGGTCTTGGCACCTTTACTTTTCAACCTTTTTCTGGCCCCCCTCGCTCTCCTAATACAGCAATCTGGTATATCCGCTGTCTATTACGCAGACAACATAGTTCTCCTTCATCACACCTCCCCCTCCTGTCCGGATATTTCTCCTCTAAATGCTTGTCTCTCCACCGTGACCGATTGGTTGACACAGAATTGCCTCCACCTCAATCTCACCAAAACCATTGCAATTTGGTTTTCTCCGGGCAGCCCACCTCCTTCGCTGGCCCCCTCCTTTTCTGGCACCCCGTACACTTAGTTTCTACATTCCGATACCTAGGTGTATACTTTGACTCTGATTTATCCTTTCACGCTCATGTCTCCCACATCACTAAATCATCTTTCTTCTTTCTTCGTCAAATTCGAGCAATTCGCCCCTTCCTCTCCCCGTCTGCCCTCACTACCTTGTTACTGTCCCTCGTCATTTCGTGTGTAGATTTTTCCAACTCACTTTTTGTGGGTCTTCCTAAATCTCAACTATCCCGTCTCCAGAGGATCCAAAATACCGCCGCTCGCCTCATTACTCACTCCACCCCTCGGGACCACATAACTCCTCTTCTCTTCCACCTTCACTGGCTACCTGTCTCCTTCCGCACCCAATTTAAGCTGCTTTCCCTTGTACATAAAGTTCTCCACACTAATACCCCACTCTACCTAGCAGAGCTTCTCTCCTTCCACCCTCCCAGACACACTCCCCGCTCTTTCCACCTTAATCGTCTTACTCTTCCCTCTCCCTCCCTTGCTCATTTACACTCCACCCGTTCTTCTGCCTTTTTTTTCGTGGGGTCTGCCCTATGGAATTCCCTCCCTTCATCCCTACGCCTGGAGCCCAATCATAACACTTTTAAGCATGACCTAAAAACCTACCTCTTTTCCCTGGCTTTTGACCTTCCCTCTCCTTTTGTGCAACCCACGTTAAGTCTCTGCTTTCTTGTCCTGTCTCGTCTCTCTTCTCTCTCCTTCTCTCCTATCAAAATTTGTAACTTTTCTTTTCCATTTTACTGGTCTTGAGCCTTTTCCTGCTTGTTTATACTCTGTACACCGCTTTGGTTGTTTCAGAAAGGCGGTTTATCAAATAAAATAAACATAAGGCAGAGAGGCTCGCATCCTGGAGATGAATGCATGGCTGCGTGGATGGTGTCATCGAGAGTGTTTTGGTTTCCTAGACCATGGGATGCTGTTCCAAGGGTTGCAGAGCAGAGATGGCATCCATCTGTCCAAGAAAGGTCAACGCATCTTCGGTAGTAGACTGGCTAATCTACTGAAGAGGGCTTTAAACTAGATTCGTTGGGGATAGGTGAAGAAAGCACCCAGGTAAGTGAAAGCCCCCAGTTAGGTGATACATTAAATATCTTTATGGAAATGGGTAACAGGGGTAACATATGGAAAGCAGTGTGTATAAATGCCCGTAGCATGGGAAATAAGATCCCTGATGTTGAAGCTTTGGTGGGGAGTGGCTGACTTGGATTTAGTGGCAGTTACAGAAACATGGTTCACAGAAACCATGACTGGGATGTAACTATACCTGGCTATACTTTATTCAGAAAGGACAGGGTAGGAAGAAGGGGAGGAGGAGTGGCACTATATGTAAAAACTAAAAGCTTTGGAATTACAGAGCTTAAAAGGGAGAGAGGAGGCATTGTGGGTTAAACTAGAAAGAGGGAAAGAGAAATCTATTTGCATTGGTGTGATATACAGACCTCCCTCACAAGAGGAAGAGGTGGACAGAGAGTTAATTGAAGACATACGCAGCATTGCTAGGAAAGGGGAAGTGCTACTGATAGGAGATTTCAATATGCCAGATGTTGATTGGCACAATCTCCAGGAACAAGCAGGAATGAGTCTTCACATATGGGTACGTCGGTACCGACGGAGTCTGCGCGGGAACGCTTCCCAGCGTCCAATCAAGAGCTTTTGGAAGCATCCCAGCACGCCTGCGTGCTGCCTTCCCGCCTTTCCCAACTGCCTCTCCTCAGTTTTCGTTTTTCCGCGGAGCCGGCAGGACGTCCTCCTGTCGCCGCAGAAAATTCTTGTTTTTATTTTTTAGTTTTCTTGTGGTCGCGGCTGTCTTCCCAACGCCACCGGTACCGCCGGTGTTTTCTTTTCCTTTCTTGAAAAAGTTTTCCTTTTCCACGGGATATTTTTTCTTCATAGTGTCCCACGGTCTCTTAGGCCTTTTAGGCCTCTTCTTTTTCCTTCATGGAACCGCCAGACACTTTCTCCAAGAAATGTTCAGACTGTGGCGGTACAACTATTTTTAGACCCTCGAAGTCGGTGTCTAACCTGCTTGGGTCCTGACAACAGTTTGGTAAGAAGAGGTTTTTCAACATTGAGGCTCCCTCGATACACGGTTGCCCTCCAACTTCGGGGCACCGTCCCCTTCTTCGTCCACGCAGGATCAGGTAACCCACAAACAGTCTGTTAAGACTAGCCAGTCCTCGAGTGGTAGGTCTCATGCGCAGCATGTAGACGGCTCCGGCCTTGCCCTCGAGGGCCCACTGGCTTCAAAGCCCGGCGGGAGTCTTCAGTCTCCAAAGCCTATAAGGGGTTTCAGGTTGTTCCTGGGGTTCACCCCCCACAGAACATACCTAAAGCCGTGTACGGTGGTGGCATCCGCTTCGAGCGGTACCAATACCCCGGCATCGGCATTGGTGTTGGATGAAACACTCCTCACCAGGGATCGTAATCTGGCGTCCTCGGTACCTTCGGGACCGGTGGATATCCTCCAGATTGACTTTCCATTATCGGTACCAACACCGATACTCCAACCGACGTCGGTACCCTCCAGATGTGCATCGATAGCCTCGCTTCCTTTGATGCCGAGTCTGGAATCGATCTCCAGTCTGGAGGACTGGGTACCGACTCGCCTTGTTACCGGCTCTCGACGGTACTGAAGGCTCGGTTCCGATGATTCGTATCCGCAACTCTCGGTTCTCCCGACGCCGATTGAGTTGCCACTGGTTGCCCTTCATTCACTGGTATCAGACACGGTACCAAAGTTGGTACCGAGGTCCTCATTACCTTCACGGTCGGTGCCTTCCATGCTTCGCTTATCAGGCTCTTTGCCCTCGGTGCCGAGTTTGGAATCGATCTCTAGTCTAGAAGACTGGGTACCAATAGATTTTGGTACCGACACCGATCGATATCGGTGCTTCGGTACCGAGGATAGCGGCTGGAGGTTTTCGGTTACCTCGGTACCGATTGAACTGTCACCGATCGGTACCGGTACCCACAGCATCGTCGCCAATTCCTGCCATGCTTTTTTCAACAGGATCACTCCATTCTATACCACGCTTGGAGCCTATACCTGGCATGGACGATGTGGTAAGGATGGGGGCTGCTCCTGACAGCCAGTACCAGCAACCATCTTTTAAGCATTCCACACTGCACTCTGCAGGATCTTCTATTCCTACATATTTGGATAACTCTGTGGATGCTCAGGCTAGTTCTTTAGATCTACCCTGTCCAGGGGAGATTCCTGTTTGGGATCCCTCTTTTCAGAGTTTCCTCCTGGATATAGCAAGATCTCTTGCCATTCCTATTCCAGGACATGATCCTGCACAAGGCTCTGTTTCTGCCAAAGCAAAGGACAACATAATGCTTCCTTTGCATCATTCCTTGCAGGATCTCCTTCTAGGAATGTGGGAAACACCTTTAAGGGTACCCCCACCTCCCAGGGCAACTGATCTTTTATATCAGGTGCCCCCCTCTCCAGGGTTTCAAAAGACTCAACTTCCTCATCATTCCATAGTAGTGGAATCAGCAATGAGGCGGGTAAAGAGTAAGAAAAAGCACTCTTCTTATCCGCCAGGTCGTGAGTCTAAGACACTAGATGCCTTTGGACGTCAAACCTTCCAGACATCTATGCTTTCTGCAAGAATTCTCTCATATATTTTTTATATGAGTCTTTCTCTTGAGGAGGTCACAAAGCAGTTACATCTTTTGACTCCTTTCCTTCCAGATTCCAGGAGTAAAGACTATTCTTCACTGTTTAAGCATATCCAGAATATTTCTTGGTTTCTTTCTCGTGCTTCCCTAGACTCTTTTGAGTCTGTTAGCAGAACGTCTGCTATTGCTATAGGGGCACGACGTAGAGCCTGGCTCCAATCTTCAGACTTGGACAAATGGGCACAACCATGTCTGGGACATACTCCTTGCACTGGAGAAAATCTTTTCAACAAGGAGTCTTTACGTCAGGTTACTCAGTTATCCACTGATTTACCTGTTCCTAAGGTTTGTTCTACACCTTCTTCTGTCCCACTAGGTAGGAAATCTCCTACCAAACTTTCTTCCCACAGGAGAAGAAGGTTTTATTCATCACTTGCCCATCATACAAATGTTCCCCAACAGGGGAGGCATCGTCCTGGTCTGAAGAATCCAACCTCTCACCAGGCTCAGCAAACCCAGCATCTGCAGGGTTTCTGATCAATCATCATCAGATGCTTGTGACTCTTGGGGTTAGCATCTACAGTTGCTTCTTCTCAATGGAGGCAATCCGCCGCTTCTTTCTAACCCCTACACATGGATCCCTTTCCAAAAGATATCCATTTTTTCTATATTTCTATGAGCTGTCAGGATATTCATGCCTATAGGTCACAGGTTTCTCCTCTTTTTCCTGCTATGGAAAGAGGTCTAACCACTATCAAATGATAGTTCCTGTGCCAGCATGTATCTTTCCTTTCAAGAGACTTCCTACTTCGTAAGTCTTCTTCAGCTCCATTCTCTTCACCCTCTTACCAAGTTTTTCTCCTGTAAGAGGGAATTACTTACTGGGAGGCTTTTTCTTCAGCCTCTCTACTTTTCTCACTTTCCAGTGCGGAGTTTACCTCCTCTGCTCAATTTTGCTTGGGGCAGCTTATCAGACATGTCCAGAGTTTCCTACTCCTGTTCTGTCTGTTCTTTCTGTTTTTAAACAGTAAGATTCTTTCTGCTGTCTTGCTAACAGCTGCCTATGCAGGAGCTTTAATGTTTGGACCACTGGTTCTTGTCCACAACCAACCAGATTGTCCTCCACTAACATTCTGTCTAGTCTTAGTAGTGGCTCCAAGTCAGTGCTTCATCTCTCTTGGAGATCATCTCACTACAAGCTTTCTAGATTGTCTTCTATTCTACCATCTTCATTTTCCTGAGTTTGGCAGCATAGTTGGCAGAGATACTGGCTCTCTAACAGCCAGTTCTATTTCCTCATTCTCCTGTATCATGCTCTCTGCAATCTACAGAGAAGCTTTCCACTATGGGCCCTTGCTAGAGAGCATGGGTTTTTTTTCTCCAACAGCTATCCTAGCTGGTTAGAAAAGGCTTTTCAGTCATATCTCCCATGGGACTAGAAGGTTCTCCCTTCTTTTACTATCTCCTTTTTTGATATAAAGGACATAGGCCTTCTCTTACGTGAAAGCTCAAGGAGTTGCCAGTTCCCTGCTTTGGTCCATAGTATTCCCTATCGGGGATATGCTCGTCCATGGTAAGAACGCATGATACCTTTGCCCTTAAGCAGGTCAACATGGTATCTCATCTCTAGGCGTCTTCTGTCTACTTACCATGCTAGAGTCCTGGAAGACTCGGGACTTGCTGGCTGCACATTGACATTGTCCTTTGTTTTTCACGTAACAGTCCTGGTTATTTTTCACTAACTAGCATTCTTGCAGATCATGACCAGGAGGAATAGATTCTCTATATGTCTTCTCAAGTAGGTTCCACCTCCTTGTTATTAGATGAATCTTTCCTCTCCACATATCCTATGTGATCACTGTGCTGTAGGCATATCTCTGTCTGTTTAATTGCAGACACCCATATGTAGGCCTACATATCCATATTTATTTTTTGACTGGGTGACCAGGGAGTTGGACCGAGGGAGAGCTCTAGATGTGGTGTATTTAGATTTCAGTAAAGCCTTTGACACTGTTCCTCACAGGCGACTTATAAACAAACTGAGCACCCTAGGGATGGACCCTAAAGTTACTGCTTGGGTTAGAAATTGGTTGGGTGGGAGGCGACAAAGAGTACAAGTAAATGGAGCTCACTCTGAGGAGAAGGATGTTACCAGTGGTGTGCCCCAGGGATCTGTCCTTGGTCCGATTCTTTTTAACATCTTTGTTAGTGATATAGCGGAAGGGCTGTCGGGTAAGGTTTGCCTCTTTGCGGATGATACCAAAATCTGCAATAGAGTAGACACCCAGGAAGGTGTAGATAACATGAGGAGAGATCTAGCTAAGCTTGAAGAATGGTCTAGAATTTGGCAGCTGGGATTTAATGTTAAAAAATGTAAGGTCATGCATTTGGGCTGCAGCAATCCAAGGGAGCAATACAGTATAGGAGGTGAAGTACTTTTGTCCACTAAAGAAGAGCGGGACCTAGGCGTGGTTGTGTCTGATGATCTTAAAGTAGCTAAACAGGTAGAAAAGGCGACAGCAAAAGCTAGAAGGATGCTTGGGTGCATACGGAGAGGAATGGCTAGCAGAATAAAGGAGGTGATAATGCCTCTATATAAGTCTTTGGTGCGACCTCATTTGGAGTATGGTGTGCAATTCTGGAGACCGCACCTTCAAAAGGATGTGAACAGGATGGAGTCGGTGCAGAGGGTTGCTACTAAAATGATTAATGGGCTTCATTATAAAGCATATGAGGACATACTTAAGGATCTTAATATGTACACCTTAGAGGAAAGGCGGGATAGAGGTGATATGATTGAGATGTTTAAATACCTCTGTGGCATAAATGTTCAGGGAGAGAGCCTCTTTCAATTGAAAGCAAGTTCTGCTACGAGGGGACATGGGATGAGGGTGAAGGGAGATAGATTCAGGAGTGATCTGCGGAAATATTTCTTTACGGAAAGAGTAGTGGATCCATGGAATAGTCTCCCAGTGGAGGTGGTGGAGATGAGGACAGTAACTGAATTCAAAAAAGCATGGGACCAACACAGAGGATCTCTAAAGGTAAAAAGTGGACTGTTGTAGTTGTTGTTATGGAAGGACAGACTAGATGGGCCTTGTGGTCTTTTTCTGTCGTCATGTTTCTATGTTTCTATGTGTGTATTTTATGCCCTGCCATATCTCACTATAGATATATTCTATATGTCTATCTATCTATCTATATATGTATCTTTTGAGAGATTTTATTATAGATAGATATGTATCCACATACTTATCTATCTCACTGTCTATCCTCATATAGCTATATGATTCTGACAGAGGGGCTTTACCCATACCTATGCTATCTAGCAGGTTTGGGGTTCTACACACACAACCATTCCTGTGGTAGTCAACAATTTTTATACCATAACCTAACGGTTTAGATACCTCGGAAGCTCTCCGTGCCCAATATCTCTCCTAGCTTACCCCAGTTAGGAGAGACATTGTGGATCTTCAGTTAATCACAGGCTTACCGCCTCAGGCATTTGTCCTCTCTTTTTGGGATACAAGGAGTTCCCACACCCTTTCTCCCCACAAGGACTGTGCCTGTTTGTCCAAATCGGTTAGCCTTTTCTTTTTGCTCCTAAGAGTGACTCACTCTGCCTCCAAAAGAGCTAGGGTTTCTCTCAAAGCCTTCCGCTGAAGGCCCACCGTTTTTGGACTACCCCAGTTTCCCTACTGGGTTACCTGTTACCTTTCAAGATTCTGACCTCCACTGGTTTTCCTACAGGATTATTACCTCCACTTACAGTGAGGTCCTCTTCAAGGTTCCTCTACTAGGTTTCCCAGCAGATCCATGAACCTCCATACTTCTGTGAAATCCTGTCAGAGGAGGTCCATATTGCAATATCCTTTGCAATATTATTGATGACCATCATCATCCACACATGGACTCCATCTCTGCAGTCCTATGCTAGGTTAGCTGTTCCACAGCATCCTTCTTTCTTCAACTCCTACCCTCCATCCTCAGGATGCCTGGTGTTCTGGGAGATAGCATGTTCCAGCCTATGACATGCTGGGACTCCAGGCATCTCAGCTTGGGAGTCCCCATATGTGAAGACTCATTCCTGCTTGTTCCTGGAGATAGCACAGTTACTTACCTGTAACAGGTGATCTCTGGGAACAGCAGGAATAAGTCTTCACAACCCTCCCACCTCCCCAGGAGTTGTATCTCTATCTATCTTTCCTTTCCTCTCTCTCTCTTTGTCTCAGCTTTAAAACTTAACTGAGGAGAGGCAGTTGGGAAAGGCAGGAAGGCAGCACGCAGGCGTGCTGGGATGCTTCCAAAAGCTCTTGATTGGATGCTGGGAAGCGTTCCCGCGCAGACTCCGTCGGTACCGACGTACCCATATGTGAAGACTTATTCCTGCTGTTCCCAGAGATCACCTGTTACAGGTAAGTAATTGTGCTTTCCTGCTGCAGTATCATCTAGAAGTAAGGAGATCCTGGATTCTCTACAGGGAGAACTATTCAGGCAATTGGTAACAGACTCCACACGTGAAGGGACCATACTGGACTTGGTGCTTACCAATGGTGAAAGTGTTTCTGATGTTGTAGTGGGAGATCATTTTGCATCCAGTGATCACCAGATGGTGTGGTTCAGTATTAGGACTAGGGCTGTTAGAATCCATTCAAAGGTGAGGATCTTAGACTTTAGGAAGACTAACTTTGCAAAGATGGGCCAATACCTCAGGGAGTCGTTAGTGGGATGGGAACAGCTGGGGGATGTAGAAAAACAGTGGGCAAAACTGAAAGGGGATATTTTAAGGGCAACCAACCTTTTTGTTAAAATGGTAAATAAAGGCAAAAGGAAAAGGAGACCGCTATGGTTTTCTAAGGAAGTAGCTGAAAAAGTGAAGAAAAAGAGGGAGGCCTTCATGAAATACAAGAGATCACAGAGAGAGGAAGACAGGCATCTGTATTTGGAAAAATTTAGAGAAGCTAGCAAAGTAGTCAAGAAGGCAAAGATTCAAAAGGAGGAGGAAATAGCCAATGCAATAAAATGGGGGGATAAGACATTTTTCAGATTATATTAGTGAGAAGAGGAAGGGCAAGAGTGGTATTGTCAGACTCAAGGGTGCAAGGGGGGAATATGTAGAAGCTGATAAGGATAAAGTGGAATTGCTTAACAAATATTTTTGTTCTGTTTTCACAGATGAAGAACCAGGAGCAGGACCTCAGAAAACACCCACAAATAGGAACAGAAGCGAGGGACATCTTGAACAATTTTCAGAAGACTGTGTTCGTGAGAAACTAGCTCAACTTAAAGTAGACAAAGCGATGGGACCGGATGGGATACACCCTAGAATACTGAGGGAACTTGGGGACGTTCTAGCAGCTCCACTGACTGACCTTTTCAACACCTCGTTGGAGACGGGAGTGGTGCCTAAGGACTGGAGAGAGGCTCATGTGGTGCCTTTACACAAAAGCGGAAGTAAGGATGTGGTTGAAAACTACAGGCCGGTTAGTTTAACTTCGGTGGTGAGTAAATTATTGGAAAAGCTGTTGAAAGAGAAAATAGTGAGGTTTCTGGAGTCCAGCGGATTACAGGATCCGAGGCAGCATGGATTCACCAGAGGCAGGACTTGTCAGACAAATCTGATTGATTTCTTTGACTGGGTGACCAGGGAGTTGGACCGAGGGAGAGCTCTAGATATGGTGTATTTAGATTTCAGTAAAGCCTTTGACACTTCCTCACAGGCGACTTATAAACAAACTGAGCACCCTAGGGATGGACCCTAAAGTTACTGCTTGGGTTAGAAATTGGTTGGGTGGGAGGCGACAAAGAGTACAAGTAAATGGAGCTCACTCTGAGGAGAAGGATGTTACCAGTGGTGTGCCCCAGGGATCTGTCCTTGGTCCGATTCTTTTTAACATAGCGGAAGGGCTGTCGGGTAAGGTTTGCCTCTTAGCGGATGATACCAAAATCTGCAATAGAGTAGACACCCAGGAAGGTGTAGATAACATGAGGAGGGATCTAGCTAAGCTTGAAGAATAGTCTAGAATTTGGCAGCTGGGATTTAATGTTAAAAAATGTAAGGTCATGCATTTGGGCTGCAGCAATCCAAGGGAACAATACAGTATAGGAGGTGAAGTACTTTTGTCCACTAAAGAAGAGCGGGACCTAGGCGTGGTTGTGTCTGATGATCTTAAAGTAGCTAAACAGGTAGAAAAGGCGACGGCAAAAGCTAGAAGGATGCTTGGGTGCATACGGAGAGGAATGGCTAGCAGAAAAAAGGAGGTGATAATGCCTCTGTATAAGTCTTTGGTGCGACCTCATTTGGAGTATAGTGTGCAATTCTGGAGACCGCACCTTCAAAAGGATGTGAACAGGATGGAGTCGGTGCAGAGGGTGGCTACTAAAATGATTAGTGGGCTTCATTATAAAGCATATGAGGACAGACTTAAGGATCTTAATATGTACACCTTAGAGGAAAAGCGGGATAGAGGTGATGTGATTGAGATGTTTAAATACCTCCGTGGCATAAATGTTCAGGGAGAGAGCCTCTTTCAATTGAAAGCAAGTTCTGCTACGAGGGGACATGGGATGAGGGTGAAGGGAGATAGATTCAGGAGTGATATGCGGAAATATTTCTTTACGGAAAGAGTAGTGGATCCGTGGAATAGTCTCCCAGTGGAGGTGGTAGAGATGAGGACAGTAACTGAATTCAAAAAAGCATGGGACCAACACAGAGGATCTCTAAAGGTAAAAAGTGGACTGTTGTAGTTGTTATGGAAGGACAGACTAGATAGGCCATGTGGTCTTTTTCTGTTGTTATGTTTCTATGTTTCTATAAACATAAACATCGGAATCTATTGCGAGGAGTCCCTTTGGAGACCCCGCAATGAGTGCCGGTCACCACCAATGTCAGTCTGGTGGGCTGGGGGGCTCATTCTCTAGGTCAAACGACACAGGGTTTGTGGTCCACGCAGGAGGTCTCCTGGCTGATCAATCGCCATGAGGCTTGGGCAGTCTGGCTAGCGCTCCTTGCCTTCCATCCCATGCTTCGCGGGAAGGCAGTCTGTGTTCTCTCAGACATTGCCACTACAGTTGCCTACCTGAATCAGCAGGGGGGCACGAAGTGCCCAGGAGTGGCGCGGGAAATGGCCCTTCTGTTCCCTTGTGCAGAGGACAATCTGCTAGCCCTCTCCGTGCAGCATATAGTGGGGGTGATGAATGTCCATGCAGATTTTCTCAGTTACCATCTCCTGGACCCGGCGAGTAGGACCTCCTCCCCGGGGGTCTTCCAGAGGATCGTGAGTCGCTGGGGCCGGCCAGCGGTGGACCTGATTGCCACTGCCCCCAACTCCAAGGCAGCGTTCTTTTACAGCTGCCGAAGGGAACTGAAATCACAGGGACCTGATGCCATAGTCCATTTCTGGCCTCCAGACCGCCTGCTGTATGTCTTTCCACCATGGCTGCTGGTAGGCAGGACCCTCAGGCGCATTGAGACACACGCCTGCAGGGTCGTCTTGGTGGCACCGGACTGGCTGCGGCGGCCCTGGTACGCTGACCTAGTTCGCCTCTCTCTAGCAGCTCCACTGTCTCTAGGCACCTTCAGGAGGCTTCTCACGCAGGGGCCAATCATAATGGACGGACCCGGCTCCTTACTCGCTTGCAGCCTGGCTATTGAGTGGAGCTGTTTGATTTAGAAGGGCTATTCGCCTCAGGTGGTGGCTACCCTCCAAAAGGCACACCGACCATCTACGTCGTGGGCCTATGCTAGGGTGTGGCAACGCTTTACCTCCTGGTGTGCATTCCGCACGTTGTCCCCGTGGAAGACGCAGGTGCCTGACATTCTAGCCTTCCTTCAGGATGGCTGGCACTCAGGTTGTTGAGAGTTCAAATAGCAGCAATCACTTGTTTCTGAGGACCTCTTCATGGCTGTTCACTTGCTTCGCATACCAATCTGGTTTGTTTCCTGCATGGGGGTGCGGACCTTACTCCCCCCCCCCCCCCCGATACACTCCATAGTACCACCTTTGGACCTTCCTTTGGTGCTTAAGGGCCCTCACCAGGGCCCTCTGTGAACCGCTCCAGCAGGCGTCTCTGAAAGATCTGACCCTTAAGACTGTCTTCTTAGTAGCAGTCACGTCCGCTAGACGCATTTCCGAGCTTCAAGCTCTCTCTTTCTGGGACCCCTTCCTGGTGTTTTTCCCAGAGGGCATCACGATCCGCCTGGTCCCCTCCTTTTTGCCTGAAGTCTTGTCTGTCTTCCATGTTAACCAGTCGGTCATCCTTCCCTCATTCACGGGAAGGACATCAGGGGAATCTCACGGCCTGCATTTGCTAGATGTTGGCAGGACAATGCGCCATTACCTCAAGGCCACTAATAGCTTTCGACTCTTCGATCACCTCTTTGTGCTTTTTGGGGGCTGCCGCTAGGGGGCGACTGCATCTAAGGCTACCATTCCCGATGGATCAAGCAGGCCATTGAATCTGCTTACATTCTCCAGGATAAGCCGGCGCCCTTGGGGCTCTGAGCCCATTCCACTAGGGCTCAGGCGGCAACTTGGGCGGAAGGTGCGTGGGTCGCTCCACTGGAGACCTGCAGGGCCACTACCTGGTCTTCGCTCTCTACCTTTATCAGCCACTATTGCTTGGACCTCCGTGCACAGGAAGCAGCTTGTTTTGGGGCTAGTGTTTTGGTTGCCGCTGTTACTTCCTGCCCGGAGGGGATATAGCTCTGGTACTCCCCATTTGTCTGGACTGGTCTAGTAGGCTGCACTGAAAGGAGAAATTTTACTTAACATTAATTATCCTTTCCTGTATTCCTGCTAGACCGTCCAGAACCCTCCCCGTTACTGTTTTTTCCTTTGACATAGCCGTGTCGGTGCCTAAGAGTCCATTGTCTTAGCCAGCAGCCTGGCAGGTCTTTTCCTTGTACATACGTTGGCATTTCACCGTGAAGATAGTTGTTTCCTGTTGCTATTGTTTTCTCAGTTCACAAATCCAGACCACTCTGGTGCGACCATCTCTGGAGCAGGGCCCTCTGCAACGGCCTCATGTGCGCCCTCGCCCATGGCACTAGCTAGATTGTGGCCGCCATGGTTCCCAGGAGCTGCAGATAATGCCAGGCTGGGGGGCCACCCTGTCCAGGAACTGCGTATGAGCCTACAAAGTCCCTGCGCCCGCAGCCCTGGAAGAAAGACCTTCCCCTCGCACGTATCGAACCGTGCTCCCAGGTACTCGAGGTTTTGCAAGGGGGGTCAGTCTGCTTTTGGCCATATTGACAACCCAGCCAAGACTCTGAAGAAACTGCACCACCCGGACAGTGGCCGACTCACTTTCACCCTCCGACTTCACTCGAATCAGTCAGTTGTCGAGGCAGGAATGAACCAGTATCCCTTCCTTGCGCAATGCTGCCGCCACCACCACTATAACTTTGGTGAAGGTGCACGGAGCCGTAGCCAGCCCAAAAGGTAACGGCCGGAATTGAAAATGCCCCATGGGTACCGCAAACCTGAGGAACTGCTGATGGACCTGTCGAATCGGAATGTGTAGGTAAGCCTCCAACAGGTCTAGGGAAGTAAGGAACTCTCCCTTTCTGACTGCCACTATGACCAACCGCAGAGTTTCTATGTGAAAATGCGAGACCCGCAGACAGTGATTTACACTCTGTTGCAGAGGCTCCCCTGCCTGCCGAAGATCAGGCGGGCCCTCCGTTGGTGACTGAGTCCAGGGTGTCTGGAAAAAGGGATGCCTCTGGAGTCGCCGTCGTGGATGATGTTGACAAGTGACGCCAGTCTTTCCGGCTGGGGAGTGCATTGCGAGGGGCGCTTGCCAAGGGGCAGTGGAGCGAACTGGAGAAGAGTTGGTCGATCAACAGGCTGAAGATGTGGGCGGTGGTCTTGGCACTCTGAGCTTTTTGGCCCTGGCTACAGTGGAAGACAACGCAACCACAATGGCCTACATCAATCACCAGGGGGGCACAAGCAGTGTACTCTTGGAGGAGGCGGCCGATCGGCTGTTAGGTTGGACCGAGGAAAACCTTCTGGTTCTGTCGGCAGCACACATGGCAGGGGTTGACAATGTGGCGGCCAACTTTCTAAGTCTGGTTCGAATGGATCCCGGAGAATGGATACTCAATCTGGATGTGTTCTCCCTGGTGGTACGCTGCTTGGGTGTTACGGTTATGGACCTGATGGCAACCTTTGAGTCGGCAAAGGCCAGCCGCTTCTTCCGCAGGCAGCGAGAGAATGTCGGAGGGCCTCGATGCTCTAATTCAGAGGTGGCCCACGGAAGGGATCCTGTATTTTTTCCCGCCGTGGGCCCTGATAGGGCAGATCGTGCAGAGGATAGAGGCCCATCGAGGTCTGGTGGTTCTGATGGCGCCAGATTGGCCAAGGAGGCCGTGGTATGCGGGTCTGGCAGGTCCTTCCCGTTGATATTTACTGCTCTGTTACATCTCCAGAGGTTTGGGACTGGACTGGAGGGACATAAAGGAAGGTGAAATTAGACTTATCTGCTAATTGTTGTTGTTCCTTGAGGAACTCCAGTCTAGTCCTGGATCCCTCCCTCGTGGCAGTTTTGAGCTGGGGGCCTGAAGCGGATTTTGAATAAGAATTCTGGGCCTCAGAAGTTGGTGGTCGGCTGGGGAGTTGGAGTTGGACTGGGGATTCTCGGAAGGTCTGCTCCCTGAGCAGGGGGCGAGGGCAGACCTGAGCACAGGAGTGGCTGGTAGGTTTCCATGGGGCGGAGGAGGGGGTGTTCGCTCCTTCTCCACTAAGAGATAGCATAGCTTAAAGTTAGAGGGTTTTTTGTAATACATGTTAACTACTTATTTGTTGCTCCTGTGAGTCTGCTTTGTCAATAGGTTACTGGAGCGGAGAGGCGGTCCCTTGGCTATTTAAACCAGAGTCATCAAAAGGATGACGTGCTCAGTCTCCAAGCTGCTGGAGGAGGAGGTGCTAAACCCAGAGGTTCGGGACTGTACTGGAGTTCCTCAAGGAACAACAATTAGCAGGTAAGTCTAATTTCACCTTACTGCATTGTACCTCCAGGCCAGTCCAGATACGCACAGGTTGTCACTCTCCTCCAGCAGCTGAGGACTGAGCATGTCAGAATTCTGATGTGACACTACAAGAGCTCCTCCTTCTGTTCCAGGAACAAGTCTCTCAGTCCTCAGCAGCTGAAGGAAGAGCTCTTGGATAATGGACTGCCCTGAAGGGAAAATTAGTGGGCAGATACTCCTCACCAAATAAAATAAATAAAGGACAAGGACAATGCTAAGATCTTCTTGGCACAGGCTCTGTTTGGGTACATGGCAGCTTCATTTCACATCGTTGCACTAGTCTGACTGTACATATGACCATTATAGTGGCACCTCAAGTTGAAAATGGACCAACACACAGTCACTATACAAGAAAATCCCTCTCATTGTACGCAACACGCATTTCTTAAAACAATACCTGTAAACTTGGCCTAGGGCTATCCTTTCCTCACACTGCCTCCTCTATTAACACCCATTGATGCTTTCATGTGTGACTGGAGTCCCTTATCTTTCACTTTCCATTCAAAGCATGTGGACCAACAAAGTACAGGTACTTCACATCAATATATTAGAGTTGCAAGCAGTTTTACACCTTAAGAACATTACAAGCCTGGATCAGAGGAAAAGTACTGCATATCCACACTAATAATCGGATCTCTGCTTTACATAAACAAAGGGGATCGGAGGAAGTGATGTCACTGCACTGATGGCGGCTTAGGGGTTTTCCTCCTTCGCCTCAAGCAAGCAAAAGCTACCAAAAAGGACTGCAATTGCGACAACGATGTTTATAAATTAGCGCTGTCAGCAGAGGAAGCCGTGGCAGTCAGATGGCTGCAAAGAGTAAGGTGATGAAGTGCAGAGAAAAACTGTATGTGTGTGTCCAGCACCTCATTGGAAAGGCCAGACCATGTGTGAGCTTGCCGGAAAGCATGGCGTTGGTGGAGTCAGACACGGAGGCAGGTAGCAGTGGAGAGCCGTTGGGACCACCGGGGTCTGAACAAGTCTTTATCCAGCGTGAGTTGTGCTGTGGCTTCGAAGAAATGTCAGTGGAGTTCATGTCCATGAGAGAGGAGGTAATGATCAAGATAGCGGATATCCATGGTGCATTAGAGAGTTGGAGAACCACGTGGAGGAAGTAGAAACTAAGATGGAGGGAACACACTATCTCTAGGAACAAGCAGGAATAAGTCCTCACATATGGGTACGTCGGAACCGACGGAGCCTGCGCGGGAAAGCTCCCCAGCTTCCCAGAAAGGAAGCTTTTGGGGCCTCCCACTGCACATGCGCGCTGCCTTCCCGCCTTCCTGACCAGCTCTCCTCAGTTTCTCTTTTTCCGCGGAGCCAGCAGGTCGTGTTCCTGTCACCGCTGAAGAAATTGTTATTTTAGTTTCTTTCTTTAGACCGCGTACCTGCCTTCCCCATACCGAAACCGGTACCGCCGGTCTCTCTTTTCTTTTCTTTCTTAAAAAAAAAAAAAAAAGCTTTTATTTTTTAGCACAACTTGGTGACTTCTGTTAGGCCTCAGGCCTACACAAAATCTCCTCATGGAGAAACCAGCTCCTGGTTTCAAGAAGTGTACCAAGTGTAGTGCTGTTATTTCTGTTACAGACACCCATGACTGGTGTCTTAAATGTTTGGGGCCTGACCACTCCATTCCAGACTGCCCATCCTGCTCCCAGATGTCTAAACGTGGTTTGCAGAACCGGGCCAACAAATTCCATGTGCTGTTTGCTTCAGATAATCCAGCATCACAGTCATCTAGGTCTTCCTCTCCGGATGGATCTCAGGTAACCAAACCTTCTTTGGGCAGGTCCTCAAAGAGCAAATCTCCTTCAAAGCATCGAGAGGCTCTCAATTTTGAATCTGAGGACCATGCCCCAGCCAAACAACCCCGGCGGGAAGCTCTGGCTTCCAAAGCACCATCTATGGGGTTACAGGTTGACATCGATGGCACGGCCTCGACCGATCACCTGTTAGACTGCTCTGGGGTACCGGTCCATGCCGGTACCGACATCCAGGCAGCAGTGGCGTCTATGGGCAATACTGTCCAGACCATGCAGCAGGCCGTTCTGGCTTTCATTAACGCTGCGACGCCCTCGGTACCGCATCTAGCGGTTCCGGTTCCGGTACTGTCTTCCATACCGGAACCGAGACCATCGTCTTCCAAACGCAGATCGGTTCCGCATGCCGGATCCGGGTTTTCACCCGATACCAATCCCATACCCAGTACGCCCGATGTCGATACCGATCGGTATGCGTATCGTGCGTTGGAAGCAAATAGAGGATACTCTGATTCTTCTGAGGATTTTGACTCCTCTGATGACTCTGATGAGCTGTCTCTAGTTCTTCCTGAAGAGCCTTCTTCCCCAAAGAGGAGAATGTCTCCACCAGAGGATTTGTCCTTTCAAGACTTCATTATAGAAGTAGCTAAAGGACTTTCTATTACCACATCCTCTGAAAAAGAACCTAGATCAAAGAAATTGGATATTTTAGGATACCCTAAGGTTCCTAAAGAGGCAGTCACCCAGCCTATCCATGAAATCCTTCAAGAACACTTGATGGACTTATGGGAGGCTCCTCTAACGTTGTCTCCTCATTCCCGTAGGTTGGACACCATGTACCGGGTCCCTCCTTCTCCTGGTTTTCAAAAAACTCAGCTGCCTCACCATTCCATTGTGGTGAAGTCTGCGCTGAAAAAGATTAAGAGTACCAAAAGGCACTCTTCTACCCCTCCAGGGCGGGAATGTAAGACCCTAGACTCTTTTGGTAGGAAAATCTTCCAGGCTAGTATGCTTATAGCCAGGATTAATTCATACAGTCTGTATATGGGCATGTTTCTAAGGGAACTTGCCCTAAAGGTACGGCATTTTGCCTCCTTTATCCCTGAGGATAGAAAGGAGGAGTTCATTTCTCTGGTGAAACAGCTTCTAGATGTTTCTAAGTTCTCCAACAGAGCAGCTTTTGATTCCTTTGAGGGTGCCGGTAGAGCTTCGGGCATTGCTATTGCAGCCCGACGACTTGCTTGGCTCCAGGCCTCTGACCTAGAACCCTGGGTCCTGGATGGCTTACGGAATCTGCCCTGTACAGGTGAGAACTTATTTGGTAAAGACTGGCAAATTAAAGCCACTCAAATGGACGCTGAAAATGCTACATTAGATAGACTTTCTAAGTCTACCTCTACTCCTGCCAAGAAAAAGTCTTTCAAGAGGCCTTACTACAAGAAGGCCAGATTTTCCACAAATACTGGCCAACAATCTTCTCAGCCTCGCTTTGCTGCTAAACGTCAGCAACCTAAACAGGCAAGGTCAAAGCCTGCAGCGTCTGCCACTCCTCAGCAGGCTCAACCCCCTCAGGGGTTTTGACTTGCCCCTAGAGAACTTAACATTTCTGGCTCTAGAACAACCAGAGCCCCTCACCATTCCCGGAAGGTTAGCTCACTTTGCTCCCAGATGGGGGCAAATTACATCAGAGCACTGGACCCTCTCTATCATCAGAGAGGGCTACAAACTTCATTTTTCCAACCTTCCTCCACATACCATGGTGAGGCACTTCAATTCTCCCCCATCTCCTGGACCTGTTGGGTCAGGAAATCTCTTCTCTCCTTGCCCAAGGGGCAATAGAAGAGGTTCCTCTTCTTCAACAAGGGACAGGATTCTACTCCCCTTATTTTCTCATACCAAAGAAGACAGGGGGATTCAGACCTATCCTAGATCTGAGAGAATTGAACAAATTTCTGTACAAGGAGAAATTCAAAATGCTTTCTCTAGGCATTCTCCTTCCATACCTTCAGAGTCAGGATTGGCTTTGTTCTCTAGATCTCAAGGATGCATACACACATATACTCATCCACCCATCCCACAGAAAATATCTAAGATTTCTGTTTCAGGGAAAACATTTCCAGTACAGAGTACTTCCCTTTGGTCTAGCCTCTGCTCCAAGAGTGTTCACCAAATGCATGGCAGTTGTTGCCGCATTTCTAAGAGGTCTGGGAATTTTTGTATTCCCATATCTGGACGACTGGCTCATCCGAGCTCCATCTCAGTCAGAGGCCCAGATTTCCCTGGACCGCACAAGGCACATTCTGCAGTATCTGGGACTGGTGGTAAACCTTCCCAAGTCTCAACTTATCCCTACTCAGTCTCTGGAATTCATAGGGGCCCAGTTGGACACCACCACTGCAAGGGCCTACCTACCTCAATTCCGGGGCCAACGTCTGGTGTGCTTGGCCTCCCAAGCTCAGTCCAGCAGTCACTTGACAGCCAGAGAAATGCTGCGACTTCTGGGCCACATGGCCTCCACGGTTCACGTGGTGCCCTACGCTCGTCTTCATATGAGAGCAGCTCAATGGACCTTGGCCACCCAGTGGACTCAAGCATCAGGAGCGCTCTCCGACCAAATCCTCACCTCAAAGCGTCTGTTTTGGTCCCTCCAATGGTGGATGTCCACCAAGAATCTGTTGTTGGGGGCCCCCTTCCAACCTTTGTTGCCCCAAGCAACCCTCACAACAGATGCCTCCCAAACAGGGTGGGGAGCCCATCTACAATCCCTCTCCACTCAGGGTACTTGGTCTCCACAGGAGACCACCCTTCACATCAACCTCCTGGAACTGCGAGCAATCTTCTTTGCCCTCAAGGTCTTCCATACCCTCCTTGTCAACCTGACCGTCCTAGTTCAGACAGACAATCAGGTGGCCATGTTCTACGTAAACAAACAAGGAGGGACAGGCTCTCTGTCGCTTTGCAACGAAGCTCTCAGATTATGGGCCTTCGCCAGAGAGCATCAAATTCATCTTCTGGCAGTATATCTTCCAGGGGTTCAAAACTCTCGGGCAGACAGACTCAGTCGAGTTCTGCTTCCACACGAATGGTCCCTACATATGGACCAGATAGGCAGAATCTTTCAGGAATGGGGAACCCCGGACATAGACCTCTTTGCAAGTCCGTGGAATGCCAAACTTCCCCGGTTCTGTTCCAGGACTCCGTGTCAGGGAGCTCAGGCCAACGACGCCTTTCTCCTGCATTGGGGTCAGGAATTCCTATATGCCTTTCCACCCATTCCTTTGATTCCCAAGACTCTGTTCAAACTCCAGAGGGCTCATGGATCGATGATCCTCATAGCTCCACGCTGGCCACGCCAAGTGTGGTTCCCTCTTCTTCTGCATCTCTCCCAGGGACCCTCCCTGGACCTGGGAGCGGCACCAGACCTTCTGTCTCAGGAGGAGGGGACTTTGTGGCACCCAAACCCCAAGTCCCTACACCTCAGAGCTTGGTTACTGAAGGCCTAAGCCTTCATGACTTCAATCTTTCTCAACCAGTGAAAGATATCCTTCATGCCTCTAGGAAACCCTCCACGAGGCGTTCCTATGCTTTCAAATGGAAACGCTTTTCCATTTGGTGTGCTCAACAGGGTCTTGACCCTCTAGCACTTCCTTTGAATTCTCTATTAGACTATCTCCTGCATCTTTCTAATGCAGGCCTTAAGACGAATTCAGTACGAGTCCATTTGAGTGCTATTGCAGCATCTTTAAAACCTATAAATGGACAACCTGTCTCCTCTCATCCTCTTATTGCAAGGTTCATGAGAGGCCTGACTCTAACTAAGCCTCCCATCCGACCTCCTCCGGTAGCATGGGATTTGAACCTAGTTCTAGGTCAGCTTATGAAGCCACCTTTTGAACCGTTGGTTTCTACCTCCTTGAAATTTCTTTCCTGGAAGGTCCTTTTCCTTATTGCAGTCACTTCGGCTCGCCGCATCAGTGAACTACAGGCCTTAGTGGCTCATCCACCTTATACTAGGTTTCATCATGATAAGGTGGTCCTCAGGACGAATCCCCACTTTATGCCCAAAGTGGTCTCGCCTTTTCATCTTAATCAAGAGGTATATCTACCTGTCTTTTTTTCCGGCTCCTCATGCATCCAGTGCAGAGAGGAACCTTCATACTTTAGATTGTAAAAGAGCTCTTGCCTTTTACCTCAACGGGACTCAGCCACATCGAAAGTCTTCCCAACTTTTTGTGGCTTTTGATCCTTCTCATTTGGGACTTCCAGTCTCCAAACGTACACTTTCCAATTGGATTGCTCAGTGTATTTCCTTTGCTTACCAGAGTAAAAACATTTCTCTGAAAGGCCATGTCACAGCTCACAATGTGAGAGCCATGGCCACTTCTATGGCTCATCTTCACTCTGTATCCATAGATCAGATCTGTCGAGCCGCCACCTGGGCCTCGGTTCATACCTTCACAGCCCATTACTGTTTGGACAAGGACTCCCGCCAGGATGCCTTGTTTGGTCAGGCTGTCCTCAAACACCTGTTCCATACTTGAACAACTCCTGCCCACCTTCCCAGGATGGATGCCTGAGATCCATACGAAGATGGCGAACCCTTGGAAGGGGATCTCCCAGGCATCTTAGCTAGGGAGTCCCCATATGTGAGGACTTATTCCTGCTTGTTCCTAGAGATAGCACAGTTACTTACCTGTAACAGGTGATCTCTGGGAACAGCAGGAATTAGTCCTCACAACCCACCCACCTCCCCTAGAAGTTGTATCTTCTATCTATCTTCCTTTCCTCTCTCTATTGTCTCAGCTATAAACTCGAACTGAGGAGAGCTGGTCAGGAAGGCGGGAAGGCAGCGCGCATGTGCAGTGGGAGGCCCCAAAAGCTTCCTTTCTGGGAAGCTGGGGAGCTTTCCCGCGCAGGCTCCGTCGGTTCCGACGTACCCATATGTGAGGACTAATTCCTGCTGTTCCCAGAGATCACCTGTTACAGGTAAGTAACTGTGCTGAGACCCTCAATGATTTGCAGTGTGTGGCTGACAGGCATAAGCAGCAGGCTCTGGAGTGGACTTATAAACTTGATGATCTTGAAAACCGGGCTTGGCGTAATGTGCGAATACGTAGAGTCCCTGAGAAAATGGAGAGTCTTGATAGGCCTTTATGGAAATTGAGAGGGCCCATAGGGCGTTGAGGAAACCTCCTCAGAACAAACCTAGAAATATAGTGTGCTTTTTGCACTTCACTAATGCAGACCTGTTGTTGCGGAGGGGCTGGGAAAAGAAAGCTGTGCAACATCGGGCGACGCTAGTGACACTTTACCAGGATCTCTCTACATTTACGCTCATGTAGCGCAAAGAAATGAAGAAATGAGTTGCTCCTTAAGGAAGAAATATGATACTCTTGGTCTTTTCTCTTTCGCATCAGCTTTATTGTTGCAGGCAAGAGAATTTCGGCCAAGACCTGTCTGAGGCCTTGCGAGCTTTACGAATGGCTAGGCTAATAAAAGATGATACTGTGCCCCAGTCACAGCCACAGGTGCCTGCCCTTCCTAAATGGAAGAAAGTGGGGGGCTCAATCCCATGACCGTTTTTCTGTTTGCACTGAGAGGGATGGACGATGTATAACCCTGGCTGGGGGCTGAGTAGAGTGGCCTCCGCTAAGTCCTGGAGCCCTAAGACGGTGTAATATATTTTAGTTTATAATGGAGTGTCTTGGAGGGGGGGGGAGTCTTTTCCACTGGGTTGAGTTGCCAATAGAATAGCTGTTATCTACTGAGTTGCCTTATACTGTTTTTGGGGCATGTGAGAATGTGTGAGATCATGGTATCTGTGGATGAGCAAATGTGATAGAGGGAGAGGGGCAGAGGGATGAGTCCTGAGTGGCACGGGAGGTGTTTCTTCAGGTCTGCATGTATGGCAGACAATGACAAGGGGAGAGGATGGGGGTGGAGAAGGGGGCCTCACAGGGCGACATAGGGTAAGTGTGCATGAATGGTAGCTGACTTCTTATGAGTGGTTGGTAGCTGACAGAGGAGTGACCAACTTCCTCCCCACTATCTAAATGGCTGGTAGAGGGCATGGTAACAAGTTATGTTGAAGATTCTGTCTTTGAATGTCAAAGGCCTGAACTCCCTGCAAAAGCGTTCCCTCTTGTTTAAGGAGCTTTGGCTCCTGGGCAGAGATGTGGTTCTGCTGCAAAAGACACATCTTCGATACTCCTTTAATGATTGACTGCGGAGGCAGCCTTTCACAGAGATCACAGATGCATAAGAAGTGTGGACGATCTTGTTTTGCCAATCCTTGTAGACTGTGATAGAGGGGGTACAGAGGGACAAAACAGGCAGGTGGATTTTTCTAAATGTGCAGCTAAACTGTGCCCTTTATACTATAGCTAATGTGTATGCTCCAAATGAGGGACAAGCCCAGTTTTTTTGCTGACATGAAGACTTCTCTGCCATATTTGCATGGGGGCTTCTTGTGTTAGTTGGGAATTGTAATGCTTGCAGCTCCGCTTGAATTCCACGGACAGGGGGGTGCAAAAGGCGAGCGGGGCTAGTAAGGTGCTGAGTGGAGTACTGGTGGATTTGTGCCTCTTGAGATGTGTGGCATGATAACTGCAGACAGTGAGTTGCACTTACTATTCGCTGGTTCATTGGACTTGCTGCATGATCAGCATTTGATGGGCCGGGTGTTGGTGGCTGACCTCGGTGTGATAACTTGATCTAATCATGCCCCTTGCTGGGTAGAATTTGTGGACACTGGTTTGGATCTGGGGGATTGGAGCTTGGTCTTGCAAGGTGGATTCTTTCAGCAGGCAGACACTGTCCGGGTACATGATATGTTTATACAGGAGTACTTTGAGCTGAATGCTAAGAGGGAGGTGGCACTACCGCTCGTATGGGATGATTTTAAGACAACAGCCAGGGGGTGATTTGATAGCAGAGGTGGCGGGTCATAGGTGGAGATAAAAGAGAAAACTCTGCTTCTTGCAGAATGAGGTTAAGTGTCTTCAGACTCTACATGTGCAGGCGGGGTCACAGCGAGTTTGGAAGCATTGATGGTGATTAGAACCCACCTAGATAAGCATGTGCAACTTGACTTGGAGTTTGAGGCATCTGCTCTGGCAGATGTTTTATGAGAAAGGGAATAAGGTTGGTAAATTGCTGGGATTGCTCTTGTGCAACAGCAAGAAGATAGGATGGTTCGGGAGATTAGGGACTGAGCTGGGCAGACTCGTGTTAAATCAGGGGAGATCCGGGTTGTTTTTGCAGAGTTTTTGGAGCAACTTTATACTGAAAAACCAGTGGCCTGGGAGTGGATAGAGGGGTACTGTCAGGGAATGGATCTGGAAACTTTGACAGACTCCAAAAAGGAGTGTTTGGAGGCTGAGCTAATGGCCCAGGAGGTGCAATTCGGCATTTGAGCCTTGCCGACTGGGGAAGCTCCTGGGGTTGATGGATTTACCATGGAATACTACAAAAAGTACAAAAGCTGATTGGCTCCTGCTTTGACTAATGTTTTCAATGTGGTTCTGCAAGGGGCGGACTTGCCTCCCTCGCAGATGGAGGCAGTGATATCTATGGTACCTAAACTAGGTAAGCCCTGACCTGAGGCAGTGGTCCTATCACCCAATATTCCTTTTAATTGTTGATGTAAAAATTTTGGCAAAGATACTGGACATGCAACTGAACCTGATTCTCCCCAGGTTGGTTCATGGTGACCAGGTGAGCTTTGTAGCGGGAAGGCAAGTGGTGAATAACATACGGCAGATGTTGCAAGTGGCCCGGCTTGAGAAGCAGCTAGCCCTCCTTTTGGGAGTGGTCATGGAGAAAGCCTTTGATAGGGTAAATTGGGAGTTCCTATGGGGGGTGCTGGCTGAGATGGGGGTTCGGGCTGCATTTTCAGGGATGGGTGTGGAGTCTCTACCGTGGGCCTAAATCCTGTGTTTGAATTAATAAGAATTCCAGCTTTTTTTCACCTGGGGCATGGAAAACGTCAGGGCTGTACGCTGTCTCCCCTGCTCTTCGCATTCATCATGGAACCCTTGGCCCAGCAATTTTGGGCCTCACAGTACGTCAGTGGGATCCGAGTTGGAGACAATACAAGATAGTGTTTGCAGATGACATCCTGCTGTCTCTGAGGCCCCTTGCCTCCCTCCCTAATGTTTTGCACTTGTTTGAGGCCTACTCGCAAGTATCTGGTTTTAAGATTAACTATGGCTAGCCCACCCCTAGTGAGCAGTCTTGCTTTATAGGGCAGCTCCCCATTTAACAAAGCACAGGGACTTGGAACAGCACATTTTGAATATACTTAGAGGTTTAACTGCTTTTTTTCTGAAAGGACAGCTGGTAAACCGGCTGGTACTTGGTAGATCTCTTTCCTTTGCTTTAACAGATACCTAAGCTCCACGAACAGAACAATGGTTGGGAAAAATCGTATCGCTAAAGCTGTTGCCCCCGTTACAGCTTCTGCCTCGGTCCAGACAGATGTCCTAATGCCAGTTGAAGGACCGGTTCCATGTGCAGGGTGCCTGCATGCTGAAGCTCTGAGGAAACAAGTGGAGGAACTCAGAGAGGAGGTGGCGAGGCTGAGGAGCATTCAAGACGGTGAGAAGTACATTGATGAGATGCTTCTTGCAGCAACCAAGCTCTCCAGCAGAGGAGAAGATTGGTGCCAGCAGAATGTCGATGGTTGGACACAAGTCACCAGGGCCTGCAAAATCACCATTCCAACTTCTCCAGCCTTTGAACTGAAGAACCATTATGCAGCCCTGGAAGTGGAGGAGGTGAAAGCATCCCCGGAAAGGGATGAACCAGAGCTCAAGTACCCCAAAGTTGCAGAATCAGTGACCACAAGGAAACAAAGGGTGGTTGGAGACTCTCTCTTCTAAGGGGTACTGAGGTGTCCATCTGCCGACCAGACTTGATGTCCAGAGAGGTATGCTGTCTGCCTGGTGCCAAAATCCAAGATGTAACGGAGAGTTTGCCGAGACTCATCAAGCCCACTGACTATTATCCAATGTTGCTAATCCATGTTGGAACAAATTATACTGCCAGGTATACCTCGGAACGTATCAAAAGTGACTTCATGGCTCTGGGACAGAGGGTGAAGCAGTTAGGTGCACAGGTGGTGTTCTCTTCAATCCTCCCTGTTGAGGGTAAAGGCCAAGGTAGAGAGGCTCGCATCCTGGAGATGAATGCATGGCTGCGTGGATGGTGTCATCGAGAGCGTTTTGGTTTCCTTGACCATGGGATGCTGTTCCAAGGGTTGCAGAGCAGAACATAAGATATGCCATACTGGGTCAGACCAAGGTCCATCAAGCCCAGTATCCTCTTTCCAACAGTGGCCAATCTAGGTCATACGTACCTAGCAGTTTCCCCAAAAGACACAGGTTCCACAATGCTTGTACTGGGTCAAGCATTGATATCCTGGGTTCCTTCTTAATAATGGTTTATAGACCTTTCCTCCAGGAACTTGTCCAAACCTTTTTTAAACCCAGCTACACTAACAGCCTTTACTACATCCTCCAGTAACAAATTCCAGAGTTTGATTACACGTTGAGTGAAAAAATATTTTCTTTTATTAGTCTTAAATAGTTTACCTTGTAGCTTCATTGCATGTCCCCCATTGCAAGTCTTTGGTGCGACCTCATTTGGAGTATAGTGTGCAATTCTGGAGACCGCACCTTCAAAAGGATGTGAGCAGGATGGAGTCGGTGCAGAGGGTGGCTACTAAAATGATTAGTGGTCTTCATTATAAAGCATATGAGGACAGACTTAGGGATCTTAATATGTACACTTTAGAGGAAAGGCGGGATAGAGGTGATATGATGGAGATGTTTAAATAACTCCGTGGCATAAATGTTCAGGGGGAGAGCCTCTTTCAATTGAAAGCAAGTTCTGTTACGAGGGGACATGGGATGAGGGTGAAGGGGGATAGATTCAGGAGTGATATGCAGAAATATATCTCCAGGAACAAGCAGGAATGTAGTCTTCACATATGGGTATTGTCGGTACCGACGGAGCCTGCGTGGGAACGCTCCCCAGCGTCCAATTAGGAAGCTTTTGGGAGCATCCCACAGCACCTGCGTGCTGCTTTCCCGCCTTTCCCAACTGCCTCTCTCCAGTTCTTCATTTTCCGCGGAGCCAGCAGGTCGTGTTCCTGTCACCGCAGAAAATTTATTTTTTTGTGGTCGGGTCTACCTTCCTCGACGCTATACCGGTACCGCTGGTTTTCTTTTCTTTCTTTCTTCTGTTTTAAAAACAAACAAACGATATTCCTTATTTTTTCTTCCCAGGTGCACGCGCTTTTTTGGGCCTTAGGCCCAAAATTCCCTCCACTATGGAGAAACCCGCCTCGGGTTTTAAAAAGTGCACCAAGTGTGGCGGTACCATCTCCGTCACCGACACTGACGAGTGGTGTCTTAAATGTTTAGGTCCTGACCACTCCATCTCCGACTGTATGGCTTGTGCCATGATGTCCAAAAGGGGTCGACAGAACCGAGCTGCCAAGCTCAGTGCCCTTTTTCCCTCCGATGCAGCCTCGGTGGCATCGACGTCTTCCAGGGCTTCGTCTTCCTCCCATGGAGGTAACTAAACATAAGTCCAGCCGGTCCTCAAAGGGTAGACCTCCTTCCAAGCATCAAGATGCCTCTGGTGTTGCCCTTGAGGGTTCCATACCGGCAAAATTGCCCCGGTGGGAGGCTTTGGCTTCCAAAGCATTATCGGGGCTCCAGGATGTTCTTGAGGCCTCGACCACGGCAGAACTACTGGTGCCATGCTCTGGGGTACCGGTTGCATCCGGTACCGATACCCAGGCATCGGCAGCATCAATAGACCAGAGGTTCCTGGCTATTGAACGCAGTCTGGTGGCTCTCCTTGCGGCATTGACGCCCTCGGAACCGCATCAGATGGTTCAATCGGTACTGGCACCGATGCCGGTACCTCTACCGGTACCGATAGCATCGACATTGGTATCGGCTTTGCCGGTACCCAGTCATGCGATGCCGTCCGGTGCCGATACACCGGTACCGATTACCCCTGCCACTGACTTCGGTCGGTACGGGTATCGGGCTCTGCAAGAGCATCCGGACAGACGATACTTCGAATCCTCGGAGGATTCCGAGGATTCTGAGAGCTCTGCCGGTACCGGGATACTTCTCCCGGAGGAGCCTTCCTCTCCTAAACGTAGGATGTCTCCTCCAGAAGATATCTCCTTTCAGGATTTCATCAGGGAGGTGGCTCGTGGGTTGTCCATTACTGTGACTCCTGAAACAGAGCCCAGAGCTAAGGAGTTGGGAGATTTTACAATATCCCAAAGCTCCTAAAGAAGCGGCTACCTTGCCTATCCATGAGATTTTACATGATCTCATGTTGAGAATGTGGGAGACACCTCTTACCACCTCCCCTCACTCTCGCAGACTGGATACTATGTATCGAGTCCCTCCTTGTCCTGGCTTCCAGAAAACTCAGCTTCCCCACCACTCCACTGTTGTGGAGTCGGCTATGAGAAGGATCAGGAGTGCAAAGAGGCATGCCTCTAATCCTCCAGGACGTGAGTGTAGAACCTTGGATGCCTTTGGACGTAATACTTTCCAGGCTTCCATGCTTTCTGCCAGGATCAGTTCCTATATTTTATATATGGGAATGTTCCTTAAAGAGGTCACAGGAGATTTAGAGGTCTTGAGCCCTCTTCTTCCTGAGGAGAAAAGGCAGGATTATCTCACACTGGTTAAGCATGCCCAGGATGTTTCAAAGTTTGTCAATCGTGCAGCTTTTGACTGTTTTGAGTGCATAAGCAGAACCTCTGCCATTGCTATAGGTGCACGAAGAATTGCCTGGCTCCAGGCATCTCATTTGGAGCTCTGGGTGCAGGACAAACTGGGAAATATCCCTTGTACAGGTGAGAACCTATTCGGCAAAAATTGACAAGAAAAAGCCAATGAGATGGGTGCTGACAACTCTACTTTGGATAGGTTATCCAAAGGCACAGCTGATCCTGCCAGAAAGGCTTCTTGAAAGATTTTTTTCTTCTCGAAAAAGAAGAGGTTTTATCCCTCTTATTCCCAGCAGGGACGTTCTGCGGGTCAGCCTGCTCGAGAGAGTCAGCAACCACCTAAACAAAGGAAAGCAAAGACTGCTAAGCCTCAACCGTCTCGGCAGTCTCAGCCTCCACAAGGCCTTTGACTTTCATCTAGAGAACTTAGCCTTCCTGGCCCTCAATGGATCAGAGCCTTCCAGCATTCCAGGAAGGTTATGTCATTTTGCCCCCAGATGGGAGCAAATAACAGCAGAGCATTGGACACTCTCCATTATAAGAGAGGGATACAAGCTGCACTTTCTGTGCATGCCCCCTCCCACAATGGTAAGACAGTTCAATTCTCAGACCTCTCTCATCAACCTGTTAGATCAAGAGGTCACCATCCTCCTCGCCCAAGGGGCAATAGAAGAAGTACCCATTCATCAACAGGGTACATGGTTTTACTCCCCCTATTTCCTTATCCCAAAGAAAATGGGGATACAGACCTATTTTAGACCTCAGAGAATTGAACAAATTCCTGTTCAAAGAAAAGTTCAAGATGATTTCTCTGGGAACTCTGCTGCCATACCTTCAGAGTCAGGATTGGCTTTGTTCTCTAGATCTCAAGGATGCGTACACTCATGTTTTCATCCATTCATCTCACAGAAAGTTCCTTCGGTTCCTTTTCCAGGGAAAGCACTACCAATACAGGATGCTTCCTTTTGGCCTGGCCTCAGCATCAAGAGTGTTCACGAAATGCATGGCTGTGGTAGCAGCATTTCTACGCACTCTAGGGATATTTGTCTTCCCTTACTTAGACGACTGGCTCATTCGAGCCCCATCAGAGTCAGAGGCCAGGACTTCTCTATCTTGCACAATGCGTATCCTTCAGTATTTGGGTCTGGTCATAAACATCTCAAAATCCAGTCTAACTCCCACTCTCTAGAGTTCATAGGAGCTTTGCTGGATACCAGAAAAGTAAGAGCCTATCTTCCTCAGGCCCGTTGCCTTTGCATGGTGCAGCTAGCTTCTCAAGCAGTGCTAAAACCTCACCTCACTGCCCGAGAGATGTTACAACTACTAGGCCACATGGCATCGACAGTGCATGTGGTTCCTTATGCTCGCCTCCATATGAGAGCAGCCCAGTGGACTTTATCCACTCAGTGGACCCAGGCATCAGGATGCCTGTCAGACAAAATAGCAAACACAGATCACCTTATTTTGTCCCTCCAATGGTGGCAGTCCACTCAAAACCTGTTGCTGGGGTCCCCATTTCAACAAACCTTACCCCAGGCAACTCTCACAACAGATGCTTCGCCAATGGGTTGGGGAGCTCATCTACAAGACCTTTCCACCCAAGGTACCTAGACTACACAGGAGACTCATCTACATTTCTGTCTCTTAGAGCTCAGAGCAATCTTACTTACTCTTCGAGTGTTCCACATCCCTGCTCAGCTACAAGACAGTCCTCATTCATACGGACAATCAAGTAGCCATGTTCTACGTGAAAAAGCAGGGAGGAACAGGCTCTCTGTTGCTTTGCAATGAAGCTTTGCGACTGTGGGCCCTCGCCAGAGAGCATCAGATTCATCTCCTGGCAGTGTATCTTCCAGGCATACAAAACTCTTGGACAGACAGACTCAGTCGAGTTCTGCTTCCACACGAATGGTCTCTACATGCAGACCAGGTGGCGAAGATATTTCAAATTTGGGGTACCCCAGACATAGACCTCTTTGCAAGTCCGTTGAATGCCAAACCTCCCCGGTTCTGTTCCAGAATTCCGGCTCAGGGCTCTCAGGCCAGGGATGCTTTCCTCCTTCATTGGAGTCAAGACTTCCTTTGTGCCTTTCTGCCCTTTCCCCTAATTCCCCAAACCCTGTTCAAGCTTCAGAGAGACAGAGGCCATATGATTCTCATATCACCACATTGGCCACGGCAAGTGTGGTATCCTCTGCTTCAACAACTCTCTCAAGCTCCCTCCCTGCAGTTAGGCTCTGCTCCATATCTCCTGTCTCAGGAGGACGGAATGTTATGGCATCCCAATCCCCAATCTCTGCATCTGAGGGCTTGGTTGCTGAAGGCCTAGATCTTCATGATCTTAACCTCCCTCAGCCAGTAAAGGATATCCTTTATGCTTCCAGGAAACCTTCCACAAGACGCTCTTATGCTTTCAAGTGGAAAAGGTTTACCATATGGTGTTCGCAGAAGGGTCTTAACCCCCATGTGATACCTCTGGAATCATTACTGGAGTATCTCCTTCATTTATCCAGTGCAGGACTTAAAACTAGCTCAGTAAGAGTCCATTTGAGTGCTATTGCAGCTTCTTTCAAGCCTCTAAATGGACAACCTATTTCCTCCCATCCTCTTATAGCAAGAATTATGAGAGGCCTTCTTCTAACTAAGCCTCCCATTAAGCTACCACCGGTGGCATGGGACTTAAACCTGGTTCTTGGTCAGCTCATGAAGCCGCCCTTCGAACCCTTAGCCACTACCTCTTTGAAATTCCTTTCTTGGAAAGTTATCTTTCTCATTGCAATCACATCAGCACGTCGCATCAGTGAGTTGCAAGCACTAATACCTGATCCACCTTATACAAGGTTCCATCATGACAAGGTAGTCCTTAGGACTCATCCACACTTCATGCCGAAGGTGGTCTCGCCTTTTCATTTAAACCAAGTGGTCTACCTGCCTGTGTTTTTTCCAAGGCCTCATGCATCTAATGCAGAAAGGAATCTTCATACTTTAGACTGTAAAAGGGCTTTAGCCTTTTACTTGCAAAGAACACAGCAATATAGAAAGTCCTCTCAACTCTTTGTTCCTTTTGATCCTTCTCATTTGGGACTTCAGTCTCCAAGAGAACACTGTCCAACTGGATTGCACAGTGTATTTCCTTTGCCTATCAGAGTAAGAACCTTCCTCTGGAGGGCCATGTCACAGCTCACAATGTGAGAGCCATGGCAGCTTCAATGGCTCATCTGCACTCTGTGTCTATCAACGACATCTGTCGAGCAGCCACTTGGGCCTCGGTTCATAACTTTACAGCCCATTACTGCTTGGACAAGGACTTCCGCCGGGATGCCTTGTTTGGTCAGGCTGTTCTTCAACACCTGTTCCATACCTAATCAACTCCTACCCGCCATCCCTGGTGGGATGCCAGAGATCCATGAGGGGAAGTGAAGCCCTTTCACAGGGGCACACAACTTCTGGAGTCTCTCCCTGGCATCTAAAGCTAGGAGTCCCCATATGTGAAGACTACATTCCTGCTTGTTCCTGGAGATAGCATAGTTACTCACCTGTAACAGGTGATCTCCAGGAGCAGCAGGAATTTAGTCTTCACAACCTCCCCACCTCCCCTAGGAGATGTATCTCTCTCTCTATCTCTTTCTCTTTCCCTCTCTCTCTCTTTGTATCAGCTTTAAACTCAACTGGAGAGAGGCAGTTGGGAAAGCTGGGAAGGCAGCATGCAGGCGCTGTGGGATGCTCCCAAAAACTTCCTAATTGGATGCTAGGGAGCGTTCCCACGCAGGCTCCGTCGGTACCGACAATACCCATATGTGAAGACTAAATTCCTGCTGTTCCCAGAGATCACCTGTTACAGGTGAGTAACTATGCTTTCTGTACGAAAAGAGTGGTGGATCCATGGAATAGTCTCCCAGTGGATGTGGTAGAGATGAGGACAGTAACTGAATTCAAAAAAGTATGGGACAAAACACAGAGGATCTCTAAAGGAAAAAAAGGGGACTGTTGTAGTTGTTGTTATGGAATGACAGACTAGATAGGCCATGTGGTCTTTTTCTGTCATATTTCTATGTTTCTATTCCAAATCTGAAATTTTGAATGTCACTATTGATCTAGCAATATGTGCCTGGTTGTGGGGGAGATTCCCTTTTTATATGGATGGATGTGTTTTTGTGCTACCTCAGTGTGTACCTGACAGTGGATCACAGGGCATTGTACAAGGCGATTTACATCCCGCTGCTTCAGCAGGTGAGGAGGGACTTAGAGATTTGGGCAGGGTTGTTGCTGTCTTGGTTTGGTAGGATAGTGGTGACAAAAATAGTGGTTCTTCTCTGTTTTCTTGATTTCTTCTAGGTGCTCCAATTGCACTGCTGCCTGGGGACTTAGAGGCCAGGCAGTGGTTGTTACTGAAGTTTGTTTGGCAGTCCCTGACGGCCTAGGATGGCGCGGCGAGTACTCTACGCTCATTGCCAGAAGGGGGGGGGGATAGGGTTACGAACATCCAGTGGTGGTATGCGGTGGCCCAGGGCCATGCTGGGGTGAAGTGGATGAACCCAGCTAGTTCCAAAAGATGGGCTCAGCTGGAGAGGGACTTGTTTGGAGGTCAGGAGTTAGGGGGCAGCTATGACTGCGTGCAAGATTGTACCACTGCTGGGAAAGCAGGAACCCTTAAGTGAAGCATACCATTAGATGCTGAGATAAATATTTTTGGCCGAAAGGGGCCTCCCTGTCTTCTTTATCCCTGATTGTTAACAATAGGACTTTGGGACAGGGTACCACTTCAGCAATCTTTTGACGCTGAGGGAGGGCAGGCTTGATTAGGGTAGGCCAACTCTTTGAAGATAGTCCCTTGCCCTCCTTCAGTGAGCTTCAGGAGGCATTTGCCTTACTTTGCCACCATGCCTTTTACTGTGTTCAGAAAGCACACTGGGTGGGGAGAAAGGAGATTAAAAGTCAGGTGGCCTGATCGCTCTCTGACTTGGAGGCCCTGTTTGAAGATTGGACCTCCACTAAGGGGATGATTACCACTCTCTGCATATTCCAGCAAAAGCGAACCTATACAGTGAAGAAGCATAGGGAGTACTGGACCCGAGAATTACATTGGCATTACACTGCACAGCAATGGGAGCAGATTGAGGGCTGAGTATGGAAAAGCCCTTTGGCTGTCAATGCTTGAGAGAACTGTCAGCATACATTTCATGCAGCTATGGACTCTGTTTAATTCAGTCTAAACTCTGACCCCTGGGTGACGTCAGTCTCTAGGACCTGGCTGCAGCCCCTCTTTGCTAAATCAAGAAGGGCAGACCTTAAAGGGAGTGGCCAAAGACAATAGCAGACCTCAAGGGGAACTGCTGGAGAGGCACTATAAAGGACAAACACACTTCCTGTCTCTCTCTCCCTCCTTCATCGGACAGGTTTGGACACTACCATGAGGCTCTGATACTCAACTCCCTTCACCCCTCCCCCCCTCTCTCTCTCTACCCACATGTTCTGGCCTACCATGCGGCCCTGACCCACAGGTTCTGGCCTCTATCTCTCTCACACTTCACACATGCACACACACAGATTCAGTGATGCACACTGAAACAGCTCTGTAACAATCACTATATACCTCTGTTCAATACCTATGTATTAAGCCTATTTTTACATAAAAATAAGACATTTGCAAGCCACTCTGTGTCATGTCCTTAAAATTCTAGATTCTTACAGAGCCTTTTGACACTAAAAGTCTCACCTTGTCTAACCCACAAAACAAAATTGTAAATGGTCACAAGGGCTATTGATTTTCCTGTCTCACTCTGTCTGAAATCTACTTAATGTATTATACAAAATTATTACTTACCCAACTGGAGATCTGCTGTGAACTCCGAGAGACGAGCCCCCAATATGTAATCTTCTGAATATGTAATCTCTAGTCTAGTCTCCGCTTGGTCCTGGGTTCATTTCACTTCACAGACGCAGGAGGGTATTGTAATAAGACAAGCAAACAGGTGTGGCTTGGAGAAAGGTTTTTATGTAAAAATAGGCTTAATACATAGGTATTGAACAGAGGTATATAGTGATTGTTACAGAGCTGTTTCAGTGTGCATCACTGAATCTGTGTGTGTGCATGTGTGAAGTGTGAGAGAGATAGAGGCCAGAACCTGTGGGTCAGGGCCGCATGGTAGGCCAGAACATGTGGGTAGAGAGAGAGAGGGGGGGAGGGGTGAAGGGAGTTGAGTATCAGAGCCTCATGGTAGTGTCCAAACCTGTCCGATGAAGGAGGGAGAGAGAGACAGGAAGTGTGTCTGTCCTTTATAGTGCCTCTCCAGCAGTTCCCCTTGAGGTCTGCTATTGTCTTTGGCCACTCCCTTTAAGGTCTGCCCTTCTTGATTTAGCAAAGAGGGGCTGCAGCCAGGTCCTAGAGACTGACGTCACCCAGGGGTCAGAGTTTAGACTGAATTAAACAGAGTCCATAGCTGCATGAAATGTATGCTGACAAGAACAATTACAAAATACGGTATGGCTGGTATATGACCCCTGCACTGCTTACTGAGGCATACCCTGGGGTATTGGACCAGTGTTGGCATAAATGTGGCATGAGTGGAACCCTGGTGTGTCTGCGGTGGACTTGCCCTCTACTAAGGGGTTACTGGAAGGGTATACAGTCTAGGGTTGTGCAGCTCATTGGCAGGGAAATACCCTGGGATCCAGGGATCTTCCTGTTCAACAGCTTGGTCCCAGGCACCAGGCTGCCACAGTTAGTGTTGGTGAAATATTGTATGAATGCGGCTACATTAAACCTGGCCTCAGCCTGGAAGCAGGTGGCACCTCCTGCACTGATGCAAAGGCTGGTGCGTATGTGTGACATATACACTATGGAGAGGCGGATTGTTTTGCGGAAACTGGGTCAGGCACGTTTTGAGTAAAGTTTGGAAACATTCATGAGGATGCATGGCTTGAACACTAACAAGTGAGTGGTTATGATAGTCATTGAGGAAGGCTCCTTCCCTGGGGAGGGGGGATAGGGGATTTGGATGGTGGGTGAGAGGATGGTAGGATGGGCTGCTTGATGGGGGTTTGTGTTTCTGCCTCCTTTTTGGTAAAAATAACATAAACATGAGGCTGTTCAGCTGCATTGGAATTTTTTCACTCCTGTAACACTGTTTACTGGGATAAATGTGGTGTTTAATTTGTTACTTACTAAATAACTTGACTTATGAAAAAAAAAAAAAAAGAAGGCTCAGGCTCCCTTAGACTATGCCAAGAGGCCATGCAACTATGGCACTTTGCGGTGTTCTTGGATTACACTTCAGACAATGAATCTGCCGTGAACTCCAAACCAGTTGGCTGACAGTTTGAGCAGGTGCTAGACCCCATACAAGTGGTCAGTAGACTGCCAGGTCCTTCCTATGAATCTTCAAGCAATGCAACACCACCAAAGCAGACCTTTTCACATATGCAGAAAATGCTAAATGTCCTTTTCTGTTCTATCCATCCAGACAACCACACCACATTTGCAATATCATAGAGTCAGCGTCTGCTATATGCATTCTCGTTGTTTCCCCTCATTACCTGGGTTCTGCTCAAGATATGAAGGGACAAAACTCATTTAATTTTGGTGGCTCCTCAATGGTCAAGGTAAACCTGGTTCCCTCATCTGGGCGCCATGGCAATGAACTTCCAGTCGCCTTGGGGAATCATTCCATGCAGCTAACTCGGAATCAAGGATGTCTGCATTTTTTTCCATTTCTTAAGCTGGAAACTTTCTATGAGATTATATAATAGGGGAAAAGGATATAATTCTCCAGGACCAAGCAGGAAGTCAGTCCTCACATATGGGTGACGTTGGCGCCGAAGGAGCCCCCATAAGAACATAAGATATGCCATACTGGGTCAGACCAAGGTCCATCAAGCCCAGTATTCTGTTTCCAGCAGTGGCCAATCTAGGTCATATGTACCTAGCAGTTTCCCCAAGGGACACAGGTTCCACAATGCTTGTATTGGTTCAAGAATTGATATCCTGGGTCCCTTCTTAATAATGGTTTATGGACCTTTCCTCCAGGAACTTGTCCAAACCTTTTTTAAACCCAGCTACACTAACAGCCTTTACTACATCCTCCGGTAATAAATTCCAGAGTTTGATTACACGTTGAGTGAAAAAATATTTTCTTTTATTAGTCTTAAATAGTTTACCCTGTAGCTTCATTGCATGTCCCCTAGTCTTTCTATATTCTGATAAGGTAAACAATCGATCTACGCTTACCCGTTCCACTCCGTTCATTAATTTATAGACTTCTATCATATCTCCCCTCAGCCTTCTCTTTTCCAGGTTAAAGAGCCCTAACCTTTTTTGCCTTTCTTCATAGGAGTATCCTTCCATCCCTTTTACCATTTTGGTGGCTCTTCTCTGAACCTTTTCTAAAATTGCTATATCCTTTTTAAGATACGGCGACCAGAATTGCACACAATATTCAAGGTGTGGTCTTACCATGGAACGATATAGAGGCATTATAATATCTTTTGTTTTATTTTCCATTCCTTTCCTTATCATACCTAGCATTCTATTTGCTCTCTTGGCCGCCGCTGCACACTCGGCCGAGGGTTTTAACATGGTATCCACAATGACGCCTAAATCTTTTTCCCATGCGGAGCATTTCCTCAGCTTTCAAAGAAAGCCTTTGGGAATGCAGGCACGCATGCGCGGTCCCCTTCCCGCCCAAAGGTGCCATCTTGTTCAGTCTTCTTTTTTCCGCGGAGCCCTATGGACACCTGTCCTTGTCACCCGTGAAAAAAGTTGATTTTTCTGTGTTGGGTCGAGTTTTTTCTTCGGTTTGACGTCGGTTCCTTTCCCGCCTGGACTCGGTACACCGGTGCCGAGCCCGGATCTCTTTTTTCGGTTTTTGTCCTTAGAGACTGCGTTCGCGCCTTTTTTCTTTTCCCTGGCAGCCCAATTTTTTGATCTTGCAGGGGCCCTTTTTCCCCCGATGGCTGCCAGTGGCTTTAAGAAGTGTGATTGGTGCAAGAAACATGTCTCTCACCGACACATACGACTGCTGCCTCCGGTGCCTGGGGCCAGACCATGATTCTACGGTCTGTAGTCCCTGTGACAAAATGTCTTCCAAGGCATTACGGAGCCGTCAGCACCAGCGTGAGAGGATCTTCTCAGAATCTGCCTCTGGACGGGTTCGGACTTCGTCAGAAGCCTCGACGTCTCGGGAGTCTGACCCCGAGCATCGTCGGGGCTCCTCTGAAAGGGAGTCCCCCTCGACGGAGCACCAAAGGAATCAGAAACCCGCGAGGGCGGCATCGGTGGACGCTCTTGGCTCCTCGAGGGCCAGGTCGCATAGCCCCGATCGCTGACTTGGGTCTTCGGAGTCAGAGAGGCCTGCAAAGCATCCTCGTGTAGAGTTGGAGGCCCCGAGTCACGTGAGTACTGTAGTCCTCGTGGCATTGGTCCCCGAGTTGGAGGCTGCTGGGTCTTCTGAGCTCGGACTCAGGTTGACGGCCTTGGAGAGCAGATTGTCTGCCTTCATGGAGCAGCAGAGGGTGCTGATCGCCGGTCTCACCGGCGCACCTGCCCTGACCACCGGGACATCGACGTCCAAGTCGACCCCAGAGGCCGAGCCGATCCTCGAGACCATGCAAACTCGAGTCGATCCTCGGCCAAGGTCACCCTCGGCCTCCCGTTCGGGACCGAGGTCATCGACGCCGGTTCCCTCGGCGTTGGGGCGTATGGTGTCGGTGCCCGCCCACTTGGAGCCGCTCGATTCCTCCTCGGAGGAATCGGCGTGGGAAATGGAGGAGGAGGAGTCCCCTGACACCTTCCGGATCCGGTGCGTCCCTTCGGACTCACCGGGTTCCGAGCCTCGGACAAGGTCGTCCCCCCGGAGGATACCAGGTTCTCGGATTTCATAAGGGACATGGCCAAGGCACTGGCATTCCCTGCGGACCCCGAGGAGGAGCCTCGAGCCAAGGAGCTCGAGGCTCTGCAGTATGACTCTCCTCCCAAGGAGGCCTTTACTGTCCCGGTTCCTCCGATGCTTCAGCGATTGCTCTTCCGCACATGGGAGGCGCCGGCCTCGATTCCGGTTCTAAGCAGGCGGGTCGATTCCATCTATCGAGTCCGCAAGAGCCCCGGGTTTCAAAAGGCACAGCTACCGCACCACACCATGGTTGTGGAATCGGCCATGCATCGCCTGAAGAGTCAGAAGATGTACTCTTCGGTGCCTCCCGGCAGGGAAGCCCAGAATCTGGATGCCCTCGGTAGAAAGTGCTTCCAGGGCTCTATGCTTGTTTGCCGTGTCCAGACCTACCAGCTGTACATGGGCATGTACCTTCGAGACCTGGCATAGGAGATTGCCGGGTTCTCTGCTGGTCTGTCCGAGGAACCTTTGCAGAGGTTCAAGGCCTTGTCTTCTGGTATTCGAGAGTGCTCGAAATTTTATATCTCGAGCAGCCTACGATGGATTTGAGGCTTCGGCCCGGGTAGCAGGAGCTGGCATCGGTGCACACCGCCAGGCCTGGCTACAATCCTCTGACCTCGAGCCATGGGTACAGGACAAGTTGGTCGATGTCCCTTGCCGAGGTGAAATCCTCTTTGGCAAGCCCATGGCCGAAAAGGCTGCAGAACGCGAGACCGATACTCTTACCCGGACAAGGCTGTCCAGGAAAACCTCTGCCCCTTCTCAGAAGAAGAAGGGCTCGGGGGAAAAGACCTTTTACCCGAGGAAGACCCCTGCCTACAAAACCTACCCTCACTACCAGGCCTCTGTAGCTCCCCAACAGGGCCAGCAGGCCAAGGGGCAGGGTCATGGGCCCCGTAGGCAGAAGGCTCCCAAGCCTCCTACTTCGGCTCCTGCTCAGCAGGGAGGGTTTTTTTGACTATGCCAGCATAGCCTCTCCTCCTCTCCAGGGCACAGGAGGTCGGCTGACCCTGTACGCAGACATGTGGCCAGCCATCACAGGGGTGTTAAGCATCATCGAAAGGGGCTATCTGCTCCACTTCACCCAGATACCCCCCTCCTACTTTCCAGGGGAGCCTCCAAGATCCCCTCTGCACAGAAACTTACTCCTTCACGAGTTGGAAAGTCTACTAAGGGACCAGGCGGTGGAACCGGTGCCCCACCACCTGGAAAGGCAAGGCTTCTACTCGAGGTACTTCCTGGTACCAAAAAGAACAGGAGGCCTCAGACCCATCCTCGACCTGAGAAATCTGAACAAGTTTCTGGAGAGTGAAAAGTTCAAGATGCTTACCCTTGGGATCTTATTTATTTATTTAGACAGTTTTGTATACCACTTTATCCTTCAATCAAAGTGGTCACAACACAATTGGGGGATACATTTAACACGAGGGGATATGAGACACATACACTAATACTTACAGGGAACATGGGCAATGGCGGGTTAAGTGGCTTGCCCAAGACCACAAGGAGCACCTGTGGGACTAGAAACCCCAGTCCTTCTGACCCAAGGTTGCTGTCCTCTAGTGGGATTTGAACCCCCGACCTTCCGGCCTGAAGTACCTTGCCCCAACCACTAGGCCACTCCTCCACTCTTACTACCCGACCTCCAGCAGGGAGATTGGCTATGCTCCTTAGACCTGAAGGATGCTTATACTCACATCCTCATCCATCCAAGTCACAGACAATTCCTCAGATTTGTGGTGGGAGGAAAGCACTTCCAGTACAGAGTGCTTCTTTTTGGCCTCACCTCCACCCCCAAGGTTTTTACAAAATGCCTGGCGGTGGTTGCGGCCTACCTCAGGAACCAGGGGATCTTTATGTTCCCTTACCTGGACGACTGGCTAATCAGGGGCCAGTCTCCACAAGAGGTCAGGCAGGCCACCTGCAGAACCATATTCCTGCTTCAGCACTTGGGGTTCGTTATAAACTTCCCAAAGTCCACTTTGGTCCCCTCATAGGACGTGGAATTCATAGGGGCAAGGTTGGATACCATCCATGCAAAGGCCTATTTGCCTGTGGACAGAGCTCACAGGCTGATAAAGTTGACCAGCCAGTTTCGGGCGAACTCTCTGGTCTCGGCCAGACACTTCCTCTGGCTCTTAGGTCACATGGCTTCCACAGTGCATGTCACCCCACATGCCCGGCTACACATGAGGCCAGCTCAGTGGCACCTCAGGGCGCAGTGGCTGCAGGTCACAGGGAAATTGTCAGACAGAATAAAGGTGTCCAAACTCTTGGTGGACTCCTTACGCTGGTGGATGCATCTCCCAAATCTGGTCAGGGGTGTTCCTTTTCAGGCCTCCCCACACACTCAGGTACTGACAACCAATTCTTCCCTGCAGGGCTGGGGGGCACACTGCCAGGGAGCCTGCACCCAAGGCCTGTGGTTTCCATGGGAGGCCGCCCAGCAGATCAACCTGTTGGAATTGAGGGCCATTCGACTAGCCTTACGGACTTTCTCTCTGATCCTGTCTCACCAGTCTGTCCTAGTTCAGACAGACAACCAGGTGGCTATGTTCTATGTCAACAAGCAGGGAGGCACAGGATCCAAACTTCTGTGCCTGGAAGCACAAGCTCTCTGCTCCTGGGCTGTCACTCAGGGCATGACCCTCAGGGCAGTCTACCTCCCAGGCCAGGAAAACTGGTGGGAATGCTCAGCAGACTCCTGCAGTCTCACGAGTGGCAGTTGGATCCTCTGGTGGTTCAACAGATCTTTCTGAAGTGGGGTCTTCCGACCATGGATCTTTTTGCCAGTCCGCTGAACAGGCAACTGCCCAGGTTCTGTTCCAGGCAACTGCATCCCTTGAGAACAGCGCCAGATGCATTCCTGATCCCCTGGTCAGAGAGCCTGCTGTATGCCTTTCTTCCCACACCTCTGGTGGCCCGGACTCTATTCAAAATCCAGCAGGACCGAGCCACGGTGATCCTGATAGCCCCCAGGTGGCCCAGGCAGCCGTAGTTCCCTCTTCTTCTGCAATTGGCAGTGGATACTCCACTGCCTCTGGGGTTGCAACCCGACCTTCTGACTCAGGATCAGGGGTCCTTCTTGCATCCCAACCCCAAATCCCTCAATTTGATGGCCTGGCTGCTGAAAGGCTAGTCCTTGCTCCCTTGCTCCTATCAAGGGAGGTTGAAGAGGTGGTGTTGGCCTCCAGGAAGCATTCCACTAGGAAGGCCTATGCTCTGAAGTGGCGTAGGTTCTCTACTTGGTGTTCTCAACAGCAAGAGGACCCCTTCTCCTGCTCTGTCCAGGTGGTGCTCCAATACCTGCTCCACCTTTCCAACCTAGGACTTCAGTCCAACTCTGTCCGGGTTCACCTCTGTTCCCTCTCAGCTCACCACTTGCCGGTGGATGGACTATCTCTCTCAGGCCACCCTCTGGTGTCTTGCTTTCTCAGAGGTCTGCTTCTGCTTAAGCCTCCTATTCGTCCACTGGCCACTGAGTGGGATCTCAATGTGGTCTTGCAGCAACTGACTCGACCACCTTTTGAGCCAATGGCAACCTGCCATTTGCGTTTCCTCTCCTGGAAGGTATTGTTCCTTGTGGCACTCACCTCGGCTAGGCGGGGGAGTGAGCTTCAGGCCCTGGTCTCGGATAGGACGTATACCAGGTTCTATAGGAACAGGGTAGTCTTGCGGACTCATTCTAAGTTCCTCCCAAAGGTAGTGTCCTCCTTCCACCTCAACCAGGAGGTGGTACTTCCAACGTTCTTTCCCAGGCCGCATGCCAGTAGGGCAGAGACTGTCTTGCATAGCCTGGATTGTAGAAGGGCGCTGTACTTTTACCTTGAACGTATGCGGGGGTATAGAAGGGCTTCTCAGCTCTTCATTTCCTTTGACCCTAATAAATTGGGGTTGCCTGTCACTAAGCATACGTTGTCCATTTGGGTGGCAGACTGTATCGCCTGGGCGTACAGGGCAGCCGGCCTCTCCCTGGAGGGTCGAGTCACGGCCCACCGGGTCAGGGTGAAGGCCGCATCAGTAGCTCACTTCCGTTCTGTTCCGTTGGCAGACATCTGCTGGGCCGCTACTTGGTCTTCAAGCCAGACTTTTGCAGACCACTACTGCATCGAGAAGGAGTCCCGTAAGGATAGTGCTTTCGGGCAAGCGGTACTGCGTAATCTCTTTGAGGTTTAGGCAACTCCTACCCTCCGGCCCTGGTGTTGGGCTACCGTTCAGGTGTAGTCTCAGAGAAGATTCTCTCACTGTTGCTGAGGCTCTAGAGGGAGCTCTATTTTTCAGCCTGGGTTCCTGGTAGCCCAGAGCTAGGGAGTCACCCATACGTGAGGACTGACTTCCTGCTTGGTCCTGGAGAAAGAGTAGTTACTCACCTGTAACAGGTGTTCTCCAGGAGCAGCAGGAATCAGTCCTCACAACCCTCTTTCCTCCCCTTGGAGTTGCAGTTGTGTATAGTTCATTTTCTTTCTGTGCTGTCTTTTAGCTATGTCATTAGACTGAGCAAGATGGCACCTTTGGGCAGGAAGGTGACCATGCATGCGTGCCTGCATTCCCAAAGGCTTTCTTTGAAAGCTGGGGAAATGCTCCTCATGGGGGCTCTGTCGGCGCCAACTTCACCCATATGTGAGGACTGATTCCTTCTGCTCCTGGAGAACACCTGTTACAGGTGACTAACTACTCTATATTGGCATATAAAGACCTAAATGGCCCATCCAGCCTGCAATGCTGAGATTCATCTACTATGGGCCCATATGCAGCCCAACACCAGCTATGTCCTTCCTCCATGTCTAATTTTTTTATTTAACTTCTGAACCCTTTTGCTACCATTGTATTCCACATATTTACCCAGCATGCCTATGATCTACCACAGTGCTGGCCTCCGTCCTCTTTGTTCTTGCCATCCCCAACTTCCACATCATCCTACTAGACCAGTCCAGACAAGTGGTTGTGTTCCCCTACCAGTAGATTGGTGGAAACAAAGAACCATTGAAAAGCCCAGGTTTCAATGACGTCACTCCCATGCCTCTATTCGCCTCAGCTATGAGAGGTCTCTTCAGTATTTCTTTGTCTCCAGCAGATGGTGGATGGATTTTCTCCCCTCTGAAGAAAATTCTGAAGATTTGAGAGGAAAAGTGTTTCTCCAGGACCAAGCAGGAAGTCAGTCCTCACATATGGGTGACGTCGGCGCCGACGGAGCCCTCGCGGAGCAATTTTCCCCAGCTTTCAAAGAAAGCCTTTGGGAATTGCAGCGCGCATGCGCGATCTCCTTCCCGCCCAAGGGTGTCATCTTAGCCAGTCTTCTTTTTTCCGCGGAGCCCTACAGACGTACCCGTCTTGTCCCCACTGAAAAAGTCGATTTTCGTGATTTATTTCTATTTTTTCTTCGGCCGGTCTTTTTCCTGCCCGGGCTCGCGACGCCGTTGCGAGTCCTTCTATTATTTTTCGGTTTTTCTGATTTTTTGTCAGTTTCGTTTTCGGTTTTTCGCTGGCAGCCCGGTCCTTTGACCTTGCAGGGGCCCTTTTTCCCCCGATGGCTGCCAGTGGTTTCAAGCGGTGTGTTCAGTGTGACAGAAATATGTCACTCACTGACACACATGATAATTGCCTCCGCTGCCTTGGCCCGGATCACGAGGAACTGATCTGTGGGGCCTGCAGCAAAATGTCCTCCAAAGCGTTAAGGAGTCGGCGGCATCAGCGGGAACGAATCTTCGCTGATCCCACCCGTACCCGGACCTCGTCGGAGGCCTCGGCGTCCAGAGGTTCCAGCTCTGACCATCGCCGGAGTTCCTCCGACAGGGGTTCTCCCTCCGGGGACCATCATCGGAAGGTGAAACCCGCGAGGGCGTCGTCGGTGGACGCTCCTGGTTCCGCGAGGGCCAGGTCGCATAGCCCCGATAGCCGTCCCGGGTCTTTGGAGAAGGAACATCTCCCGAAGCGACCTCGTCTGGAGTCGGAGTTGCCTGCTCGGGTAAGTCCTGTAGTCCTCCTGGACTCGCCTCCAAGGGGTCCGACGTCGGGCCCGACGCCGTCGGGGCCCGAGTCGGGGACTGCTGGGTCACCTGAGGTCGGACTCAGGTTGACGGCCTTGGAGAGCAGACTATCTGCCTTCATGGACCAGCAGCGGGCACTGATTGCTAGCCTCGCTGGCGCCTCTGCCCCGACCGCCGGGACGTCGACGTCTAAGTCGACCCCGGAGACCGAGCAGATCCTCGAGTCCATGCGGGCTCGAGTCGATCCTCGGTCGAGGTCACCCTCGGCCTCCCGTTCGGGACCGAGGTCGTCGCCGCCGACTCCCTCGGCGTCGGGGTGGCCGAAGCCTCCGCCCGCCCGAACCGACCCCACCGATTCCTCCTCGGAGTCGGCCTGGGAGTCTGAAGAGGAAGAGTCACCTTATTCGTTTCGGACTCGGTGTGTCCCCTCGGACTCACCTGAGTCCGAACCTCGGAAACAGTCCCCTCCGGAGGATGCCCGGTTCTCGGACTTCGTCAGGGATATGGCCAAGGCTTTGGCCTTCCCTGCGGATCCCGAGGAGGAGCCTCGAGCTGAAGAACTCGATGCCCTCCAGTACGACTCTCCCGCCAGGGAGCACTTTACTGTACCGGTTCCTCCCATGCTGGAACAACTACTCTTCCGCATGTGGGAGAGTCCGGCATCGTCGCCGGTATTAAGCAAGCGGGTCGATTCCATCTATCGCGTCCGCAAGAGTCCTGGCTTCCAAAAAGCACAGTTACCGCACCATTCCATGGTGGTGGAATCGGCCATGCATAGGCTTAAGAGCCAGAAGATGCACTCCTCGGTGCCTCCTGGCAGGGAGGCCCGCAACCTGGATGGCCTCGGTAAGAAGTGTTTCCAGGGCTCTATGCTTGCTTGTCGGGTCCAGACCTACCAGCTCTACATGGGCATGTATCTCAGAGACCTGGCTAAAGAGATAGCCGGATTCTCCGCTGGGCTGTCCGAGGAACCTTTGCGGAGGTTCCTAGCCTTGACAACTGGTATTCGGGAATGCTCCAAATTCATGTCTCGAGCAGCCTATGATGGCTTTGAAGCATCGGCACGAGTGGCCGCAGCCGGCATCGGTGCCCGCCGACAGGCTTGGCTTCAGTCGTCTGACCTTGAACCCTGGGTGCAGGACAAGTTGGTCGATGTCCCCTGCCGAGGTGAGAACCTCTTTGGCAAGCCCATGGCTGAAAAGGCTGCACAGATCGAGACGGAGACTCTCACCAGAACTAGGCTTTCTAGGAAGACCTCCGCCCCTTCCCAGAAGAAGAAGGGCTCGGGAAAGAAGTCCTTTTACCCAAGAAAGGCGGCTGCCTATAAACACTACCCTCAATATCAGGCCTCCGCAGCTCCCCAACAGGGTCAGCAGGCCAAGGGACGGGGTAACGGGTCCCGTAGGCAGCAAGCCCCCAAGCCTGCACTTCGCCCACAGGTGGTCCAACATCACTTCGGATGCCTGGGTGCTTCAAGTCGTAAGAGAAGGCTATCTTCTCCACTTCCACCAGGTCCCTCCCTCCTATTTCCCGGGAGAACCTCCACGACCCCCTCTGCACAGGGACTTACTCCTTCAGGAGTTAGCAAGTCTTCTCCAGGAACAGGCTGTGGAACCGGTGCCCCACCACCTGCGGGGTCAAGGCTTCTATTCCAGGTATTTCCTAATACCAAAACGAACGGGAGGCCTCCGACCCATCCTGGACTTGCGCAACCTCAACAAGTTCCTCGTCGGGGAGAAGTTCAAGATGCTTACCCTTGGAATCCTTCTGCCCTACTTCCAGCAGGGAGATTGGCTATGCTCCTTGGATCTAAAGGATGCCTACACGCACATCCTCATCCACCCAAGCCACCGCCAATACCTAAGGTTTGTGGTGGCAGGAAATCATTACCAGTACAGAGTACTGCCCTTTGGCCTATCCTCCGCACCGCGAGTCTTCACAAAATGTCTCGCGGTGGTGGCGGCTTATCTCCGGCTTCACGGCCTCTATGTCTTTCCGTACCTCGACGACTGGCTCATCAGAGCATCGTCCTCTCCGGAAGTCACAAATGCCACACACCGCACTGTGACTCTTCTGCAGTACTTGGGCTTTGTCATAAACTTCGCAAAGTCCACTTTGCTCCCCTCGCAAGATCTCGAGTTCATCGGCGCAAGACTGCACACTCTTCAGGCATGAGCTTTCCTGCCTCTCGACAGGGCTCAACGACTCATGGACCTAGCCAGCCGTTTTCGCAGCCAGTCCCTGGTCTCAGCCAGGCGCTTCCTGAGACTACTCGGCCATATGGCTTCCACCGTCCACGTGACCCCCAATGCCCGCCTGAATATGCGGCCTGCTCAATGGTGCCTTCGCAAGCAGTGGCAACAAGCCACGGGCGGCCTAGCCGACTTAGTGCGCGTCTCCGGGCCGCTGGCCTCTTCTCTACAGTGGTGGCTTCATCGGCCGAACCTGGTGCTCGGAATGCCTTTTCAGTCACCTCAGCCGGCTCAAGTGCTGACGACCGATGCTTCTCTCCTAGGATGGGGAGCGCATTGCCAAGGGGCATGTACTCAAGGTCTCTGGACCACGTGGGAGTCTGCTCAGCAGATCAACTTCCTGGAGCTCAGAGCAATCCGTCTGGCTCTCAAGGCTTTCTCCCACCTGGCTTCTCACCAGTCCGTCCTTGTCCAGACGGACAATCAAGTTGCCATGTTCTACGTGAACAAACAGGGAGGCACGGGCTCCTTCCTTCTCTGTCAAGAAGCACAGAAGCTCTGCTCTTGGGCCATCAGCCACGGCATCCTTCTCAAAGCAGTTTATCTCCCAGGCCACGAAAATTGCCTGGCGGACAAACTCAGCAGGATCCTCCAGCCGCACGAGTGGCGCCTGGATCCCTTGGTAGTCCAGAAGCTTTTTCTGCAGTGGGGCCTCCCCACGATGGATCTCTTTGCCAGTCCTCTCAACCGGGAACTTCCTCGCTTCTGCTCTCGTCAGCCGCATCCCCTTCGAGTAGCGGCGGATGCTTTTCTACTCTCATGGTCGAAGAGCCTTCTGTATGCCTTTCCTCCCATACCGCTAGTCTCTCGAACTGTTTTCAAGGTTCTCCGAGACAAAGCTTCCATGATCCTGATAGCTCCTCGCTGGCCCAGACAGCCGTGGTTTCCACTCCTGCTGCAGTTAGCGGTAGAGGATCCGTTCCCTCTGGGGTTTCAACCGGATCTCCTAACACAGGATCAAGGGTCCCTGCTACACCCCAACCTCAGATCTCTACATCTGATGGCCTGGCTGCTGAAAGGGTAGTCCTTGCTCCCCTTCTACTGCCGGCAGAGGTGGAAGAGGTCGTCCTAGCTTCTCGGCGACCTTCTACCCGCAAATGCTACGCCCTTAAATGGCGTCGTTTTTTCGCTTGGTGTGCCCCGCAGTCTCAGGATCCCGTCTCCTGCTCGGTATCGGTGATCTTGCAGTACTTGCTCTACCTCTCTAATCTGGGACTTAAGTCCAACTCCGTCAAGGTTCACCTCAGTGCTCTTTCAGCACATCATGTGCCGGTGGACGGCAGACCTCTTTCCAGCGACCCTCTCGTAGCGAGGTTTCTCCGAGGTCTCCTTCTACTTAAACCACCTCTGCGCCCGCCAGCACCTGACTGGGATCTGAATGTGGTTTTACAGCGGATCACCTGTCCGCCTTTTGAACCTATGGCTACCTGTTCTCTCCATTTTCTTTCTTGGAAAACATTATTCCTGATAGCCCTCACTTCCGCTAGACGCGTAAGTGAATTGCAGGCCCTCGTGTCTGATCCCCCTTACACTCGGTTCTACAAAAATAGGGTAGTCCTACGGACTCACCCAAAATTTCTTCCAAAAGTGGTCTCCCCTTTTCACATCAATCAGGAGGTGGTACTTCCGACCTTCTTTCCCAGGCCACACTCCAGCCGAGCTGAAATGGTCCTGCATACCCTGGACTGTAGAAGGGCGTTGAACTTCTACCTTGACCGTACGCGGGAGCACCGTAAAGCTGCTCAGCTTTTTGTGTCTTTTGACCCCAATAAATTGGGGCTCCCGGTCTCCAAGCGTACTCTGTCCATCTGGGTTGCTGACTGTATCGCTTGGGCTTATGGGGCAGCCGGACTCTCGTTAGAAAGTCGAGTCACGGCTCATTGTGTTCGGGCGAAGGCTACGTCAGTGGCTTACCTCCGCTCTGTTCCGTTGGCAGACATCTGCCGGGCCGCTACTTGGTCTTCGAGCCAGACTTTTGCGGTCCATTACTGCCTCGAGAGGGAGTCCCTCAGGGACAGTGCTTTCGAACAGGCAGTACTCCGAAATCTCTTCGAGGTTTGAGCAACTCCTACCCTCCATCCTGGATGGGGGCTACCGGTGGGTAATAATTCAGGGAAGATTCCTTCCTTCTGTACCGCTGAGCTAGAGGGAGCTCATTTTTGTGCTTAGGGTCTCCGGTAGCCTTAAGCTTGGGAGTCCCATATGTGAGGACTGACTTTCTGCTTGGTCCTGGAGAAAGCGTAGTTACTCACCTGTAACAGGTGTTCTCCAGGAGCAGCAGGAATCAGTCCTCACAACCCTCCCTCCTCCCCTTGGAGTTGCAATCATCTGCTTAAGTTTTTTTTGCAAATTTTTATGCTGTCTTTTAGCTATGTCATCAGACTGGCTAAGATGGCACCCTTGGGCGGGAAGGAGACCACGCATGCGCGCTGCAATTCCCAAAGGCTTTCTTTGAAAGCTGGGGAAAATTGCTCCGCGAGGGCTCCGTCGGCGCCGACGTCACCCATATGTGAGGACTGATTCCTGCTGCTCCTGGAGAACACCTGTTACAGGTGAGTAACTACGCTTTTTAAAATGTTCTGGAATTATAGCCCTGTGGGTTGATGTCTCATTAAAGCGCGATGTGGGAGGCTCCACTAGACTGCAGTCTTTTTGGTAGCCATAGGAGGAGGGAAAATTTGTTCAGCTTCGCACTCTTACCCTGGATAAGAGCCTAAAGGGTTAAGGGTATGTAATAAGACATCTGCTTTTCCGGAGGAGGAGTGCGTTTGAGTAGTTTGTCATTCCCAAGGTGGATATACAGGTCATAGTTGTTTCCAAATGGACCACCATTCCTGTGGAAGGCGGATTGGTTTTAAAGACTTTCTAGACCGTAAGGTGGATTTATGTTTGAGGAGCCAATTTCGCCATGACGGCGGCTATTATGTTTATGTTTAATTATTTGATAAAAACCGCCTTTCTAATTCCAATCAAGGCGGTGTACAATAATAAAAATTCCATAAAAATTGGCCGAGGCCGGTAAAAAGAAAAGGAAATGTACAAAATTACATAGGACAGAAAAGAAAAAAAAGAGATAATAGAGACGGGACAAGACACGGAAGGCAGACTTAATATACAAGAAGGGGTACGACTCATACAAAAGGAGAAGGGACATTGAATGCTAAGGAGAACAGGTGGGTCTTTAGGTTTTGCTTGAAAGTGACGTATTGTGGTTCCAGGCGGAGGGAAGAGGGAAGAGAGTTCCAAAGAGCAGGACCGGCAAAATAAAAAGCAGAGAGGCGGGTGAGCTGCAAGTGGGCATGGGAAGGAGGAGGAAGGGTGAGACGGTTAAGGTGGAAAGAACGGGGTGTATGCCTAGGAGAGTGAAAGGAAAGGAGATCAGCCAGATATGATGGGGTACTGGTGTGGAAAATTTTATGTAACAGAGTCAGCAACTTAAATTGAGAACGAAATGGAACAGGCAGCCAGTGAAGACGAAAGAGCAAAGGAGTGACGTGATCTCGGAGAGAGGAATGTGTAACAAGGCGTGCAGCAGTGTTCTGTATTCTGCAGCTGGCAGTATGTACTAGCCTGATATCTTGAGCCCTGCTCTAGTGAATCCAATCTCTTCCACCGGATGATACTACCCTTCTTTTGAAGTCAGCTACGTCCTTCCTTTCTGATGCTATGTATGGCCTGGTGCATTTGGCGGCCTTGGATGGTGCCCTGATGACTTTCACAGCATTGGATTTTGACTCTGGCACTGGTCATCTTCTTTTGGCATCTTCCAAAACCCGGTTGTCCAACAATTTTTTAAGGGGAAGCTTCTGTTTGGAGCCAATTTGGAGAAGTTGGTGAAGGACCTGGCGAAATAAAAATCTACTCCCTTCAGGAAGACTGGTCCAAGGGGCCTGTGAAGCAGGCTAGTCTCCTTCTTGTCGGCCTCTGCCCGTCCACTGAGGGTGCACTAGCCGGATTCCTGGGGACCTTGGGACTCTCGTTACCAACCTGGAAAAGCCTTTCTTTCCCCCTGCTTCTGGGCTTCAGGCTCATTCTCAGTCCTTTCGTGGAGCGCATTGGCCCGGGGACTCGGTCCCTTCCAGAGGAGAACTCTGCTGGCTGTGCAGTGAAGGTTTTGGGGCCATTCCCTGGTTCTTTCAGTTGGGGGAAGGCTTCGCTTTTTCTTTCAGGAATGTGCCCGGGTTGCCAAGGATTGCTGGGTGCTAGACACCATTTATTTCAGCTATGTCCAAGAATGCATAGAGCCGATTCCGGATGCCTTAGTCATTTCCCCTTGTGGGTCTGCAATCAAAAGTGCTGCTGTGCGGATCACCTTAGACAAGTTGTGGTGCCTAAAGGCAGTGATGCCTTAATCGCCAGATGAGTGGGGCTAGGGCAGATACTCCATCTATTTTGTGGTGCCCAAAAGGATGGTTCCTTTCTGCCCATTCTGGACCTCAAAGGGGTCAACAAGCACTTATGCGTCTTGCGCTTCATGATTCAGATTCTGCACCAAAGGGAATTCTTGGCTTCTCTGGATCTGGTCAAGGCGTATTTTCATATGCCAATCCGGGTGGATCAGCAAAGTATCTGCGTGTTGCCGTGTTTGCTCTCCACTGCTTGGAAGATGTTCTCCTAGGTCATGGTGATAGTGGCTGTGGCACCAAGGGATCTGTGTCCTTCTTAGGAAGCCTTAGCTGGATGACAGTCGGGGAAGAATGCTAGGAATCACAGGGAAAGGAAAGGAGAATAAAACAAAGGCTAGTATAATGCCTCTAGCCTTCTATGGTGCGATCACACCTTGAATATTGTGTGAAATTCTGTTCGCCATATCTTAAAAAGGATATAGCAGAATTAGTAAAGGTACAGAGAAGAGCCACCAAATGGTAAAGTGGATGGAAGGATACCCCCTATGAGGAAAGGCTTAAATGGTTAGGGCTCTTCAACTTGGAAAAAATGACTGAGGGGTAGATATGATAAATTAATGAGTGGAATAGAACAGGTAAATGTAGATTGGTTGTTTCTGCCATCAAAAAGTAGAAAGACTTGGGGGCGTGCAATGAAGCTACAATGTAACCCATTTAAGACTAATAAGAGAGAATATTTTTTCACTCAATGCATAATCAAACTCTGGAATTTGTTACTGGAGGATGTAGTAAAAGCTGTTAGTATAGATGGGTTTAAAAAAGGTTTGGACAAGTTCCTAGAGGAAAGGTCCATAAACCATTTATTAAAGAGAATCCGGGAAATCCACTGCTTGCCCCGGAACAAGCATTGTGAAACCTGGGAACCTGTCAGGTGCTTTTGACCTGGATTGGCTATGGTTGGAAATGAGATACTGGGCTTGATGGACCTTAGTCTGACCCAGTATGGCATTTCTTATGTTCTTAAATAAATCTCTGTCCACTTCTGCCTGTGAAGGAGCTCTGTATATCACACTAATGTAAATGGATTCTGCATTCCCTCTTTCTAGTTTAACTCACAGTACCTCCTCCTTCCCTTCTAAGCCCTGTAATTCTGTAGCTTTTAATATGATTTTTTACATATAGTGCCACTTTTCCTCCCCTACTCCCTGCCCTGTTCTTTCTGAATAAAGTATAGCCTGATATAATTACATCCCAGTCATGGTTGTCCGTGAGCCATGTCTCTGCAACCGCTGCTAAATCCAAGTCAGCCTCTTCCATTAAAGCCTCAACATCTGGGATCTTATTTCCCATACTACAGGCATTAATGCACACTGCTTTCCAGACCTTGCCCCTTTTACCCATTTCTACAGAGGTATTAAATGCTTCAGCTGAAAGCTTTTATGTACCTGGGGGCTTTCTTCATCCATCCTTAATGAATCTAGTTTAAAGCCCTCTTTACTAGTTAGCCAGTCTGCTGCAGAAGATACTTTGACACATTTTGGATAGGTGGACACCATCTCTGCTCAGCAGACCTTGGAAAATCATCCCCATGATCCAGGAAACCAAAATGCTCTCAATGACACCATCCATGCAGCCATGCATTCATCTCCAGGATGCAAGAATCTCTTCCTCAGCAGGGAGGATCGAAGAGAACATCACCTGCATACCTATCTGCTTCATCTTCTCTCTGAGCCATGAAATCATGCTTGATACTGCTAGGAATCTCTCCAAGCGTATCATTTTGTGCCAACATGGATGAGCATCATCAGATAATAGTCAGTAGGCTTGATGATTCTCAGCAAACTCTCCGTGGCATCTCTGATATTGGCACTGAGCAGACTGCATAGCTCTCTGGACATGAAGTCTGGTCAGTAGATGGACACTTCAGTACCCCTCAGAAGAAGAGTCTCAAACAACCTCACTACCCTTTGCTTCCTTGTGGTCACTGATTCTACAACTTTGGGGTGCTTGAGCTCTGGTTCTTCCCATTTCTCTGATGTTTTCACCTCTTCCACTTCCAGGGCTGCATACTAGTTCTTCATTTCAAGGGCTGGAGGAGTTGGATTGTTGATTCTGCAGGCTCTGGTGACTTGGGTCCTACGTTCTTCATTCTGTATCATACCATCTTCACCTCTGTCAGAGAGCTTGGATGCTTCAAGAATCATCTTGTGAGTGTATTTCTTGGATGCTTCTCAGCCTTGCTACCTCTTCTCTTTTCTTAGCTCCTCCACTTGTTTCATGAGGGCTTCAGCTTGCAGGCACATGGAACTCATCCCTCGACTGGGATTGGGCTGCCCATTTGAGAAGGGCAGTGACTTCAAAGAACTTGCTTTCCTCTTTGAACCTGAAGGCTAGAGGAGGAGGAAATAAAACTACAACAGCATAAAAAAGCTTTGCCTAAACACAAAAATACCCAAAAGTTAAGTGGCTGAGGATGCCTTCTCTCTGTTTTCTCTTATTTCTAATTCTTCTTTCATCATCATCCCTGTAATCCAGTCCAGATACGTGGGTTTACCCTCTTCTGCCCTGCCAGCAGATGAAGACTGAGAACCTTGGTTTGATATCGCTATATAAGGGTCTTCTGCAGCTTCGGACCAGCCAGTATTTCTCAGTCTTTAGCAGATGGAGGTAGCATAGTTCCTTATGCAGCCTTGAACGTGACTGGAGAGATTGTAGGGAAGACTTAGCTTTGTGTCTTTGATGCTCTGGTGAGTGCCTGGGAAAGGAGTTATTATCAGAGAGGTTCTGGCATGCACAACCCAGTGTGACCAGGTGTGCCCCCCCACCTTTGCTTCTCCTCCTTCAAGGCTCTCTGTCCTCCTCCACAATCTTTGGGAGTTGAGATTGCAAGTAAAATAAAGTTCAATTAGAAAGAAAAAAAACAAAAATGGAGTTGCTGGTACAGGTGGAGGAGAGAGGGCGTACAAGGCACCACAGAGGTAAATAATGCTATTACTGCTGTAGGGCAGGCCGAAAGCAGGCACCACTGCATGGTCTATGGTAGTAGCTGGCCATAGTTGTCAGCTGCAGGTTTGTGAATCAGTTGCGAGGAGGACATGCTGCTATCAACCAGAGAGCAAGCAGAGAATGGCAGAGTGCTTCCACTGGTTCAATAATCCATTCATTTTGTTTGGAGTTCTCAGAGGAGCAGGGCTTGCCCAATCACCAAGCAAACTTGGTGGTTGCCTAGGGTGGTGACTTCTTGGGGGGGGGGGGGAAGTGGTGTGGTGGCAAAGAGCAGGGCATTCAAAGATGAACAATGCATTTTGATAGCCACTTTGGGGGTGGGGATGTAAATTGTAAGGCTTGTCTACAGTGCTAACACCTTGAACCAACTCTGGGGCCGGTCCTGGAAAGAAGTGTTTTAAAGACTTTCATAGAATGGTGGATAAAGGAAACCATTTCCTCAGACTATTTGCTGAAGAGGTGGAAACTGCCAAGTGGCTTGAGGGCTCATTCCATGAGGGCCCAGAAGGTAGATTGTGGCCTGGTACTGCCGCAGGATATCTGTAGAGCAGTGACATGGTCATCGCTGTGTTTTTTTTGTGTCATTATCAGGCACCATTGTCTAGATGTTCATCTAGACAAGAGGCGGCTTTTGTTAGGTACTGCCAATTGTTAGATACTACTTCAGTACTTCCCACAAGTCTAGTCTAGAATGGAGGGACAATGAGGAAGGTGAAATTAGACCTTGCCTGCTAATTTTCTTTGAGTTCCTCCAGTCCAGTCCAAGACCCTCACAGAGGGCTGATGTGGCATGGACAACTAATAACATTTTATAGCAGGGAAAAGCAAGGGAGGAATGTTGACTGTGGATGGGGGTGGGAGGGGGATCTCTGCTTCCCCGTTTTGCTTGGTGTTTCGGTCAAAGTATATCTTCAGGAACAAGCAGGAATGAGTCTTCACATATGGGTACATCAGTACCAACGGAGTTTGCGCGGGAATGCTTCCCAGCGTCCAATCAGAAAGCTTTTGGAAGCATCCCACCACGCCTGCGTGCTGCCTTCCCGCCTTTCCCAACTGCCTCTCCTCAGTTTTCGTTTTTCCGCGGAGCCGGCAGGATGTCTTCCTGTCACCGCAGAAAATTCTTCTTTTAATTCTTTAGTTTTCTTGTGGTCGCGGCTGTCTTCCCTGACGCCACCGGTACCGCCGGTGTTTCTTTTTTCTTTTCGGTAAAATCTTCTTTTAAGGAATATTTTTCTCCTTAGTGTCTACGGTTCTCAGGCCTTTCAGGCCTCTCCATGTTCTTCATGGAACCGCCAGCCACTTTCTCCAAGAAATGTTCAAACTGTGGCGGTACAACTTTATTTTTAGACTCCCAGAATTGGTGTCTAACCTGTTTGGGTCCTGACCTTTTTCCCCCGGAGCCCTCGGGCAACGGTATTCTGAGAAGAGGTTTTCGGCATCGAGTTTCTCTCGACATACGGTTCCCTTCCAATCTCAGGGCACCGACCATTTCTTCTTCTACCCAGGATCAGGTAACCCACAAACAGTCTGTTAAGACTAGCCAGTCCTCGAGTGGTAGGTCTCATGCACTGCATGTAGACGGCTCCGGCCTTGCCCTCGAGGGCCCATTGGCTTCAAAACCCCGGCGGGAGCCTCTGGCCTCCAAAGCCTATGTGGGGTTTCAGGTTGTTCCTGAGGTTCACCCCTCACAGAACATACCTGAGCCATGCCTGGTGGTGGCATCCGCTTTGAGCGGTACCGATACCCCGGCATCGGCACTGGTGTTGGATGAAACACTCCTCACCAGGTATTGTCATCTGGCGTCCTCGGTACCTACGGGACTGCTGGACACGTTCCAGACTGACTTTCCAGTATTGGTACTGGCACCGATACTACCACCGATGTCGGTACCCTCCAGACGTGCATCGATAGACTCGCTTCCTTCAATGCCGAGTCTGGAATCGATCTCTAGTCTGGAAGACTGGGTACCGACACCTATCGGTACCGGACGCTCGGTACCGAGGGTGACTGCCGAAGGCTTTCGGTTACTTCAGTACCGATTGGGCTGTGTCGCAGGGCACCCTCTGTAGAGGGGTAGTAGACCCGGGAGGGGCCCGGACACAAGAAAGGTGTGGGTTGAGGTTGGCCTATGCTGCAAGGGTCAAGGGTGGTTATTCCTTGTGGCTTCCTTGTAACCAACGCTCCAAGAACGAATGCACAGAGTGGAGGGAAAGTTAAAGGCTTTATTTCCCTTTCTTGCACAAAACGGTTCAAAAGGATTGGCTATGGTAACAACTGAAATGTCCTTACTTCAGGATAGGGAAAAATAAAAGCAAGCAATAAAGTAAAGGCTGTTATCTTCACAGAACATTTGTACAAAAACAGTAAACTTCCTTCACTTAGTTATCTGATACATTGGGGATATATTCAACACTCCCCGAGGCACAATATGTACAATCCATTGCATTATCTGATTCTTCCCCCTCTGATCCTACTTGCATGGACTCAACCTCAGAAGCCTCTGAATCTGTAGCATCAGGGTAAACGTAATCGGGTTTCTTATATACTTGTTGCACTATGTCCCAATGCCTAGCATTTGGCTTTGGGCATCGGTCTCCAGGGGTTTTGCAGTACAACGGTCCCTCTCTGATTAGAGGTTCAAAAGCAGATTCATAAAAAGATTTCCCACTCAAAGTTCTCTTCTTAGACAAACTTCTTTCATAATCTTGCTTACAAGAATGTTTAGGGTAACAGTAATCCTCTTCCCACTGTCTTCCCCATACTTTAGGCTTCTGAAGGTAATTATCAGTAATAAGAGTTTTACCTTTGAGGCTTCTCTTCCTTCTTTCTAGGAAGGCTTGAGGCCTACCTTGGTTTGGCTTCAGCGCAGCAGTGCTCCGGCTCTCCTGTGGTCTTTCCTTAGACTTCAGACCATAGTGGTAAGGATGTTTTCTTTCCTCCAAACAAACATTTCCCACCTCTGAAAATGGACGAACCTCTTTATTCCACGGTTGCTGTGAGGACCTTCTGCCAGGTACTCCCTTGCGGTCCCAGTACTTCTCTTGGCTTTTTCTCTGTTCCTTATTCCACTCCAACTCTGGTTGAAGCTCCTGCTTTGCTTCCTGCTCAGGACTCTGCTTCTTTCTGCTCTTGCCAGTGCTTTGGCCTTCCTCTTTGCCTTCTGTACTCTGGCTCTGGCTGCTGCTTCTGCTTTGACTTCTGCTTTGGTCCTTCTCCTCCTCCTCCCTCTCCAAGTCAGACCTACCTCTGTTCAAAAAGAAGCTGTCTGGGCTTGCGTCCCGCCCAGAGGGGCGTGGTTTCTCGGTCTCTCTCTCGACTCTCCTGCTCCCTCTAGATGGATCCTCCCAATATTGCAGGTTGTGCTTGCCTTTTTCTGGTTTTAAAACTTTTTCTCTCTCTTCAAGAGGGTCCGCTGCATCACAGCTGTCACCGATTGCTACTTCGATGTCTGTGTCCGATTCGGTTCCGACATCGGTACCGGTATCCACAGTAGCATCGTGGCCAGCTCCTTCCATGCTTCTTTCAACAGGATCGCTCCCTTCTGTACCAAGTTTGGAGTCGATACCTGGCATGGACCATGTGCTACTGACTGTCGCTGGGCCTGACTTCCAATACCAGCGACCATCCCTTAAGGATCCCATACTGCACCGTGCAGGATCTTATATTCCTATATACTTGGATAGATCCTTCGGTGCCCAGGCTAGTTCTTCAGATCTAACCTGTCCAAGGGAGGTTCTCTTTGGAGATTCTTCTTTTCAGAGTTTCCTCCTGGATATGGCAAGATCACTTGCCATTCCTATCCCTGGACATGATCCTTCACAAGGCTCTGTTTCTACCGAAGCAAAGGAGAACATAATGCTTCCTTTGCATCATTCCTTGCAGGATCTTCTTCTAGGAATGTGGGAAGCACCTTTAAGGGTACCCCCACCTTCCAGAGCAACTGATCTCCTATATCAGGTGCCCCCCTCTCCAGGGTTTCAAAAGACTCAACTTCCTCATCATTCCATAGTAGTGGAATCAGCAGTGAGGCGGGTGAAGAGTAAAAAAAAGCACTCTTCTTATCCGCTAGGTCGTGAGTCTAAGACACTAGATGCCTTTGGACGTCAAACCTTCCAGACATCCATGCTTTCAGCAAGAATTCTCTCATATATCTTTTATATGAGTCTATCTCTTGAGGAGGTCACAAAGAAATTGCATCTTTTGACTCCTTTTCTTTCAGAGCCCAAGAGTGCAGACTATTCCTCACGGCTTAGTCATATTCAAAATATCTCTTGGTTTCTTACTCGTGCTTCCCTAGACTCTTTTGAGTCTGTTAGCAGGACTTCTGCTATAGCTATAGGGGCACGACGTAGAGCCTGGCTCCAAGCTTCAGACTTAGACAAATGGGCACAACAAAGACTGGGTAATACTCCTTGCACTGGAGAAAATCTCTTCAATAAGGAGTCTTTATGTCAGGTTACTCAGTGGTCCACTGACTTACCTGTTTCTAAGGGCTATTCTACGCCTTCTTCTTTCCCAGTAGGTAGGAAATGTCCTACCAAACTTTCTTCCCCTAGGGGGAGAAGGCTTTATTCATCTTCTGCCCATCATACAGATGTTCCCAAACAGGGGAAACATCTCCCTGGTCTGAAGAATCCAAACTCTCACCAGGCTCAGCAAACCCAGCAACCGCAGGGTTTCTGATTAATCATCATATTTTTGTGCCTCTTGGGGTTTAGAACCTGCAGATGGCTTCTTCTCAGTAGAAGCCTTCCACTGCTTTCATTCTAAACTCTAGGCATGGATCTCTTTTCACAAGACATCCATTTTTTCTCTGTATACGAGCTCTTAGGATATTCATGCCTATAAGTCACAGGTTTCTCCTCTTCTTCCTGCTAGGGAAAGAGGTTTAACAACTATCAAATGATAGTTTTCTGTACCAGCATGAATTTTTCCTTTCTACAGACTTACCACATTGTAAGTCTCCATTCAGCTCCATCTTCTCTACCCTCTTACCAAGCTTTCCTCTGTAAGAGTGGTACTATTACACTGGAGGGCTTCTTCTTCAGCCCCTCTAGTTTTTGTCACTATTTCAGTGTGGAGTTTTCCTCTCTGACTTAACTCCCTTCTTCATTTTTGCTTTGGGGCAGCTTATCAGACAGGTCCAGAGTTTTCTTACTCCTGTTCTGTCTGTTCTTTCTGTTTTTAAACAGAAAGATTCTTTCTGCTGTCTTACCAGCAGCTACCCATGCAGGAGCCCTAGTGATTGGACCACTGGTTCTTCTCCACAAGCATCCAGAGTTGTCCTCCACTACATTCTTTCTGGCCTTAGTAGTGACTCCAAGACAGTGGATTCATCTTTCTTGGGAAATCTTATCACTACAGGCTTCTCGGATTGTCTTCTATTCTTGCCATCTCCAATTCCCTTGGGTTTGGCAGCATAGTTGACGTAGGTTCTGGCTTTTCCAGCAGCCAGTTCTATCTCCTAATTCTCCTGCATTATGCTCTCTGCAATTCTACAGAGAAGCTTTCCACCATGGGCCCTTGCTAGAGAGCATTTGGTTTTTCTCAAACAGCTGTCCTAGATGGTTGGAAAAGGCTCCCTCAGTCATGCCCCTCATGACTGGAAGGGTTCTTCCTACCCTACTGTCTCCTTTTTAAAACAAAGGACGTGGGCCTTCTCTTACGTGAAAGCTTAAAGAGTTGTTCAATTCCCTGGTTTGGTCCTCAGGATTCCCACCGGGAATATGCTATATTTTTCCTTGCAGCTCGTCCTCATGGTATCCTAATCAGTCATGGACAGCGCATATTTAGCTAAAGAACGCATGATCCCCTTTTTGCCCCTCAAGTAGGTCAACATGGTATCTCATTCCTATGCGTTCTCGGTCCATTTACTATGCTAGAGTTCCAGAGGACTCGGGACTTGCTGTCTGCAGACTGATATTATCCTCTGCTTTTCACGTAACCATCCTGGTTATTTCACTGGCTAGCATTCTTACAGCAATCTAGTCTGTTCCTTGTCAGGGAGATTTTTCCCCTGACTCCTTCCTTCATGACCAGGGGGAATAGATTCTCTATATATCTTCTCAAGTAGGTTCCACCTTCTTGTTATTAGATGAATCTTTCCTCTTCACATCTCCTATGTGAATATACTTCTATTGGCATATCTCTGTCTGCTTAATTGCAGACATCTATATATAGGCCTATATATTCATATCTATATCTATATATCTATATCTATATCTGTCTATATATATATATATATATATATATATATATATATATCTGTATACATCTCTATAGATATATATGTCTGTTATTTGTGTGTGTATAAGTTATGCCCTTCTATATCTCACCATAGATATATATTCTATATGTCTATATATATATATGTATATATATATATGTATATATATATGTGTATCTGTCGAGATGATATTATAGGTAGATATGTATTTACATACTTATCTATCTGACTGTCTATGCTCATATAGATATATATGTCTCTATATATGGTTCTGACAGTTGGGCTCTACCCATACTCATGCTGTTCCAGCATGTTTGGGGTACTACACACACAACCACTCCAGTGGTAGTTAACAACTTTCTACCATAACCTTAGGGTTTAGGTACCCCTGAAGCTCTCCATGTTCCAGTATCTTTCCTAGCTACCACCAGTTAGGAAAGACATGGGGGATCTTCAGTAAATCTGAGGCTCTAACGCCTCAGACACCTGTCCTTTCTTTTTGGGATACAGGGTTTTTTCCATACCCCTTCTTCCCTCAAGGACTAGGCCGGTTTGTCCAAATCGGTCAGCCTTTCCTCTTTTTGCTCCTAAGAGTGAGCCACTCTGCAGCCAGAAGAGTTTGGGCTTTTTCCATAAAGCCTTCTGCTGAAGGCCTACCGTTTTTGTACTACCCCAGTTGATCCCTGGGGTTACCTCTCATCTTTCAGAATTCTAACCTCCACTGTTTGTCCTACAGGTTTATTACCTCCACTTTTCAGTGAGGTCCTCCTTGAGGTTCCTCTACTGGATTCCCCAGTAGATCCCCTGAACCTCTATACTTTCCTGCAATCCTGTTAGGGGAGGTCCATATTGCAATATTTCATTTCAATATATTTGATGATAATTATCATCCACACAAGGACTCCTTGCCTGCAGTCCTATGCTAGGTTAGCTGTCTTACAGCACCTTTCTGTTTCAACTCCTACCCCCCATCCTCAGGATGCCTGGTGATATGAGATGTAGCATGTTCCAATCTATAACATGCTGGGACTCCAGGCATCTTAGCTTGGGAGTCCCCATATGTGAAGACTCATTCCTGCTTGTTCCTGGAGATAGCACAGTTACTTACCTGTAACAGGTGATCTCTGGGAACAGCAGGAATAAGTCTTCACAACCCACCCACCTCCCCAGGAGTTGTATCTCTCTATCTATCTTTCCTTTTCTCTCTCTCTCTCTTTGTCTCAGCTTTAAAACTTAACTGAGGAGAGGCAGTTGGGAAAGGCAGGAAGGCAACACGCAGGTGTGGTGGGATGCTTCCAAAAGCTTTCTGATCGGACGCTGGGAAGCGTTCCTGCGCAGACTCCGTCGGTACCGACGTACCCATATGTGAAGACTTATTCCTGCTGTTCCCAGAAATCACCTGTTACAGGTAAGTAACTGTGCTTTCCCTTTAAAGGGTTTTGATTGTTCTCTGATTTTACATTGTGTAGTTCTTCAAACTTTTTTTTTCCAGGCTTTCTATAAGAACAAAAAAAAGGGGGGGGGGGGGCGGGGGCAGAGTAGAGAATTTGGTTGTCCTAGACAGAGTATTTAAACTACTATTGTTACAGAAGTACTGGCTGGTTAGAGGCTGCAGAGGATCCTTGTCATCAAACCAGTGGTTTTCAGTCTCTATTCACTGGTAGGAGAGCATAAACCCATGAGGACTGAACTAGAGGGACTTAAGGACAGAGAATTAGCAGGTAAGGCCTAATTTCACCTTTTTTCCAATCAGAATTATAAATCAGAAGTATTTCCCACTCATAACTGTATGTTCCAAACAATGCACTCTTTTGGTTGTGGCTGGCTCTCTGAATTTTATTTGCTCTATTTAGGCTAGCGAGGATCAGCACAGGCAGCACTTCCTTCATTCCAATCCATAAGTGATGTGCATGGCCAGGTGAGGCCCTTCAAACAAACTTAAACATGCTTTTCCAGGGCCAGTGCAAGGATATGAAGCGCCCTAGGAAAACATCATTCCAGGTGTCCCCCCTGTCCCTCTTTCCATCCCCGCTGCCACCTCTCTCCAGGACTAGCCATGGCAGCAATGACTTGAAATAACATTGCAGTACTTACCAAAACCTCCAGCGCTGTTTCGACTCCTTCCCATGCAGACTTCCTGTTCACATGGGGACAAACGTTGCTGGACCAGGTTTTGTTAAGTGCCGTGGTGCTGTTTCAAGTCGCTGCTGCCGTTGTTGGTCCCGGAGAGCACCCTCACACCATCGGCGCTCCAGGCAACCATCTAGTTCACCTAATGATGGTGCTGGCCCTGCTTCTTTCTTAAGAACATGAGAACTGAGCCACAGAATGTTCTTTTGCCAGTGCTGCTGATAATCCAGCTGTGAAGATTGAGTGACAGTTGAGCAGCACAAGCTCAGCCACATCTTGGCACTATTAGGCATGTGAGCTGAAATCTACACATCTGTTCTTGCTTTTTTCAGCAGCCCTGTGACAAGCACTGGCAACACAAGGAAAGGAAAGGACTATCTCCAGGAACAAGCAGGAATAAGTCCTCACATATGGGTACGTCGGTACTGACGGAGCCTGCGCGGGAAAGCTCCCCAGCTTCCCAGAAGAAAGCTTTTGGGAGCCTCCCACAGCGCATGCGCGCTGCCTTCCCGCCTTTCTGACCAACTCTCCTCAGTTCTTCTTTTCCGCGGAGCCAGCAGGTCGTGTTCCTGTCACCGCTGAAGAAGTTCTTATTTTAATTTGTTTCTTTGGCCGCGTGTCTGCCTTCCCCGCTACCGGACCGGTACCTCCGGTCTTTTTTCTTTTTACTTTTCAAAAAAATATATATATATATTTTCTTTTCACTACTTGGTGAAATTTTCTCTCTTTAGGCCCCCAGGCCTAGAGAACAATTTTCCCTCATGGAAAAACCAGCTTCTGGTTTTAAAACATGCACCAAGTGCAGCGGTACCATCTCAGTTACCGACACACATGAATGGTGTCTTAAATGTTTGGGGCCTGACCACTCCATTCCGGATTGCCAGTCCTGTTCCCTGATGTCTAAACGTGGCTTACAGAACCGAGCAGCCAAGTTTCATATGCTGTTTTCCACAGATACTCCAGCATCTACATCTTCCAGGTCTTCCTCTCCTGATGGATCTCAGGTAACCAAACATTCCTCTGGCAGGTCCTCAAAGGGCAAATCTCCCTCTAAGTATCGAGATGCCTCCGGGCTTGACCCTGAGGACCCTGCCCCAGCCAAACAACCCCGGCGGGAAGCTCCGGCTTCCAAAGCTCCTCCTATGGGGTTACAGGTTGACATCGATGGCACGGCCTCGACCGATCACCTGTTAGACTGCTCTGGGGTACCGGCACACTCTTCCGGTACCGACATCCAGGCAGTCGTGGCGTCCATGGATCATACAGTTCAATCCATGCAGCAGGCCATAATGGCTTTCATTAAGGCTGCGACGCCCACGGTACCGCAGCAAGCGGTACCGACCTCGGTTCCGGTACCACAATCTATACCGGTACTCAGGGCATCCACGTCGACCAGGATACCGGTTCCGGTTCCCGGTTCCGGGGCTTTTCCCGATACCGATCCGGTTCCGGGTACGCCCGATGTCGATACCGGTCGATACGCGTATCGATCCCTGGAAGCCAACAGACGATACTTCCAGTCTTCTGATGATTCCGATTCATCGGATGACTCTCCCGAAGTATCTCTTGCTCTTCCTGAGGAGCCCTCTTCTCCAAAGAGGAGAATGTCTCCTCCAGAGGATTTGTCCTTTCAAGACTTCATCATGGAAGTAGCTAAAGGACTCTCTATTTCAGTAACCTCTGAAAAAGAACCTAGAGCAAAAAATTAGACATTTTGGGATACTCTAAGGTTCCCAGAGAGGCAGTCACCTTGCCAATTCATGAAATTCTCCAAGAACATTTGCTTGAATTGTGGGAGACTCCTCTCACCCTTTCTCCTCATTCTCGTAGATTGGACACTATGTACCGTGTCCCCCCTCCTCCTGGTTTTCAAAAAACTCAGCTTCCTCACCATTCTATTGTGGTGCAGTCAGCTATGAAGAGAATAAAGAGTACCAAAAGACACTCTTCTACTCCTCCAGGAAGAGAATGCAGGACCTTGGATGCTTTTGGTAGAAAGATCTTCCAAGCTAGCATGCTTACTGCCAGAATCAATTCATACAGCCTCTATATGGGTATGTTTCTGAAGGAGGTTGCAGAAAAGCTGCACAACTTTCTCCCTTTTATTCCAGAGGATAAAAGAGAGGAATTCCTTCTTTGGCTTAAGCATACGCAAGACATCTCAAAGTTTTCCAACAGAGCAGCCTTTGATTCCTTTGAGGTTGCCAGCAGAGCCTCAGGTATTGCTATAGCTGCTCGTAGAATTGCTTGGCTCCAGGCTTCTGATCTAGAACCCTGGGTTCAAGATGGTTTAGGAAATCTACCCTGTACAGGTGAAAACCTATTTGGCAAGGAGTGGCAAATTAAAGCCACTCAAATGGATGCAGAAAATGCTGCTCTTGATAGACTTTCTAAGTCTACCTCCACTCCAGCCAAGAAAAAGTCTTTTAAAAAGTCTTTTTACAAGAAGGGCAGATTTCCTTCCACTTCTGGTCAACAGTCTTCTGCAGGTCGCTTTGCTACTAAGCGTCAGCAACCCAAAAAGGCTAGGCCTAAACCTGCAGGGGCTGCTGCAACCCAGCAGTCCCAAGCCCCTCAGGGGTTTTGACTTACTGCTAGAGAACTTAACCTTTCTGGCTCTACAACAGCCAGAACCTCTCACCATTCCAAGAAGGTTGGCTCATTTTGCTCCCAGATGGGAGCAAATCACATCAGAGCAGTGGACCCTCTCCATCATCAGAGAGGGCTACAAACTTCATTTCTCAGACCTTCCTCCCTACACCATGGTGAGACATTTCAATTCTCCCACATCTCTCCTCGACCTTCTGGATCAGGAGGTAACCTCCCTTCTGGCCCAAAGGGCCATAGAAGAAGTTCCTCTTCAACAGGGGTCAGGTTTTTACTCCCCCTACTTTCTCATCCCAAAGAAAACAGGGGGATACAGACCTATTCTAGATCTCCGAGAATTGAACAAATTTCTGTACAAGGAGAAGTTCAAGATGCTCTCTTTAGGCACTCTCCTTCCATACCTACAGTCAGGATTGGCTTTGTTCTCTAGATCTCAAGGATGCGTACACCCATATACTCATCCACCCATCCCACAGAAAATTCCTACGTTTTCTGTTCCAGGGAAAACATTACCAATACAGAGTCCTTCCTTTCGGTCTGGCCTCTGCTCCAAGGGTGTTCACCAAATGCATGGCAATAGTTGCTGCATTTCTGCGCACTCTGGGAGTCTGTCTTCCCATATCTGGACAACTGGCTCACAGAGCTCCATCCCAGTTAGAAGCCCAGATTTCCCTGGACCGCACAAGGCACATTCTGCAATATCTGGGACTGGTGGTAAACCTCCCAAAGTCCCAGTTCATTCCTACTCAGTCCCTGGAATTCACAGGGGCCTGGTTGGATACCACCACTGCAAGGGCCTACCTTCCTCAGGCCCGTTGCCAACGTCTAGTGCAGCTAGCCTCCCAGATTCAGTCAAAGAGCCACTTAACTGCCAGGGAGATGCTACAACTGCTAGGCCACATGGCTTCCACAGTACATGTGGTCCCCTATGCTCGCCTATACATGAGAGCAGCTCAATGGACTTTGTCCACCCAGTGGACTCAAGCCTCAGGAGCTCTCTCAGACCAAATAGCAAACTCCAAACGTCTCCTTTGGTCTCTCCAATGGTGGATGTCCACTCAAAATCTGTTGCTGGGGTCCCCCTTCCAACCTTTGTTGCCCCAAGCAATTCTCACAACAGATGCCTCCCAAACAGGTTGGGGAGCTCATCTGCAAGACTTCTCCACCCAAGGTACTTGGTCTCCACAGGAGACCTCTCTTCATATCAATCACTTGGAGCTTCGAGCAGTGTTCTTAGCTCTCAAGGTCTTTCATACCCTCCTCTGCTACCAGACAGTCCTCATTCAAACGGACAATCAGGTAGCCATGTTTTACATAAACAAACAAGGAGGAATCAGCTCTCTGTCGCTTTGCAACGAAGCTCTCAGATTATGGGCCTTCGCCAGAGAGCATCAAATCCATCTCCTGGCAGTATACCTCCCAGAAATTCAAAACTCTTGGGCGGACAGACTCAGTCGAGTTCTGCTTCCACACGAATGGTCCCTGCACATGGATCAGGTACTCAGAATCTTTCAGGAATGGGGTACCCCGGACATAGACCTATTTGCAAGTCCGTGGAATGCCAAACTTCCCCGGTTCTGTTCCAGAATTCCGTGTCAGGGAGTTCAGGCCAAGGATGCCTTCCTCCTTCACTGGGGTCAGGACTTCCTGTATGACTTTACACCCATTCCTTTGATCCCCAAGACTCTGCTCAAACTTCAGAGGGATCAAGGAAGTATGATCCTCATAGCTCCACGCTGGCCACGCCAAGTGTGGTACCCTCTACTTCTGCATCTCTCCCAAGCCCCCTCTCTGGACTTGGGAGCTGCTCCAGACCTTCTGTCTCAGGAGGAGGGGACTTTGTGGCATCCAAACCCCAAGTCCCTTCACCTCAGAGCTTGGTTACTGAAGGCCTAGACCTTCAAAACTTCAATCTTTCGCAACAAGTGCAGGATATCCTTCACGCTTCCAGGAAACCTTCCACAAGGCGTTCCTATGCTTTTAAATGGAAGAGATTTTCCATTTGGTGTGCTCAAAAGGGTCTTGACCCTCTAGCACTTCCTCTGAATTAGAATATCTACTGCATCTCTGCAATGCAGGCCTTAAGACGAATTCCGTAAGGGTCCATTTAAGTGCTATTGCAGCATCCCTTAAGCCTATCAATGGACAACCTGTTTCCTCTCATCCTCTTATTGCAAGATTCATGAGAGGCCTAACCTTAACTAAACTTCCCATTCGACCTCCTCCGGTGGCATGGGACTTGAACTTGGTTCTTGGTCAGCTTATGAAGCCACCTTTTGAACCCTTCGCCACTACCTCCTTGAAATTTCTTTCCTGGAAGGTTATTTTCCTTATTGCAATCACTTCTGCTCGCCGCATTAGTGAGCTGCAGGCCTTAGTGGCTAATCCACCTTATACAAGGTTCCATCATGATAAGGTAGTCCTTAGGACAAATCCTCACTTTATGCCTAAAGTGGTCTCATCTTTTCATCTTAATCAAGAGGTATATTTACCTGTCTTTTTTTCCAGCTCCTCATGCATCCACTGCAGAGAGGAACCTTCATACTCTAGATTGCAAAAGAGCTCTTGCTTTTTACTTACACAGGACACAGCAACATAGAAAGTCTTCCCAGCTTTTTGTTGCTTTTGATCCTTCTCATCTAGGACTTCCAGTCTCTAAAAGAACACTGTCCAATTGGATTGCTCAGTGTATCTGTTTTGCTTACCAGAGTAAGAACCTTTCTCTGGAAGGCCATGTCACAGCTCACAATGTGAGGGCCATGGCCACCTCTATGGCTCATCTTCATTCTGTGTCCATCGATCAGATCTGTCGAGCAGCCACCTGGGCCTCGGTTCATACCTTTACAGCCCATTACTGTTTGGACAAGGACTCCCGCCGGGATGCCTTGTTTGGTCAGGCTGTCCTCAGACACCTGTTCCATTCTTGAACAGCTCCTGCCCTCCTTCCCCCAATGGATGCCTGAGATCCATAGGAAGACGAGGAACCTTTCAGGGTCTCATACCCTTAGGGATCTCCCAGGCATCTTAGCTAGGGAGTCCCCATATGTGAGGACTTATTCCTGCTTGTTCCTGGAGATAGCACAGTTACTTACCTGTAACAGGTGATCTCTGGGAACAGCAGGAATTAGTCCTCACAACCCACCCACCTCCCCTAGGAGTTGTATCTTTCTCTCTCTTTGTCTTTCATTTACTCTCTCTCTATTGTCTCAGCTTTAAACTTGAACTGAGGAGAGTTGGTCAGAAAGGCGGGAAGGCAAGCGCGCATGCGCTGTGGGAGGCTCCCAAAAGCTTTCTTCTGGGAAGCTGGGGAGCTTTCCCGCGCAGGCTCCGTCGGTACCGACGTACCCATATGTGAGGACTAATTCCTGCTGTTCCCAGAGATCACCTGTTACAGGTAAGTAACTGTGCTTACTCAGTCGGCTGCTAGCTAGAGAGACATGCAGGGCAGTGGTTTTACAATATTTTTTCCCATAGACGCATAATTAATGAAAAGCCTTAATGAACTAGGCCCTAAATTTGTAACTTGAGATTAGATAGTGTAACTCCCAGAGCAATGATGCAAGTTCAAATGTGGGAATTTTCCAAGCAAAAGTTTGATGAGGGCCCTCTGGGATAGGGGTGGGGAGTATTTTGCTCCCCTTCCCCCTTCACCTCCAGCCAACCAGGTTGTTGTACACTTCTTCCTGTCATTTTTGCTTAGATTACTTGATACCTCTCTCCTCTCCCAGAAGTATTTAAGCACATCATCCCCTGCTGCCAGGCCCCAGTCTTGCAATAAGAGCCACGTGATTTCACAGCACTTATGTAATTTAGGCCCAGCAGTGGGGGATGATGCACTTAAACACTTCTCCAGCTGTTGGAGGTGGTGAGGGATGTCCAGAATTGAGTAATTTTTAATTAAAGAAAGAGGGGAGGCAGCATTGTTAAAGTGAGGTTACTTACCTGTAATGAGGGTTCTCCTTGGACAGCAGGATAAGTCAGCCATACCTTGTGACATCCTCTGACAGCACCACAAACAGAAGTGCTCTCCTAGAACTCAGAAAGCATGTGCCAAGGTGACCCCACCTCCAAACCTAGCCCAGCTCATTTCTAGCATTGGCCAGAGGCTAGGTCAGCAGATGTTCGATCTTGATTTAAAGGTGAAGAGGCGCATCTGTTGCCTTTGTCCAAGGGGAGGAGGGTGGGATTGTGTGGCTAACTTCCAGTATGTCCCTCCAGTCCAGACAAGTGAGTTATGCTCCTCTACCAAAAGATGGAGACCGATAACACATTTTAGTGTGCTATAAGCAGCCGGTGCTAGCCGACAAAGCCAGTATTCTCAGTCTCCAGCCAGGTGGTAAAGGAACATAGCCTGTGTTTGTAGGTCTAACTTTGGCTGATGTCAGTGCTGGAGGCCAGGGATTCAGAACCCGGTGGTGCCGGGTCCCTCCCCCCTTCTCCCCCAGCCACCTCCTGCAAGTGGGCTCCTTCTGTCATCCTCCCATTCTTGGGAGGGGGCCAAGGATAGAATGGGCTTCTGCTTTTAAAGTTAAAAAAAAAAAAAAAAAAGGCCAAAGCTGGAGCATACAGAGTGAGAGACTGGCTGCCGAGACAGTGGCAGTCTGCGGGGTATGCGGCCACTGGGTAAGTCCGTGATCGGCTCTGGAGGTGTGCATCTACACAGGGGGAGTCACTGCAGGCCACGCATTAATGGACTGTGTCTGGTGCATTGTCCGCGGCAGCCGCAGGACACAGATTTCTGAGTTTGGACTGTGCCATGGCTGTCTGCAAGAGAGTGCAGCTGCTGCGGATTGCCTCAGGTGAGGTCAGAGAGGCCAGAACTTTGCGAATCAGGAGTTGGGGAGCAGGGCTGGTGCTCCCGAAGATGGCGCTGGCCCTGCCCCTGCAGTTTGGCGTGACCTGTTGCCATTTTGAAGGCATTGGGGTCGGCAGCCCTGGAAGGCATACAGCCCCCTTGTCTGAAGCCTATGGCTGAACCCTTGCCTGGAACCTCTGTGTCAGTGGAGCCTGGGGGGGGTCTGAGCTCACCTTTTTCCCACAGTTTGTCCTCTTATTGCAACGAGCCTTTCTCATTCAGCAGGGCATGGGAGAGGGCTCACTGGTCCTCTCCAAGCCCTCAGGGGACAAAGGGTTCCAGCTGTGGCTAAGAATCTGCGCCGGGACAGGCTGGAGGAGGAGATGGATGTTGGCTCCGTGGGGTCAGCAGATTGTGTGGACCCCTTGGAAGGGGTGGCAGATCTTCCGGAGAAGCACCCCCAGAGAAGCTGAAGGAGGGGGAACTTCTAGTGGGAGAAGATCCATTAGCAGTTTGGATTTTCCATTGGGATGAGCTCCCCTCCCTGATTACTGAGTCCCTGGTAGTGTTGCACATTGCGGAGAAGCTGGGGCCAGAGCTTGTGGGATTTTAGGAGGACCCACTGATGGAGGACATCCATAAAGCCCTGCAGTTGTTCCTGGTCCACCGGACTCTAAAGGCGATGATTGCGGCAGAATGGAACTCCCTGACGTGGACTTGCATGTGGGTCAGAGTATGGTGAGACTGTACCCGATTCTCCCTGAGGAGAACAAGAAATTGTGCTTGCCTCGTGTAGATGCGCTTGTCTCGGTGGTCATGCGCAAGACTACCATTCCGGTTGAAGGCAGGGCAGCCTTAAAAGATCTGTAGAACAGGCAGATGGAAGCCTTGCTTAAGCAGACTTTCAAAGTGTTTGCACTGGCTCTTCAGAGGACCATTTGCAATGCTTATGTGTCTAGGACCGGCCTCTGGTGGTCGCAAAGGATCCTGGAGGTGACAGAAGCAGATTCTGCTGGCTGAGTGGAGACTGCCTGGTTGAGGTTTGGCTCTACCTCTTTGGCAAATCTGCTTTATGTCTTGCTTCGTGCTTCTGCCAAGAATATGGTAACTGTGGTCTCGTGTGCCGGTTGCTTTGGTTGCACAACTGGACAGTGGAAGTGGCCTTTAAGATTAGGCTTAGCAAGCTTCCCTTTGCAGGGAAGTTGCTGTTTGGAGAGGACTTGGGAGATTCTAAGATGCCAAAGCTACCAGAGGATAAGCTCAAGGGAGTAGGCAGAGGGCCCCTCTGCAGGTCCATAGTCGAGATTCTCGCAGGTTTTGGCCAGCTCGGGCATTTAATCTGCAAGGTCTCGATTCTTTTAGTGGGGGCTGCCCTTTTGTAGGGGCTTCTGAGGTCGCGGAGGAGCCCCATGGGCTTTTGGGGCGGCAAAGCCCTCCCAATATAGTTGCAGGGGCCCTCGCGGGACTTACGTGTGTGGGAGACTGCCTGCAACATTTTTTTCCTGCTTGGGCCCAGATTATGTTGAATGCCTTTATGCCCTCGAATTCTCCAGGCCTTTCCTGGAGGCCTTCATGTTGTCACTGTTGGGCTGCAGCCAAGGCTCAACCAGTGGAGGAGATGCTAGAATGCTTGCTGAGGCTGGAGGCCATTGTCCCAGTCCCTCGTGAAGAATGGGACTGAGGCCAGTATTCTGTCTACTTTGTGGTTCTCAAGATGGCGGGCCTTTGGCACCTTATTTTCGATCTGAAGGGCGTCAACAGGATCTTAAGGATCCTGCGCTTCCGCATGGAAACTTTGCACTCAGTGTTAGTGACTGTGAGGTAGAGAGAATTCCTGACCTGTTTGGACCGAGCAGTCCAACACAAGGCACGATACCACGTAAACCAACAGAGACCCAGTCCAAACGTGGTAAACCAGGAAGAATAACTTTAATAAATTATAACCAGGGTAACAATATATACCCCAGGGGGGTAAGGAGGCCAAGCTAACCCGACACAGGCCGTGTTTCGGTAATGCCTTCTTCAGGGTTTTTCTTGGCAAACATAAATCAATTGAATCCACTTCTGTGCCACTTTATAAGCTGTTTTTAATGGCACCTCCGAGATGAAAAATCACAAAGTACAATCCAACCGCATGAGACAAAGTAAAAACTTCTGAGCCTGAAGTTTTTTTACTTTCCCTCATGTGGTTGGATTGTACTTTGTGATTTATTAAAGTTATTCTTCCTGGTTTACCACGTTTTGGACTGGGTCTCTGTTTGGATCGAGGCCTATATATACATTCCCATTCATCCCACTTACCAACGCTTTCTGTGCTTCGTGGTGCCAAAGGGGCATTTTCAGTTGTAGGCCTTACCCTTCAGTCTTGTCACTGTGCCTTGTGTGTTTACCCAAGTTTTACCCACTGTGCCTTGGGTTTTTACCCAAGGTCATAGTAGTTGTGGCGGTAGACTTACGCAGGCAAGGGATTCTCGTTCATTCATACTTGGACGATTGGCTCATCCGGGCCATGTCGTTCTGGGAGAGCCTTGAGGTGACAGCTAAGGTGACCCAGCATCTTCAGGACTTAGGTTGGATTATCAACTTGGCCAAGAGCAAGCTAGAGCCATCTCAGTCCTTGGAGTATCTGGGAGCCCAATTTGACACCCTCAAGGGTATGGTTTTCCTCCCGGAAGGCAGGATCACAAAGCTGCAGACCCATGTTCAAGAGTTGAGGAGGGTTCCCCACCCTCAAGATGTTGAACTCGATTGCAGCCACATTAGAGCTAGTGCTCTGGGTAAGATTGCACATGAGGGCCCTTCAGATGGACCTGCTGTCCTAGTGGTCCTCCAGTGGCAATCCATGAAAGTTCATCTTTCTTCGAGCACTAGCTCGAGTGAGCTTGCAGTGATGGCTGAATTCAGACAAGCTTGCAGCAGGTATGCCTCTTGAACCTTCAGAACGGATGCCAGCCTTACTGGCTGGGGAGGACATTGCATGTCTCGGGTGGCTCAAGGCCAGTGGACTCCAGAAGAGAGGTGCTGGTTGATCAGTTGCTTGGAGACGTGTACAGTGCATCTGACTTTGGAGGCGTTCCTGCTACAGTTGAGTCACAAGGTAGTGCGGGTGCTGTCTGACAGTGCCACAACAGTGACATATATCAATCATCACGGCAGCACCCAGAGCACAGAAGTAATGGCGGAAGCAATTCTGCTGCTGCAGTGGGCAGTCTCACTTACTGGCACTCTCAGCTTCCCATGTGGCCAGGAATGGCAATGTCCAAGTGGATTATCTAAGTCTTAACTCCCTGGACCCCAGGGAATGGGTAGTGTCTGAGCCGGCATTTCAGCAGACTGTGGCTTGCTGAGGGCAGCCGCTGATGGATTTGATGACATCCTTGACAAATGCCAAAGTCCAGACATTTCTTCAGCCATTGCAGGACCCATATGTCAGAGGGACTGGATGCCCTGGTCCAACCATGGCCAATGGCTGACCTACTCTGTGGCTTCTGATAGGTCAGGCCAACGGCTGACGTTTTCTCTGTGGCTTCTGATAGGTCAGGTCCTGCAATGGATAGCGAATCACTGGAGGAGAGTAGTGCTGATTGCATTGGACTGGCCTCGACACCCCTGGTATGCGGACCTTGTGTGAGTCCTGATTGCGGTGCCATTTTTGGTTGCTGGCAGATGTGGACCTGCTCACCCAGGGACTGGTGCAGATACTGGACATGGCTTAGTTCTCTTACGGCCTGGCTTCTGAGAGGGCTTGGCCGAGGCATAGAGGTTACTCTCCTCAAGTCATTGATACCTTACTGCAGGCTTGCAGATGATCAGTGTCCCCTTAGCCTATGTGTGGGTCTGGTGCATATTTAGTGCTTGGTGCAAAGGATGTGGTGTTCATCTCCATGAGGCCTCGATATTCTGGCTTTTCTACAGGCGGGGATGGAGAAGGGCCTAGTTCTGGCCTCCTTAAGTGTCCAGGTGGCGACCTTGGTGTGTTTTTTTTCAACCCTGGGATGCGATTTGTTTCCTTTGCGGAGTGAAGCATCTTTGTCCCCCATGTCGGTCTTTGGTTCCCTAGTGGGACCTTAATTTGGTGCTCTTGGTTCTGGGGGCCCCCACCTCAAGCTGCTTAAAGGCACCACAGTGAAGGATTTGACATGGAAGGTGGTGTATCTGGTGGCGATTTTGTTTTGCCCATCGCTTTTCTGAACTTCAGGCTTTGTCTCGAAGGAGAAGGTGGTTCTGCACCTGGTACCTTCCTTTCTACTGAAGGTCATTTCCAGTTTTCAACTTTAATCAGGTGGTGTCCCTGCTGTTCTTCTTTGGTCCATGGGTGTTGAAAGAGGCCTGACTGCTTCACAAGCTGGACGTTCATAGGGCTCTGTGACATTACCTGAAGGTGACTCAAATTTTTCGGCACTTGGACAGACTTAGTCCTGTTTAGCAGTCCACGCACAGGCAAGGTGGCTTCTAAGGCTTCCATTTCCTGGTGGATCCGGGAGGCCATCACATCTACTTACCTGTTGAAGAAGCGTCAGATACCTTCAGACTTGCAGGCACAGGTGTTGTCCTAGGCGGAGTTTGGATTGGTTCCTCCCCAGGACATTTGTAAGGTGGAAACCATGGTCGTCTCTTCATTCTTTTGTGTGACATTACTGTTTGGGTGTGCAGGCCCAGCAGGATGCATCTTCTGGTGCCAGAGTGTTACAGGTTTCTGCTCCCATACGTTGTTAGTACTGCTTTGGTACATCCCACTCGTTTGACTGGACTAGACTGGAGGGACATACTGGAAGGTGAAATTAGACTTGACATGCTAATTTTCTTTCCTGGAGTCCCTCCGGTCCAGTCCAGGACTCATCTGGAGTATGGTTTCTATGGGCGAATGTCTTGTGTGTTTGCTCTTGCAGACTTCCAGTGGAGCAGACACACATGGGTATGCATGAGTTCAGGTCGAGATCTCGGCCTGGTTGTTATTGGTGTCCAGGTCTTCGCGCTTTCTGTTCTTGCATTTCGCTAGCTTAAGAATAACAGAAAATAAGAGGAAGTTTGGGCTTAACACATTTTGGGTCTTCCACCTATGGGAGATGACTCTGTGGAGTGATAGGGGAAGACATGACTGTCTGAGAACTAGGGTTTGGGCTCCTTTTTCTCTGCTTTGTGACATTCATGCTGACTTTATTAGCTAGAACAGGCTTCTTATAGTACACTTTAAGTTGTGTTCTCAGTCTCCACCTGCTGGTAGAGGAGCATAACCTACTTGACTGGACTGGAGGGACTCAAGGAAAAAAAAATAGCACACAGAGAACCCCTGTTACAGGTAAGTAACCCCACTTTCTCCATAGACAAGCAGGATGCGTCAGCCATGCCCGGTGACTTTATCTGTGGCCAGTGGTCACATGTTCGGTGTGGTAGGATGAAGGAGAACAGGGAAGCTTTTATTAGCACCTGAAGCAGTTTGCAGCAGAAAACTGGAAGGCACAATGAAATAGCCATAGATTGACAGTGGTAGAAATTCAGCGACAGTAAGACCACAATGAAAACTCAGGAATTGCTTTGCATTGCTTAATGATACAACATGACAACAATAACAACCTAGTTAATGGGGATGCAGCCCCATGCACTGACAGTGACTACACAGGTGCTTTAGCCTGATCTTGGGCTCATCGGTATGTCCTTTACGGTGTAGTGGCCATGGCCAAGATTGCTCAAATGACGGAAGGTGTCTTTGGAAAGTGTGTATAAAGGACCAGGTTGCAACCTTTCTCTCTTGCTGGCAGAGAGGTAAGGTTTGCGAGAGTGGTGGGCATGGCTCGGAGTTGGTGGGCTTGGATGGTACCTAGAGGCTGACTGGCCGCCTGCCTGGGCATAATAGAATGCTATGCAGGAGACTACCCATTGTGACAGTGTCCTCTTGTGACTGGGTATCCCAGTCTGTTGGGGTTAAAGGAGACGAGTATCCCCCTGTTGCTGGTGCTCCATCCTCTGGATATAGATATGTAGAGTATGCACACAGTTCAGGGTGTGGAGATGCTGCTGCCTCTTCTGCCATAATCACTACTACTACTAAGCATTTGTATAACGCTAAAAGATGTATGCAATGCTGCACAGACATGTAAGAGACAGTCCCTGCTCATCAGAGCTTACAATCTAATCAAGACAGACAACACAGAAAGTGTAGACAGGGATACATCTAGGGGGTATAGTAAGGAAACGCAAGGATATCAGGTGAGTCCAGATCCGAAAGTGGCAGCGAAGAGGTGAGTTTTTCAGCCTGGATTTGAAAAGGGTCAGAGAAGACGCCTGATGTACAGACTCAGGTAGTTTGTTCCAGGTGTAAGGTGCGAAGGAGGTGAGGTGAAAGGAGCGAAGTCTGGAGTTAGCAATAGGAGAGAAGTGCACAGATAGAAGCGATTTGCCAGAAGAGTGGAGTTCCCGAGGAGGGGTGTAGGGAGAGAGAAGAGAAGAAAGGTAGTGAGGAGCTGCAGAGTGAATGCACTTATAGTCAGCAGGAGAAGTTTGAACTGGATGCGGAAATGGATAGGGAGCCAATGAAGTGACTTGAGAAGAGGGGTAATATAAGCATGACAAGGCTGGCGGAAGATTAGCCGCGCAGCAGAGTGTTGAACAGATTGAAGGGGAGAGATGATTCAGCGGGAGACCAGCAAGGAGTAGGTTACAATAGTCAAGACGGGATGTGATTAAGGAGTGGAGTGGATAAGTGTCTTAGTAGTGTGTTCAGAAAGGAATGGGCGGATTTTGTTGATGGTATAGAGAAAAGAAATGGCAGGTCTTAGCTATCAGATGGGTGTATATGGAGAAGGAGTCAAACAACCCCAAGGTTGCGAGCTGAGGAAACAAGGAGGAGTAGAGAGTTATCCACAGACTGAGAAAGGAGGAAGAGGAGAGGAGGTTTTAGGGGGAAAAGTAAGAAGCTCAGTTTTGGTCATGTTCAATTTCAAGCGGCAGTGAGACATCCAAGCAGCAGTGTCAGAAAGGCAGGCAGAGATCCGGGTCTGGATTGCCGGAGAGATTTCAGGTGTGGAGAGGTAGATCTGGGGGGAGTCAGCATAAAGATGGTACTGAAAGCCATAGGAAGAGATGAGTGCACCAAGGGACTGGGTATAGAGAGAGAAAAGGAGTGGTCCGAAGACAGATCCTTGGGATACACCAACTGAGAGCGGGATAGCAGCAGAGGAGGATCATCCAGAATAAACACTGAAAGAGCAATGGGAGAAATAAGAGGAGAACCAGGATAGTACAGAGCCCTTAAAACCAAGCAAGGACAGGGTATCAAGGAGAAAGTTGGGGTGGTCAGTGTCAAAAGCAGCAGAGAGGTCAAGAAGGATGAGGACCGAGTAAAGGCCCTTGGAGTTTGCCAGGAACAAGTCACTGGAGACTTTGGCAAGAGCTGTTTCAATAGAGAATGTAAAAGACGAAAGCCAGATTGTAAAAAGTACAGGAGAGCTTGAGAGGAGAGAAAGTCAAGGCAATAGCAGCGAACCGCACATTCAAGTAGTTTAAAAACGAAGGGGAGGAGGGAGATGGGTCGATAGGTAGGATCAAGTGAGGATTTCTTGAGAAGAGGTGTAACTACAGCATGCTTGAAGGTATGAGAGATGGAAGGGACAACAGTGGAGGAGATGGGGCTTAGGAGACGGGTGGAAATAAGATCAGAGGGGCAGGTAGTGAGTTTGGAGGCGGAAAGAAGGTGTGCGGTTTCCTTTGAGATCATAGAAAAGGAAGAAAGGGTAGCAGAGGTAGAGGGGGAAAGTTGGGAGTGAAGAGGGGTAGGAGAGGAAGGAGGGAAAATAGCTGCCTTTTTGTGGGGAATTGGAGGGTGATCTTGTGGATTTTGTCATGGAAATAGCCAGGATTTGGGCAGAAAGGGAGGGAGGGAGAGATCGGAGGCAATCACGCTGGCAGAGTCTGACTGCCCCTTTTTCTCTTTTTTTCAGCTCCCTGCTTTGCTGCAGTGCTTATCAGAGTAGGGTGGGGAGAGGGGGTGAGAATATTTTGTGGCATTCTTGGCTGTGTGATGGCTTCTCCCCATTACCATGGTTCCGACCAATGGCAAAGGAGGGGTCAGGGATGTGTGCAGGGGAGACATAGCCAGCCTTGTGGGGGTAATCTCCAGGAACAAGCAGGAATGAGTCTTCACATATGGGTACGTCGGTACCGACGGAGCCTGCGCGGGAACGCTCCCCAGCTTCCCAAAAAGGAAAGCTTTTGGGAGCATCCCACAGCGCCTGCGCGCTGCCTTCCCGCCTTTCCTAACCGCCTCTCCCCAGTTCTTCTTTTCCGCGGAGCCAGCAGGTCATGTTCCTGTCACCGCTGAAGAAGTTCTTTGTTTTATTTTATTTCTTTGGTCGCGCGTCTGCCTTCCCCGACGTCGGACCGGTACCGCCGGTCTTTTTCTTTTCTTATAAAAAAAAAAAAGAACATATTTTTCCCTCACTTAGTGTGTTTTTCCTCTTGGGCCTTAGGCCTCACGAGAAATTTTCCTCATGGAAAAACCAGCCTCCGGGTTTAAAAAATGCACTAAGTGCAGCGATACTATTTCTGTCACCGACACCCATGAATGGTGTCTTAAATGTTTGGGTCCTGACCACTCCATTTTGGATTGTCCGTCCTGCTCCTTGATGTCTAAACAAGGTTTACAGAACCGAGCAGCTAAGCTCCATGTGCTGTTTCCCTCTGATGCAGCTTCAGTGGCATTGACGTCTTCCAGGGCCTCTACTTCCTCCCATGGATCTCAGGTAACCAAACATAAATCCAGCCGGTCCTCGAAGGGTAGATCTCCTTCCAAGCATCGAGATGCCTCTGGGCTTGCCCTCGAGGATTCTGCACCGGCAAAACAACCCCGGCGGGAAGCTCCGGCTTCCAAATCTCCTTCTATGGGGTTACAGGTTGACGTCGATGGCACGGCCTCGACCGATCACCTGTTAGAATGCTCTGGGGTACCGGCGCAACCTTCCGGTACCGAATTCCAGGCATTCATGGCGTCAATGGATCAGACTGTTCTATCCATGCAGCAGGCTATCACGGCCTTCATTCAAGCTGCGACGCCGCTGATACCACAACAAACTCTGTTGTCGGTATCAGCACCGGTACCGGCACCAGTGTCGGTACTGGTACCGACTGCATCGACATCGACCAGGATGCTGACTGCAGCGGTTCCCTGTCCAGGGATGCCCATCGGTACCGAACCGGTCCCGATGACGCCCGATGTCGATACCGCTCGATACGCGTACCGAGCTTTGGGAGAGCACCCTGACAGTCGATGCTTTGATTCCTCCGAAGACTCTGATGCATCGGAGGAGTCTGCTGAAGTATCTATAGCTCTTCCTGAAGAGCCGCCTTCTCCAAAAAGAAGAATGTCTCCTCCAGAGGACTTGTCCTTTCAAGACTTCATAAGAGAAGTGGCTAAAGGACTTTCTATTTCAGTAACCTCTGAATCAGAGCCTAGAGCTAAAAAATTGGATATTTTAGGTTATTCTAAGGCTCCTAAGGAGGCAGTCACCTTGCCAATTCATGAGATTCTTTATGATCACATGATTGACTTATGGGAGACTCCTCTCACTATCTCTCCTCATTCTCCTAGATTGGACACTATGTACCGTATCCCTCCTTGTCCTGGGTTTCATAAAACACAGCTTCCTCACCATTCTATTGTGGTGGAGTCAGCTATGAAAAAGATAAGGAGTACAAAAAAACACTCCTCTGCTCCTCCAGGAAGAGAATGCAGGACCTTGGATGCTTTTGGTAGAAAAATCTTCCAAGCCAGTATGCTCATTGCCAGAATCAACTCCTATAGTCTTTATATGGGTATGTTTCTGAAAGAAGTTGCAGATAAGCTGCACACTTTCCTCCCTTTTCTTCCAGAGGATAAAAGGGAAGAATTTCTTATTTGGATTAAGCATACTCAAGATATTTCAAAGTTTTCCAACCGTGCAGCTTTTGACTCCTTTGAGGGTGCCAGCAGGGCTTCGGCCATTGCCATAGCTGCACACAGAATTGCTTGGCTCCAAGCTTCTGATCTAGAATCTTGGGTCCAGGATAGCTTGGGAAATCTTCCCTGTACAGGAGAAAACTTGTTTGGCAAAGACTGGCAAATAAAAGCCACTCAAATGGATGCAGAAAATTCTGCTTTGGATAGACTTTCAAAGTCAACCTCCATTCCTGCCAAGAACAAACCTTTCAAGAAGTCTTTTTTCAAGAAAGGCAGATTCCATCCTGCTTCTGGCCAACAATCATCTACAGGTCGTTTTGCTACTAAGCGTCAGCAACCTAAACAGGCCAGGCCTAAGCCTACAGGGGCTGCTGCAACTCAGCAGACCCAGCCTCCTCAGGGTTTTTGACTTGATGCTAGAGAACTTAGTCTTTCTGGCTCTGAAACAGCCAGAGCCTCTCACCATTCCAGGAAGGTTAGCTCATTTTGCTCCCAGCAGAGCAGTGGACCCTCTCCATCATAAGGGAGGGCTACAAGCTTCATTTCTCAAACCTTCCTCCTCACACCATGGTGAGACATTTCAATTCTCCAACATCTCTCCTCGACCTTCTAGGTCAGGAGGTGGCTGCCCTTCTTGCCCAAGGGGCAATAGAAGAAGTACCTCTTCTTCAACAAGGGTCAGGGTTTTACTCCCCCTACTTTCTGATCCCAAAGAAAACAGGGGGCTACAGACCCATATTAGATCTCAGAGAATTGAACAAATTTCTATGCAAGGAGAAATTCAAGATGCTTTCTCTGGGCACTCTCCTTCCATACCTTCAGAGTCAGGATTGGCTTTGTTCTCTAGATCTCAAGGATGCGTACTGTCGCGCCCTTCCCCCGCCTAGGCGGCTGCCTGACGAGGAAAGGGGGTGCGAATGTTCCTTTCAATGAACTCCAGGGCAAAGGCCTCTGGGAGTTGTAGTATTTTGAGCAAATGTAGTTGTAATAAAATGCTGAGCCGAGAGTTGAAAGCAAACGCAGGAATATTTTTATTCGCCTCCCTTAATAGCGGGAACTTCAAATGAAGCTTGGTATATCACGTGTACAAATATCCACAAGAAACTAAAGGTAAGAATTGCTCTTGCTTACTTCAGCAAACAAATGTTGTTTCTCCAAAAATAAAGCTTCACTTCACAGTGCTTTAACTAAACTCAAAATGTTCATTGAAACTTCAATGCAGCAAAATTCTAGCAAACAAACTTTTCTTCTTTGTTTCAAAAGCTTTAAGGGTTTCAATTAGTTATCCAGAGACTCCAGGCAGTCCTCCTGAGCAAGTCTCATTTAGAGCAGCAGCCATACTAATTAAAACTTCTTTGCTCTTTGAAACACCATGCATATCACAGAAATGGAATTTTCTGCAAACTTATATTTCCAAACATTCTTACTTCACTACCAGGGACAACTCACATTCCATAGCCTGTTCAGGCTCACTTAAAAGATCATTTTCCCCGATGTCCATTGACTCACATTCTGAACACAATTGTTCTGTGATGTCGTTAGAAAACAGCTGTTCCCCTCGAGCCTTCCCTCGGTACACAGAACTGTTCTCTCCCCAGGTTACTTCCTGGTCTTTTAGCATACGTTTTACCAGTTTTAAAACATTTAAACTTTCTTTACTGAGAGGCCTCCTTACCAGCTCTTCCTGGGTTCTTGAACCACCTGCAGGCTTCCTATAACCCTGGTGCTGGTTAAACTGCTGGAGCTGGCTTTGGGGATATCCTTCCCTCCACTTGCTGTCTGGGAACTCTTCCTGAGACCTTTGGCTAGTAACTTTAGCAGCAATACCTTTTGGCAGTTTCTTCAGCAATGCTTCATTGCCACCTCCCTGGCCATGCTGTTTCCTGGTTAAGTTAGCCCTCTCGTCTCTCTTCCTCCTGCAAGGGTGAAACTCTTGCTCCGAATGAGGCTCCCTCTCAGACTCCGCCTCTGAAGCAGAGTCAGCTCTCTTCCTCTCGTGTCCTGGCAATCTTGCTGGTCCTGGCAATCTCCTTGCCTGTCCTGGGTATCCCGGCAATCTCCTTGCCTCCTCCCTGGGAAATCTTGGCAATCTCTCTCTCCCTGTTCTCTGGGGCTTATATGCGTGGGACTGGCCGGTATCTTTCCACCCCGCCCCCAGCTGTCCTGCATTACCACCCTCGGTTGCCATGGAGCTGGTGCGTGGCTTTTGGACAACAACCTTTGACAGGTTTTTTTCAGCCTTAGCTGCACTTTTGAAATGACCATTTCTTTCCCTTTCCCTCTGACTAGGGGAAACTGCTTGTACTTTTTCTATCTCCATAGGGACCTGGCTGTCTTCGCCACCACATATCCCCCCGCTTAAGATATTACGGGCTGGCGTTTCTACTTCAGCACAGCTCGTAATACGCGAAAGGGCATCGTGTGTGATCTGAGTTTCATCTGTCCTATCCTTTACTATGGCCAACCTGGCTAAGGCTATTGGCTCGTGCCAGGGGCGTAAGACATTAATGTGGTAAATTTGCGGGTGCCCCCTTCTGTCCTGTACGGAATAGGATACAGGGCCTACCTGTTTTACCACGCAGTAGGGTCCCTTCCATCTACTCTCAAATTTCGGACTAGGTCCGGCTACCATAACAATTACTTTTTCTCCTACCTCAAGCTGACGAGGCTTTGTCCGCCTGTCATAGTAGGTCTTTTGGCGTAACTGGCTGGCTGCCATATTTACTTCAGCCACTTGTGAGGTGTGCTTAGCCGTCCTTTTAAATCCCTCAAGAAGTGGGGTATACCTACTTCTTCAATATCTGGCTCTACCCACTGCTCTCTTAATATGTCCAGGACACCACGAGGGGTCCGTCCATATAGCAACTCATACGGGGCAATGCCCGTAGAGGCCTGCTTCCTCTCCCTGCAAGCATATAAAACAAAGGGAAGCATAACATCCCAATCCTTCATATCCCCCTCTAGACTCCGCCTAAGCATCTTCTTCAGGGTCTGATTCTGACGCTCAACCAACCCATTAGATTGGGGATGATAGGCTGCAGTTTTAATATGGTGAATGCCAAAGGCATCCCATACTTGGGCCAGGTAGCGTGACATAAAATTACTTCCCCGATCTGATAGAACCTCCCGGGGAAAACCAACTTCACAAAATAATTTTATCAGCTCAATGGCTATACTCCTGGCTGATATGTTGCGAAGGGGAATCGCCCAAGGGAACCTGGTGGCTTGATCCACAATCACCAGGATATACTGGAACCCCCGGGGCGTTTTTATAAGTGGGCCCACAATATCCATGGCTAATCTGTGTAGGGGTTCGGATACCACAGGTATGGGAATCATAGGTACTTTTGGTGGATGGTGGGTAGCTACCCGCTGGCAAGCGGCACAGGACTCACAAAACCTAGCGGTTTCTTTAAAAACGCCTGGCCAGTAAAACCGGGTCAGAATCTGATCCAGGGTACCATGTACCCCTTTGTGACCGCCTATGGGGTGGTCATGGGCTAACCGCAGGACTGACATTTTAAACACGTTGGGAACTACTAACTGTTTTCTGCTTATCCCTGTTCCAGGATCTACACTCTCCCGATACAGTACCTCTTTATCTAAGAAGAATCGGGGTAAGGTTTTCGTTCCCTTTTTGTCATACTCAAACGCCCTTTTGAGTGCGGGATCCGTCCGCTGCTCATCAGGAAAAGTGGGAAATCTTTCCACTAGCTCGGCCGGAACCCAAGGTAACTCCTGACCAGCTACCAGTTTAGCCTTATTTTGAGCCCTATTTTGTCTCTCCCTGCGTTTCTCAGCCCTCTTCTTTTTATCCTCCTCTCTCGGAGGGGTCACTAAATCATCATGTGAAGGTAGGCCACACATCGGGTCACTAGGTGGGTCTGATTCCTCCTCTTTAGCTTTTTCCCGAGCCCTGGTGGATACCATACCAGTTTTATGTTGAAGCCCTTCTGCTATCCCACGCCTGAACTGGGGCTAATCTCTTCCTAGGACTAGCGCTTGTGGGAGCCCTGGTACTACAGCTACTGGTATTTTCCGGCTTAGCCCTAAGCCTTTCACAGATATAACATAAATAGGGTACGATGAGGCTGCCCCATGAATGCATCTTATCTTTATGGACTTTTCTTGAGGCTCGGGAGTCGGACCAATCTGGGATGCTATCTCTTTCCAGAGCTTCCTTGAAATCATTGACTGGTCTGCTCCGGAGTCCAACAAAGCCTCCACAGGAACACCTTCCACCTCTACCTCTAGAAGGAAACCTTCTCCGCTCTCTTCAGAGTGGGAGGTCATCAGGGCTGTCCTAGCTCTGCAGTTTCTTTTCATATGTCCCTCTTCTCCACATGAAAAACATTTCCTGCTCACATAATCAAGTGTATCCAAAGGCAGTGCTTTCATACCTTCTCTCCATATAGGTTTTTCCTTCCTTTCTGATGCTACTTTTACTGCTTGCGACAGACCACCCACCTTCACCGGGCTCGCCACACTGGCCTCCAGGTAATGTTCAGCCAGTGCGGTCGCTGCCTCGGTGGTCCTGCAGTCTTGTAGGATCAGGAAGGACCTCATCTCCCTCGGAACAGCGTCCATAAACTGCTCCAAGATGATACAATCAAATAAGGACTCCTTTGTTTGAGTCTCAGGTGTTAGCCATTTTACCGCCAACCCCTTGATCCGCTGGCATAGAGCATGCGGTGTTTCACCGGGTTTCAACCGGGCGCTTCGCAGAAGGCGGCGGTAGACCATGGGATTTAGGCCCAGGCGGTCTCTTATTGCCTTCTGTACCTCCTTGTAATCAGTGGCTAATTCCACGGGCATAGCCCTATACGCTGCTAGCGCTTCCCCAGTTAACGAAGCGGCAAGGCGTATGGCCCATTGCTTCTTATCCCACCCTGATAACAAGGCTACCCTTTCAAAAGCGGCCAGAAAGTCATCAACATTGTCCTCCTTTGTTAACTGTCCAAAGGAAAGTGTCCCAGTACCAAGCATCCCAAACCCTGGGGTATCCCCTAAGGAACCTGGTACTGTCCTTGGTGACTCTGCTGTTGGTTTCTGCATGCCCAGCCAACCGTCCATCTTCTCCAACAACGGCTTCTGCTGTGCTTGGAGCATGGCTGCTGTATGTTCCAATGTCCGTGCCGACATCTCCTGTTGTTTTTGGAACTGGTCAGCCATCCATCTCAGTAGCTCCGTCTGCTCCATGCTGGGTAGTGGCTGAAACGAGAAAAACAGAGAAAGAACACCAAGTGCGGCCTCTCAAAGTATAGGCCCTCTCTCCTTTGATACCCTGCTGTACTGCTGCAGTCCCACCTGGCTCTGGTATCCGCTTATATTCCCTTATAAATACGGATTACCTTAGGCAGGTGTAGACTCGGGCTTGTCAATCAGCAGGAATGGCCTCAGGAACAGCTCCAATCCGGTCCTTCTGCTGTTGATCCGGGTCTTCTTCCAGCAGCAGCTTGTATCTCAGCATGGAAAAAAAAAAACTTTTTTCCCCCCCCCTTTTTTTTTTTTTTTCTTCTTTCTGTAGTTCCGGTGTCTTGGGAACATGTGACCAAGGCGTGATCCTGCCAACTACGCCACCTGTCGCGCCCTTCCCCCGCCTAGGCGGCTGCCTGACGAGGAAAGGGGGTGCGAATGTTCCTTTCAATGAACTCCAGGGCAAAGGCCTCTGGGAGTTGTAGTATTTTGAGCAAATGTAGTTGTAATAAAATGCTGAGCCGAGAGTTGAAAGCAAACGCAGGAATATTTTTATTCGCCTCCCTTAATAGCGGGAACTTCAAATGAAGCTTGGTATATCACGTGTACAAATATCCACAAGAAACTAAAGGTAAGAATTGCTCTTGCTTACTTCAGCAAACAAATGTTATTTCTCCAAAAATAAAGCTTCACTTCACAGTGCTTTAACTAAACTCAAAATGTTCATTGAAACTTCAATGCAGCAAAATTCTAGCAAACAAACTTTTCTTCTTTGTTTCAAAAGCTTTAAGGGTTTCAATTAGTTATCCAGAGACTCCAGGCAGTCCTCCTGAGCAAGTCTCATTTAGAGCAGCAGCCATACTAATTAAAACTTCTTTGCTCTTTGAAACACCATGCATATCACAGAAATGGAATTTTCTGCAAACTTATATTTCCAAACATTCTTACTTCACTACCAGGGACAACTCACATTCCATAGCCTGTTCAGGCTCACTTAAAAGATCATTTTCCCCGATGTCCATTGACTCACATTCTGAACACAATTGTTCTGTGACGTCGTTAGAAAACAGCTGTTCCCCTCGAGCCTTCCCTCGGTACACAGAACTGTTCTCTCCCCAGGTTACTTCCTGGTCTTTTAGCATACGTTTTACCAGTTTTAAAACATTTAAACTTTCTTTACTGAGAGGCCTCCTTACCAGCTCTTCCTGGGTTCTTGAACCACCTGCAGGCTTCCTATAACCCTGGTGCTGGTTAAACTGCTGGAGCTGGCTTTGGGGATATCCTTCCCTCCACTTGCTGTCTGGGAACTCTTCCTGAGACTTTTGGCTAGTAACTTTAGCAGCAATACCTTTTGGGAGTTTCTTCAGCAATGCTTCACTGCCACCTCCCTGGCCATGCTGTTTCCTGGTTAAGTTAGCCCTCTCGTTTCTCTTCCTCCTGCAAGAGTGAAACTCTTGCTCCGAATGAGGCTCTCTCTCAGACTCCGCCTCTGAAGCAGAGTCAGCTCTCTTCCTCTCGTGTCCTGGCAATCTTGCTGGTCCTGGCAATCTCCTTGCCTGTCCTGGGAATCCCGGCAATCTCCTTGCCTCCTCCCTGGGAAATCTCGGCAATCTCTCTCTCCCTGTTCTTTGGGGCTTATATGCGTGGGACTGGCCGGTATCTTTCCACCCCGCCCCCAGCTGTCCTGCATTACCACCCTCGGTTGCCATGGAGCTGGGGCGTGGCTTGTGGACAACAACCTTTGACAGGTTTTTTTCAGCCTTAGCTGCACTTTTAAAATGACCATTTCTTTCCCTTTCCCTCTGACTAGGGGAAACTGCTTGTACTTTTTCTATCTCCATAGGGACCTGGCTGTCTTCGCCACCACAGTACACACATGTCCTCATCCATCCATCTCACAGAAGGTTCCTCCGTTTTCTTTTCCAAGGAAAGCATTACCAATACAGGGTGCTTCCTTTCGGTCTGGCCTCTGCTCCAAGAGTGTTCACGAAATGCATGGCAGTAGTAGCTGCATTTCTACGCACTCTGGGAATATTTGTATTCCCATACCTGGACGACTGGCTCATCCGAGCTCCATCTCAGTCAGAGGCCCAGACTTCCCTGGACTGCACAAGGCACATTCTGCAGTATCTGGGACTTGTGGTAAACCTCCCAAAGTCCCAGCTCACCCCTACTCAGTTCCTAGAGTTCATAGGGGCCTGGCTGGATACTACCACTGCAAGGGCCTATCTTCCTCAGGCCCGTTGCCTACGCCTAGTGCAGTTAGCCACCCAGATTCAGTCAAAGAGTCATTTAACTGCCCGGGAGATGCTACAACTGCTAGGCCACATGGCATCCACAGTGCATGTGGTATCCTATGCTCGCCTTCACATGAGAGCAGCTCAATGGACTTTGTCCACCCAGTGGACTCAAGCATCAGGAGCTCTCTCAGACCAAATAGCAACCTCCAAACGCCTCTTTTGGTCTCTCCAGTGGTGGATGTCCACCAAAAATCTGTTGCTGGGGTCCCCCATCCAACAGTTGTTGCCCCAGGCAACCCTCACAACAGATGCCTCCCAAACAGGTTGGGGAGCTCATCTACAAGACCTCTCCACTCAGGGCACTTGGTCTCCACAGGAGACCTCTCTACATATCAACCACTTGGAGCTCCGTGCAGTTTTTCTAGCTCTCAAGGTCTTCCATACCCTGCTCAGCTGCAAGACAGTCCTCATTCATACGGACAATCAGGTAGCCATGTTTTACATAAACAAGCAAGGAGGAACTGGCTCTCTGTCGCTTTGCAACGAAGCTTTAAGATTGTGGGCCTTCACCAGAGAGCATCAAATCCATCTCCTGGCCGTATACCTCCCAGTAATCCAAAACTCTTGGGCAGACAGACTCAGTCGAGTTCTGCTTCCACACGAATGGTCCCTGCACATGGACCAAGTACTCAGAATCTTTCAAGAGTGGGGAACCCCGGACATAGACCTCTTTGCAAGTCCGTGGAATGCCAAACTTCCCCGGTTCTGTTCCAGAATTCCGTGTCAGGGAGTTCAGGCCAAGGATGCCTTCCTCCTTCACTGGGGTCAAGACTTCCTGTATGCCTTTCCAACCCATTCCTTTAATTCCCAAGACTCTGTTCAAGCTCCAGAGGGATCAAGGATCCATGATCCTGATAGCTCCACGCTGGCCATGCCAAGTGTGGTACCCTCTACTTCTGCATCTCTCTCAAGCTCCCTCCCTAGACTTGGGAGCTGCTCCAGACCTTCTGTCCCAGGAGGAGGGGACTTTGTGGCACCCAAACCCCAAGTCCCTTCACCTCAGAGCTTGGTTGCTGAAGGCCTAGACCTTCAAGATTGGAATCTTTCTCAGCAGGTGAAGGATATCCTCCATGCTTCCAGAAAACCTTCTACTAGACATTCCTATGCTTTTAAATGGAAAAGGTTTTCCATTTGGTGTGCTGAGAAGGGTCTTGACCCTCTAGCACTACCTTTGAATTCTCTATTGGAATATCTCCTGCATCTCTCCAATGCAGGCCTTAAGACGAATTCAGTAAGGGTCCATTTGAGTGCTATTGCAGCATCCCTTAAGCCTATTAATGGACAGCCTATTTCCTCTCATCCTCTTATTGCAAGATTCATGAGAGGCCTAACTTTAACTAAACCTCCCATTAGGCCTCCTCCGGTGGCATGGGACTTAAATCTGGTTCTTGGTCAGCTTATGAAGCCACCTTTTGAACCCTTAGCCACCACCTCCTTGAAATTTCTTTCCTGGAAGGTTATTTTCCTCATTGCAGTCACCTCAGCTCGCCGCATCAGTGAACTGCAGGCCTTAGTGGCTAATCCACCTTATACAAGGTTCCATCATGATAAGGTAGTCCTTAGGACCAATCCACACTTTATGCCTAAAGTGGTTTCACCTTTTCATCTTAATCAAGAGGTGTATTTACCTGTCTTTTTTCCAGGTCCTCATGCATCAAGTGCAGAGAGGAATCTTCATACCCTGGATTGTAAGAGAGCTCTTGCCTTTTACTTACAAAGGACACAGCAACATAGAAAGTCTTCTCAACTCTTTGTTGCCTTTGATCCCTCTCATTTGGGACTTCCAGTCTCTAAGAGGACACTGTCCAATTGGATTGCTCAGTGTATTTCTTTCGCCTACCAGAGTAAGAACCTTTCTCTGGAAGGCCATGTCACAGCTCATAATGTGAGGGCCATGGCCACCTCTATGGCTCATCTAAATTCTGTGTCCATCGACCAGATCTGTCGAGCGGCCACCTGGGCCTCGGTTCATACCTTCACAGCCCATTACTGTTTGGACAAGGACTCCCGCCAGGATGCCTTGTTTGGTCAGGCTGTTCTCAAACACCTGTTCCATGCTTAATCAACTCCTGCCCTCCTTCCCTGAATGGATGCCTGAGATCCATAGGAGGAGATAGAGCCCTTCACAGGGTCTCATAACCTTGGAGATCTCCCAGGCATCTCTAGCTAGGGAGTCCCCATATGTGAAGACTCATTCCTGCTTGTTCCTGGAGATAGCACAGTTACTTACCTGTAACAGGTGATCTCTGGGAACAGCAGGAATAAGTCTTCACAGCCCACCCACCTCCCCTAGGAGTTGTATCTCTCTATTTTTTTTTCCTTTCCTCTCTCTCTTTGTCTCAGTGTAGCAGCAAAGCGCAGACAAACCAATGATATCAGGAGTCTGTTCAGAAGGTCCAAATCATTTATTTGTGCACAAGTCTCGAACCAGTCAATTTCAAAATGGCTGAGCAAAGTTTTCAAGCATTACAACAACTTTTATAGACTTCTGTCCCATTCTAGGTATAGAAAAACATTTCATTGGTCCCGGTAACCTCCCGTACCCCTTCCATTGGTCCCGGTACTGATAAGTTTATCCAATTATGTCCCTTCAGTGGGCATGACACCTGCATACCCCCCTTCTAGTCCCAATTACAATGGTCAGTTCATCAACTTGTTACTTTCACACTCTCAAGGCCATATAGCCAATTTGTGCATGCAGAGGAGCAGGGCTCTGCAACTCATCTGTCAGCACTCCCAATTATATTCCTTACAGATGTACTTTTTCTTATCAGTAACTTTTAAACATGTTTTTCTGTATTTTTCCATCTTTCAGCTCTGCAGTTCTGCTTATCTCAGCTAATTCAATACTTCTACTGAGTTCTATCTTACAATAGCAGCATATTGGGGGATGTGCAATCCTATGGGCCTCTCCACAGGCTTCACTTACAGGTCAAGCTAGCCATGCTGGCCTGCTTATGTCAGACACCGTGGATCACAGGCCTTCACCTGCCACATTCCCCCCTTTGATTAATCTCACCCTATTACTTAATAAGGTGTGAGAATTAAATCACCTTTTGAAGAATCACGTCATGATTGAAGGATTTCGACTAGGGCTGGCTTTGTATAAAGCCATGATTTTAGTGGCGGTCTTCCGCTCTACTGTACTATCAATAGCATTGTGAATAGAACGCATACAACATGGGATTAAACATGGTAATAAAAAGATAACAGCAACAAGGATTAGTACTAAAACAATGAAAGTCTTAAATCCTCCCACCCATGAAAAGAGATTAGCAAACCAGTTAGGAAATTTCAATGAGTGCCAAGTCTGTACTGGCACATAAGCATGTCTTTGCATATCTTTAGCAATTTCTTCAACTACTTGACCTTTATCATCTATTTTTAAACAGCAATTAGTTAAATTCAGTTTACCACATACTCCTCCTTCAGCTGCTAACAAATAATCAAGTGCTAAGCGGTTCTGGTATATAGCAGTGCGCATCTGAGTACTTTGTCTAGCTAGGAGCGTAAGAGCATGACTAGTTTCATTGGTTATTATTTCAACTACTGCTTGTAAGCGAATAATACGATTAATCATATAGATTGGAGTACGGTAACCATACATACCATCATCATTCCAAGTGGCAGGCCCATAATACTCAATGATTCTTTCTGGTGGCCAATCATCACCTTGCCACTTCTCCCACTTGCCTATCTGTAAGGCTTCTCTTTTCTGTCTTAGGTGCTCTCTTGTGTCGGTGGGTAGTGTAAACAGGGTATCCTAATTGTTCTCCATGTTCAGTGTTTAACAGGAAGAAAGAAGGTCTGATGGTTCCTAAGACACATGCTCCTCCCCAGTGTGGCGGGAGTTGTGCATACGCTCGGTTCCCACAGATCCAATATAGGCCAGGTGGGGCTTGCCAGACTTGGACTTTGGCAAGGTTAGTCCATAAACCAGCAAGTTCAGGAAATCTAGCTAATGGGTTAGGAGGTTCAGGGTGTCTAATTCCTGACCACCATGCTCTCTTTTTGGTCGTGGCATTATAATACTTCTGGCTAAGACAGACCAGCTGTCCTACCTTCTGGGTGAACTGGGGTCCAGTTCTGGCATAGCAAAGACGTCCAACGATTGAGTGCGCTAACACCCACTCACTGGTAGTCTTGTGTAATTCAGTCTGATTGTAAACTAAAGAATAATTCAATTCTTGGGCTTCCCATGGCCATTGGTCTCCCATTTGGGTTCCGCCACAGAAATAGCAATCTGAGATCTTAAGACTAGATACTACTGCTCCGGCTAATTCTAAAAATAAATTCTGTGAGGGATGAGGGATCTCAAACTTATTTACATGCATGGCTTCATAAAAGGTATTATGAATATGATATTTGGATGACTTGTGGGCTTGGGTATTCAATCTGATATACACAATGGTTCCTGGATCTATTGCCCCTCCAGCAATACGTAAACCAAACTTGTATCCTTGTTTCCAAGCATAGGGATTGTGTATACGCAAGTGTAAGGGGTTGCAAGCATCTTTCTGACATTTATCATTTGTGGTTGGCTTGGTTAAAGTAGCCATTCGTTTATCTATTTTCTCATCAGTTATACCAGTATTCCAGGTAGCATAAAAAACACATCCCCAATACGGGCAATAGTAGTCTGCCGCTGGTGCAGTACTATAGCCTGATCCCGTTTTACCTGTACATTTCCACCAATTTGTGGCACCTTCTGGACACATATACTTATGGTCATTTCGATACGCTTTCTCCCATGTACCACAGGTGGAATAACTATCTCTATTAATGGCATTACATGCATCAAAATTCAAAACAGCAGGTTTAGTAATGTCTTTCAGTGGTGGTGTAGCAGCTAGTATAGGTCCATCTGCATCCTTCCATCTTATTTCCAACGTGTAATAGGATGGATTCTGATGCGGATTATAGCAGGCTTTGATTTTGCCATGAGTGCAAACATTTAGTTCAGTGGTGTTATAGATACACCGAGTCACTGTTCCCTTGCAGGTATAGTAAGAATGATAAAGCAAAGTCTGAGTTACTTTCAGTCCAGTTCGAGTAGAGGTAATGCAAGCAGTGCATGGAGGCAAAGCATAAGTCAGTTCAAAACCTCCAAAGAAGGCAACCAAGGCAAAACAAAAGTAAAGATGCATGTTGATGTTGATTGGAGTTCTTCTGAATCCTCAGCTTGCTGATCTTGATCACGACGGTCTTTTATTCTTCGTCCCGTTTGCTAATGAAGCAATTTAACGGGTGCTGAGTGTTGATTGAAGATCCTCAAGTTGTCCAGTACTCATTAACCAACTTATTAGCAATTTCAGTTGGCTTGTGAAGTCTGGCTTAGTCAATGTAGTCTCAAAGTAGTGTGTCAAATCACACGCAAATTGGGTTCGTTGAAACAAAACTGTTGCTGCATGGAAACCAGCAATCCTCTTCGAAAGACTTGGCTACTGCAAAGCACTTGTGATGAAATGTCTAAGCTGCTGGTTGCCGTCTCAGAGTAACTCGCAAGGGTGCATCAAGATGCTGTTCTGCTGTCCACTGCTCTGGTTCAGGATCAGCGGCGGGCTTGACTCTGCTGTGGTGGATCCAGGCGTCGATCTCGGCTACCTTTACTGCAGTTGGGGTAGACAGGATGACGGTGTACGGTCCCTTCCAATGGGGTTCCAACGGTGTCTTCTTCCAATCTTTGATCCACACCGAAGTACCAGGCTGATAGGGATGCAAGGGTTCCGTCAAGTTGATAGGCAACTGGTCTTGGATCCACGTATGGAGAGTCTGCAGAACAAAACTAAGAGCTAGGAGTTCTTGTTTGGTTACTTCTGAACCAATCTGGGCTAAACTTCCTTTGACTCCCTGCACTATTGGTGGGGGTTTACCATACAAAACTTCAAAAGGGGAAAATCCTGTTGACTTTACAGGAGCTGAGCGTATTCTGAGTAAAGCTATAGGGAGTACTTGGGGCCACTTCAAGTGTGTCTCCTGACAAAGCTTGGACATTTGGGCTTTTAGAGTACGATTCATTCGCTCAACTTTCCCTGAACTCTGGGGTCTGTATGCAGTGTGGAGTTTCCATTGTATCTGCAAAGCTTTTGCTAACTGCTGAGTAACTTGGGAGACAAATGAGGGTCCATTGTCTGACCCTATTACTGCTGGGATTCCGAACCTGGGGACAATCTCTCTCATTAAGACTTTGGTAACTTCTCGGGCTTTCTCAGTTCTGGTTGGGAAGGCTTCTACCCACCCAGAGAAAGTACAAACTAATACTAATAGGTAATGGTATCCATTGGCTCTTGGCATTTCGGTAAAATCAACTTGGAGGTTGTGCATGGGAGTTACACCTCCTGACTGAACTCGGGGTGCCGTTATAAGGCCTTGCTTGGCATTATTTTTGGCACAGGTTAGACATTGACGTGCTACTGAGGCTGATATGGTTGTCATCAGAGGGATGTAGAAATGTGGTCTGAGTGCTTTTTCCATAGCACTCTTCCCATAGTGGGTGGCTTCGTGGAAAGCTTTGACAAAAGATTGTCCTAATAGTTCAGGAATTACTATTCGTCCAGGAGGTTGACTGCCCTCTTCTGGTGGCAGCTCAATCCATCCATCTTTCAGTACTCCATCTTCTTTGTTACAGTAGTAATCCAATTCTTTGGTGGTATATCGTGGTGTCCATAGATTCAAAGGTACTGGAAACAATGCTGCTTGCATTGGCATAGCTTGTGGGGCAATTTGTCCTGTCATAGCTGCTTGTCGTGCTGAGGCATCTGCAAATCTATTTCCTCGGGCAACTTCTCCTTTTCCTGCTTGATGTCCTCTGCAATGCATGACAGCTACACGTGTTGGGGCCCAAACTGCATCAAGTAACATCAATATCTCGGGACCATATTTGACTGATTTTCCTCCGGATGTGATGAGTCCTCTTTCTTTATAGAGAGCTCCATGGGCATGCAAAGTAGTGAAGGCATATTTGGAATCTGTATATACATTTAACACAAGTTTTTCTCCTAACAGCAATGCTCTGGTGAGTGCTATCAATTCGGCTTTCTGGGCTGATGTGCCTGAGGCTAGAGCTGATGATTCAATTACTTCGTGTTGAGTGACTGCATATCCGGCACAGCGTCGTCCATCGAGGATGAGACTGCTCCCATCAACGTAATAGATCTGGTCGGGATTGTCTATGGGCACGTCTGTCAAGTCGGGTCGACTGGAGAACACAGTTTCCATGACTTCGATACAGTCATGTTCTGGGAGTTCTTCACTGATGGGTATCAAGGTAGCTGGGTTCAAGGCATGACTCACTTCCAGTTGTATCTGTGGGTTTTCACATAACATGCTCTGGTACTTCAACATTCGGGAATTGGTGAGCCAATAATTTGCTTTTTGTTCCATAAGGGCAAGGACTGCATGTGGCACAGTGACTCGTATGTTCTGTCCTAGTGTGAGCTTGTCTGCTTCGCTCACTAGTAGCGCTGTAGCTGCAACTGCTCTCAAGCAAGGTGGCCATCCTTTGGCCACAGGGTCCAATTGTTTCGATAGGTATGCTACAGGTCGCTCCCAATTTCCCAATTTCTGAGTCAACATGCCTAAGGCATTTCCCTGTGCTTCATGTACAAACAAGTGGAAAGGTTTGTGGACATCTGGTAGTCCAAGTGCTGGTGATGACATCAATTCTTCCTTTAACGTCTTGAAGGCTGTATCCTGCTCAAGTCCCCACTCCAGTGGCGACTTCTCTTCTCCTTTTGTGGCTTCATACAGTGGTTTGGCAATTTGGGCAAAGTTGGGTATCCAGATTCGGCAATATCCTGCCGCTCCCAGAAAGGCTCTGACTTGCTTTCTGGTTGTTGGAGTTGGAATTCTACATACTGCTTCTTTTCTTTCTCTGCCCAATCTTCGGCTTCCTTGGGTTATACGAAAACCCAAGTATTTCACTTCTTTTTGACATAGCTGTGCTTTGGCTCTGGAAACTTTGTATCCAGCTTCATCTAGTAACTGCAAGAGATCTTTGGTGGCTAGTATGCATTCACTTTCTGATATGGCAGCTATCAACAGATCATCCACGTATTGGAGAAGCACTCTTCCCCGGGGCTACTGGATAGCTTGAAAGGTCTTGATTCAGTGCAGCACTAAAGATGGTAGGCGAATTCTTGAATCCTTGGGGTAATCTTGTCCAAGTGAGTTGGCCCCCTCTTCCAGAGATGGGGTCCTGCCATTCGAATGCAAACAATATTTGGCTTACAGGGGCTAATCTTATGCAAAAGAATGCATCTTTTAAATCCAGTACAGTGAAATGGGTAGCTTCAGCAGGTATCAGTCCTAGAAGAGTGTAAGGATTGGGTACAACTGGATGTATAGTTTCAACTGCATCATTTACTCTTCTCAAATCTTGTACTGGGCGATAATCATCTGTCCCAGGTTTCTTTACTGGCAAAAGTGGAGTGTTCCATGGGGATTGACATACTTTTAGTAGGCCATACTCGAGCAATCTTTGTAGGTGGCGATGAATGCCTTCAATTGCAGCTCTTGGGAGAGGGTACTGTCTGACGTGCACTGGTGTAGCACTAGGCTTGAGGGTTACAATCACTGGAGCTATATGCTTGGCTAGGCCTGGGGGACTGCCTTCTGCCCATACTCCAGGTGGTGCATCGATGTTCTTTAAAGTTTGTTCAAAATAGGTGTCTTGGATGGAGTCATCAACGTAATACCTCCATTCTTCTTCTCGGGGCACTGTCAGCAGCATTACTCCTGCTGGTTTGGCTTGGGAATTTACTGTCATTTGCATTTCTCCTTCCTCAGAGAAGGATATTTGTGCTTGAAGCTTGGCTAACATATCCCGTCCCAGTAGTGGCACTGGACATTCGGGCATGTAAAGGAATTGATGAGTTATTTGCTGTCCTCCTAGACTGCATATTCGATTCTGAAGAAAAGACTTTGTAGCTTTGGCACCAGTTGCTCCTATAATGGTGACTGCTTTTGTAGAAAATGGGGCTATCTTTTTGTCTATTACTGAATGTTGTGCTCCAGTATCAACCATAAAGTCCATAATTTGGTCTCCTATTTGTATTCCGACCATAGGCTCCTGGAGACCTAAAGCAAACTTGGAGCCCGGTCTGTCCTAATCCACGTCATTCTCATCATGGACCGGTGTGGCCAATGCTTGAATGGCTCCTCCTCTTTCTCGCTGGAATTGTTCTCGATTGGCTCCTCCTCGGTTTCGGGGATAGCCTCGTCTTTCTTCTCGCCACTGATGATCGTTGTCGTCATCTTGCTGGGCGTCTGCGAGTTGCGGGCATGTATCTCTCCAATGTCCTTCCTCTCTGCAGTAGGCGCATTGGTTCACGCCTAGCTTCTGGGTCCGGCCTCCGCCTTGACCCCGCCCTCTTCCTCTGCTCCTTCGACTAGGGACACCTCCCCTTTTCTGTTCAACTATGGCCGCAGCCAAAAAATCAGCTTTCTTCTTCATCTTTCTATCACATTCTCTCTGTCTTTCATTATCACGATTCACATACACTTTATGAGCGACTTCCAGTAACTGTGTTGCATTCATGCCCACAAACCCTTCTAATTTCTGTAATTTACGTCTAATGTCTGGTTGAGACTGGTTTACAAAAGCAGAATTCACCATACATAAACTTCCTGGTGCCTCGGGATCATAGGGAGTATACATTCTGTATGCTTCAGTTAATCTTTCATGAAAATCTGCTGGGCTCTCATCTATACCTTGGATAACTCCTGCAACTTTGGAAAGGTTCATAGCTTTCTGGCCCCCCCTTTTCAGGCCTTGTAAAAAGCCTTGGCGAAAACGGGCTAGGGCTGTGGTTCCTTCTTCTGTATTTGGATCCCAATGGGGGTCCTCATTCGGGAATTCTCTCTGGGCTGCTTCCCGACGGTCTATTATATTCTGCCCCTGTCCCGGAGCTACAGGGTTATCTGCCATCCACTCAATAGCTGCTTTTCTAATTCGTGCTCGCTCTTCTGTCGTGAATAGGGTAGTCAGGAGCTGGCGACAATCTGGCCAAGTGGGTTGGTGAGTTTCCATAATAGTAGTTACTAATTCTGTCAGCTCCTGGGGCTTACTAGTATAGGAGGCATAATGCGACCTCCAATTTAATAAATCAGTTGTAGAGAAAGGGATATACACATAAGTTAAGGGTCCCGCTATCACCTCATCATTATCATTCTTTACGGGCACTCCCGGGACTTGCCGTAAAGGCAGCATTCTGGCCGTAGGTGTCTTTTGGGATCTAAGGGTTATTGTTGTAATTGTCTTCGAAGGGGTCACTTTCTTTTTCTCAACAGGTTTCGCTTTGGGTATACCTTTTGCTAGTTTGCTAGTACTGGCAATCACTTGTACACTGTCCTCCTCGTCTGGGGCATTCTCTTTTTCTCCTTCTTCTACCTCCGCTTCTGACTCACTTTTTATGGCATCCTCTTCTCTTTCAGCTAATTCTTCCTCTTCCTCCCCTCCGGGAGGTGGATCAGGGGTTGGGTCCCACTCCGGCAGTCGCTGGGGTTCTGGGGCAGGATGCCGGGCTACTCTTATCGGACCTGGGGTTCGGGGCTGCCTGGGAATCATTTCTGGGGAATCAGGATCTACCAAGATGGGCTTCTTTCTGGATTTCTTATCCTGCTCTTTCGTTCTAGGCTGTTGTGTTTTCTGACTAGAATCTGTCTTAGCTAACATTATTCTGCACTGTTCCTCATAACAGCGCTGCGCCCAGGGGGGCGGATCTTCACAAATACTTAACCAGGAATCTATATAGGGGTACTGATCGGGGTGCGCTATCCGCACTCTACGGTGTATTGACTGAATAATCTCTACATTGAACGTTCCCTCTCGGGGCCAGATGGGGTCTAAATCGGGCCACTCCCTAGTACACAAAATCTGCAAATGGGCTGCTGTCATTTTAATACCATAATCTCCTGAATATCCCTCTTTAAAATGTGCGATCATACATTCTAATGGAGTGTTTCTAGTAGACCCCGCCCCTCCCATTTCGATGTGTGCGCGCAACAACAGACAGAAGGGAAAAGGAGGGCGGACCGTGGGTAAGGGGTCCTCACGGCCCTGGAAACGTATAAGGAATACAAATAACAAGACAGGACGACAATCGCTTCCCCCTTTTCGCGACCTGAACGCGGTCGCCCGGTCAGGAAATGCGCTACTCAGGGGTCCGCCTTCACTTGGTCCGTGCTGCCAGACCTCTCATTCACACTTCGTTCACACAATCATGCTAGCAACGTATCCCAGAATGCATTCGTTTCTATCTATTCTGACTAGTCTTTTTCCCAATTACAAAAAGGATGGGGGTTTCACCCGGCGAATTCCCATGCGGGGTTACTCGGCCCTTCCTTGAGAGGTGATCAAGCTCTCTTACCAATTCCCAATATCTCGAGATTACAAATTCCAAGTTCCAATGGCAGTACTGCTCTTTCTATTTCTGTCTAGACACCAAATCAAAACTATACTCACCGGATCCGGTCCTCAAACTTCCCAAGCAGGCGCATGAGTTGGACCTCGGACTCCCCTCACTCGGGTTCGAGGCGTTGGCTCCAACCGGGCCCGGCACCCGCCGAGGTCCGACCAGCTCCCTCCGATACAAGGGACCGGTGGCGCCAGGGAGCAGCCCTCGTCGGAAGGGCGCGATCCCGGCAGGACCAAGCCTATAGAGGCGGAAAGTCGTGGTATATTGCCCTATATACACTTTGATTCCACAACTTCCCGGCCAACGCACCAAGAATATGTAGCAGCAAAGCGCAGACAAACCAATGATACCAGGAGTCTGTTCAGAAGGTCCAAATCATTTATTTGTGCACAAGTCTCGAACCAGTCAATTTCAAAATGGCTGAGCAAAGTTTTCAAGCATTACAACAACTTTTATAGACTTCTGTCCCATTCTAGGTATAGAAAAACATTTCATTGGTCCCGGTAACCTCCCGTACCCCTTCCATTGGTCCCGGTACTGATAAGTTTATCCAATTATGTCCCTTCAGTGGGCATGACACCTGCATACCCCCCTTCTAGTTCCAATTACAATGGTCAGTTCATCAACTTGTTACTTTCACACTCTCAAGGCCATATAGCCAATTTGTGCATGCAGAGGAGCAGGGCTCTGCAACTCATCTGTCAGCACTCCCAATTATATTCCTTACAGATGTACTTTTTCTTTTCAGTAACTTTTAAACATGTTTTTCTGTATTTTTCCATCTTTCAGCTCTGCAGTTCTGCTTATCTCAGCTAATTCAATACTTCTACTGAGTTCTATCTTACAATAGCAGCATATTGGGGGATGTGCAATCCTATGGGCCTCTCCACAGGCTTCACTTACAGGTCAAGCTAGCCATGCTGGCCTGCTTATGTCAGACACCGTGGATCACAGGCCTTCACCTGCCACATCAGCTTTAAAACTCGAACTGGGGAGAGGCGGTTAGGAAAGGCGGGAAGGCAGCGCGCAGGCGCTGTGGGATGCTCCCAAAAGCTTTCCTTTTTGGGAAGCTGGGGAGCGTTCCCACGCAGGCCCGTCGGTACCGACGTACCCATATGTGAAGACTTATTCCTGCTGTTCCCAGAGATCACCTGCTACAGGTAAGTAACTGTGCTTTCCAGGCTAGGTTATAACTTCAGCCTGTTGCCATGGCGCTGACCAATGGTGCCATTGGGGCGGTGCCAAGTGCAGAGAAGGCAGAGGGATTTGCTGCACTGAGGAACTCTGGACACTATAAATTGGAGTAACTGATCTGGTTCAAATTGCTTAGCCTGAAAAGAAATTAAACATTTACAGGAAAACGACAATTTCATGGATGCGCTCAGTTTCATAGCCCTGGTTCTCAGAGGCAGAAACTCATGCCACTTCTTCTGTGTATCTCTGGACACATCAGGAAATACATATATCTTAGAACCAAAGAAAATTTATTTATTTAACAGTTTTTTTATACTGCTTTATCATTTCATTCAAAAGCGGTTTACATTGTAACTTAAACTTGGTAAACGTACATTAAACAGGGGCATTGATAACTTGGATTTTTCTGAGCAATGGAGGGTTAAGTGACTTGCCCCAGGCCACAAGGAGTGCTAGTGAGAATCAAAGCCTGGTCTCTTGGTTCCCAAGCCAGAGCTCTAACCACTAGGCTACAGACATATTACAAAAAAAATAACCGTAAGACAATGTTCCTGTCTGGTTCAAAAGCAAAACTTTCTATCAGGGTAGTCCTTTCTGTGATGACTTCTAATGATGATTCCAGAAAGGCAATCAAACTACCAGCCCCAAGGGTCTGGGTTGGCTCAAGACTCCCCTCTGCACCCCTCACAGGAGAGCTAAGGGACAGGTATTGGGCCCAAACAATGGTGGACTGCATCCCCAGAAATTTTCAGAACTTCTCCAAGATATTTCCTTAGCATGTCCATAGGTGGTTTTACAGGACACTTTGGGAAGTTAAGAAATCTTAGATTGTTCTTATGGACACGGTTTTCCAAACATAAAACTTTCCTTTTCAGGATTTCCTTTCCTTCATCTGGGCATTACTCAGTCTGGAGAGTGTTCAAAGCAGCTTTCACTTGCTCCAACAGAGTAGTATGTTGAGCCAGCGTCAGCTCATTGTGCTCTGTCTTACCAGAAACTTGATCCATTTGGGATTTAAAATTGCCAGCACATGCTGCCAAAGATGAATCCATGGCTTTAATGGCATCCCACAATGCTCCAAGCATTACCACAGCCAGTCTCTCAGCCACCGCCAAATGATATCCCCCACCCAGTAAACCAGGAGAACCCTCAACTGAGGACTCAACTGCTGAAAGGAGCTGTGCCATCAAGGGTGACTACTGAACGTTTCCGGGGTCACCCTGCCTCCTTGCAGTCATCACTGGTTGTGGCGGTGGTGGGGCTGTTCTCTGTTTGGGGCTCAAAGATGCCACATCATAGCTAGCATCTGACGCACGCTGAAGCAGCAGACTGAGCTGAAGAAAGCTGCAACAGCAGGACAGACACTGTATACGGTCACCATTGCTACGGTCACCATTACGAGGCATCCAGGCAGGCAAGTGCTCTCCGCTCTGCTCAGTCATCTGTGCAGCTGCTCACGCCCGCTATGGGAAATCTTTTGGTACTTGTGACTGGGGCTGGCCACGTTTGAAGACTTGAAGCCGGGCTTGATGGACCTTGGTCTGATGCAACAGGGGTTTTTTTTAGGTTCTTAAGTGCCGGATGAGACTGCAAGAGCAGTTTGGGGATTCTAGTGACCTGCTCTTTCATGGTTTGGTGGAAAAAGAGCCTTAAGGAAAGTTACAGAATAAAACTAGTGCTTGATGGCATAAAGACTCATTGGCCCATCTACTCTGCTAAGTTACTCCTATCCACAGCCCTGCATATGCCTTGAAGTGCCATTCAAATGATCAGTAGTAGTAGTAGTAGTAGCTATATTCCAGCTGCCAGCCATAGAGCATGACTATCTGTAGGACATCGCTCCTTATCAGAGAGCACCTTTTTTAAACTTCCTCGCTGATTATCTGACATACTGCATAAATAACCATATAAAATTCCATCCCAGTCAGATATGTAGCAACCACTCCCCCTACCACCGTGTCTACAGAGCAACATAAACACATAAGATGTACATACTGAGTTGGACCCAGAGGTGCATCAAGCCCAGTATTCTGGTGGTGGGATCAGGGGGGGTGGCAGCAGCCCATGTGCTTTGGCACACATGGCCTGCTGCTTCTAACCCCCTGAAGTTGGGGGGGGGGTTAGAAGTGTCAGGCCATGTATGCTGAAACACATGGCCTGCCGCCGCCCCTCCCAAACCCTACCGCTGGAGTACGTGGCAGCAGGAGGTGGCGGCATGGCATGGCATGGCTCAGCATGGGAGAGGAAGGGTGGCGTGGCTGAGCACACGTGGGGGGAGGGGGAGGCGGCACGGCTGGGGCTTCTGCCTAGGGCAGAAGAAACCCTTGAGCTGGTCCTGCAAGTATAGAAGATATCTGAGGAATAGGAAGGGATTGTAGAGCTGAATAGTTCTTATGGATGGGCAGAGTAGGCTGTATGATATTTATTTATTTAGCATTTCTTACCGCCTTTCAGTTTTATCAAGGCGGTTTACATTGAACACAACAGTTTTACATGGAACAGCTAACAATACAATTGTATATATATCACAATTTAAACTGTGTAACCTTTCAATAACAACTATTTACAATATAGTTTTATCTGCCATCCTTTTCTATGTTGCATAAATCTTTGGTGTCCTAGGACCTTATGGCCTTGTTGGACATTTTCCTAGCTGGCATTGACCTCGTTGACTCCAGAAAGAGGGGGTAGTTTTCTTTTAATACAATCTGGTTACCCCAGGATCTGCAGTATCACTATGAAGTGCTTCCATTCTCCAGGACCAAGCAGGAAGTCAGTCCTCACATATGGGTGACGTCGGCGCCGACGGAGCCCTCGCGGAGCAATTTTCCCCAGCTTTCAAAGAAAGCCTTTGGGAATTGCAGCGCGCATGCGCGGTCCCCTTCCCGCCCAAGGGTGCCATCTTAGCCAGTCTTCTTTTTTCCGCGGAGCCCTACAGACGTACCCGTCGTGTCCCCGCGAAAAAGTTGATATTTACTCATAATTTACTCTTTTTTCCTTCGGTTCGACGCCGGTCTTTTTCCCGCCCGGACTCGCGACGCCGGTCACGAGTCCTCTTCTTCTTTTTCGGTTTTTCTGACTTAGTCAGTTTCGTTTTCGGTTTTTCCCTGGCAGCCCGGTCCTTTGACCTCGCCGGGGCCCTTTTTCCCCCGATGGCTGCCAGTGGTTTCAAGCGGTGTGGTCAGTGTGACCGAAATATGTCACTAACTGACACACACGACAATTGCCTCCGCTGCCTGGGCCCGGATCATGAAGAAATGATCTGTGGGCCCTGCGGCAAAATGTCCTCCAAAGCGTTGAGAAGTCGGCGGCATCAGCGGGATAGGATCTTCGCTGACCCCAGCCGTACCCGGACCTCGTCGGAGGCCTCCGCGTCCAGAGGCTCCAGCTCGGACCATCGCCGGAGTTCCTCCGATAGGGGTTCTCCCTCCGGGGACCATCGTCGGAAGGTGAAACCCGCGAGGGCGGCGTCGGTGGACGCTCCTGGCTCCGCGAGGGCCAGGTCGCATAGCCCCGATAGCCGTCCCGGGTCCTTGGAGAAGGAGCACCTCTCGAAGCGACCTCGCCTGGAGTCGGAGATGCCTGCTCGGGTAAGTCCTGTGGTCCTCCTGGACTCGCCTCCGAGACCGCCGACGTCGGGCCCGACGCCGTCGGGGCCCGAGTCGGGGACTGCTGGGTCACCTGAGCTCGGACTCAGGTTGACGGCCTTGGAGAGCAGACTGTCTGCCTTCATGGACCAGCAGCGGGCACTGCTCGCCGGCCTCGCTGGCGCCGCTGCCCCGACCGCCGGGACGTCGACGTCTAAGTCGACCTCGGAGACCGAGCCGATCCTCGAGTCCATGCGAACTCGAGTCGATCCTCGGTCGAGGTCACCCTCGGCCTCCCGTTCGGGACCGAGGTCGCCGACGCCGACTCCCTTGGTGTCGGGGCGGCAGGCGCCGCGCCCTGCCCGGGCCGACCCCACCGAGTCCTCGTCGGAGTCGGTCTGGGAGTCTGAAGAGGAAGAGTCGCCTGATTCTTTTCGGACTCGGTGTGTCCCCTCGGACTCACCTGAGTCCGAACCTCGGAAGCAGTCCCCCCCGGAGGATGCCCGGTTCTCGGACTTCGTCAGGGATATGGCCAAGGCTTTGGCCTTCCCTGCGGATCCCGAGGAGGAGCCTCGAGCCGAAGAGCTCGACGCCCTCCAGTATGACTCTCCCGCCAGGGAACACTTTACTGTACCGGTTCCTCCCATGCTGGAACGACTACTCTTCCGCATGTGGGAGAGTCCGGCCTCCTCGCCGGTCCTGAGCAAGCGGGTCGATTCTATCTATCGAGTCCGCAAGAGCCCTGGCTTCCAAAAGGCACAGCTACCACACCATTCCATGGTAGTGGAATCGGCCATGCATCGTCTTAAGAGCCAGAAGATGCACTCCTCGGTGCCTCCTGGCAGGGAGGCCCGTAACCTGGATGGCCTTGGTAAGAAGTGTTTCCAGGGCTCTATGCTTGCGTGTCGTGTCCAGACCTACCAGCTATACATGGGCATGTATCTCCGAGACCTGGCTAAAGAGCTAGCCGGATTCTCCGCTGGTTTGTCCGAGGAACCCTTGCGGAGGTTCCTGGCCTTGTCCTCTGGCATTCGGGAATGCTCAAAATTCATATCCCGAGCAGCCTATGATGGCTTTGAAGCATCGGCTCGAGTGGCCGCAGCCGGCATCGGTGCCCGCCGACAGGCTTGGCTTCAGTCGTCTGACCTTGAGCCCTGGGTGCAGGACAAGTTGGTCGATGTCCCCTGCCGAGGCGAGAACCTCTTTGGCAAGCCCATGGCTGAAAAGGCTGCACAGATCGAGACGGAGACTCTCACCAGGACTAGGCTTTCTAGGAAGACCTCCGCCCCTTCCCAGAAAAAGAAGGGCTCGGGAAAGAAGTCCTTTTACCCGAGAAAGGCGGCTGCCTACAAACCATACCCCCAATATCAGGCCCCTGCAGCTCCCCAACAGGGCCAGCAGGCCAAGGGACGGGGTAACGGGTCCCGTAGGCAGCAAGCCCCCAAGCCTGCACCACCAGCCCCTGCTCAGCAGGGTGGGGGTTTTTGACTCCTTAAGCATGGCCTCTCCCCCTCCGCTGGCTCCTCCCAGCACCGGAGGCCGGCTGGTTCACTTCGCCCACAGGTGGTCCAGCATCACCTCAGATGCCTGGGTGCTTCAAGTCGTGAGAGAAGGCTACCTTCTCCACTTCCAACAGGTCCCTCCCTCCTATTTTCCGGGGGAACCTCCACGACTCCCTCTGCACAGGGAATTACTCCTTCAGGAGTTAGCAGGTCTTCTACAGGAACAGGCGGTGGAACCGGTGCCACACCACCTGAGAGGTCAAGGCTTTTATTCCAGGTATTTTCTAGTACCGAAAAGGACAGGAGGCCTCAGACCCATCCTGGACCTGCGCAACCTCAACAGATTCCTCGTGCGGGAAAAGTTCAAGATGCTTACCCTTGGAATCCTTCTGCCCTACCTCCAGCAGGGAGATTGGCTATGCTCCTTGGATCTAAAGGATGCCTACACGCACATCCTCATCCACCCAAGCCACCGCCAATACCTAAGGTTTGTGGTGGCAGGAAATCATTACCAGTACAGAGTACTGCCCTTTGGCCTATCCTCCGCACCGCGGGTCTTCACAAAATGCCTCGCGGTGGTGGCGGCCCATCTCCGGCTTCACGGCCTCTATGTCTTTCCGTACCTCGACGACTGGCTCATCAGAGCAGCATCCGCCCCGGAGGTCACCAACGCTACACGCCGCACGGTGACTCTTCTGCAGTACCTGGGCTTTGTTATAAACTTCGCAAAGTCCACTTTGCTCCCCTCACAAGATCTCGAGTTCATCGGCGCAAGGCTGCACACTCCTCAGGCACGAGCGTTCCTACCGCTCGACAGGGCTCAACGGCTCATGGACCTAGCCGACCGTTTTCGCAGCCAGCCCCTGGTCTCCGCCAGGCGCTTTCTGAGACTACTCGGCCATATGGCTTCCACCGTTCATGTGACCCCCAATGCCCGCCTGAATATGCAGCCTGCTCAATGGTGTCTCCGCAAGCAGTGGCAACAAGCCACAGGCGGCCTAGCAGACCTAGTGCGCGTCTCCGAGCCGCTGATCTCGTCTCTCCGGTGGTGGCTTCATCGGCCGAACCTGGTACTCGGCATGCCTTTTCAGTCACCTCAGCCGGCCCAGGTGCTGACGACAGATGCATCCCTCCTGGACTGGGGAGCACATTGCCAAGGGGCACGTACTCAGGGCCTCTGGTCCACGTGGGAGTCTGCTCAGCAGATCAACTTCCTGGAGCTCAGAGCGATCCGCTTGGCTCTCAAGGCCTTCTCCCACCTGACCTCTCGCCAGTCCGTCCTTGTCCAGACGGACAATCAAGTTGCCATGTTCTACGTGAACAAGCAGGGGGGCACGGGCTCCTTCCTTCTCTGTCGGGAAGCACAGAAGCTCTGCTCTTGGGCCGTCAGTCACGGAGTTCATCTCAAGGCAGTTTATCTCCCAGGCCAAGAAAATTGCCTGGCGGACAAACTCAGCAGGATCCTCCAGCCGCACGAGTGGCGCCTGGATCCCTTGGTAGTTCAGAAGCTCTTTCTAAAGTGGGGCCTCCCCACGATGGATCTCTTTGCCAGCCCTCTCAACCGGCAACTTCCTCGCTTCTGCTCTCGTCAGCCACATCCCCTTCGAGTTGCGACAGACGCTTTTCTACTCTCATGGTCGGGGAGCCTTCTGTACGCTTTCCCTCCCATCCCGCTGGTCTCTCGAACTCTTTTCAAGGTTCTCCGAGACAAAGCCTTCATGATCCTGGTGGCCCCTCGCTGGCCCCGGCAGCCGTGGTTTCCACTCCTGCTGCAATTGGCGGTGGAGGATCCCTTCCCTCTGGGGTTACAACCGGATCTCCTCACTCAGGATCAGGGGTCTCTGCTACACCCCAACCTCAGATCTCTCAATCTAATGGCCTGGCTGCTGAGAGGGTAGTCCTTGCTCCCCTTCTTCTGCCGGCAGAGGTGGAAGAGGTCGTCCTAGCTTCTCGGCGACCTTCTATCCGCAAATGCTACGCCCTTAAATGGCGTCGCTTTTCCGTTTGGTGTACCCAACAGTCTCAGGATCCCTTCTCCTGCCCGGTGTCGGTGATTCTGCAGTACTTGCTATACCTCTCTAATCTGGGACTTAAGTCCAATTCCGTCAAAGTTCACCTCAGTGCTCTTTCAGCACATCATGTGCCGGTGGACGGCAGACCTCTTTCCAGCGACCCTCTCGTAGCGAGGTTTCTTCTCCGAGGTCTCCTTCTACTTAAACCACCTCTGCGCCCGCCAGCTCCTGACTGGGATCTGAATGTGGTGTTACAGCGGATCACCTGTCCGCCTTTTGAACCTATGGCTACCTGTTCTCTCCGTTTTCTTTCTTGGAAAACATTGTTCTTGATAGCCCTCACTTCCGCTAGACGCGTAAGTGAACTACAGGCCCTCGTGTCTGATCCCCCTTACACTCGGTTCTACAAAAATAGGGTAGTCCTACGGACTCACCCTAAATTTCTTCCAAAAGTGGTCTCCCCTTTTCACATCAATCAGGAGGTGGTACTTCCGACCTTCTTTCCCAGACCACACTCCAGCCGAGCTGAAACGGTCCTCCATACCCTGGACTGTAGAAGGGCATTGAACTTCTACCTTGACCGTACGCGGGAGCACCGTAAAGCTGCTCAGCTTTTTGTGTCTTTCGACCCCAATAAATTGGGGCTCCCGGTCTCCAAGTGTACTCTGTCCATCTGGGTTGTGGACTGTATCACTTGGGCTTATGGGGCAGCCGGACTCTCCTTGGAAGGTCGAGTCACGGCTCATTGCGTTCGGGCAAAGGCTACGTCAGTGGCTTACCTCCGCTCTGTTCCGCTGGCAGACATCTGCCGGGCCGCTACTTGGTCTTCGAGCCAGACTTTTGCGGTCCATTACTGTCTCGAGAGGGAGTCCCGCAGGGACAGTGCTTTCGGACAGGCAGTCCTCCGTAATCTCTTTGAGGTCTGAGCAACTCCTACCCTCCATCCCGGATGTGGGCTACCGGTGGGTAATAATTCAGCGAAGATTCCTTCCTTCTGTGCTGCTGAGCTAGAGGGAGCTCATTTTTGTGCTTAGGGTCTCCGGTAGCCTTAAGCTTGGGAGTCCCATATGTGAGGACTGACTTCCTGCTTGGTCCTGGAGAAAGCGTAGTTACTCACCTGTAACAGGTGTTCTCCAGGAGCAGCAGGAATCAGTCCTCACAACCCTCCCTCCTCCCCTTGGAGTTGCAATCATCTGCTTTAGTTTTTTGCAAATTTTTATGCTGTCTTTTTTAGCTATGTCATCTGACTGGCTAAGATGGCACCCTTGGGCGGGAAGGGGACCGCGCATGCGCGCTGCAATTCCCAAAGGCTTTCTTTGAAAGCTGGGGAAAATTGCTCCGCGAGGGCTCCGTCGGCGCCGACGTCACCCATATGTGAGGACTGATTCCTGCTGCTCCTGGAGAACACCTGTTACAGGTGAGTAACTACGCTTTCTCTGCCCCTTATTTTACTTTGCCATCCCCTTGGGTCTGGGGGGTGCAGAAGTTTGCAATACTGCAACTTTCAACTCTGTTCTACCCCTGTCTTAGAATATGACATTAGATAAGTATGGTAAAGGCCCATCTTGTGCATCTAACTTCACTTTGGTGAAACCCTACTTGACCCCAGTTCATCTCTGGCTTTCTTCTTCCCTACTAGTTTTTCACCCGTTATGCATAAATTATCCTTTCATTGTATTGCCCTGCTGGTGCTTCCTCTTACCCTTTCACCTTTTATCAGTAAGGTGCAACCTGAGATACCATTAAGCATTCATGGAAGGATTTCCTTGACTCAGGAAATGGGAGATTAAAGGTCATATCTGGGTCTCAGGTGGGCCTGTGTGTTTCATTTATTTATTTATTTATTCATTCAATGTTTATCCTGTCCTTTGAAATTGCTGAGGGCAGGTTACAAATTACATACATATTAATAAAAAGTAACTTAACACAGACTGACAATACTTCATCATAACACATAATTACTCTTCATAAAAAGGATAGTACAGGACATTACTTAATTTATAAGATCTTACAATGTCCATCATATCTCAGGAAAAAGGGTGTTTTTTTATTGCCTTCCGAAAACATAACAGATTGGTAAATGTTTGGTATTCCATTCCATAGTAGTGGCAAAGAACATTGATAAGCATTATGACGTGCACATTCAAGATAAAAATGCTGTAAGAGGACACCACTAACAAACAATTTGATTGAGACCTCAGAGTACGGAATGGGATATACCTCTGCAATTTATTTACAACATAGGCTGGAAGCTGACTATAAAAATATTTAAAAGACAAGCATTTAAAAAATATAACTCTTCTCAATCAGTAGCCAATGAAGTGAGTTTAGATAAGGAGAGACATGATCTCTAAACCTCAAACAAAAATCGGTCTCACAGAAGCATTCTGTATCCGTTGTAGTCACTCTTGATTTCGCAGTCAATCCATAAAACAGTGTTACAGTAATCGAGCCTTGATGTTATAAATGCATATACAAGTTGTAAAATCTCAGATTGCAAAAAGACTGACTGATCTTATATAATTGTCGCAAGTAATAGAAACTTGTCTTAATGGTTTGGGAGATGTGTCCACCAAGAGAAAGATCACTATCGTTCTCCCAGACTGTGAACCTGACTTCTTGATTTGAAGCTCTACTCCCTGCCAAAATATTTTTGGGGTAGGGGAGGAGCTAGGGTTTGGCTCCACCACTGACACTTTAAATGAAAAAGCATATTTGAACATGCAAAGCATTTTGTTGCTCTGTGGCTGTGAGGAGTTTTTGTCCAGAAATTTGTTAACTTGGGCCACTCTTAAGCTACGAGACCTAGATTAAGCAAGTCCAACAAACTGACAAAATATTTTTATTATATTTTGCCAACTAAAAATACCACACACACTATAATATAATAAAATCATATATAAACAATATCATAAATGTAGTCAAATCCAACATCCAGTTTACATAAAACTATTAAAAAAAGACACAACACGTTACTGTACCAGCCTGCCTCAAGGGTCCAACCATAACATTTACATATACACAAAACCATATACAGACAAAAATATATGTACAATAAAGTGTGTATAGTGTTCTTGAAAGTGCTAGTGCAATTTGCAAAAGAAGCACCCGTGAAGGAAAACCACACTTCAAAGGAGCGGGATTACCTCTGGTAAACAGCCTATATAATCAGAGCACATCACCCTTCCAAGCCTAGGTGCTCTTTACAAGCTTTTGCTAAGTTACTGGGGTCACCAATAATTCTTAATTTGCTGTCAAACCGCATCAAACTTGCCACAACAGTGGCTCAAAAACGCCTCAAATTAATTCAGAACACTTCAGCAGTCAATTGAGCGGTAAAATGTTTCTTTTATTTATAGGGAACCAAGGATGGTAAGCATGTAGTTCGCTCCCTGATGTCAGGGGCATTGGCTGGCGCTGTTGCCAAGACAGCTGTGGCACCGCTGGACAGGACGAAAATCATATTTCAAGGTAAATTGTATGTACTCGTGGGAAAGGGTAAGCAGGAGGAAGAGGTGTGATATCCATTCTCTGTAAGGAAACTAGTCCTGGTCTTTGATTTGGCCATGATGCCGGGGTGGGGGGGGGGGGCTTGTGTGCTCTCACTACAGATAATCCTTGTATTTCCATATTATCCTGCTAGATCAGTCCAGACAAGTGGGTTGTGTTCTCCTACCAGCAGATTGATGGAGACAAAGAACCAATGAAAAACCTAGATTTCAATGGCATCACTCCCATGCCTCTATCTGCCTCAGCCACCAGAGTTCAGTAGTTCTTTATCTCCAGCAGATGGTGGATGGATTTTCTCCTCTGAAGAAAATTCTGAAGTTTGAGAGGAAAAGATAGATTAAATGCCTGTGAACGACTACCTTGAGGGTGACTCTTACTTGAGCGTGACATGGGAGGCTCCACTAGACTGCAAGCTTTTTGGTAGCCATAGGAGGGGAGAAATTGGTTCAGCTTCACACGCTTATTGTGATAAGAGCCTATTGAACAGCTAGAAATTGGAAGGATCAGGAAGAGTGCAGCAGCCTCACACAACTTCACTGCCCCCTCCCTCCTCCTCTCTGCTCTCTCCCAAAGTTTGCAGAAGTCTCTCAGAGGATCTGCTTGCCAGCCACCTTAAATGCAGTGCTGCCAAGCCAGTGTAACAGTATCAGGGAAGTAGAGCTGAGCCTGGCACGGATCCTCTGCCTGGGGCTCTCAGGGATGAGTACCAAGGCTTAAATTAGTCATTGTCCTTGCTGGGGGCTCCCAATTCTGTCTGTGTGGGATGCAATTCAGGGTAGACAGCTGGTGACCGTTGGCATGGTGTTGGGGTTTCCCGCTGTTTTTTTGCACTCGCTAATAGTGTGTTTCTCCTATTGTGCGCCTGGAGATCGTACGGTCTTTGTTCTGCCCAAGCAGTTCCAACACGCGTTTTTACCCTAGTGTCTGTAACATGCATTGCAGTAAAAGCACAGTTAATGCTTACCACAATAAAAGTGCAGTTAATGTGCATCTTTAGGACTCCACAGCCTTAGCATGTGCTGTTCTAATACTTGTCTTAACTGTCTTATATCTTCTTCCAGGAATCATTGTTTGACCTGTGGCAAGTGTGGTGCCTCATCTCCGGCTTCTAGACACTGCTCTTCTAGAATGGTAGCTCTTGAGTTGTCTCTGGAGGGATTGCCCCCCCATCTTTATGCGGTTAGTCCGGCCTTGCCTGCCTAAGGACAGGAGGTGGCAGATGGTGCTGTGGGTAAGGACAACAAACCAGCCTAAGATTCCAGTGACCATGCTGTGCGCCGCTCCCCAACTTCTAGGGGATCGATGGAGACTACGCCCCCTGGTATAGGGGGGCTCATTTCCATGGAGAGAGCTTACAGAATCTGGATTGTCTTCCCTGGAATTATTTTCTTTCTTGCAACAAGCCTAATTCTTCTGGCATGGAAATTCAGACCTTGCGGCCTCTGGGTCCCTCTGAGCACAGTCTCATGAGGGGTAGGCTGAGTGTGGAAGCCCTGTTCGATTGCCTATGGCTAAGAGTCCCCGGCAAAGGATGCCCTCTGGAGATGGAGATTAGCTGGGATCTGTCCGAGATGTAGACTGTGGCTTGGATTCAGATGTCTGATATGGATGAAATATTCTCGCCTTTAGAGGATTGTGAGGCGGCCAATGTTATCCACCTGTTCTGGAAGGAGGAACTGGAGGCATTGATCACCAGGGTCTTATCCACTTTGAGCTTGGCAAATGCTCTAGGCATGGAGCAGAAACCAAAGATGCATTCACTCCTGCAAGGAGTGTGGAAATCCACTACTGTCTTCTTGTTCCCAGAGGTGCTCAAAGGCCTGTTCTGTCAGAGTGGGATTCCCCCGACTCCCCACCTAAGGGACTAAAGATGTATAAGAAGATGCATGCTCTCCCAGAGAAGGAGTGCATTGTGTGGTTTGATATTTCCAAGGTGGATGTGCAGGTTATGGCATTACCAGTTGGCCCACCATTCTTGTGGAAGGCTGTTTGGCCTTGAAAGATACTCTGTACCAAAAGGTGGATTTGTGTTGAAGAACCAGTTCACTGCGGTGGTTGCTATTCATTTGTGGTATGTGCAGGCCCAGTGTCTTGACCCCTTCTCCAATGGATTCATTCTCTTCCGCTGGATGATTCTATCCTTCTTTTGGAGTCTGCTACAGCCTTCCTTTTCTAATGCCATCTATGGCCTGGTACATTTACAGCCAGGGATTGTGCCCTGATGACAGTGACGTGGTGTTGGCTTGGCTCTGACGGGCTCATTTTCCAACCAAAGCCCAGTTGCCCATCTGGCCTTAGAGGGCTGCTTCTCTTGGGTCCGATTTGGAGAAGCTGGTGAAGGACCTGGGTAAGATGACATCTTACTACCTTCTGGAGGATAAGTCGAAAGGGCCTTTGAAGAGGGCAGGAGCCCCTTTTTCCATCAGCCTCTGTCTGCTCCTCACAGGCATGCTGGTCAGACTTGGGGGGGGGGTGGTTTCTGGACTCCTGTCACTGTCATCCTGGGAAACCTTTCTTCCTCTCTGCTTATGGACTTCAGGCTTGTTCTTAGTACTTTCATGGAGCACTCTGGCCCAGAGACCCAGTTCCATTCAGAGGAAGATCCTCCCAGGCTGCGCATTGAGTTTGGGGGCCGATTCCCTGGTCCTCTGGTTGGGGGGCAGGTTCACCTCTTCCTTCAGGAATGGTGACCAGGTCACCAGGGATGCCCCATTCAGTATGGTAATGTCTTGGTATGCAAGAGCCGATCCTGGCCGCTTTCGTCTTCTCCCTTTGTGGGACTGCAAACAGCAGGGCTGTTATGCGGATATCCTTCGACAAGTTGTCTCTCCTGAAGCCAGTGGTGCCCATTTCCCTGGACAATTGGGGCAAGGGCAGCTATTCCATCTGTTTCATGGTGCTGACAGGAAGGAACATTCTGGCCCATTCTGGATCTCAACTGTGTTGTTGAGCGCTTGTGCATCTGCGCTTCTGGAGGGGAAACTTTGCGATGCATGATTCAGGCGGTGCCTCGAGGGAGAGTTCCTGGCATCTCTGGATTTGGCCAAAGCATATTTTCTTTATCCTGATCTGGGGGATCAGCAAAGAATCTGTGTTTTGCCATGCTTGGCTCTCACCTTTAGTTTGCCGCCCTCTCATTTGGACTCTCCATTGCCCCAAGGATGTTCTCCAAGGTCATGGTAGTGGTGGCTGCAGCTCTATGGCACCAAGGGAATTGTGTGCACCCATATTTGGACTACTGGCTGTTCCGAGCCTGTTCTCTTTGAGGCGTCGCGTGTAGCTCCCCGAGTAGTGTTCTTTTTTGATAAGCCTCAGCTGGGTGATCACTTGGGGAAAGAACAATTTGTTGCATTCCCAGTCCCTGGCGTTCCTAAGAGCACATTTCGATACTCGAGTATGCAGTGTCTCCCTGCCAAAAAAAAAAAAAAAGTCAAAGGCTGTTGGATTGCCTAGTGCTGTTCTTTTAGCAGCAGGCTTCCATAGTCCGGGATGATCTTCAACGCTTCAGATTGATGATGATCAAGATGGTACTGTGGGTGCAAGGTCTTTGCTGACTTGGTAGTCCCAGAGTTCTCAGCGGTTTGAGCTGAGGCTCCTGCTCCCAATAATGGTGATAGCTAGCCTGCGGTGGTGGCAGCAGTCCAGCCTTCTCAGGAAGGGCATACTGCTGGACGATTGCTCATGGACTCTTCTGTCAATGGATCTCTCGGGCTGGGGAGCCCATTGCCAAGGCTGGACGGCCCAGGGCCATTGGAACCATAGGGAATATGTGGTCTGTCAACTACCTTGAGGCGAGGGCCATTAGGTTGGCTCCTTTGCATTTCTAGCCCCCAGTTGAGAGCCGGGCGGTTCGAGTGTTCTCTGACAATGCCATGGTGGTGGCTTATGTTTGTCGGCAAGGCAGCACAAGAAGTGCTGAGGTAGTCCTGGAGATGGCTGTCCTGTTTGCCTGGACTGCAAAGAACCTCCTAGTTTGTCTGCTCTGCACATTGCCAGGGTGGCTACTGTGGAAACAGAGTTTCTGAGCTGGCATTCTCTGGTGGGAGTTGAGTCAGAGGTGTTTCCCTTGCTGCCTTGAGTGCTGGTGCGGCACATGGCAGCTGGCCCCTGAGGCAGCCAAGGTGCCATTTCTGTTGGCCTTTTCTGCAAAATGGTCTGGAGAAGGGCCTTTTCTCTCAGCTCCCCAAAGGTTCAGGTGGCAGCTTTGGCCTGTTTCAGAGGTCCATTGGCTGGTAAGTCTCTTGCCATACACACGGATGTTTTGCACTTTCGTCAGGGGGTTTGGCGTCTGCATCCTCCCCTCTGATCGGTGATCTATGTCTGGTGCCCAGGGCCTTGATGTCTGAGCCTTTTGATCCATCGAAGTGCACTACTCTGAAGGATTTGACGCTCTAGATGGTCGTCTTGGTCGTGATTTGTTCGGCAAGGCGAATTTCTGAGCTGCAGGCTGTGTCTTGCTAAGATCCTTATCTGTCTTTTTTCAAAGGAGGCAGTTTCCATTCAGCCTGTGCATGCCTTCTTGCCTAAGGTGATTTCTCCCTTTTATGTGAACCAGATGGTCTGCCTGCCCTTCTTCTCTAAGGAGCAGTATCAGGGGAAGGATAAGGATCTGTGCCTTGTGGATGTCTGGAGGATAAAAGCTTCTCCATTACTTAAAAGTTACGAATTCCTTTTGTAAGTCCAACCATCTTTTTGTACTGTTTGCTGTCCTGTGCAAGGGTGATGAAGCGACTAAGTCGACTTTGAGGTGCTGGATTAATGAGGCCATTTCGTCAGCATATCTATTGCAGAACTGGATGGTTCCGGATGGTTTGTGCACCCGTTCTACCCGAGGAGGAGCAGAGCTCTGTAGCCCCTGCAGACATTTATCGAACAGCAGCGTGGACATCACTTAACACTTTTGTCAAGCATTACTGCTCGGATATCCATGCGCAGGTGGACATGGTCCTTGGCTTAAGGATTGTGCGAGCTGTTGTGTCTTCTTCCCACCCAGCAGAGTTCTAGTTTTGGAATGTTCCATTTGTCTGGACTGGTCTAGCAGGACGATATGAAAGGTGACATTTTACTTACCAGTTAATGTCCTTTCCTTGAATCATTTAGACCAATCCAGGGCCCACCCCTGAAACTGTATTTACTCTGTTCTTCTGCTGCAGTACCTTGGGTCCACTATGATTCATCTTCTACTGACAGATTTCTTTTTATGCTCTCCTGTACGTAGTTCTCTATTGTTGATTACTCATTGTTGCCCACGATTGAGGTTGTGTAAGGTTTTGTTATGTTTCTCCCATATGCTTTGGAACGAATACTGAAGAGACCTGGTGGCTGAGGCGGATAGAGGCATGGGAGTGGTGCAGTTGAAACCTGGGCTTTTCATTAGTTCTTTGTCTCCACCAATTTGCTGGTAGGGGGGAAAAAACCCACTTGTCTGGAATGATTTAGCAGGACTCAAGGAAAGGACATTAACTGGTAAGTAAAATGTCACCCTTCGTCTGTTTTACATGTTTGGAACACTTACAGATCAAAGGAGGCAATGAAAACAATTTATAAAATGGTGTCGCTGATATTGTGAGATTGCTCTAAAGTATGTCATCTGAAATTGCAGGAGAACAAAGTGACTCCCTCCATGCTTAGCCAGAGTTTTCTATAATGCTATAAAAATATTTGCAGCTTGAGGAGATTAGTGATGCAGCTGCTTTCTAGGCCCCACTATTGCTAACTTCATGTCTCCTTTAAAAACTGTAGGTGGGTTTTTGTTTTGAGGGGTGCTGGCAATCGACACTGAATGGTAGGGGATGTCAGACACTTCATGGATCTGCAACCATCCCTGCTTTCTTTGCCACACTATAGTATTGCTCAGTAACTTTCTGTAATTTTTTTTTTATCTGCAGCATTCTGTAATAAATCCTAACTAGTTTTTTTCTTTATTCTTCTGTCTTCCAGTGTCTTCAAACAGATTTTCTGCCAAGGTGAGGCAAGCTGAAAGGATAATTTATTTTCACAGCAGGTGGTGACGTGCTAGTCTTTTGGGGCAGATTTTATTCTTGGAATTCTAAGGAAATCTCACCAGAGAACATTATTCCTCCCTCACTGCACCAGAAACTTAGGTGTGGTTTTGGGGAGGACGCTGATGCTTTTGCTGAATTAGTCTCCCCCCCCCCCCAGCCAAAGGAAGCAGGCAAACTACATCTATGACCAGAAACCATTTCTGGTTTTGTCTGCTATCAATGCAAAAGTTTTGCAAACTGGCTCTCTGTCCTCAAGAGGTCCTGTCTAGGAAAAGAGCAGATTCTAAGCGTTATAAATGTGTTTTTGTGTGTTCTTATGCATATTATGTAACATTACTTTTGTAATTATTTTACTTTTCAAAGTGGTAAGCCTCTGATGCTGGGCAGGGTACACAAGGATAACGCCTTCCCCCTTGATTTGTATTTCCAATAAATGAGAGGCCCTTTCCCACGCAATGCGGCAGATGAAGCCTGGGTGAAGCATAGTTTTGTCACCTTTTGTATCAAAGTAATCGGGCCTTGTACTTCCTGTTCTGTGTAGGAGGCCTATCGACTGATTTACCGCACATATCTGAATGAAGGTTTCTTCAGCTTGTGGCGGGGGAATTCTGCCACTATGATACGGGTGATCCCATATGCTGCCATTCAGTTCGGTGCTCATGAACAGTACAAGCGCATCCTGGGGCACTACTACGGCTATCACGGAAAGTAAGAATCTCTCTGCTTATGTGTGTCTCTGTGGTGATGACTAGTGCAGTTGTGAAGTGTCACAGGAAAGGCGCTGGAGAGGTAGTAATAGTGCTTCCAAGACTTGTAAAGTCTGATGACCCCTGAAAGCCTATGTGCAAATATAACAGATTCTAGTCTTAAAGTTGGAATTGGGCACCGCCATTAATTTTGCTGATTATATGTCCTCTTATCTAAGGTTTTGAGCATGACTGGTCTATTTTAAGTGATCTCTGGATGATTCCTTTGGTAGATCTGTTTTGACAAAGTCCCTCATGAGAAATTCCTCACAAAATTAAAAAGTTATGGGGTCAAAGGCAATGTCCCATTGTGAACTGGTACCTTGTTAAGGATGAGAAAAGGCATGCAACTGAATGGTCAGTTTCTCAGCAGAGAGACGTAAATAATGGAGTACCCCAGGAATCTGTACTGGGACTAGTTTTTATCTTAATGATCTGGAAAGGGAGCAGTGAACGAGGTGACTGGATTTCCAGTTGACAAAAAATTATTCAAAGTAGTTCAGACATAAACAGACAGATCGCAGGAAGATGGGGCATCAAAATGACAGATGGCATTTCATGTAGACAAATAAAAAAATAATACACGAGTTAGAATGTGTCCTGATTAAATGTGCATGGTGCTGGGTTATGGACAACTCATTGAAATCCTAAGCTCCGTGCACAGCGGTGGCCAGAAAAGTAAATTAAAAGGTTAAGAATTATACAGAAGGGAGTGGTGAATGAAATGGAGAATCAAATGCCTGTAACTCTGTTCTGGAGCCACACCTTGAGTACTGTAAGTAATTCTGGTTAGCCCACCTTAAAAATGAAAAAAAGATGTAACAAAACTAGTAAAGATAGCAAGAAGGACAACAAAAATGATAAATGGAATGGAATGACTCGCCTTTGATAGGTTAAGCTGATTAGGGATCTTTGGCTTGGAAAAGAGATGACTGTGAAGGATTATGAATGATTTATTTTTTATTTGTATTTAGCTCACGCCTTTCCAGTAGTAGTTCAAGGCGAGTTACAGTCGTACTGAAGGTATTTCCCTGTCCCTGGAGGGTTTACAATCTAAGTTTGTACCTGAGAAAATGGAGAGTTGGGTGACTTGCCCAAGGTCACAAGGAGTGTCAGTGAGTTTTGAACCCTGGTCTTTCTGTTCCCAGGCTGATTATAAAATCATGAGTGGGGTGGAACATGTAATAAGAAATGGTTAGTCACCCTGTCCAAGGATTATGGGACATTCCATGAAACCCATTGGTAGCAGAATTAAAACAAACTAAAGGGTTTTTTTTGTTTTTCAGTCAACACACAGTTAAACTGTGGAATTTGTTCTTGAGGATATGCAAGCATAAGTTGACATTTTACTTACCAGATAATGTCCTTTCCTTGAATCCGGCTAGAGAGGGGGGGCATAGACAATATTGAAGTACTGAAAAGAAATTTGCCACAGAAACAGGAACTTTAAATCTGGTACTCAATCCCCCCCCCCCCCCCGAGAGCCCGAGCTGCAGGTATTGGTCCCTGCTGCCAAGAACTACAGACACATACCTCTGAATCTTCATGCAGTCTTTGGGGAAGAGGGCATTGATGCTGTGCAACCAACAATTCCTCCAGGGTCCTAATCCAACAATCCTGGCTGTTCAGCCAACCCTTAACAAGATAAGGATGGGGAACTGATCAAATACCCATCCTCCTTGGCAAACACAGGGAAGGCACTGGGTTTTAAGGGTGACCCAAAGGATGCCTTCCCCTAAGAGTGATTACTCTTGAGCTAAATCAATATTTCTCAAAGTTTTTGCGGAGCTGCTCCAATGTATCCGCATTCTGCTGAAGACAGAGAAATACTGAGGTTGCATACTCTCTAGCTGCTTCTGATATAGTACAGGATGAGGTCATCAGAAGACTCTGGATTTTACTGTCTCCACCTTTGCTGATAGGGGAACACAACCCATTTGTTTGAACTGCTTAGCAGGATGATATGAAATTAGGTCTAAAAACAGATTTGAACAAGCTCCTGGAGGACAGATCCATTAGCAGTTTGTTTATTTAACAAATTTTGATATACCAGTTTTCTAAAGTCAAAACGGTTTACATAGAACTGAAATAATATAATGAACATCAATAACCATTTACAATAAACATGAAAACTATTCTAAATGTGAATAGAGAACAAAGAACCTTTTGTGTTAGTCAATATATTTGCATCAATACAAATTTAAAAAACTATGTACAATGGGGAGAAGAGTAATGGGGGGGGGGGGTGAGGGGTTTATGGAGGTGGAGTGGGGGATGATGCGATTGTTTGTTTGTATGAGGATGTCCTGATCTGTGGTTGTTGGGTGTCTGTTGGAAAAATGTTCCAGGAAGAAGTGGATCTTGAGTTGTTTGTAAAAGTCTGCCCAAATACCCTACTGCTGGGAGTGATTGTCCTATTAGGATCTACTTCCAAGTAATCTGTATTGTTTGCTGTCTGATAGTAAATTCTGGGCTTAATGGGACATTGGCCTGACCCAGCATGGCATGTCTTTGTTATCAAGCTCTGAAATTACTGTATGTAGATACATTGATTCTTAAACATGGGTTTGTGTATGATCCTCCATAAATACTTAAACACTTTGTTACCATATAATCCTGTCACGTCAAGACCCTGGAGAACATGCAGCAGCATGTGATAGGGCAAAAATGTCTCCCCTCCCCTCTTTCATGTATGCAGTGGGCTGAGAACTAGGGAAGCCAGGGTTCAAATCCCATTGATGCTCCCAGTGGCCTTGGGCAAGACACTTAATCCTCCATTGCCTCAGTTACAAACTTAGATTGTAAGCACTCCAAGGACCAAGAAATACCTACTGCATCTGAATGTAACGCGCCTTGTACTCTGCTCTGTACTTTCTATAATTGAAAGAGCGGAATATAAGCAGTGATATTAAATTAAATAAAATTTAATTCAGAAGTATTTTCTGGAAGATGATAGCCATGAAACAAGGGGCCCTTTTATAGAGAGTGAGAGTGACAGCTGGATCCTCTGTTAATCTGATCATGTTGTGCTGTAAGAAGTCAGTGTCTCCGAGGACAAAACTGCAGAGGCTTACATGGGGCCTGATCCATCCCCATACATGCAAAAGGGGGGGGGGGGGGAGGAAAGCCCTAGTGAATCGGATTTCTTAGGCAGATGCATGGAAGTAAATCCATTCCTAGAGTTTCTCGCATGTATGTGAAGGGATGAACTGACTTTTTTTTTACTCTCCATTTTCCTCATTGACTTAGGGTGCTGCCGCCTGTTCCAAGGCTTTTTGCAGGGTCCTTAGCTGGTATCACCGCTGTCGCAGTGACGTATCCCTTGGATGTGGTGCGTGCTCGTATGGCAGTCACACGCAAGGATATGTGAGTTACACGGTTGCCAGGAATAATGTGCTAGGATTTAATAAATCCCTGTGACCCAGGTTCACTTCCTGATTAGATTCAAGCTGCTTTTCTGTTGAAGACATTCTGAACCTGGGAATCTGAAAATGCCCTTTTAGGTGAACGTTTTACTAATCCTTGTGCTCTGGGAGAATGTCACTTCAGCACCTAGAGCTTAATGGGAATTTATTTCTGGTTTCATAAGACTGTTTTTACCAAAATTACATCTCAACATCCTCTACTTTGCCCAAATAATTTCAAAATGCACATCCTTAAAGATTTAGGGAAAAGGTTTTGACATCGGGAGACAGAAGCTAGAAAACTGCCTCTCTAATCTGAAAGAAATCCTTTATCTTGCTGCCTCAGCCAGTCTGTATGTTTGGGACCCTGTTGAAAGTTCAGGCCGCTGTTGGGAGCAGTATTTTTTTTAAAGCACCTCCTTCTGGTCTTTGAGTAAGTCAGCTATTTCTCTGTGTGACAGGTACAGTAACATCATTCACGTTGTCATTCGGATATCGCAAGAGGAAGGCCTGAAGACTTTGTACAGGGGTTTCACGCCCACAATTCTGGGTGTAATTCCCTATGCTGGGCTCAGCTTTTTCACATATGAAACACTGAAGAAGCTTCATGCAGGTAATTCTCAGCTTCTGCCCTGCAGATATCGCAGTCTGAATATAGGAAGCAGTTCCAAAAGCCTCAGAGATAATTTGAATAAGAAATTAAGAACATCTGTAAATAAACTGAAAATTCCAATGAAGGAGCTGCATCTGAATAGTCAGTAGGCCTCTTAACAGAGATGTGTAATAATAATAATAATCATTGTGACATACTGCAACTGCCATGGAGGGGGTGCAGCTCTTAGCTGTGCCATGGGCACTCTGGCCAATGACTGCCCTTTTCCATAATGCTGCTCTGTTGTTAGCCTGATTTTACTGATCATACAGAAGCTCCAGGGCCTTCGAGGATTGATGTGAGCAATATGTGCAATTAGACTTGAAAAAAGTGGGGTAAAATATAGCTTTGCTTAAAATTTAGGCCCTTATTAGGCTGGTTCAGTGGCAGTACCTGGCAGCAGTTTTACTCTGTTGGTCTGTACCTTACTGTGCAGTGACTAACATTTTTCCTTTTAACCCTGTGTGTTCCTAGAGCACACTGGGAGATCCCAGCCATATCCACTTGAACGTCTCTTCTTCGGCGCATGTGCGGGACTTATCGGTCAATCTGCTTCTTATCCTCTGGATGTGGTGCGGCGGCGCATGCAGACGGCAGGGGTGACAGGCCATGCCTACAGTACTATCCTGGACACCATGCAGGAGGTGATCAGAGAGGAGGGATTTGTGCGTGGCTTGTACAAGGGGCTCAGTATGAACTGGGTGAAGGGTCCCATAGCAGTGGGAATCAGCTTCACAACCTTTGATCTCATGCAGATCCTCCTCCACAAGCTGCAGCTTCATGTGCAGAGGTAGTGACTCCACACAGAAGAGCTACTGGCACCTGCGTGGACACAAAGGCATTGGAAATCGCAGCTTGTATGTGTGTGGGAAAACCTGTAAATATCGTCTGTGTACACAAGCCAGTGGGTGTTTGCCTGCATTGTGTACATATGAGTCTTGGCTGACAAGTGTTTCTGCATACATATGGCTGTGCATATGTGCCAGGGTGTCTGTGCATCTATACAGAAACAACTGTAATAATCCCCCTCTGAACTGGTTTTGACCACTGATATTTTATCTTGTAAATTTGTTTTTGGCAGATAACCTACACCTCTGTCTGCTGAAGGATGACATATTTTTTAAATTTGAAAAGTGCCAGTGGGTGACATCTCTTCCTCGTGTCCTCTGCATCTTACAAACTGGTAGCTGGGATTTCTCTGTCAATGGCAGGCAGTGCCTTACTTACTCAGAACCCAAGGGATTAATGGCTTGAAGCTGGTTGCTTAAAGCTACAACACTACCCATCGTCCCTTAAGGTAGCAGCCCTCTTGTTTCCTTTGTTGCGTTTGGTATGCTACATTTTGGTTCAAGGGGATTTCATATCTTGGGGGGGTTTTGTATTGGTCTGACATAAGAGTTGCACACCATTTTTTTTCTTTTACATCCCATCCCTATCTTCACCCTCCTTGTTAAATGTCTCTTCTTGAGGCCCCACTTCATTTCTGCTGTATCTTGGTGGTGCAGAGATTGCCACTTACAAACAGTGCAGCATCACCAACCTGATCTCATTTGCTGAGAACCCTTAGTGGTGGGAATGAGCTGAACAGGATCTTTTCAAAAACTTGAGAACTCTATTTTGCCATAGAACAAAAATAGTGATAAATTTAAAAGAAAAAAAAAGAGGACGCTTTAGGTTCTGTTCTAAGATGTTCAGGCAGGACACAGAGTGATAGTCGTATTTATGCACAGCCATAGTGGGAAAGAAGCAAAGCCTGGACCCTTAGCCTGGTTTAGTAAACATAGCCCGGGTTAACCATTAGTTTTGAATACCTCCTTGTTTAGGAGGCATCTCACAAAGTTCCATGCAAAATAACAATACGACTATGACGTGTGGCCTGCTGTACCATACACCTTCCTCTCCCACTCACTCTCTTTGTGTTCTGATAATTTTTTGGGTAGCATTCCTAGCTGCTGTGTTTGATTTGAGTTTTGGTGCAATATAGAATGACCAAAGGTAGCCTCTGGAGGGGTGGAGGGAATAGCTCTGTGTGTGTGTATGGGGGGGGTTGTGTTTTTAAATTTGTGCCCTTGTGGACACTGGTATGACTCTTCTGCATCTGCATGCCTGTTGATCTGGGTCAGTCCATACACAGTAGTAGACAAGGAAGGTCAAAAGATGCCATTTTCCTGTCTCCCTTCTGCACACGCTTCTTGGAAAACTAGAAAGGAGAGGGAAACAATCAGACAGGAAGCCACATCCTGTATTTTTTAAATAAATATTATGACTGTCATTACCTATACATGTATTTATAAGAGATAAGTAGATACAAAAGGTACACATTGCATGATTAAAGCCCTAGAATCATCACAAAACATATTTAATTGCATTGTCAGAACTGTAAACAATAGGCTGAAATTCGGTGCTTCTAGGTGCCATTTGAGAAACATAGTATTTTGAAAGCAGCTTGATAGGACTGAATCACAGCTAGTGGTGCTTTTGAAGGATGGTTTTCTGAAGGCGAGAGAAAATGTGGTAGGCTTGCAGCTGCTCTCTGTCCCCCCTCCTCCATGCCACTAACAAAGCATGGCAGAGCATGATTCCTTTAAATAAGGAAGTGTTAGGGGCCAGAAATAAAGGTAAGCAATGGCCTGCTGTCAGGTTGTTGTCTGAATGGGTCTTTGGACTACATCTTTCTGTCTGTACTGTGTCACCCAGTGGGTCTTTGTCACCAGCCTAGTCTCTGTATTTGCTGACTTGTTCATAGTGCTTAGTTATCGTGTAGTGGGAGGATTCTTTACAGAAGCCTTCTCCTTCCTCGTATCTCAGACCTGACAGATTTACATCATGTGTTAAGTTTTGTAGCGTGCAGTAAAGAATGTGCTAAATACGCCAAGCTTACCTGCTCTAGCAGCTCCCATCATGCCTTTTCTCATACTTGGGCTTTCCCACTGGTCTCTGCGGAGATGCTCATTCTTTTGAAGCACAATAAAAGGCGAACAAAACTTTCTGGATTACTTCTGACTGTGCATGCCTGAAATCCTCTCTCATTTTATTTTATGTTTTATATGTGTTCCATCTGAAGACCTGCCTTTTGAAAGTGCAGCAAAGTGAAGTACACAATTACAGTACAATAAATAAAGAACCAATACAATCATATGCAAGTAAATAGTTAAAATAGTATTAAAGCACATTCAGAAATCAAAGTTCAGGATGTGTGTTGTCCTCGGACACTTGTGGTCCTCTGTCTAGAACACAGCTGGGAACTCTGCATTCCCTCTTTCCTATGCACTAAAATAAAGTGAGCCAGTGACCTCGTGGGGTTCCAGGTGCTTGTTTTACAAAATGGCTCTCAAGTAGAAGCCTTCTTCAAAGGTGAAACCAGTGTTCTATATAATAGAGTTGCGATTGGGTGATAGTATTCTGAAACCCACCATGCCAGGCTGGTTGGGGCAATATAGTATTCAAGTAACTGCTGTAGGGTAGGATTTGCTTTTAAGTTCTTTTGTTTCCACTAAAGTTTTGGGGGGGAGGGGGACCTAGAATAGGACCCCCACCCCCCTTATCCACACTGAAATTAAGAAATCAGAAATGGAATCCAATTAAGAGAAAAATGGATGCTTGTGTTTTGGCTTGCAGTGTTACACCATGAATAAGGAGCTGCATAGGAGTATGGGCTGTGTACACAGTCTGCCCTAATGCCTTTGCAAACTTCACTACTTTCTACATCAGTGTTTATCTCATTTAAAACTGGGTTTTTTTTTGGTCTGGAATTGTATTTTAATGGCCTGAATATACATTTATGTACATTACATATAAATATATTTTAAAGATATTTGTGCTAAGATATATATTTAATAAATACTAAAGTTTATACCATACTTGTCTTTTTCTTTAAATGAGACTGCCCTTTTATCTTGTGCAACAAGAACTGTTAAAGCACAGTACCAACATTTGAGACACGCTGACCTGGTGCACACTTGCTAGGGGGTTGCTGAGCACTGCTAGTAATGGTGAAATCTGTAAGTTCTGTATCAGGCCATCAGAGGGAGCAGCTGTACCTCTTTTCATAGCTTTGCTGCTGTTGTAGCTGTCATGCTCCTGTATGCAGAGAGAGAGGGAGCCAGCCATTCCGATATACCCTCCATCATTAACTACAGGCAGCGTTTATAATCCCACTGAAGTTCCTTTTGGATTATTAAACAAACCTAGGGTTACGTAATCTTGAACTCTAATAGCAGTAATGTTCACAGTAAAGAAAAGCCAATAAAGGGAAAACAGTTGTAGCTCTGGTACTGCATGCCTCCAGTAGTGCTATAAGAGTAAACGGAGGTAAGCAGGCTAGGGCACTGGTGTCTTAATCTGTCTTGAGACTCCAGCCAGTCAGGTTTTCAGGATTATCACTGCATATGCTTGGTGTAAACCTCTATGCAATTGGAGGCAGTGCACAGAAATTAATCTCATGCATGTTCACTGCAGATATCTTGAAAACCCAAGTAGGGGGGGGTTCATCAGGACAGGTTTGGGAATCTTTGGGCTAGGGTGATAAGTGTACAGCAAGTGGTGGAGAGGGGAACATAGGAGCAATACATGCAAAGCCAATAAGGGCGGAAGGGGAGCTGGCAGGGGCAATGGAGGGAGGGAGAGAGAGAGAGAGCTCAAATACTAAGGAGAGAAAGTGGCAGAAAAGACACCAGCAGGGCCAATACCGAAGAGGGAGGAACAGACAAGGACAGTATTTGGCTACAAGGGTTTGGGGGGAGGTGAGACAAGGATAATGGCAATTAAAATAAGTGAGTAAAGGAAACCAAAGACCAGATACCCCTGTAAAGAAGGCTTTAAAAAGGGAAACTCAAATAGCCTCCAGCATTTTTATGTAGAGAAATCAAATGCTTAAGCTTGAAATTGGGTCAGTAGGTGTCCCGTTCTTAAAGTTTCCAATTATAACACATACTGAACACATTTCACTGTGTTTGTCTGGTTTGCACAGCCCATAACTTCAGGCCCAATGTGCTCAGCTGCCTCATTTCAGAGGTTTTGCAGATTTATAACCCGGGTGAATTTTCTTTGCGTGCTGTCTATATAGACGATCAGTCATTGTCCCAGCACTCTTGGGTCATGTCTGGGCATCTCTCCAGAGGGGCTGCTGTCTGCATGTCTGAATAGGCTGCAGCCAAGCCCCCCTAGCAACCACCATCCTACCACAGGCCTCAACAACAAAAAATGCACATAATTAAGTGAAGCTGGCTGAAGAAACCCTCGACGCGCTAGTGCTAGGCTTAATTTTGTTTGGCTGGAGGAAAGATGATTATTCTGCTAGCGAAGTGTAAAGCTCACTGCTTTTCAGCAAAACATAATGGACTGGTGTATTGTGCCAGAATTTAGGTTTGTTTTAGTTTTACGACAGAAGGAACACAAATTAGTTAAGTGACTAGGTTCATAAAAGAATATGAAGGTTACAGAGGATGGAAGAATTTCCTCCTTCCTCAACAAAGCCCAGGAGGAGGCCTCAGGGTGGCAGGACTCTATGATGGCTTTTTATATCCTACTTTTCTATTGATGGGAGACCAGGGTGCTCCTGATTCCAGAAAGTTCATCTATATAAATATACTTTGCATGGAGGGGGGGGGGGGTAGTTATGTCCTTTCATTTAACTTCCTACAAAGGTGACCGAGGAGATGAGCCCTCTGTGCCAGCCACTAAAGGGAGCTGAATGAGATCTCCAGGAACAAGCAGGAATGTAGTCCTCACATATGGGTATCGTCGGTACCGACGGAGCCTGCACGGGAACGCTCAAAAGCGTCCAATAGGAAAGCTTCAGTTCTTCATTTTCCGCAGAGCCGACAGGACCTACTCCCTGTCACCGCAGAAAATTCCGTCTTTAAATTTCTTTCTGTGGTCGCGTTTGCCTACAGCACGACGCCTACCGGTAGTGCCAGTCCTTTTCTTTTCTTTTCATATAAAAAAAAAACAACAACTTAAACTTAGACTGTTTCTTTTCAGAAATTTTCCTCTGTCTCCAGGAACAAACAGGAATGTAGTCCTCACATATGGGTACCGATGGAGCCTGTGCGGGAACGCTCCCCAGCGACCAATTAGGAAGCTTTTGGGAGCATCCCACAGCACCTGCGTGCTGCCTTCCCGCCTTTCCCAACTGCCTCTCTCCAGTTCTTCGTTTTCCGCGGAGCCAGCAGGTCGTGATCCTGTCACCGCAGAAAATTATTTTCCTTATTCTTCTTTTTTTGTGGTCGCGTCTGCCTTCCTCGACGCTACACCGGTACTGCCGGTTCTTTTTTTCTTTTTCTTTTTTTTTTAAATAGTTTTCTTTTTTTCCAAACTTTTCCAGGTGCACGCACCATTTTGGGCCTTAGGCCCAAAATTTTCTCCATCATGAAGAAACCCGCTTCGGGTTTTAAAAAATGCACCAAGTGTGGCGGTACCATCTCCGTCACCGACACCCACGAGTGGTGTCTTAAATGTTTAGGTCCTGACCACTCCATCTGCTAATGCATGGCTTGTGCCATGATGTCCAAAAGGGGTAGACAAAACCGAGCTGCCAAGCTCAGTGCCCTTTTTCCCTCCGATGCGGCTTCGGTGGCATCAACGTCTTCCAGGGCTTCGTCTTCCTCCCATGGATCTCAGGTAACTAAACATAACTCCAGCCGGTCCTCAAAGGGTAGATCTCCTTCCAAGCATCGAGATGCCTCTGGCATTGCCCTTGAGGGTTCCATACCGGCAAAGTTGCCCTGGCGGGAGGCTTTGGCTTCCAAAGTAATATTGGGGATCCAGGATGTTTTCGAGGCCTCGACCTCGACAGAACTACTGGTGCCATGCTCTGGGGTACCGGCTCTGTCCGGTACCGACACCCAGGCATCGGCAGCGTCAATAGACCAGAGGTTTCTGGCTATTGAACGCAGTCTGGCGGCTCTCCTTGCGGCATCGATGCCCTCGGAACCGCGTCAGACGATTTAACCGGTATCGGTACCGATAGCATCGACATCGATATCGGCTTTGCTGGCGCCCAGTAATGCGATGCCTTCTGGTACCGATACACCGGTCAGTACGTGTATCGGGCTCTTCAAGAGCATCCAGACAGACGAAACTTCGAGTCCTCGGAGGACTCCAAGGATTCTGATAGCTCTGCCGGTACCGGGATACTTCTCCCGGAGGAGCCTTCTTCTCCTAAACCTAGGATGTCTCCTCCAGAGGATCTCTCTTTTCAAGATTTCATCAGGGAGGTGGCTCGTGGCTTGTCCATTACTGTGAGTCCTGAGACAGAGCCCAGAGCTAAGGAGATGGAGATTTTACAATATCCAAAAGCTCCTAAGGAGGCAGCTACCTTGCCTATCCATGAGATTTTACATGATCTCATGTTGAGAATGTGAGAGACACCTCTCCTCACTCTCGCAGACTGGATACCATGTATCGAGTCCCTCCTTGTCCTGGCTTCCAGAAAACTCAGCATCCCCACCACTCTATTGTAGTGGAGTCAGCTATGAGAAGGATCAGAAGTGCAAAGAGGCATGCCTCTAATCCTCCAGGACGTGAGTGTAGAACTTTGGATGCCTTTGGACGTCGTACTACCAGGCTTCCATGCTTTCTGCTAGGATCAGTTCCTATATTTTATATATGGGAATGTTCCTTAAGGAAGTCACAGGAGATATAGAGGTTTCTGAGCCCTCTTCTTCCTGAGGATAGAAGGCAGGATTTTCTCACACTGGTCAAACATGCCCAGGATGTGTCTAACTTTGTCAACCATGCAACTTTTGACTGTTTGAGTGCATAAGCAGAACCTCTGCCATTGCCATAGGTGCACGTAGATTTGCCTGGCTCCAAGCATCCGATTTGGAGCACTGGGTGCAGGACAAACTGGGCAATATCCCTTGTACAGATGAGAATCTGTTTGGTAAAAATTGGCAAGAAAAAGCCAATGAGATGGATGCTGACAACTCTACTTTGGATAGGTTATCCAAGGGCACAGCTGATCCTACCAGAAAAATCTTTCAAGAAGCCTTTTTTCTCGAAAAAGAAGAGGTTTTATTCCTCTTATTCCCAGCAGGGACATTCTGCAGGTCAGCTTGACCGAGAGGGTCAGCAACCACCTAAACAAAGGAAAGCAAAGACTGCCAAGCCTCAGTAGTCTCAGCCTCCACAAGGCCTTTGACGTTCATCTAGCCTTCCTGGCCCTCAATGGTCCAGAGCCTTCCAGCATTCCAGGAAGTTTGTCACTTTTGCCCCCAGATGGGGGCAGATAACAGCAGAACATTGGACACTCTCCAATATAAGAGAGGGGTACAAGCTGCACTTTTTGTGCATGCCCCCTCCCACAGTGGTAAGACAGTTCAATTCTCATACCTCTCTCATCAACCTGTTAGGTCAAGAGGTCACTATGCTTCTTGCCCAAGGGGCAATAGAAGAAGTACCCATTCATCAACAGGGTAAAGGGTTTTACTCCCCCTATTTCCTTATCCCAAAGAAAACAGGAGGATACAGACCTATTTTGGACCTCAGAGAATTGAACAAATTCCTGTTCAAAGAGAAATTCAAAATGATTTCTCTAGGAACTCTGCTGCCATACCTTCAGAGTCAGGATTGGCTTTGTTCTCTAGATCTCAAGGATGCGTACACTCATGTTCTCATCCATCCAACTCACAGAAAGTTCCTTTGGTTCCTTTTTCAAGGAAAGCACTACTAATATAGGGTGCTTCCTTTTGGCCTGGCCTCAGCACCAAGAGTGTTCACGAAATGCATGGCTGTGGTAGCAGCATTTCTACGCACTCTAGGGATATTCGTCTTCCCTTACTTAGACGACTGGCTCATTCGAGCCCCATCAGAGTCAGAGGCCAGGACTTCTCTATCTTGCACAATGCGTATCCTTCAGTATTTGGGTTTGGTCATAAACATCCCAAAATCCAGTCTAACTCCCACTCAGTCTCTAGAGTTCATAGGAGCTTTGCTGGATACCAGAAAATCAAGGGCCTATCTTCCCCAGGCCGTTGCCTTCGCATGGTGCAGTTAGCTTCTCAAGCAGTGCTGAAGCCTCATCTCACTGCCCGAGAAATGCTACAACTACTAGGCCACATGGCATCTACCGTGCATGTGGTTCCTTATGCTCGCCTCCATATGAGAGCAGCCCAGTGGACTTTATCCACTCAGTGGACCCAGGCATCAGGATGCCTGTCAGACAAAATAGCAAACACAAATCGCCTTATTATGTCCCTCCAATGGTGGCAGTCCACTCAAAACCTGTTGCTGGGGTCTTCATTTCAACAACCCTTACCCCAAGCAACTCTCACAACAGATGCTTCTCCCATGGGTTGGAGAGCTCATCTGCAAGACCTCTCCACCCAGGGCACCTGGACTCCACAGGAGACTCATCTACATATCAATCTATTGGAGCTCAGAGCAATCTTCCTTGCTCTTCGAGTGTTCCACACCCTGCTCAGCTACAAGACAGTCCTCATTCATATGGACAATCAAGTAGCCATGTTCTACGTGAACAAGCAGGGGGGAACAGGCTCTCTGTCGCTTTGCAACGAAGCTTTGCGACTATGGGCCCTCGCCAGAGAGCATCAGATTCATCTCCTGGCAGTGTATCTTCCAGGCATACAAAACTCTTGGGCAGACAGACTCAGTCGAGTTCTGCTTCCACACGAATGGTCTCTACATGCAGACCAGGTGGCCAAGATTTTTCAAATTTGGGGAACTCTGGACATAGACCTCTTTGCAAGTTCGTTGAATGCCAAACCTCCCCGGTTCTGTTCCAGAATTCCGGCTTAGGGCTCTCAGGCCAGGGATGCTTTCCTCCTTCACTGGGGTCAAGACTTCCTGTATGCCTTTCCACCAATTCCCCTGATTCCCAAAACCCTGTTCAAGCTTCAGAGAGACAGAGGTCGTATGATTCTCATAGTTCCACATTGGCCACGGCAAGTGTGGTACCCTTTGCTTCTACATCTCTCTCAAGCTCCCTCCCTGGAGTTAGGGTCTGCTCCAGATCTCCTGTCCCAGGAGAACAGAATGTTATGGCATCCCAATCCCCAGTCTCTGCATCTCAGGGCTTGGTTGCTGAAGGCCTAGATCTTCATGATCTTAACCTCCCTCAGCAAGTAAAGGATATCCTTTATGCTTCCAGGAAACCTTCCACAAGACGCTCTTATGCTTTCAAGTGGAAAAGGTTTACCATATGGTTCTCGCAGAAGGGTCTCAACCCCCTTGCGATACCTTTGGAATCATTACTGGAGTATCTCCTTTATTTATCCAATGCAGGACTTAAGACTAACTCAGTAAGAGTCCGTTTGAGTGCTATTGCAGCTTCTTTCAAGCCTCTAAATGGACAGCCTATTTCCTCCTATCCTCTTGTAGCAAGATTTATTAGAGGCCTTCTTCTAACTAAGCCTCCCATTAGGCCACCAGCTGTGGCATGGGACTTAAACCTGGTTCTTAGCTTATGAAGCCACCTTTCGAACCCTTAGCTACTACCTCATTGAAATTTCTTTCTTGGAAAGTTATCTTTCTCATTGCAATCACATCAGCACGTCGCATCAGTGAGTTGCAGGCACTAGTAGCTGATCCACCTTATACAAGGTTCCATCATGACAAGGTAGTCCTTAGGACTCATCCACACTTTATGCCAAAGGTGGTCTCGCCTTTTCATCTAAACTAGGCGGTCTACCTGCCTGTATTTTTCCAAGGCCTCATGCATCTAATGCAGAAAGAAATCTTCATACTTTGGATTGTAAAAGAGCTTTAGCCTTTTACTTACAAAGAACACAGCAACATAGAAAGTCCTCTCAACTCTTTGTTGCTTTTGATCCTTCTCATTTGGGACTTCCAGTCTTCAAAAGGACACTGTCTAACTGGATTGCTCAGTGTATTTCCTTTGCCTATCAGAGTAAGAATCTTCCTCTGGAGGGCCATGTCACAGCTCACAATGTGAGAGCCATGGCAGCTTCAATGGCTCATCTGCACTCTGTGTCTATCGACGACATCTGTCGAGCAGCTACCTGGGCCTCGGTTCATACCTTCACAGCCCATTACTGCTTGGACAAGGACTCCCGCCGGGATGCCTTGTTTAGTCAGGCTGTTCTCCAACACCTGTTCAATACCTAATCAACTCCTACCCACTATCCCTGGTTGGATGCCAGAGATCCATGGGGGGAAGTGGAGCTCTTTCACAGGGGCACACAACTTCTGGGGTCTCTCCCTGGCATCTAAAGCTAGGGAGTCCCCATATGTGAGGACTACATTCCTGCTTGTTCCTGGAGATAGCGTAGTTACTCACCTGTAACAGGTGATCTCTGGGAACAGCAGGAATATAGTCCTCACAACCCACCCACCTCCCCTAAGAGTTATATCTCTCCATCTCTTTCTCTTTCCCCCTCTTTCTCTCTCTCTCTCAGCTTTAAACTCAACTGGAGAGAGGCAGTTGGGAAAGGCGGGAAGGCAGCACGCAGGCGCTGTGGGATGCTCCCAAAAGCTTCCTAATTGGACGCTGGGGAGCGTTCCCGCACAGGCTCCATTGGTACCGACGATACCCATATGTGAGGACTATATTCCTGCTGTTCCCGGAGATCACCTGTTACAGGTGAGTAACTACGCTTTGGTGCTAGGTGTCATTTTGAGCATTAGGCCCCATTTTCCTAAATCATGGAAAAACCAACTAGTGGTTTTAAAAAAATGTACTAAGTGTGGCGGTACCATTTCCGTCACTGACACCCATGATTGGTGTCTAAAATGTTTAGGACCTGATCATTCTCCAACTGAATGTCTCTCGTGCATGGGGATAACGAAAAGGGGAAGACAGAACCGGGCCGCAAAGTTCAGTACCCTCTTTTCTTCAGATGCCAGATCCATTGCATCGACATCGTCAAGGGCCTCTTCTTCCTCCTATAGTTCTCAGGTAACTAAACATAAAAGTCGGTCCTCAAAGGGTAGCTCTCCTGCTAAGCATCGAGAGGCCATTGGCATTGCCCTTGAAGGAACCACACCAGCAAAACAGCCCCGGCGGGAGGCTTCGGCTTCCAAATCATCGATGGGGCTTCAGGATGTTCTCGAGGCTTCAACCTCACAAGAACTACCTGTGCCATGCTCAGGGGTTCCGGCTGTTCTTACCAGTACCAACACCCAGGCATCGGCAGCGTCGATAGACCAGAGGTTTCTTGCTATCGAGCGCAGTATCGCAGCTCTTCTTTCAGCTGCAGTACCGGTGGTCCCAATGGCACCGGTACAGACATCGACACCGATGCCAGTACTGACACCGGTACTGATACAGACAATGCCGGTACAGACGGTACCGGCCCCGGTGGGAACTCTTCCCATGCCATCTCTGGCTGGAGTTGACAAAGCGGTACCGGGTCACCTCGGTACCAATTTTGATCGGTACCGGGATTGTGCTTTGCAAGAGCATCGGGGTCAGGAATACTTCAATTCCTCCGATTCCGAAGACTCTGACAATTCTGCTGGCACTAGAGGGTTTCTCCTAGAAGATCCCTTTTCTCCCCAACGCAGAATGTAATCTCCAGAGGACATGTCATTTCAGGATTTCATCCGTGGTATGGCCAAAGGTCTTTCAGTCACAGTAGCTCCTGAAGAGGAACCCAGAGCAAAGGAATTAGAAATCCTCCAATATCCTAAAGCTCCTAAGGAGGCAGCCACTCTGCCTATCCATGAAATTCTGCATAGCTTGATGCTCAGAATGTGGGAAACACCTCTGACTACTTCTCCTCACTCTAGGAGACTTGATACTATGTATCAAGTTCCACCATGTCCTGGATTTCAGAAAACTCAGCTGCCACACCATTCAATGGTAGTGGAATCTGCCATGCGTAGGATGAAAAGTGCAAAGAGGCATGCATCCAATCCTCCAGGTCGTGAATGCAGGACTCAAGGCTTTTGGACGCATAACCTTTCAAGCTTCCATGCTTTCAGTTAGGATCAGTTCATATATCCTATACATGGGAATGTTCCTCAAGGAAGTCACAGGAGACTTGGAGCTTATGAGCCCATTTCTCCCAGATGATAAGAGACAAGATTTTCTTGCTCTAGTTAAGCATACTCAGGATGTCTCCAAGTTTGTCGATCGTGCAGCCTTTGACTGCTTCGAATGCATCAGCAGAACTTCTGCTATTGCCATTGGAGCACGACGGATTACCTGGCTACAGGCATCAGACTTGGGTACAGGACAAGTTAGGCAACATTCCTTGCACGGGGGAGAATCTCTTTGGCAAGAACTGGCAGGAAAAGGCTAACGAGTTACATGCTGACAACTCTACCTTAGATAGATTGTCAAAGTCTACAGCCACTCCAGCCCAAAGGAAGCCTTATAAAAAACCCTCTTTTAGCAAAAAGAAGTTTTATCCTCCCTATACCCAGCAGAGTCAGACTCCAGGTCAGGTTGCCCAAAAGGGACAAACTAGACAGCAAAAGAAACCAAAGGGCCCGAGAGCCCAACCAGCTCTCCAGGTTCAGCCCCCTCAAGGGCTTTGACTCCTTCCTAGAGAGCTTTGCCTTCCTGCCTCTGAGGGGTCCCCAACCCCCCAATATTCCGGGCAGGTTATGCCACTTTGTCAACAGATGGCATCAGATAACAGTAGAAGATTGGACTTTGTCCATTGTAGGAGAGGAGTACAAACTTCATTTTCACAGCATACCCCCTCCTACAATTCTAAAGCAATTCAACCTCTGCAGACAATCTGTTAGATCACGAGGTCTCCACACTTCTTGCCCAAGGGGCAATAGAGGAAGTACCCATTCTTCAACAGGGGGCATGGTTCTATTCCCCCTATTTTCTTATTCCAAAGAAAACAGGGGGACACAGACCCATTTTAGACCTCAGAGAATTGAACAAATATCTGTTTTGAGAGAAATTCAAAATGATTTCTCTAGGAACTCTTCTGCCATACCTTCAAAGCCAGGACTGGCTTCGCTCTCTAGACTTAAAGGATGCATACACTCACATTCTAATCCATCCAGATCACAGGAAATTTTTACGTTTCCGTTTCAGGGGAAGACATTTCCAGTACAGGATTCTTCCTTTTGGTCTGGCTTCAGCACCAAGGGTGTTCACGAAATGCATGGCAGTAGTAGCTGCATTTCTACAAACCCTGGGGATTTTCGTCTTCCCTTACTTAGACGACTGGCTCATTTGAGCCTCCACAGTTGCAGAGGCCAGCACTGCACTGTCCGTACAATGTGAATCCTCCAATACTTGGGATTGGTAATAAACTTCCCGAAATCTCAACTAGTTCCTTCCCAATGCCTAGAATTTATAGGAGCCTGTCTGGATACCAGACAGGCAAGGGCTTTCCTTCCACAAGCCCGGTGTCTTCGCATAATGCAGCTAGCTTCCCAAGCAGCAGGCAAATCCTCCCTCACTGCTCTGGAGCTACTGCAGTTACTGGGACACATGGCATCCACAGTTCATGTAGTCCCATATGCTCGCCTCCACATGCGAGCAGCTCAGTGGATCCTCTCCACACAGTGGACACAGGCCACGGGTCATTTGTTGGACAAAATAACAATCTCTCAACGACTAATTTTGTCCCTCCAATGGTGGTAATCACTAGAAAATCTGACAGTGGGGTCTCCTTTCCATCAACCCCTCTTTCAGGCCACCTTAACAAAAGATGCATCACAGATGGGTTGGGGAGCACACCTGAATCATCTCTCTACCCAGGGCACCTGGACTCCACAGGAGGTTTACACATAAACCTCCTGGAATTAAGAGCAATTTATTTAGCTCTTCAAGTGTTCCACGCCCAGCTCAGCTACAAGACAGTCCTAGTCCAGACGGACAATCAGGTAGCCATGTTCTATGTGAACATGCAGGGCGGAACGGGCTTTCTGTCGTTATGCAACGAAGCTTTACGACTGTGGGCCCTCACCAGAGAGCATCAAATTCACCTTCTATTGGTATATCTTCCAGGCATTCAAAACCTTTGGGCAGACAAACTCAGTCGAGTACTGCTACCTCACGAGTGGTCACTCCACCTAGACCAGGTGGCAAAGATATTTCATCTCTGGGGCACTCCAGACATAGACCTCTTTGCAAGTCCACTGAATGCCAAACTTCCCTGGTTCTGTTCCAGGATTCCGGCGCAAAACTGTCAGACAAGGGATGCTTCCTCCTTCACTGGGGTCAGGACTTTCTTTATGCCTTCCCACCCATTCCCCTCATCCCCAAAACACTCTTCAAGCTTCAGAGAGACAGGGGTCGCATGATTCTCGTAGCACCATGATGGCCACGCCAAACGTGGTATTCCCTGCTTCTGCATCTCTCTCAAGCGGCACCTCTGGAGTTAGGGCATGCTCCAGATCTCCTTTCCCAGGAGAACGGGATGCTATGGCACTCGAATCCCCAGTCCCTGCATCTCACGGCCTGGTTGCTGAAAGCTTAGACCTCCAGGATTTCAACCTGTCCCAGCAGGTAAAAGATATCCTTCAGGCTTCTAGGAAACTTTCCACAAGAAGATCTTATGCTTTCAAGTGGAAACATTTTACTATATGGTGCTCCAAGAGGGGATTAAACCCCCTGGTTATACCCTTAGAATCGATACTAGAGTATCTCCTTCACTTATCGAATTCTGGGTTAAAGACCAATTCGGTAAGAGTCCATCTTAGTGCAATTGCAGCTTCTTTTAAGCCGCTAAATGGACAACCAATTTCCTCTCATCCGCTCCTATCAAGATTTATGAGAGGCCTTTTATTAACTAAACCTCCCATCAAGCCACCACCGGTGGCATGGGATCTAAATCTAGTTCTCAGGCAGCTCATGAAGCCACCTTTTGAGCCTTTAGCCACTGCAGCCCTTAAGTTTTTGACCTGGAAGGTCATCTTCCTAATTGCAATCACCTCTGCCTGTCACATTAGTGAATTGCAAGCTTTAGTGGCTGATCCTCCTTATACTAGGTTTCATCATGATAAAGTTGTTCTTCGAACTTGCCCACATTTTATGCCAAAGGTGATTTCGCCCTTTCATTTAAATCAATCAATTTACCTTCCTGTATTTTTTTCCGAGGCCTCACGCCTCCAATGCAGAAAGAAACCTTCATACTTTGGATTGTAAAAGAACCTTGGCTTTTTACATACAAAGAACACAGCAACATAGAAAGTCCTCACAACGTTTTATAGCTTTTGACCCTAGTCATTTGGGACTTACAGTCTCCAAAAGAACTTTATCTAAATGGACTGCCCAATGCATATCCTTTACTTATGAGAGTAAGGGTCTTCCTCTTCAGGACCATGTCACAGCTCATAATGTGAGAGCCATGGCAGCTGTCATGAAGAAGTCCCTTCTGAGCCTATAAAGATAGGGCAAGATGAGGATTTGCTTTCAGAAACTGACACGCAGTCTGAGCACATGGCTCAGTGTTTGCAAAGAAGAAGTAAACAAAGAGAGTCATGAGCTGGAGAGACACGCCCCTGCAGTGACGTATTCCCTAGCTTAGGAGGTAATGAGGTTCACCTGTTCCAGGGCAGGGCACAGCTAAGCCCTGAGAGTTACAATGATAAAAACTGGTCATTAGCTTGGACCAGGCAGAACGAGGTGCAGAGCCCGATGCAGAGCCAGAGGGGAACCTGGAAGCAGAGTCAGAAGCAGAACTGGAGAGAGAACCAGGCCGGAAGCCAGCAAAGGAGCACGCTGACTAGAAGGAGTCAAGGAGGAGTGAGAACCAAGGGAGCCATATTCCTGAGGCCAGAAGGAAGCAACCCAGGACGGGTTGTCTGGTAAAGGCAGGAGAGAGAAGAATCTTCCTGAGAGGCAGGCTTGGCAAAGCTCACACGCTCCGAGGAGAGAGACAGGCTGGTTGGAGAATACTGGTACGTCTGAGGGGAAAGTTAATAGGCTGAGAGGCAAGCAAACACCAGCTGTGTTTGAGAACCAGTCTAACCCTGCAGAGTGGAGAGTTCCTTCCCTTTCAAAGCCAAAAGGTAGGCTTAATAATTCATACAAGTTTGAACCTAGCTATAAAGCAGTTCCCTATAATTACCAGAAAGTAGCAAACTCCCTGGACAAAAACTACAGCATATATGGTAGTTTACAACCCTGCTCAGGAGAGTGTTACAGAGAGAAACCACGTGAGGTCAGAGAAACCGTTTGCTTCAAAGATCAGGATAGCAGTTTACTGACACACCCTGCTATTCCTGATACTGAAGAAATGCAGATAGACTCTGTCCATAATGAAATAGTGGATGATCGGATGGACTGTACATTATCTTTGGCTGACCATGTGAATTCCCTATGCTGAACAGTGTCTGTGAGAGACGGTAAAAGCAGCAGAAGAAAAGGGAACATTTTCTTTGCTAATTGAAGCTGTTGTGATTTGTTTTGTATCAAGCACTGCATGTTTAAAGCCTGAAGCTGACAAGGCTAACTTACCTGAGTTCATGTATAATTTCCTCAAGCCAATTGTATGGCATGTTTTGTCCTGAGTTATTCACTTGCATTTAATCCGCCGGGAAGGGGAAAATAAATTCTTGTCATTGCCTGAAACCACTCGACTGCAACTCATCTGTGCTCAAAGGTTAAAGGGACTTACATTCCTAGAAGGCCTTGCAGAGTTAAAGCAAGCCCCCGCTCTCTGAGGCAGGAACACCACAGGCAGACCAAGTCTCAGCGTCCTAGGCGTTGGGCTGGCTACCGTGAGGGTGACACAGCTTCTATGGCTAATCTCCACTCTGTGTCTATCGATGACATTTGTCGAGCAGCCACCTGGGCTTCGGTACACACCTTCACAATCCACTGCTGCCTAGATAAAGCCTCCCATCGGGATGCCTTCTTTGGCCAAGCTGTTGTTCAAAATCTCTTTCAAACCTAAACCAACTCCTACCCACCAACCCTGGTGGGATCCCAGAGATCCATGGGAGGAAGGATTCTCACCTTCGATGGTGGCACCTTCCTGGGGCTATCTCCCTGGCATCTTCAGCTAGGGAGTCCCCATATGAGAGGACTACATTCCTGCTTGTTCCTGGAGATAGCGTAGTTACTCACCTGTAACAGGTGATCTCCAGGAACAGCAGGAATTTAGTCCTCACAACCCACCCACCTCCCCAAGGAGTTGTCTCTCTCTCTCTTTGTCTCTTTCCTCTCTCCCTCTATCCTTTCACGCAGCTAGAAACTTAACTGAAGAGGGACAGTTTGAAAGGCGGGAAGGCAGCGCGCATGTGCTGAGGGATGCTCCCAAAAGCGTTCCTAATAGACGCTGGGGAGCATTCCCGCACAGGCTCCGTCGGTACCGATGATACCCATATGTGAGGACTACATTCCTGCTGTTCCCGGAGATCACCTGTTACAGGTGAGTAACTACGCTTTCTGTCACTTGCAGGGTAAGCCAGGAGAGGTATGCCCATCCTAGGGTTTAAACAAAGTACAGGGACGGGGCAATGGAATGGCTGTCATTAAATTAATTGTTCAGTTGACACTCAGAAGCCTGAACTGGGAATGAGACTGCCTAACAGGAAAAAAATCCCCATACCAAACGAGTCCCATCTATCCCGCCTGCCATACGGATGTAGTCAACATTATTGGCACCCTTGAAGTTCAACCCCTTAATGTCCAATATCTCCTTCAAAAAGAAAAAATGAAATGGCTTTAGACTATATATGCACACATATTTGACACACAAAAGAATCAAAACAAAAGCAATTAAAGGAAATAGTATAAGAACTGGGACATTGCCAGGACATACTTCTTCCTGCTTGTTCCCGGAGAAAGTCCTCACATATGGATGACATTGGCATCGACAGAGTCCATGCAGTTATCATTCCCCAACTTTCAAAGAAAGCCTTTGGGAATTAGGCTGCATTTACGCGGTCACCTTTCCGCCCACAGGTGCCATCTTACTTCAGTCTTCTTTTTTCCGCAGAGCCCTGCAGATGTCCTGTCATCCCCGGTAAAAGTCTATTTTTCTACCTTTACTCTTAGTGTTTTTTCGCTGTTCTTTTTGCCAGCTGGTTCCCGATTACCTTCTCACCGCCTGAGTCCGCCCTCACCTTGGTATCATGTTTTTCTTGGGTTCTTTTTCTGGTGCATGGGTTTTTTCTCATGCCCAGCCTGACTGAGACGTCTTGTTTGACCTCATAGGTGCGGTATTCCCAGCTATATCTTTGGTCAGCGGATTTAAGCAATGTGGCAAATGTTCCCTTACTATGTCCATCACGAACTAACACAGTTGCTGCATCAAGTGCTTTGGTGCAGATCATAACGACTCCACTTGCCTGTTCTGCCTTCAGATGTTGAACAAGAGCCAGAGGAATCGTGAAAAGCAGTGGGGGGAGCTTTTTAACTTGAAGGCCTCTGCCGCAGTTCTGGCATAGAGCCTGGAATCGCTGTCCTCTGAGACTGCGTCCGACTCCTCGGCATCGGGTATACATGCTCAATCCGAGCCCAGAGGTCACGGAGCCTTGGATTGGGGGTCATCCTCCCCCGTGGGTCCAAGAGGTCATCCAAGCCAAAGTCAAAATCCGATCCTGGAACTGGGGCAAGACCTATGGTGCCCACCCTCGACCTGATGCCAGGAGTCTCCCTCTAAGCTGCCCAGCGGGAGGAGACTCCCATAATGTCGGGGAATCAGGCTTGGTCCTCCGACACGATCACCATTGGTGATTCTCCTTCAAGGGAGCCGGCTTCGGGCTCTATGCCATCAAAGCTCAAACTGGTTGATGTGGAGCCTACTGGCATCGAAGCCAGGATGACAGCCTTAGAACACAGTCTGGCTGCCTTCCTCAAGGCATAGCAGGGCCCAGAGCCTCCATTAGGACCCTCCACTGTGAAGACCTCCCTGAGGATGTCCAGCTTGTATTGGAGTGGTTCACAGCTCACTCGGAGCCACATTAGTCAGCCTCCCGTTTGAGACATGACTGTCCCCCGATCTGGTACTTCATTCTCCCTTGGAGCTGGCTGCTCATCGCTCCGATGATTGTCCGGGGCTTGAGGTCTTGTCCAGCTCTGAGTTGGACTGAGAGACCGATGACGAGTTGCCCAACATCAGGATACACAGCTGTCCCCTCTGACCTGTCTCCCCCTCGGGAGCGCCGGAGATCCCTGCATGAGGACCTCGTGTTCCTCGAGTTTGTACAGGGAAAGTCAAAAGCCCTGGCCTTCATGGTAGGAGCCGGAGGACAAGTCTCATGCTGAGGACTTTGAGATCCTCCAGTACGAGGCCCCTCTGAGGGAGGCACTGCAGTGCCAATACTTTCATCCTGGAGTGCTTGCTGTTCAGGATGTGGGAGAGCCCGGTGACTGTCAATAGTAAGCAGCAATGGCAAGAGCCTGGCTTTATGAAGACACAGCTGCCTCACAAGTTCATGATGGTGGAGATGGCCATGCAAAGAGTCAGAAGATGCACACCTCTGTGCTCCTTGGTAGAGAGGCCTGCACCACAGATGGGGTTGTCAGAAAGTGCTACCAGGGCTCAGTACTCGCGGGCTGTATCCAGGCTTAACAGCTGTACAAGGGCTTGTACCTGAGAGACCTGGGTTCTCAGCTAGGCTGGCAGGTGAATCATCGGTCTCAGCTAGGCTGGCAAGTGAATCTCTCGAGCGCTTCCGGGTCCTTGTATCCTCTGTCAAGGAATGCTCCAAATTCCAGACTCAAGTGGCCTATGACTGCTTTGAATCCATCGCTTGTGTGGCTCTGGTGGGCATTAGTGCCCGGCACCTGGTTTAGCTACAGTCCTTGGACTTGGATGAATGGGCACAGGACAGACTGGCTGATATCCCCTGCCAAGGAGAGAATCTCTTCAGCAAACCCATGACCAACAATGCCGTTGAGTTGGAGTCTGAGTTTGACCAGGACTAGACTGCCCCAGAAGACTGCTGATTCTTCCTGCCAGAAGGCTTCAGGGAAAAGCCCTCCCACCTGAAGGCAAAAAAAGCTTATGGAAAATAGGCCAGAAATTGAGGTATCAGGCTCCCCAACAGAATCAGTAAGCCAAGGGCCAGGGGCATGGTGCCCCAGCTGCAGTTTGGGGGGGGGGGCTTTTGCCTTGGGCCCTGGTCCTTGAGAGGAAGAAGGGCCAGGGCCCAAGGCACATGGGAGGACATAGTTTACTTTGCTCACCTCTGGCCGGGCATCACCACAGATGCCTGGGTGGTGCGGGAAGGTTAACTTCAGCACTTTGACTAGACGCCTCCTCCCTTTTTCCCAGGGGAACTTCCCATGGCTTCCCTGCACAGAGAGCTTCTGCAGAAGGAACTCAAGTCCCTACTCCAGGATCGGGTGATAGAGCCAGTCCCTCTGCCCCTTTGGGACAAGGGGTTCTACTCCCAGTACTTCGTCATCCCAAAAACGAGAGGGGGGCTTTCAGCCCATCGTGGATCTGTGAGACCTAAACCACTTTCTGGTCAAGGAGAATTTCAAGCTGCTATCCCTTGGAACATTGCTGCCCTACCTCCAGCGGGGAGATTGGCTATGATCCTTGGATCTCAAAGATACCTATACCCACATCCTGATCCATCCATGGCACTGTCAGTACCTCTGCTTCATCGTCTGAGGGTGCCACTACCAGTACAGCATGCTCCCCTTCGGCCTCTCCTCAGCCCCCAGGATGTTCACCAAGTGCCTGGCAGTAGTCGCCGCTCACCTCCACATGCTGGGAGTCTTCATCTTCTGCTATCTGGACAACTGGCTCCTTCACCAGAGGAGGTTCGTCATGGGGCCCACCGCAAATCAGGGTGCTGCAACATTTGGGGTTTGTTATCAACTTCCCCAAGTCATATCTGCAGCTGACCCAGTGCCTGGAGTTTATAGGAGTCCTCCTGGATTCAACCCAAGCCAGGGTCTTCCTCTCTCTGGACCGGTCTCAGTGTCTGGCGACCCTAGCAAAAGAGGTGCAGAGTCGCTCAAAGATGTCCACCCATCTCCTGCTGCACCTATTGGGGCACATGGCCTTGACTGTTCACATAATCCCAGAGGCCTGCCTATGCATGCGGCAAACCCAGTGAACCCTCAGCTCTCACTGGACTCAGGCCATGTGCCAACTGGAGGACTGGGTCTAGGTCACCCTGCCCCTAGCAGCCTCCCTCGTCTGGTGGCAGAACCTGGGGAATCTCATGGCCGGCCTACCTTTCCAAACCCCGCTGGCCCAACGCATTCTTACCACAGACGCTTCCAAGCTTGGCTGGGGAGCCCACTGTGCTGGTCTAGTCACAAGGCACCTGGATTCAGGAAGAAAATGCACTCCAGATCAACCCCCTGGAACTCTGAGCTGTGGCGAATTCCGTTTGAGTGTTTCAGGCCCACTTAGCGAACCAAGTAGTCGTCGTTAAAATGGAAAACCAAGATGATATTTTAAATCAACAAGCAGGGTGGAAGGGGCTTGTACCTCCTCTGTTGGGAGGTGGTCTGCCTCTGTACCTTTGCTGCAGAGTATGGCATGATCCTCTAGGCGATCTACCTGTCAGGCCAGGACAATCTGCTCTCAGACAGACTCAGCAGAGTCCTTCAGCCCCATGAGTGGTACCTCAACCCAGCGGTAGCCATCTCCATCTTTCAATGTTGGCAGACTCTGATACTGCACCTCTTCGCCAACCCCAAGAACATGCAGCTGCTGTGCTTGTGCTCCAGGAGGCAGACCCCGAACTGGGTGGTGGCGGCCAATGCCTTTCTCCTGTCTTGGCCTTTGCTACTGCATGTGTACCTGCTTACTTCCCTGTTTCCCAACACCTTACTCAAAGTGCAGTTAGACCGGGCCTTGGTAATTCTCATTGCTCTTCAATGGGCCTGGCAGCCGTGGTTCCCCCTACTCCTGCAGCTATCACAGATGGCCCTGATACCCCTGGGCCATGCACTGAATTTGCTCTTGCAGGATGACAGGACCCTTCTCCATCCTAACCTCCAGTCCCTTGCCCTGATGACGTAGCTGCTGAATGGTTAGCCCTGGCACACTTCCATCTCTCAGTATGTGGAGGATATTCTACTGGCATCGTGCAAGGGTTCAACACAGCGCCCGTGTGCCTTCAAATGGTGTAGATTCTCTGGTTTGCAGACAGGAATCTCAACCCTTTCTCTTGCTCTGCTGCACTTCTCCTGGGCTGGTCTAAAATTCAGTTCCATCAGGGAATGCGCATCACCAGCTCGTCTCTGTGCACTCCCTTGTGAGCCATTTGATGAGGGGACTTCTCCTCTCACTCCTCCCCCCCTCTACCCACCACCGGTGGCGTGGGACCTGAATATCATCCTTGGGAAGCTGATGGCTCCCCCCTTTGAGCCTATGGCTTCGTGCCATCTCAAGTTCCTGTCATGGAAAGTAGTGTTCCTGGTAGCGCTCACTTCGGCCAGACGGGTCAGCGAGCTGCAGGTGTTGGAGGCCCACACCCCCTACACCAGCTTTCATAAAAAACAAAATTCCTTTCTAAGGGGGTATCTGCTTTTCATATTAACCAAGAGGTGGTCCTCCCCACCTTTACCAGGCCTCACGCATTCAGGGCGGAGGCCTCGTTTCACAACTTGGATTACAAAACGGCATTGGCCTTCTATCTTGAGAGGACAAAGACCTATCACCGCTCATTACAGCTATTCATCTCCTATGATATGAACAGGCTCAGGTTTGCAGTCTCGAAGCGTACCCCGTCTACCGGGGGTGGAAGACTGCATCTCCTTTGCATATGAGCAGGATGGACTCTCACTGGAATGTCATGTCACCACACTTAATGTGCACGCTATCGTGGCCTCGGTGGCTCACCTGCACTCTGTTCCCCTGTAGGATATCTGCTGGGCCGCCACCTGGTCTTCAGTCCATATCTTTGCAGCACATTACTGCTTGGAGGAGAGTTCATGGTATGACAGTGCCTTCGGCCAGGCAGTACTTTATCACCTCATTGGGGAATAGGGCAACTCCTTTTCTCCAGCCCTTTATGTCCAGGCTGTCGGAGAGGGTATTCCATCGTCAATGTTGGGGCTGCATCACTGGACTTCAACCCATTCAGTGTTCCTTGTTACTCGCCACTGTTCACCTTTTGGGTCACCCGTGGCTCTTATAGTTTTTTTCGGTAGCTTGTAGCTTGGGATTGCCCTATGTGGGGACTTTTTAACATCTTTGTTAGTTATATTGCAGAAGGGCTGTCTGGTAAGGTTTGCCTCTTTGCGGATGATACCAAAATCTGCTACAGAGTAGACACACAGGAAGGTGTAGATAACATGAGGAGGGATCTAACTAAGCTTGAAGAATGGGGTAGAATTTGGCGGCTGAGATTTAATGCTAAAAAATGTAGGGTCATGCATTTGGGCTGCAACAATCCAAGGGAGTGGTTCAGTAGAGGGGGTGACTTCTGTCCACGAAAGGAGAACGGGATCTAGGCGTGACTGTGTCTGACGATCTCAAAGTAGCTAAACAGGTAGAAAAGGAAATGGCGAAAGTTAGAAGGACGCTTGGGTGCACAGGGAAAGGAATGGCCAGTAGAAGAAAAGAGGGAGGTGATAATGCCTCTTTAGAAGTCTTTGGTGCGACTTCATTTGGAGTACTGTGTGCAATTCTGGAGACCGCACCTTCAAAAGGATATAAACAGGTTTGAGTCGGTGCAGAGGGTAGCTACTAAAATGGTTATTAGTCTTCATTATAAAGCATGTGAGAACAGACTTAAGGACCTTAATATGTACACTTTAGAGGAAAGGCGGGACAGAGATGATATGATTGAGACATTTAAATACCTCCATGGCATAAATGCACAGAAGAGCCTCTTTCTATTGAAAGCAAGCTCTGCTATGAGGGGACATAGGATGAGGGTGACTCAGGAGTAATATGCGGAAATAATTATTTATGGAAAGAGTGGTAGATGAGTGGAATAGTGTCTCAATGGAGGTGGTAGAGATCTTTATCTTTATTCGCATACTTTCTATACCACCCTTTATAACATCAGAGAGGACTGTATCTAAATTCAAAAAAGCATGGGACAAACACAGAGGCTCTCTAACGGAAAAAAGGAGACTCCTGTAGTGGCTGATATGGAAGGACAGGCTAGAAAGGCCGTGTGGTCTTTTTCTGCCATCACGTTTCTATGATTTACTTCCTGCTTGTTCCCGGAGAAAGCATAGTTACTCACCTGTAACAGGTATTCTCTGGGGACAGCAGGAATAGGTCCTCAGAACCCTCCCACCCCATGGAGTTGTTTTCTTTTATACTTCATTAAGCTATGTCATCATACTGAGGTAAGATGGCACCTTTGAGCAGGAAGATAACCGCACATGCGTGGCCTAACTACCAAAGGCTTTCGTTGAAAGCTGGGGCGTGATTACCACATGGACTCCGTTGATGCCAATGTCACCCATATGTGAGGAATTATTCCTCTTGTCCCTGGAGAATGCCTGTTACAGGTGAGTAACTACGCTTTATTGGCACCCTTATAAACAATTCAAATCAGTTTGAACAGAAGAACCATTCTCATTGAAGTAAAATAAGATACACCTGTGATCAATTGTCACTACTCACATGACTTAAATCAACCAGTGAATGATGGTTTTGATGTTTAAAATGGCCACATTCACTCCCTGCTCCATTTTCACAATGGTGAAGATGAGAACTGCCTGAGAAAAGCCAGACCTGTTGGGAAAACACCACGTACAACATTCAAAGAGCTTAAGGCTGACTTGGAGCAATCTGGAGTGGTGGTTTTAACCCACACCATATGCTGCATACTAAACAAAGAAGAACTTCATGGGCGCAGGCTGAGGAGGAACCCACTGCTCAAAGACAGACATAAAAAAAATGCATGACTGATCTTTGCCCAAACCCACCTTGAGAAATCATAATCCTTCTGGGAAAATGTTCTGTGGACAGACAAAACCAAACTTGAGCTCTTTGGCAATGCAGACCAGTGATACATTTACAGCCAAAGCAATGAAGCTTATAAGGAAAAAAACGTCCTTCCTATAGTTAAATATGGAGGAGGTTCCATAATGATGTGGGGCTGTTTTGCTGTCTCAGGAACTGAGGCCTAGAACGTATTAAAGGAATCATGAAGTCAGAGGACTACTAAGGTATTTCAGAGTGAAATGTGCTACCTAGTGTCAGAAGTCTGGGTCAAAGGTCATGGGTCCTCCAGCAGGACAATGACCTAAAACATACATCCAAAAGTACAGAAGAATGGTTAAAAAGGAACAAATGGACTGTTTTACACTAGTCAGCAATGAGTCCTGCTCTCCATCTAATCGATAACCTTTGGAAAGAGCTGAAATCTGCCATTGATAAAAGGAATCCTAGAAACATTCATGAGCTGGAGCAAATCGCAGTTGAAGAGAGGGAGAAACTACCAGCAGACATTTAAGAAACTTACAGATGGGAGATCACGTGATGTGGTGAGAGCGAGCGGCAGGGAAACGCTAGTGGTCCAGACCCCTCACCCTCTTACCGGCGGTCAGAGCTGTGAATAATTTTATTTATTTATTTAGCACATATTTGTATATTGCTACTTCCAGCGATCAGGAGCGGTTTGATTATGTAACAGAGATTGTCAGATCAAAGACAAATTTCAAAAATTACAGCGTGATTTACAGGATTATATGTCAAGGTTGTCAGATCAAGGGCAAAGCATTTTCACAATATGTACAACGTGATTCACGGGATATGTACAACACACAGGAAGGGGAGAGAGGAGGATTTACATATATACATTTTACACTTAATTACATTTTGCCCCGAGCAGCCCCAAAAAGCTGAGTGTAGTTGGACTAACGGTAGGGGAGCAAAATCAAAGGATCGCGGAGCATGGCGGCGTCTGTTAAAGTGAGCCGCTGCGAAAAGGAGCGAGCGGCGGAGTCGCACAAGATGGCGGTGCCCCATGCAACACCTAGCTCTCCAGTCTCCCTGGCAGTGGTGGAAGAGATCTCCATAGCGGTAGCGGGAGCCTTATCAGTGCAATTTGAGGCGCTGAACAACAAGATTTACATGCTGCATAGTAAGCTCCCTAGGCAACCGCATGCAGGAGATGGAGACTCGGATGGTGCAGACGGAGGAGGGGGTAGACACGCTGTCACATGAGGTGAGGAGGCTGCAGGCCATGCTGACAATCCACGAAGCCAAATTAGATGACCTAGAAAACAGGTCTCGGCACAATAACCTCCGTTTTTTGGGTATCCCCAAGGGCATACCAGATAGAGACCTGAAGGCCCAGGTGGAATCTCTGGCATCTTCTATATTGGGCGATAATGCAGAGCATGGGCAGCTCACAATAGAGCGTGCTCACAGAGTGGGGCCTAAACAGACGAGAGATCAATGACCTCGAGTAGTCCTGGCGAAATTTCTGCAGTTCCTGCAAAAGGAAGCCGTGTTAAGGGCTGCTAGGCAAAAGGGGGTGATTGTGAGAGACAACATGAAATTGCATGTCACCCAAGACTATTCAGCAGCCCTGAGCCAGCGGCGATGAGCATATGCGCCTATCTGCCAGAAGCTAGTGGATGCCAAGATTAAATTCACAGTGCAGTACCCACCCAGGCTCCATATCACCCATGAGGGAACGCACAAGGTACTAGACTCGGCGATGAGGGCATCCTCATACTTAGAGAGTCTACTATGATGTGAGACAGCAGACATTGGAGAACCGGCTAGAACACCATGAGACGGAAGAATTACAGCAGCTGGGACACTGGCTGAGAAAAGAGGCCGGAATGGACATTATGAAAGTCTACACCTGTAGACTCAGGATGTGTGTGTGGAACTGGGGTGGAGCAATTGGAGGCGGTAGGGTGCCCTTTCAGGTAGGGTAAAAAAGGGGGGGAGGGGAGGGGAGAGGAGTGTGTTTGTCCTGTGGGGGGAATAACCCAGGAGGGTGGTAACCCGACTAGGTTTGCTTGTTTGTTGTTATAGTTGGGGGGGGGGGGGAGCCCCTGCCCAAACGGGAGAAAGCCAGAGCCCCCCTAGAAGGAGCGGGTTGAAGGATGGGGGGGGAGTGGAAGACAGGGCTGGAGAGAGACGGGGGGAGCTGGGCAGGGGGGTAAGACTCCATTGGGATAGTAGGGGAGGTAGGGGATGGGGTCTAAGGATAAGTAGGGAGAGGGGGGATCCGTACACATCATAGGTGATCACTTACTGGAGGAGAGGTGGAGAGTGTGGAGTAAGAGAGGGGAGCCAGGGATTCAGGGGGACGAGAAAGTGGGGGGGAGGGGGGAAGGGGAAGGGGAGGGGGGGAAGGGGGAGGGGCAGGGAGGGGGAACCGCAGCCTAATAGAGTTTAGTAGGGTCGAATTAGGGAACAAACGCTATGTAGGGAGGGGGGACCTCAGGCTGGGGAGGTTCCTTCCTCAAACAATCTGTATGCTGTGAAAATTGTATTTTATTACTATTTGCTGACATGAAGATTATCTCTTGGAATGTATGTGGAATAGGCAACCCTATCAAGCGATACAAAGTGTTGCAGGCCCTGGCTAGACAAAAGTGTGATATTGCTATGTTGCAAGAAACCCACCAGAATGCTGAGGAACATGCTAAACTAAAGAGAGTGGGTGGGACAAGAGTGGGGGGCCCTGGTGAAGGGGAAAAAGAGTGGAGTGGTCATTTTGATTCACAAACGGATTAGGTTTGTCAAGGAATGTGAGTACATGGACCCAGATAGTAGATATGTGTTGCTGTATGGGATGCTGGAGGGGAAGCCTGTTGTGCTGGGTGGTAACCTTGATAGCCCGAATGCGCTAGATCATGCATTGTATGCCCTCTTGGGCTCTCGGGTGGAGCAGTTTCCTGATGCCCCTCTGATCTTGGCCGGTGATTTTAATGGGGTGCTAGATACGGAGATGAAAATGACTAGGGAGGGTGGAGCGGGAGCACGGCTACAGACCACAAGAGCTCTGCAGAGCCTGCGGCGTAGATTGGGGGCGGTGGATCCTTGGCGGTTACTGCACCCGAGCGACAGGGACTTTACACATCAGTCCAGAGCGCACGGTACAAGTGCCCGAATCGATTATGTTCTGGTCTCGGAAAGACTTTTTACCCATATAACAGAAGCACAAATTGGCCCTTCAGAGATCTCTGATCATGCCTTAATCTGGGTGGAGATGGAGTGGCATGACACTGCCACGCTGGCAAGAACTTGGCGATTCCCAGTGGATTTGTATAGAGATGCTGAGTTTCTCATTTACGTAAAGCAGAAGTGGCAAGAGTTTGTAGTTTATAATGAGTGTCATCAAGACAATCCTGAGCTGTTTTGGGAGACGGCGAAGGTGGTCCTGCGGGGCGACATCATAGGTTATGCGGCACGTAAGCGGAAATTAGTCGCGCAGCAGATTGTTAGACTGGAAAAGCAAGTGAGTAGGGCTCGAAGATGGCAAGCAACCTTTCCAGCAGTGGTAAATAGGAAGGAGCTCTGGGAGACACAAGCGGCTCTTAATGAACCGCTCCACCAGAGGGCTAAGAAATCTTTTATGTATTATAAATATCAGCTTTACCGATTTGGGAATAAGCCGGGGAAACTGTTGGCAAGATGCCTCCAGGGCAGTAGGGGTACTCATGCAGTCGCGGCATTGTGGGATGACCAGGGGAGACTGCAAACAGAGAATCGGGTGATTGCCCAGGTTTTTCGCTCTTTCTATTAAAAGCTGTACTCGGGGGTGCTCCTTGACGGCTATGGAGACATATTTGCGAGACGTGCAGCTGCCCAGGCTGGAGGCAACTCAATGGGCACAGTTGGGTGCACCGATAACTGCCGACGAGGTCTGTCAGGTGATCCAAAAGGCGAGCTGTTGCAGAGCACCTGGACTGGATGGCCTAGGGGCCGAATTTTATAAGCTATTAGGTGATATGGTACCCCCAACTCTAGTAGCAGTTTACCACCGTAGGGTTGAGCAGGGGGTGTTTACATGGGGTGTGAATCATGCGCACATTATCTTGATACCCAAACCGGGTAAAGATCATACGCAGGCGGCGTTTTACAGACCCATCTCTTTGCTCAATTTTGACCTGAAGATACTTGCCAAGGTATTGGCGGAGTGGTTGACCCAGGTCCTAGGGGAGTTGGTGCATGACTCCCAGGTGGGGTTTGTGAAAGGCCGTTATACCGTGTGGAATCTGCGTAAGATCTTAGCCTTGTTAAAGTAGGTCCAAGAGCACGGGTTGCAATCGCTTTTAATTAGCTTTGATGCAGAGAAGGCATTTGATCAGGTGAGCTGGCCATACCTTAAATTTCTTCTGCCGCAGTATGGTCTTGGGACTCCCTTCTGCAAAATGGTAGAGCTTCTTTATGTGAAGCCCACAGCAGGAGTGCTCTGCAATGGGGTGATGTCGGATGATTTCTGCTTGGAGAGAGGCACGAGGCAGGGGTGCCCTCTTTCCCCCCTGTTATTTGTGCTGTCATTGGACCCTTTGGTGTGGAAGATAGAGCTGACTAAAGAAATATGGGGAGTGGGTATTGGGCGATCCGGATTTAAGGTGGCCGCCTTTGCCAGTGATACGTTGATACATTTGCTATTCCCACAAACATCGCTGCCCAGCCTGCTGGAGGAATTTTCTCGCTTTGGGAGCTTTGCAGGGCTGCGAATTAACATAGACAAGTCGGAGGCTTTAGACGTGGGAGGAACACTTAGAGGGAGCTGGGACGGAACCTTCCCACTCAAATGGGCGGATGATTCTTTTGTATATCTAGGCACTGTGTCGACTAGAGATCCGAAGAATTTATACAAGAAAAACCTGGAACGGGTTCTCCTTAAAACCCGAGCGCAGCTGCAAGCCTGGACCCCCCTTCCGTTGTCTCTGATGGGTAGAGCGGCAGCACTGGGGATGGTAATCCTGCCATGTATAGTGTACTGGCTGCAGACTCTTCCAGTGTGGCTACGGAAACGGGACTTAAACTGCATAGATCAGGAACTGAGACGGTTTCTGTGAAGGGGGGCGAGGGCTCATATCCCATTACATCGCTTACAGAGGAGGTGGAGAGATGGAGGGATTGGGATCCCGACCTACGGTTATATGCGTTGGCTTGTCAGGCGCAACGTATTGGAGACTGGTTGGGGAGGACGGAGGTGTATACTCCGCGGGCATTAGAAGAGGCTTTTGTGGCCCCGTAGACTTTGACGGCGGTATTGCACCTGGAGGGCCCGAGTCTGCCTGGCAGGGTGACTAGCAGCGTGCTGATGGCACCGGCACGGTACACGTGGCAACACTTGAATAGATGGTGGGGTGAACCACCTGAAGTCTCGAGTTGGCTGCCCCTGCAGGGGAATGTACGGTTTACCCCAGGATCGGACACGCCTACGTTTAGGTTCTGGGAACGGCTGGGGATACGGAATCTTGGGCATGTGGTAGATCAGGAAGGGAAGTGCAAATCCTTTGTGACTCTTTGCAGGGAATATGAGTTGAATAACTGGCATTATTTTGCTTATGCCTAGGTATCCCATTATGCTGCCTCGCTCCCACAGAGAAGGCTTTTGGTGGAGGGGTCAGCATAGATCTTAGAGTTTTTTGCATTGGGAGCAGACTCCCCGCCCACAATCGCTGAGTTGAAGAGACGGTTGGACACGTATGTCCCCCTGCTAGATTATTCTGCGGAAGAGGCCATGTGGGCAAGGGAGCTGAGCCAGGAGGTGGCGCCGGGCTTGATTCATAGGGCCCGGGGTTGGTAGAGGGGGCTAGATGGAGAGAGATACAGTTTAAGTGTATCATTCGGGCACATTTCTCCCCAGGATGTGCCCTGCGGAGTCATCTCACGTTAGACGGCGGCTGCCCAAAGTGTTCTTGTCCTCTTGCAGATTTAGGACATATGTGGTGGGGGTGTCAGAAAATTCACCAGTACTGGATGCAGATTAGTAATTATATCAGTAGGGTACTGCACCAGCAGATCTGTTGGACGGGGTCTCTTGTGGTGTTCGATCAACTTGGACCACTCCACTCAAAGGGGAGGTGGGAGCGCTTATTGGTAAGGAAAGCACGTCTGGTGGGTAAAGGCCCATTGCTCCATAGATGGAGAGAGTTCATGCCTCCTTCCTTCTGGGAATGGCGTAACTGTTTTCATCAGTTGATGCTTTTGGAGAAGAGGGGAGCCAGAGGAAAGGTTCGTCGCTGGACCTCTTTTTTGCTGATTTGGGGGCCATATATTCAAACCTTAAGGCCCGGTACTCGCAATGAAATATTACACGTGAACTAAAGTGGGGTCTCGATAGACAGATAGGGGGCTTGTTGTATTAATGTTACTGTTGTATGAGATAATAATTCAACAGTATCATTAGGGAAGTTCCCAGAATGGGTAGATAAGATGGGAGGGGCTGCAAGGGGGAGGGGGTGGGGAGGGGTGAGGGGGGGAGGGCTGGAGGAGGGGAGTAAAAGTCAATATCAATAATGGATGTATCAAGACACTGCTTTGTTTAGGGTCCCGGCGCAGAGGACAAGAGACAGCCCTGCCCGGGAAGTTATGTAAAGTGCCTTTAAAATTGTTTTTGTCATACGATGTTGTGCATTAATAAATAGAGTTTCAAAAAAAAAAAGAAACTTACAGATGGCTACAAGAAATGTTTAGAGGCTGTCATCACTGCCAACGGTTGTACAACCAAACATTAATCCTGTCCAGGTTATATTTAGGGTTTTTTTTTCATAAATGTTGCAGACACATCTTTTCTTGTTGTATAGCTTTGAACATACTAGTAAAATATTATAATGACATACAGTTGGAATATTTTCAATTATTTCTCAAGATATTGCACACAACATACCTAAAATGCAAAGGTGCCAATAATGTTGACCACAACCGTACTTCAGACTCCAGTGTTGTGTACACATCATTTCCCTTTTATTTACAAGATTTGAATTAAGTGTATTTTAAGATTTCTCCTGAAAAATTTTTACACTAAGCTCTGAAGGAGAGAAAAAAAAACAGTTTTGAGGACTTGCGGCTATGCTGCATAGCATGAAGATAATAGAGAAGTGCTCTTCGATAATTGAGGGAGTGCAGCTTGATTTTTGTATCTAATGCAGGGACTTGGGAAAGGATATTGGGAGGATAATAGACTGGTTCAAATGAAGAGGTAGCCATCTTAGATAGAAATTTGGAATAGGTACGAAGAACAACTTTACTTGCCAGAAATTAAGTGTAGGATGGTAGTGCACCAAGGCTTGAATCTCACTAATCTGGCATACTGATATAATGGCAATAAGATAAATAGTCTAAGAGAGATACTTATGTGTGGCCTCCACCAACGGCTCAAAGGGTGAATGCATCAATGCTAGTAGATCATATTGTGACTGTGAGACTGGAAGATAAGATACTAGTTGGCCTTCAACATTCAAGCTGTTAAAGAGAAACTGTGAAGTGGAGCAATTGGGCCCTCCTGTTGGGTCAGTAGGGAGAGGTGAATACCAAGTGGTACTAGAGGGTGTCAGGATTGAAAGTAGAAGGGGAAACCAGAGCTATATGGGCTATTTAGGAACCATGAGGATTATTGTGGTCTGATCCTGGAGAATCTTCTGAAGAACTCTGGAGATGAGCAGTGGGTGGGAAGGCATATAGCAAGCTGGTACTCCTGGAGATGGCAAATGCATTTTGAGCATGATCATGTAGTGTTGTCTGCACAAGCAACTAGATCTAGAACTGGAAAGCTCCATCTTCTGAAGTGATTTGCCACTAAACTGGCAAGAGACTATTTGTGAGGTTCTGTCTGCAGAGAGTGTCCACAATTTGATTGTGCTCTCCTGAAAAGTACACTGCTTGAACTGAATAGTTCATGGCCACTGAGGAGAATCCAGGTGTGGAGAGCTTTTCTGCAAAGTTATAGGGACCCGATCCACCCGAACACTGCAACCTGATTGTCTGTCTGTACAAAGCTGAGGCCTCATATTCTGTAATCAAAGGGCGAAAGAGCTGAGGTGGTAAAGAACTGCCCAGAGCTCCAATTGATTGATATAAATTGACACTCCTTCATTGACCAGGGGCCTTGAACTATGGAGAGAACAGAAACGAGCTCTCCAACACAAAGTGGAAGCATCAGTGGTGAGTAAGCTAAGCTGGAGGAGGACAGAAGGGATAACCTACAATGAGATTGGCAGAGAAGGCCTACCATGCGAGGTGGCCCTTGATATTATTCATCATCGGAAAGTGGGGCTCCCGTGACTTTTGAGGTTGCATTGAAGGGATCTCATTCCGCATTTGGCATGTGGAACTACCTGAATTTAAAGCTGTCGTGTATCCTAACAGGCACAGAATGTTTTTTACTGTGGGTTTGTAAGTTGTCAAGAGCGCTTGGACAAGCATTTATTATGGTTTGCATTCTGTCTTGAGGAAAATAAGCTGTGGTTGAATGGGTATCTAGGTCTGTTCTGATGAAACACAAACTGAGTAGACAGAAGATGGGACTTGTTCTCCCTGATGAGAAAACCCAGATGTCAAAGCAGATCGATTATGGCATCTAGGGGTGAGGACACTTTGGCAAAGTCCTTGCCCGAAACAAGCTATTCATCCAAAAAAAATCGGGTCACTTAGTCTTCCCTTATTTGAAGATGTACGGCCACCACCACAAGACACTTTGTAAAATCTCTGGGAGCAGAGGAAAGACCTCCCTAGGAAAGTGAAACAGAGCTATTGCCAATAAGAAGGATGAATTGGGATGTGGGCATAAGCATCCGTGAGGTCTAAGGAAGCTAGCCAGTCTTCCTGATTGATGAGGGGTATTATTGTAGACAGCAAATTCATTTTGAATTTCTGTTGTGCAAGTTACAGATTAAGCTTTTGGATATCTAGTATAGCATGCAATCCACCAATTTTCTTTGGTATGAGGAAGGCTAAATAGAAGCCCCTTCTGCATTCAGAAGGGGGACTAGATTTCCACTGCTTGGCCTTCTCTCTGAAAGAAGAGGGAATGTGGTTGACTCTGAACAAATTCCTACTGCAGAGATGGTGTTGAAGACAAAAGCACTATAGACTATACTCATGGCTTACAATGGTAAGGATCTAGCAATCAGAAGTGACAGTCCAAAAGAAAGGTTTGGCTTAAGGGGTGCTTCAGCAGATATAGGCTGTCATTTCTGCTTCTGGAGTTTCTGGCAAGATGGATAGCCTAGGGAGGCCTGTTGCTGAGGCACAGATCTCACATAAGCTGAAACTAGCCTCTAGGATAGAAGTGCTGGAAAGAGCAAGCATTTCTTTTTGGCTATAGCCATGGACTTGAGAAGGGAATGAAAGTCTTTCCTACTGGGAGGAATCTCCACAGCCCCCAAAGCTAAAGCCTTGGTGAGCTTAAAAAGAAACTTAGGGTATGAGTGATCATACTGAAATTCAGTTTAAGAGGACTGTTGGCCCAGCAGATTAAAGGAAGATACAGCCCCCTCATCAGAAGTAGGAGGGATAGAGGGACACGTAGATGAAGCTAACATCTCTGGGTGCATACCAGAGGACTCCTTTGGTGGTGGCCATAGAGAACAATGTAAGATCTCAGCAAATGAATCTCTGAGGATGACTCAGTAAATGTAGTGTAGAGGCATTTTAGAGAGTGCCTCACAGGAAAAGCGTAGTTACTCACCTGTAACAGGTGTTCTCCGGGGACAGCAGGAATCAGTCCTCACATATGGGTGATGTCAGCGCTGACGGAGCCTGCACAGAAGCATCTCCCCAGCTTTCAAAAAAAGCCTTTGGGAGATGCACCATGCATGTGTGTTCCCCTTCCCACCCAAGGGTGCCATCTTGCCTCAGTCTAATGACATAGCTAAGATAGCAAAATTAAAATATGGTAAAGAAGTAACTCCAAGGGGAGGAGGGAGGGTTGTGAGGACTGATTCCTGCTGTCCCCGGAGAACACCTGTTACAAGTGAGTAACTACGCTTTCTCCAGGAACAAGCAGGAAGTCAGTCCTCACATATGGGACTCCCCAGCTACAGGCTACCAGAACCTGTACAGAATACCACGGGTGATCAGAAAAGGTGAGCTGTGAGCTGCAGCAGTTGAGTCACAAATGAGAGACTCTCGCAAGACCCAAGTGTCTGGCAAGGAACCAGCACTCTGGTAGCCTGAACATGGAAGGGTTGGTGGGCAGGAGTTGCCTACACCTCGAAGAGCTTACGGAGTTTGGCCTGGCCAAAGGCGCTGTCCCGTCAGGACTCTCTCTCCAGGCACTAGTGTGCTGCGAAGGTATAGGCCGAAAACCAGGTGGCAGCCCGGCAGATTTCTGTCACAAGTATGGAATGCAGATTTGCCATAGAGGTACCCATGGCCCTGACGCGGTGCGCCATGACCCGGTGGTCCAGTGAGATCCCAGCCTGCTCATAGGCAAGGGCAATGCAGTCCGCCACCCAAGTGGACAGAGTTTGCTTGGTCACTGGAAGCCCCAGTTGACTGGGATCCTAGGAGATGAAAAGCTGAGGCACTTTGCGGTGGCCCTGAGTCCGTTGCAGATAGGACAGGGCCCTTTTACAGTCCAGGGTATGGAGCATGGTCTCCGCCTTGCCAGCGTGAGGCTTCGGGAAGAAGGTGGAGAGCACCACCTCTTGATTGAGGTGGAAGGAGGACACCACCTTTGGCAGAAACTTTGGGATGTGTGCGGAGCACCACCCTGTTCTTGTGGAACCTCATGTAGGGAGGCTTTGCCATCAGAGCCTGGAGCTTGCTGACCCTGCAAGCCAGTGTGAGTGCCACGAGAAAGACAACTTTCCAGGAGAAGTGTACCGCAGGTGGAAAGTAAACAGGGGCTCAAACAGCGGCTTAGTGAACTGTGAGAGCACCACATTGATATCCCACTCCGCCGTTAATGGCAGATGAGGGGCTTGGACAATATAAGGCCTCGCAGGAAACAAGAAACAAAAGGCTGAACCAAGAGGGGCTTACCCTCAATGGAGTGGTGGTGCGCCGCAATAGCGCTCAGGTGCACTCTGACTGCGTGCACCTGGGGCATGTGGAGTAAGTCTGGAGTACCAGCTGTACCAAGCAGGAGAACAGGTTCGCCCGCTTCTCGGCGCACCACACCAAAAACTTGACGCCAATTGAAGGCATACACCCTTCTCATAGAGGCCTTGCAGGAGGCCAGAAGAACCTCCTCTGCATCTCGTGGGAGGTTGAAAGGAGCTAGAGCTATCCTTTCAGCAGCCATGCCATGAGCCACAGGGACCCCAGGTTGGGGTGGAGAGATCCCTCCTCCTGTGACAGTAATCCTGGGGTGCAGCCCAGGGGAATCGGAGGTGCCACCGACAGGCAGGGAGGCAGCGGGAACCAAGGTTGCTTGGGCCACCGGGGGGCTACCAGTATCAATGATGCCCTGTCACCTGAGAGTCTAGGCAACCAATGGTCTTAGGCGGGAAGGCGTAGAGAGGGCCTTCCATCCATGGAATGAGGAACGCATCCACTGCCGCCACCTGGGATCCGTGCGGCTGGCAAAAGAAGAAGTGGGGCAACTGTGTTGTCCGGGCTGGCAAACAGGTCCACTAGGGGAACACCCCAGAGTTGGAAAAGCCGGGAGGCCGCTCTGAGGTCCAGGGCATTGTCCAGGCCCGAGAGGTAGATTGCCCACAGGAGCATCCTGTTGCATTGAGCGGAGGGCTACCACCTCCTGGCAGAGGGAGTACGATCCTGTACCTCCTTGTTTGTTGACACACAACATTGCGACTTGGTTGTCCATCTGGATCAGCACTTTCTGGTGCTGCAACTGGTGGCAAAAGGCTCAGAGGGCCAGAAATATCTCCTGGAGCTCCAGAACATAAGAACATAAGATATGCCATACTGGGTCAGACCAAGGTCCATCAAGCCCAGTATTCTGTTTCCAACAGTGGCCAATCTAGGTCATATGTACCTAGCAGTTTCCCCAAGAGACACAAGTTCCACAATGCTTGTACTGGGTCAAGCATTGATATCTTCGGTCACTTCTTAATAATGGTTTATGGACCTTTCCTCCAGGAACTTGTCCAAACCTTTTTTAAACCCAGCTACACTAACAGCCCTTACTACATCCTCCAGGAGGTTGATCTGCAACTGGTACTCCATCTGGGATCAACTGCCTTGAGTTTGGAGTCCTTGCAATGAGCTCCCATCCTCATAGGGAGGCATTCGTAGTAAGGACCCTGAGGGGTGGGTGCCTGAAGGACATCCCGGCCTGAAAGTGGCGCGATATCTGCTACCAGTTGAGGGAGTCTGCCAGCTAACAGGTCACTTTCACCCTGTCTCGAAGCCTATCTGTGGCTTGTGTCCACTGGAAGTAGAGGCACCACTGAGCCGTCCTCATGTGCCAGCAGACACATGGGGTCATGTGGACTGTGGAGACCATGTGGCCCAGCAGGTGGAGGAGAAGGTAAGCGGGCACCGACCAGCAGCACTGCACCTCTGTAGCTCGCGCCCTGAGGCATTCTGTCCTCTCAGGAGGGAGGAAGGCCTTGGCATGGAAGGTGTCCAGCTGAGCCCCTATGACTCCAGGCACTGAGCCAGAGAGAGATGGGATGGGGTAGTTGATGACAAACCCCAAACGCTGCAGGATGCGGATGATGCGCTCAGTGGCTTGGTGTACCTCTGCAGCCATGCCTCGCATTATGAGCCAGTCATCCAGGTAGGGAAAGACGAAGGCCCCTTGGAGACAAAGGTGGGCTGCAACCACCGCTAGGCACTTGGTGAAGACCCTTGGCGATGACGCCAACCCAAAGGATAGCACCCTGTACTAGTAGTGACCTCCTCCTACCACAAACTGGAGGTACTCACTGTGGTTGGGATGGATCAGAGTGTGTGTATAAGCATCCTTCAGGTCTAAGGAGCATAGGCAGTCTCCCTGCTGGAGGTACGGCAGCAATGTTCCAAGGGAGAGCATCTTGAACTTCTTCCTTACCTGAAATCTATTCAAGTCCCGCAGGTCCAGGATGGGGCCTGAAGCCCCCCTGTTCACTTGGGAATGAAGAAATATCTGGAGTAGAAACCTTTGCCCCAGAGCTGTTTGGGCACTGGTTCCACTACCTTGTCCTGGAGGAGGCCTGCGATCTTGGTGAGGAGCAGTTTCTGGTGAAGGAGAGACCTGATGGGTTCTCCTGGGAAGAACAAAGGTGGTGTCTGTTGCAGGTGGAGGAGGTAACCCGCTTTGACTACTTGCAATACCCAGAATCAGTGGTGATGGAGGACCACCTGTGGGCAAACAGGGCCAGATGGCCCCCCTGTGGGCTGATGAGGGCCTCCTGGGGGAGAGGAGACCATACCCAAGGAGTCAAAAATTCCCTCCAGGCTGGGCCAGGGCTGGTACCAGTGCCTGGGTCTTAGGGGTCTTAAGCTTGTGGGGGCTGTGCCCTTGCTCCTTGGACTGTTGTCCCTGCTGTGGGGCAGAAAAGAGTAGTTACTCACCTGTAACAGGTTTTCTCCAGGAGCAGCAGGAAGTCAGTCCTCACATATGGGTGACTCCCTAGCTCTGGGCTACCAGGAACCCAGGCTGAAAAATAGAGCTTCCTCTAGAGCCTTAGCAACAGTGAGAGAATCTTCTCTGAGACCACACCTGAATGGTAGCCCAACACCAGGGCCAGAGGGTAGGAGTTGCCTAAACCTCAAAGAGATTACGCAGTACTGCTTGCCCGAAAGCACTGTCCCTACGGGACTCCCTCTCGAGGCAGTAGTGGTCCGCAAAAGTCTGGCTTTTGAAGACCAAGTAGCGGCCCGGCAGATGTCTGCCAACGGAACAGAATGGAAGTGAGCTACTGATGCGGCCTTCGCCCTGACCCGGTGGGCCGTGACTCGACCCTCCAGGGAGAGGCCGGCTGCCCTGTACGCCCAGGTGATACAGTCTGCCACCCAGATGGACAACGTACGCTTAGTGAAACGGCAACCCCAATCTATTAGGGTCAAAGGAAATGAAGAGCTGAGAAGCCCTTCTATGCCCCTGCGTACGTTCTAGGTAAAAGGACAGCGCCCTTCTACAATCCAGGGTATGCAAGACAGTTTCTGCCCTACTGGCGTGCGGCCTGGGAAAGAACGTCAGAAGTACCACCTCCTGGTTGAGGTGGAAGGAGGACACCACCTTGGGAAGGAACTTAGGATAAGTCCTCAAGACCACCCTGTTTTTATAAAACCTGGTATACGGCCTATCCGAGACCAGGGCCTGAAGTTCACTCACACGCCTGGCCGAGGTGAGTGCCACAAGGAACAACACCTTCCAGGAGAGGAAACGTAAATGGCAGGTTGCCATTGGCTCAAAAGGTGGACGAGTCAGTTGCTGCAAGACCACATTGAGATCCCACTCAGTAGCTGGTGGACGAATAGGAGGCTTGAGCAGAAGCAGGCCTCTGAGAAAACGAGACACCAGAGGGTGGCCCGAGAGGGATTGTCCATCCACCGGCGAGTGGTGAGCTGAGAGGGCACTGAAGTGAACCCGGACAGAGGTGGACTGAAGTCCCAGGTTGGAAAGGTGGAGCAGGTATTGCAACACCACCTGGACCGAGCAGGAGAAGGGGTCCTCCTGCTGTTGAGAACACCAAGTAGAGAACCTACGCCACTTCAGAGCATAGGCCTTCCTAGTGGAATGCTTCCTGGAGGCCAACACCACCTCTTCAACCTCCCTTGATAGGAGCAAGGGAGCAAGGACTAGCCTTTCAGCAGCCAGGCCATCAAATTGAGGGATTTTAGGTTGGGATGCAAGAGGGACCCCTGATCCTGAGTCAGAAGGTCGGGTTGCAACCCCAGAGGAAGTGGAGTATCCACTGCCAACTGCAGAAGAAGAGGGAACCACGGCTGCCTGGGCCACCTGGGGGCTATCAGGATCACCGTGGCTCAGTCCTGCTGGATTTTGAACAGAGTCCGGGCCACCAGAGGTGTGGGAGGAAAAGCATACAGCACGCTCTGACCAGGGGATCAGGAAGGCATCTGGCGCTGTTCGCAAGGGATGCGGTTGCCTGGAACAGAACCTGGGTAGTTGCCTGTTCAGCGGACTGGCAAAAAGATCCATGGTCAGAAGTCACCACTTCAGAAAGATCTGTTGAACCACCAGAGGATCCAACTGCCACTCGTGAGGCTGCAGGAGTCTGCTTAGCCTGTCCGCCAGGTAGTTTTCCTGGCCTGGGAGGTAGACCGCCCTGAGGGTCATGCCCTGATTGACAGCCCAGGAGCAGAGAGCTTGTGCTTCCAGGCACAGAAGCCTGGATCCTGTGTCTCTCTGCTTGTTGACGGAGAACATAGCCACCTGGTTGTCCATCTGAATTAGGATAGACTGGTGAGAGGATCTGAGAGAAAGTCCGTAAGGCCAGTTGAATGGCCCGCAATTCCAAGAGGTTGAGTTGCTGGGCGGCCTCCCACGGAGACCAAAGGCCCTGTGTGCAGGCCCATTGGCAGTGTGCCCCCCAGCCCTGCAGGGAAGCATCGGTCATCAGTACCTGAGTGTGTGTGGAGGCCTGGAAAGGAAGACCCCTGACCAGATTTGGGAGATACCTCCACCAGCATAAGGAGTCCACCAAGAGTTTGGACACCCTTAGTCTGACAACTTCCCTGTGGCCTGCAACCAGTGTGCCTTGAGGTGCCACTGAGCCGGCCTCATGTGCAGCCGGGCATGCGGTGTGACATGCACTGTGGAAGCCATGTGACCTAAGAGCCGGAGGAAGTGTCTGGCCGAGACCAGAGAGTTCGCCTGAAACTGGCCGGCCAACTTTATCAGCCTGTGAGCTCTGTCCGCAGGCAAATAGGCCTTTGCATGGATGGTATCCAATCTTGCCCCTATGAACTCCTCGTCCTGTGAGGGGACTAGTGGACTTGGGAAAGTTTATGACGAATCCCAGGTAGTGAAGCAGGGATATGGTTCTGCAGGTGGCCTGCCTGGTCTCTTGTGGAGACTGGCCCCTGATAAGCCAGTTGTCCAGGTAAGGGAACACAAAGATCCCCTGGTTCCTGAGGTAGGCCGCAACCACCGCCAGGCATTTTGTGAAAACCCTGGGGGCGGAGGTGAGGCCGAAAGGAAGCACTCTGTACTGGAAGTGCTTTCCTCCCACCACAAATCTGAGGAATTGTCTGTGAATTGGACGGATGAGGATGTGAGTATAAGCATCCTTCAGGTCTAAAGAGCATAGCCAATCTCCCTGCTGGAGGTAGAGCAGTAAGATTCCAAGGGTAAGCATCTTGAACTTTTCCCTCTCCAGAAACTTGTTCAGATTTCTCAGGTCCAGGATGGGTCTGAGGCCTCCTGTTCTTTTTGGTACCAGGAAGTACCTCAAGTAGAAGCCTTGCCCTTCCAGGTGGTAAGGCACTGGTTCCACTGCCTGGTCCCTTAGCAGACCTTCCAACTCCTGAAGGAGTAAGTTTCTGTGCAGAGGGGGTCTTGGAGGCTCCCCTGGAAAGTAGGAGGGGGGTATCTGGGTGAAGTGGAGCAGATAGCCCCTTTTGATGATACTTAGCACCCACGCATCCCCTGTGATGGCTGGCCACCTGTCTGCATACAGGGTCAGCCGAACTCCTGTGCCCTGGAGAGGAGGAGAGGCTATGCCGGCATAGTCAAAAACCCCCTCCCTGCTGAGCAGGAGGCTTGGGGGCCTTCTGCCTATGGGGCCCATGACCCTGCCCCTTGGCCTGCTGTCCCTGTTGGGGAGCTACAGAGGCCTGGTAATGAGGGTAGGTTTTATAGGCAGCGGTCTTCCTTGGGTAAAAGGTCTTTTTTCCCGAGCCCCCCTTCTTCTGAGAAGGAGCAGAGGTTTTTCTGGACAGCCTCGTCCGGGTAAGAGTCTCGGTCTCGAGTTCTGCAGCCTTGTCTGCCATGGGCTTGCCAAAGAGGTTTTCGCCTCGGCAAGGGACATCGACCAACTTGTCCTGAACCCATGGCTTGAGGTCCAAGGATTGTAGCCAGGCCTGGTGGCGTGCACCGATGCCAGCCCCTGCTACCCGGGCCGAAGCCTCAAATCCATCGTAGGCTGCTCGAGATACAAACTTTGAGCACTCCCGAATACCAGAAGACAAGGCCTTGAACCTCTGCAAAGGTTCCTCGGACAAACCAGCAGAGAACCCGTCAATCTCCTTTGCCAGGTCCTGAAGGTACATGCCCATGTACAGCTGCTAGGTCTGGACACGGCAAGCAAGCATAGAGCCCTGGAAGCACTTTCTACCGAGGGCATCCAGGTTCCGGGCCTCCCTGCCGGGGGGGCACCGAGGAGTGCATCTTCTGTCTCTTCAGTCGATGCATGGCCGATTCCACAACCATGGAATGGTGCGGTAGCTGCGCCTTTTGGAACCCGGGCTCTTGCGGACTCGATAGATGGAATCGACCTGCTTGCTTAGAACCGGCATCGAGACCGGTGCTTCCCACATGCGGAAGAGCAACCGCTCCAGCATCGGAGGAACCGGGACAGTAAAGGCCTCCTTGGGAGGAGAGTCATACTGCAGAGCCTCGAGCTCCTCGGCTCGAGGCTCCTCATCTGGATCTGCCGGGCATGCCAGTGCCTTGGCCATGTCCCACACGAAATCCGAGAACCTAGTATCCTCCGGGGGAGACCTTGTCTGAGGTTCGGATCTTGGTGAGTCCGAAGGGACGCACCGAGTCCGAAAGGTGTCAGGGGACTCCTCCTCCTCCTCCTCCGTCTCCCACGCCGATTCCTCCGAGGAGGAATTGAGCGGCTCCAAGTGGGCGGGCACCGACGCCATCCGCCCCGATGCCGAGGGAATCGGCGTCGACAACCTCGGTCCCGAACGGGAGGCCGAGGGTGACCGCGGCCGAGGATCGACTCGAGTTCGCATGGTCTCGAGGATCGGCTCGGCCTCCGGGGTCGACTTGGACATCGATATCCCGGTGGTCGGGGCAGATGCGCCGGTGAGACCAGCAATCAGCACCCGCTGCTGTTCCATGAAGGCAGACAATCTGCTCTCCAAGGCCATCAACCTGAGTCCGAGCTCAGGAGACCCAGCAGCCTCCAACTCGGGCCCCGACGGCAGCTCCCCCGGAGGAGAGTCAACGAGGACAACAGTACTCACATGACTCGGGGCCTCCGACTCTGAAGACCCGGGACGGCGATCGGGGCTATGCGACCTGGCCCTAGAGCCAAGAGCATCCACCGATGCCGCCCTCGCGGGTTGTTTCTTCCTTCGGTGCTCCCTTGAGGGGGACTCCCTCTCAGAGGAGCCCCGACGATGCTCGGGGTCAGACTCCTGAGACGTCGAGGCCTCTGACGAAGTCCGGACCCGTCCAGAGGCAGACTCGGAGAAGATCCTCTCACGCTGGTGCTGACGGCTCCGCAATGCCTTGGACGACATTTTGCCACAGGGGCTACAGACCGTAGAATCATGGTCTGGCCCCCAGGCACCGGAGGCAGCAGTCGTGTGTGTTGGTGAGAGACATAAGTTTCTTACACTCATCACACTTCTTAAAGCCACGGGCAGCCATAGGGGGAAAAAGGGCCTCTGCAAGATCAAAAATTTGGGCTGCCAGGGAAAAGAAAAAAGGCGCAAACGCAGTCCCTAAGGACAAAAACCGAAAACAGAGATCCGGGCTCGGCACCGGTGTACCGAGTCCAGGCAGGAAAAGAACCGACGTCGAACCGAAGAAAAATACTCGACCCAACGCAGAAGATCAACTTTTTCCACGGGTGACAAGGACAGGCGTCTGAAGGGCTCCGCGGAAAAAAGGAGACTGAGCAAGATGGCACCTTTGGGCAGGAAGGGGACCGTGCATGCGTGCCTGCATTCCCAAAAGCTTTCTTTGAAAGCTGGGGAAATGCTCCGCATGGGGGCTCCATCGGCGCCGACGTCACCCATATGTGAGGACTGACTTCCTGCTTGGTCCTGGAGAAAGACCTGGTACTGTAGGGCATTAATAACCCCCCCCCCACACACACACACACACTTTTTTTTTTCTCAGGAAGAAAGGCTTCTTCCCTGAGGCTTTCTTAAGAGGATGCACAGAGGTCATCTTCGAGTTTGGTCCTGGTCAGGAACTCAGTCTCTATCTCTGCAGCCTTGTCTGACATGGGTTTTCCAAAGAGGTTCTCTCTGCTGCAAGGGACGTCGATGAGTTTATCCTACTGGCCACTCTGGCTGAGGCTTCGAAGTTATCATGTGCTGCTCGGGACAGGAACTTTGAGCATTCCCTGACTGCTGAGGCCAGTGACTTGAACCGCTGGAGAGGTTCCCCATCAAGGCTGGCAGAGAAACCGGCAAGCTCCCTCGCCAGTTTCTTGAGGTACATACCAACGTACAACTGATAGGATTGGACTCAGCAAGCCAGCATCAAGCCCTGGTAGCATTTTCGGCCGAGGGTGTCCAAGGTCCAGACCTCCCTGCCGAGGAATGGGTCTTTTGACTCTTGAGTGGACGCATTGCTGATTCGATGACCACAGAGTTGCGAGGGAGCTGGGATTTTTTGGAACCCTGGGCTTCGGCAGACTTGGTACATGTAGTCGAGTCGCCTACTCATGATGGACACAAACACCAGTGTTTCCCACATACAAAGGAGGAGGTGCTCGAGAATCAAAGGGATTAGCACCATGAGGGCCTCCTTCAAAGGGGCTTCATACTGGAGAATCTCAATTGCCAGAGAGGACCTGTGGCTCGAGGAATGGGACCAGGATCTTGTCTGCTGCTGATGGCTCTCCCGAGGCCGGTGGCACTCGAGGCTCGACTTGATTACCGGGAAACCCTTGAGATTGAGGATATAGTCAGCGGGACGGATGAACCAGAGGAACTGGACATCAACACCTACTGCTGGGCCAGGCAGGCAGTGATATTGCGCTCCAAAGGCTGCCATCCTGGTCTCCATGCCAGATGGCTCTGCAGTCTTCAACGTGGGCACTGATGGTTTCGGGCCTGGCGTCAGTTCCTTCAAGGGGGAGTCCTTGACCAGGACAGCCTCATGGGTCTGAGGCCAGTTGCCCAATGCTGACTCCTCCTTCCGGGACAGCTTGTGAGGCCACTCCCACTCAGACCCTTCGGATTCATGCTGGGGTCTGCAGGGCTTGGTGTGGGTTTTACCCACCTTTTCAGACCCGTACTCTGAGGCAGCCTTTGAGGTTTTCAAGCTCTTCTGGCGTTCCACCTCTGGGGAGTTCCTCTCGGAGAACCCATGGCTGCAGGACTCTGAGGCAGCTCAGGCATCGTAGGGCACCGAGGTACCGGAGGGGACTCTGGCACAGATTTATGGAAAAACCTCTCCTGCTGCAACTAATGGCTCTTGATGGTCTTTGCAGACATGGACTTGCAAAGGTCGTAGCCTGAGTTGTCATGGTCTGGCCCGAGGTAACAGAGGCAGCAGTCATGTGGGTCGGTGAGGGATATCCTCTTACTGCACCGATCACATTTTTTGAAGCTGCTGGAGACCATAGGGAAAAACGGGCCCTTAAACCCGGGTAAGAGTCCGAGGCCTGCTGGCGAAAAAAGGGTGCAAAGCGATGGTTGAAGGACACCTTGAGAAAAACAAGAAAACAAACACAAGGAGCAATCCTGAGAAGAGCTGGGTCGGGGGTGGGAAGAGGAACCAATACATGTACCGAAAGAGGATAATCTAAGACAAAAAAAAGACACTTTTTCCAGGGATACAGAACAGACACCCGATAGGCTCCACGTGGAAAAAAGGAGACTGAGGCAAGATGGCACCCTTGGGTGGGAAGGGGACCATGCATGTGTGGTGCATCTCCCAAATGATTTCTTTGAAAGCTGGGAAGATGCTTCCATGCGGCTCAGTTGGTGCCGATACCCATGTGTGAGGACTGACTTCCTGCTTGTTCCCAGAGAAAAATGAGCTGTGTGGGACTTAAAACAGGTGGTGGTGTAGAAGTCTGAAGCATGGCTTTGGTGACCATGAGGGACTTCTGCATAAGAAATGGCAGAGAGCTGTGCTGAGAAAGCAGAGCTGTAGAAGGGGTAACAGAGGGAGCTGAACTGGGCCTTCTTATGCTGTTAGTTCCAGTTTTAAGATTGGTTGCCAGTGAGTTGCAGTCACCTGTTCAGCCTGCATTCTTAGCTTTTTTTTTCTGTCTTTCCTCTTCCCTGATGGTATGCTGAGAGCACTTGAGGAGGAGGAGGGTCTCCCCAGCAACAGACATCCTGTAGAACAGCTCTAAACTGCAAGGGCTCTATTGTGACTACTGAAGAAAAAAAAATTAAAAAAATTGAAACTTCTGCATTAAGTATGACTAAGAGTCACATGCACAAGTGCCAGTAGAAAAAAAAAGGAAAATGTTAGTTCTAGGGTCTCCTAACATTCTTTTCTAAAAAAGAAAAACAATGTATGAAACTTGCTGTGGGGAAACAAAGACTGAGCATTACACAGTGTGTCATGACAAGTCTAGGTTTGACTGTTTGCGCAAGCGCTGACAAAAAGAAAAAAAACAAATAGCCTTCGAGCAGGCGAGCACTACACTCTGGAGGATGTCACCATCAAGTGTGCCTGCCTCTCCCCCTGCTTCTTCACAGCCAATAAGTTGTCTGAAGACCCCCAACGCCACACCCACAGACATACAAAGTAGCACTGATGTATTTTTGCTGTACTTTTAATTAACGATTCAGGCTGATTTTGTTCAGCAAAAACCTCTCCTGAGGCTGCTTTCAGTAAGGCACAGTGAGAATCACACACAAGTTTGTGTGTGTGTATACTGTAATTCCTTTTTATTTTCAAATATTCAGAGCATGCTATAGGGCAGTATAAATACCATGCACCAACCATGACGAAGTGAGCAGTATTGCTCTGGCAAAGTTGTAATGAAATGGCAGAGACTTATGACAAGACTCTAGCCAGAGCAAGAGATACATTTGCTCTTCATATGTCTTTGACTATGCAAGTTGTGCACAGTTGCCAGGAAACATAAGTGATGCTGTACAGAGTCTGAATGTTTCTCTTGCAACACTCATTTAGGCTATGCTCCCTCCGCCAATGCTGTACATGCCAATAAGTCTGTATTTAAGATCCAGTGAAAGGGAAACTCTTCTGGAAGCGGTGCGGCAGAAAGTGCTGCCTTTTCCAGCGATTCTAAGACGCCACTAGATACTGGTGGAAGTAGAGCCCAAACAAGCTGATGATGATCTGGCACAGAGATACCCACCACGTCAGAAAGGCAAAAAGGCCACGGTAAAAAAGTGGGGTAAAGACCGCATGCAGGGCACCCGTGATCTGTGCAACTGTTGCCTGGATGTTTACTTCACCTTCCTCTCCATCTGCTGCAGGAGAGTCCAAGGCAGTCTGCACAGCCTCTATGATGGGGGATGTTTCTGGGAACATGCCCCAAGAGTAATTACCTACAAGGCAAACAAAAATAGAACAGGGTTAAGGTCACCGATCCAAACAAAAACTACATGTTCCATCATACATTGAGTGTAATGGTGACATTTTACTTACCAATTAATGTCCTTTCCTTGAGTCCAGCTAGGTTAGTCCAGACAAGTGAGTTGTGTTCCCCTACCAGAAGAGTAGTGGAGAAAAAGAACCAATGAAAAGTCCAGGTTTCAATGACATCACTCCCATGCCCCTATCCGCCTTAGCCACCAGAGGTCTCTTCAATATTCGTCCCAAAGCATATGGGAGAAACGTGGCAAGCCTCACACAACCTGAGTCGTGGATAACAATGAGTAAGCAACGGTAGAGAACTATGTACGTCAAAGCATAAACAGAAAGTCGTCAATAGAAGAGGACCCTGCAGAGCCAAGTATAAAAATCATAGCGGATCCAAGGTACTGCAGCAGAAGAAAAGAGTAAATATAGTTCAGGGGCGAGCCCCTGGACTAGTCTAGCAGGACTCAAGGAAAGGACATTAACTGGTAAGTAAAATGTCACCTTTCATATCGTCCTGCTAGACCAGTCCAGACAAGTGGGACTTACCAAAGCTATGACTTCAGTGGGCAGGAAGAAGACACAGTAGCTGGCAAAACCCTTTAGCCAAAGGCCATGTCTTGCCGCGCATGGACATCCAAGCAGTAATGCTTGACAAAAGTGGAAAGTGATGCCAATGTTGCCACCCAACAAATGTTTGCAGGGGCTTCTGAGCTCCGCTCCACCGAACAGGCAGAGAGCTCTTAAAAGGGTTTTGATACATTTTTAAAACAACGTTACATTCTTTTTGGTGCTTTATTTAAAAAGGGGAAATATTTTCTTTAGTGGCGTAGGTTTAAAACTCTGCTTTTATTCTCTCTTTCCCAGCTCTCTGAAGCCACAGATACCTCATCAGGTATTAGTTCCCTCCCTAACCAACCCAGCTCCCACCCACCCCATTCTTGCTTTATAGGGCAACTCCTCAATTAGCTACACACAGGGACTTAGAACAGAATGTTTAGAACACACAAAGGACAGCTGGGAAACAGGCTGCTACTTTGATAGGTCTCTCTTTTGCTTCAACAGGTACCAAAGCTCCATCAACTGAACAATTGCTAGGAAAAATCATATCGCCAAAGTTGTTGCTCCTGTACAGCTTCTACCTTTGTCCAGACAGAGATCCCAGTAGCAGTTGAAGGACCGGTTCTATGTGCAGGATGCCTGCATGCTGAAACTCAGGAAACAAGTGGATGAGCTCAGAGAAGAGGTGGAGAGGCCGAGGAGCATTCAAGACAGTGAGAAGTACATTGATGAGATGCTTCTTGAAACATCCAAGCGCTCCAGCAGAGGTGAAGATGGGAACCTACAGAATGACAAAGGTTGGACACGAGTCACCAGGGCCTGTAGAATCGCCAATCTAACACTTCCAGCCCTTGAATTGAAGAACCATTATGCAGGCCTGGAACTGAAACCCAGAACATAAGATATGCCATATGGGTCAGACCAAGGTTCATCAAGCCCAGTATCTTGTTTCCAACAGTGCCCAATCTAGGTCATAAGTACCTAACAGTTTCCCCAAAAGAGACAGGTTCCACAATGCTTGTATTGGGTCAAGCAGTGATATCCTGGGTCCCTTGTAATAATGGTTTATGGATCTTTCCTTCAGGAACTTGTCCAAACCTTTTTTAAACCCAGCTACGCTAATAGCTTTTGCTACATCCTCTGGTAACAAATTCCAGAGTTTGATTACATGTTGAATGAAAAAATATTTTCTCTTATTAGTCTTAAATAGGTTACCCTGTAGCTTCATTGCATGTCCCCTAGCCTTTCTATATTCTGATGACGTAAACAATCGATCTACGTTTACCTGTTCCACTCCATTCATTAATTTATAGACCTCTATCATATCTCCCCTCAGCTGTCTCTTTTCCAGGTTGAAGAGCCCTAACATTTTAGCCTCTCTTCATAAAGGTATCCTTCCATACCTTTTACCATTTTGGTGGCTCTTCTCTGTACCTTATCTAATAACGCTATATCCTTTTTAAGATACGGCGACCAGAACTGCACACAATATTCAAGGTGCAGTCGAACCATAGAATGATACAGAGACATTATAATATCTTGGGGACATGGGATGAGGATGAAGGGGGATAGATTCAGGATATGCGGAAATATTTCTTTATGGAAAGAGTAGTGGATCTGTGGAATAGTCTCCCAGTGGAGTTGGTGGAGATGAGGACAGTAACTGAATTAAAAAAAGCATGGGACAAACACAGAGAATCTCTAAAGGTAAAAAGGGGACTCTTGTAGTTGTTGATATGGAAGGACAGACTAGATAGGCTATGTGGTCTTTTTCTGTCGTCATATTTCTATGCTGTTTTATTTTCCATTCCTTTCCTTATGATACCTAGCATTCTATTTGCTCTCTTGGCCACTGCTGCACACTGGGTGGAGGGTTTTATCATGTTATCCACGATGACGCCTAAATCTTTTTCCTGGGTGGTGGTTCCTAATGTGGAACCTTGCATCTTGTAACCATAGTTTAGGTTGTTCTTTCGAAGGTGCATAATTTTGCACTTGTCCACATTACATTTCATCTGCCATTTTGCTGCCCAGTTTTCCAATTTATCAAAATCCTCTTGCAATTTTCCACAATCCTCATGGGTTTTAAGAATTTTAAATAGTTTTGTGTCATCTGCAAATTTGATAACCTCACTCGTTATTCCCTTTTCCAGGTCATTCATGTATATGTCAAAAAGCAGCGGACCTAGCATAGATCCCTGGGGTACTCTACTATTCACCTTTCTTCATTGGGAAAATTGGCCATTTAGCCCCATCCTCTGCTTTCTATCTTTTAACCAGTTCCTGATCCACAATAGTACACTGCCTCCTATCCCATGGCTTTTTAGTTTTGCCAAAAGTCTCTGATGAGGGACTTTGTCAAAGACTTTCTGAAAGGCCAGATACACTATATCAACCAACTTACCTTTGTCTACCCTGTTTATTCAAACCTTCTAAAAACATAACAGATTAGTAAGACAAGATCTTCCTTGTCTAAAGCCATGTTGGCTGTCTCCCATTAACCCATGTTCCTTATCGGCCCTCCAGTCTAGTCCCGGAAACTCTAGGGTTGTGTTCCTCTTCCAACAGCTTGGAGACTGAGAAACGTCACTCTTTTGATGACACTGGTATAAGGACATAGGCACTGCATCCTCACTCCAGTTATCTCAGTCTCCAAGCAGCTGGAGGACGTGAGCCTGGGGGTCCCAGCTCACTAGAGGAACAATTAAGGACATTTACTTTAATTTAGTTTAATTGGGATTGAGTTTATTTTAATTTATTTGATTTCAGTAGGGGAGATTATTAAATTACAGTACAGGGGGGTCTGTACCTTTAAATCTGGTGTCTACTACAGGGCTCTTTCCTCCCCCTCCGCTTCCCTCTTCGGCTTAAGATTTTAACAGCAGAAAACACAAGCGCCGGTTGCTGTCCGGTAACTGTAGAGGCAGACAACCAGGAGTGGAGGCATCCTGAGTGCATCGCAGAGGTTTTGCCTGCTAGCGCTTGGGTGCCGACTCGGGGGAGAGCCGCAGCCGCTTCCGGCGGTGAGTTTGAGTACCGGATAGGGCTGATCGGGGAAGTGCTGGGCCTGGGGCTGGCAGTCATCCCCGCTGAGTCGAGGAGAGCCACAGCTTGGTTTTTCTCCATGCGGCAAGGTAAGAAGCTGGACAGCGGCGGGATTGAGGGGTGATTTCAGTTTTGCCGGAGTTCAGCGGCAGGCCCAGGCCGCATGCGTTTTGCGCGGGAAGAGACAGTGGCTTCTCGAGGGATACTACATGGTGTATTTCAGCAGCAAAGCTTCGTTTGGAGTTGTTTTTAGCGTGATTCACCTCTGGGGCACTCCTGCACCTGTTCAGAGTAGTTAAAAAAAAAAAAAAAAAGTGAGTGCCTTAGTGGTCCCGGGGCCTCTCAGTTGGGAGTGATTGATACTTATGGAGAGGTGCTCTAAGCTGCGCTGGGAAAGCTCTAGGATAGGTAGCCACATACTCAGCATGCTTTCCAAGACTTTGTTTACTCTGTGGGGTAAAAAAGTCTTCAATCGCGGATACAGGCATTTGTAAGTCCTGTAGTCAAGCGGCTACGGCAGAGCAGCAGCAGTTAGAGGCAGATAAGGTTGATCAGGAGGTAGGGATGCAGGGGCCATCCTTCTCCGAGCTGGGTTCTCAGGAGCCTGTAGCGGGGCCGTCTTCAGCTCCAGATATACTCCTGGCTCAAGCCTCCTTATCTGGTAGTTGGTCTTCCATTTTTTTCTCTGGATTTTGTGGCGCTTATTCAGAAAGCGTTCGGGGATACTCACGCAGAGGCTTCTCCGGGTTCCCTGGGCCTAGATCTCGGACTGAAAAAGACCAGGGACTCCTCTATCGGTGGGGCCTTCCGGGGTGCTACCCAAGAGGGCTAGACAAGAAAGGGAGAGGCAGGAGCAATCAGTGGCTTCGGAGGATCTGCACACTGAGTAAGGTGAGCAGGAGCTGGAGATGGATGAGGAGTTGGAAGAAGGAGAAATTACGGAGCAGGAGGATCAGGCCAGGGTAGTGAGAATATTTTGGAGAGAAGAATTGCCGGCTCTCATCTCAGAGACTCTTAAAGCTCTTAATGTTCCGGTGTCGGGACCGGCGGAGGAGACTACATTGGAAGATCCGTTGTTGCAAGCATTTAGAAAGACCCAGAGAGCGTTTCCCATGCACCGGGTGATAAAGGAGAGGATTCAGGGTGAATGGGATATGCCGGAGGCAACCCTAAAAGGGTCCAGGGTTATGTCTCGGCTTTATCCGCTGGTGGACCAAGATAAGGAACTCTTTAAGTCACCGAGGGTGGATGCGGCAGTTTCGGCAGTAACTAAGAAGACAACCATTCCGGTTGAGGGAAGTGCAGCTCTCAAGGATACAGTCACCCAGCGAGGATCCCCACAGGTTAAAGCAGGGTATTACACTGGGGCCTTATCTTTAACCAGCCAGGAAGTGGTGCAGAGAGACTTGCAATGCCCTCTGGGTATTGTAGTTTTCACAGGCTAGCCAAGAAATGAGTTGCAGTCGGGTGGTAAGGCTTTAAGACAGGATTTTTATTCCCCTTCTGGGTGGATTCTTTTATAGCAATGAAAACAAAGGCAAACAGACCATCTTCTGATACAAAATAAAGGAAACAAATATGAACCAAAATTGCTTCTATCTTCAGCTTCTTTACTCAAATAAAAAGGTATCTTAAACAGTCCTTTTCCAAGCAAACAGATAAACCTTTCTCCTTCACTTCAGTGACTAGAAAGTTTCCACAGCCTCTTTAACATAAAGAGGAGATATCATCGGCAATAATCAGTGTACAGTCCATGCATTCATCTGAGGGCTGTTCCCCTTGAATATCACACTGCATTTCTTCACTTTCTCCTTCAAACTGTCTTTCCTTCAAATAGCCAGAAGTATTATTGTTTAGCAGTCTCTCCCCATTGCACAGAGACTTCCTTGCTTCCTCCGTGAAAGTGTGTGAGGGACAATTACCACATTCACTGGAGTTTCTTTCTTGAGAGCCCCACCAACTATGACAATTACATGGAAAGTTACTGCATTCAGCTTTCCCTCTATTAGAGCCAATCAGCTTACCTTCTTGCTCCCTCAAACTGGGGTTTCTCGGTACAGCTGAGATCATAGAAGTGGAACAGGACGGAAGCTTCCTACGGCCTTTTCCCTTTAGCTTTTCTCCAGATATAAAAATATCCTCAGGCCAGAACTCCTTTTCCCTTCTGTGCCTGTTGCTTGGGTAATTAGCTTTCTCAGCCTTTCTAAGCCTGGCTTCCAAACTGTATCCTCTGTTACCTTCTGGATAAACGTCACTGAGCTTAGATGTGTCTGTGCACTGCTCTCTGAAGCAGTCTCCTGGGTTGTCTCAGCTCTGGAACTAAACCTCTCAGCTTTTCCAGCTCTCTCGGTAGTTCCCTCTCTGGCTCTCACGCTGGCTGAACTCCAACCTCCACTCCAACCCAAACTTCCACCTGAACTTCCCGAACTAACTCTAACTTCAGGTGAGTTAGGTTTATGTGTGTGTGCCTCAACTCCGCCCCCTCTCAGCTGCTCTTCATTACTTAATGAACCCTGAGCCTTCCTGCTGCTTGGGCGTCTTCTCACACCTTGTGACCTAGTTTGTGTTTGTTGCCTATAGCAACTCTGGGCCATGTGTTTCTCTGAGCTGTCAGTGTCAGATCCACTTTCTGCATTTCTGCCTATTTCCATAGGCTCTGCTAGATCCACATCGTGACAATACCCAGAGTCAAATGTCAAGTCATTGAAAAACCCAGCCAATAGCTATCACTGGCACTATATTCCACTATCCAGTCACAATTTTTTTGTCGGGGACCGTCGGCCTGAGAGGGAGGAGGAAAACCTTTCCCCTCGATTGCCGAAAGAACCCTTTTATTCAAAACGGGCCACAGCGTACCCCATTTTTTAAAAATAAAACAATCACTGATCTTGAAAAAAGACAGTTGCTATCTTCCATAGGCGATAAAGTCATCCACATTTTGCCACGGCATGACATACATGTTTCGGGCCCCCTCCGGGTCCTGTATCAAGTGGAGTTCTACTAAATCAATCGCCCAAAGACACCGAAGGCCAACCGTTCTTTTGTAACTATGGTAATTGCTGATTGGTTGATAAGAACGTGTCATCAATAGAGGCATGGCTTACAGGGAATCCCCAAGGGACATCATCCCCCTTGCCACCTATAACCCTCGACCCAATACACCTTTGCAGTGAAAATGAGTCATTCACAAAAGACTCCACCAATCTTGCTCCATATTTAAGCCCGATGGAATCACAGTGTTTAACCGAAAAATCCAATATTGTTCTCTCCATTGCAAACGGCTTTCTCAATCACCACCCTGAGGGGTCGCTGGAATCCAATCAATGACTCTCCATTGCAGATCAGCAAAACTGTGATTTAATCTGACACAGTGCTCCACCATAGGTGCCGCCAGAGTCTTCAAACGAATTCTAGAGGCATATTCCCCCATCCTGATTTTTACCGGGCATGTTGTTCTCCCAACATAAAATAAATCACAGGGACACCGTAGTATGTATACTACAAAATCCGTTTGGCATGTAGAACAACCAAGAAAAGAATAAAATCTTCCTGTAGTAGAATGACACCATTGTACCCCCTCCAAGGTATTGAAACAATATTTACATTGGTTGCATGCCCAGTGACCCTGAGTTTTATTTAAACCGATTTGTGTCACACTCTTAGGGACCACCTGAACCAATCGATCTCGCAGATTCTGGCCCCTAGTGTATGCAAATCGTACTGGCTTTTGAAAACAGCCATGTACCTGCAAAACCTTCCAGTACTACTTAAGCAGTCGAGACACTTCTGCCAAATGAGTCATAAAAGGCAAAACACCGGTCACTATATCAGCTGTGTTATTAGTGTCTGATGAGTCTTGCAACGTCCCCGAAGCCTGTATGAGCCATTCTCGATGTGAAAACTGAGCTCTGATGTAAGCTCTCCTAATAACTTTACGGGGATAACCCCGTTCTAAGAGACGATCTTTCAAAGCATCTGCTTGTATCTTAAAATCATGCAAGGAGGAACTGACCCAAAGGAAGGCCATTTCGCAAGGGAAAAGGATGATGGCTATGATAGCGAAGTAAGCTGTTACGCTGACTTTGCTTCCAAAATAAAGTGGTATGAAAAGCACCATCTTGTATCTTCACCAGCACATCCAAAAATTCAATACAGTGTTCATCCATATGTGCCATAAATTTTATATTCTCTTTGATGGAATTTAACCAAGTGACAAAATTTAATAATTCATCTCGTGTAGATGTCCACAAGAAGAAAATGTCATCCAAGAACCTCAACCATAGACGTACATGTTGAAATGCTTTTGCTGAATAAATATGTCATTCCTCCATTGCTGCCAAATACAGGGTGAGCCAGTCAAACCTGCATTTTTGAAATGACTGTCAAAAATAAACGGATGGATATTTCAAAATTTTATTGTTACTATCTTAATGTACATTAAAAAGCATTTAAGAAACAACATTCACTGTTTAAAAATAACGCCAGTAAGATGGTGTCCTTCCCGATTGAGACAAAAATGCAAAATCGTTTTCATTCATAGCCTGAACAACCTGAATTTTGTACGGGTGATGGTGTAAATCTAACCTCAAGATTCTTTGGACGCTCGTGTTTGCCATGCCAAGTGCAGCACTCTGTCGACGCGCCGATCTCCGAGGGCTTCTTTCCACAGCAACTCTCACGCGGTCAATATTCGCGGGAGTTCGCACTGATCTTGCACTGCCACCCCTTCTGCTTCTCGTTTCACCAATTGCTTCAAAGTTTGTCACCCACAATTTGATTGAATTAACAGACGGCACTGGCTTATTTCAATTAATTTGAAAATTCGTCCGGAAACGACGCTGAGCGGCTGCATAACTACCACTTTGGTAAAACGCTTTCACAGCGAATGAACGTTGTTGTTTAGACCACTGCTCCATGGCGACTGAAATGCTTAGTTGTGGGGGACACAATGGTAACCTTGCTAACTCGCTCCGCCCACTTTCACGGCTCTCCCGCCCTTTTCAAAAATGCAGGTTTGACTGGCTCACCCTGTATAAGGTGGCAATGGAGGGGGCCACCGTGGCTCCCATGGCTATACCTTGACATTGTAAGGATACCCAGGACAGAAAGCTTGATGCCCTCTTGAAACAAGTGTTTGAGGTGAATGCTCTATCAATGCAAGCGTCCATTTGTGGGGCGTGGGTAGCATGCGCCTTTCTCCGCTGGTCGCAGCGGGTCCAGGGAGAGCAGGTGGAGGAGTCGGCAAGTGAAGTGGCTCGCCTGGAGTCGGGGGCTGCTTATCTCGCTGATATTCATTATGACCTCATTCGAGGGCATTCGAATAGTATGGCTTCGGTGGTAGTTGCGAGGCGATACCTTTGGCTGCGTAATTGGGAAGCGGATGCGTCTTCTAAGGCCAGGTTGAGTAAGCTTCCATTTAAGGGGAAGCTGCTTTTTGGAGAAGATTTGGACAAAATCGTAAAGGATTTAGGAGACTCCAAGGGCGGAAGGCTGCCGGAGGACAAGCAGAAGCAGGCCAGATTTCTGCCGATGAATAGGTTGCCTCAGAAGGACTTTCGTCATTTTCATTCCTCTAGGTTCTCTCAGAGTCAGAGGGGACGGTTTCCCTATAGAAACCAGGGGTTTCAAGGTTTCCGAGGGGCGAGTAGAGGTTTTGCGGCCCCCTCGTCAAATTTCAAAAAGCCGCAATGAAGTCTGGGGTACCCAGGTAGAGCTACCAGTGGGAGGTCGTTTACAGGACTTTTACGCTGTCTGGGTCCAAATCACATCAGACTCTTGGTGCTGGAGGTGATTCAGGAAGGATATGCTTTGGAGTTTCAACGGCCAGTGACCGATTCATTCGTGCAGTCCCCCTGCAAGGTGTTTCGAAAGCAGGGGGGCGATACAGCAGATGTTGGACAGGCTGTTGGCTCTCAAGGCAGTAGTGCCAGTTCCTTCAGACCAATGCGGTTTAGGTCGATACTCCATTTATTTTGTAGTCCAAAGAAGGAAGGAACCTATCGACCGATTCTGGATTTAAAAAGAGTGAATCGGTGTCTCTGAGTGTCCCATTTTCATATGGAGACGCTCAGGTCGGTCATTGTAGCGGTCAGGAAAGGTGAGTTTCTTACGTCCCTAGATTTGTTGGAAGCGTACCTTCACATTCCGATTTGGCAGGAACATCAAAGGTTTCTCAGGTTTGCAGTGCCGATGGGGCATTTCCAATTTCGAGCGTTACTGTTCAGACTGGCGACAGCTCCGAGAACTTTTACCAAGGTGATGCTAGTAGTGGCAGCGGCGCTGAGAAAGGAAGGTGTTCTGGTTCATCCATATTTGGACAACTGGTTGATTCGAGCAAAGTCAAGGGCAGAGAGTGAGGTGCCACGTCCAAGGTAGTCAAACTCCTGCAGAGATTAGGTTGGGTGGTCAATATGGCCAAGAGTAATTTGGTTCCTTCTCAAAATCTGGAATATCTCGGGCATGTTTCGATACGGCGGCGGGCAGGGTTTTCCTCCCTCTGCATCGAGCAGTCAAGTTAAGGACGTTGATATGGCGGTTTCTCAGCAGGCCGCGTCCAACAGCGTGGCATTACCTGCAGCTCCTTGGTACGATGGCGGCAACGCTCGAGTTGGTGCCCTGGGCGAGGGCACATATGAGGCCGTTACAGAGTGTTGCTCAGGAAATGGTCTCACCAGAACGAGACGTTGTCTCAAAGGGTGCTCTGTCCGGAGGTGGCGCAGGCAGCGTTGCAGTGGTGGTTGATTCCGGGGTCTCTGGAAAAGGGCATGCCCTTGGAAACGCCAAACTGGCTGCCTCTAACTACCGATGCCAGTCTGATAGGCTGGGGAGCTCATTTTCAAGGAAGGTTCGCGCAGGGACAGTGGACCAAACAGGAGAAGGTGTGGTCGATCAACAGGTTGGAGCTACGAGCGGTGGCACAAGCATTGCTAAAGTTTCTGCCATTCCTACAAGGCAGAGCAGAGTGTTCTCTGAAAATGCGACTGCAGTGGCCTACATCAACAGGCAGGGAGGAACCAGCAGTGCGTCCTTGAAGGTCAAAGCAGAGCAGTTGTTCGAGTGGGTAGAACGACACCTTCCGCCTCTGTCAGCAGCACATGTGGCAGGGGTGGAAATGTGGAGGCTGATTATTTAAGTCGGGTAAAGGTAGATCCAGGAGAGTGGACACTTCATCCCGAAGTCTACGAGATGCTGGTGAGACGCTGGGGGTCGCCGGTAATGGATCTCATGGCAACTTTCAATACGGCGAAGGCCAGCCAGTTCTTCAGCAGGAGAAAAGAAAGAATGTCGGAGGGTCTAGATGCGCTCATACAGGATTGGCCGGTAGAGAGGCTCTTGTACGTCTTCCCGCCATGGGTGCTAATAGGTAACGTAGTGCAACGAATCGAGAATCACAGGGGATTGGTGATACTGATCGCTCCGGATTGGCCAAGGAGGCCGTGATACGCGGATCTCCGGAGGCTGCTGGTAGGAAAGCCTTGGCGTCTACCAGTCAGGAGGGATCTCTTGTCGCAAGGTCCATTGTTCATGCAGCAGGTGGATCGGAGCTCGCTTACGGCATGGCTCTTGAAAGGGCGTGGTTGAGAGCTAGAGGATATTCGGAAGCAGTGATTTCTACCTTGTTAGGGGCTTGTAGGAGATCTACTTCTTTGGCATATATTCGCGTGTGGCGTATCTTTGAGGCTTGGTGTGGAGACAGGAGTTGGGAAGCCTTACGGGCGTCGGTGCCACAGGTTTTGGCTTTCCTGCAGGACAGTTTTCAGAAGGGGTTAGCAGCCTCTTCTTTAAGGGTACAGTTAGTAGCGCTCTCCTGTTATAGAGGGAAGGTCAAGGGGCAGGTGCTGGGCGCTCATCCAGATATTAAGAGATTTTTGAGAGCGGTGCTGCTGCTGCAACCACCGTGCAGACAGGTAGTACCTCAATGGGATCTGCACTTGGTTTTGGCAGTGTTAAGAGCGCAGCCGTTTGAGCCTTTGGCGACGTCGTCGTTAAAGGATCTTACTCTGAAGGTAGTTTTCCTAGTGGCAATTGCCTCGGCAAGGAGAATTTCGGAATTGCAGGCTTTATCTTGTAAGGAGCTCTTCCTGTCCTTTTATGGGATGAAGGTGGTACTGAGGACGGTACCATCATTTTTGCCAAAGGTAGTTTCGCATTTTCACATGAATCAAGTAGTTTCTTTACCGGCGTTCAGGAAGGATGCAAAGGATTCTTCTGCCAAACAGCTACATCTCTTGGATGTTCGTAGAGCCTTGAAAACGTATATTCGGCGGACGGCAGAGTTCCGACGACTGGACAGATTATTTATTCTGTTTGGCGGGCCTCGGAAGGGAGAGGCAGCGTCAAAAACTTCTATTGCCAGATGGATTAAAGGGGCAATTTATTTATTTACATTCTCTTATATACCGCGCTATTCTGCATCAGTGCGGTTTTCATTGAACAAACTGAAATTACATTGAACAGGGCATTATAACTTGGAGATAACTATTTTACAGGGAACATGGGCTATGGAGGGTTAAGTGGCTTGCCCAAGACCACAAGGAGCACCTGTGGGACTAGAAACCCCAGTCCTTCCGGCCCAAGGTTGCTGTCCTCTAGTGGGATTTGAACCCCCGACCTTCCGGCCTGAAGTACCTTGCCCCAACCACTAGGCCACTCCTCCACTCCTGTTGCATCGGCATACATGTTGAAAGGTAAGCTGGTGCCGGAAGGCTTGAGAGCGCATTCGACTAGGGCGCAAGTGGCGTCTTGGGCTGAGTGCAAGTTTGTACCTGCAGTAGAAATCTGTAGAGCAGTGACCTGGTCGTCTTTAAATTCCTTCGTCAAGCATTACCGCCTGCATGTGCAGGCAAGTAGGGATACCTGTTTTGGGACAGCGATGCTTCAGGCTGGTCTTGCAGGTCCCACCCATTGAATTCTTTCACTGCTCTGTTACATCCCTAGAGTTTCCGGGACTAGACTGGAGGGCCGATAAGGAAGATTAAATTAGACTTACCTGCTAATTGTAGTTCCTGGAGGAACTCCAGTCTAGTCCCGGATCCCGTCCCTGTGTTGTGATGGTTGGGGAGCCTGAAGCAATCGATATTACAGGTAAGAGAAAAACTGATTGAGGGGCTTCTGACCCACTGGGGGAGGGTGAGAAGGGCTTAGAGGTAGGTCAAATCTCATCGTGAGGGCGGAGCGAGGATCTCTGCAGTTCCACTAAAGACTTCATACAAGGGTTTACAGTTACGGTTTATAGAGTATAGAGTTAGGCAAGTTTGTGAGTTACTGATAAGTGTTTTATTACTTAATTGTTGCTCCGGTGAGTCTACTTTGTCAATAGGTTACTGGAGTGAGGAGGCGGTGCCTATGTCCTTATACCAGTGTCATCAAAAGAGTGACGTTTCTCAGTCTCCAAGCTGCTGGAAGAGGAACACAACCCTAGAGTTTCCGGGACTAGACTGGAGTTCCTCCAGGTACTACAATTAGCAGGTAAGTCTAATTTAATCATTATCTACATGTTCAGTAATTTTGTTCTTTATGATGGTTTCTATTATTTTTCCCGGTACCGATGTCAAGCTCACTGGTCTATAGTTTCTTGGATCATCCCTAGAATCCTTTTTTAAAAATTGGCGTTACACTGGCCATCCTCCATTCTTCAGGTATTACAGATGATTTTAATGATAGTTCAGAGATTACTAATAGCAGGTCTGCAGTATCATATTTCAGTTCTTTCAACACCCTTGGATGTATACCATCCGGTCCAGGTGATTTGCTACTCTTCAGTTTATCAACTACTTGTAATACATCTTCCCGGTGTATCGATATTTCTTTCAATTCTTCCATAGTATCACCTTTAAATACCACTTCAGTCATGGGTAACATCCCTACATCTTCCTCAGTAAAGAATTCAGTCTCTCCGCTATGGCCTTTTCCCCTTTTAGTGCTCCCTTTACCCCTCTATCATCTAATGGTCCAGTTGACTTTCTCGCAGGTTTTTTTGCTACAAATGTAATTGAAAAAGTCTTTATTACACGTTTTTGCTTCCACAGCAAGCTTCTTCTCAAATTCTCTTTGCCTGCCTTATCAATGCCTTGCATTTAACTTACCAGTGCTTGTGCTGTTTCCAGTTTTTGTCATTTGCTCTTTTTTCCATTTCCTGTAAGATGCTTTTTTGGCAACAACAGTCTCTCTGACCTCACCTTTAAACCTTGCTAGCAGTTTTTTGGACTTCCTTCCACTTTTCTTAAAGCGTGGAATACAGCTGGTCTGGGCTTCCAAGATAGTATTTTTAAACAACACCCACGCTTGATGTAAGTCTTTAACCTTTGCAACTGCTCCTTTTATTTTTTTCTTAACTATTTTCCTCATTTTATCATAGTCACCCTTCCGAAATTTAAAAGGTAGTACTGTGGATTTCCTTACCATCCCTCCTCCATTAATTAAATCAAATGTGATCATGCTATGATCATTATTGCCAACACCCTTATCTCTTGCACTAGATCTGATGTTCCACTAAGGACTAGGTCCAAAGTGGCTTCCCCTGTGGTTGGTTCATGAACAGCTGCTCCAAGAAGCAGTCATTTATTTAATCTAGAAACTTTATCTCCCTAGCATGTCCTGCTGTGACACTGACCCAGTCAATACCGGGGTAATTGAAATCATCCATTATTATTACTGTGCCTTAACTTTTGTTAGCTTCCCTGATTTCTTTGAGCATTTCATCATCCATTTGTTCATTCTGGCCAGCTGGTCGATAGTACACCCCCATCGCCATCACCTTCCCCTTCTTCCCGAGGCCCCACGCCGATCAGGCGTCAGCGGCTCTCCATACCCTTGACTGCAAGCGGACCCATGCCTTCTACTTGCAGCGTACTCAGATGCATCGCAAGTCTGACCGGCTCTTTGTGACCTACAATCCCAATAGGCAGGGACATGCAGTCACCAAGCGCACCCTCTCAGTTTGGGTGGCAGACTGCATCGTGTTCGCCCATGTGAAGGCGGGCACCCTCTGGATCGTCGAGTCAGTGCACATGGGGTCCGAGCCAAAGCGGCCTCGGTGGCCTCGCTGTGCTCCATGCCCATGATGGACATCTGCCGGGTGGCAACTTGGTCTTCTACGAATACCTTTGCTGCCCACTGCTGCCTGGAGAGGGAGTTCCGCCGGGAGAGCGCCTTCGGCCAGGCTGTACTCCATAATCTGTTCAGGGTATAAGCAACTCCTGCTCTCCGACCCTTCTTCACGGCTACCAAAGGCTTCGCCCCAAGGACCTGGGAGCTTGGGCTCCTTCGGGCTTTGGCTTCTGCTTACAGCCTCACGGAGGCATAGTTTTTCTTTTGATTACAGGTTTGGTAGCCTGTAGCTGGGGAGTCCCATACCTGTAACAGGTGTTCTCCAGGGACAGTGGGAATCAGTCCTCACTACCCTCCCGCCTCCCCTGATGAGTTGCTAAATTTTTGTCCTTCCCTTGCCATCTGCTTGGTAGGGCTCGAGCTAAGGGACCTGACTGAGCAAGATGGCATCCTTGGGCGGGAAGAGGACCACCATGCATTTGTGGTAGCAATCCCAAAGGCTTTCTTTGAAAGCTGGGGAATTGCTCCCCGCGGGCTCCGTCGGTGCCAATGTCATCCATAATTCCTGCTGTCCCTGGATAACACCTGTTACATGTGAGTAACTATGCTTTGGAGTCGGTGTAGAGGGTGGCTACTAAAATGGTGGTCTTTGTTATGAAGCATAGGAGGACAGACTTAAAGATCTTAATATATATACTTTAGAGAAAAGGCAAGATAGGGGAGATATGACAGACACATTTAAATACTTCCGTGGCATAAATCCTGCTACGAAGGGACTTAAGATGAGGGTGAAAGGGGATGGACTCAGAGTAATATGCAAAAATGTTTATTTACAGAAAGAGTGGTAGATGCGTGGAATAGTCTCCCAGTGGAGATGGTAGAGACAAGGACAGTATCTGAATTCAAAAATTCATGGGACAAACACAGAGGATCTCTAAAGGAAAAAAGAGCACTATTGTAGTTTATATGGAAGGGCAGACTAGATAGGCTTTTTCTGACGTCATGTTTCTATGATGGAAAAGGGGCTCCTACCTTCTGAACAAGCCCCTTGGACATGTTCTCCGGGAGGGGGTAAGATGTCGTCTCACCCAAGTCCTTCACCAGCTTTTCAAAATTGAACCCAAGAGAAGCATCTCTCTAAAGACCAGATGGGTAACTGGGCTTTTTAAGAAGAGACCACTGCCCCATGTCAGAACCAAGCCAATGCTCTGTCACCGTCAACAGGGCACAATCCTTAGGCTGCTAGATCTACCAGGCCGATGCAGACTCTAAAAGAGGAGTAGAATCATCCACTGGAGCAGGGCTCGAGACATCAGGCCTGCACATACTGCAACTGAAGAATAGCAGCCGCCACAGCGAACTGGTTCTTCAACATAAATCCACCTTTTGGTCCAGAGTATACTTTAAGGTCAAACTGCCTTCCACAGGAATTGTGATTCGACTGGTAACTGCCGTGACCTGCACATCCACCTTGGAAATATAAAACGGCACAACATACTCCTTGTCTGGGAGAACATGCATATTCTTATACACTTTTAGCCCCCGTAGGTGGGAAGATGGGGAATTCCACTCTGACTGGTACAAGCCCTTGAGCACCTCCGGGAACGGGAAGACAGTAGTGGATGCATCTTTGGTTCCTGCTCCATGTTTGGAGCATCTGCCAAGCTCAAGGTGGATAAGACCCTGGGGATCAACGCCTCCAGTTCCTCTTTCCAAAACAGACGAACAACATTACAATTCTCTGAAGGCGAGAGTACGTCTTCATCCACATCTGACATTTGAATCCAAGCCACAGTCCACATCTCGGATAGATTCTAGCTAATCCCCATCTCCAGGGGGGCGCCTTTTGCCGGAGACTCTTAGCCATAGGCAAATCGAACAGGGCTTCCACTCTCAGCCTGTCCCTCACGAGGCTGCAGGATCGGAATTTCCATGCCAGAACAACCAAGCCTGTTGTATAAAGGAAAAGAATTCCGGGAGGCCAATCTGGATTCCGGAAGCTCGCACCATGTAAATGAGCTCCCATAAACCAGGGGACATAGTCATCATTGATCCCCCTAGAGGTTGGGGAATGGCGCACAGCATGGTCGCCGGAACCCTCCAGCCAGTTATCTTTACCCACAGCGCCATCCACCACCTCCTGTCCTTAGGCAGGCAAAGGCACAGAAGGAGAAGGACATACCATGCTGTAGGATGCAGCAGAGAGCTTTATTAAATATCCACAAGGTCACCCTACACGTGTTTTGGCCGAAGCCTTCTTCAGGGGATTCTGACCTCTCTAAAATGATTTATTTATTTATTTGAGGTATTTATATACCGCCCCTCTGTGATAATGCAAATATTGCAAATAAATATCTCATTTTAAAGAGGTCAGATTCTCCTGAAGAAGGCTTTGGCCGAAACACATGTAGGATGACCTCGTGGATACTTAACAAAGCTTTCTGCTGTATCCTACGGCGTGGTGTGTTTTGCTTTTTCTGTGCCCTATACTCGCTGCAGGTGGGGTGCCTCCTTTCTGTGCTTAGGCAGGCAAGGCCAGGCTAACTGCATCCCCCAGTGTAGAGAGGGGGGTGGCAATCCTCCAGGGTCAACACAGTAGCTGCCATGTTAGAAGTGCAGTGTCCAGAAGCTGGAGATGAGGTATCACGCTTGACACAGGCCAAACAATTATTCCTGGAAGAAGACATAAGAGAGTTAAGGCAAGTATTACAACAACGTACTTTAAGGCCACGGTGGCCAAAAGGCACGCATTAACTGTGCTTTTACTGCGGTAAGCGTTACAGGTGCTAGGGTAGGAATGCATGTTGGAGCCACTTGGGCAGAATGTGTGACCTCCAGGCGCACAATAAGAGAACATGCTACTAGCGCGTGCAGAAAACAGCGGGAAACCCCCACACTGTGCCAACGGTCTATTCTGAATTGCATCCCACATAGACAGAATTGGGAGCCCCCAGCAAGGACAATGATGAGGTTAAGCCTTAGTATTCACCCCCTGAGAGCCACAGAGGATCCATGCTGGGCTCAGCTCTACCCCCCTGTTACTGTTACACTGGCTTTGCAGCACTGCGTTTAAGGTGGCTGTCAGGTAGATCTCTCTGAGAGCCTTCTTTAATCTTCAGGAGAGAGCAAGGGGGCCAGAGGAGGAGGGAGGGGGGTGCTGAGGTTATGTAAGGCAGCTTTCTAGATCTTCTGGCTGCTCAACAGGCTCTTATCATGATAAGTGCGTGGAGCTGAACCAATTTTCCCTCCTCCTATGTTTACTGAAAAGACCGCAATCTAGTGAAGCCTCCCATGTCGCGCTCAAGTGAGAGAGTCACCCTTAAGGTGGTTGTTCACGATTGTTTAATCAATCTTTTCCTCTCAGTCTTCAGAATTTTCTTTAGAGAGGAGAAACTCCATCCACCATCTGCTGGAGACAAAGAAATAATGAAGAGACCTCTGGTGGCTGTGGCAGATAGAGGTATGAGAGTGATGTCATTGAAACCTGGGCTTTTCATTGGTTGTTTGTCTCCACCAACCTGCGGGTAGGGGAACACAACTCACTTGTTTGGACTGGTCTAGCAAGACAATATAGAAACACATTGAGTTACTTGGTAAACCTAGATGAAGGGAACCCACTCACAAAGAAGCATCATGACCCCTTTTTTTATTTTTTTTTTTTAAACGTCACTTCAGTTTGGGTGCTTGCTCTAAAGCTGCTGCTGCACACATGCTGACTTTAACTAGGGGCAGGGCCACACAGTTCTAGTGCTACTCACCCATCGTCTTCAGCAGCAATGCGGTGTGAAAGGTGAGAATGACGGGAGCTAAGTACTGCAGGGCGACAACAGTCAGGTAGCAAAAGATCCGCGAGATCTGGGAAGGAAAAATGGAAATATAAGTGGAATATCACCGCAGAAGAGTTACAGGGCCAACAAGCCCAGGAGCTGCTGCAGAGAAGTTTGAAGTCAGGCAAGGTCTGTGGTTATTTGTGAATATGACCTCTGCAAAAACACCCCAGAAAACCCAAAACTATGAATCTCCTGCCTCTCCCTTTCTTTACCCATAGCTCTCCTCTGTCCCCCCTCCCTATGTGGCCATGGCTCTTCTCCACCCCAGGCACCTTGCGCTGGATCTCAATGATGGTGATGCGTCCAGCTTCCCTCTTCATCTGCTGCACCCAGCGGTCAGCAAGGCCAAGGTACGCCTGCAGGTGGTAGCGCGTCATAGCACAGCGCAATGCACTGAGCAAGACGATTGTCCAGAGACGCACCGTGTTAAACACTGAATCAGACATCCTATTCCAGCCAAAAAGAAGAAAACCATGATATACATAAGTACAGAAACAGTACTGTACCATTCTACACACCATGCTGCAGTCAAGACATCTACCACCCAGTAAAATGCCAAACCTCTGCATCTCTCCCTCTAGCCACATGTGAGACACATAGCAAGAATCGCATCACCTCAGCCACACTGCTGCTGCCAGCGAGTCTCTTACTGTACAGGATTGTCACCCTGTTGAAATCTGACTGCCAGTCACATCCAGAGAGCGTCAAAGTTTTAAACAGCAAGAGGCACACTAGCAGCAGCATTTCTTAGTACAACGCACAAACCCATCTTATATTGAGAAAGAAGTGCTTTAAAAAGGTCATTAATGAAGCTCCCCTCCATGGCGCCCAATGGTTTAGTTTAGCTACTTCTGGACCATGTATCAGAAATGACAGGTGAAGAGAAGGAACCATTAAGCAATAAGAATCTGATTGGCTGAGCTGAATATACGTGGTTGACATAATCCTTATTCAGTGAACTTCTGGTCTTCTGGCCAATGCACACTAGGGTCATCATCTGAGTCCTTGTCATAAGGAACAGACTCATGCACACCTGATTTTATCCTATGGCATGCATGAATTTGCAGTTCTCGTTGTCCGAGTTTTCAAAAAAAAAAAACACAAATCCATGCATGCACTGAGGTACAATCAGGACTGGATTAGCTTGTTCCTTATAGCATGGCGTCAGGTGGCAACCCTCTAATACTGATTTATTAGAGGGAAGCTTGTAGTATAGGTGGGTAACAGTAGTTAGAATGCTCCCAACACTTCCAGCCAGGTTTTAACACAGATGCACACAACCTGAATACTCACAGCTGGACAGATTCTTTGCCCAGAGGCGCCTGCAGCATAAAATCCCTGGTGATGGGTTTTATCCACAGCAACACCACAATGACAGGAGCCAGGAAGCTGGCATGCAGTAAGATCCTAGGGGGCAAGAGATGGGTCAGGTTACAGATCTGGGCAGCAAGTCACCAGGAGCCCCTACCTCTCTGTCATCCCAAAGGCTCAGACTTTATTAGCCACCCAGAATTCTGAGTTCAGCCTTGCAATCAAATATAGGCAGCCCTCTAAAACTGCAGCATAAGGGCCAAGGGAGAAGGCCATACTCTGGCAGGGGTACTGGGGAAGCATTTTATCCAACACAGTTCATCATTACTATAAAATCACCCACATTCAGAATCTAAAAGAATAAAAAGATGGGAATTTGTAGCAACCTTATGAACTGCTGAAAGATCCTGGGCAGTCACTGCTACTTACAGCTGTAGTTTTGAGCCAGTTTAGTGGGAGATCACCGATTGGTGGGATTGAGTGGAGGGTTTCAGAGGGAGAAATTTCACTTTCTGTTAATTTCCTTTCCTGGAATCCTGCTAGAGCAGTTCACATAAGTGGGTTATGTCCCCCTACCAGAAGATGTTGGAGACAGAGACGTTACCTGGCACTAACCACAGGACCCCTAGGAGTCGCCTTCAGTATATCCTTGGCAGAGCAGAAAACCGCATCGATCCATGCAACAAGGCAACTTGCCCAGAACTATTTTACATGTGCTGGAGTGCACAACTGTGTACAGATGCCTGAGGGCACAATGCTTTAATCATGTAGGTTAGGAATGAGTCCGCAGGCTAACCACTTGGCTCTGCTTAGCAATGGCAGTCCACAGGGTGAGTACTGGACTGGTCTAGCAGGATTCCAGGAAAGGAGATTAACTGTAAGTGAAATGTCTCCTTCCAATTCATCCTGCTAGATCAGTCCACACAAGCGGGAAGTACCCAAGCTACTGTACCCTAGGGTGGGAAGAAACAGCCTCCGTCATCACCTTTGCTCCAAACTGCGCCGCCTCACGGGCATGGAGATCGAGGCAGTAATGACGGACAAAGGTAGACAGGGAGGACCAGGTTGCTGTCCGACAAATAACTTGAGGAGCAACTTGAGAGTGTTCCGCCCAAGAGGCTGCTTGAGCCCGCATGGAATGAGCCCGAAGACCAACTGGTATGGGTCGACCATGCAAAATATATGTTGCCTTAATAGTGTGCTTGATCCATTGGCCAATCGTGGATTTGGAAGCCAGGAACCTTTTCCAAGGGCTTTCAAAGAGGAGGAATAAATGATCCAACTTGCGAAAGGGCTTTGTTATCTTGAGATAGTGCCGGAGAACCCGGCATACATTGACCGATCGAAGCCCAAGAGTACTGCTGACATCCTGTTCCTTGGGAAAGGTAGGCAGTGAAATGGTCTGATTCAGATGGAAGGGCGTTAAGACCTTCGGTAAGAAGGACGGGAACTGCGCAAAGTGAAACCCCTCCAGGACACAAGTAGGTACGGGTTCCAACATGAAAGGGCTTAGAGTTCCGAGACTCTGCGGGCCGAAGTGATGGCGGCTAGTAATGCTGTCTTGAAGGACAAGTCACACAGAGTAGTATCTTTCAGCGGTTCAAAGGGTGGCTTCTTAAGGCTGGAAAGCATTAGGGGAAGATCCCAAGAGGGAATGACCGGATGTAGAGGGCGCAAGGCCCATATCCCACAGAAGAAGTGACTGACATCTGTGTGGGCAGCTAAGGAATGGCCCGAGATGGGTCCCTGAAAGCAAGTGAGGGCAACCACTTGCACCCATAAGGAGTTGAGCCCCAGCCCTTTCTCAAAGCTTTCTTGCAGAAAGGCAAGCAAATCTGGGATTTGTAAGCGCCACGGTGAAACAGATCGCTGAGTACACCAGGTCTCAAGGAGACGCCAAACTCGAGCATATGCCAGGGAGGTGAAAGGATGGCACGCCCTGAGTAGAGAACTCACTACCTGTCGCGAATAGCCCTTGCGCTTTAGGCGGCACCTTTCAAGAGCCAGGCCATAAGCGAGTAGGGAGCTGGATCGTCCATGAGTACTGGGCCCTGGCACAAAAGCCATTTGCAGATGCCCAGAACTAGGGGCGCTGCTGCCAGAAGATGCACAAGGTTGGTGTACCACGGACTCCGCAGCCAATCAGGCGCTATCAGAATGACCATTCCCCTGTGGAACTCTATGCAGCAGAGAACCCTCCGGATCATGATCCATGGGGGAAAGATGTAAAGGAGGGTCAACTCTGGCCAGGGGAGAACCAGCGCATCCAGACTGCTGGACCCATGCTCCTTCTGCTGGCTGAAGAATTGAGGAGCTTTGGCATTCGCTGCCATGGCCATCAGGTAGAGTAATGGCATGCCCCAGAGGTGAACAAGCTTGTGAAATGCCTACGGAGTGAGTTCCCATTCGCCGGGGTCCAGGGAGTGATGACTGAGAAAGTCCACTTGAATATTTTCCATGCCTGCAATGCGTTGAGCTGACAAAGCTTGCAGGTTGATCTCCACCCAAGGAAAGAGGAGACTAATCTCCCTGGTTGCTCCGGGACATTTGGTGCCCCCCTGTCTGTTGATACTGGCCACCACGGTGCATTGTCAGAGAGAACCCGTACTGCCTGTCCCTGGAGAAGCGGAAGAAAGGCGAATAGCGCAAGTCAAACTGCTCGAGCTTCGAGATGGTTGATGGTCCATGTTGCCTCCTGATTGCTCCAAGAGCCCTGAGCCGTCTTGTCACAGCAGTGATCCCCCCAGTATATCAGGCTGGCATTGGTCGTCACCACCACCCAGTGTGGAGTGTCCAAGGGCATCCCGCAGAGCAAGTGGGCTAGGGACAGCCACCACTGGAGCGATCCGCGAACTGCTCGTGGAAGCTGCAGGCGAATGCTGTAATCCTGAGACACCGGAGACCAGCAGCTCAACAGAGAGTGTTGCAGGGGTCGCATGTGGACCTGTGCCCAGGGGCCACATCGATTGTCGCCACAATGGCTCCCAGACGTTGCAAGTAATCCCAGACTTGGGGGCGGACCTGCATCAGGAAGAGTCGAAGCTGCCATGAGAACTTCTCGCAACAGTCGTGCATCAGGTAGACCAGTCCTTGTCAGGTGTTGAACCTTACACCCAGGAAGTTGAGGGACTGAGAGACACAGGAAGCTTTTGGCATGAATGATTACCCAGCCGAGGGATTCGAGAAAGCTGATGACATGGGAGATGGCGTCTAAGGCCTCCTCGCGAGACTTCACGCGGATGAGCCAGTCGTCCAAGTAGGGGTGTACCCGAATTCCATGCTTCCGAAGAGCCGCTGCGACCACTACCATGACCTTGGAGAAGGTGCAAGGTGCTGTTGCTAACCCAAAGGGCAGTGCTCAAAACTGATAGTGACGGCTCATAATGGCGAAATGGAGAAACCGTTGTTGATCATCGTGGATGTGAATGTGAAAGTAGGCTTCCGCGAGATCCAGGGAGGCAAAAAGCTCTCCCGAGTGTACCACCTGGATGACGGATCGGAGTGTCTCCATGTGAAAGTGGTGCACTCTTAATGAGCGATTGAGCTCTTTTAAGTCCAGAATGGGCCTCCAAGAAGCGGCTTCCTTTAGGACCACAAAATAGATGGAATAGCAGCCCTAACCTATTTCCAGATCAGACACAGGAGAGATGGCTTGAAGATGCAAGAGGCGTTGAAGAGTGGCCTGTATGGCTAACTGCTTGGTGGCGGAGCCACAAGGGGAGATGATGAAGGCATCTGTAATGGGTCTTGTACACTCGAGCGCATAGCCGAAGTGTACAATGACAAACACCCACTAGTCGGTGGTGATCCTGGCCCACTGCCAGTAATAAAGGGATAGCCGACCTCCAACTGGGGGCATCCCAGAACGGACTGGGAGGCTGTCAGCGGGAGGAGCAGGTGGCTCCAGAGAACTTAGAAGTGGAGGAGAAGGAATCCTTGTTCCAGCAGAGACCACGAAAGGGCAGCAACCTAGGGTTAGATCTGGCCAAGGTCACAGACGAGAAGGTTTTCCCTGGACAATATCGCCAAGAGTCTTGAAAATGTGAGCATGGAGAGAAAAACGATGTGGGGCCAGAGTGACGAAAAGACATTTTAGGCTTGTCCTCAGGTAGACGCTGAGGCTTCACCTCTCCCAAGTCCTTAACAAGTTTCTCAAGGTCTTCACTAAAGAGGAGCTTGCCCCTAAAGGGGAGCCATGTCAGACGAGCTTGAGAGGAGGTGTCAGCCGATCAACGCCAGAGCCACAACCAATGACAGCCCACTGTGACAGCTGCCACAGAGCGAGCCAAACGCAGCAGGTCATATAAGGCATCTGCCAAAAAGGCCACCAATGATTCCAAACGTGCCGCAGCAGGATCTTCCAGCAACAGCTGGATCCAGCACAGGAGCACACGTACCACCAGACTGTCACAAGAGGTGGCCTGTAGGGCTAGGGAAGAAGCTGAAAAGGTTGTCTTCAAGACAGCCTCAACCATGCGATCCTGTTGATCACACAGGGCAGCACGCCCCTCCACCGGGATGGTGGAAGCTAACAAAGGTTACAGCACAGTAATAATAATGGGTGATTTCAATTACCCCGGTATCGACTGGGTCAGTGTCACGGCAGGACATGCTAGGGAGATAAAGTTCCTAGATGAAATAAATGACTGCATCTTGGAGCAGCTGGTTCATGAACCGACCAGAGGGGAAACCATATTGGACCTAGTGGAACACCAGATCTGGTGCAAGAGGTAAGGGTGTTGGGGCCACTTGGCAATAGTGATCATAGCATGATCGTATTTTATATAATTAGTGGAGGAGGGATGGTAAGGAAATCCATAGTACTACCTTTTAACTTACAAAAGGGAAACTATGATAAAATGAGGAAAATAGTTAAGAAAAAAACTAAAAGGAGCAGTTGCAAAGGTTAAAGATTTACATCAAGCTTGGGTGTTGTTGAAAAATACTATCTTGGAAGCCCAGACCAGCTGTATTCCACGCTTTAAGAAAAGTGGAAGGAAGTCCAAAAAACTGCCAGCATGGTTTAAAGGTGAGGTCAGAAAGCTGTTGCTGCCAAAAAAAGCATCTTTCAGGAAATGGAAAAAAGAGCCAAACGACGAAAACTGGAAACAGCACAAGCACTGGCAAGTCAAATGCAAGGCATTGATAAGGCAGGCAAAGGGAGAATTTGAGAAGAAGCTTGCTGCGGAAGCAAAAACGCGTAATTAAGACTTTTTCAAGTACATTCGTAGCAGAAAACCTGTGAGAGTCAGTTGGTCCATTAGATGATTGAGGGGTTAAAGGGGCACTAAGAGGCGACAAGGCGATAGCGGAGAGACTGAATGAATTCTTTGCTTCGATCTTTACTGAGGAAGATGTAGGGATGTTACCCATGACTGAAGTGGTATTTAAAGGTGCGGAAGAATTGAAGGAAATATCGATACATCAGGAAGATGTATTACAACTATTTGATAAACTGAAGAGTAGCAAATCACTTGGACCAGATGACATACGTCCAAGAGTGTTGAAAAAACTGAAATATGAGATTGCAGGCCTGCTATTAGTAATCTGTGAACTATTAAAATCATCTGTAATATCTAAACATTGGAGGATGGCGAACGTAACGCTAATTTTTAAAAAGGGTTCCAGGGGTGATCCGGGAAACTACAAACCGGTGAGCCTGACGTCAGTACTGGGGAAAAATGGTAGAAACCATCATAAAGAACAAAATTGCTGAACATGTAGATAGCCATGGCTTAATGGAAGACAGCCAACATGGCTTTAGACAAGGAAGATCTTGTCTTACTAATCTGTTATGTTTTTTTTAAGGTGTGAGTAAATAGGTGGACAAAGGTGAGTCGGTTGATATAGTGTATTTGGACTTTCAGAAAAACCTTTGACAGGGTTCCTCATCAGAGACTTTTGGCAAAACTAAAGTGTCATGGGATAGGAGGCAGTGTACTATTGTGGATCAGGAACTGGTTAAAAGATAGAAAGCAGAGGGTAGGGCTAAATGGCCAATTTTCCCAATGGAGAAAGGTGAATAGTGGTGTACCCCAGGGATATGTGCTGGGTCCGCTGCTTTTTGACATATTCATAAATTACCTGGAAAAGGGAATAACGAGTGAGGTTATCAAATTTGCAGATGACACAAAACTATTCAAAGTTGTTAAAACCCATGAGGATTGTGGAAAATTGCAAGAGGATCTTGATAAATTGGAAGACTGGGCATCAAAATGGCAGATGAAATTTAATGTGGACAAGTGCAAAGTTATGCACCTAGGGAAGAACAACCCAAACTATAGTTACACGATGCAAGGTTCCACATTAGGAATCACCACCCAGGAAAAGGATTTAGGCGTCATTGTGGATAACATGTTAAAACCCTCGGCCCAGTGTGCAGCGGCAGCCAAGAGAGCAAATAGAATGCTAGGTATCATAAGGAAAGGAATGGAAAATAAAACAAAGGATATTATAATGCCGCTATATCGTTCCATGGTGCAACCGCACCTTGAATATTGTGTGCAATTCTGGTCACCGTATCTTAAAAAGGCTATAGCATTATTAGAAAAGGTTCAGAGAAGAGCCACCAAAATGGTAAAGGGGATGGAAGGATACCCCTATGAAGAAAGGCTAAAATGGTTAGGGCTCTTTAACATGGAAAACAAACGGCTGAGGGGAGATATGATAGAAGTCTATAAATTAATGAATGTACTGGAACAGGTAAACTTAGATCAACTGCTTACGTTATCAGAATATAGAAAAACTAGGGGACATGCGATGAAGCTACAGGGTAAGCTATTTAAGACTAATAAGAGAAAATATTTTTTCACTCAACGTGTAATCAAACTCTGGAATTTGTTACCGGAGGATGTAGTAAAGGCTGTTAGTGTAGCTGGGTTTAAAAAAGGTTTGGACAAGTTCCTAGAGGAAAGGTCCATAAGCCATTATTAAAAAGGGACCCAGGATATCACTGCTTAACCGAATACAGCATTGTGGAACTTGTGTCTTTTGGGGAAATTACTAGCTACGTATGACCTAGATTGGCCACTGTTGGAAACAGGATACTGGGCTTGATGGACCTTGGTCTGACCCAGTATGGCATATCTTATGTTCTTATGTATGCTTAGTCATGGCCATGATGATGGCATCCACCTTTAGGTAGCGAAGCCATTTATCCATGTCCACTGGAGACCAGCTATAGTACCGGCCCAAGCGCTGGGCTGTATGCAAGGATGCATCTGGGGAATCCCACTCCAGGAAAACCATTTGTTGAAGCTCCAACGGGAAAGGAAATGCCCTAGAGGGCTTGCAAATTCCCACAATGATGGGATCCACCTGCGCCTTGGGAGACGTAGTCTTTGGATGTTCACAAGGGTCCAGTATGCGGAGAGCCTCCATAACCTGTGTGATGAGTGTGGGGAGTTCCTCTTTCCGAAAAACATGGACATCGTGAGCCTCATCAGATTCATCAGGCAGGTCTTCTGAAGGAGGCCATTCCCCTTCCTCTCTATCAGACGCACTATCCATATCTTCCATGGAGAGCTGACCGCCCTCCTCAAGGGGTGCAAGGTCTCCTTCCCCTGAGACCCATTACACCGCCCGAGGTGTGTGGGGCCTATTTAAAGCTGCAGTATTAGTCCTGGAGCGCTTCCTAGTCGGATGCTCTGTACCAGCAGGAAGCATCCCAGAGGCTGATGCTCTCGAGGAACCAAGCACAGGCTCTGACCTCCAGAGAGTCCATGCTTGATGGAGAAGATGCATAAACTGATCAGATTCACAATCAGCACCATCCTATAAGTGTGGTGTGGCAGCAAGAGAGGTGGAGGTTCGGAAGAGCCTACTCCGTCCAGCGCAGGGCCTGAGGACAAAGGAAGCAAAGGTTGTGACAAAAGCTCCCCCGGAGAAGAAGAAATGGTGATTTGTGCTTTCGGGCTGACATGGGAAGACGACTCTGGGGTGCTCTGCACAGGTGGCACAAAGCCGGCCCATGAGATACCAGTGTTTGCGACCGCAGGCCAGACAACACAGCAAGGTTGAAGGCATCGCTCCCTGGATTGCTCCCCGGACCGTCACCGATGAGGAAACCGATAAGCTGAAGAAGGAACAGGTGTGATTGAGGCACGTATGGAGGCCGCAGGCAGGGACATGTGTAGCATGCTGCAAACAAAATGGCTGCCACAACTTGCAACAGTGCGGGCGGGAGACTCAAAATGCTGGAAGGAGGTGGTATTGGTGGTTAAGCAGGCCCCCCCCCCTGATAATACAGAGAGCCACACCACTTGCTGAAGGAAGTCCGGGGAAGGGGGATTTCAGAACTCACTGTGAAGCCTGCTGCCATAGGAGAGCCAACCAGAATTCCAGTAAGAACACCTGTAAGGCACTGAAGCAATTCCCTGCTTTAACGCTGCATCTTTGTTTGTCTCCAAACTTGGAAGAAAAGCAGTCTAGTGGTCCTGTTACCTAGGAATGCTGAAGTCTCCCTTGCTGGGCTGGCAATGCTCAACTGGTGCACCTGACAAGGAGCCTCCCCCCCCCCCCCCCACACCCTGCAGGCACGGGCAGCTGCACTGATCCTGGACCCTAGAGAGGTGGGGGAAACACCTTCTGTGTGCCCTGGAGACGTCCACCGAAAGGAAACTTACTAATACTACTGACAGAAAAAACCTGTCAGGAGCAAGGGAAAAGACATCCACATCTGCTGGAGAGAGAAAAATGCTGAAGGCGATCCCTAGGGGTCCAGTTGTTAGTGCCAAGGCATGCTCACTGATGCCTTTGGTAACTTCTCTGTCTCCAACATCTGCTGATAGGGCACATAACCCGCTTGTGTGGATTGGTCTAGCACAGGGGTGTCCAACCTTTTAGCTTGCAGGGCCACATGGGCAATTTTTAAAAAGGTCATGGGCCAGAGCAGCTGCCTCCCCCCGTCAGCTCTTTCCAGCATCCCCCCCCCCCCCCGTCAGCTCCTTTCCAGCCTCTCTCCCCCCATCAGCTCCTTTGCAGTTTCCAGCCCTCTTTTTCTTTGTCAGTCCTTTTCCAGCCATATTTTGCCCCCTCTGTCAGCTCCTTTCGTTTCCAGCCCTCTTTTTCTCTGTCAGACCCTTAAAAGCCCCCTCTGTCAGCTCCTTTCCAGTTTCCGTCCTCTTTCCCCCTGTGCAGCTCCACTCCAATCCCCTTCCTGCAGCCCCCGAAGCTCCATTCCTCTCTCCTTGCCTCCATTCATCTCTCCTTCCTGCCACCTGTTCCGCTCCTCCTCCTGCAGCCCCCGAAGCTCCGTTCCTCTCTCCTTGCCTCCATTCATCTCTCCTTCCTGCCACCTGTTCCGCTCCTCCTCCTGCAGCCCCCGAAGCTCCGTTCCTCTCTCCTTGCCTCCGTTCATCTCTCCTTCCTGCCACCTGTTCCACTCCTCCTCCTGCAGCCCCTGAAGCTCCGTTCCTCTCTCCTTGCCTCCGTTCATCTCTCCTTCCTGCCGCCTCCGTTCTGTTCCCCCTCTTGCGGCCCTTATCGGCTCTGTTATGCTCCTTTCCCTTCCCAAGCAGCTGCCATAGCCGTAAATTAAAAGAAAACGATGTGGACACTTCCGGCCATTTGGAGCCCCTGAAACTGCATTCCGCGCTCTAGTGTCTCTTCTGTTTTGAGGGCGGAACACAGTTTCAGGGGTTACAAAGTGCCGGAAGGGTCCACTTTGCTTTCTTTTTCATGTAAATTATTGCTATGACAGCTGCTTGGGGAGGGGAAAGTGAATAATGGAGCTGATACGGGCTGCAGGAAAGGGATCGGAACGGAGCTTTGGGTTTTTTTGTTTTTTTTTGTATTTAAAATTTTTTATTAGCACCCAACACAGCATACAATAAACAACATAAACCGTGAACCCCACCAAGTATATACCAATATACATTCTTAACATCAATAACATCAACCATTGGGAGAGGCCCCTGTTCCTAGTGCTTCCCCATATGTTTTTCATTGAACCCAAAAACCACCCTTGTACCCTTTTACACACTGTATACAATATACAATTCAGCCCCGCTTATAATACTGTACATTAGCCCGGTCGTAAATTCTCAACTCCCACCACCCACTATCCCATATTCCACCAACCTCACTTCCACCCACCGGGCAGAAATTCTTCCAATATGAACCACACCGGCATAATGTACACAGATAGCACACTACCCCCCCCCCCTCCCTCCCCCCCCCAACCCCGTACTACCCTCCCACCTCTGCCAATCCCCCAACCCTCCAACAGTAGGCTTCAAAACATGCACTCCACCCGGACCTCAAGTTGGTGAGATCTCCTATCCGTATAACACTCAACTTTAATCTTGCCATGAGCAACCAGTACAGGCCTTTGTAACCATATAGGCATAATGTGATCGCCCCACCCAGGACCTCTTCAATATAATATGATGGGGCATGAGTATACCCCCCCTAACCCTACCCCCTTCAGGGAACTAAGCTCTCCTACTCCCCGCCGTCATTCCTCTGGACCCCCCCCCTCTTCCCTACAGTGTTCATATCTTCCCCACACCTTATTATATCGTGGAACAGTATGTTTTTGATAGGCTTCTATTGCACAGTACCCCCAAAGCTGCTCCATTCGCCCCACCACCTCCGCTAAGGGGGGGACCTCCTGTTTCTTCCACCAGCGGAGAAGACACATCCGCCCTGCAAGTACACAATACCCCTGTAGTCTCCCCCTTTCCCTCCCACCGTCTCCCGTCCCCCCTTCATTCAATATCACCATACTAGGGGTAAAACCTACCTTTACCCCTGTGATGTCTGCCGTAAGTCTTTCCACCCCACTCCAATATTCCCGAACTACCGGGCATCCCCACATCATATGCAGCAAGTCTCCTCTAGCCCCACACCCCTTCCAGCACTGATCCGAACTAGCAGGGTATAAAGCGTGTAGCCACACCGGGGTCCAATACATTCTTAGTCTTAACTTATAGCTGTTTTCCAGCATTGCTGTTCCCGGTGCTAATTTATGGGTTCTGATATAAATTCTATCCCACCTCTCATCATCCCACTGCCCCCCCAGGTCCTCCTCCCACTGCAACTGGCCCCGTATGGTCCCTTGCTCGGATTCCCCCAGGAGTTTGTATAATTTCGATATAAGCCTAGTAGGCATCCCTGTACCCCCCATCATCTCCTCAAAGGGCGCAGGTTTCGCCATCCAGTCTCGCTTCACCTCCCTCCTCTGAAGCCAATACCATACACTAACATAAGCATATCTATCATGCATCTCCAAACTATACTTCTGTTGCAACTCCTCAAAGCCCCTAATCCTCCCCCCATCCCCCACCAATTGGCCTAACTTCCGCAACCCTTTCTCCCCCCATCTCCTAAACACCCCTGCCTCCTCCCCCATCCTACTCTTCATTGCTATCTGAATTGAAGTTTCGCGAGAGTATTGCTTCCCCCCTAACAGATACCCCTTCCATTTCAGCCAAACCTGTCTGGTAAGTTCTCTGTAGGGATTCTCTTCTCCCAGCCTCTTCCCTCCCCCCCCAGGGTCCCAAATCCAGGCTCCCGCCTCCGCCCCCGCCTCCCCCTCCATCCCCACCCACCCAGGCCTCTCCACCCCCTCCTTCCAGGCAAATAAGGCCCGAAGTTGCGCCGCTTCATAATACCGGAGCAATGATGGAACCCCCATCCCCCCCTCCGTTTTAAGCCTGTACATGGTCGCCCGGGCTACTTTTGGACGCTTTCCGTCCCAAATAAACTGCAGTAGCAGATTTTGCATCCTAGCTATTTCCTTTCGAACCAACCTATACGGCAGGGACATATAAACAAACAGCAACCTAGGGAGAACATTCATTTTTACCACTGCAATACGCCCCATCCAAAGCAAATACAGCCCCCTCCACCGTGATAAATCCTGCCGAACATTCTCGACCAGACCCTGATAATTCCATTGCTTAATCTTAAATAGAGGGGTCCCCAACTGGATCCCCAGATACCTGAAACTCCCCTCCACCCACCTGAATTTAAAGTGGTGCCGCAAGCTCTCTTCCACCCGGGGCGCCAGATTAAATCCCAGCAGTTCCGTTTTCCCTTGATTAATTTTATAACCCGCTAAGCGGCTGTACCTTTGTATAGCCGTCATTAGCACTGGTAGTGTTGTAAGCGGTTGCGTCAGTGTAAAGATAACGTCATCTGCGAAGAGTCCAATCTTTTCCTCCCTCCCACCTATCTGTACTCCCTTAATGTCCCCCGTTCGCCTAATGTAGGCCGCCAACGGCTCTATAGCCAAGGCAAACAATAAGGGTGACAGCGGGCACCCCTGTCGGGTACCTCTGTGTAGCTCAAAACTCTCCGAATACCCCCCGTTTACCCGAACTCTGGCGCTCGGGCCCTGATATAGAGCTCTAAGCCAACTGATATACTTCCCTCCAAACCCCATTTTCTCCAAAACTTGAAACATAAAAGACCACTCCACCCGGTCGAAAGCCTTTTCTGCGTCTACTGTGATTAACACTGCCTCTTCTTTAGTACGCTGAAGTTGCCACATAATATTCAAAATCTTTCTCACATTATCGCTACCTTGACGCCCCTTCACAAAGCCCGTCTGATCCGGGTGGATCAGGTGCGGCACTATATCCTGGATCCGGTTCGCCAAAATTTTTGCCAACATCTTGGCATCCAAATTTGTTAAAGAAATGGGCCTGTACGAGCCACAGACCCCCTTATCCTTGCCTGGTTTCGGCAAGACCGTTATGCCGGCCTCCGCCATTGTTCGCGGAAGGCCCTCTCCCTGAAGCACCCTGTTAACTACCTTGGTAAATGTGGGCGTAATCTGTTCCGACATGACCTTATAAAACTTTGCCGTATACCCATCCAACCCTGGCGCCTTCCCCAATTTCAGCGTGTTTATAGCCCGCCTCACCTCCTCCTCCTGAATCTCCCACCCTAGATGCTCCCTTTCCTCCTCCGTCACCTGTGACAGACCACATTCCTCCAGAAATTCTGCAGTGTCCCTCTCTCCCACCTCCAGTTCACTTTCATACAGAGTCCTATAGTACTCCCAAAACACCCCCCTAATTCCCTTGGAGTTGTGTACCCACTCCCCTTTATTGCTCCTAATGCCTGCTACATGCCCTGCTTGCCTCCGCCCCTTCAAGCGACTGGCTAGCACCCTCCCCGCCCGATTCCCACCTTCGAAATGAGCCTGCTTCAAGACTGCCAGTTGGAATGCTATCTCTTGGGCCCGCAGTTTACTCAACTCCCCTCTCACCCTTTGTATCTCCGTAAGGGTACCTGGATCCGCCACCCTCTGATGTACCCCCTCTAATCGCCGCAGCTGTTGCAATAAGTCACTTTCCATGGCCCCTTTTTCATGCTTTACCCGCGCCCCCAACCCAACCAACTGTCCTCTAATCACCGCCTTTAAACCATCCCAAAGCACCCCCATAGACACCTCCCCCGTATCATTTAGCTGGAGATATTCCTTTATATGAACCTTAATCTTCTCCACATGTTTCTCCTCCTCCAGCAAGGAATTGTTTAGTCTCCAGAATTTTAAACTATCATCTTTCCATCCTATATCAAATCGTACACTCACTGGGGCGTGATCTGACCAAGTGATCTGACCATGTTCCACCTCCTGTATTCTGTCCAACCAAATTCCACCCCCCCAGAGCATGTCCAAACCGACTATAAGAGCCATGCACTGGTGAATAGAAAGTATATTTCCGTTCCCCCCGGATGCCAACTTCTCCACATATCAACCAAACCCAGGCGCTCTCGCAATGCATGTAGGCTTCGTCTATCCCCCCTCCCTCCTCCCCCCTGCCCCCCACTTGTGTCAATTCTAGGGTTACAGGTTAAATTAAAATCCCCCCATGATTATTGGAGTACTCCCAAGTCCTTCCAATTCCTTCAAGAGTTGTTCGTACATCTCCCCCTGCTTCTCATTAGGACCATACAGACTTATCACCCAGACATCCTCCTCTTCAATTTGCAATAACACCCCCACCCATCTCCCTCCTTTCCCCCGTCTGACGTCCTTCACCTTAGTGTGATACCCCCCCCCCCACCAAAATGCCCACCCCCCCTTTCCTAGGATTTATTCTCTGGCCCGCCAAAACCACCTTGGGGTATTGCCTAGATTCCAACAAATATTCCTGCCCCACCCGCAAATGCGTTTCTTGTATACACATAATATCTGCCCCTATTCTTTTACCCTCTCTCCCCACCAACTGGCGTTTCTGTCGTGTTCGCAGCCCTTTCACATTCAAGGTCATAATAGTTAACATTCTGCGCTTCCCATACCCCCCTCCCTCCCTCCCTCCCCCTATTCCCCCCTCTTTCCCCCCCTCGCATACGCCGCACCTCTTTCGACCTCCGCAAGCCCTCATCCCCCCCCCCGTCCCCATCCTCCGGCACTTCCAGAGGATAACTCAGGAGTAGTGTGCCCCCTACCTTCCCCAGCCTTACACCTTCCCTCACCCCTACCCCCCACCCTCCTCCGTCCCGCTCTCCCCCCTCCTCTTGCCCATACCCTCTTCCCTCTCCATATTCCCCCCTACTCCCTCACTGCCTGCTCCCCCCGCCCTACCATATACCTCCCTCCCATTACCCATCCACTCCGCCATCCTCCTCCCCCTCCCATCCACCGACACCCTTCCCCTCTCCACCTCCTCCCCTCCTCCCCCACCCTCCTCTCCCCCAAGTGCTTTGCAAAATACCTGTATAATACTTAGAAAATCATTCTTAAAGACAACACTCCTCCACCACCCTTCAACACTTAAACCAGCATGTTATCAGTCCACAAGTTTCTTCAAGTGTCTTCCATCCGCCGGTCCTCCTGCATCTCCTGCCCATGTCGTGTCGCTCTGGTTCTTCCGCACTCTGGGCTGCTTCCCCTCTGCCCCTGCCGCCCTCCATTGGAAGGACCCGCCCCCAAGTCCGCCTCCTGGGTGCTCAGGCCCACGCCCCGGAAGGCTTTCATTGCCTCCTCTGGTGTCTGTGTCCGCCATGTCCGCCCTTTATATGTAAATGATAATCCAAAAGGGTGGAGCCACCGGTATTTAATGTCCTCTCTACGCAGTAGTTGTGTGACGGGCTGCATGGCCCTCCGCCTCTGCAACGTGCCTGCAGATAGATCTTCGTATATGTGCACCGGGTAGCCCTGCCACAGGAGGGCGCCTTCTCGCCTGATTTTGTTAACAATTTTCTCCTTAGTTTTATAACGTGCTAGACAGATGATTATGTCACGGGGCTTATTGCCCACGGGTTTCCCCAGTGCTCTATGGGCTCTTTCAAGTTGTATATCCGTAGCAGACGCCTCCTCGCCGCCCAGCCGTAGAGCCTCCAGGCAGACTGAACGTGCAACCTTCTCACTATCCTGAAACTCTTTCTCCTCTGGTATTCCACGGAGTCTCAGATTATTACGTCGAGAACGGTTTTCCAGATCCTCCAGCTTATATAACAAAGTCTCATATTGTGAGCCCAACTTCACCGATCTTTGTGTCTCTTCTTCCTGATGTAGTTCAATCTCTTGTAACCTGTTCTCGTGGTCCCCCATTTTACACACCAACTCTCCAACTTCTTCCTTCAGGGGACCCAGCACGTCGTTCAACTCACTCTTCACTGACTGCACTTCATTTTTGATTTCAAGAAACCAGTCTCTAAGCTCCGCTCTCGTGATAGGTTGCATAGAGTCCATTCCTGGGGCTTTTACATTCTCCATGTCCCCTTCTCCGCCCTGCTCTCCTTGCACCTCAGGAAGCTTTTTGTTCTCCATCTGCCCAACTTCGCCTTTCCCTACTTGCGCCCCAGAGTACACATATTCTCTGAGATCCGCCGCTTTTCTTCTGGTGGTCATCTCTGCACCAGATGCCCCTTTCAAGGGCAGCACAGATCTTCCAGTACTTGGGCTCACCAGCCCTATATGCTGATTTACAAGGCTCTTGTACCCTCCTCTGCGCCGTGCTGTCCGGCTACCTCTCAGTGCCCTTCCACCAGGCCCAGCACTCTCTCTGACTGCGCACTGCTGACCCACAGCCTTCTCAGATCTTCTGGGCTACTCTCCTCAGCCCCTGCGTCCCTCCAGCACCACTTAGCACATCTGTCCTGCTCCACACCTCACAGCTAGTCACCTCGATCCAGCTCACCTCCAGCCCTCTGATTCCTGCAGTGCTTTCACGCTGGGGAGCTTCAGCACTGTCGAAGGTGCAGGCCCTTATCGGCTGCCTGCCTCAAACGCCACCTCCACGCTGCCTCCGGGCGCCATTTTCGGCCCTCCACGCTGCCACGGTGCTCTCCCGTTCGTGCGGCGCACCGCCAAAGTAATTTTATTACCGCCGGCGTTTCAGCAGTCCCGGCACCTACTGCCCGCTTTCAGCGCCCGAATCCACCACTTGCCTCCTCCGAGGGGGTGCTTTTTGGCTGGGTCGGTGCCGGAGCAGCTCTTTCAAGCTGCCATCGGCTCCGGTGACGTCACTTCCTCCCCCGGGTTTTGTTTTGTTTTTTAAACGTGAGGCGGCTCTTTTGGGGGCATTTTTCGCCGATGGGTAGGGAGGTTGGCTGGATCGGGCCGGATAAAAATGCCTGGCGGGCCGGACCCCGGCCCGTATGTTGGACACACCTGGTCTAGCAGGATGAACTGGAAGCAGTGCTCGTAGCCCTCAGGGTATGGGGAGGGAAAGGAGGCATGGTTATTGCTCAAGGGTGACACCTGGTGGCTGATTTAGAACCCATAATTCTGTAAGGATACTTGGTGTGTGGCCTTCAATCTCAGGACCACTGCTGCAATGACCATACACTGGGTACAGTGGGAGGGAGGGTCTATTAATATAGGGAAATCCTCCTGATAGTTCTGAATAAAAAGTGTGCCAGAATCCCAGCAACGGTTCTGACGGAGCTGGAAGAGAAAAGAGATGAAAAATTACTGGGCCCAAAACAAATTATACCTACTGCTGTAAAGGTCTATCAGCTGCCATCTTCAGAGCGTCCAGGTGAGTCTGAGCCAGTCGTAGTCCTGGGAATGTTAAACATGCACCGATAAAGGAGCAGAAAGCCACCAGGCTGAGCTTAACAGTCAGTCTGCTGACAGGGATTCTGTGGGGTGGAAATGTAATAGGTTTAGTCAAGTAAGACACACCGTGTAGCGCATACACACACTCCTGGAATCAGGTACAGTCTGGGTGGCTTAAATTACTCTTCTTCAAACCCACCACACTGCCCTTAAAATCACTGCAGACCACCTAACACTCAGCAGAATCTCTCCTGCAGGAAAATTCTCGGCTTGTGTTTATGGCCACATTTTCAGCTGAGCTTCCAAAGGGCATTTCATCTGGGGTTCAGCCATTTCAGGACAGCATGCTCCAAAACCTACAGGCACTAAAAAACGATACAGTCCAGTCTGCTAGAAACTTACAACCAATCCCAGCCCTGCTGCTTCAGGAAGGCATCCAGATTCTCATGAAGATTTGCAAACCCTGCAGACATAAAAGCAAACAGTGAAAAGAGGACGGTGGGATGTATGCTGAGGTCTACTGCAGGACTGGGAGTGGAACTAGAATGGGCAAAGAGCTTGTGACCTCCATAACTGCAAGGCTCATGGGGACATGCATAGGGACCCAGCAAGCAAACAGAGTCTGGCAGCTCTAGCACAGAGGGCTCGGGATGGATGCCGGAATATAGAGCCTGTCAAGTCTAGCACTGGAAGGCTCAGTGATACAGAGCTTGCCCCTCTAGAACTGGAGAGTATCAGAGGGAAGAGCACAAGGATACAGAGTCTGTTCCCTCTAGGACTGGAGGGCTTGGGGGGGGGGGGGGTGAAGTTTCAGGGCCAATGCAAGCGTATTAGACATCTTAGACAAACATTCAGCCGTGAGCCCTCTTGCAAATAAATTTTAACCACCTAGCAACCCCCCCCCCCCCCAAAAGATTTTGATAATTAAACTCTGTCAATCATCTCAACACCATCCCTCCCAGAACAATCCTATCAAAACACATTTTTACATCAGACATTTAAATATTAAACTTTATTTTGTAAATATACACATAATATGAGAGATTTCCCACAGCCACTTTTACAAACTGTTCACTCTTCCTACAGGTAAAGTGTGCACGGATAAGCTTTTAGGTTTGTGCGGCTGTAAGGGTCCATTTTTTGTGCTTTGATTGCTGCTGCTCTTTGATGCTGCCCTAGGCAACCGCCTACATTGCCCAGTGGCTGGGTCTGCTCTGGGGAGGAGAGGGGATGAACACAAGGATACAAAGCCTATCACTTCTAGAACTGGAGGGGTCAAGGATACACTGGATACATACTATCAACTCTTAAAACAGGAGGGCTCAGGGAATGGGCATAGGGACACAGAGCTTGCCACTTCTATAACTAGAAAGTGCAGGGGATACGAACAAGGATACAAAGCCTGCGACCTCTAGAACTGGAGGGCTCATGGGGTGGGTACAGGTATTCAGAGCTTGTCATCGCCAGATTGGGAGATAGCACCAAGGAGTATGTTTACTAAGCCACGCTAATGGGTAACCTGGGCTATTGGTAACTAGGTCCCACGTTATTCAATGGGACCTAGTTACAGATAGCCCAGGTTAACTTTAACCTGGCTTAATAAACATACTCCCAAATGTTATGTCTAAAGGTGTATATGGACGAGATGCAATGCAACCTAGCCTGCGACATTTTTGTGTAGTTGAGACATGTTTGTGAATGACGTGCACACATCCTAAGTGCACACTACTCACGTTCGCTTCATGCTTGGTTGGATCCGAACATTGTGGGTTTTTGCTGCAAACACACAGGCACACTCAGCGTCAGTTAGGGTGCTGTCCAGAACACGTCTCTGATTAGTACGTGCTTGCGAACTAAGTGGCTCACTGTGTGTGCAGCTTGTCTCTGAGAATGCGCACTCTGCATCCCAGTTAGTTATGTTGCATGTTGCATAAAAAGTTTGAATTGCCCAGTCTATGCGCACCTTTAAGGATACATTGTTACTAATCAAGTAGTACCAATTATAACATTGTTTTTCAATGGCAGCCTTGGTCCTGTCAGAGGGGGATCTAAGATGGGAAATGAAGCGTTTGGTTTGTGTCTGGCACTTTGCCTCACAGATCCATAAAAAGATCATCTTTAGCAGCTCTCCAAGAACAGCACAGGCTTGAACCTCAAAATACATGTAAAAGGAATTCAGAAATACGGATTCAGTGTGAAAATTCAGAAATTCCATTTGAAAATAATTCTCATATTTAGAATTAAAAATAATAGCGGGTCTATTCAACGGTAGCAGTCAGTAAGATTAAAGCAGCTGCCCGTCGCCACTTTAAATAATGCTTAGATATTTTGGGCAGGGGCTATATCTGGCCAGCGGCATTTAATATCCATTTTGACTGGATAGTGATTTAGCTATCCAGACAGTGGCAATATTGAACCGATGGCTGGATAGCTAAACCAGCTAAAGTTAGGCTAGCTTTTTTTCTGCTTAACTTTAGCCAGTTAGTGGCTCAATATCGCCGCTGACCGGTGATGCCCTAGGTGCTGTCCCTGGAACTCCCCGATGCTAATCGGCTACCGCTGGGGCATTCGGCTGGCTTCAGAGGAGATATTCGGCAGCACAAACCGGGTATATGCTGCTGAATATCCTGCTCAACTGGATTAATGCTGTTTTCAGGTCTGCAAACTGAGTTAATCCCTTTGAAAATGCTCCCCAATAAACTCTAATTTCAGAGAAAAAAAAAAGGAACTCTAAAGCAACGGATCCCAAACTTGGGGTTGGGACCCCAAATAGGATCATACCATCAATGGATGGGGTCCCATCTCTCTGGACTTTCACTGTCACCTATGCCAAGTCACTAGTCAGCATGTGGCCTGTGAGCCAGTGACTATTCATAGGCCATTGCCGCCTCTTGGGTGAGCTTCCTGTTAAGACTGGAAACCTCTGCTAAGTACTGAGATCTGTAAGCATACACTGCACAATGACACATGGGACCTTGTGCTGACTGCTGCTGCTGCTACAATTCTTGCTGCTTTCTGCTTTAGAAGAGGGGGAGAGGGACAGAGGCTGGAGATCTTCCAGTTTGATTTCTTCATCATCATCATCCTGGGTCACATGACTTTTCTGTTATTAAACTGGGGTCATATGGGATAAAGGTTTGAAAAAGCACTGCTCTAAAGTGAACCACTTCCAGCTTGTTTTTGGGAGGCTTTTAAAAATCTTTTGGAGGCTAAAACTACTTCAGACTGGCATGAACCAGTCCTGGTTTCTGAGTGTTTCCTTGCCTTCTCACACTGAGTACAATGCTTGAGGAGAAAGTTGTCAGAAAGCCAGGATGGGCACAGCGTGTGTATCATGACACTTCTGATCCCTTCTCTTGCAGAAGCCCAGCTTTTTCATTTAAGGTGACCTTAAAGCTCCATCTCACCGGTGCCAGGCCAAGTCAACCTTGGTTTCTCCCCACCACTGCGTGCAGGGAGATGAAGTTCTCCGGAACCAAGCAGGACGTCAGTCCTCACTTATGGGTGACATCACCGATGGAGCCTTTGCAAGGGAACCGTCTCCAGCTTTCACAGAAAGCCTTTGGGAGATCCAGTATATATGCGTAATCTCCTTCCTGCCTGAATTGAGCAATCTTACTTCAAGTCTTCTTTTTCTGCGAAGCCCTGCAGACATTCGTCTGTATCCCGGAGAAATGTTTTTGCCCTGTTGGTACTTTTTGCCTCTCAGTATTCTTTTTTCTTCATTCGTGTTTTGAATAGCCTTCCTGTCTTTTCCAGTATTGTCGCTGCCTCAGCGACACATTTTTTTGGGGGTCTTTATTATCTTTTTATTTTCGGTGTGCGGGTTTTTTCTTGCACACTCCTGGTTGAGACATTGGAGTCTTTTGACTTGGTGGCAGCTGTCTTCCCCAATATATCCACCCCGACCAGTGGCTTTGTGTGCCAGATGTGGCCAGACCATCTCCATAATGGATCGCCATAACTGGTGCCTTCAGTGCCTCGGGCCTGACCACTTGCCTCGGGCCCTCCACTTGCGCTCCCTGCTTGCTGACAATGCGCAAGTGGCTGAAGAACTGTGAAAAGCAGCAGGAATTGCTGTTCGGCTCCAGGACATCTGTGTCAACTCTGGCATTGTCATTGGAATCAATGTCCTCGAAGAGCACCACCAAGACTTGGACTCATGTGGTAACCAGGTGCTTTTGGAGCCACGAGGTCACGGCTCTGGAATGGAGACTCTCCTTCGAAGAGGAGCATCCCTGGAAGGAACAGACTTCATCTCAGTCATCGACGAAGGGCAATGCCAAGTCCAAGGTGAAGACCCATGAACATAGTCACTGAATCCCTCAACATGACTCTGAGGGTGAAGGCCGGGAGCGGCCTGTGAAGCTTTCCTAGCAGGAGGAGGTGCCTCCCGTGGCCTCAGAGGGCCAGTGCATGACTCCCAAGCCTTTTACCATCGAGGAGTCCCCACCGAAGGAATCAGCATCGGCATCAAAGGATGCAGCGCCAGCACTGGCAACTGTGGAGCACTCCCCCCTAACAGGGCAGTTATTGACTCTTGAGCACAGCCTGGCTGCCTTTATGGCACAGCACAAGCCTCAGCAACCTCCAGTTCCCCAGGGTCGATGACGGCACCATCCACCGTGGGTGCCTTGTCAGTAGAGGTCCAGCCAATTTCCGAAAAACATGTTATCTCCTCTGATTCCTGGGACCAATCAGGGCAGTGGATCTCTCCCCCTGAGTGCATTGGGCTTGGAGCACAGGGAACTGAGGTCGCCACCAGGGCATCAACGCGGTTCCCATTTCCATCGATACTTTGAATTCTTGTCTGACTCAAATTCCAAGTGAAAAACCGAGGAGGAATCCTCAGAGATGGTGCAGTACCAGGATGTCCCTTCAAGTCCCTCACCATGTTTGAGTACAGGAGGTCCCCTTCCATGGACCTCTCCTTCTTGGAGTTCATCAGGGACAATTGAAGCCAAGGAGGAACCTCGGGCGAAGGAACTGGAGATCTTCCAATATCCAACTCTCCCAAAGGAGGCCATCACTGTCCTGGTGCACCCTATCCTGGAAAGGTTGCTACAGAGGATGTGGGAGACCCCGCTTACGGTGTCAATTATAAGCAGGCATCTCGATTCCATGTCTGAGTCTGCAAGAGCCCAGGCTTTAAGAAAACACAACTACCTCATAACTCCATGGTTATGGAATCAGTCATGCGCCGCATTAAGAGTAACAAAATGCACTCCTCAGTTCCCCCTGGTAGGGAAGCACGCACCATGGATGGGCTTGGCAGGAAATGTCAATAGGGCTTGATGCTCATAGCTCATATCCAAATGTACCAGCTGTACATGGGCATGTACTTGAGAGACCTGGTGAGGGAGCTTGTCAGGTTCTCGGCTGGCTTATCTGGAGACCCTTTCAGCACTTCCAGAGCCTGAAAGCTACAATCAGGGAATGTTCCACATACAGGACTCATGCAGCCTACAACAGCTTTGAGGCCATGGTTAGAGTGGCTATGGTGGGCATTGGTGTCTGTTGCCTGGCATGGCTACAGTCAGACTTGGAGCAATGGGTTCAGGACAAGTTGGTTGATGTCCTATGTCAGGGAGAGAACCTCTTTGACAAACCCATGATGGAGAAGGCTGCAGAGTTGGAAACTGAACAGGTCACCATGTACAGACTCTTGAGAAAGACTGCTGATTCTTCCTGACGAAAGGCCTAAGGGGAAAAAGTCCTTCTACCTATTATCTCATATCATTCATACCAGCCACCCCAGCAAGCCAAGGGCCAAGGCCAGAAGCAATGTTGTCCTAAAGCCCCCAAGCCCGAACCGGTGCCACAACCATAGCCTTGAGGGGCACTTTTGACTCCCAGAACCTGGCCTTCTCCTTTCAGGCCGAGTTCCGCAGCACATTGGGGGGGGGGGCATCTCACGTCATTTGCCCATCGTTGGCCCAGCATAACCACAGATGCCTGGACCAACAATGCCTGGGCTACCTCTTACACTCTGACCAGACCCAACCCCACCCCCATTCTTTCCAGGGGAGTACCTTTTGGAACCTTACAGTACCATTGAGAACTTCTTCAGAAAGACTCACGGCTCTTTTACATAAAAGAGTAGTGGTGATTATTCCCTTTCCCATTAGAGATGCTGGATTCTAGTCCCACTATTTCCTGGTTCCAAAGAAAACAGGCGGATTCCGTCCCATTCTTGATCTCCACAATCTCAATCACGTCCTAGTGCATGAGAAGTTCAAGATGGTATCCCTTGGAACACTGCTGCCTAACCTCCAGCAGGAAGATTTAGATCTGAGGAGTATAGCCAAAGATGCCTATACCCACATCCTCATTCATCCCCTGCACCGGCAGTACTTCCGCTTCGTCATCAGCAGACTTCATTAACAATACAAGGTTCTCTCTTTCATACTGGCGTTCACACCAAGGGTTTTCACAATATGTCTGGCAGTCGTAGCCACTTTTCTGCAGGTGCAGGGCATCTTCATCTTCCCCTATCTAGACAACTGATTGATCAAAGGCGGGACCGCCAGATAAAGTCCATCTGTCTGCACAATGCACCATCCAGGTGCTGAAGCAGCTGGATTTTGTCATCAACTACCTAAAGTCCTATCTGCAACCTACTCAGCATAAGTTCATTGGGGCTCTCCTAGATACCACTGCAGCCAGAGCCTTCCTTTGGACTGGGCCAACGCCTCGTCACTCTGGCCCAGGACGTCCAATGTTGCTCAATGGTCTCTGCTTGCCAAATGCTTTGCCTCCTGCGCCTTATGGCCTCCACAATCCATGTAACCCCATCTGCCCGATTTCAGATGCAGCAGGCATAATGGACACTATGTACACAGTGGCGATGGGCGACGGACTGTCTCATGGACCAGTTCAGGGTATCTTTGCCACTGAAAAACTCCCTTGCCTGGTGGCAGCAGCCAACTCATCTTCTAGTTGGACTTCCTTCCCAGGCCCCGATGCACCACGGTTGCTGACCATGGATGCTTCCAAACTGTGCTGGGGAGCCCATCTAAATGGCCTGCATATCCAGGGACTCTGGACGATGAGGGAGAGTCTTCATCAGATAAACTTTCTCGAGCACAGGGCGGTGGTGAATGGCCTTTGAGTCTTCCAGCAACAGCTGTCCAACCAGGCAGTCCTCATCCAGATGGACAACCAGGTGGTGATTTTCTACATCAACAAGCAGAGTGGCATGGGCTCATAACTCCTCTGCTGGGAGGCCATTTGACTCTGGAGATTTGCCAGAAAGCACAGCATGCTTCCCCGGGCGGTCTACCTCCCGGGTCAGGACAATACATTGGCAGACAGGCTCAGAAGAGTGCTGCAGCTGCACAAGTGGACTCTCAATCCAAAAGAAGACCACAACATCTTCCAGAAGTGGGGCTCTGTCCATGGACCTCTTTGCTGCTCCTCACAATGCTCAGCTGCTGCTGTTCTGCTATAGAGTTCCCTGTCACAATCAGGTGGCCTCAGATGTGTTCCTCCTGAACTGGGGCAAGGGCTTGCTTTATGCTTACCCACCAACTCCCTTGGTGGCCAAGACCCTTTTCAAGGTCTAGACGGATAGGGCCACCATGATACTTATTGCCCCACACTGGCCCAGACAACCATGGTACCCCCTGTTGCTTTGCCTCTCCTGGGCACCTCCTCTTTACTTTGGCCATGCCCTGGATCTGCTCTCTCAAGAGGAGGGGACCCTCCTCCATCCCAATCTCAAGTCCCTAGCTCTCATGGCTTGGAAGCTGAGAGAGTAGCTCTTGCTCAGTTTCATCTGCCTAGGGACATGGAAAATATTTTTCGCATCCCACAAGGATTCCACCAGGCATGCATACACCTTTGAATGGCGCAGATTCTGTCTGATGTGCGGACAGAGCCCTTAACCCTTTTTCCTGCTCAGTGGAGGAGGTCCTAATATACCTTCTACACCTTTTTCATGCTGGCTTGAAGTCTAACTCAGTCTGAGTACATCTTAGTACTCTGGCGGCCTACCATCATATGATAGTCAGTTCCTTTCTGCTCACCCCCTCATTGGCCACTTCATGAGGGGTCTCTTGCTATCGCACCCACCAATCCGACCACCGGTGGTGTGGGACTTTAACATGGTCCTTGGACAGCTGCTCACTTCACCTTTTGAGTCACTAGCCACCTGCCCTCAAGTTTCTGTCCTGGAAGGTCATTTTCTTGGTGGTGCTTACTTTGGCACGCAGTCAGTGAACTACAGGTGCTGGTGGCGCACATGTCCTATACCAGGTTCTACAAAAATGGGGCGGTCCTATGCACTCTAAATTTCTGCCTAAGGTGGTTTTGACTTGATTTCAACTAGATGGTGGTACTTCCCACCTTCTTTCCCAGGCCTCATGTAAACAGAGCGGAGGCCTCTCTCCATACTCTGGATTGTAAGAGGGTGTTGGCTTTCTATCTAGAACTGACGAAGGCCTACTGCCATTCCTCCCAGCTCTTCATCTCCTAAGACCCAAACAGGCTGGGCATAGCAGTTTCTAAACACACCCTTTCCATCTGGGTGGCTAACTGCATCTCCTTTGCCTATGCCCAGGCTGGACTTTCCTTAGAACGCCATGTCACGGTGCACACTGTTCATGTCATGGCAGCCTCTGTGGCTAACCTGCACTCAGTCTCCTTGCTGGAGATCTGTAGGACTGCAACATGGTCTTCTATTCACACCATTGCAGCCCATCACTGCCTGGATATGGATTCCCAGCATGACAGCACCTTCGGCCAAGTTGTACTGTGGCACCTCTTTGGGAATTAATGCAACTCCTTCCCTCCAGCCCTTCTGTCTGTCCAGGCACTAGAGAGCCATTCTCTTGCTTGATGCTGGAGACATGTCAACTCTCGGAACCTTTCAGCATTTTTCTATTGCTCTTCACGGTTCGATTTTTCTGGTTGCCCCATTGGCCCTTTTAAAGTTTTTTTCAGTAGCCTGTAGGTATGGGAGTCCCATAAGTGAGGAATGACTTCTTGCTTGGTCCTGGAGAAAGTGTGGTTACTCACCTGTAACAGATATTCTCTGGGAGCAGCAGGAATCAGTCCTCACTACCCTTCCTCCTCCCTGTGGAGCTCTTTCTTTTGGATCAATTAAGCTATGTCATCATACTGAGGTAAGATGGTTCCATTTGGGCGGGAAGGCGATCACGCATGCGTGCTAGATCTCCCATATGTTTTCTGTGAAAGCTGGGGAGGGTTTCCACATGAGGGCTCTGTCGGTGACATCACCCATAAGTGAGGATTGATTCCTGCTGCTCCCGGCGAACAGCTGCTACAGGTGAGTAATTATACTTTATGAATTTCATGATACATACAGGTGCTAGCTCAGCCTATCCCTGGTGAACTGCTGCTGTCTTAAGCAGTACTGCACAACCTCTAACGTTGACACAACATTGCAGCGCCTCTGCCCCAGTGAGGCCTACTGACCAGACTCTAGGCCAAACTCCAGGTACTCCTCCCGTACGATCAGTGTCACCATGGCAACCAGCAGGAAGAAGAATGCAAAGACGAGGCAGACTGAGCGCTCCCCACCTTCCTCTGAGCGGAAGTAGTGACGCATCATGGTGAAAAGCACCCTTCTGCAGCAGCACAGTCAAAGTCCAAACCAGAGACTCTCTCAAACAGGCAATGGGTTCTCACCCTGCTTTCTGGGTGGTACCACAGATGAGATAATAAAATGCCACCTGGCTCCATTTTTTTCACTGCGGGCTGACCCAGTCCTGGTTTTTACCAAGTGCAGGAAATCAGGATCACAAGTTAATGCATTAGAAAGGGATAAAACCAGAACTGGACCAGCTGGCTCTGAAAACCCAAAGCTAGCTGGGAACCCCAAATAAAGCTCAGCTTGAGCAACTTTTCAGAAGATATCTTCAGGGCTTTCTGATGAGTGGAAGTCCTCAGGGGGAGTCAATGGAACTGGTGTAATGCAGTAGGTGAGAGATCAGCCTATAAGATTTAAAAACCTTATGAGTCGTTCACAGCAAGCAAGTGGAATGCTTACAATTAATCAAGCAAGCTTATAGGACAGTCCAGGGCATTACAAACTTGCTGGTGACCGCCACAGCTAGTTGGGTTTTCAGACTATGCAAATGTGTGTACACAGACGTAGATACCTTGAAAACCGAATTGGCTATGATGTCCTCAGCTCATGTTTGAGAAGCCCAGATGGAGACACAGAAGTAGCAAATCTTAACGTAGACCTCCCTGCTGCTGCTCTGATCTCTCGCCTTGCTTCCTGGGAGTTCATGCAGAAAGAGGGGTCTACAGAGCTTATGCAAGGTAGTGGGCACCTTAGGCAAACCTTCAGGCTTATGCACCCCCTCCCCAAAAGATTTTGATAATTAAAATGCAATCAATGATCATTTGAACAATACCTTCCAGCAACAATCCAGTATAAATATATAAATGAACTTAATGCTTTAAATATGGAACTTTGCTTTGTGTGTGTGTATATATATATATATATATATATATATGTGTGTGTGTGTGTGTCCACTCTCCTACAGATACAAGAATGTACCAGTGGCTTTTTCAGTTTGTGGGGCTCTCAGGATCTATTGTTTTGCTTTGACTGCTGCTGCTTTTTGATGTCCCTCTCCCCAAACAAAACAAAACTGCTGCCTTAGGCAACCACCCAGTCTTGCCTAATGGTTGGGCTGGCCATGGGAGCCCACCTACACATGGTGCGGGTGTTATATCCTGCAAGTGCTCCTCACACCATCCCTCCCACAAATGAGGTCTGGAGAGAGCCGGTGTGGCCTTAGAATAGGCAGACCCAACTCCAGCCTCTCACATTCTTTTGGCCTTTTTTCAAGTCTGTAAAAATGTTCTGTAGCTGAGCAGTAAGAATCTGCAATATCCACACCCCTGCAATCTCCTCTCAGCAAGGCACCTCATTAGACAAGTTTACAACTTGTCAGCCAGCCCCTCCATTAGTCTGTGAAATCAGCCCTGGAAGCTCAGACAGTAGGGTTGCCGTCTTGTCTAGGTCAAGCAGATCCAGGTCTGGTTTACCCCACTGCAGGCATGGTGTCATGGTTCTGGTTTTCCAGCAGTAGGCCTGGATCAGCCTGTCATCGCTGACCTGTGTGAGGTGGCTACCTTTAGAATTCTGATTGAGAAGGGTTGTGAGTTTTTGAGGGTTAGCTGAGATTTCTGACTGCCAATGGCAGGTTAAGACTATCAGCATGACACAGGTGGTGTGGATATGAGGCATGGCAGTAAGGGATTCACAGTGAGGGGATATTCCAGAATGCCGTGATGCATACCAGCTTTTACTGTATGCCAAATGAAATTCTAGCAAGTTCTCTTTGCTAGTAAACCTATAGTTTAAGTTACTACAGTACACAGGAGAAGTTGCAAATAGACTTCCCAAGTTCCATAAAATCCCAAGAGCACCCTCGAATCACACTGGAAGCCCGCTGTGAAACCTCCAGAGCAGATCGTAAAGGATACATTGAAAAGAAGACACTGAGCAGGCACCAGAGTACCCCAATATTCAAGTCCTTCTGTGGATCAGCGAAGCAGTAATAACCCTCTGTGAAGAGGTATACTGCAGTGGCACAGAGCGCGAAATCCACAAACCACTGGTATTCCAGGAAGTACCGAAGAACTGGAAAACACAAAGAACAGGCAGGGTAATGTTTTAGGGGTGCAAGGGAAGGAAGGTGAAAATCGAAGCATGATTAAATGTTGAATCTTCTATTCAGCACAGAAGATGATGACCAAAGCTGTCCTAGATAAGGAGACATCTGTTCTGGGAGTGGACAAGCTTCTATGGCTTAGCTATGTAGACAGGATGATTGGGACGACTGGTCTTTTTCTACCACCATCTACTAGGTATGCAAGTACATAGATATACTGAAGGTAAAACCAAGACTAGATCAACTTGTCTCTTCTGACGTGACTTACCAAGAGCATCCATGGTAGTGATGGACTTTGTCTCCAGATGGAGGTCGATATCCTTTGGAACGGATAGCAGTTTATCCTCTGTCTCTCCATTCAGCTTCCTAAGACATAAAGTAAGGCCAACAACAGGCCTGGATTTAAGTAAAGGCAACTGTCTAGAGCACCACATATCCAGGCAATGGAGGAATCTGCTCCTTCTTATTTTAGTCATATGCATGGGCTGCTTCAGAGGGGTGCTACTGTAATATTAGGGCTTTTCTCTGCTCTCCAATCTTCTTGGCATCTCTGAGCTCTCCCTCCCCCTGCTCTGGGATCTGCTGTTGGGTCTTGCTTGTGGGCACCAAAAATTTAAATCTGACCCTGCCAGCAAAGAGAAACAGTTGGAACTGAGCTTGGAGATCCCCCACTTCAACCTCCATCCAATACTTCTGGGGAATAGAAACGCTCACCTGTCCTTCCTGGCCTTTGGCTTCTGCCTCCCAGCCAGGGCGCAAAGTTCTTCTTCTGAAGGATGTTTGTACCGATATAAGCTAGTTTTTAAAAGCCAAACAAACATCACAAATCAAACAAGAAGCCAAATTAATTTCCTCAATATATTTGTAAAGTCCTATATATCAGCCCCATTCTAGCTTCCAGACAGACACATTGAGGCCAATTCCATCCTGCCCCTGTACGGCCAGGCAAAATCGGGGCATGGGGTGGTAGTACCCGATTCTGATCCTGCCGGGGCTAGACATGCCTGTGGGATCAGAATGGGGTCTACCGGCCTGGATGTGCAGGCCGGGCCCTGATTCTTATTGGCCGCACACTCAGCCATATACCTGACTAACTCAGCAGGCTCCTGAATGGTGTCCTGTCGCCATGGCACCACGGCTCCATTCAGGAGCTGTGATCACCAGCTGACACACAGAGCTGTGTTTCCCCTCAGCATGATCCCCGATCGGGCCTTCCAAGGACTGGATTGCGGGGAACCCCCTGCGCCCCTCACCTGCTCCTCCAGGTACTGCACCATGATCCCCTGTCATTCTCAAAGGTGGAATAAGTCCCCCATCTAAATTGAATGCCTCAGACGTACAGGGCTGACATTGGAATTGGCCCTGTACGTCCGGGGTCACGGCCCGCCCATGCCCTGCCTCCAGACCGCCCCCTCCCAGCCCCTTCTAAGGCTCCCCGTACAACAGCATTGCTCGTACAGGAGGAACAGCGAGGATGTACATCCAGGCAGGATCCCCACTGTTCGTGGCACAGAATGACCCCCATTCTGTACAGCATGTGTGCACCTGAGGAGAAAGGTGGCATTCACTTGAAAATTAACTCTCAATTTTTTCCCCATACTCCAACCATTTCTTTCCCATTTGCAATTAGCTAATTAAGAATATTAAGCTGTTAGGCCATGAGCCTAGTACCCTCTGAGCTGTCTCAGATCAGTAGTGTTCCTCATCTTCATAGGTCTCTGCTCTGGCCAAGGAAGTGGAGTATCCTGCCTCTCCCAAGTCTCTTTGGCCTCAAGTAAAAGCTTAGATTATAAACTCCTTGGGTAAGGACCTACCTACTGCATGCGAATGTAAGTCACCTTGAACTTAGGTTTACAAAAGTGTAGAATTTAATCTAAAAAGCACGGAGAAAGCTTGCATTTAACTTTGTTTTTATGTCCTGTCCAATTTTATAAATTCTGACTGGACTATGACAGAAGTGGTGAAGTGGGAAGCCAAGTTCTTTGCTGTTTCTTATAAAAGGCCTCTATGAGAAATGCATTAGAACCCAGAGTTCAGTAAGTCTGTGCTACTCCCACTTCAGGAGGCCTTTTTAACATTATACTCTTCTGTGCTTTCTTTACATGTCAGGAATACTCCGCTTTTTGTCATGGTGCTCATGTCAAAAGAAAGCATAAACAAGTTAGATATAAGAAGTCCTCAGAAAGCCCTAGCACACACCTGCCGTTGCACAGTAACCAGCGAGCAAAGGACCAGTGTGGAGACATCCTCTGCATGATGCTGGCCATCAGCAGACTTACCACCAGTTGCACACCCATCACAGCCTGGCAAAATACACACAAAAAAATGTGATTAACAAGCAGGGCACTGCTGTTGCTGGCATTCTACAATTCACGAGAGAAAGTGTAACCACAGGGCCACAAAACACAGTGAGGAAAAGTCGGGGCTGAATCAGCCAACCAGGGTCTGACCTGGCTCACCTGGGAACCTCAGAATGCCCCGAGTACATTAGTCTGTCTTTCAGTATGCCACCGGAAGAGAGGGAACATGTAAGGCAGACAAGAGACGGAAACGGCAGGGTGTCAATGCCAAGCAGACTAGGCATTCTGAAATCTCAGTGTATCTATCCACTTGTGGTTCCAAATCCTACAAGTCCATAGGGGCAAACCAAGGCCTGGCTCAGCCTGTCTAGAGGTATGGGAATAGTTGGTAATCTGGACACCAAAAGTAGGTTTGCCGCCTGACTCTGGTCAGCCCTACAAGGGAGATGCAATTCCGGATTTCCATCATTACACCTCTAAACCTGCGATTCTCATCTTTATTCAGAAAAGCTGGATTTGCAACCTAGGACTTGTAGAACATAATAGACGTGACTTGGATCAGACAGGAACGTAAGTGAGCCGCCCCTTCCTCCTGCTGCACATTCAGTAATGCAAAGCAGTCCAGGGTCCCGGTATGATGCTAGTACAGCAGCAGCACACTTCTGACAGGCCTGATAACATCAGACTCACCATAGTCCCCGCTTTCCCCCGATTCTGAGGGCAGCAGCACGGACCAGGCGCTCAACTTTACAACCACGTGCCCTGCAGCCTCTACCCGGGAAGGACAAGCCCCCTCCCCGAGTCCCGACCTTTAAAAGCCCTCGACAGGGCGAGCCAATCAGCAGCCGTGAAGAGAAGGATCGGTGATCCGACAGCCAATGAGACACTGGAATCGGAGCCTTGCCGGGTGGCACGGGGCGGGGTAGCACAGGCTAGGCTGCTTCCTTCGGGGGAGCGTTGCATGGCGGGAATTGTAGTCCTTGGTTGGCGCTCAGCTATTCAGAAGAAAGCTCCAGCTGCTGAGATAGGTTTTATCCTGCTGGAGGATGAGACTGGAAGTCACTCGTGTAAATTTAGTTTTAACTCAAGCAGTAGGAAACAGTCATTGGAAATACACTTCAAAGCTAGTGTGCTCTTCTTAAGCAAGCGGGATAAATGTATCGGCACGATCAGCTGTGGTCAGAATTCTTCCTTGCAGGTTGTAGAAAACTTTTAAGATGTCATCCCTCTTCAATAAAATCGTCAATAAAATCCCTCTTCAATAAAATCGTCACAGGTATCGACAACATCCGTCAAGGTTTCGCTCTCATCTTCATAGACATCGCAGCAGCCTTTGACTCTGTACACCATGGTCTATTAATAGAACGACTAAAAGAAAAGGGCATAAATGGCGTCGCCCTCGACTGGTGCAGGTCATACCTTGAAGACAGATGGCAGCATGTAAAATCAGGATCTTCCGAACCCTTCCATCAACGACAGGGCGTCCCCCAAGGATCTTCCCTATCATCTCTCTTATTTAATATTTACATGCAACCCATTTTCAACATTATCGGATCATTCAAGGTCGACTGTCTAATTTACGCTGATGACATCCTCCTCTTCATGCCATTCTTCACAGAGCAAATTGACCTTTCGCCACTGATTGAATGTTTCAACGCAGTCTCCGAATGGCTTCTGTCCCAAAATCTCAGGATACAACACAAAACGTCTGAGGTGCTATTCATCACCAGAGACCAGAGTTTCTGCCCTCCACCTCATATAAAGGTCAAAGAGGCTGAGCTCCAAACCAAATCAACAATTCGGTACTTAGGGGTCACCCTCGATCAACGTTTAGATATGAAAACCCATATATCCAACATAGAGCCATATATTTCAAAATCCGGTCCCTCAGACACCTGCAATCCCTTCTAAATCCTGAAGACTTCCGAACAATATACCAATCCCTGATCTTACCACACTTTGACTTTGCCAACGCTATTCTTCAAGGTCTCCCTCAATCAACACTCAATCCGTTGCAACTTGCCATGAATGCCGCAGCCAGAGTCTTAGTGGGAGCAGCAAGATGCGACCATATAACGCCTATCCTAATACAGCTTCATTGGCTCCCCATTCAAGGAAGGCTTTTATAGTAAATAAAGGCAAAAGGAACAGGAGACCACTATGGTTTTCGAAGGAAGTAGCTGAAAAAGTGAAGAAAAAGAGGGAGGCCTTCATGAAATACAAGAGATCACAGAGAGAGGAAGACAGGCATCTGTATTTGGAAAAACTTATAGAAGCTAGCAAAGTAGTCAAGAAGGCAAAGATTCAAAAGGAGGAGGAAATAGCCAATGCAATAAAATGGGGGGATAAGACATTTTTCAGATATATTAGTGAGAAGAGGAAGGGCAAAAGTGGTATTGTCAGACTCAAGGGTACAGGGGGAGAATATGTAGAAGCTGATAAGGATAAAGCGGAATTGCTTAACAAATATTTTTGTTCTGTGTTCACAGATGAAGAACCAGGAGCAGGACCTCAGAAAACACCCACAAATAAGAACAGAAGCGAGGGACATCTTGAACAATTTTCAGAAGACTGTGTTCGTGAGAAACTAGCTCAACTTAAAGTAGACAAAGCGATGGGACCGGATGGGATACACCCTAGAATACTGAGGGAACTTGGGGACGTTCTAGCAACTCCACTGACTGACCTTTTCAATGCCTCGTTGGAGTCGGGAGTGGTGCCAAAGGACTGGAGAGAGGCTCATGTGGTGCCTTTACACAAAAGCGGAAGTAAGGATGTGGTTGAAAACTACAGGCCGGTTAGTTTAACTTCAGTGGTGAGTAAATTAATGGAAACGCTGTTGAAAGAGAAAATAGTGAGGTTTCTGGAGTCCAGCGGATTACAGGATCCGAGGCAGCATGGATTCACCAGAGGCAGGTCTTGTCAGACAAATCTGATTGATTTCTTTGACTGGGTGACCAGGGAGTTGGACCGAGGGAGAGCTCTAGATGTGGTGTATTTAGATTTCAGTAAAGCCTTTGACACTGTTCCTCACAGGCGACTTATAAACAAACTGAGCACCCTAGGGATGGACCCTAAAGTTACTGCTTGGGTTAGAAATTGGTTGGGTGGGAGGCGACAAAGAGTACAAGTAAATGGAGCTCACTCTGAGGAGAAGGATGTTACCAGTGGTGTGCCCCAAGGATCTGTCCTTGGTCCGATTCTTTTTAACATCTTTGTTAGTGATATAGCGGAAGGGCTGTCTGGTAAGGTTTGCCTCTTTGCGGATGATACCAAAATCTGCAATAAAGTAGACACCCAGGAAGGTGTAGATAACATGAGGAGGGATCTGGCTAAGCTTGAAGAATGGTCTAGAATTTGGCAACTGGGATTTAATGTTAAAAAATGTAAGGTCATGCATTTGGGCTGCAGCAATCCAAGGGAGCAATACAGTATAGGAGGTGAAGTACTTTTGTCCACTAAAGAAGAGCGGGACCTAGGCGTAGTTGTGTCCGATGATCTTAAAGTAGCTAAACAGGTAGAAAAGGCGACGGCAAAAGCTAGAAGGATGCTTGGGTGCATACGGAGAGGAATGGCTAGCAGAAAAAAGGAGGTGATAATGCCTCTGTATAAGTCTTTGGTGCGACCTCATTTGGAGTATGGTGTGCAATTCTGGAGACCGCACCTTCAAAAGGATGTGAACAGGATGGAGTCGGTGCAGAGGGTTGCTACTAAGATGATTAGTGGTCTTCATTATAAAGCATATGAGGACAGACTTAAGGATCTTAATATGTACACCTTAGAGGAAAGGCGGGATAGAGGTGATATGATTGAGATGTTTAAATACCTCCGTGGCATAAATGTTCAGGGAGAGAGTCTCTTTCAATTGAAAGCAAGTTCTGCGACGAGGGGACATGGGATGAGGGTGAAGGGAGATAGATTCAGGTGTGATATGCGGAAATATTTCTTTACGGAAAGAGTAGTGGATCCGTGGAATAGTCTCCCAGTGGAGGTGGTAGAGATGAGGACAGTAACTGAATTCAAAAAAGCATGGGACCAACACAGAGGATCTCTAAAGGTAAAAATTGGACTGTTGTAGTTGTTATGGAAGGACAGACTAGATGGGCCTTGTGGTCTTTTTCTGTCATCATGTTTCTATGTTTATTCAAATCTTTGTTACTCACTTTCAAATCTATCCATGGCATCACCTCCCCTTCATTAACCGACATCATCCAACCAATTCCTCCCAACAGAACAAGGAGATCCCTATCTACAAATGCGCTAGTAATCCCAAAGGCTTCAACAAAGTACACAATCACAACATCTAACAGGGCATTCAGTATCTATGCCCCAAAATGTTGGAACGCATTACCACCAAGAATCCGTGCAATTACTGATTTAACACAATTCAGATAGGCTCTCAAATTCCATTTATTTACACAGTACTACCAGATCAACCTAACTCCTACCTAATCACATCTCCCCTTACCTCCTCAAGATAATATCCCAACCCTACTATACACATGTAACACCCTAAATTCTCAGCACTCAATCTCATTGTACATATGTAATTAGTTCAGTTTACACCCCCCGTGTTATCCAAGTTGTTATTCCTGTTCTCTGTAAAGCTAAACATGTTATCCAAGTTGTTACTCCTGTTCTATGTGAAGCCAAGCAGTTTGTTGTGGTCATTTTGTTCTATGTAAACCGCGCTGACAATAGTGCGGTATATAAGAAATTGTAATAAATAATAAAAAATAAAAAAAAATCATTAGTTTGCTTAAAAGGCTTCAAGATACGCGGTTTTCTGAATAAAACCGGATTTTTTCCCTGCTCTAGTTAGTCAAAAAATTAAGCTCAGATTAGTGAGTGAGTACTGAGTGTTTTCATGGACAGTTCGGTGTGTAAAAGTATAGTGGCCACCTCTTATGTTAGTGAGTAGTTGAAAGATAGGCCTCCTCCTCGACATCAGATACTATATTAGCTTGCTTGGATAATTAAAAATGAATACCTAAACTTAACGAATATATTTAGCCTTAGTGGGGCGCAAAATTAACTAGGAGGCATTAGGCATACAGGTCTGAATTGTGCTAGTTATACTTTTTATTGACAAATAATGCCTTCACGTGCACCTGACAATGATTATCTAAATAGACTGCAACAGCCATCCTGTATCATGGGTGATCATTTATATTTAAAACTCAAATCAAGAACTTACTAATGCCTTTTGCCAGGGCCATAGCAGCCCCATGTGCATAATTATTGTGCTTTGTGCTGTGCTGCACTGAGCATCCCCCCTTCCCCCATGGATTCCAGCAGAGCCCTTCACGAGTTTCTCTTTTGTCCCAGCAATAGCTTCATGAGAGGATGAATATCCTTTACACCTGCAATGGGGTTGGATTAAGAAACATAGAAACATGACAGCAGAAAAAGACTACATGGCCTATCTAGTCTGTCCTTCCATATCAACTACAATAGTCCCCTTTTTACCTTTAGAGATCCTCTGTGCTTGTCCTATGCTTTTTTGAATTCAGATGCAGTCCTTGTGTCCACCACCTCCACTGGAAGACTATTCCACGCATCTACCACTCTTTCCATAAAGAAATATTTCTGCATATTACTCCTGAGTCTATCCCTTTTCACTTTCATTCTATGTCCCCTCATAGCAGAACTTGCCTTCAATTGAAAGAATCACTCCTGTGCATTTATGCCACGGAGGTATTTAAATGTCTCCATCATATCGCCCCTATCCTGCCTTTCTTCTAAAGTATACATATTAAGATCTTTAAGTCTGTCCTCATATGCTACATAGCGAAGACCACAAACCATTTTAGTAGCCACCCTCTGCACCGACTCCAACCTGCTTATATCCTTTTGAAGTGCGGTCTCCAGAATTGCACACAATACTCTAAATGAGGTCTCACCAGAGACATACAGAGGCATTATCATCTCCTTTTTTCTGCTGGCCATTCCTTTCCTTATACACCCAAGCATCCTTCTGGCTTTCACAGTTGCCTTTTCTACCTGTTTAGCTACTTTAAGATCATCAGGCACAATTACGCCAGGTCCCGCTCTTTTTTTGTGGACAGAAGTACCTCACCCTTACACTGTATCACTCTTTTGGATTTTGGATCAAGAATATGACCAGCATAATGCGTGGGAAAAGATACACGTTGCAGGAGTGAAAGATCAGAAAGTAAGTGCAAACGGAAAGTGTCACGAGGGCTGTGGAGAAGTGTAATGTGCATTAAAATCACCCAGGATTAAGAAATGTTGATACTGCAGACAAGCTTCCAAGAGCATAAGAAGAAGCGATGATGATGATGGGAAGATTATTAGCTGAGAAAGATCAATATCACAGAGGAAGATCAGAAAGTTCTGTGATACAGAATCTGAGCGGTCTGTGGTGTGGATGTTGAAGTCTGTGACCAAGATAGGAGTAAGGGATTCAAGTGTAAAGGAGGAGATGAGATCATATAGAGCATAAATTGAAGACATAGATACTGGTGGAGGTTTGTAGATTAGCAGAAAATCGGTTGGGGGGGGGGGGATGTGAGCAGCTAGAAGGAAAGGCCATCGACAGACAGAGGCATGGCATTTCGCAAAACAAAGACAACTCCTCCCCTATTAAAGAACAAGGGACTACAAATTAAAAATAGAAATATTAAGACAAATTTAACTGAAATCCCCAAGAAGTCAGACTCTGCATGTAGTGCAACACCAGAGAAATAGGACAGAAATGCTATCCTCTGTGCAAAATACAAAGACATTAAAGATGCATATACCCCAAAGCCGATATATTCCAATTAATACATTCTAAATAAAAGACTTTTTCTACCTCTGTTGTCTGTGCAGTATATGCCGGAAGTGAAATCATAATAAGTGACACTTACTGCCTTGCCCCAGCAAAGGAGCACAAGATCTGATCAATTAAACAAAAATACCAGGGTTAGCAAAGTTGCTCCTGCCCCCGGGCTTTACTTGTGTCCCTGATGCTGCCACCCCTTTTGGAACTTCTGCCAGTGGATTGAGCTGATTATGGACATTGGAGGGGCCAGAGCATAAATTAGAGGGGCCAGTATCTTTCCAGACTCCTTGTGGCTACACCCCTGTTTGCAGAGTTGTCAAGTCATCCAGTTCCAGGAGTGAGATTTTTTGACATTTCTGGTTTAAAATTTGCATTGCAATGCAGTTTGGTATTTGTAGTCCCTGATTTTACCCATTGGAATCAGTGCTATGGGTCCCATAATGCATCAGGATAGGATTGTGCTTTATGGTAGAGAGAGCCACATGGATAAACGTTTTGCAGCAAGCAAAATAAATTGTAGAATCTCTATGGATGGAAATTCCATATAAAAGGGGGAAGGCAATGGCTGTGGGAGTGTACTACTGTCTGCCTGGCCAGAATGAAGAGATGGATGATGAAATATTAAAATAAATTAGGGAAGCTAACAAAAGTTACAATACAATAATATGGGTGATTTCAATTACCCTTGTATCAACTGGGTCAATGTCACAGCAGGACATGTTAGGGAGATAACATTTCTAGATGAAATAAATGACTGCATCTTGGAGCAGCTGGTTCATGAACCAACAAGAGGGGAAGCTATTTTGGACCTAGTCCTTAGTAGAACACAGGGTCTGATGCAAGAGATGTTGGGGCCACTTGGCAATTGTGATCATAGCATAATCATATTTGATTTAATAAATGGAGGGAAGATAGCAAGGAAATCCACAGTACTACCTTTTAACTTTCAAAAGGGAGACTGTGATAAAATGAGGAAAATAGTTAAGAAAAAACTGAAAGGACCAGCTGCAGTGGTTAAAGATTTACATCAAGCATGGGAAATGTTTAAAAATACTATCTTGGGGAGACTTCCGGTGGGACTATGAGCTGATCGGACGTGTGCAGATCGGCTCCGGGCACTATTCCCCTGCAAAGCGGCAAAACTCAACATAAATCAGCGATTTAAATCCCCCTGTTGAACGGCGGTTTAGCACAATTAGTGTTGGAAAAGTGGTTGGAACATTCTGTGTGCAAGAAAACCTCCGATGGCTACTAAAGTTACTCGAAGGGAGAAGACCCGAGGCCCGGACACGAAGATGGCGGAAGGGGCACCCAAAAGTCCAGGATCGGATAATGAGCAGAATATGGTGAGAGAAGTGAGTGCCGCGGTAGTGAGGGCCCTAGATGACCGCTTTCGCGATCTGGGAGATCAGCTGCACACCGTAGTCCAGAATATCGCTGAGTTCACGGGCAGAATGGAACAGGCTGAAACGCGAATATCCGACCTCGAGGATGCCCAACAATCCTTGACTGCCAAAGTGCAAACTCTGGAGGCCCTAGTGAAGCAGCAGGGGGACAAATTGGATGACATTGAAAATCGGGGGCGACGAAAAAACCTCAGATTCATTGGAGTCCCTGAGAATATTGCGGATAATGCTCTTGCTGAGTACCTGCGAGTTTGGATACGTGGGATCCTTCCGAGCGGGCCAGAGAACTCTATCCACTTGGAGCGCGTGCACAGGCTGGGCCCCCGGCGGGAACAAGCGAGGCGGCCTCGAGCGGTGCTAGCACGCTTCCTCGACTATTGACAAAAGGAGGAGGTGCTGCGAGCGGCCCGCAATCATCGGAGGCAAGCCGGAGAAACGGAACCGCTTTTAGTTTTCCAAGATTATTCCGTGCTGGTGAGCCAGCAGAGACGTGCCTTTTCTGCGGTCTGCTCGCAACTGGCGAGCAAGGGGGTCCGCTTTTCTCTACTTTACCCAGCGAAGCTCAGGGTGGAACACCAAGGACGCACTCGCTACATGAGGTCCCCTGAGGAGGCTCTTACCTATCTGGAACAGTTCACGGAGTCGGAGGCAACTTCCCCCTGAGCATGGAAGAGTGGATTTCTGGACGCTTACTGGCCTCGGAGTGCAGATTCGCTTTATCGGGAGAGCTTAGACTTCGAATGCAGGAGATCCTGTAATTGTTGCACTGTGCTCGTCACAATGTAACCCTGAGTTATAGTGCTCTGGACTGTGGCTGGGACTATGTAGCGGGAGGGTTAAGACCAGGGACAATGGAAACTGTGTGGTTGTTGCAATGTGATTGTCACAATGTATTCCTGTGCAAAGGTGTTCTTGAAGCTTATTCTCTTCTGTGTTTCTATTCTTGGGTCTCTCATCTCTCTTCTCCTCCTTCAATTTTATTTTATTTTATATATTTTATTTTATTTTTGTTCTTTTTTCTCTTCTTCTGTCCTTTCCTGGACGTGGGAGTATCGGATCCCTGTAGGCCCAGGCCCCAAAACTATTTTCTATCTGATGGCCCCTCCCCCCCCCCCGGAGGGGTTATTGCGCGTAGGGTGGACCCCAGGGGGGGTTGAGGGTTGGGGATGGGCTGCCAGGGGAGTCAACAGGGTAGGCCCCGAATGGCGGTGAGGCCTATATCCGGGGGCTTTGAGGGAGGTGGATGTAGAGACCCCAAAGTCAGCGGCTTCGCACCTTTCTATCCGCGAACCCGGCGTGACCGGAGCACTAGGTGAGTCACCAAGTCTTTGGCAGCTATTTAGCGCTATTGGGTCGGGGGGGAGGCAGCCCCTAAGTAGGAAGTCATCCCGGGTGTTGGTTGTTTGGATGGGGGGGAGAGGTGGGGGCAATGCCGCACGTTAGAGGCCCTGGGTTGGGTGGGATGTTTTTTCGGGGGGGTGGTGGTGCTCCTTTTCCTTCAGCCCTGCTGCTGGGGCCTGGTGATGGATCCACGTGGCTTGGGCCCACCCCCGCCCCCCGGTCGGACATGCAGTCACCCTGGAGTTTTTCACGCGGGAGGGGTCGGATTGTAACAGCATCGGGAGGCAGGAGGGGGTCTGTTTAGATAGATGGGGGGTATCTGAATGCGGGGGAAGGATGGCTACATGCTGTGACTTCGGGTGTACCTGGGGTGACTGACACGTCCTTTAAAGCCTTCTGTAAAGATATGTTTGTTCAGAGATACTAGGGTGGGATGCTAGTATAAGTATAATTTGCTGTGGAGGGAATAGACTCCCACTTAGCTGCTATTACAGGAGGGGTTTCAACTGTTTAGAGTATTGATATGCCATATAGTATTGATTTTAAACTTCTCTGTTAACTAATGGTTTAACTGTTCCTAAAAGAATGGGGTGCTTACTGATTTTTGGGGGGGGGGGGGGTACTGGGGCAGTTTTTTCTGTGGCTATGTCCAGGATGTAGCTAATGCAAATATATCTTAGGTTAAGAAGAGGGAGGCGGCTAAATCTCTATTGATGATATGCCCAGTACCTATGTACAGTTGGGATTGTGGGGGCGCTGAGCTGGGAAGGGATTTTACGGGAATGAGGGGGATATAGGGCCCGGTTGTCACAGGAAGTCGACAGGCCTTATTAGGCTGGGTGGAGTGGGACAGGTTGAAGGGAAGGGAATAGATGGGAGGGCGCGGGGTGGGATATTAGGAGAGGGGGCGGGGTATAGGGATAGAGATGGGGCATGGGATAGGTATAGAGGGGGAAGACAGCGAGAGGGTAGGGGGGGAGGAGGGAGGGGGGGGAGGGGGGGGAAAGGGTGGGAACAGCCGGGGTGGTGCTACTATTTGCAAGGGAGATTGTTCCTTGGACCCTTTGGAAAGTTCAGGGGACGGCCGCAGGCTGGGACGGCCGCCCTCTTCTTGGTTGGTATTACTGCTTGGGTAAACATGGTACTGCGTGTTAAACACTGAAGCTCATATCTTGGAATGTATGTGGGATAGGGAACCCCGTCAAGAGATATAAGGTATTGCAGGCCCTAGCCCGCTTTCGCTGTGATGTGGCTATGCTGCAAGAAACTCATCAAACTGCAGTAGAGCATACTAAGTTACAACGGGATTGGGTGGGAAAGGTCTGGGGCGCACCGGCCCTTGGGAAAAAAGGTGGGGTAGCTATCCTAATTCATAAGCGCCTTCGCTTTGAGGCAATACAAGAATACGCCGACCCGGGGGGTCGATATTTTTTGTTATATGGCGCCATCGATGGGAAGCCTATTATCTTTGGAACGTTGTACAGTCCCAACATATTAGATAGAGCATTATATGCCCGATTGGCCTCCAAACTGGAGCAGTGGCCCGATGTCCCTCTGGTACTAGCGGGTGACTTGAATGGGGTACTCGATATAGATTTGGATACTTCGACAGGTGCAGGGGAGAGATCCCGGATGCAGACTACTAAGGCGTTGTGTGCTATGTGTAAGCGCTTAAGACTCGTAGATCCATGGCGCTTACTACATCCGATGGAACGTGACTTTACCCATCAGTCCCGCGCCCATGGCTCCCACGCTCGGATAGATTATACTCTAATCTCTGAGCGCTTATTCGCACAAGTTGAAGATGCGCAAATAGGTCCGTTAGAAATTTCCGATCACACTCCAATCTGGGTTAGCCTCACCTGGGGAACCCAGGCCCCGCGATCGCAGACCTGGCGTTTCCCGATGGACTTGTATCGTGACCAGGCCTTTAATTGTTATCTCAAACAGCGTTGGTTGGATTTTCAAAAAAATCACGAGCGGCACGTGGTGGATCCAGAGTTGTTGTGGGAAACCGCAAAGGTGGTGTTACGGGGGGACATTATCGCGTACGCTGCCAAGAAACGGAGGGTTCTGGCTTCTCGAATCATTCATTTAGAAAGACACACTACGAAGGAGAGGAGGAGGTGTGCGGGTGATCCTAATCCAACTAATAAAAAAAGACTTTGGGAAGCCCAGGCAGCCCTGAATGAGCTATTGCACCAACGAGCTAAAAAATCTCATTTGTATTATCGCTACCAATTATATCGGTTTGGTGATAAACCGGGGAAACTTCTCGCGCGCTGTCTTCGGGGCAGTCAGGGGAATCGTGCAATTGTGGTGGTGCGGGACGAGCGGGGGCAGTTACAAAAGGAGAGTCGGGAGATAGCGCGCGTTTTTCGAACTTATTTTCAAGATTTCTATGCTAGTCGGCCGGGGTCCCCGGAAGACATGGTTAACTACCTCCAGGAGACACACCTCCCTCAGGTGACTACAGCTCAGCGGGCCCTCCTTGACTCACCGGTGACGGTGGAGGAGGTGTTCCGAGTGATTCAAGGGGCCAATTGTTGTCGGGCACCAGGACCCGATGGGTTTGGGGCGGAATTCTATAAGTTGTTAGGAGAGCAAGTGTCCCCTGCCTTACAGGGAATGTATCATCGACGGGTTGCTCAAGGCACCTTTACCTGGGGTAAGAATCATGCTCACATTACGTTGATCCCTAAGCCGGGCAAGGATCCAACGCATACTACTTCCTATCGGCCCATCTCCCTGATCAACTTCGATTTGAAAGTGTTAGCCAAAATACTGGCAGACCGACTGGCTGGCGTATTGGGCGAGCTGGTGCATGAGTCGCAAGTGGGGTTCGTAAAAGCTCATTATGCGGTTCGGAACTTGCGCAAAATACTGGCCTCGCTCGAATGGGTCCGGGAGAGGGAATTGCAATCTTTGTTGATAAGTTTCGACGCCGAGAAGGCTTTTGATCAAGTTCACTGGGACTACTTGCAATTTCTTTTACCCAAGTACGGCCTTGGGCCGTTGTTTTGTCAAACCGTGGATTTATTGTACACGGGTCCTACGGCAGACATTCTCTGCAATGGGGTACTCTCGGAGTCTTTCTCATTGGGGAGGGGTACGTGACAGGGCTGTCCCCTCTCCCCACTGCTCTTCGTACTGTCCCTAGATCCGTTGGTGCGTAGAATAGAATCTTCTCCGGGTATAGAGGGGGTCCGGCTAGGGGCTCAGACATTTAAATTGGCGGCCTTTGCCGATGATATGTTAGTGCATGTATTATCGCCTCAGGAATCACTTGCTAACCTCATTGCGGAGTTTGCCCTTTTTGGGAGGTTCGCAGGCTTGCGCATCAATAAGGACAAATCTGAGGCTTTGGATGTCACGGGTTCGCTGCGGGGAATGTGGCGAGGGGAATTCCCACTCCGCTGGGCGGACGAATCTTTTGTGTACTTAGGTATTCTGCTGCCCCGTGATCCCCGGATGCTTTATAAACTTAATCTGGATCGCTTTTTCTCCAAGTTGCAGACACAGCTGCAAGCCTGGAAGCCCCTGCCATTGTCACTCTCTGGCAGACTAGCGGCGATAGGAATGGTTATCTTCCCTAGGTTATTGTACTGGCTACAGACCTTGCCAGTGTGGTTGCTCCGCCGGGATGTCCGAAAGATAGAGCGGGAAGTCCGGGGATTCCTATGGGGGGCGGTGAGGGCCCGGATTCCGCTAGGTCGACTACGAGGGGGCTGGAAAGAAGGGGGGATGGGTCTCCCGGATTTGTCTCAGTATGCTCTGGCCTGCCAGGCCCGGCACTTGGGGGATTGGCTAGGGGAGACTGATTATTATACGCCTAGGGCTTATGAGGAGGCTCTTTTGACACCACATGCGCTTCCGGCAGTGGTTCATCTTTATTTATTTATTTATTTAGACAGTTTTGTATACCGCCTTATCCTTCAATCAAAGCGGTCACAACACAATTGGGGGATACATTTAACACGCGGGGATATGAGACACATACACTAATACTTACAGGGAACATGGGCAGTGGAGGGTTAAGTGGCTTGCCCAAGACCACAAGGAGCATCTGTGGGACTAGAAACCCTAGTCCTTCCGGCCCAAGGTTGCTGTCCTCTAGTGGGATTTGAACCTCCGACCTTCCGGCCTGAAGTACCTTGCCCCAACCACTAGGCTACTCCTCCCTGCAAGTGAAAAGTGCCCTGCTGCCGACTAGGGTGAAACAAAGTGTTTTGGTGTCCCCGCTTCGACATGCCTGGCAATGTCTTAATCGCATGTGGGGCACCTCTCCGAGAGTTTCCAGTTGGCTCCCCTTATGAGGTAACGCTGCCTTTCTGCCGGGAACTGAGTCCACGCGATTTCGGCATTGGCAGGGGCAGGGGATACAGTGTCTAGGACAGGTCGTTACGCTGGAGGGTTGCTGTAAAACCATCGATACACTTTGTACAGAATTTGATTTAGCACGGGGCACTTCCTTCTTTGCATATCTTCAACTTAAACACTATGTTGATTCGTTGCCACGGGTGGGACTACATGAAACACACTCCGCACGCATTATAGCTTCATTGGGCTTGGGGACGGATTGTCCGCCGAGAATAGCGGTACTAAAGAAGGGGCTAGCACAATATGTTACCCCGGTGGACTACTCGGGGGAAGAGGCCGCTTGGGCGAGGGAACTGGGTAGCGAGGTTCCACCGGGCTCGGTTGGGGCGGCTCTCAGGCGGATTGCTCGGTTAGTAGAGGGGGCTAAATGGCGGGAAATGCAGTTTAAGTGCATTACACGGGCCCACTTCTCTCCGAGGCGGGCATTGCGCACAGGGCTTACGGATTGTGGGGGGTGCCCCAAGTGCACCCTACCCCTGGCTGATTTGGGACATATGTGGTGGGGCTGCAGACCCGTCAAGGCCTACTGGCGGCGTATTGAGACCTACTTGGGTGCTTTATTGCTACACCCTGTTCAGTGGTCGGGTGTATTAGTTACCCTGGACTATTTAGGCCCATCACAGCTTAAGGGGCGATGGGGACGCATTTTGGTGCGAAAGGCTTGTTTGGTGGGGAAGGGTCCTATCCTTCATAAATGGCGAGAGTCATCAGCACCCACATTCTGGGAATGGCGGAATCGATTTCACCATCTCATGTTAATGGAATGTAGGGCAGCTAGGGGGACCCCGCAGCGCTGGGCCTCCTTTTTAATGGTCTGGATGCCTTATATACAAAGCTTGGGCCCTAAAGCCCGCAGTGAAGTCCTAGCGCTGGGGTAGGGGTGCGGCTAGGTGAGGGAGGGGCATATTGGAGGAGGGAGGATAGGGGGATAAATACTCTCCTTGTGGTTAGTGGTAGGGCCCTGGCTGGGGGTAGGGGGGGGGGGGTGGGAGGGTTGGGAGGGAGTAGGAAGGGGGGAGGGGGGGTTAGGGTATACACCCCTCGGAGGCATCCTTACACCATTTTGTGATTGGGGGAATTCTCCCCCTTCTCTTTATCCTCCTGCTTCCCTCCGTTGCTGGGGGACCTCTGGGTAGGGATCAGAAACCACCCTGCCTAGAAGACTGATATGAACGGGTTGTGGATACATAGATGCCCCTGGTGGGGAGGGGGGAAAGGGGGGGGGTGTGGGGAGAAAAGTGTGAAAATATGTTCTTACACTCGTTGACATTGTTGTAATGATGTTATGTTGTTTAATAAAAAGATTTTGAAAAAAAAAATACTATCTTGGAAGCCCAGACCAGATATATACCATGCTTTAAAAAAGGTGGAAGGAAGGCCAAAAAACTGCCAGTATGGTTTAAAGGTGAGGTCAGAGAGGCTGTTGTAGCCAAAAAAGCATATTCCAGGAAATGGAAAAAGGAGCCAAATGATGAAAACGGCAAACAACATAAGCACTGGCATTTATAAGGCAGACAAAGAGGGAATTTGAAAAAAGCTAGCCCTGGAAGCAAAAACGCACATTAAAAACCTTTTCAAGTGCACGCGTAGGAAAAAACCTGTGAGATAGTCAGTTGGACTATTAGATGATAGAGGGGTAAAAGGAGCGCTAAGGGAGGACAAGGCCATAGCAGAGAGACTGAATGAATTCTTTGCTACAGTCTTTACTGAAGAAGATGTAGGGAAGTTACACATGCCTGATATGGTATTTAAAGGTGATATATTGGAGGAATTGAAACACATTTTGATAATCCAGGAAGATGTATTTCAACTATTTGATAAACAAAAGAGTAGCAAATCACCTAGACTGGATGTTATACATTTCAGAGTGCTGAAAGAACTGAAATTTGAGATTGCAAACCTACTATTAGTAATCTGTGAACTATCATTAAAATCATCTGTAATACCTGAAGATTGGAGGATGGCCAATGTAACTTCAGTTTTTAAAAAGGGTTCCGTTTTTAAAAAGGGTTCCAGGGGTGATCTGGGAAACTACAGATCGGTGAGCCTGATGTCAGTACTGGGAAAAATGGTAGAAACCATCATAAAGAACAAAATTGCTGAACATGTAGATAGTCATGGCTTAATGGGAGACAGCCAACATGGCTTTAGACAAGGAAGATCTTGTCTTACTAATCTGTTATGTTTTTTTGAAGGTGTGAATAAACAGGTGGACAAAGGTGAACCGGTTGATATAGTGTATCTGGATTTTCAGAAAGCCTTTGACAAGGTCCCTCATGAGAGACTCTTGGCAAAATTAAAAAGTCATGGGCTAGGAGGCAGTGTACTATTGTGGATCAGAAACTGGTTAAAAGATAGAAACCAGAGAGTAGGGCTAAGTAGTCAATTTTCTCAATGGAGAAAGGTGAATAGTGAAGTACCTCAGGTATTTCTGCTGGGTCCACTGCTTTTTAACATATTCATAAATGACCTTGAAATGGAAATAATGAGTGAGGTGATCAAATTTGCAGATGACATAAAATTATTCAAAGTTGTTAAAACACAAGAGGATTGTGAAAAATTGCAAGAGGACCTTGATAAATTGGGAGATGGGACGTCCAAATGAAATTTAATGTGGACATGCAAAGTTATGCACTCAGAGAAGAACAACCCAAACTACGGTTACACAATGAAAGGTTCCACATTAGGAACCACTACCCAGGAAAAGGATCTAGACATCATCATGGACAATACACAGCTATGGAACACTCTCCCCGAAGAAATCCGCTCCACTGAAGACATTAAGGACTTCCAAAAAAACCTCAAAACCTTTCTGTTCATAGAACATTATGGACATATCACCTAATCTGACTGCCATGATAGCTCTAACATACATCTACTCGGAAACAACAGAACACCCTCGATAACCACACTGAGATGTAAATAGACAGAACCTGTAAATATGTTAAGTAACTTGTAAACAGTTATCACCCTGTTAAATACCCAAACTAAGTTAATTGTACCCTGTTTGAAGTTCAATGTAAACCATTTTGATTCCAGGATAGGGCGGTATGAAAAACAGGTTAAATGAATAAATAAAACAGGTTGAAAGTCTCTGCCCAATGTGCAGCAGTGTCAAAAAAGCAAATAGAATGCTAGGAATCGAAAGGAAAGGAATGAAAAATAAAACTAAGGATATTATAATGCCTCTGTAGCCTGTCATGGTGAGACTGCACCTTGAATATTGTGTACAATTCTGGTCACCATATCTTAAAAAGAATATAGCATAATTAGAAAAGGTACAGAGAAGAGCCACCAAAATGGTAAAGGGGATGGAAGGATACCCCTATGATGAGAGACTTAAAAGGTTAGGGTTCTTCAACTTGGAAAAAAGATGACTGAGGGAAATATGATAGTGGTCTATAAATTAATGAATGGAGTGGAATAGATAAACGTAGATCGGTTCTTTTCTCCATCAAAAAGTAGGAAGACTAGGGGATATTCAAAGAAGCTACAATGTAATCCATTTAAGACTAATAAGAGAAAATATTTTTTTACAGAACGTGTAATCAAACTCTGGAATTTGTTACCAGAAGATGTGGTAAAAACTGTTCCTTATCGTTCCTACAGTTCAGTCTTCCACCTCTGGGTTGTGCACCTCCTCCTGCAGCTTGGAGACTGGGCATGTCAAAATCATGACATCACTGGATGTAGTCTGCTAGTCTCTCCCATCAGCCCCAGTGTGTCCAGTCTCCATGCAGCAGGAGGACGTAGTGAGCCTAGGTACTGGGCTCACATGAGGAACACATAAGGAGCAATAGTGTAGCTTAGCATAGGTTTCTTAAATTTTTACCCTCAAATTTGGTTGTTGCCCTTTAAATTTAATTTTACATTTAATTTTCATACTGTCCCTTTAAGACAAAAAAAAAAGAACAGACAAACTTTACTCTGGTGCCGGTACCTGCCTGCCTCTCTTCTGCGGGACTGTGGGCTCACCTATTCAGATCTCTCCCCCTGGACAGGACAGGGGAGAGCTCTGTGGCAGGACCCGGGGGCATCCTTTGGCTGTGCAGGCAGCCGCGATCCCATCTTGCGCTTGAGCACGCTGACGGGAGGCTCGCCCGACGGTTTTCTGCTCCTGGCAGCATTCAGCAGAACCGCATGGGCTGGAGTCCCGTTGAAGAGCTGTAAGTTCTTTCTTTCCTTTGTGTAAGTTCGGGGCTAAGCATCTCTCCGGCGGGTGGGAACCGTGCAGAGAAAGGGCTGGTGCTCCCACGTTGCGTTTGGCACCCTTTTTTCTCGTGCCTGTTGCGGGGCCATTTTGGGAGCATGGTCGCCGCGTGGCAAGAGCTCCAGAGGGGATTTTAACAAGTAGCTCATATCAGGGGGGATCTGGGTTACTGTTTCTGTGTTGTGAGTGCTCCCATCTATTTTCAAGGCCTCGTTTTTCCCTTCAGCGCCTCTGCAGGCCCTCGGGTGGTCTGGAATCTTAATTATTTTATAAGAGGGAGTTCCTGTGGAAAAAAAAAAGAGTAGGGACATATAAACTCTGGTTTCCCTGTTCCTAGCCTTTGCTATCTAGGATTTTTATTTAAAAAAAAGAAAGAGAAACAAGAAAGAGCAGGAGACTCCGAGACTCCGCGGCACTCGCAGGGGAACGGTTGCGGATTCTGGGATCTGCAGAGGTTGTGCTACGCTGTCCATGAAAGTAGAGCGGCAGATGGAGGCCAAGGCTGGCCAGGAGCCTCAGCTTGCGACGGTTGGACCTGAAGGGGAGGTCCCTTTGGCCTCTACCTTGGGGTTTCCCAAGAGGTTAACGCTGGACTGCCGACTGACATGCCGGTCCTGGAGTCCAGTGCACAGCTCGGGGACTTTTGCCCCGACTTTGTTTTAATAATGCATCAGGCATTCTGCATTTATTTATTTTTATTTATTTAGACAGATTTGTATGCCACCTTTTCCTTCAATCAAGGTGGTCACGTCACATAACAGTTGTAGGGTTACATTTAACATTAGGGTACGTGTACACAATTAGACAATACAGTTACTTAACAGCATTGGCGTCAGGGGAAATTACCGGACGCCTTGTCGCGACCTGCCTCTGCTCAGCAGCCGAAGCTGGCCGAAAGGAGTAGCATTTCTCCGAGACCTTCAAAGAGATCGCGGCCTCGCGAGCATTCTCCCTCAGATATGGAGGGTAATGAAATGGATGAGGCTGAGCTAGATCTTGAGGCAGAGATGGAAAACTTAGAGGAGGGTGAGATTCAGGAATCGGAGGAGCAAGCAAAGATCATTCAAGTGTTCCGAAAGGAGGAGCTGGCAGCCCTTATTACAGAATCCCTCCAGATGTTGAACCTGGTGGCAGCACCACCTACTGAGGAGGAGAGTATGGAAGACCCTATCATCCAAGCGGTGAGGCAAGCGCAAGTGGTGTTCCCTGTCCACCGGGTGGTGGACCAGATGATACCAGACAAGTGGGATCAGCCGGAGTCAGGTCTCAGAGGCATTAGAACGATGAACAGACTCTATCCTTTAGCGGATAAGGACAAAGAGCGGTTCCGGTCTCCACGAATTGATGCAGCAGTGTTGGCGGTCACCAAGAAGACCACGATTCCGGTAGAAGGTAGCGCGGCGTTAAAGGATGCACAGGATAGGAAGGTGGATGGCCTGTTGAAGCAGTCCTTTGAGGTGGATGCCTTGTCCTTGCAGCCTTCCATTTGTGGAGCTTGGGTGGCAAGAGCTTGCCTCAGATGGTCTCAGCACTTGAGGCAGTCCTCTCAGCTGGATCAAGAGGGTGTTGCTGAATTGGATCGGTTGGAGTCAGGAACCGCATATTTGGCGGATGTGCATTATGACTTGATCAGAGCGCTAGCTAATAGCATGGCTTCCTTGGTTGCCGCACGCCAATCCCTGTGGCTAAGGAATTGGGTGGCCGATGGCTCCTCTAAATCGCATCTCAGTAAGCTTCCGTTTAAGGGTAGGTTACTGTTCGGAGATGATCTTGATAAGTTGGTTAAGGATTTAGGGGAGTCAAAGGGTGGTAGACTTCCGGAGGATAAGCCTAAGCCAGGAAAGTCTGCTCCAGCCTATCGGGGTCAGTTTAGGGATTTTAGAAGATTCCGTACTTCTCGTCTAGGCGGTTACCAGAGAGGGAGATTTGCTTCAGAAGCCCAGGGGTTTCGGGGAGCAAGTGGAGTTTTTTCACTGAACTCCACCACGGCTTCTCGGAAACCCCAATGAAAGCTGGCAGGTCCCGATAGGAAGTCATCCAATCGGCAGAAGGCTTCAGGAGTTTCTTTCTGCCTGGACCCAAATTACGACAGACCAGTGGGTTTTGGAAATAATTCGCGAGGGCTACGTGCTGGAATTGGCAAGACTGGTCCGGGATTCCTTTGTGATGTCTTCCTGCAGAGATCCACAAAAATCTCTGGCAATTCGCAAGACCCTAGATTGTCATTTACACATGGGGGCAATCATACCTGTCCTGTTGACAGATTACGGTATGGGTCGATACTTAATTTATTTCATAATGCCAAAAAAAGGATGTATCTCTATGCCCTATTTTAGACCTAAAGGGCGTGAATCAATGCCTGCGTGTACCGCATTTCTGGATGGAAACGTTGCGATCCATCATTGTGGCGGTATGCAAGGGGAGTATTTGATCTCCCTGGATCTCACGGAAGCTACATATCCCAATCCGAGAGGCCCATCAAATGTTTCTACAGTTTGCCCTTCCATGGGGGCACTATCAGTTCCGAGCTTTACCTTTCGGGCTAGCTACGGCACCGCAGACGTTCACCAAGATCATGGTGGTGGTGGCGGCAGTGTTGCGGAAGGAAGGAATACTTGTTCACCCCTATCTCGACAACTGGTTGATTCAGGTGAAATCCGAGGCTGAAAATGTGCAGGTTACGGACAAGGTGGTGAAGTTTTTACAGCAGCTCGACTGGGTGGTCAATCCGGCCAAAAGCTGACTGGTGCCGTCCCAGGAGCTCGAATATCTGGGAGTATGGTTCGACATTCGGTAGGGGGCGGTGTTTCTACCACATCGTTGGGTGCTGGGCTTGAATCGCCTGCTACGCAAGTTCAGATCTGCTCCGGCGCCATCGGCATGAGATTATCTTTGCGTGCTGGGCATGATGGCGGCGACTTTGGAGGTGGTACCCTGGGCCAGATTCCATATGAGGCCATTACAGCGAGCGCTCCTTCGCCGCTGGTCGCATCAGACCGACTCGTTGAACAAGCATCTTCCCTGTCCTCTCCGGGTCAGGCGGGCTCTGCGGTGGTGGCTACTGCCTGGAACCCTGCAAGTAGCGGTGCCCCTGGAGCAGCCGGAATGGCTCCCGCTATTGACGGATGCAAGTCTCGCAGGATGGGGGATGCACTGTGGAGATCTATTTGCATAGGGTGCGTGGTCCGTCCAAGAGCGTTGTTGGTCGATCAACTGGCTAGAGTTGAGAGCGGTGTATCTGGCGCTTCAGACTTTCGAAGTGGCAGTGACAGGTCGAGCAGTGAGAGTGCTGTCGGACAACTCTGCGACATTTGCCTACATCAATCGGCAGGGAGGCACTGGCAGTGTGGCCATGGAAGAAGAAGCAGAGACACTGTTCACTTGGGTGGAAAAGCATCTGCCAGCGTTGTCGGCAGCGCACATTGCAGGAAAGGGCAATGTGACGGCGGATTTCCTCAGCAGGGTGCAAGTGGATGCGGGGGAATGGGAGTTGCATCCGGAAGTGTTTGCGCTGATAGTCCGCAGATGGGGGCCGCCGATCATGGATCTTATGGCGACCTTTCAGTCTGCAAAAGCGAGCCGCTTCTTCAGCAGAAGGCGGGAAAGGATGTCGGAAGGGCTCGATGCCCTGATGCAGCCGTGGCCGGCGTTCGGTCTTCTCTATGTATTCCCGCCATGGGCGCTGATAGGCTGCGTAGTGCAGCGGATTGAAGCTCATCACGGGAGAGTGCTGTTGGTATCCCTGGATTGGCCAAGATGCCTGTGGTACGCCAATCTCGTTCGACTGCTAGACGGGGAGCCTTGGAGGCTGCCAGTCTCGGAAGATCTGCTACGCCAAGGTCCGCTTCAAATGACTCAGGTGAATTGGTTCTCGCTTACAGTTTGGCCATTGAAAGGGCGAGGCTGAAGAAAAAAGGATACTCTGGTTCGGTAATCACAATGTTGCTGCGAGCTAGGAAAAGGTTGACTTCTCTGGCATATGTTCGTGTATGGCGTATTTTTGAGGATTGGTGTTCAAGGCGGCAAGTCCGTGCGGCTACAGCTTCCATGCCCGTGGTGTAGAGCTTTCTTCAAGATGGCTTTGATAAAGGATTGGCAGCCAGTTCGTTGAGAGTGCAGTTGTCAGCACTAGCCTGCTATAGGGGCAAGGTGCATGATGTGCCTTTAGGGTCGCATACGGATGTATTGCACTTCCTGAAGGCGGTGACGAGGCTGAGGCCCTCTCGTCGTATCGTCGTTCCCCCGTAGGATCTCTATTTGGTCTTAGGAGGGTTAGTAAAGGAACCCTTTGAGCCATTACTTCAAACAATGATGTAGGATTTGACCTTAAAGACAGTGTTTTAGTGGCGATATATTTTCGGCATGGTAAATTTCGGAGTTACAGGCGCTGTCTTGCAGGGAACCCTTTCTGTCGTTTTCAAAGGAAAAGGTAGTCTTGCATCTAGTGCCATCCTTTTTGCCAAAGGTCATCTCTCCATTTCACCTAAATCAAACGGTGTTGCTTCTGGTCCTTGGCTCAAGGGGGGAAACCGCGTCCGATCGCAGTATGCGTCTGTTGGACATCAAGCGGGTGTTGAGGCGATATTTGCAAGTTTCCGAACCTTTTTGCAAATCTGAATGGCTTTTCGTGTTGATCGGAGGTCCTCGCAAGTGGGAGGCGGCAGCGAAAGCGACCATTTTTAGATGGATTAGAGAAACAATTGCCTCAGCATATCTGGTACAGGGTCATTCTGTTCCAGTGGGATTGCGAGCGCACTCTACCAGAGTGCAGGCAGCCTCTTGGGCAGAGCACAGCTTGGTTCCACCAGGGGACATCTATAGAGCGGCTACTTGGTCGTCTCTCCATACCTTCAGTAAGCACTATCGCCTGGATGTGCTAGCAGCGAATGATGCCTGTTTCGGTTCGGCAGTATTGCGAGCCGGGTATAAGGGTCCCTCCCAATGAGCACTGCTCTGTTACATCCCAGAGGTGGAGGACTGAACTGTAGGAACGATAAGGAAATGATAATTACACTTACCTGGTAATTGTAGCTCCTTGAGTGACAACAGTTCAGTCCTCAATCCCGCCCGGGGTGGTGGCGTTGGCAGTGGAGTTTCATTAGGTGGAACAGTACATTTACAGGTATGTATGAATTTTGAGGGATTCTGTTTGCTTCGTTCTGCTCTGCCTATTTCTCTCTATTTATCCTCCTTTCTGACTTTTGTTTCTGAAGAAGTCAGGAGGAAATGGTACGAGACAAAAGTTTTGTTCTGTCAGGAGGGAAATTTGAACTATTCATCTAGTTATGGGTTCTAAAGGTTACAGTTTATTTGTTTGCTACTTATTTGTTGCTCTTTTGAGTGTCAATAGTTCACTGGGGCTGATGGAAGAGACCAGCAGACTACATCCAGTGATGTCATGATATTTTGACATGCCCAGTCTCCAAGCTGCAGGAGAAGGTGCACAACCCAGAGGTAGAGGACTGAATTGTCGTCACTCAAGGAACTACAATTACCAGGTAAGTGTAATTATCATTTAGTGTAGCTGGGTTTAAAAAAGGTTTGGACAAGTTCCTGGAGGAAAAATCCATAAACCATTATTAAGGAGGACAGGAAAATCCATTGCTTACTCTAGGATAATGATTGTGGGATCGGTGTACCTTTTTGGGAACCTGACAGGTATTTATGACCTAGACTGGTCACTGTTGAAAACAGGATACTGGGCTTGATGGACCTTGGTCTGACCCAGTATGGCATTTCTCATGTTCGTAATCCAGGACTGGATTAAAATCTCACTCCTGGAACTGGGTAATTTGGCCATTCTGTGTTTAGAGCAAACTGAAGTAGGGTGAGAGAATCTTGTTGCTGATGTAGTGTGTACCCTAATGAAGGCTGGACTAGCAGGTTGGCAGGCAAGATTATAAATTGATCCAGACCTGATTTTTCTTCAGTACATGAGATTAAAGCTTGGCCTGGTCCCTAATAATATTGGATCATTTGGTTCCTTTATGGCAAGGTGAAAGGATCACAAGTACAGGCTAGTATTAAAGAGTTTCCATTAACAGAAATACCTATTTTATATCATATTTCCAGGCTCTGGCAGATTCGTCATCAAGTGCTGTAATCTTTGAGGGTAAGTGGAAATTTCACCTTAGGCAAGTAGGAAATGCCATAGGAAGTTGTTGCTAAGCATATTTTCTTTTTCAAGCAAAAAAAAAAAAGGACTGGTATAGGGTGAAGAAACTAATATCCCCATGAGATTCTTTTTTTTCTTTACTTAACCCTTTGAAGGCCTACTTTAAATTTTTAATCCACATTCTGCAGTCGGCTTAATTTTTGCATATTTCAGGAAAATTGTACCCATCTTATTCAATATGTTCTAATAGTGATTTTCCTTCTGCTATGGTCATGTATTATATACCATTTGATAGGAATATTTAGTCAGAATTTTGGATCCCGAGAGTTTTAGGCTCGGCCTGGAAAGGGATGAGTGTTTGATCATTTTAATTTGGAACATTTTATGGTGGTTAATTTTTGAAACTTTCTGTTAGTATCTTGATCAGGCTGAAAATCTGATCTGTTCCCCCCAAGAAGGTCTCTATGCTCCTTTGTGATTTGTTATCTTGCGGCTGAAGGTTTATTCTTGTCTTGGGAGGTTATTCTTTTTACTTGCAAAAAATGCTTCCAAATCTAGAAAACCAAATGATCTTTTGAATATGAATGTGTAGTTGAACTCAGGTTTGTAAGGCTGTTTCCCCTCCTATCTGTGTTTTTTTTTTCTTGCATAGTGGAGTGAAACAGACCAAGATATAGAGTAGACACATTCTCCAGACAATAGGTCCAGGAGATCACTGGCTGCTGACATGCTACTAATACCAATTGAACCCACAAAGCTCAACCAGATCACCACCAATAGGGCATTCTCAAACTATGCCCCCGTGTGCTGGAACAAACTCCCCCCATACATTAGAGCAATTAGGGACCTTAGTCAGTTCAGAAAAGCTCTCAAACACCACCTCTTCCTCTTACATTATACTCATCCTGATATCCCCCCTTATTTCTTACACACCCCCACTATATCAAACAGCCGCTATATGATACAAAACTATACTATGTAGTCATATCTAACATGCATTGCAACTGAATTGTACATAGTTTCCTAAGTTTATGTATATAGACTTGGATTGTAGATAGTTTCCCCGAGCTTATCTCCATGTTCAACCCCCTGTTCTATGTAAACGACGGCCAAAGTATCTGACCAAGTGCTATATTGTTTTAATGTAAACCGCACTGATGACAAATAGCGCGGTACATAAGAAATGTGAAATAAATAAATAAATAGAGGGTGAAGGGTGGGGGAAGGGTCAAGCAACTTCAGCCCTCAAGAGTTGCACACAAATTACTGCCTTCATTGTAACATATGGAATATATACAGGGTGGCCCAAAAAAAAGTGAGAACATCTTGTAAATTAAATAGTTTACTTATTTACCTTACCTTTTTTAGCTATATAACATCTTTATTTCGACAATTTCCGGTCACCATCTTTGTTTTTTTAATTTGTCAATCGTTTACATCTCTCTTTTTGAATTTTTAAATAACTTATATGCTACGAGATGTTCTCACTTGTTTTGGGCCACCCTGTATTATATGCATATTCATTTTGGATAATTTGAAACTCCCACGTTTCCTACCCTGAATTGGAGTGCTCTTATATTAGGAAAGATACACTTTTTCTTTCATTCCCAGGAAGAAGACTGGCATTGGAAAGGGAAAGAGTTGGGGCCATGTTCATCAATTTTAAATGAGTTGTGGTTCGCTAACTTAAAATCCACCATGGGTGAAGATGGAATATTGGCTCCAAGATGATGATTCTTGGCAAGGCCACTAGATGTCACTTGGAAACATATTTACTACTGGCCACAAAGCTCATGCATTAGATTGTCGGGTTTTCAGAGTTTATAAACAGATTTTCTTCATCGGTGTGTTATACACGTTTAAAAAAAAATAGATCTAAAAAACATTTTCTTGTCTGGCTTTGTTTAGCTAAGATCTTACCTCTTGCCCCCACATCCCTAACAAATGAACCATTCTTCTCTGGGTTTCATAGGGGTCTGAGATTCTTATCTAAAAACCAAAGTATGATTTAGAAATCTTCAAGGAGTGCACACAAGTGTTTCCCACCCCCTTTCCCGACATCCCTCTGTTTGTACTGAGGGCGAATAGGCAGGGTAATTTTGAAAAAAAGACTATGCTCAGAGAATGTTGAAATAGTGTCAAGTAACTGAGCAAAACATCTTTTTTTTGCAATAATATGGCTATGCACTTCCCCCCTCCTCTCACATAGAGAGAACATTAGCACGTGCATGCAGTCTGTTGGTTCTGAACTGCCCTCCTTTGTAGCTTTGGACCCGAACATGGGACGATGATGCCAAATGTGAGGCATACTCAGGATGGAAGATCAGCTGCATTTAGTTCTGTAGATGGGGCTGGGCCTGGGGAGAGTGAGAGAAATGAAAAAATGCTCACCCCTAGCAATCCTAAAAAATTGGGTTGCAAATAAAACAGGCAGAGGGAAGAAGGGGAGGGGTACGCAGGCTCATGATGCTGCAGTCTCTACTAGGTAATCCAAAAAGTGTTTTGCCAATTTGGGTTATGGTTGGCGTTTCCCCTGATGAAGCGATGGTGATCGTGAAACGCTTTTGAGCTCTGGACTGAAGCAGGGAGCGGGGTGGCCATCGAAAAGGGGAATTTTTCCAGAGTTAAGTGATTTTGCTTTGGTAGTCATTCTGTTTCTACGGGGAAGGTCATTGATGTTATGGGGCCTGTGTATTATGATAATGTTTTTACATCATGTCTGTCATAAGCCCGTGGATACTGAGACCTTCCTTGTAGTATCGTGTAGTATTCTGTTTAAAGAAGAAAATTGTGTGACAAACATTGAAGTTTTTTGAGAAGCATATCAGTTTATTGTTTCTATAGAGTGAGTGACCTGAGTATTTTGGCAGTCTCTACTAGGGGCAGATTCTGAGTTGAGCTAAAAGCCCCAAAGCATAAGACGACACTTCCAGGGGGTCAAATAAACCAGAAGAGTAGCCTAGTGGCTAGAGAGCACCAGCCTAGTACCCCAAAGAGCAGAATTCAATTCCCACTGGCCTTGGACAAGCCACTTTACCCTCAATTGTCTTGGAAGAAAAGGCCTGACAATCTACTACAGCAACATGGGCTAGTGTCCCCTTTCCTCATCTGGCCTAGAATCCCTCTGGTGCCAACAGCTGCTGCCTCTGTATTTGACACCCCTATTCACTTCCTGTTGCCTTTTTGCACTTGCTCAGATTGGGTGGGTTTGGGAGAAGAGTTGCATAATTAATGAGGGTATTTAGCATAATGCAGCTTTGCATGTTGGTGGATGAAAACTGTAATCTGGCTGCTGTAGATACCGCATGAGGTCATTCCCAGGACAAACTCCTCAGTGCAATGTCACAGGTCTTGAGAATTCAAATAAAACCAGGAGAGCAATGAGAGACTCTGGTATGGCATTATTGTTGAGCCCGCTGTTGCAGATCTAGGGTAAAGCAGTGACCCAATGGAATAAATCAAGATCAGTGTGTCCCATCTTTTCTCACACATATATTGCTAAGAGCTGTCTTGGAAAGCTGCATTTTATACAGTAGCAGTGCCCCAGGTGTCTGAAGGGAAGGGATGACGACAGAAGAGGACCTTCTCCAGATATGGCACAAGAGTGAACACATCCTCAACTTCCAAGGCACTCTGCAGGAACTGACCGGCTAGAAAATAACGATTTTAAAATAATATCCCCAAATCAAAAAAACAGACAATTGTGGGCAGATTTACCTAGGCAGCCTAGTGGCATTTGTTGATTGATTTGTCAAATTTTATATAACAAAAGGTAATGAAGAAACACAAATTCAATAGACAATAGAATACAGTCATGTTTAAGCACCTTGTAATATATTTTATGATCAGTGAAACAGCAATTATAACAGCACAAGATGAAATAAAATTTAGGCAGTAGAAATATAGCTAAGACTCCACAGAAGATAATTAATCAGCACAATCTCAACTGTAATCACATGGAAATGTGCGAAGATAAGGCAACCAGAATTCACTTCTAAAAGCCTTTTGAAATAGCTGGATCTGTATTGCACATTTTTAGTAATTAGTTCACACCTTTTCATAGGTGGCTCATGGTGAGTTACATTCAGGTATAGTGCTTTAAAAGCCAAATGATCTACATTTAAACTTCTCGCTTCTGGTAACTTGTTCTGCATGAGGGGAGGTTATGCTAGAGGCTCTTGTGCACTCACTGTGGGGACTGAATCAGGGCTTAAGAGAGAGAGAGAGTTTGCCAGAGAGGCAGGATGACTGAAATTCTCCATCGACCAGCAGGATTGCGTCAGCCACACCTGGGACTGTATCCATTGTGGCAGAATGTCTCCCAGAGCACTAAGAGTTAGAGGCTACACTCTGCAGGACTTCATCGCAGAAAACGCAAGTACCTCAGCTGTGCTGCCCGTGCCGCCGGCTTTGGATGTGCCCCGACAGGGCTGACCGAGGTGTTTGCATGCCGGCGCGGGCTCATAGCGCTGATAGAAGTCCGGTGCTGAGAACTGCCTCCCCCGATGCTGCACAGCTCCCATTGGCCTGAGGTGGAGGCTCCGCCCCCGGAGGGGGCGGTATCAGAGCGATGACGCTGGGAGCTTGGTGCAGATGTAGAAGGCTTGCTGGAGGGGGCGGAGTTGGAGGACCGACGCTGAAGCTGGGAGGACTGAGCCCCGTCGCCATTTTGAGCAGCATGGCTGTGGTCATCGGAGATCCCGGGCTGGGAGACAACCAGCCCCGGGTGGCCCGTTGGTGCCGGGGACCGCAGAAAGCGCGTCGGAAGCCCGGAAGACACATCAACAGCTCGGCAGGGGATGGAGGCCACAGCGGGCACATCCAAAGCCGGCGGCACGGGCAGCACAGCTGAGGTACTTGCGTTTTCTGCGATGAAGTCCTGCAGAGTGTAGCCTCTAACTCTTAGCGCTCTGGGAGACATTCTGCCACAATGGATACAGTCCCAGGTGTGGCTGACTTATCCTGCTGTCCACGGAGAACTCCTGTTACAGGTAAGTAACCCCGTTGTCCTTGATAAACTGAGTCCTTTCTATATGCCGATACATCAGAGAGCCAGTCCCCTTTCCTTGGCCAGGTGGAGTTTTCTCCGTTTCACAAGGGGTGCAGGGTCAGCTAATTTGGGGGCTGAGAACTGTGAGAGCCCTGGGTTTGAGCTGTGTCTAAAGTTTCTCTGTTTGTCATTCTTGCAAGCCTGTCTATTATTCCTAGACTTAAAAAAAATTACAGATTGTGATTTGAATAATGATTTCAAGTGGCTCTCTTGTTCACCCTTTTGATATTCTTCTCTCTTCCTCAGAACCCTAAAATCTTCTTCGGCTTTTCAATTACTTACAAAAATTACTAAAGGCTACATGCTCAAGCCATTTTGACTGTTGAGGAGTTGGAGGAAGTTCGGTGCAGCTTTTCCAGAGTGATTGTTTTTCGCATTTTAAAGCTGTAACACCTATCAACGGCATCACTTTTTTAGATAAATTAATTTAATAGAACAAAAACAATCCTTAAAGTGTCTACCTCCCTCTTTTCAGTGGTATTTTAGAGTATCTCAGCTATTCCCAGAGCTGCCAAGTTACCCAGTTCCAGGAGTGACATTTTAAGTCAGTTCTGGTTTTAAATTTGCATTGCATTGCAGTATGGTATTTGTAGTCCCTGATGTTACCCATTGGAATCAGTGCTGCAGGTCCCATAATGCATCAGGATGAGATTGGCTGAAAGTCTCACTCCTGGAACGGGGTGACTTGGCAACTCTGTATGCCTGGTGCTACTGCTTGTTATTGGCTATCACACGCCTCTGCTTATGAGAGATGAGTTTTGGAAGAACCAGGCTTATAGCCATGATAAAGGGTGCATACATGGGCCAACCCAGTGGTTCTAGCACCAGGTTTGATTCCCAGCTCCTGGTTAACTGGGCTGTGGATGCTATGGGGGCAGTGCTCACAGACTCTTAAGGTATCTCTATACATTCATTGATTACTGTACTTCTTCTTTGTAGGCTTCAAATCAACATATCAGCTAATTCAGAGCAGTGCCAACAGATTGCTTTGCAACCTTAGAAAATGCGATTGTATCACACCCTTATTGTTGGACAATATTGTTACCATCTTTGTATCACACACACTTTAAGGTTCTTTTTCACCCAAAAGGCCATTTATCAGTTGGTGGAATTTCTGCTAATATTCTTGTGTGTACTCTTAGATCATTTCAAGCTCATCTGTTTGTTTCTTCATCTTCCAGTCCAGGCTTCAGAGAAATTGCCCCAAATTCCAGCCTCCACACTGTGGAAGTCTGTACTGTTATAGCTCAATCTTCTTAGCCATGTTTAAAAATATGGCCTGGTATTGAGGATGGAGCAGATTAAAGCAGCATTTGGTGCTTGGAGCACTTAAAGCCTTGTATCAGTTCTTTTTGGGAAGATGTTTAGCCAGGGGTCCATGACTACAATAGAAACTGGTATAGGGGCTCGCTGAAAAACGGGGACACTGCTCCTATTGCTGGACAGTCTGTCTGTATCCTCCTGGTGTACTGAGATGCGGGGTGAGGGGCTGCGCAGTGAAGGCAGGCATGTTGATATTTGCAGTCAGAAAAGGAACATGTGCCGTTGTAGCACCTGCAGATGTTGTTGCTCGGCATAGGTTTGCTTGTGCCAGCCATGATTCGCCTTTGAAAGCTCTGGACATATTTTGAGTTCATCCTCCACAGCCAAATCCCCACATTATCCGCATCCCTTGACATATTGGGGCACACTTTCATCTTGTCACGGAAATGCTCGTCATATGACAGCCAAGCATACCTCTCATACTCCTTTGCAGCATTAACAATGGTGTCCACGTATGATAACATGTGTCCAAACTGGGTGTAATCCTTGTGGCAAGTGATGCTGATCATGTGTGGCATACGCAATGGTCCCATTGAGGATGTTAGGCAGGATATATCGCTCCCCTGGGTACAACAGATCACTCATCTTAGCTCTTTTCTTGGCATTGCGTGTTCGCCTCCTTTCTAGAAGCTTGAAAATCTCAAAGTATTCCCTCCAGACTACCTTCTTCCTAAGCAACTGTGGTACAGTCTCCCACAATTCCATTATGCTGGGCAGCAAGGTGGCATGGGTGCTGGCAGTACTGGCTCTCTCAGCCTCGAGGGAGGAAGATGAGGAGGAAGAGGAACTGGAGAAAGAAGATGAGTGTGACCGCCGCATTTTCTTATGTTTGTGTGAGGGTTTGGGGGCCAGTGCTATGGGGGCAGGCTGGGCATTAGAGACGCTCACCAGGGAAATACAGGGAGTATTAATGAAAATAGTCTCACCTGACTTCTTTGTCGCCATGGGCCTTGATGGACCCATCAGAGCTGCCCCAGATGGGCTTGATAGTAGAGGTCACTGTGACTGTGTGGGTTGAGTGCTGTTCATCGGATGTGCTGGCTGGATCTTGGAGTGCGACCGTTGCTCAGATGCAGGCTATTGGCGGATTGCATCAGGGGAGGTTGCCCCCTTCTGGAGCGAGTGGCAGTGTGACATCTTTGCCATCGCAAGCTGCTGGGGGGAGATCGACCCAAGGAACTGCTGCACGTGGAGCGGTGCCCTCCCTGTGATGTTGGTAATGTGAGCGGCAACTCTGCCTGTGTGACCATCTGTGGTGCTGCTGGCTCTGCACAGAGCTTGATGAGCTCCAACTCTGGTTGCTTATACTCGAGGATGTAAAGTGACATCTCCTCCTCCGCCTGGGAGATGTCAAAGGTGTGCTGGTGTGTCGATCTTGCCGTCTGGATGCCCCAGGAGAATGGGTGCCATTGGATTAAGGATGCCTCCAAGGGGTGGTCAGCACGGGTGGGTCAGATGACTGTTGCACTGTGTCGTGCTGAAGTTCTGCTGGTATCATGTGCGGGAGGAGGAGTTGCCGAAGGGTCTTCGCCAGAGTCTGCAGTAAGGCACATTTGTTGCGTCTGGTCTAGTGTCCTCAGAGCATTGTCCGGGAGTCAAGAATGGGTAGTGTACGGCCAGGACTGTCCTTCGTGTCACGGCCACTCCCTTCCGAGTCACCGGGGTGTCAGGGGTGCCAGCATATCTCACCAGGAGCTTCCTGAGTCCACTGCACCCACAGTGTTCAGGTCCTCATGGGTTTGAGGGGCACATTATTCAATGGTGTCAGAGTAATTGTCCGGCTGGTTGAGAAGGTCTCCTTGGTGCAGGTGTCTTCTGGGCATGACGATGGCCTGCTGATGGCTGCAACTGCTGAGTCCACTTCCCCTTGAATGGGTGGGGCTGGGCCAGTAGGCTGCCACTCTCTTACAGGCTCCTCCATGTGCTGGCAAGCCTGCCACCCGCGAGCAGGCCCGAGGGTTCCTTTCCTGCTACTGTGCTGCTCTCCAGGGTTTAGCCTCCCTCTATCTCCAGACACAGCCGCTGCACCGACCACCAGGCCATCCCTCGCTTGATGAAGAAGGGAGGCAGCAATGGGCCATTGGGCCAACGATCAGACGGGGGGAGGAAGGCAGCAGACAAGCTTCTCAGTAAGCAAGGAGCAGGAAGCAGACAAATTTGCAGGCAGGCAGGCAGGCAGGTGATTGCCAAAGTAGCAGGGAGCAGGCAATCCATGGCAGCAATATGGAGCAGCAGCAGCCTGGCACAGGCAAGCCCATGCCGGTGATCGGAGGGGCAGAGCAGAACAGCCTGATGTTCGGGTCAAGCCAAGCCGGAGATTACAGCAGGTAGCAAAAACGATCAAGCAGAGCCAACAGGAGAAGCAGGCAGAAGCAGATGATCCGCAAAAGAGGATCACTTTTCTCTGCCTTCTTATATCGGGGCTGAGATCTCGCCTGGGTGCGAGGGGCTGGTGACACTGTCATGATAGTTAGCCCTGTGGCAGGAATTTTCCTACCGGCAAGATCTCAGCCCCCTCTAAGAGGCAGATGGTCCCGCTGCCAAGTTAAGCAGTAAGCCTGTCACACTCGCGCTCAGCCCCTTGTACATATCTGTCCAATCCCATCCTCATGTTTTCCTTTTCATTTCTAATTTTATCGTAAAGCACTGTGAGATGTTTTTAATGTAAATGGTACATCAAGTTTTATTAAACTAGCTAACTCCGGTGGTGAAAGGGGGTGAGAACTAGGGCTGTCCTGTCTGCTAGGCAGCTGCCTAGGGCAACAGACCTTGATGGGCGGCACGGTGACTTTGTGCTGCTGCTTTGGTGCCCACATACAAGAAAAAAAGGGGTTCAGATTTGTAGAGCAATTAAAGCATATCACTACCAAAAAATTATTATTGCTCTATGAAAATTATTATTGCTCTATGTGAGGCGTTGGGAAAAGAGAGAGAAATCCCGAGACAACAAGAAACAATGCTAAGATTCTCTTATTCGAACTGAAAGCTAAGTGCAAGTTCTAACATAAGAAATATGTCTATATAAATCACGACGGATAGAGGGAGGTGTGTTATAAAAGAAAAAAGTCGGAAATCAGGCCATTGATGCAAACGGGCGCTGATAGATGCTATGTTTATGAGTATCTTTCGTAAAGTAGCCCATTAGTCTGAGGCCTGTTCCGTGGATTTGCTTTGGTGCCCACGGCAGGCCATGTGCTTTGGCACACATGGCCTGCCACTTCTGACCCCCTCCGATGCAACTTCCTGTTAGAGAGGATCAGAAGCGGCAGGCCATGTGTGCTGAAGCACATGGTCTCCTGCGGGCATCAAAGCGGCAGCACAAAGCTGCCGCTTTTAAACTGCTGCTGCCGCCACCACCTGCCTCCCAAGAAGACTGAATCAGCAGCAGTGGCAGCAGCAGCAGGGGGGGGGGGCGCGCGTAAGAGGCAGTATGGCTGGCGTGGCAGAAACCCCTGGGCCGGCCCTGGTCAGAACCATAATCACTGTGCAATAGTAGCACCTCTTGGCTGGATTTAGGGCCTATGATTGCAAAATACCAGAAGGAGTCCAGGTGCGGGGCTCCTGATCAAGAACTGACACTGCAGCGATTGGACTGAAGTTGGGAGGAGGTATAAAACTGGGGTAGACTTTGTGGATAGTTATCCATGAGGGTTCATGGCACCAATCAGATTCCAGTCCTGGTTATGATTGAGCTGCAGACCCAAAGAAGCAGGAGAAGACGACTTTTATTTCACTGATACATGGAAATCTAGGAAACATGTTTTCTCTTTGAAGCAAGAACAACGAAACCTAAAAGGAGAAGAGTCAATATTAATACTGAGTATCGATAAGGCTAAAATTACCAGATGTCTCCAATTTTTGGGAATTGTCCCCAATTTTAGAGCTGTGTTCCCGACTCCTATCTGTTTGGCAGCCTCCTATCCCCAATTCCAGCAATGGGAACAGAAGAGGTAGAAAAACATAATTATTTACAATTTATTGATTTGAATAGGCCCATTATCTTTCTGCTTTACAAAGTTTGGGGGAAATGCAACACTGTTTCTATTTCTCTGTCAACTTGTCTGCTTGGAAGTGATATCGTTGTGTCATGGGACGCATGGGGAGGGGGGCAGGATAATGACTCCTCTTCCCTCAATCATGCCTTGTTGCTCAAACCTAGAACTAAGGTGTCCCTTCTCCCCCCCCCCCCCCCATCCCTTTGGATAAGATTCCCGATTTGCATGCAAAAAAATCTATCAACCTTAAATAGGCTAGTGCTGTTATCAAAAGGAAACAAACTTGTGACAACGGTCAAGCGGCTGCTCAGTCCTTGTTCTCTCCCCTCCCCCCCAGATTGTAAACAAGCAGCTAAAATAAACGAGATGGCTAATTGTGTGCATACATGAAGGAGGCGTCTGGGAGGAAGAGGTGTGCCTTTCTGGTGGAGCGGCACATGGAGGGGCTAGTGATGGTAAAGATGCAGCCAGCCAGGAGCATCCCTCAGCCAAACCCGAGACTTGTTCCAGCTAGAGGAGTTGACTTTTGCTAATCACAGTCTCTCCTGGGATGGGGACGGCCCTGTGCCGTCTGGTGAGCCAGACGGCACCCGGTGACCTCCAGACAGGCTGTGACTCCCGCCGCCATGTACGCAGAGAAGGGGTCAGCTCCTGCCCTCTCTGTATGTTTCAGTGCTTGTTAGCATCGTTTTGGTGGTGATCCTAGCTGGGGGAGGGAGGATCTTTTTCTAAGTTCCCTTCTTGAGCCTGCATGGTCTTATCTGCTCTTGTTAGAGAAAGGAGATATTTAGAAAGGTTGAAGCCATGCTTTTTTCCTCCTTTCTTATGAGGGAAAGAGACATTAACTGACAAAACACTACTGGTCTATGTCACATATGAGAATTAAATAAAATTTGTGTCTTTAGCTTTCTGATATTGACGATCCAGCATATTTTCTGTGTAAATGTTCATCTTCTGAGGAATAGAGGAAGTGCCCCTCCCCTTTATTATAGAGCTAGAGAATCCGCTCTTCTCTAGCTGTACAAGCAGAGCATTGCATGTGTTGAGGAATGCACCCCTACCACAGTTTAAAAATGTCAGGGGGGGGGGGATATTCAATGACTAACCATTGCCGCTGAACTGCAACCCTTGATATTCAATGCTGGGACCATATTTGGCTATCAGCACTGAATATCTGGGTCACAGCTAACCGGGCAACGGTGATATTCAGTCATTGCCCAGTTAGCTGAATCGCTGAAAGTTAGGCCTAATGTTTGATGCTTTTGGACAACTGTGGCTAGCAGCTGAATATTGCAGCTAGCCAGTTATCCTTGGACGCCACCTCCACTCCACCCCCAGAAGGTCACCACGCGAGCCCACCTGTGTTGGGACATTTAATGGCAGCACCTGGGGATATTCAGCACCACTAACTGCATTAATGCCACTGAATATTCCAGCAAGCGCCATTTAGGGGGTTTGCAACTCTGCACACCGCCTAAATGGCTTTGAACCCCCCCCCCCCTTAGTTTTCTGTCCAGACCTCTGAAAGGCTGTCCTGTGATATGTCTTTTTTTTTTTTGCTTCTGTCTCAGGGTGATTTTTCCTATAATGGATGCCAGCTGCATTTTTGGGCTTTTTATGATGTCTCCCTTCTGCTTGTAGCTGCAGCCACCTCTCCTGTGAGGATCTGGCCTTCTGCTATATAAGTGCCTGAAGGATCTTTGGGAAGGATGTAGCTCCGAGTTCCTGTAGTCTGAAGGAAACACATCACAGATCCAAATGTTGGAGCCCTTAACAGCTGTTAGAGAGCATGAGGGATCTGCAGTAGCTCTCGGATACCAGCTGAGGGTCATCTTCACTCCAGTGAATCCCAGCTATAGACTGCCTGCATTTTCCTCCACCCCATGGAGAGATGAATTGGAATGCAGGTACTAAACCAGAGGCCATGGAGCAACTACGGGGTTTCCACTTCATCTGATATAGGGTTTCTTGCTCCTTGGGTGGAGGAAATACTGCCTGTATGCACAGGTGTTTTTCCTAGGAAATGGCTGCTTCTTTGTTCATATGTTCACACACACACACACACCATGTTATCCAGTTGTGGTTTGTGTCCTGAGTGAGAAGAGGCATTGCATTAATTTTGGCTTTGCTGTGTGTGTTGCATACGCCATTCATTCTGAAAGTTGCTCATTCATTGATGCTAATGCCTGCATGGATGGAGGGTAGACAGAGGGCTCCATCTTCCCTTGGATTTTTCCTGATCTGAGATACAATTGAACACATTGCTAGAATCTTCCAAAACTTGCTTACATTCCGGCAATCTACAGACCAGTCTTCCTGTCTGTACTTTTCATGTAGAGCATTTAAGGATTCTTGGGATGCAGGTAGGTGATAGAAGAAGCCTCTGACTGGGGAAGATGCCAACAAGGCTGACTGGTTTGTGGTCACAGTTGCCCTGCTGATGGTTTTTCTTCCAAGAAAATTCACTTTGTAGACTGTTTTTTAAAGCTGGGTTTGAAAGGCCAATCCTGGAAATTTTGCACCTAAGCTATATCCAGGTAAGGCGGTACAAAAATGCTGTTAAATATCCAAGCCAACAGGACTAAATTTTGGGAATAAGCACAAGAAGGAAATATGGCAGGACTCAGCAAATGACTCCTTAAAGGAACCTGGAAATTCTTAGTATTGATGCTGTGGTTTTGAAAGAGTTGCGTTGCTGATTTCGTAAAAGGATAACGTTTTCATGTTTTGTTTGGTTTTCTTTTTCTTTTTGCTGGTTTTGTGTGCTTTTCTAGTACTTATTCCTAACACTCCCTCTATTCATTCTAATGCATTTTCTCATATTTACGCAGAGTACATCCCTGGGCAGCCAAGGGGTAGACTGAGCCAATCCTGCTTTTGTCCTATTGCCCAGTTCTCTGTAAGCAGTGGAGCAGTTTCTGCCTTCTGACATTCAGTGACCCTGGTATAACTACATGTCTCCAGGTAGGACAGAAGTAAACACAGGGCTGCATTGGGCTGTCTGTCTTGGCATGGAGCTTGCTGGTGACCCTGTTCTGCAGGGCTGGCTGCCAGTGATCATACATTGTGCAGAAGAGGAACAGGAAGCACCCAGGTATTTTTGTCCTGTGCATTACTTGGACAACACAGGTACAAGTTATTGTGTTAATAAAGTTTGTAGAATGGAGCTGAGATCCAAAATGTGTCAGACTATGAATGTTTTATGTGCAAACCAGCAAGATAGAAAGCTCTGAGTGGGCTCAGAAACCTGGTCTTAATTATTTGAGGAATTGGCGGAGGGGGGGGGGGTTGAAATGTAATAATTCATATAACTCATATTTTGGGGATTTCCCCCTTTTTAAAATCATCTACCCTTATATCCTGCACTGCAGACAAACACCAGCCTGCCTATTCATCACAAACCCGCTCCCATATAATTATATATATATATATATATATATATTGTGTTGGAGGGGGTGAAGGACAAAAGCTGGGAGGAGGCTTTCTCTGGCATTGCATCACATTACTTAGGGAACAGGGTTTTTTTTTGTATTTCATGCTTGGATGGGCAGCCGGCTGTGTGTATATTTTTCCCTTTTGTGTATGTGTGTGTGAGTGCGAGCGGCACCTTTACCATGACAAAAGGAAAGGGCCTGTGAACCCCTTGCTCTTTCACAGGAAGAATTAAAGAGGTCTGAATAGATGGGGGGGGGCTCCCTTATACCCCCACTCAGCCCCCTTCTCCAGTTAGCATAACAAGCTGCTACCCCCCACCCCCTCCCTACCTCCAGCAGTTAATCAGGCTGATTTAATATATACTTCTATATTTGTCTGTCTGGCTTCTTTTCTGGGCTAGAGAGGGGAGGGGGCTGTCGGAGTTGTTCAGACAGAGACATCTGTAGAAGTAAATTTCGAGGAGAGAGAAGGGGGACTCAAGCATTATACAGAGGTCTGGGGAAGAGATGGAGGTTACAGGAGTCAGATTTTAGTGGGGGCTTTTTGTCCTTGCTTATTCCAGATCACTTGAAGTTTTTTTGGAAAGAGGGGTCTGGCTTATCCTTCTTTTTATAAGCAGAATTATCTGTCTGGATTTTAATTTTGAAGTATTCAGATGAACCATATTATATGATATGACTGTCCACAAGTTTTCCTTGCCAGACTTGTTAGCCTGAGGTGGGAAAATCTGCAGTTCAATATTTCAGTCACACTTTGCCTCCACTCTTATCATTTTGGTTTGAACAAGTCCATTTAACTTTTCTCCATGCTCTACCCATCTGGTTTATGTGCCCTGTGGATATTTGTCCTCAATATATGTTATCGTAAAGACTTGTTAAAGTTCCTTATTAGTGTAAACCACTTTGATATTATCTAGACAATATATCAAATCAAACATTGAGCCCAGACACTTGAATGAAGTCTCTGATGCAAGTGCTATGGTAAAACACAGCCTTTTGGGTTGGGGGTTGTATTATTACTTGTGTAGCAAAACATATGTGGAAAGGAAATGATCTTTTTTATTTGATGCTTGCCAATCTTAGGAGCAAAATCAAGATATTAAAGGTAAGCTAAGTCTCCATAAGCATGAAATATTAAGGGGATTATAATAGCGTCAGAAAAATTATAAATATGATTCTCCTGGATCTTTTTTATTCCTTTCATTGTTTTTTTTTTTTTCATAGTGAAGATATCTTTGGGATGATTTTATGACTGCTAAAAGAAAGATTTAAATTATTCCCAGGTAATCTTGTTATGCAGAGTGAGACCTACAATACAATTCCCTGATTGTGAAAGACAGAATTTGGCCTGGGACCTTGGAGGAGTGATGGGACCCTCTGTCCGAGAGGCGGAACATATTCCACCTCCTCACTCTCCTCCTGACTTTCAGCTCTTTGTTTTTAACCAGAAAATGCATAAATGATTTAAATGCTCAAATGATAGAAACAAGGGCATTTTGAATCCACACTCCCAGGTCTAGTTTTGAATTTTACATAGGGCAACCCACCTGAAAGACTGAAGCAAATCTTTCAGAAAGTATAAATAACATACTCTATAAACGCTTTCAGGGCAGAAAGGGGGGGGGGGGGGTTTCCAGATCTTGTGGTTAAAGTCTCTTACTTGTAAACTCCTTATCTTTTATACCACCCCCAAAGTGTGCAGTGTGGCCGGCTTCTCCTGCTAGGGGGTTTCTGGTCAGTGTGAATGTTGGATTAATGCTGGGGGGGGGGGGGAGTTGGAGGGATAAGGGAGTAGGGGAGAATAGCATTTTTCCACATTGAAATAATCCTTTGACAAGTTTGGATCCCCTCTTTCTCTTTAATTTTGGAAATAATGTATGATGGTCATAATATTGTGGAATTTTAAAAAATGTAAAGAAATGCATTGTTTTTACTATGGTACTTTGCATTTCCCCTCACTTGGTATGTGGCTTGTCGTGCTATGAGTACTTGTGTGCATCAGTGATGCTGAGAGCTAAGCTGTCGGTAGTTTAACTACTGGCAGGGTCTCCCAGGATGGACAGGTCTCAGCTGAGGTGCCAGACCGCTCATCTGGGCAGCAGCAGCAGCATGGGACAGCGCTGGCAGTGGAGAATCACGTTTCTGTGACAATGGCAACAACACTGACATTGCCTGTGTGGAAGAAAGGTCTGGCCATCTACTTCTGTATCTTGCCTGAAAAACCCAATGGATAGTCACAACAAAACAAATTGAGATATTGTGCTGGAAGATGAGACCCCAGGTTGGAAGGCACTCAACTGGCTACTGGGAATGAGCTGAAGACTTTTCAGAGTAAAGCCGGCATTTATGATTTGGAGGAAGAAAGCCCTTGGGACGTCTGATTTCTCATGTAGCTGTGCATGAAATGAGAGCTAGAAGCTACAAAGATGTCTTACATAGTGGGACATGGAACGTATGGACCATGAACCAAGGGAAGTCGGAGATGGTCAAGAATGAAATAGAACATTGCAGCTTGATCTGTTGGGTGTCAGTGAACTGAAATGGACTGGCATTGGGCAATTTGAATCTGATCACATGGTACACTATGCCGGAAGTGAAAGACAAAGAAGAAATGATGTTGTATTTATAATTAAGATGAAATCTGCAAAAACTGTAATGAAATACAATGCAATCAGTGAATGCTTAATTTCTGTTCATCTATGAGGAATGCCTGTCAACACAACTATTATTCAGATATATGCCCCAACAACATCTGCAGAAGAGGAAGAAGTTGATCATTTCTATGAACAAGTACAAGCTGAATTGACAGAACATGCAGACAAGATTTTAGTCATAGGTGATGGAAATGCAAAAGTTGACAAGTAAGAAGAAAGCAAAGTAGTTGGGAACACATTTCCAGCAACACAAGCGGTGACTGTAAACATAAACAGTACAAAAATCAAATTGACTGACTACATCTGTGGAAGTCAATGATGGAAAAGCTCAATAATAACAACCAAGACAAAACCTGGAGCTGACTGTGGTACAGATCATCAGCTACAAGTATGAAAACTCAAGCTTAAGTTGAAAAAGAGCAAGCCCCTCATGAATGTAGCAAAATATGATCTTGAAAATATACCACTGGTGTTTAAAGACTGCCTGTAAAGAGAGGTAATCACAGAACATAACAGAGAGTTTCAATATGCAGCAAGTCAAGACAAGGAGAAGTACTGCAATAGCATATGCAAGGAAATAGAATCAGAAACTATTAGAGGAAGAACAAGATCGGCTTCCTAAACTACAAGAATTAAAGACAAAATTCCAACTTCAAATTGGAATGATAAAAGATGCCCAAAGATCCAGGTTGAATGATGCTGAAAGAAAAAAAGGTGGAAAAAATAGAGTCATTATACCATAACAATCAAGTGGACCAACAGCCATTTCAACCTGTACCTTATGATCAGGAACTGTTGGTGATGAAAGAATAAGTCGAAGCAACATTGAAAGCATTATCAAAGAACAAAGCACCGGGCATTGATGGCATTCCCATTGAAGGATTGCAGCAATCGGATGCAGCTGTTACCATACTTACAAGACTCTGTCAGGAAATTTGGAAGACAACATTATGGCCACCTAACTGAAAAAGTCTGTGTGCATACCAATACTGAAGAAACGTGATTCAACTGACTGTGGAAATTATCGCACAATTGCTCTGATCCCACATGTCAGCAAAATCCTACTCAAGGTCATTCAGTAAAGATGACAACCATACCTGGAATGAGCGCTGCCTGAGGTGCAGGCACGGTTCAGGAGTGGGCGAGGAACGAGGGGCATAATGGCAGATGTGAGATGGATCCTTGAAAAGACAAAAGAATATAAAAAAGATATCTACATGTGTTTTATTGACTACAGCCAGCCATTTGATTGTGTGACTCATGAGAAACACGGGTATACCAGAACACCTGATAGTTCTCTTGCACAACCTTTACATTGATCAAGCAGTTTGAATGAAACGAGGAAAAACAGAATAGTTTAAAATCAGCAAAGGTGTACGACAAGGCTGCATACTTTCCCCCTACCTGTTTAATTTATATGCAAAACAAATCATCAGAGAAGCAGGACTATATGAAGACAACTGAGGTGTGAAGATTGGTGGAAGACTCATCAACAACCTTCACTATGCTGACGATACCACATTACCGGATGAAAGTGAAAATGGTCTGAAACTTTCCATATCAAGATTGAGGTACATAGCCTTAACATGGGCCTGCACCTTAGTGTGAAGAAGAGGAAGATCCTGATAACTGTCAAAATCAATAATTTCATCCTTGATGAAGAAGAAATAGACATAGTGGACAACTTTAACCTGCATGGATCAATAATCAATACAGACATAGCAAGCAATCAAGAAATCTGACAACGCATTGCTCTTGGCAGAACAACTATGAAGGACCTAGACAAGATTCTGAAGGGCAGAGATATATTTCTCCATACAAAGATTTGACTTGTCCATGCCATGGTATTTTTAATCTAAACACCATTTTTAATAACATCATATGGATTCAAAAGTTGGACAGTGAGAAAGAAAGACAGGAAGAAAATTGATGCCTTCAAATTATGGTGCTGGTGAAAAATACTGTGTATACAATGGACTGCCCAAAGAGGAGAATAAACCTAGGCTTTCTTTAGAAGCGCAGATGACAATACTTCAACTACTTTGGACACATCATGTGAAGAGAGATAGCATTAGAGAAAGACATGCTTGACAAGGTTGAAGGTCAGTGTAAAAGAGAGAGGCCAGCAATGTAATAGAGTGATACAATAACAGCAGCTATGGTTGCCACACTCTCAACAATTATTTGCTTGACTGAAGACTGAACACAATTTAGGACAACTATCCAGAGGGTCTCCATGAGTCGACACCAACTTGATGGCAATTAACAACAACAACAACAACTACTTTGCATTCCATTTATGAACGTTTAACCTTTTCAGGTACTTTTATAATAAGTGAGGATATGGGGTTCTCTCCTGCTTTAAATTAAAAATTGTTCTACCTGCCCCAGGGTTTTCCAACCAACTTTAGCTCTAGCTCTTTATAATGAGGCACTCCCACTTAAAGCTTAACAGTTGTGTGAGGATGGGCAGAAAAGTTGGGAGAATGGAAGCTTACTCAAGGCCTGCTTAATTTTTGTATGATGAGTCATTGAGAGCTCCCCTCTTTCCTGCAGCATGAACAGATCTTGTGTATCTTCAACCATCTTACATCAGTGGTCATCTGGTGGCTGGAGCCAATATTCTCTATGTCCTCATAAGTGATGCAGCCATTCAAAACGTCTGGGTGGAGAGTGCTGCACTCCTAGGATATTCCAGTGCTGACTTCATCCAGTGGTGATTTCCTGGATTCACATAATTCTGTATCAGAAGGTGGGGGAACTGCTAGGTTTAGCAAAGGGGCAGAAATTGGAGGCTGTTCTGAGGGTGTTTCTGACTCACAGCTCTCAGGTTCATTAACCCGACATGTCAGATCAGACCATTAGATGTTCACCCCAGATAGGGCCGTGCTATCATTAGGCAAAGTAGACGATCATCTAGAGCACCGATGGTCTGAGGGTGGCCCATTGCTGCCATTGCTGATCCTCTCTGGAGCCTGCAGCAGTGGCAATTACTTCAAACAGCACTGCAGTGCTTATCAAAACCGCTGGCACTGTGGTGCTGTTTGTGCTTCTACAAGGGCAGGGTCAAACATTAGAAAAACTAGGACAGAAGCTTCTGTGGGGCAGCATAGAGCAAGACATTCAAAGCTAAACAATAGTCTGATAGCTGGTGGGGCATAAGGCTTAAGGTTTGTCTAGGGTGCAAACACCTTGAACCAAATCTTTGGCCAGCCCTGGCTTCCGCCCCCTCTGATGCATGATGCTGATTTCCTATTTGCATGGCGGCAGAAGCAGATGAACCAGTTGCTTCTAGCCCCCATGCAAAAGAAAGTTGACATCATGCTTTGGAGGGAGCGGAAGCACAAACAGCCTCACAGTGCTGGAGGTTTAGGTAAGTGCCGTGGGGCTGTTTGAAGTAATTTCAGCCGCTGCAGATCCTGGAGTTTAACACAGACTGGGCTACCCTTTTCAAGATAACTGTGTCTCATTTGTAGACGCTTGTTTGTCTCTAAGAACTGTAGCCCAATCTATATGATTTATTTAGATTTATTGTAAGCAACATAAACAAGTCTTCAGATGGTAGCTCAATAGCATTTCTTGTCCCATCGCAGCACACAGCATACCATCCTGTCCAGTACACTGAAGCTGTTTTAGAAAGGAGCAAGCCACTTCACTACATACAAAGCACCTCTCTTTTGCCCATCTCCATGGTGTGGCGGGGAGGCTTGGTGATCCCTGCCTTTGTTTTTTGAGAACCTGTATTAAAAGTTGAGGCAACTGCAGCTTGGGATGAAGTGATATACCATGGATGACTTGGATCTTATCATCTACCAATCAAAGTCTTTGTACATCATGCAATAAATTCCAAAGTAAATAATGAAAAAACACTTTTCCATCTTTAGGTGTTTATAAGCCTTCAACCTCTCCTGTTAAGATCACAGGAAGTTGTCACAGAAAAAGTGATTGTGACCCATCATGATGCACGGAACTTGACCAGATAGAAGTGCACTATTTAATCACCCCAGTTATACACCAAGAGACGGACCCTAGAGATGTGTTGAAGTCATGCACAGGTCTCCTTGTGTCTGTATCAGCTGGAGAAGTCTATCACTAAAGTCTGGTGTGCCGGGAGATGATGACAGGTACCTGCTGCTATGCCACTGCTATGGCTGGGGATGTCACATCTATTGCTAGCGACTCAAGATCACAGAGGTCTCTGAAGGAGACTGGTTCTATATCTCCAGATAGGAAGATGGGGAATATTTTTACTTACTGACTATGCAATACTCAAAGAAGTGGAAGGGTAAAAGGATGTTCGACTTTCTAGATGATGATTACCCAAAAAAGGTGCCCTTGAAGAGGTGATGAATATCCATGAGAAATCACAATGTCAACCTTACTTCCTACAAGATTATTCTGATGGAGAGGGATTCCCACAATGATGCCTGGCTTTACTTGGAGCATGGTTAATTCCTGAGTCGGTGACGATGTCATCAAAGTGCAGACAGTTCCTTTTTAGTGCACCTGGAAGTGATGGGTTTGTTGACATATTACTGGTGCCATGCTTGGGAAGATATTTCAAGTTGCTGGGCACCTTGGTGTGTGTGACGGGTTTGTATATTCAGTTTATTTAGGAACTTTCTAAACCACCTTTCACGTGGTTAACAGCAAAGTGGTATACAATACCTGGGTCAAATCCATTTATATCTAGTTTTTATCTTTTTCTTTGATCACCATCAGTCGTTCTTTTTATGGATGTTACAGGATATGGATGTGGCTGAACGAGCTTGGGAAGACATGCCTTCCTCTGGTAGCTTACCATGCAATGATGGCTCCTGCCATGCACAGCTGAGACTAATATCTAAACATTCATGAGCAAAGTAACTGACAATAATAAAGAAGAAACACAAACCACAGTAAAGGTTGCAGAATTTACTTTTATTTGAATATCTGGTTAGTTGTGCTTTCCTAATCCATTCTTTTGTTCTATTAAGCAAAGTTTAGGTATTCAGATAGCATAACTGATATTGAATATACAGGATGAATTCTGCTTTTGGCTCTCGCCTCCTAACATAAATTTAATGATGTCCACCAGTACTGGCTGTTAGTAAACTGGTAATTTTAGATGTCTGACATTTTATCAAGAAAGCATGCGATAAGCACAAGGGCCCCTTTGTTGCCCAAAAAAAAAGAGAGGAGATGGAAGAGCAATTGGTAGTTGGGTCTGTCTGGCAGGCTGCAAGATCCATAACAACTTTGGTCTGTCTGCAGGTTGTACATTCCTTATGTTGACCAAATTGATGTGAGCAGATGGTTGGTGGTGGAAAACCATCTGGAAAGGATATAAAGCAGGGGTGTAGCCCAATATGGGCCATGGCTCCTTCATTTTGGTATTAGGCCTACCCAGTCAGTGGCAGCAGAATAGTTGAATAAGAAGAGAACTGTAGGTGGTACCAACATTTATACTACTTGGTGCCCACCCATGTTAATCCCAGGCCTCACCAAAAAAATCAGTCCTGGCTAAATCACAGCTATGATGGATTTTTCAGCAGCAGTCATACTCATGGTCGTGGCTGTTTGGATTATGGCAAGACCTTGTGGTTGAATAGAAATCAATATCCTATACTCCATGGCTGGCAGCTGGGAGATTTCCTGTCCACAACGGCAAGGATTAACAGGGAATGGATGGGCCAATTGATCTTTTCCTGCTGTCAGCTATGTTTATGGCTCCTGTACGGCATCTTTTGGGAATGATGCGGTATGGCAATTTGGCTAGGATGATCTTCTCCGTTGTTTGTATTCTCCCTGCCAACAAAGGTAAAAAGAGGCATTAGGGTACTGCACATGTCTTTGAAGACAAGTTACCACTCAGTCGCGCTGCTCCTGGACCCAAAGAGAGTTGCAGAAAGAGGGTGCAGATGATTCACCATACAGATCACTGGAGATTTTGATTTAATTAAATTATAAATGTATATTCTGTTTATACCCCGAACCAGAAGACTAAGCAGCGATAAAAAAATTAAAATGATAATCATAAGTTTAACATACATCAGGCCATATGATCAAAAATCTATATTGGTAAATTGGCTTCTGACTAAACCTACACCGCAAATCCTATTTCTCTATTACAACATCCATCAAACGTGGTAACAATTTCGTCTGTGGAGATATTCTTGACATCAATTCTATCAAAATGCTCGGAATGTCTCAGACTCATCGGCACTCAAAAAAAAATTGATATTAAAAACATCTGATCGTGGTGCCTAATAGCATCAATGATCTTTCCGGCATGTATTTCTATATCGATACTCCCACAGATGAAATCTTCAAAATATATTTAAGTAAATATTGCTTAGCTTTAAATGCTCCCCAACGCCATCCATAGGTGCCCTTTCTTGCGTTTCACTCTATAATGAGTTTCTTCAGGGGGGTCTACAAGTAAAACACAAAATAAAATAAAAACCACAAAATTGGTAATATCTTCCCACGCTTTCTGTCTCAAAAATCCTCAAAATTTAACTTATGGTTTCACATACCATTAAAGACTTGCACATAGATGCTGCAGACGTTATCAGAAGATAATATCCTAGAAAAGGTAAAACACAGACACACACTGGGTCCTGCCACATATTTCAGTCTTCACCTTTGTTTCCTGGGAGCCTGAATTTTCGGGTCTGGTCAGGTTCACTGAACAAAGTTTTTGGCATTGACTTACCTTCTTTCTCAGTGGAAAAGTGACAAAAACAACCTTCTTCATTTTCCCTTCAGGGTGAAATTCTTTCAGCTGTAAGAGCTTTTGTGTTCAGGTCATCCAAAGCATTCTGGAATTGGAAGTCCTGCCAAAATAAAGAGGGAGATGAGAAGCAAACAGATTCCTTCCCTTCACGTTACATCCTATGATATAAATCCACCTTGCGGTGCAGCAGTACTCATCCAGGGATCTCGCTCTCTGCATCTTATGCAGTTGCGGTCAACATTATTGTCACCCTTGCAGTTTAACTCCTTAGGGCCCAATATTCATTTGGGCGGCCTACCTGTTGACCTCTGAACCCGGATATTCAATGCTGCTGCGATGGCGGCATTGAATATCTGTGTTTGGCGCCAAAAGCTCACCTAGTTTTAGGCACGAATCGCTGACTGGGTAGTGGTTCAATATTGCTGCTACCCAGTTACTGGCAATCTTTGCCCCCCACTCCGCCCCAGAACACCCCAACACGCCCGGATAGCATCGGGGCACGTAGGAGATATAGACAGGGATATTCAACGTCACGGACTGTGTAGGTGCCATTGAATATTCCAGTTTAAGGCATTTACATGATTTACTAGACTGTAAACCATGTATATGCCTTTTGAATATCGGGCCCTTAATGTCCAATACCTAAAAAAGTGGTCAGTGAATGGCTTTAGATTATATATGCGCACACATATTTGATATATAAAAGAATCAAATAAAACAAGACCAATTAAAAAAGGAAATAGTATAAAAACTGGGACATTGCCAGGACCTGTTTATTGGTACCCTTATAAACAATTCAAATCAGTTTGAACAGAAGGACCACATTCCTATTGCAGTAAAATTAGATGCACCTGTGATCAATTGTCAGTACTCACATGATTTGAATCAACCAATGAATGATGGCTTAATGTTTAAAATGGCCACATTCACTCCTGTTTTCACAATGGTGAAAACAAGAGAGCTGCCTGAGACTGTCAGAAAAGCCATTATCACCAAACATCAAACTTCAAAGGAGTACAAGGCCATCTTGAAAGACCTTGGGATTTCCGTGACCATAGTTTGCAGTGTTATTAAGAAGTTTTCTGTTCATGGAACTGTCAAGAACCTCCTAGGATGTGGTGGGAAGAGGAAAATTAATCCAATAATTCTTGGAAGTTTAGTGCAAACTGTTGGTAAAACACCACATACAAACATCCAAAGAGCTTAAAGCTGACCTGGAGCAATCTGGAGTGGTGGTTTCAACCCGCACCACATGCCATGCACTAAACAAAGAAGGATTTCATGGGTGAAGGCCAAGGAGGACCCCACTGCTCAAAGACAGACATAAAAAGGCACACCTCATCTTTGCCCAAACCCACCTAGAGAAACCACAATCCTTCTGCGAAAATGTTCATTTACAGCAAAGAAATGAAGTTTATAAGAAAAAAACATCCTTCCTACAGTTAAATATGGTGTAGGTTCCATAGTATTATGGGGCTCTTTTGCTGCCTTAGGAACTGGAGATCTGTAACTTATTAAAGGAATCATGACGTCAGAGGACTACCAAGATATTTTGGAGCAAAATGTGCTACCTAGTGTCAGAAAGCCGGGTCTTTTTCAAAGATCATGGGTCCTCCAGCAGGACAATGACACAAAACATACGTCCAAAAGTACAAATGAATGGTTAAAAAGGAACAAATGGACTGTTTTAAACTGGCCAGCAATGAGTCCTGATCTCAATGCAATTGAAAGCCTTTGGAAAGAGCTGAGATCTGCCATTGGTAAAAGGAAACCTGGAAACATTCATGAGCTGAAGGAATCACAAGAGAAACTACAAAACGTATAGATGATAGCCTTCAAATGTTTCTTGTAGCCATCAGTGCCAAAGATTGTGCAACCAAATATTAGTGAAGGATGCCATTAATCCTGTGCAGGTTATATTTTTTTCTCAGAAATAGCTAAGTTGCACAGACATATTATTTTTTTTGTTGTATACCTTTGAACATGCTATTAAAATATTATGACGACATGCAAAGGTGCCAGTAATGCTGACCACAACTGTATCTTAATATTTGCAATATGCTGAGTTAAGGCCGGTATAGTGAGAGAGAAGTTAAAATATGTTTCTCCTTAGGAAAGGGGCAATTATCCCCAGGGAGCCTCAAAGGTGTTTTTTATTTGTCCCCCCTTCCCCCCCCCCCCGCCTTTTGGAGCTGCAATAGATGATTCCATGCAGGTAGTTACACTATGGTGGGATGGAAGAGCATTTCAGAGTTGAGGGCAGGGACTGCAGATGGGGTCTCATGCATTAAGTGGAATTTCAGAAGCTTGGTGACAGATGGATGGACTGCCAGACACAATCTGTGTCTGCTTCCATTCTAAATAATCTGATGTCAATTTTATGGCTCATTTTATTTAAAGGAAATCCTGGTTTACTATTCTGAAATTGCCCCTTTAGCCTCTGCAGCTACCACCTGCCAGGAATAAAGTACAGTGAAATCCAAATAAGAATTATTTATTGATAAAGGGGAAATGACGTATGGATTACTTGAACTCCTGGGGGCCTTCGCAGCACATCTACTAACTCTGTGTCCTTGAATGTCTCCCTGTGTCTTAGCAGCTAGATTTCCACCCCAGAGGTAGCTGCAGATTGGCGTTGTATTTACTTATATATTTAAATATCCCACATGTTTTAATGTTTACTCAAAGTACTATGTCTCCATTCTTTTTAATATCCTGTAACGACTCTATGCCAGGACTGTTTTTCTCGGTGCTTTGGTGGGTCTTAATCTGTGCTCACCCTCTGTTCTTCACTCATGTCTAGTAATAATTTTTGCATAAACCAGAAGTCTGTGTTGGAGGGGTGCAGAAGCAGCAACTACGAAAAGACTGAAACCGTGCTGCAGGTAAGCGCTGCATCACGGTTTTGTAGCCATCGCTGCCGCTGCAGGCCCCGACAGCAATGAGGGCAGCAAGATTGAGGGCCTGTCAAGGGCATCTCCAATCCTTGCACTGGCCCTGTGCATCTTCACTAGGGCCTGAAGGAAGGGGACAAAAGCCCTCTCGTTAAATGCATCATAATCTATCCTCCTCCAACCCACCTCACGAAAGACTTCAGAGCAGCTGAGAGTGAGATGGTTGAGGAGGGAGCTGTGTAATGCACAGTTTATATGTGAACACATCAGGAAAAATATCTGTCAAGTCATGGCCGGACCAACCATTAGGCAAGACTAGGCGGTCACGCAGGGCTACAGCTTCTGAGGGGTAGCAAATGACAGCAATAGTCAAACCAAAACAATAGATCCCAGCAGCCATCGGAACATTTCTTTTTTATCTGCAGGGAGGGCAGGCACACATATAAATACAAAGCAAAGTTTAATATTTACAAGTTTGCTGTCCAATTATGCATTTTTACAACATTGTGGTGGTTTTTCAATGATCATGATTGTTGAGTTTAATTATCAATATCTTAGGGAGGGCATAAAGGTGAAGGTTTGCCTAGGGCGCTCAATACCCTTGTGCTGGTACTGTGTCAAGGGAGGTCTTGCTCTCAGGAGAATTAAAAAGCCATTTCCTCATCATGGTCTTAGAATTTTATATTGTTTGATGGACGTTTCATGGGAATTCTTAAATATAATCCTTCTCCATTCCTTCCTCCTCCTTAGCACTAAACCTCATTTACATAAAGGCATATTCCCATGATGCACTTGTATATTGCTCAGCTGGCTCATTTCACTATGACTGACTCATGGAAGAGGGGGAGAGGGAGGCCGAGTGTTTGTGCTATAAATAACTCATCCAGATTTGATCATTATGCTTTGAAAAAGTAGGAACTTCATTCCGCCCTCTTATTTTGAATTTCTGAGCTACCTGGTTGACTTTGACCTAATTATACACTTTCTGGTTGTACTGAATTAATAGCCAGTGCATACAAAAACCCATCTAAAACCACCTGCATATCCCTCGGATACACTTGGTAAATCGACTGACACGTATACACTACCCCCGGGTCACCCCTGACCCATATGTAGAAATATGGTGAAACATCTACTTTTGTTTGTAAAACATGGTTAAATTGTGAAGAATAAGACATACTTTTATGTATTTTTTATAATACTTGTTATTAATTGACCCTTTCAAGTGAATAATGTGCAATGCTAGCCAAGATCAGGCAGGACAAGTTGTACAAGGTCAGATATATGCCGCATAATGTCAATACCTGTTAACTATTCAGTTGCAAGCTTAAAAATGTTGTGCAGCACTGCACGCTTTGCAAACTACAATAGTTCTATATTTATTCGCTAGGTGGACAGCAACAGTCAAAGTATGGTGCCATTATGTCAAGTAATGGCATGATGCACATTGTGACAAAGCGTTTCGGGTGTGGCATTGTTTACCTTTGTCGTAAAAAATTTTAATCCACAGAAACAAACAAGGAACTGATGTCAGGTGACGTCATAAATGTAAGCAAGACGTTAGAAGACACAGGATTGTAATGTGGACTTGGAGTGGTGACTTTCGTTGCTGCTATAAAACAATGGAGAGTGTTATTGTGCGAGTGTTGAAAATCACCCCTTGTTTGTTCAGCAGCATGCAGTACTGTATAAAAACGTTATTTTTGCAAACCATATGTATGAAAATACTTAAAAATGGTTCGTTGAGGAATACCTAGAGTACCAAAATACAATTCCTTACCATTTTGAAGAAAAAACACAAAAACCGACACCCGGGTCACCCCTGACCCGGGGGTAGTGTATCCGAGGGATATAACCCATAACCCACTATTACAGATGACTCCCTCTGTAAGGCCAACTCCCATGAATGGCTCTTCCTAGTTTTGAGAAGGGTGTCATTGAGAAATCAGAACTAGAAGGGTGTGACTTTGATGGTTTTTCTAGAGACCGAGCTGTCATTCCTGTGGTAGATGTCTTTGTCGATCTCTAGCAAGAACTGGAGGGAATGAATTGGCCTATTCATTCTTATCTGTTGGCAGAACCTATGGCAGTTGAGGGCTGCCAACAAATCAAGTTTTCAGGATATCTCTAAAGAATATGCATGAGAGAGATCTGCAAGCCTATTACTTCCATGGTATGCCAATCTCTCATTGATATTCATTAGAGAGATCCTGAAAACTTGACCCGTTGGTGACCCTCGAGGACTGTGAGTGAATAGGAAGGGCCTAGAAGGTCAATATTCAGGCAGTATGGTCACTGCATTAATTTAAGCACTGGTATAATTTTTAAATTAATACACATTTGACACTACTATCCGTATAAGTGACTGTGCAGAATGTAAAGATAGTGCAGTGGCCATGCTAATCGGCAGGCATAATCCGAACATATAAATTACCCAGATGGCGGATAAATATTTGGCATGCCCTCACTCCTCCCCTATCCTATTGGAAACACTGCTCAAAGAGAAAAGAAGTGAAGTTTCTGGAGTCCATTGGATTACAGGATTGGAGGCAGCATGGATTCACCAGAGACAAGTCTTGTCAGACAAATCTGATTGATTTCTTTGACTGGGTGACCAGGGAGTTGGACTGAGGGAGAGCCCTAGATGTGATGTACTTGGATTTCAGAGCCTTTGACACCGTTCCGGACAGGCGATTTATCAACAAACAGCACCCTAGGGATGGACCCTAAAGTTACTGATTGGTTTAGAAATTGGTGAGGGGGAGGCTACAAAGGGTACAGGTAAACGGAGCTCACTCTGAAGAGAGGGAGGTTACCAGTGGTGTGCTGCAGGGATCTGTCCTTGGTCCAATTATTTTTAACATCTTTGTTAGTGATATTGCGGAAGGGCTGTCGGGTAAGGCTTGCTTCTTTGCAGATGATACCAAAATCTGCAATAGAGTAGACACCCAGGAAGGAGTAGATAACATGACTAGGGATCTAACTAAGCTTGAAGAATGGTCTAGAATTTCATAGCTGAGATTTAATTCTAAAAAATGCAGGGTCATGCATTTGGGCTGCAAAAATCCAAAGGAGCGGTACAGTGTAGGGGAGGAGGTACTTCTGTCCACAAAAGAAGAGTGGGACCTGAGCGTGATTGTGTCTGGTGATCTTAAAGTAGCTAAACAGGTAGAAAAGGCTACGGCGAAAGCTAGAAGGATGCTTGGGTGCATAGGAGAGGAATGGCCGGCAGGAGAAGGGAAGTGATAGTGTCTCTATATAAGTTTTTGGTGCGACCTCATTTGGAGTATTGTGTGCAATTCTGGAGACCGCACCTTCAAAAGGATATAAACAGGTTGGAGTCGGTGCAGAAGGTGGCTACTAAAATGGTTAGCGGTCTTTGTTATAAAGCATATGAGAACAGACTTACTGTATAAATTTATTTATTTACTTATTTAATTGGTTTTGTTTTATACTGCCTTATCCTTCAATCAGACTGGTTTACGAGGAACACAAGTTTATACAATAAACGAGTGAGGATATAGCAATAAATTAACTATTACATAGAACCACCAATCATATAATTTTTTAACAACAATCAACAAGATTCCTCTAAAGTATACATATTAAGACTTAAGGATCTTAAGATGTATACTTTAGAGGAAAGGTGGGGTAGAGGAGATATGCTAGAGATGTTTAAATACCTCCATGGCATAAATACACAGGAGAAGAGAGTCTCCTTTGATTGAAAGCAAGCTCTGCTTCGAGGGGACATAGGATGAGGGTGAAAGGAGATAGACTCAAGAGTAATATGCGGAAATATTTCTTTATAGAAAGAGTGGTAGATGCGTGGAATAATCTCCCAATAGAGGTGGTAGAGGAGAGTATCTGAATTGACAAAAGCATGGGGCAAAGGAAAAGAGGGGACTAATGTAGTAGTCGATATGCAAGGGCAGGATAGGCCATGAGGTCTTTTTCTGCCATCATGTTTCTATGTTTCTATCCCAGTCCATATAATACATATCTATGGTCAGATATTAGCCGTATGTTTGTTAAAAGCAGATGGAAAGAGCATTTATGCTTTAGTGGCCAGCGAATGCATAATTCAGATATGCTAAGCGTCACTCATTAGGAGTGTGACTCGCTCATTTGAAGGCTCTCTCACTCTCACACTCTGTGAGCCCCTTCTCTCAAGCATTAGAGCCTCCGTGCCAATGCATTGATCCTGATCACTGCTTTTATGAGAGACAAGCCTAGGAGACAAAAAGCAAAGTGGCCTTACCAGCAGGAAGAAAGCTGAGCTCACCTTCCTGCATGCAGCCTTCCCCCACCTCATCCCTTTTCCCTGTACCTACAGCTCACACACTCTGAAACATCTGCACAAACTTGTAGCCACTGAATTTTTAGCCCAGAGAATTTATCGCCTCCACTCTGCCTGTATCCTTTCAGAACCTCTAAAGAAAAACAAATGTCATTTTATGCTGATTTTTCATATGCAAATCAATATTACATTTAAAGCTTTCTAGATTTATACCCTGGATGCACCCTCTGCAAAAATTTCACTCTTTGGACTTCAATCTTACTCTCTGGGGTGGTAAATCTTACTCTTTGGGATAGTTCACCCTTGGCATCTCTGATAATTGCTTTTGAATATTTTTGGTCTGTATGTTTACTATGGGACCAATTCTGAGATGCGGGTTGCTGGGCCAATTCCCCCTCTGGCTCTCCCCGCATGTCCTGAACAGCAGGACGGGGAGAGCCGGTGGGGGGGGGGAGGGTGGGATGGGGCAGGATCTGGGCGGAGAGAAGGTGGGCCAGCTCGGCAGGACATACAGGGCCGATTCAGGTCACAGTCCTGTATGTCCTGCCGAGTCAAAGGGGATGTGCTGCTTATTCTACCTTGAAGGTGGAATAAACAGCACCGACCTGGTGATCAAGCCCGAGGATTCCCACCCGGGCCAGGGCCAGGTGCGGGTCAGGCAGCAGGGAAGAGGGGGTGCCGAGCCACAGCAGTCAAGGGAGCCTGCGGGAAAGACATCCTCATGAAAAGGATACACAAGTACTGTTACCAAGCTATAATTCACTGCATGGTGAAATAATTAGAACCCCCAACTAAGAAAACTGCAGATGATCTTTCTTCTAGAAGAAATATAGATTCAGAAGGTGCTTTAGGATTAGGATTAGGATTTAGGTGCAGTAGGATTAGCAAAGTTACCGAGGGTGAACTATTCCAAAGAGTGAGATTTAGCATCCTAGAGAGTGAGATTGAAGTCCAGATTTTTTCAGATGGTGCATCCAGGGTATAAATCTAGAAAGACTGAAATGTAGTGTTGCTTTGCCAATGAAAAAAGCAGCATGAAATGATACTTGCTTTTCTGTGGAGCCTCTGAAAGGATACAGACACAGTGGAAGCAATATGGGTAAATTCTCTGGGCTGAAAATTGTTCTCCACTCGGTTGCATAGGTTTCACAGCACCCCTATATATAGGTCCAGGGGAAAGGATGGTGACGGAGGAGGCAGTACACAGGAAGATTAGCTCAGATTTCTTCCTAATGGTTGGGACACTTGTTTTCTCTTCTCTTAGGTTTGTCTCTCAGAAAAGCAGCGACCAGGATCAATGCACCAGCACTGAGGATCTAATGCTTGAGACAAGGGGCTCAATGAGTATGAGAGTCAGAGTGTCTTCAAATGAGTGTGACACACTCCTAAGCAGGGCCGTACTGAGTTAGAATCATGCCCTGTGCGACTTGCACATCGGGTGCACGCCCCCTCCTTCCCATACCTCCGTCCAGCTGTTGCCCGCTCCTGCCCTGCTGCTGCCGCCGCCCTCTGTTTTTTCCATGGTGGCACCAGCAGGGCAAGAGCAGGCAGAGACTGGACGGAGGTATTGGGGCGGGGGGGGGGGGGCGCCTGGTGTGCAAGTTGCTGGAAGCAGATCTGATCCCTCCCTACTCTGAATTCGTGTCATAGGACGGCAGGACCAGACCTGCAGAAAGACCCGAAAAGGCTTAGGGGGGGGGGGGGCATTTTGGTTGCCTGCTGTTGCTCTGCCGCTGCTGAGAGAACAAAAAGTGGCAGCGGCAGGGCAACAGCAGGTAGCCGAAATTCGCCCCCCCAAGCCTTTGTGCCCTTTGCAGCTGCATCACTTGCACAGAGCTAGGTATGGTATTGCTCGTAAGGAGTGAGACTTGGCATCTTTGGGTTAGTCAAGTGTAAACACCGATGAATAACCAGCTTAGCCAGAGGCCTACAGGTGATACTCACCCATCTTTCCAAGCAGTAAATGCTCTCATTGCTGCCGAATAAATGTCTGTCTAGATGAGATGGATCTGTGCAATGTATTCACCCTCTGATTTCAGCTTAGCAGGTATTTCCAAAGTGGATACCTGAGGCAATGGGAGAGAGTAACTTGTACATGGCTTATCGGTGGGAGCCCTACAATTTCCATCCTGGCTTCGTTAGTTCCCATTCTATTTCTCGAATGAGTAAGTGTTCCTCTTCCTCCATATAGCTTACTGAATTTGGTACATATTCAATTCAGACATCCTAGAAAACGTTCTGTTTCTTTTCAGGAGTAGGAACTGTGAGTCCATAGATATAGCAGTTAGTAACCCAAGCTCGACGAAATGCAAGAAAGGTCTGCCACTGCAGGGTGTGAACTGAATAGGAACTCTTGTATGCTCAGCTATCCAGGAATATGGAATACAAAGGGGAAAGGTGAGAGAACTTGTCCTGGATAAGGAGTGATATCCTGTAGGCAGTTATGTTGTGTAGTGGGCATCTGGGACATTTCTGCGATAGCATGGACAAGAATAACTGGGCAAATTGGAGGGGCAAGATACTGTTCCTGTGTTTACATGATTCAATGTTTAATAAGTTGTGATTACAGATACCCTGAGCTTGTGAGAGCAGCCGTGGCTTCGTGCAGAGAATGGGATCTGATTGGCCCACATGGAGAGTGTGTGTGTCGTGTGTAAATGTCATCATGAAATGTCATAGGCGATCAGGGCTCATGGCTGCTCCTGGAGACATGGCCAGGAAGGGGTTTAAAGAAATCTCCAGAATCATCATCTGTGGCATACACCATTTTTTATATGTAAATAATGGGGGGGTATATTTATCCCTTTCACCCAGCTGAGGCAATTCTCACTAAAACAGAACTGGTTTCTCAGTTTCTGACAAGAATCTGTAGATGTCTAGCAGATGGATTTTCAGCCAAAGGTATATCATATGGCTAACTAGAGAAATGGAACAGTGAATCAGCGTTGGAACTAAATGCCAAAGAGTGCAGCTGCCTCTGCCTAGTGACTGTTTAAGTTATTCATCTGCTGGTAAGGTGAAAAAGTACAAGCCTGTGCAGTTAACTAAGTTTTCGTCCAGTATAGATGTACAGGTCCGCTAGGTATCATAAGGAAAGGAATGGAGAATAAAACAAAGGATATGAATTCACCAGAGGCAGGTCTTGTCAGACAAATCTGATTGATTTCTTTGACTGGGTGACCAGGGAGTTGGACTGAGGGAGAGCCCTAGATGTGGTGTATTTAGATTTCAGTAAAGCCTTTGACACTGTTCCTCACAGGCGACTTATAAACAAACTGAGCACCCTAGGGATGGACCCTAAAGTTACTGCTTGGGTTAGAAATTGGTTGGGTGGGAAGTGACAAAGAGTACAAGTAAATGGAGCTCATTCTGAGGAGAAGGATGTTACCAGTAGTGTGCCCCAGGGATCTGTCCTTGGTCCGATTCTTTTTAACATCTTTGTTAGTGATATAGCGGAAGGGCTGTCGGGTAAGGTTTGCCTCTTTGCGGATGATACCAAAATCTGCAATAGAGTAGACACCCAGGAAGATGTAGATAACATGAGGAGGGATCTAGCTAAGCTTGAAGAATGGTCTAGAATTTGGCAGCTGGGATTTAATGTTAAAAAATGTAAGGTCATGCATTTGGGCTGCAGCAATCCAAGGGAGCAATATAGTATAGGGGGTGAAGTAGTTTTGTCCACTAAAGAAGAGCGGGACCTGGGCGTGGTTGTGTCTGATGACCTTAAAGTAGCTAAACAGGTAGAAAAGGCGATGGCAAAAACTAGAAGGATGCTTGGGTGCATATGGAGAGGAATGGCTAGCAGAAAAAAGGAGGTGATAGTGCCTCTGTATAAGTCTTTGGTGCGACCTCATTTGGAGTATAGTGTGCAATTCTGGAGACCGCACCTTTAAAAAGGATGTGAACAGGATGGAGTCGGTGCAGAGGGTGGCTACTAAAATGATTAGTGGTCTTCATTATAAAGCATATGAGGACAGACTGAAGGATCTTAATATGTACACCTTAGAGGAAAGGTGGGATAGATGTGATATGATTGAGATGTTTAAATACCTCTGTGGCATAAATGTTCAGGGAGAGAGCCTCTTTCAATTGAAAGCGAGTTCTGCTACGAGGGGACATGTGATGAGGGTGAAGGGAGATAGATTCAGGAGTGATATGCGGAAATATTTCTTTATGGAAAGAGTAGTGGATCCATGGAATAGTCTCCCAGTGGAGGTGGTAGAGATGAGGAAAGTAACTGAATTCAAAAAAGCATGGGACAAACATAGAGGATCTCTAAAGGTAAAAAGGGGACTGTTGTAGTTGTTGATATGGAAGGACAGACTAGATAGGCCATGTGGTCTTTTTCTGTCATCATATTTCTATGTTTCTATATTATAATGCCTCTGTATCTCTTTTTGGTGCGACCACACCTTGAATATTGTGTGCAATTCTGGTCACCATGTCTTAAAAAGGATATAGCATTATTAGAAAAGGTACAGAGAAGAGCCACCAAAATGGTAAAGGGGATGGAAGGATACCCCTATGAAGAAAGGCTAAAAAGGTTAGGGCTCTTTAACCTGGAAAAGAGACGGCTGAGGGGAGATATGATAGAGGTCTATAAATTAATGAATGGAGTGGAACGGGTAAACGTAGACAGATTGTTTACATCATCAGAATATAGAAAGACTTGGGGACATGCAATGAAGCTACAAGGTAACCTATTTAATATTAATAAGACAAAATATATTTTTTCACTCAACATGTAATTAAACTCTGGAATTTGCTACCGGAGGATGTAGTAAAAGCTGTTAGTGTAGCCAGTTTTAAAAAAGGTTTGGACAAGTTCCTGGAGGAAAGGTTCATAAACCATTATGAGGGAGGAGTGGCCTAGTGGTTAGGACAAGGTACTTCAGGCCGGAGGGCCAGGGGTTCAAGTCCCACCTGGGGACAGCAATCTCAGGCCGGAAGGACTGGGATTTCTAGTCCTATAGGTACTCCTTGTGGTCTTCGGCAAGCCACTTAACCCTCCATTGCCCATGTTCCCTGTAAGTATTAGCGTATGTGTGTCATATCCCCTCGTATTAAATGTATCTCCCAATTGACCGCTTTGACCCGGTGAAAAGCGGGATATAAATACAGCTAAATAAATAAATAAATTATTAAAGTGGACCCAGAATATCCACTGCTTGCCCCAATACAAGAACTGTGGAACCTGTGTCTTTTGAGGAAACTGCTAGGTACTTGTGATCTAGATTGGTCACTGTTGGAAACAGGATACTGGGTTTGATGGACCTTGGTCTAACCCAGTATGGCATATCTTGATTGTATGATAAGGCGGTATAGAAATACTGTTAAATAAATAAATAAATATCTTATGTTCTTATGTTCTTGAACCTGAAAATCATTGGTAAGATATGGAGTATGTGTGATCTAACTTGTGTGCTTTTTCTTATTTGGATCTGATGTGTTTTTCTTTTTCCTTGCATTTGGGGTCAGGACACCTTCTCTTTGGTGGACATGTTTTTTTGCTCCATTAAATCTTTGTTTTGCTTGTGGATTTTTTGGATTTATGTTGCGCTATTTTCTGTACAAGATTGTATTTGTGGTGAAAATTGTGAAACTGAATAAATATATAATTTAAAAAATGTTAACTTCTTTGTTGGCTCCTACATTGGCTTTATGGATATCATTTTTTTTTGCCAAATGCAATGATACTTCCTTGATGCTGGAGGGGTCATGGCTATAATACTGGCTCTTATATATATATTCGGTAGGAATGTCAATTCATCTAGCAAAATAAATGACCTGAGTAATCTGCACCTCCATCCTGCCTGCTCCCAATTATATTTGGGGTCTTGAGGTGATGGATATGTTGCTTAGACTATGGAAATATTAGCTTGAATATCTTATTTTGTGAAGGGGAGGTCAAGGTACCTATAAAAGGGTGTGGGGAAAATTCTGGTCCTCGCACCTTGAGGATTGCTTAAATTATAAGCCCAATTCAAAGAGGAGGGATACGCTCTTTAAAACCAGTGTACTGTTAGTGTTAGATCCCTTCTTTCCCACCTCAACTCCAACTCATCCCATGTGAAGAATCTTGCTGTCTAGCACAACTCACCAATTAGCTGCTCGACTGAGATAGAAGAGTTTGGTTTTGGTTGGAATGAAAAATCTAGGAAGTAGTTTCGTGTTTGGATATCTGCTAAAATTAAGCAATTAGTTATATCTCAAGGAGCTTTGATTAGGTAATTCTACAAAGCAGCACATTAGACTACACACCTCAGACATATAAATCAGATTTTAGTGGCTTGAAAAAATAAGAAACTGCTCCAAACTCCAACAAAAGGTGAGCAAGCAGGCAGGATTACACAGAGGAAACTGGAGCAGAGGTGTTAGATCTCACATAAGAGGCTATCTGCATTTTGTCTTAAAGGACAGCTGAGGAAAAGCTAGGGACTTTGTTAGTTTTTTTTTCTCATTTCCTTCAACAGGTATCAAAGATCCAGTAACTGAACTATAGCTGGGAAAAATTGTGTCATCAAAGCAGTTGCCTATGTTACAGCTTCTGCCTCCATCCGACAGATGACCTGATCTCAGGCAAGGGACTGGTTATGTGTGCAAGATGCTTGCAAGTTGAATCCCTTATGAAACAAGTGGAGAATCTAAGAGAGGAGAGGTGAGGCTGAGAAGCTTCTGTGACAAGAGAGAACTACATTGATGAAATGCTTCTTGAGGCATCAAAGATCTCCAACAAAGGTGAAAATGATATGGTACAGAAAAAAGATAGCTGGGCACAGGTCACCAGAGTCTGCAGAATCGACACTCCAACTCCACTGTCCCTCAAACTGAAGAACTGGTATGCAACCCTGGAAGAAGAGGCAGCAACAACATCCCAGGAAATGGAGGAACCAGAACTCAAGAACCCCAAAGTTGCTGAATCAGTGGCCACAAGGAAGCAAAGAGTAATAGTGATTGGTAATTCCCTTCCAAGGGATACAGAGGTATCCAAATGCTGGCCAGACCTGATGTCCATGGATATGTGCTGTCTGCCAGGTGTCAGAATCCAAGATAGTATGGAGAGTTTGCTGAGACTCATCAAGCCTACTGACCATTATTTGATGCTGATTTTGGCATAAATGATACTGCTAGGTTTCTACCTCAGCATATGAAAAGTGGTTCTGGGAGAAACAGATAGGTGCACCGCAGGTGTTTTTGTCAATCCTTCCCTGTGAGGGTAAAGTCCAAGACAGAAAAACTCACATTCTGGAGATGAATGCATGGCTTCATGAATGTTGGGTGATCATCTCGCATTCAGTGAACACCTTTGCACAGTGGTTCAATATTAGGACAAGGACGGAGATGGCTTATTCAAAAGTGAGGTATCTACACTTAAGGAAAACTAAATTTGTCAAGATGGGGGAATAACTCAGGGAGTCGATAGCTGGATGGGAACAGCTGGGGGTGTAAAAAAGTAGTAGGCAAAACTGATAGGGGATATTTTAAGGGCAACAAACCTTTTTGTTAGGAAAGCAAATACATGTAAAAGTAAAAGGAGCCAAAAGAAGTAGCTTAAGGTGAAGAAAAAGAAGTGGTCTCCATAAAATAGAAGATATCACAGAAAGAGGAAGACAGGCATCAATATTTGGAAAAGCTAAGAGAAGCTAGGAAAGTAATCAGGAAAGCAAAGATACAAATGGAAGAAAAAATAGTCAATGCAGTAAAATGGGGGACAAGACATTTTTGATATATATTAGTGACAGGAACAAGTGCAAAAGTGGTATGTCGGACTCAAGATGACAGGAAGGAATATGTAAAAGCTGATGAGAATAAAGAGGAATTGCTTTATAAATATTTCAAATCTGTGTTCACAGATGAAAGGCCTATTTGTGTGTGTTTTAGCATAGGACAAACACAAATAGGAGCATAAGTGAGGTGGATCTTGAATGATTTCAGAAGACTAGGGGCTAGATATTCGAAAGGCATTTACATGGTTTACAGCCCTGTAAATCATATAAATGCTGCTCAGCGGGATATTCCCAGTCTTCTCCCCTACATGCCCTGATGCTAACCACTTAGCATCGGGGCGTTACGGGGAGGAGCAGAAGCGATGACAGTCGCTAACTGGGCAGTGGTGATATTTCATGCTGCCCAGTTAGTGACCTGTGGCTAAAAGATAGGCGTAGCTAAAGCTTGCCTATCTTTTAGCTGCAGTGGCTAACCGTACAGCATGCAATATCGCCACTGCCCAGTTAGCTAGTGTGGCTGGGAGGTGGTGCGGCAAACCTGGATATTCAATGCTGGGGCCGCATGTGACCCCAGCATTGAATATTTATTTATTTAGCAACTTTTTTATACCACTGTATCTACCAGTCACAGCGGTGTACAGGTAACATGTTTAACATTACATAGAACGTCGTAGGTCTTAGCGTTAACATTTAACATGTAAGTTAAACAAGGCCAAACAATATCTACATGTAACTTCAATCATTTAACGTATTCAATATTGGGAGTTAAGGGTAGGCACAGATGGCTATGCATTGTAGCTGCGCATAGCCAACCTAGATGAAGATTGGGCACTATGTTCTTGAGGAGCTAACTAAACTAAAAGTAGACAAAGCGATGGGGCTTGATGGGATACATCTGAGAGAATTGAAGCAACTTATGGAAGTTTTGGCAGCTTTGTTGTTTGACCATTTCAATGCTTCTTTAGAATTGGGAGTGGTCCCAGAGGGCCGGAGAAGGGCATGTGTGGTCCCTCTACACATAATTAAAAGAAGAGGTTGGGAACTACGAGCAGGCCGGTTTCTGCAATGTAATGGTTTTACTAGTGATGGTTTTACTAGTGATGAGTGTTTTCAGATGAATCTGATTAATTTCTCTGACTGGTTGACCAGAGAGATGGACAGAGGGAAAGTACTAGATGTAGTGTACTAAGATTTCAGCAAAGCCTTTACCACTGTTCGGCACAGGTAACTTATAAATCAATCAAGCGCCCTAGGGATGGACCCTAACGTGACTGACTGAGTTAGAAACTGGTTGATTGGGAGGCAGCAAATGTAAATGGAGTGCACTCTAAGGATAAGGACATTATCAGTGGCGTGCCACAGAGATCAGTCCTTGATCAGATTCCTTTTAACAGTTTTATAAGTGACATTGCAGAAGGACTGTTGGGTAAGGTTTGCTTCTTTGGAGTTGATACCAAAATCTGCCATAGGGTAGAGACCTAGGAAGGTGTAAGTAACATGTAGAGGATGAAGCACTTCTGACTATGAATAAAGAGTGGGACCTGGGCGTGATTGTTTCTAATGATCTTAAGTTGGCAAAACAGGTAGAAAAGGCGATGGCAAAAGCCAGAAGAATGCTTGGTTGCATAGGGAGAGGAATAGCCAGCAGTAAGAAGGGAGTGGAGGAGTAGCCTAGTACCCAAGAGATCTGGGTTCAATTCCAATTGCCATTCCTTGTGACCTTGGGAAAGTCACTTGCCTCAGATACAAAGTTAGATTGCAAGCCTTCTAGAGACAGGGAAGTATCTACATACCTGAATATAGCGTGCCTTGAACTACCACCGGAAAGACATAAGCTAAATACTAATAAATAAATAAGTGATGGTGCTTCTGGTGAGATGTCATTTCAAATACTATGCATAATTCTGAAGACTGCATCTTCAAAAGGATATAAACAGGATGGAGTCTGTGCAAAGGATGGCTACTAAACTGGTCAGTAATTCTCATCATAAAGCATAAGGGGCTGGATTTAAAAATCTCAAAATGTAGATTTTGGAAGAGAGAGAGGAGATGTTTAAGTACCTCTGTGGCATACATGTATGGGGGGGGGGGGGAGGAGAGCCTCTTTCAGTTGAAGGAAGCTCTGGAATGAGGGGGCATAGGATGAAGGTGAAAGGGGGGATAGACTCAAGAGCAATCTAAGGAAATATTTCTTTATGGAAAGAGTGGTAGGTGCATGGGATAGCCTCCCAATGGGGAAACAGTAGAAACAAGGCTTGTATCTGAATTCAAGAATACATGAGACAAACACAGAGGATCTCTAAGGGTAAAGAAGGATTGTAGACCTTAGTAGCTGATAGGATGGGCACACTGGATAGGCTGAATGGTCTTTACCTGCCATCATTTTTCTATGTTTCTATGTATTGGGAATATTCTTTACCCGAATGTAAGCATGTCTTGTTAAATAAAAACTTATAAACTAAAAAAAGGAAAGAGCTCTGAAATGAAGGGTGGATTTCCTAAGCTGTGATGCACAGTGACAATCATTTTTGGTGAATAGGTCCCACTCCCTATAATGGTGGCCACAGAAAATACCACATGTGGTTGCAGATAAGTAAATGGACCCCTAAGACATTAGCAGTGACTTGTGGAATAGATACAGAATGTAGAACCAATGAATGGGAAGACTGACATAATTTTCCTGTTGTTCTGTATTTTGCTTCTGTTTAATTTTAAATTGTTCAGTTTAATACTAGGTTCATGTTGCCATCTTCAAATGTCAGAAAATAATGTTTTGCTTCAGTTTATTTTTTTGTCATTCCCTTGTCTACAATGATACATGCAAACACCAGGGCTGGCCCCAACTACTAGGCAAACTAGGTGGCTGCCTAGGGCATCAGCTTTTGGGGGTGATGTTGGCAAACAGCAGGGCATTCAAAGCTAAACAATAGATTCTGACAGTAGTGGGGGGGGGGGGGGGAAGGCTTAAGGTATGCTTAGGGTACCAACACCTTGAACCATCTCTGGGGTCGGCCCTGACAAACACAAATACAAATTGAAATGCTTTTTTGTTTTTGTGAACACATGCTAAAAAAAACAAATTAAGAGAAATAAAAACATATTTAGAATATAATTTTTTTTGCATGTTCACTTCCTATTTATCCTGCAGTATTTTTATTTACAAAAGATGGCCTGGCCATCAGCTAGGGCTGGCCACATAACATCCACTAGACTCAACCTAGATTTTCTTACATTTTTACTTAAAGTTATCAAAGCAAATATAAGAGTCATAGTAAACAGAAGTGTGATGAGTTGTTGCTTTATTTCTTTCCTCTCTTTCTGCTTTGCTTTTTTTTTCTGATGCAGGAAATTAAGTAGATCCTCAGTCTGGGCTCTTTAGAATTTCATGGATGAATGTCAAATGGGAGGCCCCTGGACCAGAATATATATTTGTGTATGCATTTTTCACTTTGATCCCAAAAGGAAAATGGGAGGATGTTACTGGAAAGATAAGCAAAATCTTCTTTTCTGTCCACATAGCACCAGGGTGGCGGTAGCAGTAACTGTTAAAGGAATTCTATAGACCTACATCTGTAGAGTCCCTCTCTTCTCTCTCAGCCCCATAGTATGTGGAAAGAAAACATCTAAATAAGTGGGAAAATAGAGATGTTTTTCCACCTTCATACTGAATGAGGGGAGTGTGGTCCTTCAGGGTGGTACTTTCAAAGGGAAGAAAAGCCTTGGTTCGCCCTTCTCTCTCCACTAAGGAGGTCAAGGGCGTGCTCCATGGGAACCAGTTTCTATAGGAGAATGGAGAGATCTCTAAGTCACCTGAGCTTGGAGGGGGGTGGGGATGTGTGGGGCAGGAATATTTGGATTTATAAAAATTTAATAGAGACTTGATTCTTGCCTCAAGTGACGAAAGAGAAAAGAAAAGAAAAGCACTCAAGTGCTCTATAGAAGTGTGTCCTTGGACATGCAAACACCGTCAGGCTGCTGGAACCAACTCTCTCATCCAGAAGCGGTCAGAGTTGTAGAGTCATCCTTTTCAGCCCATTCCCAATCATTTCCTCTTTCTTCCCCCCCTCCCCCCACAATCACCACCAACCACCCCTAAATTGTCAAGGTGCAGCTATTTCTTTTGTGCATTCTTCTAATGCATTAACTAGAAACATGCTCAGGCTGCCCCGATGACTCAGAGGCAGCGTGTGGGAGACTCAGGTTGGATTCTTAAGCCTAATATGTGCTCCTCAGGATATTCAGGGCTGCAGATGGAAACATTCAGGGCTCTTAAGTTGATGCCCAACTTCAACACCTTATCAAATGGTTTAAGGGCAGATTGTTGTTTACATTTACATTTATTTTATTTCTCTTATATACCGTGCTATTCTGCATCAGTGCGGTTTACATTGAAGAAACTGAAATTACATTGAACAGGGCATTATAACTTGGAGATAACTCTCCATAGCCCATGTTCCCTGTAAAATAGTTAAGTGGCTTGCCCAGGACCACAAGGAGCACCTGTGGGACTAGAAACCCCAGTCCTTCCGGCCCAAGGTTCCTGTCCTCTAGTGGGATTTGAACTCCCGACCTTCCAGCCTGAAGTACCTTGCCCCAACCACTAGGCCACTCCTCCACTCCTATGTATTTTTTATTCAATATAATGCATATCTGTGAATCTATGTTGTTTACAATAATAAAATATAAATAATATTTCACGTAGCAATACTTCTGGGGGAGCTACTGGTCTTGCAAACTCTAATGTGATGCAGGGTTAAGGGAGCGGGATTAATTACTCCATGTGTGTGGTAGTGATGGCGGTGGGGTTACTGGAGATGCAGAAGGGGAGAAGCAAAGTAAGTGGGCCAATAAGGAATGCACTTTTCAGTTCTGAAATGGTAAAACTGGTCTGAAAATAGCAGAGAGGTGGGGAGATGTCGATCTCTTCCCCATACTGCAGTAAATGAATTTGCTAACCTTTTACCAGCCAAGTTTACTGGATTAAATTAGTTTACTGGATTAATTATCACATTCTAGTTTCCTTCTAACTCTGCCCTAGGGTAACATAGTGCAGACATCTTATGAGGTCTAGAATGGAGGGGACAAGAAAGGGTAATATATCAGCCCTGCCTGCTTACAAGGATATTTGGCACCTTAGGCGAACCTTCATCCTCACGCCCCCACCCCCTCTGAGGTTTTGATAATTAGACCCAACTATCATGATCATCCCAACATCACGTCTCCCACCATAATCCTGTAAAAATTCAGAGCTGGATATCATTTATTTATTTACATTCTCTTATATACCGCGCTATTCTGCATCAGTGTGGTTTACATTGAACAAACTGAAATTACATTACAAACTGAAAGTACCTTGCCCCAACCACTAGGCCACTCCTCCTCCACTCCACTCCATCATATATGTGTGTCGCTCTCCCTGCAGGTAAAAGGATGTGTTGATGTTTCTTTGAGTTTGTGTGGATGCAGGATCTATTGTTTTGCTTTGACTGTTGCTGTTCTTTTCTGCCCCCCCCCTCCACTTCACCTAGATCCTTTCGCTTTAGGTGACTGTCTAATCTTACCTAATGGTTGAGTCTGTCCTATCAGCAGAGTTTAAAATTCTCCTAAAATGTTTTCTGTTTCTCACTCAGGCTTGGGGGTTGGGTGGAGGGCTTGGGAGTAGTTTGGGGAGGGTGAGGGGGGCATTGACCCCCAAACAAATTGCCCTGACAATGGCCATGATACTTATCTGCCCGTGGGGATTTGATTTCCCTCAAGCAGATAGAAGAGGACTTTGCCACGATTGTGACCATCTCCTTCTCTTCTCCCACAGGAGAATGGATCCCTGTGGGCAAACAAGCTTCATGTCCATTATTGCGGTAATTCATTTGGAGGTGCAATGCTTGCAGGCAGAAGGGGATTGCGGCAAAGTCCCCTTTTATTTGCCTGTGGGAGATCGGATCCCCTATGGGCAGAAGAGAAGTGCCAGTCCAGAGACAAGCAGTCTGCCCATGGGGATCCAATTCCCTGCAAGCAGAAGAGAAGAGGGAGGCCCGGTGGCCTGCAGCACAATAGGTTATGTGTTCGGGGAGGCAGGGGAGGAGTTCAAGTGAGGTAGAGAAGAGAAGATAATTTAAAGGAGCAGGGGACCTTTTTTAAAAAAAAGGAAGATGGGGAATTTTAGGGCAGGGGATAGGAGTGCAGTGGGGGGTTGATGAAGGATAACAGAGGAGGGGAACCAGCAGGAGAAAGGTTGAAGGGGGAGCCGAGAGTGCAAGATGTTGTCAAAAGGTGGATTCTCCTCCCCAGAACATACATAAGCACCCTTTCCCCACCCCCATACCACACATATAGGCACCCCACCTCCGCACTACACACACACACATACACACACACACACGTACCCCACCTCTGTATGACAGACAGACAGACACACGGACACCCCACCTCTGCACGACAGACATGCACACACACATGGGCACCTCACCTCCACACCATACACATACAGACACCTCTCTTCATACCATAACACACACATACACACACATACAGGCACCCCACCTCCGCACTACACACACACACACACAGGCATCCTCCCTCTGCACGACAGACATTCACACACACATGGGCACCTCACCTCCACACCATACACATACAGGCACCTCTCTTCATACCATACCACACACATACAGGCACACCACCTCTGCACCGCATACACAAATGCCCCCTGCCTCACCCACACAAAGGCACCTACCACATCTCCTCCCACGCAGACAGGCATACCACAGTTGCATCACACACACATACAGACACTTAATATCTGAAGCTATAAGTGTTATTATCTGTATTTTTGTCTAAAGATGCCACGCTGCATAGAAACTCTAGTGCGGGTCTCATCATCTTAATATGTACACCTTAGAGGAAAGGCGGGATAGAGGTGATATGATTGAGATGTTTAAATACCTACGTGGCATAAATGTTCAGGGAGAGAGCCTCTTTCGATTGAAAGCAAGTTCTGCTATGAAGGGACATGGGATGAGGGTGAAGGGAGATAGATTCAGGAGTGATATGCGGAAATATTTCTTTACGGAAAGAGCGGTGGATCCATGGAATAGTCTCCCAGTGGAGGTGGTGGAGTTGAGAACAGTAACTAAATTCAAAAAAGCATGGGACAAACACAGAGGATCTGTAAAGGTAAAAAGGGGATTGTTGTAGTTGTTGATATGGAAGGACAGACTAGATAGGCCATGTGATCTTTTTCTGTCATCATATTTCTATGTTTCTATGAGACTTAAGAACATGAGACCAGCGTGAGAGACAATAGGGGGTGGGCGTAAGGAGTTCAGAAGCACTGGCTCTTAAGATTTTGGCCTGGCTCCTTATTCCACACAAAATTTGTTGAGTCCTGAAATACAGACACAACTCATTTGGAATTTTGGTGCCAGCTATAGGTTGTACAACTGCACAAAAAAAGTCCTGTCACCATGTGCACTTCTCTTCTAGCTGCTGCTTTTACATTTGCTGAGCAATAACATGAGGCACAGTTGTCTCTGATCTCACATGCAGGCAACACTGCCTCTCCCCACAGTCTGCCCCCTCCCTTGATCCTGGTGATTCTTATTTAGAGATGGGCTGCGGGGAGAGCCAGCTCTCACCTAATCAGCAACACAGCTACCTCTGAGGAAGTGGCCCTGAGATTGACGGAGAGGGAAGACTATGGGGAGAGGCTGCACTACCTGTGTGTGGGATCAGAGATGCCTGTGCATCTCATGCTGCTGCTCAACAAAGGTGAGCTAAAGTGTCACCTGCCTCCTTTATTTCTTGTGTTACACTGCATGCAGAACTGCCTTGTTGGGGTTTCAATTTAATTTTATCTACATATTTCTAGTTTGAGTTTATTATAATTTATTCTGTACTTGATGAGGGTCTAACTATGTTTTGTCTGTGTGACCAAAACCAAGTGTTCTGTTAGCATGGAGTTTAACTTGGGGCAATTTCTCCAAATGGGTTAGTTTTCCACATACCATGACAGTCATGAACCTCACTTCTAAGCCAGGGTGTGTGGAGTTTCTGTGTAGGATCTGTAGCAATCTGGCTTGTTCAGTTTTCCGAATAGGTGAAAGGTTCTAAGGCCCACTGCAATATTTATGGTGCTGCTCTTTTCTGGGTAGACTCCTTATTGTGTTAATTTTCAAAGCTGGTTTCATTATGGTATGGTAGATTTGCATTATAGGTCAATGACTTTTGTAGGGTTTTGTGATAGTTCACAATCTGCCTGGTACTGAAGAGGCTGTTAATGAGATGACACCAGAATCCGATTTTTTTTCCTTGTATGGTGGGTTTTATAGTGAAATGTCATAGTTCTGCTCTGCATCTACTGTTGAAGGAGGGATTTCATTGGACACAAAAGGGGTGTTCAAAAAGAAAAAGAGAACTATAGCACAGTTTCTAATGCCAAAATAAAATTAATATAGCCTGGGAATATGTTGCTTTTCCTTTTTTTGGCAAAGTCACTGAATGAGAGCCTCTGCTCCCTCTTGGGAGTATCTTGGGGGTGCCAACTCATCCCTTGCCTGCTTGCTATACTGGCTTCCTATTCATCTAGCATTTTTTTAAGATAACCATAATGAATATACAAATATGCAAATGTGTTGCCCCACTGATTGCCCCCCTCCCCCTAAATGAAGCAGTCAAACTACACCCATGGTAGAGGAGTCTCATTGCTTTATTTCTTCTTTGTCTCCTGGTGATCCCTCTCATGCTATGCTATATTGCCAGTTTCTCTCTCTATGGCTGGGGGAGGGGGTCTCATGGCAGTCTGTCTTAGGCTGGGGGAGGGGGTTTCATGACACTTTCTCCAGCTGCTTTCTCTGGATGGGGAATCTTGTGTATATATCTCTTTTAGTGTGGCAGTATTTCTCTTTCCTCTTACTAGAGGGTCTTGTGGCTGTGTCTCTCTGGTTTCAGGGAAAGGTGTCTCTTGTACTTAGGCTGTCTACCTGCCTTCCTGCTCTTTGATTTTGAAGGACTAAGGGCGGTTTACAGCTGAATTTTAAAGTTTAACACACCAGTTTTACAAATGCCTCTCTTACCTGGGCTGGGCCCAGAGCACCCCTGCTGCTCTATTATACCCCAAGTGCTGGAAACGGGATTGGGGGGAAAGTGGACTCATGAAGGGTGGCCTGGGCTAGTGTCTCCTCTAGGCAAGACAGCACATAGATGGTGCTTCTTCAGAGTCTGAAATTAGTTGCCAGAATTTAGCTGAACTGTGCTGTGAATAGGACAGCTGAGAGGGGGTAGTTACCTGGAGTGTTAAACATCATGGGGACAAAAAATGGCTAAAGAGTAAGCATGGAGCTGCAGAGGATAGAAACCCAGGAAGAGTTCCACTCTTCTCCTACCATCTGGAGGGGAGCCAGAATGAAGACAGCGAAAAGAGGAAGATAGATCAGGGCAGGAATCAGAAAATATTCTTGCCTTCCCTGGGTGCTAAAATATCTAGCTATGGCTTGCAGCCAAATAGAAGCCCTGGTTATCAGGATGGTTTTGCTTCTTGTATTAAAATTTCTAGATACGTAAGTTGGTTGACACAGATTTAACTTGTATCACTTTTGTGAACAAAAGTTAAGGCTCACCCACTGCTGAATAATGCATGAGCATCAACTTTGACCTTGACACTCCACCCTTATGGGTCCTCTTTTCACCTGCTGTGAAGGCATTCACAGCAGCTGGACCTGGGCTGCCCCGACTGCTGCCTGCCAGCTCAACGCGCTGCTCTGTTCCCACGGTTACACCCGCATCATTCAAACCCCAGAGAAGTCAAGCTGTAATATTTATGGAGCAGACATGCCCGCCCATGTCCCTGCATGGAATAAAGGCAGGGACCTCCAGGGGCAGCCAGGACAGGCCCAGGAAAAGTTTTAATATCACGGCTACTGAATGTTAATTTGGAGCAAAGCTGTTCAGTCTTCCATCCCTAAAGGATTTTAAAACCACCTTCCTCTCCCCAGTCCCCTGCTCCTCATTTCATATTTGAAATTTACTTCGAAAATCCTTTAAGTAGTAAACATTTTATTTTATTTTTTCTGGGTTACATTTTTTTTATTGCTTTAAATAGGCAAAAATCTCAAGAAGACAAAGCCTTGCACAGACTTTTAAAGCTCATGCACACTAAGCCAACATCCAAGCACGAGACACCCATCTAAACCAAATTTTCAAATTATGTTGTTGAGCAATATGTACGTTTTTTTAGGAAATGCAAAATGGCGGGGAGAGGATGTTAAAAAGTTTGGGTATGTGAATGGCATGCTGGCTAAATGTAGTAGGGCCCAATTATTAAAAAAGCTTGTCTCTTTACACCTGCTCTTTTTTGTATGAGAAGAGGTATGTGTACACTATGGAAGTCTGTGAAGATTTTTGGGTGGCTGAAGATTCTTTGAAGTACATTCAGCCAATCTGTAGGCTTTACTTCCTAATTTTATTTACTGAGATTCCAATCAAGCTTTGTAAAACTTAGTCCAAAATATATCATTTACCCTTGGCTTGGTTGCTCTTGGGATTCTCTTGCATTTGTTTATTTTTGCACTAAATTATGCTATTGCTAATATTTTACCATGGGTTGCGGTGTAGCTGATGGGGAAGAGGAATGTATAACTCAAATGTCTGACCCCAATGGGCTGAGTGGTTTAATGGCCAGGAAGTGATTTTACTAGCCACAAACAGGTGTTACCATGGCAATATGTTTTTTTAAGCCTCAGTTTAGAAATCTTCATATTATCGAACATTCCCAATTGCACGTTTTATTTTATTTTATTTTATTTTTATTTTAAGTATTTTTATTTATTTAAAGATAAACAGTACATCATCTCCGCATCATAAAATAATGACAAACAGCCTTCCTGGCTATCTGCCTTCTTCCCCTCCCTAACCTTCCCTACTTACCCGTGATTCCTTTCACCTTTAGGACCTCCACCATTCCCCCTCCTGGCTCCCCTACCCCCCCTCCTAGAGCCCGAATCAAACTATTCCATTCATATTCATACTTCTCCAATCTCTGCCTCCTATAGGCCGCCATGCATTCCATAGCAAACACCTATTGCAGCCTTGTCTCACACTGTGTGATCTGTGGGGCCATAAGCTGTTTCCAGTGGGCCACCACTTCACCCTGTCTGGTCCTGTTGTACCAGCATGGACATCCAGGGCACCAATCGCTCAGCCAAGATTTTGGCCATGATCTTAGTATCCACATTAAGCAGGGATAGTAGTTGGTAAGACCCACAGTTCATCGGGTCCTTGCCCTCTTTGGGTATCACCGAAATCCCTGCCATTAACATGTCAGATGTCAGTTCCCCCCTCTTCCAGCATCCCATTGAACACCCCTCCACTCACCTCTTCCCAAAAGCTTTTTATAAAATGACCCTGGGAGTCCATCTAGGCCAGGGGTCTTACCCGAGGAGAGATTTTTAATGACTGCCTCTATTTCCTCACACGCTATTTCTTGATCTAGCCCTTCTGTGGACTCCTCCCCCAAGCTAGGGAGCCTAAGCCCCTCCAGATATTCCTGAATCTCCTCCTGCTGTATGCCTTCCTGTCGGGCATATAGTTCCCTATAGAAAATAACAAATTGTCCCTGAATAGTGTCATTCTGCCTGTTCACCTTCCCCCCGGCCCCTGGATTTTGCTTATCGGGGCTTGGGCAATGCGTCGCTTCAGACGCCACGCCAATAATTTCCCAGCCCTGTCTCCCCACTCATAATATACTTGCTTAGTACACTGCATAGACAGGCCAAAGGGATCTGTCTGGAGAGCCTGTAGTTCTGCCTGCATCTGATCCAACCTCCAGTCCCGCTCGGCCACCGTGTCTTGATATGTTAGGGTGAGGGTCCAAATGTCCCCCAGAAGCTGATCTTCCCATTGTCTCTGTTGCCTCTTTTGTCATGCCGCCCACATTATAAACTTCTCTCAAATACCACTTTAAGCCCTTCCCACAGAATGACATCTCACACCTCCCCTGCATCATTGAGTTGAGGTATTCCTTAACAGTGGCCTGGATATCCTCAATCACCTCTTTTCGTTTAAGAACTTTTTCATTTAGGCTACCCTGAGGCCCTGCCTTCAAGTTCCACCCATACTAGTCCGTGATCTGACCATGTCATGGGTTCAATGCCCGCATCCTGTATCCCTGTAATCAACAGTTGATCCACTAGGATCATGTCAATCCTACTGAACAGTCATGGGGCTGTGAATAAAGGGTGTATTACCTTAGAAGCGGGTGAATTTCCCTCCATGCATCCACCAACCCCATGTGTTGCATAACTCTGCCTAAGGCCTTATGATTCCGACCCGCCTTGTCCTGTGCCCTCGATGTTCAATCCCATGGAGATCTAAGGACGACATTGAAGTCTCCTCCAACAGTTTCCCTTTTGCTTTCTTTTCTGTCAGTCTCCCTACCCCAGCCCAAAAGCTCCCCTGTCCTCCATTAGGTGCGTACATCCACATCACCGTACGTTCCTCCTCCCCCCAGGAGCCTTGAACCCCTACCAACCGATCCTCCTTATATTTAAAATGTTCCTGAATGTGGAAACCAACCCCCCTCCTCAATAAAATTGCCATACCCCCCTTTTCCCTCCCCATGGATTCACCGAGAAATATTGTTCAAGGTACAGCCCATGTTTCAACCTCCCCTCATCCTGGGCTTTGAGAATTGTTTCTTGCAGTAAAATGATGTCCCAGGATCCTCTCTCTATTTCCCGAAATAACCTCTGCCATTTAAATGGAGTATTTAGCCCCTTAACATTTAATGTGCCTATATGAAGCATGCCCCTAGCCTTCCTCCCCTGCCAAACCTCTGATCCATCAGGCTCTTATCCCCCCCTCTCCCCTCCCATCTATCCCCCCTTCTCCCCCAACCTTGCTCCTGTCTCCCAGAGCTTCACTTCCCGTGAGATCCCACAGCCTCCCATCCATCCATTCACACCCATTCATCCTTTACCCTCTATTTTCCACTAAAACCTCCCTCCCCCTCCAACTTTACCCCCCAAGAAGCCCTATAAGTCCAGTGCCCATACCAATAGTTTGCCAGATTAGATAAGATCCCGACTGAACCCTCGCTGGATTCAGGTGTCCTCTCCTTCTTGAATACCTCTCACCTGCAGGTTGTCCCGCCGGGCCTGATCTTCCAGGTCCTCCATTTTCTCTTGCATCAGCTCTTGTTGCTGCCTCAGGGTCTCCCAGCCTTTGCTCAGCTTCTCCAACTCCGTGGCCTGATGCTCCATGTGGTCCTCCACTTCAACCACGTGGCCTCCCAGCTCCTTCATATCTTGCTGGAGTGATTCTAAGGCTGACCTGAGATCCCCCCGGAGGGACTTAATATTATCTTTGAGCTCTCTAGGAAAGTCCTGAAACCAGCTTTTCAAATTGTCATTGGACCGAGGCTCCTTCCGTGGTGATCTCCTCTCCACCGACTCCCGACTCAGCTGAGCGCTCTGAATGCCACCTGCAGGATGGTTCACATCTAGCTTAGCTAGATTGAATAGCTGACAACTTTTTCTGTGCCGACATAGCCGCTGGTTTTATCCAGTCCTACGCTGGTGGGTGTATTTTTGCTTGTGTTTTTGCCGTTATCGAGGGGGGAGGTTCACGGCACTCTAACATGCTAATGCCATTCAGCTGGCTGATGTCACCAGAATTCCCCAATTGCACGTTTTAAACATGAGACTCGTGCAGCTGGAATGTGGTCTGCACATAGTGAGTCCCTTCTCTTAAACATTGTCCTAACACCAGATTAAACACTGTGGGACCTGGAAAGCATGGACTGGGCCAGAACATACAGCTGAGGTCTCTGGAGTCTGCACCCTAAGGGAAAATGACATAGTTTGACGATGGTGCCAGCAGGATCACCATCCTCACTCTTGGGGCCTCTGTTTGCTGGCTGGTATTTGTACAGTTGGGCTGCTAACCTGTCCCTACAAGAGGGACCATTTTTATTGGCTCTTCATTCTGCCTCCCTTCTTGGGGATGACCTTTTCAATGGGAGTTCAATGTTTATCCATTGCGATCACAGCAATTGGTAAAATGCCATGTCTGCCAAACTTGGACCTTTCACAGTGGGTCATGACCATGTTATCTAATGAGTGGTCTCTTAGAATGTCAAGGAAGCTTTCCAAATTTATCCCCTTAACAAGCTGAAACATTTAAATTTTTTGATCTTCAGTTTTGTTCATTGGGAGGGATACATTTATACTTTTTTCGGGATGAACTGCCTTTGCTTTTTGTTTTGTTTTTTAATATCTATATTTCCTTTTTCTTCAGTGACTGGTATTTGATGCTCCAGACCAGTCAAATCTCAGTTGTTAACCGATTCATACCTTTTCTTTAAGTTCAGGTAGACTCTGGATCAGTTCACGTTGGTGATATCATACAGCACTCTTCGTTGAAGGATATTATGGTTCTGTGATATCTTGATCCTCCTGTTCTCCTTTCTCCTTCCCTTGTTTTATCCCTCCCTACACCTTCTGTGTTTGTCTTGACTAGATTGTAAGCTCTGATGAGCAGGGACTGTCTCTTATTTGTCTGTGTAGCGCTGTGTACGACTTGTAGCGCTATACAAATGCTCAGTAGTAGTAGTAGTAGTGATATCACTGAACATCCTATGTGGAGCCCTGTTCACATACTGCATACTGTTCTCAGGCTATAATAATGCTTACCAGATTGTATGCATGATATACCCTCCCCCCCCCCACCACCTCTACAGTGCCAAAGGGTCATTGAAGTTTCTGCTTAAGAAAATCAATCACTAGATCTCCTAATAGGAAAAGTTGAGTCCACTCCCCGCTCCCCCCCCCCCCACAACCTCCTTCAAATCAGAGCTTGCCTGGGAATTCAGCTTTTAAGAGGGTGGTTAAAAAACACCATTTCAACATTAATCTAATGTACAACAGTAGAAAGCTAGGACATAGAGTATCAGAGGAAGCCCAGTTGTGTCCCTAGAAAGGCAACTCAAAGGTGGGCATCAGCCAAATATACTTTTGGTCTTCCTGTGCTATGATATAAGATGCAGTTATCAAGCTTGGCTCTGGGCAATGAATGTGTAAATTTTATTTGGATTGCCAGACGAACTAGAGTAATCAGGCGCACGCAGTTCTATCATCGGGTTCTGTTTATCCCATGACACCTCTGGGCTTCTAATTCCAGTTTCTCCAAAAGAATTAGGCAAGACTAAGGGATCCTTTTACCTAAGCCCCCTCAATGGTTAACATTTGTTTTAGTGCGAGGTAACTGCCCATGGTTACTGTTACCATGAAAACATGACAGTGACTGTGCATTAATTCCCATGCTAACTGGACATCACACTCAGGGGTGGGGAATGGTTGGCTTAGGGGTGTGGGCAGGACCATACCAAGCTAGAAATGCGTTCTGTGTGACTAATGAATCTGGTGCGCCCCTCTCCACCCAGCCACATACAGTAACTTACTCTCTGAGCTTCATGGAAGCCTGGTGATGATATCAATACCTCCTTCTGTGCTTGCGCCCCATGCAGACGCACCACCCAGCCCTTGGTATGGCCTTGGGTGTGGGCATGGAAAACACATTGCAGTTAGCATGGGGACAACTGCCACGCGCTGTCATTGTGACAATTAGGGTAGTTGTTCATCATGCCACCTGTATGGGTGGTGTTAAGTGCACCTGCATTAATTACACTGCACATTAGGATACATGTCTGCATAGTAACTGCTGACAAACATGTTGGCCACTTACCGCACATTAGTTTTAGTGCTAAGTCTGTGTTAAATGCAAAACCCTAATGGGCTTTAGTACAAGGGCCTGTAAGTCTGGTATTCCTAAGATTGTTCCAGTCTCACAGCACTGTTGCTACAGCAATCAAGGCACGGAAAATATCCCATGTGACAGTAACGTCTCATGGCCCTTTCTTAATGTAGATGGGTCTGATCTATGTTTTGAAAGTGATTTTGATAGCTTTTTGCCTTTTAAAATATAGAACAGCCAAGTCAGAACAGAGGAAGATCTGGGAAAGTATGTTTTAAAAAATCTTGACTTTCCTTTTCTTGATTCACTCTTTTCTCCCCATGCCAATAATTTTACAGACATGAAGCCATCTAATAATGGCCATCCTAGGTAATGAAGTACTGCTGAAAGCATAATCCTTCCATGGCAATTTATTTAAAAGTACTTCTATTCCCAGTCTGTCCAAAGCAAAGTAAAATAAAATTATTTTAACAATTTATATAAAGTGGCATTTTAGAAAGGACATCCAGGTGAAATCTGGGCTGTTCAGGGCAAACCAGATTAAAAAATGCCAGGAACAGTTACATTTCAGCCCAGTTTTAGCAACTTGGACATCCCTGAAATGGATGGCTGCAAGGGCGGCCTCATAGATGTCCCCACTACAAATACTTGGGGTGGGGACATCTATCCAATGCTGAATGCATGTCTGTGCAAGTTATTTTGCATGCAGGGATGTGCATCAGTCAGCTGAACTCCTTTCCCTGCAGTTTTCATTATCATCATGGAAAGTAACCTAGTAAGTGACAGCAGGTAAAGATCAGCATGGTCCATCTAGTCTGCCCAGGAAGGTGCCAGAATTGTAAAGCTGTACATGCCGCTCCAGGCAGGTTACTCCTCTCCATTTAGAAGTTATTTATGTTTGGTTTGATTCCATCCTCTTGCTATGTAGTGATCCTCTGTGTCTACCCCATGGCTTTTTGAATTCCACCACCCTTTCTGTGAACAAGCATTTCCTTATGTTGCTGTTAAATGTTCCTTCTTGCAGCTTCATTTCATGTCCTCTAGTTCTACAGCTTCAACGTCTTTGAAAAATATTTGTTTGTTCATTAATACCCTTTAAGGATTTAAACTTGGCGTTACTATCGATCAACATCTCACATTTCAACCACATATAAACAAAATATCTCAGTGCATTTACAGCAAGTTAAGAACACTCCGCCATTTAGGGCCCCTTCTTGAACCACATAATTTTCAAATGGTCTTCCAAGCCAATGGTTCTACCACACTTTGATTTCTGTAATGCCATCCTACAAGGTATTTCGAAGAATTTCTTACAACCTCTACAGCTCGCCCATCATGTGACTGCACAAATTCTGATGTGCTCACCTTGGTACAGTCACATCACACCCACTCTAAAAGAGCTACATTGATTGCCTCTCCTCAGTCGAATTAAATATAAAACACTAATGACAACATTCAAAATACTCCATTAGTTATCCTCTCATTATCTGCAATCCATCATAATAAAGACCCCCAAAAATCGCCAAAGAAGCAATACATCAAACCTTCTAGTCCTATCTCCAGCATTGACCAAGAATAATCAGACAACCTGCGCAAGAACATTTTCCCTACATGCCCCTTGCCTCTGGAAGGCCCTACCATATCACATCAGAGACACACACGACCTCGCAACGTTCAGGAAGCTATTAAAGATCCACCTGTTCATGGAACATTTGAATGGGATTACATGACTGGCCCTCATCTTTTCAACACTCTCCCCTGCCCCTTTCCTCCATTCCCCCTCCTGTCCCTAATTTAAGATAAACTCTGGTCTGTAGTCAGCTAAAGCAACCTCATTATTTTGTATATAGTTTACACTGTTCTGGGTTATCCCTAGTTTCCATCCATGTTATAATGTTAATCTGTTTCATGTAAAATTGTCCCATGTAATGTTGAAGATCTGTTCTCTATAAACTGCATTGATCATCAGAAATGCAGTATATAAGAATAAATAAACGTCTAAAGTATAGAGGATATCGGAGTACTGTCCTCTCTAGGTGTTTGGATGGCCAAATGAGAGCTTTTTTGATGCCTTTTTGTGTCCTGGAGCAGGAATAGACATGGACAGACCTGCTAGTGGGTGGGGACTTGCTTGCTGTTTCTGAAATTGGGAGTGCACGTCCAACTTGTCCAAAATGCCCCTGGTCATGTCTCTATCATGGCCCTTCGTGACATGGACATCTTTGTGCTGAGGACATCTACGTATAGATCTGGCTTCTAAAATGGCTCTGGGGATGCCTCTGTGATTTGGACGTCTGCGTGCCTGTCTTCAGACATCCAAAACGCGAATAGGGCTTCTAAAATATTTCCAGCAGGGCAAGTACTGGGAGAAAGGGAGGAGGGGGGAGTGAATGAGAGAATGACTGACTGCTTAGCTCTTAATGGATGTAAAATTATCTTTCGCTTTGAAGAGGTACAGGGGTGACAAGGGAACGCCTGTATGGAGTTTGCATTCATGCGGATGCTGGATCAGTCATTAGCTAATACCAGATATGGTTGTCACCTTATCACAGGTCAACCAAACAAGCTGATCAGGTTATGCTTTTGTCCAATTGCATGCTTGGATTTATAGTTCAACTCCCCCCTCCCCCTCCTATTGTTGTCCCCAATAAAATAAACTACAATTCCATGCATGCAGTGGGGCAAATGCAGCAGACCAGATAATTTAATTATTATTATGGGCTGGATGTTCCGCAAGGCTTCTAACTGCATAAGCCCTGCCGCCCATGATATTCAGCGGCACGATCTGAATAGTGCTACTGAATGTCTTAACAGTTCTCCTTGGCACTATCCAGATTGCACTGGGGCGGTCCAGGGGTTGGAAAAATCTCCACTATCCAGATAATTATCCGTGTAACTTAGGACAGCTTTCATTTATAGTCCTAAGTGCTATCCAGATAACGGGCTGAAAATCGTTCCTATCCGGATAGCATTGGGTGGCTAGCACTGAATCTGGATATTCAACGCCGGTCATGGTCCTGATTACAAACCTGACTATCTGGATTTTATTTAAAAGCTGACTGTGGAGTTTAAACATTACTCCCTTTATATTCCTTGTGTGCCTTTTCAATTTTACGTCAAGGCAGCTTACAGAACTCTTTCGGGCATGCGCTCAGAGCCAGCCCGTCCACTAGACAAGCTAGGCAGCGGTTTTGTGCTGCCATTTTGTTGCCTGCGGCAGGCCATGTGCTGCGGACCACATGACCTGCTGCTTCTGATCCACCTCCGATGCAACTTACTGTTGGAGGGGCTCAGAAGCGGCAGGCCATGTGTGCTAAAGAACATGGCCTGCTGAGGGCTACCGCTTTTAAAATGCTGCTGCGCTGCCTGACTCTCCCCAAGATGGAATCGGTGGCAGCAGTGCAGTCCGGTGCAATTTGGGTTTCTGCTTGGAGCAGTAGCAGGGCCAGCCCATTCACTAGGTGAACCTAGGTGGTCGCCTAGGACAGCAGACCTCTGAGGGCAGCAAGGAACACCTGGCCTGTCACCCCCTCGTACTGAGCTGTGCCACGCTGCTGCCCCCCACTACTGCAGATTCTGGTAGTGGGGTCAGCTCGGCAGCAGGACATATGCTTCAGCACACTTGACCTGCCACTTCTGATCCTCCCCAAAGTTGTGTTGGAGGGGTCAGAAGCGGCAGGCCGCGGGTGCCAAAGCACATGATCTGCCGCTAAAGCTGAGCCACCCCAACCCCACTGCCAGAATTAGTGGCAGTGTGGCTCAGCACCAGGATGGGGGAGGGCAGCGCAGGGTGGGCAGTGTGCTGGGGGGGCAGTGTGCCAGGGCTGGCCCTGCATGCGCTGAATTGAGGTACAGCCGTACTAACCAGTTTCCTTGCAGAATTTCCTACTTGGAGAAGGAGAAATATTTCTGTGTTAATCAAACTTGGGCACTTATCCTCCTACAAAAAAAAACAAAACCAAAAAAACAGCTTAAAAGGATACTTGTTAAAGGGTTATATTTAGGAGTTCATTTATAGAGAGGTAGGCGATGGAAGAGTGGCCTGGTGCTTCATCCCTTAAAGAATGGCAGATTTCTTGAATCGTGCTGCTAGTATTCTGAGGAAAATCAGTTTGCAACAAAGAAATAGTGTAGTACACAGCAAATCAGTCTGACCACCTACCACCCACACCATCATCTCATGATTAGTAGTAGTAGTAGAGACTGCTTACTTTTAAATAATAATGATTCCTCCATCCCTGCAGTGTGTCTGCAATTGTTGTTGTTCTAGAATAAATGGCATCCATTTTTACTTTTTATTCATCTTTTTTTGGAATTGGCATAGATGACTTAGTTTAACTTTATGTTTTCTTTCTGTGGGAGCCTTGCTCTGTATTAATCCAGGAACTGTTACCTCCAAAGAGATGGGGGGCGGGGGGGGGGGGGGGGGGGGGGGGGGAGAAGAGGGGGGCATTCACCATGGCACGAATGCACCCCAAGATGTAGACAAATGCAGAAATTGTTTATCCTGATCACAGGAGGGGGAACTTTTCTTTAAAAGGTAGACCTTAACCCATGATTATAATAGCTTTTTTGAATAAGATTTTTCCTTCCCCCCCCCCCCCGCCTTTATGATTTATTGTTCGTGGAAGTGGGGATGCTGGTCCCAACACCTAAACCACACTTTTCTGTGGCAATAACTGACCAGCATCTGCATTCAGAAAAACAGGTTCTGTTTAAGAGGGCACCAGTGTGGACACCTTCCCTCCCAACTCCCTCTTTTCCTAGTCAGAAGCCCAGAGCCACCAATAAAACATTAAAAATATTGTCAGTAAGGTTTTAGTCAAGCCAGGCGTTTCTGTATTGGTCATAAGACAGGAAGCAGAAATTCTCCAGAGACAGATCTATTCTTCATTATTTCTTGGGTGTCCTTGTTTAAAATGAACAGGTTTTTTTTTGTTTAATTTTAATATTTTTTACTCCTTCAGTTTGCTTTCCTCAAAGTCACTGAGCTTTTCAGCCTCCTGGTTTTGTAAGTGTTCTATTTTCCTAAGTGGGAGGTGATGGTAGTGGTTTAGATTTGCAGCAGGAAGTAGGTTAGCCTGAGAGCTTCAGGTTTCTCCTCTAGCCTGTCCAGCTCAGAAGTAGGGTCGTGGGTTTAAGCCCCAGACTGGACGACGAGCCAACACTTGTTAATTCAGTCTTGCTTTAGGGCAGTATTAGGAACAGGCCTGGGTTGGGTAAAAAAACATGGGGGGTCAGAGGGGAGCTACTATTGATCTGAATATGGGAATGCTTATTTATTTATTTAGCATCTTTTATATACCGCTTATCTAAAAGTCAAAGTGATTTATATGTTATATTCTCATTTACTATAAGAGGTAGGGAACAAGCAAGGAAGATAGCTTGGAAATCTGAATGGGCCAATTAGTATCTGCCATCATTTACTGTATTAACTCCTCTTCCATTCAGAAAGCAAAGTATTTCCTTCATGCCGGCCCAAACTCTACTTATAATTCTTGTAATGTTGTACTGCACATGCAGAATTAATAATTATAAAACCAGACCCCAGTTCCTTTCTCCTGCACATGTAGATACAAGCATCTTCCTCCCCCCCCCCCCCTTCTCATAGCTCCCTTCTCTGCCATGAATGTACATTTGATTCTACTCCTAGTGACTAATTTTTGTCTGGTGGATCTTAAGCATATGGGCCCCCACCTGCTCTAAATATGCAAATGAGCCCTTGATTTATGTCTCACAGTGTCTGAGACGACTGTGCAGACTCTGAGCAGATGAGGGGGAGATGGCTGCGATTTCCCATAACAAAGAGCGGCAGGCGCGGGCGGTGGTAACGTGCGGTAATTGTAGCTGGCACCTGGAGCTTGCTCGCGTGCATGCCGTGCCAATTAACGAAGGATGGAGGCTTCCTGTCTCCCCCATGCACACCTCCCTACCCCTTCAAATCAGCAGGAGTGAAAACTGCAGTCCCCCTGGGATTGTCGAAAGATGCTTGCTACTGACTAGAGACATTTTCGTACAGTATTTATATACCTATAAAAGGTTGCACATGTGTGTATACAGCGAAGTATATTCTCACAACAAATGTATGTATACCACGTAAAACCTTACCCTAAAATACATCTTGGGCTCTCCTTCCTGGAATTCAGAACCAAACTTAACACTCACCTCTTTCAAATAGCTTTTGACCTTCCACCAGCCAGCTCCTAATTCCCCCTCTTGCTCTGTCCTGTCCTCCTCTGCTCCTGGTATGAGTGTTTGACTTTCCTATCTCAACTATGGTGTTCTTTGCCTCTTTTCCAGTCATAGTGTATTGTTAATTGTACACCACCCTGATATCTGGTGAAGGTGCGGTATATCAAGCATAATAAAACATCTTTGGTTTAAATGTTATACAACAGTCTGAGTGGGGAGGGGAGGGGAGGTCATTTGACTGCCCATATTGCTGTGAAGTCTGTGGGTACATTTTATCTGCAAACCGTGTACTCATTTTCAAAGGTGCCCCCCCTGAAGCAGCAGCGTGCTCTCCTATGGTCTGGGTATTTGGTGCCAAGCCAAACTCCAGGCCTGAGAATTGCTCCCCCTACAATGTGTAAAAGAGTGTCGATAGTTGACCTAGAGGCATACTTCCACCCACACATAGGGCGAATAATTTTCCAATATCCCATTTCTGTGGCTAAAGCATAATTTTAACCACGTGAATGGCTTTGAAGAGTCCCTCGGAGTCCTAAAATGTGTTCGGCTGCTGTAATGTGTAGTGTGTACACTGTCATTGACTCAGATTTAGGCACAAGCAAATGTCTAGGCCAAAGAGCAGCTTGCTCCTATTTACCTTAGGGTAATGAGCATGTAGTGCTTCATGTAGAGCAACTGCCTAGTACCAAGAAGATCAAGGGTTCAATTCCCACTGGCACTCCTTGTGACTTTGGGCAAATCACTTTACCATCCATTGCCTCAGAAGAAAAGGCTGGCAATCTACTTCCGGTGATACATTGCCAAGAAAACCCAGAGGTAGCTGGGTCGCTTTGAGTCAACACTGACTTGATGGCATTAAAAAAAAAAAAAGTGCTTCAAAGGGGAAGCACTGGGCGCTGTGGTCTTCCTCTGCTCTTTTTCTGGTTCTCTAATCTTGAAGTTTGATTTTGCCCCGCCCACTCTCTGGGATTTGCGTCTGGTCTTGCCTATGAGCACCAGCATTTTAACTCCAATCCTAGTCTCACCAAAATCCATTTCTGGCTATTCCTACATTTCTTCTGTTTCTCATTTTTTCAAGGGTGGGTGTGAATATTTTAGACAGTGCATTCTGGCTACAGAGGAAACACATTCAGTTATGTTTAACTGGTGCCTTTTCTGTTGGTCAGGGATGTGCTGGATTTAGCTCACGCCTGTCCAGGAGTAGTTCGAAGTGAGTTATATTCAGATACAGAGGGTATTTCTCTGTCCTCGGAGAGTAAAAGTCACAGGGGCTATGTTGTAGGACTCAGCATCACATTCATTATTCATCCTGGGTTTTTGAAGTTTGGTTCTTGATAAGCTGTTAACACGGTTTATTATCACCTGCCTCATTTCCTCACGACCTTCTCCACAACTGCTGCGGACAGGAGATGCAGGAATAGCTTTTTGGTTTTAGGTATAAAAAAACCCGTGGTAGATATTTTTTGTTAATTTAAGAGACCTATTGCTCAGACATCACAGCTTAGGCCTGTAAACACGCCATATTTATTCTGAGTAATAGTTCGGCCTAAGGATGATTTTATTTGTTTGTATGCAGTTTCTGTTCCTTTTGGTTTCAGCTCAATCCAAGTACCATGTATTTTCTTTCACCACCATCAGGAGTGTGGGAGGCCTGCCTATGTGTTATATCCCCTCCCAGCTCAGTAAACTCAGTTGCTATAGCACTAGTCCTTGGCTGGGGCCAATCTTGGGCCCCACATTTGGTTACTAGATGTCACTGTTGTCTTATGGCTTCCATTTTGGCTCTCCCAATAGGGTTGCCAACTGGCTCCAGATGTGCCCGACACACTTGATCCAGTCCTAGGTTTATCCCACTACATGCAGGGACATGTAGTTCTGAATTTTTCTATTGCACTCCATAAGAAAAGCAAGGCTACATGTCCCTGCATGCAATAGGGTAAACCCAGGACTGGATCGAGCCTGTCGGACGCATCTGGAGCCAGTTGGCAACCCTGTATCCCAATGGCTGTGAGTGCTGACCTCAGAGCTTCGCAAGCCTTGGAATACCTAAGTTGAGAATCTGCCCTAAGTCCCTCTACATGGCAGTGACATTGAGTTGGAACATCCCATAATATCCTTAAGACATCTGTTCTGTATATTCCTTTTATCAACTGAAAAATGGGAGCAGAGTTGTCAGGTTACCCAGTTCAATGAGTGAGAGTTTTTACCAGTTCTGGTTTTAAATTTGCATTGCAATGCAGTATGGTATTTGTAGTCCATGATTTTACTCATTGGAATCAATGCTGTAGGTTCTATAGTGCTTCAGAATAAGCTTGTAAGAAATCCAGGACCAGGTTAAAAATCTTACTCCTGGATCTGGGTAACTTGGCATCTCTGTGGGAGGGGTTCCTAGAACTGACTTTTTCTAAACAAGATGTCTTTACTTTGCCTGTGAAGTTTGTAATGTCGCTAAAAATAAGTCCTAGACCACAACAAACCAAATGGACCCTTGTACCACATTACACGATGCACCGCAGTGGGTTAGACTATAACAGAACAAAGGGTCCTTCTTATGCTTCTGTGTCACCCTAAGGAACTGCTGAGATGAGGTCTAAGTTTGGATTTTGCCTTGTTTTGTACTTTTAAAATTCAAATTTCTGCTATCTGGATCACATACCTGGAGGAGGACTTTGAGAGCGTGTAGGGGGAAGGGGTGTGGGCTAGCATTTTTTTCAACCCTTTGAGATTAGTTCCAAACCTGGCGCCCTCTCTCTCTCTCTCTCAGAGGTGCATGCTAGTTCCTCTTAAATTCTTTTTCTCTAAATAGGGATGGGGAAAAGAGGGTTGATTTTTCTAGAAGCAAAAATGGAGATTTGTGCAAGATTTTAAAAGGCTATTTTAGAAAGACAGGAATATAATATAATACCTTCTAAAATCTTTTTTCTTATGAACCAAAAAATATTACTGGCTGGATGCTTGTACTACTGCCGTCTTTGGAAATTCCTCTTTTAGGCATGAATTAGTGGTGGTGGTGGGGGGCAGCTGCACTTCTTTCTGTAGAATATGTATTGTGTAGTGAGGCTGAAGCACAGTTCAAAAGTGAAGAATGGATTTATGTGTGTTGCCATCCCAAGAAAAGTTTGCAGTCTAAGATGGACACAAAATAATGTGCCGACCAGGCCGGAGCTGCAGCCTGAACTGAAAACCATCTCCGCCACTTGCTAACCTGCAGCTAAATGTAACCTGCCTTTCTGGAGGAGATTCGGAGCAGTGGCATTGCAGTCATGCTCATCTGCAAACAACATATAAGAAACAGATGTTTGTGTCTAGTGAGTTTAGTCAGGGAAATTGGAAGAGATAGGTAGGACAGGCGACTGCATGGTATTACTAAGGGTAACAGTTGTGTTATCAGATGGGAACCTCCTACCCCTGCCCACTTTAGCCTGGTGAAGGTTCAACATGATGGTTTGATGGAGTTAAAGGCCAAAATCCTACCCACGCACATGGCAGATACAACCCTAAAAAAAACCCAAGCATAGAAGGGGGTAATCTGCACAGAATGGCAGGTACAACTCTAGCTAACTTACTAAGCAGACTAGCTGGGTCATGCTGGTCTTCATCTGCCATCACTTACTATGTTACACACACAAACATATACAGTAGATACATATATCTATGCTCTGTCCAGTGCAGGCTACACTCAGGACCGACCCAAGGGTTTCTGCCCCCCCCTTCTGAGGCACGCCACCAATTCCGTTGATAGGGGGACGACTCGGCTTGGCGCGGCAGTAGCAGGCCATGGGCTTAGCATAAATGGCCTTCAGTTTCTGACTCCCCTCCGACAGGAAATTGTGTCTGCCTGCCCTGGGCGCAGTGCCATGCTGCCCACAGGTGTCTGCCACCCTAGGCAGCAGCCTAACCTGCCTAGTGGACGGGATGGCCCTGGCTACACTTGTGTATGTGCACTCCCCCTCTGGCATGTCTCAGCCTAGCTGTGGAGGAACCACCTCAAAGGATGAGGGGACAATTCAGTCTCCATACCTGGGAGACACCCCACGGCGGTACCAGTTACTGCCAAATTATGAATGCAGTTTTAGTGAGGCCGGTCACTTCGATCTGGAATTGAATTAACTTTACACATACCTCCACCTTCAGAGAGCAAAGACTTTTGGTCACTGACCTGAGCTAGACTCGAACCCTGACTTTAGCAATTAGTATGAAATGTACCCTGTTCTTTACAGATAGTTATTGCCATGCTGAACTATCTTGGGAGCTGATTGCTGCAATAAACCTGTTTAGTATCGCAGCAAAATGTGGTCCTGGATCGTGAGGGCATGGAGTCAGAGACCACAGAGACTCACTGCTCTTTGCTGCAAGCAGAGTCCTGATTGAATTCTACTATACCACTGAGGGGTGCCACAAGCAGGACTAGACGTTACTTTATGTGGTGATATGTCCAAAAAAGAGGAGGGGGTATAATCTACATAGAATGGCACTTATAATCCATTCAGATTTTTTTATCTGTCCTGTTTTACTATGGTACTGTGCGCAGATGGGGCCTTTATCAAGGGCACTCATCAGACATGCAGTGCTGAATGAGACCCTCTGCCAACCTGAAATACTAATAAGAAGCTCCTTTAAAAAAAACAACAGCACTATGGTTTTGAAGGTGTGGATAGAAAAATTTGAATTTGCTTTCACTTTGCAAATATTTCTCCAAAAATTAACATATTTGTGAAACCAGTTACCCCAAGCATTTTGGACAAATTTTCCCATCTTCGGAGGACCGTGATGAAATCTAGCGATTGCATGGCACTACCCATCCATAGACATGGCATACGGATGAGATAGTGAGTCTACGGAGACCTTGCTATACCAGTGGCAATGCCAGGTTCCCTCAGTGTGCTTTTCCAATCGAACCTCTACAGATCCATACCTGCCAGATTTCTGTTGCTACCATTAGCAACTAAGGGGGGGGAGGGAAATGTCTGCCCACAAAAGCCTTTAATGTGGAAGACAGCTGTAGTCATTAAACAAATGCTGCATTTCACCCCCCCCCCCCCCCCATTATTCAAAGTATATCCTAAACAATTTTAGTTGCCTTTTTAAGCTCTGGCTCTTTGAATGAATGATAGAGCATGAATTAAGTTGCGTACGTTATAAATTGCTTTTTGTGTATGTGTGCGTTTTATTTTCGGGAGGGGCAGCAGCAGCAGGCAACAACAAAAGCGGCCAGTTCAGCTCGACTTCCAGGGCTCAATTAGCATATTCAAATGCAATTAATTTCAATTTGCATATGGAGCACATGGCAGAGTTCTGTCCTCCTCCCCATCCCCTGCACTCTTCTCTCTGGAAAAAAGGCCTGCATGTGATGTCTTCTGTTGTGGCACCATTTTGGATTCTCCTGCACCCGCTGGGCAGCCATTTTAAGACCAGGCACCTGCACGGCCCAACCCTTTTATCTACTTAGAAAGCTGCCTACATCAGCCACTGACTGCTCTGCTTTTCCACAGATGATAAATCTCTCTAGACAAGTTTTTTTTTCTTTCTTCTCTTGTCATTGTCAAATATGTTGTTGCTAGAAAACAAGGGATCTGTTTTCTTTTAATTCCACCCCCCTCCCCATGTCCCTGCTTCTTGGTTACACCAATCCTGCGTTAACAGAATCTTATTATTGAGGGCTCTTTTGAATAACACAAAAATAGGAATAAATATTCTAGACGTGGATAAAGATATAAAGAAACAAAACATTTTGGAATGCTGATTTCAAATTTCTGGCATGGATCTGGCTAGACAGGATTGTTCATGCCTGGTACAGGGGCAGTCTGAGCTTAGGGTGACTTGGAGGCTCCTTATCACATTGAATACTGAGCTAGTCATGTTTTGGTGGAGTTTGAATTGCCTAAGCAAACTGACAGAATTTCAAAATACTCAGGACAAACAGAACATGGCAGTTGGGGATAACAGAAGATCTGACAAAGGGACATGCTTGAGGTAGTTGAGGAAGGTGACCAGTGGGAGCAGAAGAGCTGCTGTATTGGTTTCAGTGGCGGGAATTTGGGTACTTATCTAGCTAAGGTGATGAATAACCAAAGAGAAAGTGTTAAATATCTGGGCAGACAGGATGGCCCAGCCAGTCTTTATTTGTTGGGTTACTACTGTTATCATGCATGAAATGGAGGTAAAGCTGAGATTGGATAACCTGTTAGGCCTCTCTAGTTCAAGGAGATATGCAGTCATGTGGTAACAATGAAGGACTTGCTTTTGCTCTACTGTTTTCATGAGGCACTTCAGTTTTGATAGATAGCTGCTAGTGTTGAGTCTTGAACAGAGCTTGTTCTTTGATTTGCTTTGATGCACACAAACAGGAGTTGGGAGTAAGCTGAAAGGATAGAAGTGGACACCTTTTTCTGAAAGTCTACCACCTTGTATGATGACACAGCGTTGATTAGTTGGCATCAGTCAAGACAGATACTTTAGTTCTGGAGGACTGCCATCAGATCTGGTTTTGAGGGCATACTTTGGCAGTCTGGAACCAAACCTACATGGTACTGGAAGACCAGAGTGTTATGGATTTTTTTTTCCTAGGACACTGTGGTCTATGGACTCTTGGAGAGTCCATCAGACCATTACAGGGACCCACAGGACACAAAAAAATAGAAAACAAATGAGGGCCTGGTGAGGATTGGGTTTGTGAAAGAGAAATTGATGGGGACTAGCTAGGGAGAGAGAGAGAGTGGAGGGAACTGGCTGAGGGGAGGGAGACAGAAAGAGACAGACTGGTGGACACTGACTGGGGAAGAAAGACTGGTGGAGACAGAAAGCGGAAGGAAGATAAAGAAGTCTAGTGGGAACAGGCTTAGTTCTGAGGGGTGAGGGTCCAGGAAGAGTGGTGGTAATAAAATGGGGTCCCTAAACATTTTGGAAGTAAATAAGGGGTCCACACATCCAAAAAGGTTGGGAATCTCTGTCCTAGAGCAATAAGATTCTGTTCAACTGTTTAATGCTTAGACCAAGTGGCCAAACTAGGAGACCTACCGACCTACTTAGCAGGCTTCTAAAAAGCGTTCTGCAGAGCTCGCTGCAAACGGGTCTTTCAGCTTAGTGTACATACACGTCACCACTTCTATCTAGAGATGCAAAGGGGAAGGGGGAATTAAAAATTTGCTTCTTTACTTTCATAAAAAAATTATTAGCCTGGTAGATTTGGGAAAACTATCACTTATCTCTGGGAATGAGCTATGAGAAACATTTCATTTTTGGGATCTGCAGATAATTTGTGACTTTGCCTGAGCACTGTTGGAGACAGGATGCTGGGCTTGACTCAGCATGGCTTTTCTTTTGTTCCTGTGTATCACTGCTTCCACCACTAGGGGCCCCGTTTCATCTTTCTCCTCTTCCTTCATTCATTCTCGCCATCTTTCTTTTAGGAGCTTCCATTTCTCCTCCCTTCACTGGCATCTCTTCTCCCTCTCATGTAGCTTTTTGCACACAGTTTTCAGCTCTCAGCTATTCTACTGCTCCATTTACTTCTCTTCTATATGTTATCTCCCATTTCCTGTTCCTCCATTTTCACTTCATCCCTTTGTCTTTGCTACTCTTATCTCTTGTCTCCACCAAGACTTCATCTATCCGTCCCTGCCTCGTCTTTCTCTTATGTAATATCTGCAGAAATGGAGGAAGGCCTCTGTCGGGTAACCTTAGTGGAGGGACCCCCGACCCTTGAATGCTGACCATTGTATAGAATTTGTGCCAACGCAACAAGTGATTTTGAAACTCACAGGCTGGCACTTCTGGCTGCTCATCTCATGAATCACAAGACCTGTGTAGTATCCTACTATATCACAGAAAACTGGCAAATGTTTGGATGAGTTGCTGAACAAAATGGCGCAATATAACTTAAGCCCTCCCCTTTCCTCCCCCCAGTAAGTTTAGGATATGCATTTAGTGGCATCTGCAAAAGAACAGCACCACATTATGTTTTGTTGGGGCAAGGGCTACCTTTGGCACCTCACCTTCCCTTTTGGGCTTATGTTCTCACAGATTTACAGACTGATTCAAAAGGGCAGTAGGGAATTTGGAAGGCTCCCCTGTGGTACTTTGTAACATCTATGGTCCATATACAAATAATGCCCCATATTATGCTAAAGTGGCCTCTGAACTGGAGAGCCTCCCAGAGGCAGGCCTAGTAATTGGCGGGGACTTTAACGCGGTTTTTGATCCGCAGATGGATGCCTTGTGGGGTGAGATGGGCTCCAGATATGGCCTTGCAAAGGCGCTGGGTCTGTTCAAATGAGTTAGAGGTTGTGAACCTGTGGCGTGTCCTTCACCACATGGAACACGATTATACCCACCTCTCCAGAGCACATGGGACCAGTGTCTGCTTGGATGCGGTCTTGTTGTCTGACTTTGTATTTGATAAGGTCATAGAGGCTACAATAGGACCGGGCGAAATTTCTGACCACTCCCTAGTATGGGTGGATCTAGCCTGGGGAGCAACAGAGTTAAAAAAGTGCTGGATCTATATAAAGACACCACGTTTCATAATTTTTTACATGAACAGTGGAAAGATTTTGAAGCAACAATGCCCAACATACAGACACACCTGAGCTCCTCTGGGAAACAACTAAGGTGGTGCTATGAGGGGACATACTAGCACACTCAGCACATAAATGGCGGTTGATGAACAGGCAAATCTTGCGCCTTGAGAGGCAAGTGTTCAGAGCCCATCACAACTATGTGTGATGCCCGACCGCGCACATGAAGGCAGCATGGATGGAGATGCAAGTGTCTCTGAATGAGCTGCTACATCAACAAGCCAAAAAATCTATGCTCTACTACAAATTCCTGGCAATCGAGCAGGCCGAAAACTGGCACGATGTTTGCGAGGGGAGGGGGGGGCCCAGGGTACCCATGTGGTGACAACATTGCGTGATGATAGAGTCGTCCTCCATTGGGATAATGCCAAAATTGCACATTTACTTCAGGCATTTTACAAAAACTCGTACACCTGAGATCCGATGTCACTGTCCATGCTTGCGACATATTTGGGTAATTTACAGTTGCGTAAGCTGTCAGAGCAGCTGGCCGAGGCGCTAGGAGCACTGATCTCAACAGAGGAAATTCAGAAAGGTATCCAACATGCAGTATGTTGTAAGGCCCATGCCCTGAATGATTTAGCACCGAGTTTTATAAAATCCTACAATGCCAACTGACTCCTCTCCTAGTTGAAACATGTCAAGAGCGTATTGAGAAGGGCATATTCGGATGAGGCGACAACCTAGCTCATATAACCATGATCCCGAAACCAGGGAAAAACCCGCAATATGCGTCACTGTGCCATCCGATTTCCCTGATTAATTATGATCTCAAACTCTTTGTGAAAATTCTGGCTGATCGCCTGGCTGGGATGCTTCCAGAACTCCTACATGACTCCCAGGTAGGTTTTGTCTGGGGACACTCTGCAACTAGTAATTTATGTAAGATTCTGGGGTCTCTGGGTGGGTATATGAGAGGGACCTCCCTTCCTTGATCATCAGCTTCGATGCAGAAAAAGCATTTGATTGGGTGGGTTGGGACTATCTATTCACAGTGCTCCCGAAATATGGCCTAGGGGACCCCTTTCTTCATATGGACAGGTTGCTCTACTCATAATCCACGGCGGCAGTCATAGTTAACTCAATGATACCAGAGGCCTTTTTCCTGGAGAGGGAGACCTAGCAGGGGTTCCCACTGTCACCCTTATTGTTTGTTCTCTCTTTAGACCCCCTTCTTTGAAAGTTAGCAGATCATTCAGATGTTCCAGGGGTCAAAATCGGATGTTCCAAATTCAAAATTTCTACTTTCACTGATGACGTACTTGTCATATCACTCAAGTCGGAATCGTTGCCCATACTGCTTTCTGAATTCCATTGCTATGGGGCAGTGGCGGGGGTTAAATTTAATGTAGACAAGTCGGAAGCCCTGGATGTCCTAGGCCAATTGAGAACTGCCTGGGGCCCATCCTTTCCACTCCATTGGACAGAGACCAATTTAGGGATCCAGCTGCTTAAGATTCAGGTAAGCTATACCAGCTGAACTATGAGGTATTATTTCAGAAAGTGCGAGCATGTCTGTGGGACTGGACTCCACTGCCGTTTTCCCTGGTCAGCAGAGTGGAGGCATATTGTATAGTCTTGCTACCTAGGATTCTTTATTACTTACAAACCCTCCCAATCTCTATCCGTTCCTCGGATCTTAAGCATCTTCAAAGGAAGATTCGATGGTTCTTGTGAAGAGGGGGGCAAGCCATAGTGGTGCTATGCAGACTTTGAGGTGGGTGGAAACAGGGTGGGATAGGACTGCCGGACTTACACCAGTACACAATGGCATGCCACATGAGGGACCTCTAGGATTGGTTAGGCTTCACCAGTACGCACACTCCACGTAGGTTTGAGGAGGATTTTGTTTGCCCCTATAGCCTGTTGGGAGTCTTACAGATGGAGAGTTACTCGCTTCCTGCCCAACTTAGTAAAAGCTGGCTGATTCAGCTTATTAAAACCTTGTGGAGTGCTCTAGGTACTCAGTGGCAAATCTTGCCTATGGGCTCAGGTTTTCTCCCCCTTTGTGGTAACCTGAATTTTCCCCCTGGCATGGCAGTCAGTGTGCTTGCCCACTGGGAGCGATAGGGTTTATGTTTCATGCGGAAAATATTAGATGAGCAAGGGAGGATCTGACCGTTCATGACAGTAAGTGCCGAATATGATCTCGAACCTAAACACTACTTTGCCTACTGTCAACTCCACCACTACATTACTTCACTTCATAAGAAAACTTTGTGCATAGATGGGATGGATAGAATGGTGGACTTTTTTAATCTGGAGGAGGAAGACAGCGGGGTCTTATCCATATAACAATTCAATTGGAAAATGATATGTTGGGCAGAACCGCGGGCTTTCTCAGTGATGGAATCTGCATGTGCTGGGGATATAGGGGGCCTGGTCCCTGCTGGAATACTTTTGTGAGCCATCAAATGGATTCCTTCTCTCTTTCAGTAGAGTTGATGGTAGGAGCTCCAGTTACTGGCCCTAAACAGAGCCCAATTCTCGCCATTGCGGGCACTTCGTAGTGGACTTTCTGAAAGGAGTGAGTGCCTGTGATGTGAACAGAGCCAGGTCAATCTGCTTCATATGTGGCGGCGATGCCTCAAGATAACATCCTATTGGCAGCGAACCCAAAGTTACTTGGAGAAAATAAAAGACCAAAGTATAAACCTGCAGATAGAAACAATTCTGTTTGGCTCCCTACACCCTAAGGGACATCCATTGAGATTGCTTGTTCGGAAAGCATGCGTGGTGGGGAAGCAGCCAATTCTCCGACCCTGGAGAGATGAAAATCCCCCCACATTCTGGGAGTGGCTCAATAGCTTACATCAGTTGATGCTCATGGAACACTTGATTGTGAAAGGGAGCACCCAGAAACAGGAGGCCTTTTATTCAGTCTGGGGTTATTACCTAGATACGTTGACATCCTGAGCTTGGAATGAGATTTTAAGTATGGGCTAACGGGAAGAGGCAAGACACAGAAGCCCAAAGCTGAGCATGTGAGACTCTGACTATGAACACTCAGAAATTTGATCACAAGAGACAATTTGGAAGGCTTGCACCTATTTATTTATTTTATTTAACATTTCTTATATACTGCCTTTCATGATATCAAGATGGTTTACATTGAACAGGGCATTATAACTTGGAGATAACTATTTTACAGGGAACATGGGCAATGGAGGGTTAAGTGGCTTTCCCAAGACCACAAGGAGCACCTGTGGGACTAGAAACCCCAGTCCTTCGGGCCCAAGGTTGCTGTCCTCTAGTGGGATTTGAACTCCTAACATTCTGGCCTGAGGTAATTTGCCCCAACCACTAGGCCACTCCTCCCCCTAGTGGTATATACAACTGATGTACAGCATATGAACAGCATGTGATTATTTTGAGTATAATGAATATAGCAGCTGTGGTATTAAGAAGAAATAAGAGTTATTGGAATCAGGGATGGGGGAGAGAGGGAGGGGAAAAAGTTAAAGGTTTGATGTGGGAATAAATGTAAAAAACCACTGGATGTTTTGTTATCTTTACTGTTATATTAGTGTATCCGGGGTCCATGTAGGTGTACCCATGGCCCCAGAGATTTCTGTACATCTAATGGTTCCATAAACACAGAAGTTAAAAAAACAAACAAACAGTGGCTCCACCATAAGCTACTGCTGGCTGTTAGGATCGCGTTGGCCTGGAGATGGAAGTGCCAGACGGGCCCATCTAGGGCAGATTGGAGAATAGAAGTGGGAGAAGCATATCGATTTGATAAAATTACCTACACATTAGAGGGCAGGGAGTGGAAATGGAGGAAAATATGGGGCCCATATATAATACAATCCCCGGAGGAACAGGATTATAGGGGGAGGGAAAGTGGAGAAGGAAATGGAATGGTATCAGGTGGAAAGACTGTGAGATTGGCCTGGTCCTTGAGAGAATGAGGGCAGGAGGGGAACCACTATGATGGACACAGCATGCAAACAGTTGAGAGGGGGGAAGGGGGCTGAGGGGAGAAACGTCGGGGGAATGTGTTGGTTAAGTCAACATGGTTAAACAAAGAAAAGGCATATAAATATATAAATAGAAGAACTGTTGAGAATCCATTTAAGTAGTTGAATATGTTCAGAGTTTCAAAGCTATAGTGAGAGAAAAACGGTTTAGCGAACTTAAATGGGAGAACATGTGGAACAACTAGGAACCAGTTGGAGCAGATCACCAGAATAGTTGATTAAGAAAATATATCCTGAACAATGTACTGGAAACCACTGTAAAGTAAGGGAAGTATAAAGAGAAAATAAGACGGGACAGATGGGGAGAGATAAGGGGTGTGAACAGGGCTGTTGTTTGTTATGCCATTTTACTCTGTTAATAAAAAAGTAAAAAAAAAAAAGAAAGTGTGGGCCTAGCTAGAGAGATGGAGGTGCATTGTGCCCGTGAACCATGAGGGGGCGCCAGTCACAAAGGAGGGGCCGAGGGGGCTGGGAATGCTACTGGTTCTGGATAACACCGTGCACAGTGGTCAGCAACCACGGGATGGGCCTCTACCTTTCCTCTGGCCAGGGTCTGAATGATAATGGTATAGCTGTTTGTGCAGTCAGGTTTGCAATCTGCATGGTTGTGCTGAACCTTAGAGGAGGAGTTGACCAGGAGCTCAGCACAGGAAAAGGCTAGAGTGCGTAATTCCCTAGAAAGTTAATCAGAACTTCCAGATATCCAGTCTCCAGATGCTTGCTAACAGAGAAAGTAGATGTTGAAAGTTCAGTTTTGTTATCATTATTGTTCTCCTAGTTTGAAATTTGGGTGAGAATGCATAAAATTAAAATTCTGCATATAAAGTGTGTTTTACGCATGGATGGAAGGGTGGAAGGATACCCCTATGAGGAAAGGTTTAAAAGGTTAGGGCTCTTCAATATGGAAAATAGATGGCTGAGGGGAGATATGATAGAGGTCTATAAATTCATGAATGGAGTAGAACGGGTAAATGTAGATAGGTTGTTTACTCCATCAAAACGTAGAAAGACTAGGGGACATACAATGAAGCTACAATGTAACCCATTTAAGACTAATAAGAGAAAATATTTTTTCACTCAACGCGAAATCAAACTCTGGAATTCATTACTGGAGGATGTAGTAAAAGCTGTTAGTGTAGCCGGGTTTAAAAAAGGTTGGACAAGTTCCCGGAGGAAAGGTCCATAAACCATTATTAAAGAAGACCCAGGAAATCCACTGCTTACCCCGTGACAAGCATTGTGTAACCTGTGTGCCTCTTTGGGAACCTGCCAGTTACTTGTGATCTGGATTGGCCACTGTTGGCAACAGGATACTGGGCTTGGTGGACCTTGATCTGACCCAGTAGGGTATTTCTTATGTTCTTAAATGGCTCCTATAAAATTGCGTATAAAAAGTAGACATACCGTAACATGGGGCCACTTTCTGCAGGCTTCATATGTAACCTGTTTCCAGGGGGATGGTTTGGGCAGAGCAGGGGTGGAGTTGTGAAATTACGTACATGCTTCATAAAATGTGTGCTCATTACAACTTCAGAGCTCTTCTCAATCTGTGTGAGAGCACTTGTGCACTACTGAGATTACGGTCAGAGTCTGTTTTATGTTGGCTTTATATAAAATAGGGGTGGGGCATATTTAACGGAGACGACTAGTGCTGTTAACCCGGCTGGCTGTCGCTGCTTTAAATAATGTCGCGGCCATATGCAGCCACCAGCACTGAGTTTCTGGGTTGTCCGGTTAGTGTTTTAGCTAACCATTCAGCGCAATATTCAGTTGCTGGCTGGATAGCTAAACCAGGTAAAGTTAGGGCAGTCTTTTTTCTGTCTTAACTTAAGGTGGTTAGCGGCTGAATATTGCCGCTGATCGGTTAACTTATGTCGCTGCCTCCACTCTGCCCTGATGCTAAGCAGTTAGCTTCAGGATGTTTAAATAGGGTAGGGGGGATATTCCTCAGCACTAAGTGCATTAGTGCCACTGAATATCCTGCCGAGTGTAGTTTAGCCGGTCAGCAAGCCTGCTAAGCGGCCAAACTGCTTTGAATATGTTTCCTTAGGTGCTTTGTTGAGAATTCTTATAGATGCCGTGTTATAAAATTACCCCCAGGGTTGGCACAAGGGTATAAGGTGCCCTAGGCTGACCTTCATTCCTGCTGTCCCCCTCTACTCCCACCCCACCCCTCTCTGGGACCTGCAACAGTGCAATGGCATTAAAACAGCAATGCAGCGTTTATCCAAAGCCTCGGCACGGCCTGCTACTGGTGTGGTGCTTCCGCCCCCCTCCCATGCAGACTTCCTGTTTGCATGAGGTTGCCTCTTATTGCAGAGGATGCTGGGAATTGTAGTGCTGCTCCCCTTACTAGGGAAAGGGCAGAAAAAAGGGACCCAGAATATTCTGCTGTCACTCGGGGATATTTAACATAAATGACTGTAAAGTAGGGTTGCCAATTGGCTCCAGATTTGCCTGATAGGTTTGATCCAGTCACCCCACTGTATACAGAGACTTGTAGTCTTGCTTTTCTTATGACGTGCAATAGAGTTATGGATCAAGCTTGTCAGGCGAATCTGGAGCCAGTTGGCAACCCATGTAAGACTGTGTGTGTACACAGATGGTCTGATTTTGCAGTTCTAGATAACAGGAATTACTTAATGGGTAGCACCACTGGTCCATCCAGCCTAATATCCTATCTAACAGCAGCAAGTAGTGGGTACTTAGAAGAAATGTATAAACGCCAGGTCATATGTAAAGTCATGCTTTTGGGTTCCCCATAATGAATGCCTGATATCACTCTTCCGTGTTTGCGAGGGTCTCCTGGAGACTCTGGCTTAGAATGGTGGTGGCATGTACGTAAGTAATTGACTGTCTGGCCCATTTTGAGAGTGAAGTAAAAGGTGGTGGTGAGGGATTGGATGCAATAGCATTGGCAGGGAGGGTAGCTAGGTAGGATCACAAGATGCTTGACAAAGGATGACAGAAATGCTCCCTTGAGCTTTCCAAATGGTAGTTTGTGGGCCCCTCCCTGTAGGCAGACATATAGGTAAAAGTGAAAATCTCTTGTTCCCTCCTCTCTTGCTCTTTGTTTTGACAGAGGATCTTTGGATAGTGTTGCTTTTCTCTTGACTAGCTCATCACAAGAGCTTTGGTTTATGTTGATGCACACAAGAAGAAACCATAATGCTCTGTACAAGGGGAGTGGGAGGGTGGGGGGAAGTAATAGGTTAACTTATTGATATAGGTATACGATGGTACCAATCTGCGTATTAACTTATGGTCTTTGTCATTCTATAGCTATGATCTGGTGTCTACTTTCACAGAGCTCTCGAAACTGCCTTGAATTCTCCTGTATCTGTTTATAAATTTGGGAGCTGTTAATGAATGGACACCAAAGTAGTTCATTGATCTATAGACTCACACCATGCAGACTTATGAGCTCAGATCTCTATCTGTCCTGAGCAGGCAAGTCTCATACCCAATGACCCTACAGCTTATGATGAGATTAGTAAATAAAGAAAAATCCCAACACATTACCTTCATATTGCGAGAGTTGAGTCCACCAGTTGCTATGGAACTAGCCCCTTTCTGCTCATGCAGGCAAAAAAAATGAGCAGGCCGCATTTACCCAGACTTTTCTTGCAATTGTTCTCAGGCAGTGAGCCTGGCTTCACATAAGTCAAGGAGAAGCATGGTCCCACCTGCTGAGCTACCAGTTAGTGACGTCATTGAATTAGCCCCCACCTCAGCCAGTCAGCATGTGCAAGCCGGAAAGTCATCTTAAAGCACTCAGCCTGGTTCCATATGGTTTTTCATATTAAGGTTATTTTCACTCTGATTCATGCTTCTGTTGGCTCTCTCTTTTTGGCTCATCGGTTTTATTTTTGTGGAGGGAGTTTTCACTTAGGTTTTTGGCCTCGGACGTTTGTGCGAGATCCAAGTAAGGTCACATAGGGAAAGTGTTGCTGCTGCTCTGGAGAAGAAAGAGGAGGTTACATAGTATCCTGGGCTTGTGAATTCCAGGCTTCCCCCTTCTTGCTTGGCAGACCTTTTTTTGGGTGGGGTGGGGAGAAGAGTTATTGCAGAGAGTGAACAGTGTGGGAGCCAAGATGTTCCCTGCAAACACAAAACAAAGCAGAGATAAATGAGTACGGACTGAGTGAGGAATCACAGTGGTGAAATAGGCTTACTCCCAAAGCCTAGGGGAAGTGGAAGGGAGCAGATATTCTGTCTTATTACATGCCCTCCACAAATTCCACACTGCCTGGGCCTAACGTGAAGCTCTTGTCTTGTTTCCGCAGTCAAAAACAGAAACCAGATACCTCTACACTAAAAAATATGATTCCAGGAAATAAATCTGTTCTCTCCTGATTTATACCACGCCCTTTGGGGGTTTTTTTTTATGGGTTACACCCCAGTTTTTATTTTAATAAAAAAAAGCATTTTTATGTATTTTATGCTCATGTCCCTTGTTTGTAAACCAGGATATCAGCCTATCCAGACAGCCTTAGAACAGCTTTTTCTGCTGTCCTAGGTTATCCAGAGAGTTATGTGGTCAGCAGTGGTGAATATCGCAGCTATCCTGATCATTTCCAGCTCCTCCGCCCATGAACCATCCCAATCTGTAAGGACATGTAGTGCCGCTGAATATCTCAACGAGTGGCACTTGTTCGAAGAGCAGGTGATGCTAACCATATACCTGCTGCTAAATATTGACAACTAAATTATTGATATTGATATTGATTTTTTATTGAGTTATTTTTTTCTTTTATGGACAGCCTGATTTGGCCCTGTGTTTTTCCCACCCTAAACACTTAATACGTCAGAACTACACAGCATGCCATTGGGTAAAATCAGCACTGGATCAGCCTGTTAAAAAATAAAATCATCGAAGCACTTGGCAACCCAACTGCAGTCTCTCTGCAAAGTGGTTTTGTCCATCGATCCTGCATTAGTAAGCTCTTCCCGGGATGAGCTGGTACCTTTCATTGTAAATGCTGAACACGCCAAGAAAGGCGCTAAGAACTCATATACACTGAGAGTCCTTAGCTTCATGTATTGTTGGGCTTCTGAAGGGGCGTTACAAACCAAAGTGAGCTATCGGGGGCAGGGGGGTGGCTGGAGGATGAGAATAACTATAAGTCAAGGGCCTCTTAAATTCCCATAGCTTGTGTGAAGCCCATCTGATGCTGGCTGCATCCACTAGACAGGTGGAGGGGGGTGGGCTGATAAAGATGGACAGCTTAGACACAATGGCACTATTCATGGGGGGCTAGACTCCTCCTATACTAACCAGACACAATAAGGGACTCCTGCATTGAACACTTGTGTGTGCTGTGTCATTGGTAAGTTATTCACTCTCTGTTTCCTCCCCCCTCCTCACCACCACCACCACTACCACCTAGAGCCTTTCTCTTTTGCATTGGATAATGGATTTGCATTGTGTGTCTGGCTGGGCAAAGACTGTAGTGACAGAGAATGCCCTGTTTGTCTGACTTGTCAAGGGAGATTGGTCAAGAAAGAAAGGAAAAATGTCATGGGCTCTTTTCCCTTCCATTCCCACTAACATTGGACTTGAAGTCACCTCAACAAAAGTCCTCCTCCTCCACTGAAACTGAAATAAACATGAAAGGTAACCCCTTTGCTAAGAACAGTTACTTGGGAAAGTGGACACCTTTTCTTTGCTCGTCACAGAACACTGTCCTCCTCTCCTGACCAACGTCTGTCCAAAAATATACTGTATATATGCCACTAGCAGAGCACAGATAGCAAATGCCCACCAAATGTAAATTAAGCATGCACCCCCTCCTAGACACAAGCATACACAGCACATACCCCCACCCCATGCCTAGACAGAAGAATGTGCTTTTCAGAGGAAAAGATGTTCTAGAACAATGGTTCTCAAACCAGTACTGGGGGACCACCAGCGAGTCAGGTGTTCAGGAGATCCACAATGAATATGCATAAGAGACATTTGCATGCCTTCTACATCCATTATGTGCCAAGCTCATGCATATGCATTGTGGATCTCCTGAAAACCCGACTGGCTGCTGGTCCCCAGACAGGCTTGAGAACCACTGTTCTAGAATACCATACCTGTTCTGTGCTTATCCATGGTCGATATACTGAAATCCTGATGGACTGGGGAGGGGGAAGGTACCCCAGGAAAAGATTATGGACCATTAATCTAGAACAGGGGGTCTCAACTTAGTCCTTGGGAAACACCTAGCCAGACAGTGCATGCAAATCTCTCTCATGCATATTCATTGTAGTTATCCAGAAACCTGACCGGCTAGGTGTGTTCCAAGGACTGGGCTGGGAACCCCTGCTCTAGAATAAGGTGTCAAGATTTGACTCTTGCAGTGGGCACTATGACTAGCTGGAGCAGATCACCAGTTCTCCCCTCCACCCCTTTCTAGAGCCTAGCTCTCTGAATTGGCCAGCAGCTGTACAGTTTGCAAAGTGGGCTGTGACAAGCACTTGACATGTTGGGTCCTCTGTGACCATTTTGGGTGCATGCCTGCATGTTTTGGCAATACTTATCACAACCATCTTGAAGCCTTCAATGGCACTCACTAGGAGAACTCTCTCAGCTGTAGAGTGGCTGGGATCGTTGCTCAGGTGGGCTGGGACTGAGAAAAGGATGGGAAGAGGAGAAGAAATAAAAGGACTCTTTATTTTCAAGACCTAAAGCTTTTCAAGGGATTTTAACTTAAACTGTGGTGCCTGATGGAGGCTCTGAACTTCTGGCAGTGCCAACTTGTAGCTTTTGACTTCCACAGTTTCTGGATGAAAATTCAGCCAAAATCACATTTACTGATAACAACAGAACATAGGCACACCCTGTAGCTCAGAGTCCCTCACAAAATTAAAATCCCATCTATAAAGCTCCCCCTCCCCAAAGTCCTAATGATGTACACAAGCTTAGGATACCATATCAGAATGGCCCATCTCCTGTGGAAGCCTTCCAGTTTCCCGCATTTATGGTTTTGGGATGCCCTGACCCTGGGGTGACGTCCCCCTGCCTCTTGTGATTTAATAGCCTTTGAGACTGATCCAATTTGGACCTTGTTCAAAAACATTGGAGTGATGATTGGTGGGGAATATCTGCTTAAAGTTAACCATTTATATTTTTGAATATCCTAGCTAAGTTGCTGGTTTTGAATATACCCAGTTAATGTTAAGCAAATATATTTTATATGGTTAATTAAAAGACAGATATTCGCTCTGACTTGACTTAGGAAGTTATCCCTGACTGGCTAGTGCTAAATACTGGTGCTGTCCAGTTAAATCATAACCAAACCCTTGGCATGCCGTTTGACCTTCCTCATTTTAATTGGTTAACTTTTGGTAAGCAAGTTGTCTGGACAAACTTTAACCTGTTCGTGGGTCTGAAATCTGAAGTCAAGATTTGTCTGGTTAACTCCTAAAGTTATTTGAACGTCCACCTCATTGTCATGATAATTAATATGGGCTATAAATATGTTATTCGATTTAAATTGTGTGCGTCCCTTTTAAAACTCCTGCACCCTACCTGGTTTGGTCCCCTAAGAGGAATTACAGCCCCTTCCTTCCCTCCCCCCACCAGTGAGTTCAGCATATTCATTTCTTCTTGATTCTGAGCATGCATTTAGTGATATCTGTAGAACAGCACTATAATTACCAGTATTATGATTCCAGTTTAGCATAAACTGGGAAGCTGAGCATGTAGCTCACTCGCAGGAAGACAGGTTTTACTGTTTAGGATAAACCCTGTCCCATGAGTGTATTTCTTACATGGAGTTGGCACAATACACCCCTGGTTAAAAAAAATCTTTATTTAATAAAATAGTTCTTTTTTCTATATTTTTAAGGTTTTTCTCTAGAGATCATCCAGGGCGGCCGTTAGTGTGGAAATAATCACAGAAGAATTTTTTTTCTTACCTATCCCAGTGTCCCTTGCTCCAGGCGTTTTTGGGGGCCCCAGTCGCATGAGGGCCCAATGCAATTGCTCTAATTGTACTCCCTAATGCCAGCCCTGCTGGGAAGGAAATTACTAGAACAAGAGGCCATGATATGAGGTTCATAGGGGCAAGACTCAGGAGTAAGATGAGTCTCTCTTCCGTATGCCGTATGCCCTATGGTGGTGGTGATGGGGGAATCCTTATGGATGCATGGTAGGCTGAGGTCCCCCTCCAATAACACAGCTGTAAGAGAACAGCAGCAGCGGCATGGAGCACTAGTGACCTGCCCCCTGATGAGATTCACTGGTGCATCCCGTCTAGGCCTAGCACTCTGGATAGTCATCTATCTCACTGGCAAAAACAGCAACAGAATTTCAGAAAATCTGGGATAGATCCAGTGGGATCCTTGGCTATGAAGAGCTGAGAGTAAAGCCTGAGATCAACCAGAATCTACGCCACTACAGAAAGAAGTGAACTGGGCAGGCCTCACTGTGCTTATCTGCTATGATATTCTCTGTTTCTCTGATAGGCCGCAGCTCACTCCAGAGACCAGTACAGTAGGGCCCTTCATCAAGCTGGGTCCAGGAATTAACCAAAGTCAGCACCTCCCACTTGCAGCGTGCCACCTTACATTTGAGTCCACTATAGGGACGTATTGCTCAGGAGGGTATCTGCTTGGGCTGGGGAAGCAGGGAACAAGCGATTTGATAGGCGCCCTTTTCACTGCGGCTGCATCCTCCCTTGTTTTTTGGATGAGAGACAGATGGAATTAAAGGGTCTTTCGTTGGTGAACATTAGGTTGTGTTCCCTCTCCTTGAAGGCAGAGAAAAGGAACTGATTCAGAGGGATATCATGTGTAATGGAGTAATTATCTCATTGGGAGTCTAATACCTCTGCATCTGGGGGAAGACAGGGGAAGAGTTTTGTTGTGAGGGAAGGGATTACAGCGGCCAGCCAGGATGAGACAAAGGGCCCCTCCTGAGAGGGGGTGGCTGAGCCCCAGGGAGAGATGAAGGAGGCTGGGCAGTCCCTGTCTCAATGAGAAGCCAAACATAAAAAACCAGAAGGAGAACGGGCAGGGGGGGGGGAGGGGGGAGTACGGAAGCTGCAGTGCACTGGGGTGTGCATGTTTTAAGCAGCTGTTCATGGCCCACGTACACCTTTTGACTTGCTAGGGTTTCGGTTTCCCCTTTTACACTTTACCGACATAGCACAAATCTCTCTCTGCTTCTGCTCTGCTGGCTTCTCCAATGCAGCAAGGCTGTGGTCCAATTGCTATCAGTCACGAGGCTCTGTTCAAATCCAGCCTAAAAACTCACTTCTTTGAGATTGCTTTTGGATCCTGATCCCCTAGTCTCCTGTAGACCTCCTATATGTTTCCTTATCATTCCCCTAGATATTTCCAGGCGCTCGCTATTTATTGGTCTTGACTGTTATTTATTTAACAGTTTTTTTATACCACTTTATCATTTCGGTCAAAGTGGTTTACATTGTAACTTAAATTTGGTAATGTACATTAAACAGAGACATTGATAACTTGGACTTTTTTGAGGTAATGGAGGGTTAAGTGACTTGCCCAAGGTCATAAGGAATGCTACTGGGAATCAAACACTGGTCCCTTGGTTCCCAAGCCAGTGCTTTAACCATTAGGCTACTCCTCCACTCTGCAACACTCTTGTGTTGTCTGTTGTGACTAGCTTGTAAGCTCTTATGAGCAGGGACCATCTTTTACATGTCTCTATACAGAGCTGCGCATGCCTTGTAGCGCTATACAAATGAAAAATAATAGTAGTAGAGGAAAGCCTAGGATATGACTTTGAGGCTGAGATATTTCATCTCCCCATGGTTCAGTTCTAGACCCTCGGTTCTAATGCTGACTGGTGTGAGTGTAGGAGGCGCCATGTCCAAAACTGGGCATTTGGAATTTTAGGACTGCTGAAACCACTGACCCCCTCCCCCCATCCATTCACCCACCCACCCTGAACCTTTGCCGCAGCTGCTAATGATTTTTACTCAGAATCGCCAAGAGCAGAGCTGAGATTGGCTTTCTTTTCCCCACCGCCAAACAGGACTGCATCAGGCACACAGGTGGGTGATGTTATCTGACAGCACGGGGACGCAGCTGCTTTCCTAGAGCTCGGAACTTAGTATAAAGTTCTCAGGCTTCGCGGCCCTTCCCACATGCAGCGGGCTCCTCGGTTTTGTTCTTTCCACTCTGCCGCATGAATGTGAAAGAAAGCTCTCCTGTAAATTGTTTTTCATATTGGTTCCCGACATTGTCATTCATCATTCTTTTGTTGCTTTCATATTTTTTAATTTAAAAAAAAAAAGTTATTGAGTTCTGTGGTTCGTTCCTGTCCGGAATGTGCCAGAACATTTTGCAATGCAGGTCCTCATCCAGTCTGCTTCCATTGCTTGGGGACAAGCTATGATCCCAACTATTTGTTTTCTGCTCTATTAGCACTAGAGAGACCATCTCGTGCATTCTACTGATATAGAGATGAGGCTAAGAGACTTCCTTAATGATGAAGCATGTCAGAGAACAAAATCTGCACAGAGGTCAGCTGACTGTGTTTCGGCTCTTGGCTCTCTTCCTCGGAAAATATACGTCTTCTCTACATAGCTCAATAAGTCCAGATGCACATGAGCAAAATTTGGAGTCATCTCCTTAATGTTCTAGTTCCTTGGAGGTTTCGTCTTCGATGCTTGCTTAGGCCTGAGGATGAGTTACCCCAGGGGGCCTGGTAGCACAGAGAGTGCAGCACAGAATGGGCACTATAACAGCACAACTTCCACCCTGTGCACAGCACCACAGGGTTGCGCCATCTCCACAGTGCTTATGAGTCGAATCTTCCATGGAGGACCTTCAGCTTCCTGATACAGTGGCCTGAAACATCCAGTTATCCAGGGGAACCCATAGATGTTACTAAAATTGGCATGTGCTTCCTTGGAGGTTTCCAGGCCTACAGCGCAGCCATCTTGTGAGTGCCTGCCCAGGTCTGAAGAGAAAGTGGCCTCTTCAACCCTTTCCAAAGCACTTGAGGAACAAAAGCACACCAGCACTCTCTCTCCTCAAACCAAGCGACAGCGGTTGCACTGCTCCTCTGCCCATCATTTCCAATGCATTTCTAGCCCAGAATGCGCAGAGGCAGCAGACATAGTGTAAGAACTCCCCAGTGCAAATAGTGCTGTCCCTGCGCCGGCCACATTAATGGTCAAATCTTCAGCACCTTTTGCTACCTCATTTGAACAGTACAGGAGGAAACAGTTTTCTTTTCTCTTTTTCCAGTATCACACTGTTCATGGAGTCTTCAGTTTTGGGGGGTTTCCATTTCAACTTTTGTCTAGATGTTTGTTTCTAACTTGTGATCCCTCATTCTTTATTAGCTGACAGTTTGTCCATGTCCCGGAGATGTGACAGAGGTGAAGGAATCTGCTAGCATGTTGTTTCTATGTAGGGATCTATAGTAGTCCTGCTTGATTTATTTTCCCAATAATAGGGGTACTGGTGCCCATTATTTACAGTGCCATCTTTTAATAGGTAGGGTTGTTGCAGTTTGAGTCCTGGGAATTGGTGCTGTTACGGTAAGTTTACTGTACAGGTTCTGAGGTTATGCAGAATTTTGTGTTACTTTGCAAAGTATATCGCAATGCAAGGAGCGTGTTACTGTTCTTAATGTGACGCCACGATCTGATTGTTCTTTTTTTGGGGGGTATGGCAAGTTGTAAGGGAAAATGACCTAACCCCATTTTTGGGGGGAATGTGGAGTGTGTGTTACAGAACGAAGGTGAGATTCTGTCCCATCCTATCTAGAATCCAGACTTTATTCCCATATAGAATTATTTGTTGAATGATGGTATCTGTTATGCATATGACCTCAGCATTGAATATCCAAGGTTAAAGATTAGCAGTGACGGCTATGCGCGCACAGCCGTCCCAGAAGAATATTGGGCCCCATATTCCTATCCGGTCTGCCTTTCCATACCAAGTAAGTTAATTTGTGGCAGGTCCTGAGGAAGACCAGTGCTGGTGCTCCCTCCCTCCTCAGAGCTAAAGTGAGCTCAAATTCAAAAAAGAAGTGGTGGAGGTTGGGGGAGGGGATAATTGCTGAACATATGTCCCAAGTACAAAAAGGTTGGTCCTGGCTCTGGTAGGGATGGACGACGGAAGAGGGGTTGAGTGTGGCCTGTTCAGCTTGGATAACGGAGAAGGTGGAGATCCATGCGAAGAAGGAAGTTGCCTGATTCCCATTGCAACATGATGCCTGGGCTGCCATCCTATTTTTCTATCCCTACTTCCCCCCCCCCCCCCCAGTCCCAGTTCTGGCCAAGAGCCCTGAACTAGAGCATTCAAAAACCAAGTTTTTACCTTGGGGTGGTTAATAGATTCCTGGTAGGTCACCTACAGGTGGACTGGAGAGGGGGTACCCCAGACAAAATAAGGGGTGTGATTGGCCTCACCTAGCCTGGAGGATCATGCTCCAAGCTCTTGTCCCTTGGCTGTGCTGTCGGTCTATACATCCCCTTTCATTTCAGTTTCAGGCACATGATGGGTCTGTGAACATTACAGAAGTAATCAACATTTCCTAAGGATCTGCCAGATTGCAACTGATTTGAAAGATGAATGCTAGAGGTACATCTTGTTATAACATTAAAAAAAATGTTAAAAGGGTTGCATGTTTCATAACTAAAAAGCATGAGGTTGAGTAGGTTCCGTTTTTCTTGTTCAATGCAGATGTTTGGTTGACAAACATGTAGAGTTCATCTCTCTTGGAGGTGAAGGGCTCTTTCCTCATCATAATGTCTATGTGGGAAGGGGGAGGTTGAAGCGTCAGGCAGGGAAGTATACTCAAGGATCACAAACAGGGAAATAGCCACTGTTCTTGCCCAATAAAAAGACTGTGAGCCAGAAAGGGGCAAGTAATAAGAGGAGAAGAACCCTAAAGAGCTAAAAGCAGCTAGAGGTTTGAGGGTAGGAGAGAAGCTGGGTTTTGGGGCATGTGAGGACTTATTACTTAGCCCCTGCTCTCATTCTTTGAGAAGAAATCTGGTAGAAACTAAGGTAAAGTAAATCCTGGTGAAAGAAGAGATGATCTCCCGTGCTCTGAGGCATGGTTTTGAGTGGACAAGGATGTGAGTATTGGAGGTGGTCGAGAAGAGCTTGCGGTGAAAAACTCAACTTTTCACCTTTGTAGAAAAATATATAGCGCACATGCTCGGTCAAATGTTAACAGGGATTTTATTTATTTATGGATTGATAAAACAGGCAGGAAATGGCAAAACTAGCTGGTTTCCCTGAATTTGTGAAACCCTCTTCCTCTCTTAAAATGTTAAAACAAACCTTTTCTTTTTCTATTTTAAAAAAGAAAAGGTAAACCTCTGCTGACCTTGGGAGCAAACCCAGAACTGGGTCAGGATATTCCATAGCAACAGGAATAATCTTAAAATGAGGTGATTGCTCTGGTGACCAACAGTATCACGTGTGATAGCGTTTTGCTCTACAGACAGGCTGAAGGTGGTCCAAAGAGCTACCAAAATAATCTGGGATCTGCACCAAAAGCCCTATTCGATGAAACCCAAACAGGTCAATATGGATACCTAAACCAGATGTTCTCAACCCAGTCCTTGGGATACACATAGCCAGTCTGGTTTTCAGGCTAACCATAATGAATATGCATAAGAGAGATTTGTATTCAGTGGAAGCAGTACTTGCAAATCTATTTCATGCATATTCATTGTGGTTATCTTGAAAACCTGACCAGCTAGGTATATCCCAAGGATTGGGTTGAGAACCTCTGCGAGGAGAAATATGGAGGAGGGGGCAAGGGAAGGAACATATTAGAGAGGTAAACATCTCTCAAAAATGTAAATGCACAAAAGGCAGCCCTTTTTCTAGTGGAAATGAAGTTCTACGCGGGCTCCTTTGAACCTCACATCGTGATCTTTTGCTAGATTTGGGAATAACATCAGAAGAGATTTCTTCAAGGACCCTGTGAGTTCATGGAATGGCTTCGTAGGCGAGGCAGAAACAGCCTGGGACAAGCACAGTGGGATCCTTAGATATGAGGATGAGGAGGTGAAGACCAAGTTTGGGGAGCTGTGAATTGTTGCATAAGGAATGGGCAACCCAGATGGATTCAAGGAGCAGGGTTCAAATCCCACTGCCACTCCTTGTGGCCTTGGGCAAGTCATTTAACCTCCATTGCCTCAGGTACAAACTTAGACTGTAAGTCCTCTGGGGCCAGGAAAGTACCTGAGTGCAACTTGTCTTGAACTATTACTGGAAAGATATGAGTTAAATGCTATAAAATCACATCTCTGGCCAAACAAGGTTCCGGGATTAAGAATGCTCCAAGACCTTAGGCTGGGGGGTTTGTTTTCACCTGGTTGTGCACTGAACATGCTCGCAGTTGACTACTATCACTTCCAACTTCTCTTCTTTCAGCTGAACGTTCCATTTGACTGGCTTCATAAGTGTGTATTGATTTATAAGAGCTGCAATTTGAAGCAGAAAGCTCCTAACGTGGAAAAAAGACAAGCAGCAGGCCTGGCACAAACAGTCTGATTTACTAAACGCCTATTTCCCAGTAAAACACATCTCTCAAATATAAGGGCTAATGTTTTCTAGCCCAAATACAATTAAAATAAGTTTGCGTGTCTCTTCACAGGGTGTCTCAGATCTGGGAGTAAGGCAGTAAGCCAAAGACACTGCAGGGCCAATTCAGAGCTTCTGCACTGACCTTGCTGGTCAGGCAAGTTAAATAAAGGGGAACTGCCTTATATTCAAGCTGGGACTGGCCAGGCTATATCCACTGGAGGGGAAGGGGGTATTACAGGCCAGCTCAAAGGGTTGTAGTGCACGGAGCCAATATTTGCTTTTGCACCTGTCCCCGCCCCCCTCCTCCCATGAGCTGCACAAAGAGGGGTAAATTTTTTTGCCAGTGCTGTCACTATGTTGCCATTTAACTTAATTTGCATATTCAGTGCCACTGTCTAAATAGGTAGCAATGCTGAATGTTTGGATAGTACATGACCATTCGGCAGGCCTATACTGAATATATAACTTATCTGAATAGTGGCCGATTATCTCTGCTATCTGGATAATTCTATGGCCTACCCTTGCCCCTCCTCTACCATAGTCTACAAATATATGGATAATATCTGGCTGTTTAACTATTTTAAATGGCTTGATATTATCTGTATATTATCCCTCCATCAGAGAAATACATAACAGATCTTATTGCTACAATCAACACCACTACAGCTCCGAACGACCCTTGTCCAGCATATTGGACCAGAGCGATGAGTGCTGAACTCAGTCCAACCCTATCCTACATCATGAAGCTTTCTTTCTCATCAGGAACATTCCCAACAGCTCTTAAACAGACATCCATACGCCCCCTCCTGAAAAACAATAAACTCGACCCAACAAAGACAGATTCTTACCGCCCGATCTCGAGCATACCTCTTCTTGCCAAGCTAATTGAGAAAGTGGTACAAAGACAGATTCAACAACATATTGACATCTCAGCCCCCCTCGATCCTTGCCAACACGGGTTTCGAGAATCACATGGTATCGAGACCCTACTAGCAACACTTACCAACACCTTAACCAGAGGCATTGACAAAACAGAAAATGGATTTGTACTTATCTTCCTCGACATCGCTGCAGCATTTGATTCGGTTAACCATGAGCAACTCCTCATCCGACTCCATGAAAAGGGTATCCAAGGACTGGCTTGGAACTGGTGCAAATCCTATCTTGCCGACCAATGGCAACATGTTCGGATAGGTCTGTCAACATCTGACCCTTTCCAACAACATCAGGGTGTACCCCAAGGCTCCTCCCTCTCTGCATTACTTTTCAATGTATATATGCAGCCCATATTATACGCTCATTTAACATTTCCACTCTGAAATACGCAGACGATGTCTTGCTCTTCACTCCAATCAAAATCATGCAGCCTAACCTATCCCCTCTAGTGGATTACTTCAACGCAATCACTGACTGCTCCTATCTCAGAACCTACGCATAAATTTCAAGAAAACTGAGGTATTATTTATCATGAAGAACATGAGCTTCTCTCCCCCCACTACCTTGAAAATGAGAGATGCGGAACTTCCTTGCAAAAATGTGATATGGGAATCAAATGTGAATGGGAATCACACTCGACCAACAGCTCAGCTTCAAGGAACACATAAAGAACACCTCCAAGGCTATCTACAATAAAATCATGACATTAAGACATCTCAGACCTCTGTTAGCTCCATGTGATTTTAGAACAGTATTCCAGTCGCTTGTAACATCACATTTCGATTATGCAAATATTATCCTTCATGGTCTCCCCAAGACCACCCTCAACCCATTGCAAATGGCGATGAACGCAGCAGCCCGTATTCTCTGTGGCCTATCGATGAGGGATCACATCACGCCCATACTCATGGAGTTGCATTGGCTACCGTTGGATAGCAGACTCACCTATAAGGCACTACTCTTAACTTTTAAAGCAATTAACCTCATGGCCCCCTCATCCTTATCTGCCCTCATTACCCCCACCCCTAATAACAGACTCAGGAGATCAGTAGCTACAAACACGTTTACTATTCCTTTGGAAGCGACAAAATGCAAGCAAACTACCAGGAATAGATCTTTCTCCTTCTTTGCCCCGAGATGCTGGAATAACCTCCCCTCACATATCAGAGCAATTAAGGACCTTTCGCAATTCAGGAAAGCTCTTAAGCACCATTTGTTCCTCCTACACTTTTCCCACTCTAATCTAACGCAACCATCCTCCACATCACATCTTATTCTTGAGGACACTAACACTCCTATAACTTGACTTACACAAACACAAACTAGACCTTGCCAGCATGGTTATATGTTGTAAATAGTTTATAAAGAAACTGTACATAGTTCCACTGTTCTATCCCAAGTTATTCATCCTGTTATAATGTAAGCCTATGGCCGTTTGTCTGTGGCAATATTTCTGTTATTTGTAAACTGCACTGATACGAAAAAGCGCGGTATAGAAGAACTGTAAATAAATAAATAAATATACAGTATTTTGAAAATGCATGGATAGGCGAATGCATACAATTGCCTTTGAATATCAGGCCAATCAAGTATAATGATTCATTATGTGGATAAATCTCAGACTAACCAATAAAATTCCCAATAATGGACGCAGAGCAGAAGCAGAGTGTTTCACTTTACAACTCAGCATAGATGCTGTGCAAATTCTGGTGTCACCTCAGTGACAACAACACAAATTCCCTCCACTGCAAGACATTGGGTGTTATTAAAGAAGCCTTATTCGTGCTTTGGACATCTGAAAACAGGCATAGAGACATCCAAGTCTGAAAGAGGCCATGGTGTTCCCAAGAACCTTGACACTACCACCTGATCTCAGAAACATCTTGGATCTTAAGGGTCACATCTAAGGTTATACCTACTCCAGAAAGTGTAGAGAAAATGGCACACCAAGTACAATCATAATGATAGCAGCAGTGGGATTTGAACCTGTCTTCCCTGATCCTAGCCCACTAACCATTAGGCTATTCCTAGATGTCCGTGGTCTGCACTACTATTCTGGGGATGTCCATGTAGACAATCCCATAGATGCCCACATCAGGCACATCCACTTTGTAAAATCATGTCTGAACCTGGATGTGCCTGCTTTTTCCAGATGTTCTGGCTTGGATGTCCCAGATTTGCACTTGGATGTCATTTGTAAAATGCCACTTACTGTGTGTAGTAACACAAAAGGCTACAAATGAACACTCAAAAGCTGACCATACCACATGAGCACAAAGTGCAAAAATTCAAACTGCACCCACCATGCTTAAGAAAATTCAGTAGTGCAACTATTCTAGTACATCAGCACACCTCCAATGGGGAATTTAGAAAAAGCTGGACTGCTCTAGATTCCTACATCGAACCAACATTTTAACAGAATCCCTCACTTCAGCTGTATGTGGAAAACTTAAACCATCGTCTTGTAAAGAATAAGAAAGTACAGGTTAGAAACAAATACACAGACAGAAAATGAAATGGAAAGCGAAAAAAAAAACAGACTGAGCAGAGGAACACTAAAGAAGGAGAAATAGAAAAGCATTTCCTCCTGTACTGAACTATAAGACATGCACATTTTCAAAATGACATATTTCACTCTCTAAAGGTTGACCATTCTTCTGTACCTTTGTTGTCTGATCATTTTATTTTTTCAACTGGGTTGGCCCTGATCTCTCTTTACCACTTCCTCTTCTTGGTTGCCTCCTACATCTTTTTCCAGGCTCTCGTTTCCATTTTCTGTTTATTTTTGCTCTTCGCTCTCTTCCCTTCTTTCCTGCATCTCTCTCTCTCTGACCCTGATCCTTTTGGATTATTTTTTTTCCTCTCATCTGCCTTTTTTACCTAAACTATAGCTAGATTTCAGTCCTCCTTGCTTCTGCACTATTACCCACCCTCTGTCTCATTCCTCCCCTAGCTGCCTATTTCCCATCTTTTACTCCCTTTCTAGTCATCCATTTCCTCCCTCTGAACTCACCCTCTCTTCAGCCTCATCTACTTTCTTCTATCTCTCATCCCCTAATCAGCTCCAGATCCTTCCCTATAATTTAGCCACTCTCCACCTCCAATCCCTTTTTTACATCTTACCCCCGATCTAGGTAGGCTTCCAATTCCCCTTTCACCTTTCTACCCTCTCTCACCTTCTTTTATCTGGCACCCACTCCAAAGACCCCTATCCTTTTCAACTGCCTCACAACCCCTTCACGTCCTTCAAACCCTCTCCTTTCCCCATATTCTTGCACTTGGTCTCATAGCTTTACTCCTACCCAACACCTAATTCCCAATGTCTTCCTATCTCAGGTCAATTTCTTAATTTTTTTCTCCCCCCACCCAGCTATCCTCATCCTCACTCTTCTACCTGACCCAGTCCCTCAGTCCCTACTTATACTCCCAATACTCAGCCAATCTTAGAGTCTGCCTTCTTCTGTTCTTCCAGCCAAATTTAGACTCCACCTAATACAAGTACCTGCTCCCCTACATTCCCATGTCCCAATACCTGACCTCCTGCTTATCAATCCCCTTAGTCATCTACTTCCTTCTCCAATATACATTAACCCTGCTTTTCCTCCTCCTTATCCCAGCATCCTTTTTTATATCCCCCTCTCAATCTTCCCCCATATATGGCCTTTTTTCTTCCCCCTTCTAAACACACAATATCTGCCCCCTCTCTCTTTTCACTCTCCCATCTTCTGCCTCTTTTTTTCTCATGCTGACACCAGTATCTACCAACATCAGCTCCCCAGCGCCAGCATCAGTTCCCTTCTAATCCCAGACCCTTTCCAGTTCCCCCTGCATCAGCCCATTTCCTGTTCCAGATCCAGCACCTCCATTAGTGTCAGTTTCCTCCAGTCGCAGGAACTCCCCCAAGTGTCAGCCCCCTTTAAGTCTCAGTACCTTCCAGCATCAGCCCCATTCCAGTCCCAGAACTCACTCAGTGTCAGCCTCCTTCCAGTTCCTGTACCTACTCAGTGCCAGCCTCCTTCCAGTCCCAGTCCCCCCCTTCAAGTGTCTGTCCCCTTCCAGTCCCGATACCATCTACTGTGTCAGCACCCTTCAAGTCTCGATGACCCTCCAGTATCAGCTCCCTTCCAGTCCCCCCCATTCTCTAGCCTTCTTCCAGTCCCAATACCATCCCCAGTGTCAGCCCCTGGCATTCCCAGCCCCTCTAGTGTCTGCTTCCTTCCAATGCCAGTCCCATCCCCAATGTCAGCTCCCTTTCAGTCCTCCACCCCACCCCCCACATCAGCTGCAGTCCCAGCCTGCCTCTTCTCTCCAGTGTTGGTCACCTCCTGTGCTCTTGCAGCTGAACTATACAATCGTGGGAGCATTTTTCTTTGCTTCTACAGCTGTGCTGCTTTACAAGCCACGGGCACCATGGCATTTCTAAAGGCAGTAGCCAGCATTTCCTATTTCTTGCAAGAAACAGGAAATGCTTGTGTTTACTTTGAGAAATGCCATGGTGTTAGTGGCTTGTAAAGCAGTAGAGCTGAGGGAGCAAAGGAAAATGCTGGAAAGGGGCAAGTCAGAGAGACAGGCTTCAGGCACTCTTAAAGGTTATGTGCCCTAAGACAGTGCTTCATTGGCTCTCCTGTTAAGCTGACCCTGATTACAGGGGAACATTTCTGGGTAGTGATGAATGAAGACTTAAGGTGTCATATCCTTGCTGTGGTTCAGACTGAGCTGGAAGCACAGAGGAGCAGGGAGAAACTGTTCTGTCTGCTGTGCATATGTGTGAGGAAAGTTTGCCAGGACTGGTGGCAGGTGCCCTAGGCAAACCTTTTGCCTTACCCCACTTCAGTGTACTTTCGAGTCCCCAGCCGCTCTTCTGAGATTTGATAATTAATCTCAATAATTATGATCATCTAAATGTCACTCCTCCCACAATAGTCCTAAAGAAATGCATAATTGGACATTTCACTTATATACGGTTACATACAGAGTAACATTTTAGTGAACGTGTAATAAGGGCAATTTCCAAAGTCATTTGCCTGGTAAATAAGCCCAATGAAAAACTGCAGGTTAAAGTATGGGTTGATGGTTCTTTGAGTTTATGTGCCTGGCGGGATTTAGTCTTTCGCTATGACTGTAGCTGCTCTTTGCCCTTCCCCCTTCTGCCTGAAGCTGCTGCCCTAGGTGACTGCCTAGTTGCGAATAATGGTTTAGCCGGCCCTGAAGTCTGTACTGCTGCTGCCTTTGTTGTACCTGTTGTGTGGCGGGAAGGGCTTCTGCAAGGGCATTGCCACCTGAGGTGAATTTCTAGCCCTACATGCATCCACCTCCAATTAACATTCAGACCCTTAGCACTCCCCACCCCCAACATAACCTTTCCCAATCCTATTAAAATGCATGACAGGGCATCATACTTCAACATATATTTCTTTACAAAACAATTTCAAAAGCCATTTACCAAGGTAAATGAGTTACCTGAAAATTGCCCAAACTCCCTATGGGGTAAAGGTTGGCGGTGATGGTTCTCTGACTCTCAGGGTTACTGCTTTGTCTTGACTGCAGCTGATTTTTGCCTCCTGCCCTTCTCCCCTTTCCCCCAAAAAGCTGCCACTGATCCAGATGGTGGAGCTGTGTATATATGTAGCTTCCATTACTGCTGCCCCCCCCCCCCACACACTTTCCGGTACCTGTTCTGTTGCTCTTCACTATATCTTTTATTCCAGTAGATGGAGGACTTGAGTTCCCAGAACTGTAGTAATAGTTTTCACCAGCATAGAATTAATTTTAATTCTGCACTGTAAGACAATTCTGCATTACATTTGGAGAGGTTTTGTGTTCTCTGACAAAAGGCGATTTCTGCTTTCTGTTCACACTGAGCTTTGAGGTAGGGTTTGGATTTTTCCTCTCTGTCTGGCTGACGCATCCTGTTGTGTATTTTAAAGGGACCTATAACAGTAAAGGGGGAACAAAAAATGATACAAGCCTTCCTAGGCTGTAGGAATGTAGGAATGCATAATAAAAATAGACTGGATACAGGGAGAGGAAGGGATTCTAGTAGAGGGAGAATGGGCAGACTTGATAGTCCACATGGTCCTTATCTTCCGTCATTTTCTATGTTTCATACCCTATTAAAAAAGGGGAAAGGTTTATAAATGGAGACAGTAAATGTAGCTATGTCTGAGGAAAGAGACCTGATGAGAGAAGTGCCTCACTATCGGGTCTTGGGCCATTTCTCAGTAGCATCATGTGCAAAAATCAAACTTTCCTCCTAAAACTTTTAACAGAGCTATATATTCCTGAAAACCAGTAGATGGTTTATGAAGTGTTCTCAGAATGGTCAGAGAGTGTTTGACTCTTTGCAAACTAATGGGCCAATGCACAAAGACTAGCGCGCTCTTTGCGCACAGATAATGCAACTTGTACACACAAGTTCTGCCATACCAAATGCAGAAAAGAGCTTGACGCACACATAAAGAGAGAGTAAAAGTATGTGCACACAGCAATGCCAAGCGTATTTAAATTATATGCAAATGAGATGGTAATAAGATCTGTGCCTGATGCAGAGAAACACGTAGAGGATTACATTAGGAGCGCCAATATCTCTACGCCTGATCTGAAGTAACTTAAACATCTTGTGCATGTGGGGAAAGACTGTTTTAGAGTGTGTACCAGTGAACAGTTATCTTTGACGTGAAAAGTTTCTGTGTGTATCATTCAGCGTATAAGTGAAAGTTTTTGCGTCTTATCTTTGTATGTTTTTGGACCCACTTATATCATTCTCCATTTACTGTTAGGTCTCTGTTGTAGCTTCATATAAAATGTTTTTGGGCAAAATAGTATTGATTATAATGGGCTGAGTGCCAAAAGAACCTGCATGTCATGTGCACATAACGTGAGCATTTGACCATTACGCGCATGTGCACACAGCCATTTGTAGCGCGTCTGTTGTCTGCACATGCGTTGGCTCCCCTCCTTTCATCTTTATGCCGAAGTTTTGTGCACAGCTCATTTGCATACACGCCCTTTGCTTCATTCTGGTGCTGATGTCTCGTGCTATCAGCATGCTACAAAAACGCATACAGAGCTAATAGCGTGCATCTTCAGTGCCGGCTTTCTGCATCAGCCTGTAAGTTCGAAACTTGAGAACTGCCAAGTTATGTATTTAGGGTGCAAAAGTCCTAAGGGAGTGATGCATGGTCAGGGTTGAGTTAATGAGGTTTACGGAACAGGGGAGAGACCTCGAGGTGATGGCCAGAGCTGAAGGGGTGCTAAGGAACATAGGGAGAGGTAGGGCCAGTGCAAGGATATTCAATGCCCTAGGCAAACCTTCAGCCCCCCTCTATTAACTTTCAGGTCCACAGCTCTCTCCCACCCTCTGAGAGATTCGATAACCAAACTCAACAGTGGTGACAATTCCCACACTATCTCTGCCAGAACAATCCTATGAAAATAGAGCTGGACATCGTGGGGCTGCTATTCAGTGGCAGCGATGGCGGCGATGCTGTTAGAGCATTTGGCCATCGATGCTTTACTTAAGACCTGGATATTCAATGCTGGGGTCATATCTAGTCACCAACACTGAATATCTGGGTTGGCCGGATAGCGCTGTGGCAATATTGAGCCGCTGCCCGGTTAGCCAATGTGGCTAAAGTTAGGACAGCCTTTATTCTATCTAACTTTAGCTGCTTTATGATGACCAGGCAGCAGCTGAATATCGCCGCTGCCCGGTTATCTTGGCATCACCCCCAGAATGTCCCTGGAATGCGGTTAGCAGAAGGGCGTCTAGCGGCGCTAGAGGGAGACATTTAGTGGCGCAAACTGGCTATGTGCTGCTGAATATTCCACTCGGCATGGTTAACAAGGTTAGCAAATCTGGTTCCATATGCCTGGCTCCATAGCTGGATTGGGAGGCATATTTTGGGTGGTATCGGACAACAACAGAGCCAATATTCAACAGCGTTATATTCAGCGGGCATTAAGTCTATCACTTTACACTTTAATATGACATGCAAAAGTCCACAGCAAGGGCAAAAATAAAGAAAATACCCAAGCTATCTTCTAAACTTAAAGTTTCTTCCTTTGTTCCCCCTCTCACCCCCACCAACCCATTCCTTTACCCCCGGCAGACTTAACTAAGCAGCCGCTGGCTGCCCCCACTTCAGTCCTCTGCGGTATTCATGGGCAATGCACAGTAAAGCCTCATCCTGACCTTGTCAAATCTGTGATCAGATGCTTGTAACTTTCATTCCCAGGGACAGACATTTGAGAGTCACAGTTGTCTGGGGAGTGGGGGGGAAGGGGGGAGAATGGGAGATGTGTGTTTGAAAAAAAGCCCTGTTGGTTTATGCAGCAGGGGCTTTAAAATGAGCTGGGCTACAAAGGAAGGAGTGTTCTCAGCCTTTCAGTGTGTGTGTGCGCGCTAAATAAATCCTACCCCTTGTGTATTGAGCGAGTGCGCTGGCTGTGTGTATGTTAACATTGAACTGACCCCGACGGGTGTGAATCCTTCTCTGCACCGTCTCCTCTGGGCGTGGGAAAAGGTTTGACCTCCTTTCATGGCCGCTCTGCTTGTTCCACTGCACCAATGGATGCTGGTCTTCTCGCCTTCCCCCCTCCCCGCCTTTCCATTCTTTCAAGGGCCTCCCTTTCAAAGCACCTGAAAAATACACCTCATTATTCAGGCCCTGACTACATTGAAATGCCACAGGGCCTGGTCTCCTAGTGCAGCCTGCCTATGGCTGACTCCCCAATCAATCTTGCCACAGAAGGAGCCCCATCCCCCCCCCATCACTGTCTAGCAAGTGCATGTCAAGGGGTTTTATCAGGGAGTGTCGGCGTGGGGGGGGGGGGAGAGATTTTGTCAAACGATATTGCAGCAGTGTGTACTGTATAACTTGTAAGGGAAAAGAGGGAGAAGGTTAATTCAGAAATGAAATATCCCATTAAGCCAACAGAGCACTTTCCCCCCAAGTATATTTTATTCTATGAAAATGGAGGATCAAAAAAAACGCAGTAGACAAAAAGCAAATTTACAAAGACAGTCACCCCTTCCCCCCCATACCCGGCCTCTGCCTCATCTGAATCGTGAGAGATTTGTATAGACTGAGGTTTTTTAGTGCTCACTCTCTCTCGTTATATAAAAAGATATATATCCTGTAGTGTAGTCTGTTATCCTACAGGATGTTAAACATCCCACATTGCTAATAATCTGCATTTGGTGCAGTTTTGACCTTTTTGTACATATCAAACTCCCAGCCTCTGCCCATCTGTCTGTCTGTCTGGTTAGCTATAGTAGAGTGTGGGTTGGATATTAACATCTCATTAATACTAATCAGTGATCAATCATTCAGGGTCTATTCACCGCCTGCCAGTGGTAACAGCGAGCGCTAGACCTTTCACAGGCAGCTCCTTGTTCCAGACGGATATTCTAGCTGGCGAAGGCCACAGTGCCCTAAGTGGGCAGAGATGCTATGCTAGTGACCTTGCAGTGGTCCTTCATCCCTTACTTATTTCTTTGACGGGGATAAGTCCTACTGCCAACCTAGTTGCCTTGTCGCTGTGGGGCTGGGATCCAGACCCACTGTTCTCACTTCATACCTAGTATATGCTGGCTGAGTCTGCCCCATGTGTAGAGTTGCCAACTGGCTCCAGATGCGCCCCATAGGTTCGATCCAGTCCTGGGTTTACCACATTGCATGCAGGGATATGTAGTTCTGATTTCTCCATTGCACTCCATAAGAAAAGGAAAACTACAAGTAACTGCATGCAATGTGGTAAACCAATAACATTGATGCATATATTCCGCTTTTTCAAAGAGAGTACAGAGTAGTATCTTTGAAACCTACCAAAGTTATAAAAACGAAATTCAAAATGCAATGTGCGCCTTTGAGCCACCCCAGGCAGGTCACCCCTCCACAGTAGGCCTGTCCCTGGGCTGGGCTGTGCCCCCCCTCCCCGCAGCATTAATCTTCTTACCTCAGGGAGGGGGCAGCATAGCGATTCCTGGAAGCAGCAGGTCTTAAAGTACCTATACATACATTCATGGTCTGCAGCTCTTGCCCCCCTGATGCAACTTCCTGCATGCAGGTTTTTTAAGGCCCATAGCAGCAGGGATCGCCATGCCACCCACCAGGGTCCGACTGCCTAGTGGACAGGTCAGCCCTGCTCCTTGTGGCCTTGGGCAAGTCACTTAACCCTCCACTACCTCAGGTTCAAATTTAGATTGTAAGCCCTCCAGGGACAGGGAAATGCCTACTGTACCTGACTGTAACTCACCTTGAATTACTACTGGAAAGGCGTGAGCTAAATACTAATAAATATAAATACACTGGAGTCCTGAAAATCTGATGCATAAGTAAGTATTGTAGCTGAAGGAGAACAACCCTCCCCTTTGGAAACGGCCCAGAAACGACTACAACAATGTCCCATTGAAGTGAACATGGTCAACAGTGTGAGCTGCGGCGCAAGTAGAGATTATCAGCAATACCTCAACGAGGTACGGAACAACTGAACTAGGAAAACCAAGTGGTTAGCATTGTAAGCAATACAAGTAACCCTGCTACTTCAGGGATTGAATTCTCCTCGGTAATGTTAGCTCAGGTTGGATTGGGATCCCTTCCTTGCGTCTCTAAGTCCTTTTCTCCCTCCCCCTCCCTCATTTGTCATTTTGGATCCTTGAATAAAGAAAGCATATTTACACACCCTTTAATCCTCTGGTCTTTGGATAAGGATGGGAGAAGAGATGAGTGTGGTGGGGCAAGGGATAGCCAGCAGCGACTTGCTGTCGGGAGGGATAGGGAATTAAGGGGAGAATCTCTTTGCATGAGTGCTCTTTACAGGCAGACCCCCACTCCGTCAAGATCTCTTAAGTACCCTAACGGGATAAAACATATACACAAAAGAATGAAATTAGGGATCACACACAGAGCCCATGCCACCTTCCCAAATCTTTATCTGCTTAAGACGAAAATCCTGCCAAATTGGATCAAGATAAACCGCCACTTTAATATGAGGCGCCTCCTATCCCCTTCCCCCCTCCATTAGTAGTTGGAGACCTACTTTGGATTAAATTTAAACTCAACCTACCAGCCTGGAACCACTATGCTCCCTTGTTCATTCTGAAATTCAAATGTAGATGTAGCAGAGAGCAAAAGGTTTTTACTTTTTTTGAAGACAGGACCCTTCCCTGGATTTCCCTCATGTACCGCTCATATCGCATCTGCCACTCTCATCTGAGGACCTCCACAGCCCTGCATTGAGAGGCTCCCTTCTGGTTTAGGGTGTACAAGTACATCATACGTCTCCTGGACCCCAGATTAAAAGGCACCTCCCAGAACTATGTTTGGAAATACTGTCTTATTGCCTATGGAAGAGCATCGAGCTCTCAACCTCTCCCCTACCCCAAACTCCCAACTCTTCAGCTAGGGACTAAGAGATCAGGAATGGGAGCAAAACCTTTATCAATATTATACATTCTGATCTGAAACTTCTGCAGCTGATGAGTTACAGACTCAACAGCCCTTAACAACAATGACAATAAGCTGAATGAGAAATCTCTCTGTAGTTCTTCTGTCTACAAGGTAGCGCTGGTTTTCCCCATGCTATAATGGAATGGGTGCTTTTTGTCTCTGAAGACCCAGCTGAAGGACTTTGGCATGCTTTGCAAAGCTATAAACCTCCTTCCCATCTCTGGAAAATCCTGAATAAATGGCAATTATAGCCTGCCCAGAATCCAGTCTTCTTCATGCACTTTCTCCCAGTACAGCTACTAGAACCCTTCATACTGAAAATAGAAAAGAGAGATTTTTCTTGACAGGATGGGATATGTGCCTTTTCTTGGATGCATCTGTTTTTCTCCGTACAGCCTTTAAATCAACATTTGAAAGGGAGAAGCTGTAATTTACATGTGCTGTGCATGGAGGAAATGAAATATTTCACTCCTGCATTATTATGCATGTTTCTGCTTTTCAGATGAGGCCATCTGCTCTCTCGATGAGGCAGACTCTTCTCTTTCAAGCGGCCATTTCCCAGGTTTTGCTGGAATCTCTGCTAGCAGGGTGGAGGTGGGGGGGGGGGGGAGGCCAGTGGGAGGGGGAATGAAGGAGAGGAGTCCACACCTTGGGCACCTGCCAGAGAGATTGGCAGCAGTTTGCTACTGGCCCCCACATGGGACTGTGTTACCCCCTCATCTGAATTCTGCCCCCCCCCCTTCTCAATCCTGTAAGAAGGTACAGTATTAACAGTAATGGTGGTGGGGGGGGGGGAGGTAAGGGGAAGGAGGGAAAGAGGAGCATTGAGGATCTCACTTTCCTCTCATTTCTCCCAAAGTATGAAAGAAGTTATGAATCTTAGCTCCACGCCTAAAGAGGATACGTGAAAAATAAGTGCTTTATTCCTAATAATTCCATTATTTATTAATTTCATTCCTACCTACTAATTCTCTCTCTCTTTTCTGTTCTAAACACCAATGTAAAGTTTTACTTCCTTCCCCCCATCCTTACATCCCTGAGCCAGAACTAGGAAAGGACAACTCTGGGAGCTGTATTATTTTAGGGTGCTTCTGATGCTGCTTTGTTGGGAGAGAGAGATTGCATTTCTGGCAGTGGTACCCCAGGTGCCGTAACAGTTCTGATGTTTCCCACCTCTTCTCCAAATCTTTAGCATTTGTTAAACAGGGATCCCACCTTTCCTTTAACTCTGAAAGATTCCATCCTTCATGTTAAAGATTATGACATGCTGCCCTCCCCAGTTGTTCCAGAGACTTCCCACAGTACCATGGAGCATGTCTCCCCCTTTCTCTCTGCTGTGTGTGTGGCCGCCTGTTGGCATAGCCCTGAATCTCCGCCAAAGGTCAAGTTAGAAGTCCATTCCTGGCATAGTTCTGCCCGACCTTGGAGAATAGAATGAAGTTTCTTGCACTTGGAGGGGGGTGGGGGGAGGTGGGGAACCAATATCGTACTTCCCTCCCTCCCCCCTCCTCTACTTTCCTTTCTGAAATGAAAGCTGTCCCTCACTGCCAGGGAAGAGTTGAACAATTGGATCATATACATGGTTCTGCTGCTTCTCACCCCTCCAGGCCTCAGATTTATCCAATTCGCAGAATGAACCCTGACGTCTTAGAAACATTTGCAGTCAGGCTTGCTCTGCAGATATCGTTTTCTCAATCTGACCCTGGGATTTGCCGGAGAACTGTAGCTTTTCCCTGACCGTGGTGACACATTCCAGAGAGAGAACCATTTTATTTACTGGTGCCTGTTCAGTGGTTATTTAGAAATGGCCCGGAGTTAAACATAAGTGTTTTTCCATCTTCCCCAGCCCGGGGAGATACTTAAGCGTGGGGGCTTTTACCCTTTCCATCTTCTTAAATGAGACTTTTTATTATAACCATACTGTGCACAGTCTAGTTTGAGGTGAGCTGCTTGTCTGAGGCTCTGTCTGTAACATCTTCTAACCCCGTGATTCTCAGGTTCCATTCCCAGCAACTCTGTCATTCATCCTGCCAAGGCAGATAAAACGAGGGACCATTTGTAATCAGGTTATAATACTGTCCTGTCCAGAGCTATTTAAGTATTGTAGTAATATCTGGGTCTCTTCCCACTAGACCAGAATGAACTTAAAGGAATCTATGCAATTAAACAGATGAAGAGCCTTGAAAAATATCTGCCCAATCGCATCATAACCAAGGAGTGTCTCGCGCTCACGCATTCAGATCAGGATAAGAACATTTTTACATAGAAGCACAGAAAATGTCAGCAGACAAATACCATACGGGCTATCTAATCTGTCCATCCATAAGAACTATTAAGCTCTACAATCTCTTCCTTTGTCAGAGATCCTCTGTACTTGTCCCGTGCTTTCTTGAATTCAGATACAGTTCCTCCACTGGAAGGTTGTTCCATGCACCCAGCACCCTTTCCATAAAGAGATATTTTCTCAGATTACTCCTGAATCCAACCCCTTTCACCTTCATCCTATGACCCCTCATTTCAGAGCTTCTTTTCAACCGGGAAAAGACCACCTCCTTTATATTTATACCAGAGACAGGGCTGTACCAAGCGCTACCTAAGCAGTGCACCTGTATAGGATTCAAGTACTGAAAGGGTGCTGATGTCATCACTAGGCTTCCAGGAAGCCTGACAAGAGCAAGTTCCTACATTTGGCTGGATGAGTCAGTGGGTGAGCACCAGGTTTGCGAGTCAAACAAGGTGTAATTCTAGCATGGGCATGGTCCAAACCATGGAGGTATTTAAATGCCTCTAGAACAGGAGAGACTAGAGTTCAAATCCCACTGAAGCTCCTTGTGGCCTGGGGCAAGCTGCTTAACCTCCTTTGCCTCAGGTACAAACTTAGATTGTAAGCCCTCCAGCGACTGGGAAATAACTACTGTACCTGAATGTAACTGGCCTTGAACTGCTACTGGAAAGGCCTGAGCTAAGTACTAATAAATAATCATTCAAACCAATTATCTCACTGTGGATTGTATTAGAAAGAGGAGATGACACTATCATTCACAATGGTGTAATCTACAGGCCTCCAACTCAAACTGAGGAAATGGATAGAGACTTGATCATTGATATTGCAAAGGTAGCCATGAAGGGAGAAGTGATCATATTGGGTGACTGTAATATACCAGATGTGGATTGGAATATTCCTTCTGCAAATCTGGAAAGTAAAAAGATTGTGGATGCCTTACAAGAAACATTGCTCAGACAACTGGTGATGGAACCAACCTTGGAAATTCAATGCTGGACCTAGTACTCGTCAATGGAGTTAGCATGTCGAATGTCTGGGTGGTTTCAGGTAAAAGCCAAGGCAGAGTCCAATCACAGCAAACTCAAAGTCCTAGACTTCAAAAATGCTGTAAAATGGGAACGTACCGGAAGGAGGAGTTGGCAGGGTGGGAGGAGATAAGGGAAGTGGAATTGCAGTGGGCTAACCTAAAAGAGGCACTAAAAGGGCAACAGATATATATGTAAGGAAAGTAAATAAAAACAAAAGGAAAAGGAACCCTATTTGGTTCTCCTAAGTGGCTGCACAAATAAAGGCAAAAACCACAGCTTTCACAAAATTCAGATGTGAATATTGGAGGGGAGTATTGGGGATGACCTGCACAGACAGGCAGTTACAACCACTCTAGCCACCTTACTTGGCAGACTAGATGGATCATACTGGTCTTTATCTGCCGTCAGGGCCGGATTTACCTTGAGTGAGGCCCTACGCCAACAAAAATTGTGGGCCCCCAGCAGGGGCGGCCCAAGGGGGGTGCGGGGCCTCATTTGCATAATGGGCCTCATTTGCATAAATATTTGCATAATGTTACCATATACTAACTTTTAGTAAACGTGCCTCTTAATGAGTGTATGGATAAAGAAAGACTAAAAGATTTCTACATTACTATAATCCAGTGCCAACTGCCAGACACATTAGGAACTACTACAAACACTGCCCATTTAGAACCCATAGTAAACCCGCCGTATCCTAACAGCACTACCAGGACTCACAAAGCACCATACTCTACCAATCAAAAGGCAACACTGCAAATATTAAACCAATACATTTCAGAGAACAACAATACATGACCTACTGGGGAAAGAGAACAAGTGGCAATGTCAAATAGGAATTATATAAACAGAACACCTCAGCTCAGTTACACATGCAGAACATAGACCATCACCAAACAAGTAATCACAATTTAGAAACAGGAAGACAATAATTAAACTGGGAAACCCAAAAGCCAAACTTGGAATGTACAACACTGTAGAAATAAAACTATACATTAATTTGCTCTTGTACTAAACAAAGCGCTGACGTTAATGATGCACATTTACCAGAGCTGACATATTCCAATTAATAAATTCAAAATAAAGAGATATTTTTCTACCTTTTGTGCATTTTTTTCAGCTGCAATTGCTCCAGCCACTTTCTTCTGGTTTCTTCGTGTCTTCTGCTAACTCTCCATCGTCTGCTGTCCATTTGTCCTTTCTTCTCTCTTCTAGATTTTTTTCCATTCTCTCTCTACATCTGCTTTAACATACTAATCTTTCTCCTTTTGCTCTTTCCTCATTCCTATTTCATCCACTCAAATTTTACCCCTCCATCCTCAATCCCCACTTACTCTCCCAATACCCGGCCAATTGTAGAATTTTTATCCCTCCCACACAAAATATTTTTCCCTTCTCCATTTTACTCTTCCAGCCCCATCCCATTCTAATCCTCCCCCAACATCAGCTCCCTTCTAGTTCCAGCCTCACCCAGCATCCATTCCCTTCTAGTCCCTGCATCAGCCCATTTCCAGTCCTAGCCATCCATCAGCCCATTTCCAGTCCTAGCCCCCCATCAACCCACTTACAGTCCTTAACCCCCCATCACCCCATTTTCAGTTTAAGCCCCCCCTATAACCCATTACCAGTCCTAACCCCCCATCAGCCCACTTCCAGTCCTAACCCCATCAACCCATTTCCAGTCAGCCCCCCATAGCCCATTGCCAGTCCTACCCCCCCATCAGCCCACAGCCCATTACCAGTCCTAACCCCATCATCCCACCTCCAGTTTTAACCCCCCAGCCCATTTCCAGTCCTAGCCCCCCATAGCCCATTACCAGACAACCCCCATCAGCCCACAGCCCATTACCAGTCTTAACCCCCCCAAAGCTCATTACCAGTTCTAACCCCCCCAACAGCCCATTACCAGTCCTAACACCATCAGCCCACCTCCAGTCTTAACCCCCCAGCCCATTTCCAGTCCTAGCCCCCCCATAGCCCATTACCAGACAGCCCCCATCAGCCCACAGCCCATTACCAGTCTTAACCCCCCCAAAGCCCATTGCCAGTTCTAAGCCCCCCCAACAGCCCACAGTCCATTACCAGTCCTAACCCCATCAGCCCTCCTCTAGCCTTAACCCCCCCAGCCCATTTCCAGTCCCAGCCCCCCCAATAGCCAATTACCAGTCCTACCCCCCATAGCCCATTACCAGCCCTACCCCCCCAGCCCATTTCCAGCCCCAGCCCCCCCAATAGCCCATTACCAGTCCTACCCCCCCCATAGCCCATTACCAGTCCTACCCCCCCCCGGCCTAAAGTAAAATTTAATTTAAAAAAAAAACCTGGTGGCTGCCACTGCGGGGCCCCCTCTGCTGCCGCGGCAGCACCGACTGACCCGCGGGGGCCCCGTCTACAAGCTGAAGCCGTCGGTTCGGTTCGTTCTTCCCTCCCTCCCTCCGTGCAGGCTGCAGGCTGTGAGAGACGCGAAGGGAGAGCGTCTCCTCGCGTCTCTGTTAAGCCCGCAGGGGCTGATGGGAAATTTCCCATCAGCCCCTGCGGGCTTAACAGAGACGCGAGGAGACACTCTCCTTTCGCGTCTCTCACAGCCTGCAGCCTGCAGCCTGCACGGAGGGAGGGAGGGAGGGACGAACCGAACCGACGGCTTCAGCTTGTAGACGGGGCCCCCGCGGGTCAGTCGGTGCTGCCGCGGCAGCAGAGGGGGCCCCGCGGCGGCAGCCACCAGGTTTTTTTTTTAATTTTATTAAAAAAAAATGAACTTGTTCTTTTTTTGTGGGCCCCTGCCGGCTGTGGGCCCTACGCCATGGCGTACATGGCGTATAGGTAAATCCGGCCCTGTCTGCCGTCATATACTATGTTACTATATGCCCCCCTATCTCATCTTTCCTCCAAAGTACACATATTGAGATCTTTAAGTCTGCCCCCATATGCCTTATGAAGAAGACCACTGACCATTTGCCTCTGGACTAACTCCATCCTGTTTATATCTTTTTGAAGATGTGATCCCCAGAATTGTACACAGTATTCCAAATGAGATCTCACTAGAGACTTATACAAAGGAACTATCACCCTCTTTTCCCTGCAGGCCATTCCTCTCCCTATGCACCCAAACATCCTTCTGGCTTTTGCGTTCCCCTTTTCAATCTATTTGGCCACTTTAAGATCATCTGATATAATCATCCCAGGTCTTGTTCTTCTTTCTTGCATTGATGTACTTCATCCCCTACTGTACTACGCCCTTGGGTTTTTGCAGCCCTGTAGATGACCTTGCATTTTTTAGTATTTAATCTTAGCTACCAAATTCCTGACCATTCTTCAGGCTTTACTAAATACTCCTTTAAGTTTTGTTTTTAACTTAAATTTGTATTAACACCAAACTGGTAACCTTCAAACAGACCTCATACACATTTTTTACAAATATAATCCAACCCTTCCCTCCTTACCCCCACTCCCCTTCCCCCCACCCCCAAAGTATACTATCATACTATCAGTGTGGTCCCTCCCCCTTATCCAAAGCACAGAAAGAACAGTCTCAAAAGGTACATCTCAGTTTTTGGAAGGAAAAAAACAAGTCAGTCGGGTCAAATCCTTTTAGCCCCCAAATATTCCAGGGCACTCCTCCCTCTTCCTCAATTCCTCCACATCATCAAATCACCGTCCACCCTCTCCACATACACCCAGCTACCCTTCACCCACATCCCACTCCAGATAGGGCTTCCAAACCCATTTATACTGATCAACTGTGTTCGATAGGCTGTGAGCTCACACATTCCTCTCACCACACTCATCCTTGCTCTAACCTTACACAAAGTAGGCACCATTGACGCCTTCCAGCAACACGCTACCTCAGTCCTTGCAACCACAAACCAATACCTTTCCAATTTGGCAAGATCCGCCCCACACCCTTCTTGCTCACCATTCAAAAGACAGCTTACATACAGGATCCCTGTGCCATCTCACTCCAGTCATCTCCCTCAATTCCCCTACCACCGCCTCCCAAAACTGCACAGTTTTCAGGCAAATCCACCACAAATGGACAAAGGTTCCTTCCTCCTCACATCCCCACCAACAGAAGGGGTTTGCCCCCATGCCTATTTTACCCAACCATATAACACCTTATAACCATATAACTATTTTCTAACAAATTGGCCATTACTGACATCTTAGAGGTGGCCAAAAAGATATCCCCTATCTAGTGTCACCCCAGACCCCCCACCTTCCAATGTCCTGCTCCCACCTATAAAATGGATTCCATCCCCTAATAGGTCTCATATTAATTTGTTTGTAGCGTTTAGACAGTAAACCCTTAGCCCCCCTTGCCCTACTATCTAACCCTTCTATTGCAGCTTGGGGCTTTCCTATGTCTCCTGTACCACAGCGCCTGTTAGAAAGCACCATATCTACATACTGTATAAGGGTAGTGATCACAACCTGCAATCCCCGTTGCTCCTTCACATGGGCAAACTCCAACACCTCTCTCTCTGAGGAAAGCAATTGGCCTAATCGGATCAATCCCTTCCTCTCCCAGATGCCAAATTGACCACCCCCAGCTTCTGGGCTGAAATCTGGGTGACTCTAGATAGGCAAAAAAGTTGAGTACCGTCATCCTCCCATTAAAATCTTCCATTGGTGCATCCAGGCTTGCCAAGTAAGATCTATGCACAGGTTTCCCATCATCCTATTCCCTTCCACACCAATCCAGGAATCCCCCCCCCCTCCCCGTTGTCTACCTCTCCCAAATCTCCTGTTCAATTTGCAACCGCTGTTTAACTCTTGGTACCCCCTGCCACTCAAAAATTGTCCACAGTTGTGCTGCCTGATAGCAGCTAGCAAACTACGGCACCCCCAACCCCCCATCTTCCTTCCACTGCTGCAACATCTCCCTCTGCACCCTTGGCAGTCTCCGTTTCCATATGAAATCAAACACCCTCATTTGCAGACCTCTCAGAAAAGCTGCTGGCACTGCCACTGCCACTGCTAGGGCCAGGAACAGATAAAGCAACTGCAAAAATACATTCATCGTCTTAATTACCATTATTCTACCAAGCCAAGACAATGGGAGTTTGCTCCATCTAGCCAAGTCCTCCAAAATACCCCTCCTCAGCTGAACATAGTTCTTGGAAAACAAGCTCTCATTATCCTCCCCTATCAGGACCCCCAAATATTTAAACACCCCCTTGGACCATTTGAAAGGAAAGTTCTCCTTCAGTCTCTGAGCAAGCTCCTGTTCAACATTCACACCATTATTTTGGTCTTCCCAAGATTGATCTTGTAGCCCAACCAGGAACTATAACAAGCAATTTCCTGCCACAACACTGGTACAGAAATCAGAGGACTGCTGGTACAACGTCAGCAAAAAGTGCTATCTTATATTGGTTAGTCCCAACCCCCTGAGGGTGAATTATTATCCACACTTTGCCTTTTCCTGGTGGTTGCTTTCTGATTGTATTCTGCTGTTTGTGCCTGTTTGAGTGCTTATCTGTATCCTTTTTCCCTCCGTCCTGTGATTATGGAGTTCCTTTCATGTTTTCTTATTTCACTTTTATTCAATTTTTGTAAAGCACTTTGCTTAAACAGAAAGGCAGTATAGAAAATAATCTAAGCCATACTCCCTTCCACTACTCCATCCTTTGTGCTTTGCTCTTTCCCTTTCCCCACCCTCCCCCCTGAATCCCCCAACACCCTGCACCCATCCCTAACTCCTCCACTTCCACCCATTCTTTCTCAGAGTAGTGACTCACCCTGCCAGATACATCACTGTCCACCCTACCAGCAAACACAAAGCACCCCACCCATTCACATCCTTTCAGCATGTCCCACCATACCAGCCATACATTCTTTCCCCAACCGTCTGCTTCCTTCCCCTCCACCCCTCCCTCCAGTCTTCCAATCGCTCCACATTGCTCCCACTCCTCTCCTCTCTTCGCAACCTCACACCTCCATCCAAACCTCACACCTCCATCCAACCCACACGTACCTCACACCCCATATCTCCAGTCACAACTCTTTGCCAACCATATACCCTTCAAGGAATCTCACCCCTCCTGTTATTAAACACTACACACCCTCCTGCCTTCCCCCAGATTCACACATATGGACTTTTCCACCCTTGCTCCCTTCCATCACTATGTGTCACCTCCCTTCCCCCCTCCTTATTGAGATCCCCAGACCAGTCCTTCAAGAATTGGTCAGGCACCAATCAGTCATGTTTAACAAGCGCCTTGCAGTCAGGCAATCCTTCACTGCTTGACTTCAAGTCACTGCTCCTTCCTGCCCATCTTGTGCCACTACAAGCCTCCATCCCTCTGTCATTTGGGTTCCTTAGCTGGCAGATCCAAGCCTCCTACTCCTAGCTCTTTAAGACCTCATGCAGCTTTTTCCAGAGATGTCGCCCACTTGGTCACCCTGTTCTTAGTAAACACAATTCCGAATGGATAAAGCCACTTATATCTCAGCTCCCGCTGTAGAATCTCCATCACCGGTCGGAGCGCCCTCCATCACTGTAATGGCCCTGGCACAAGATCCAAGATCAGCTCCACTCACACTTCATTCCAGCAAAAGTTCTCAGTCTTTCTCATCACAGACATCAGCTTCTCTTTTACCTCATATACATGCATACACAGTACTATGTCCTGAGGTTTCTCAGACCGTGCAGACCCCAATGTCCTGTGTGCTCACTCAATTTTAAGATCCAACTGTTACGCCCCTTCACCCTCAAATTTTAACAGTGACTGGAAGATCTCTTTCGCCACTCTCTTACAGTCCTGATATCCAGCTTGTTATGGTATCCCTCTTATGTGGATGTTGTTTCACCTTGAGTGATTCTCAAGGTCCTCCAGCTTCAATAGCATCTCCTTCTGGATCCAATCTATGTCAGCCATGTGCTGCTTTAGCATCTCCACATCCTCTAAAATGCCTTCCATTGTAGCCTCAGACTCCATTGTGTATTTGCCCAAATCAACAAGTTCACTGTGGAGCTCACCAACAGCAGAGCTCAACTCCTGCCACACCTTATCCAACTCCTTGGATAAACGTTGGAAAAAATTAGAGAAGCTAGCAAAGTAGTCAAGAAGGCAAAGATTCAAAAGGAGGAGGAAATAGCCAATGCAATAAAATGGGGGGAAAAGACATTTTTCAGATATATTAGTGAGAAGAGGAAGGGCAAGAGTGGTATTGTCAGACTCAAGGGTGCAGGGGAGGAATATGTAGAAGCTGATAAGGATAAAGCGGAATTGCTTAACAAATATTTTTGTTCTGTGTTCACAGATGAAGAACCAGGAGCAGGACCTCAGAAAACACCCACAAATAGGAACAGAAGCAAAAGACATCTTGAACAATTTTCAAAAGACTGTGTTCATGAGAAACTATCTCAACTTAAAGTAGACAGAGCGATGGGACCGGATGGGATACACCCGAGAATACTGAGGGAACTTGGGGACGTTCTAGCAGCTCCACTGACTGACCTTTTCAATGCCTCATTGGAGTCGAGAGTGGTGCCAAAGGACTGGAGAGAGGCTCATGTGGTGCCTTTACACAAAAGCAGAAATAAGGATGTGGTTGAAAACTACAGGCCGGTTAGTTTAACTTCGGTGGTGAGTAAATCATTGGAAACACTGCTGAAAGAGAAAATAGTGAGGTTTCTGGAGTCCAGCAGATTACAGGATCCGAGGCAGCATGGATTCACCAGAGGCAGGTCTTATCAGACAAATCTGATTGATTTCTTTGACTGGGTGACCAGGGAGTTGGACCGAGGGAGAGTCCTAGATGTGGTGTATTTAGATTTCAGTAAAGCCTTTGATACTGTTCCACACAGGCGACTTATAAACAAACTGAGCACCCTAGGGATGGACCCTAAAGTTAATGCTTGGGTTAGAAATTGGTTGGATGGGAGGCGACAAAGAGTACAAGTAAATGGAGCTCACTCTGAGGAGAAGAATGTTATCAGTGGTGTGCCCCAGGGATCTGTCCTTGGTCCTATTCTTTTTAACATCTTTGTTAGTGATATAGCGGAAGGGCTTTCAGGTAAGGTTTGCCTCTTTGCGGATGATACCAAAATCTGCAATAGAGTAGACACCCAGGAAGGGGTAGATAACATGAGGAGGGATCTAGCTAAGCTTGAAGAATGGTCTAGAATTTGGCAGCTGGGATTTAATGTTAAAAAATGTAAGGTCATGCATTTGGGCTGCAGCAATCCAAGGGAGCAATATAGTATAGGGGGTGAAGTACTTTTGTCCACTAAAGAAGAGCGGGACCTAGGCATAGTTGTGTCTGATGATCTTTAAGTAGCTAAACAGGTAGAAAAGGTGACGGCAAAAGCTAGAAGGATGCTTGGGTGCATACGGAGAGGAATGGCTAGCAGAAAAAAGGAGGTGATAATGCCTCTGTTTAAGTCTTTGGTGCGACCTCATTTGGAGTATAGTGTGCAATTCTGGAGACCGCACCTTCAAAAGGATGTGAACAGGATGGAGTCGGTGCAGAGGGTGGCTACTAAAATGATTAGTGGTCTTCATTATAAAGCATATGAGGACAGACTGAAGGATCTTAATATGTACACCTTAGAGGAAAGGCGGGATAGAGGTGATATGATTGAGATGTTTAAATACCTCCATGGCATAAATGTTCAGGGAGAGAGCCTCTTTCAATTGAAAGCAAGTTCTGCTACGAGGGGACATGGGATGAGGGTGAAGGGAGATAGATTCAGGAGTGATATGCGGAAATATTTCTTTACGGAAAGAGTAGTGGATCCGTGGAATAGTCTCCCAGTGGAGGTGGCAGAGATGAGGACAGTAACTGAATTCAAAAAAGCATGGGACAAACACAGAGGATCTCTAAAGGTAAAAAGGGGACTGTTGTAGTTGTTATGGAAGGACAGACTAGATAGGCCATGTGGTCTTTTTCTGTCATCATATTTCTATGTTTCTATATTTCCTCCGTCACCTTGTGGACAATATCCCGCTGAAGGTCTTTCAGCAGTGCCTGGAGATCCTCTTTATGAGCATGTCTTGTGCTGCTCTCTCCTGCTGTGACCGTTCCTCTTCTTCCTCACTACTGTCGGAGATACTCGATTCCTGCACTTTCGCAACTGCCGCTGCAATCTTAGCACCACCTCTCCCTCTCATCGGCTTTGCTCCCTTGGAAGGAGAACTCCTTCAGGTCAGCTGCCTTTCAGTGTGTCGATATCTTGGAGACCTCACTGACTCTTTCCATGCCTCTGCACAAATTTCAATGGGCTACCAGTAAGTCTGAAGCTGCACTTACAGCTCAGTTAAGTGATTCTCTGGCCGAGCAATGCGCTCAGCTGGACATCTAACTCGGGTGACATCACGTCCTCCCTAAATCCCTCTTTATGTTATCCAGACCTTCCAGGGAGTCTACTCTACTGCAGAGTTTGGTATCAGTGGGAGGAGCAAGATGGCCACTTGGATGGCAGCATGAGTGTGAGCTTGACGTCTTCCCTTTAAATTTTACCTCATTGCCTGAAAACGTTTACCTCATTCCTAAGGGAGGACAAATAGGGACACACAAGGGGACCATCCAGCAGACTTCCTCTTCAATGCCAGTTCAGCCAACCCTTAGGCAGCCCTTCCTGCTGGAGTCCTCGCTACCTACAGCCTTCTTCATTCAGGAGCCTTCTCTGCTATGGGCTGTGGTGGAGCAGTGGCACCACTAGAGACCGACATACCCCTTAGTCCTGATGGCCCTATTCCTCTGAAGCCTCTGTTGAGCATGAGCCTTGATGGAATGCAAGCCCCGGGAGGAGGAGGAGGAGGAGGAAACGACCCCTTCTGTGAGGGGATAGGGGAGGTTGCGCTTGCTGCAGGCTCTACAGGAACAATATGGCAGATGTTCTTCATTCGCAGGATATGCAGGAAGGCAGACAGCTGAATACAGCAGAGCTGCCTGGAGACTGAGGATCTATGACAGAAGATCTTGAGAGGGAATTTGCCAGTTGGGGAGAACAAGGCAACATCTCATGAGGTAATGGGGGCCATATCACAATTAAAACAGAGTCGTCCTTTAGTGAAGCCAGATACCATACCTTTGGATACTATCTGGAGTTGTATGTCCAGGAAGGAAAGGATTTTTTCCTCACTGGCTACAGTCACCTTGGATATCCATGGTAAAATTCAAAGCCAAGATAATGCTGTGAAACTTCAGATCATCAGACTAGAGAAATTGGAGACTGTAGAGGCTCAATCCTAAGGGGTTTAGGCTATTCTTGTTCAGGATAAATTTGCGATTTATCAAAGGCTTGAACATATGGAAAATGCCTTGAAGTAGTTGAACTTGAGGGTTTTAAACTTTCCTAAGCCACTGTTTAGTGCTCCTGTGGACCTCTTTCGTAGGTACCTGAAGGAAGTATTATGTATACCAGAGGAAGCCTTACATCCTTTGGGGAGGGTTGATTATTTACCTACTAATGCTAGACCCCCTAATGAGGACTGTAGAGGGGGCCCTAATTCTCTGATCAAAGTAGGACTGGATGTTTCAGCTATACTGAATGAGTCTGAAGATGAGAAGGTTGAGAGAGCTACTTTGTTAGCTACGTGTATTGTTCCACAGGATAGATTCCATTTTGAAATTATACTTTAGAAATCACCAGGCTTTGTTCTTTGGACAGAAGGCTCACATTTTCCCAGATCTCTCTCGAGAAACCCAACCTAGAAGAAGAAAGTTTTGGAGATGCGCCAGGAGGCTTTGTCTCTTGGTACAACTTGTTCTGTCCGTTTTCCTCGTAACGTATAATTTACTTTGAAGGTTATAAATTTGTTGTTCTTGAACCATCTCTTACTGGACCTGAGACATAGGTTTAGTTTTATGCAATATATAGGTGTTCTGGCTATCTAATTTATACACTGTGTTTATGGTACTGTAGGTCGTTTATAAATATCAAGGCTGGTTTTTGTTATCACAGTATGTTTTGTTACCTAAGAATTATTTCTTTTTATTCCTGCTTCGTGGGGTTTCTTATTCTCTCCCCTCCCCTCACTACACAATTGTGGACCTGAGGGTATATTGTGTGATGTATTTTCTTTTCTTTTTTTTTGATAGAGATATTTCCTTTTTTCTTCTGTATTTATTAATAATCCCTTTACTTTGTTAAGTGGATGCTTGACTGTATAATGATTACTCATGTAAATAAAAAAATTAAAAAGATTTTGGTATCATCTATAAAGAAGCATACCTTTCCCAACGGACCTGCAATATTGCTTACAAAAATATTAAAAAGAACAGGACCAAGGACTGATCTCTGAATTCACGAGGCCTTTATAAGGGTTTTCTACTGTGTGTTAATATGCAAATGTTCTCTTCTCCAGAGGCAGATGGGACCGGCATGCTGTAACGCAGTGTCTGGCTTATGGAAACAGCTGCACAAATCTGATTCCAGGTCACCACTAGAGACTAGTTTAGTCCTCATTTTATAACTCCCCATCTGAAATGCATGGTGTAGGAAATTACGGACTAGGTAGCTCCCTGTGTTGTAGGATGTGACTTCGCCCTGGTTTCCTCTTTGGATCTCAGTCTAGTCTAGTCCAGTCCAGAAACAGCCACACATTTGAATTTTTTTTTTATAAGTCTGCAGCTTTCCTGTCGGCTTCATGAACAAGCAGTTATAACTTCCTGCATGGCTCTTTTCCTTTCTTTCTCCATTAATAGCTTGGGCTCAGACAGCACAGTCTGTAATAAATCTGCCAATTTCTCTAGGATTTGACTGGCAAGAAAAGGGTTTGGTTCTGTGGCCCACCATAGATTACTCTTCTAACCCATTGCCTGCACTGACCGTCATCATAACTCTCACAGGGCTAATACAGGAGTGTTAGGTCTCCTAAGTAAACCTTCAGTTTTATGCCCCACCCTCAATTAACATTCAGTCCCTTAGGTCTCTACATCTCCCTCCTCCCAGAATTAAAATCCCAAAATGATCCTGCAAAAATGAAGATATTCTTACTTTCATACAGTATATGGTTATGGCTGGTTATCAATGTTCCAGCCAAGCTATGCGGAAATCCTCTATCTGCACTGCTGCTGCTAGGGGGAGGTATTGCAATATCATCAGTGCCAGGCCGTCCACTAAGCGGGCTAGATGGCCATCTACGGTGGTAGACCTTGGTGGGCAGCACAGCAGCTATGTGCTACTGCTTTGGTGTTCATAGCAGGCCATGTGCTTTGGCACGCATGGCCTGCCGCTTCTGACCCCTTTCTGATGCAACTGTCGGAGGGGAGTCAGAAGCAGCAGAGGGGCCCAGTGGTGTTTCCACCCCCCCCCCCTTGGTACCCTGGGAAGATGCCATACCCCCATGGCACAGTACAGTTTGGTGCACACTCTCCAGCTGGGCCCACACTTAGGAGGCAGCACGGGAAGCCTACCTTAAAGCCGGGTGGCTTGCCCTGCTGTCTCCAATCTAGGCCCGGCAGCTCTTCTCTCCCAGCCGAAGTCTCATGGGGCCTGGATTGGAGGCAGCACAGCAAGCCACCCATCTTTAAGGTAAGTTTGCCATGCTGCCTCCTAAGTGTGGACCCAGTGGAGGTGCACCCCCCTCCTGGCCAGCACTGGAGGTGTACTGCGCCCACCCCCCACCCTTGGCACACCACTGGTGGGGCCTTTCCATTCCCCTGCCTATGATTGCTGGCTATGCTTTTCTAGTAGTTTAGGTGGTGGTGTGGTTAGATGTTACTGATGAGCATGGTTGTTGTTAAGTAATTTTTAGTGGTAGCAATGTCTTATAATTTTCTCTTTGGTTGGGCTCTAGAGAGGGAATACATGTAAGGTTTTTAGTGTCTTCGCACAATATATCAATAATATTTCCTTTTTCTAGCATGCATGTTTATTATAGACCACCTATCATGGTAGATGGGGAAACCTATGCAAAAATGCAATGTTGCCTTCGAGTCAGTCCTGACTCCTGGCGACCCAGAAGCTCCTAGGTTTTCTTGGCAGTGTCACCGGAAGTAGATTGCCAGGCCTTTCTTCCGATAACATTGTTAAAAATAAAATAAATACTAAAATTAATTTTGTACACATATATACAAAGGGGAATTTCCAAAAGCCATTTCACCTGGTAAATAGGTTATGAAAATGACCCACCTCCCTGCAGGTGACAGCCTAGTCTGCTGAATTTTTAAGCTGACCTTGACTTCCCCACAGCTGTCCCACGTCAAATATGGTTGTGGCACTCCGGGGTGGGTGGCCTATAAGCATGTTTTAGGCACCTGGTGGATACTCGAACTTTTAGAATTTCACATTATCTGATGGGTAAGACAGAGGCAGAAAAAGTGATTGGTTCAAGATATTAGGGCAGAACCACACTCCAGAGTTTCTAGACCTTCAAGAGAACAGTAATGGTACAGCAGAGTGCAGCCTGTCAGCTGTCTCTTAAAAGGCGACACGTGCCAATAGAAAGGAAGAGAACATGGAAAAAATGCAATGTGACACGGTTCCAGATGAAAGATTTTAGACCAGTCTTGTGATTTCTGACAACCCTATCCTAATGCATCATGCAGAAGACTGGCTTTAACCATTAGGAAGACTAGGCGATTGCCTACTGTTGAAACTTTTGGGGTGAGGGCAGAAAAGAGCAGCTGCAGTCCAGACAAAACGATAGATCCTGAGAGCCAGACAAACTCATCCACGAGCAGGGTGGCCTTAGGTAGGACCTAATCTGGACCAATTGGATGAGATCTCCTGGTCAAGATTATTTCAAGTTAGATATCATAATAGCATATATTCCTGTCATATTAAAAACAAAACAATGCCTATATTTATTAGCTTATGTTTTCACATAAAACTTGTTAAAATATATTTATAAAGAAACCGCTTTCTTACTTTATGTTCTGCAAAGGTTTTCAAAATATTGTTAAAGTTTGTTTTTCCTTCAAGACTGGAGGTGGCAACCTTACTATGGGGCCCCATTGAGCCAATAGGTTCTATTGCCCCAAGGGGGACCCTGACCATCAGCACCTACTTTTACCCACAGGGAGGTGGGCAATTCTCAAATAACCCATTTATCTAGGCAAATGGCTTTTGGAATGTGCTCTTATTATGTGTACATATATGTGTGTGTGTGTGCAGTTTAATAGTATTTAACTCATGCCTTTCCAATAGAAGTTCAAGATGAGCTACATTCAGGTATAGTAGGTATTCCTCTGTCCCCAGAAGCCTTGCAATCTCAGCTTGTATCTGAGGCAATAACGAGTTAAGTGACTTGCTTAAGGCCACAGATAGTGTCAGTGCGATTTGCACCAGGCCACTGCTCTAACCACTAGGTTACTCCATTGAAGCAAAGCTTAATATATAAGGAGATAATTTTTTAATGTTATGTTCACATGTAAAGTCTGGCATGATTGCCTTGTGGATAGAGCAGGAGGCTGAGAACCAGGGAAGTCCAGTTCATATCCTACCACTGCTCCTTGTGATCTTTTTTTTTTTTTTTTTAGATGATAGAGGGGTAAAAGGGGCACTAAGGGAGGACAAGGCCATAATGGAGAGACTGCATGAATTCTTTACTTTGGGCTTTACTGAAGAAGATGTAGGGAAGTTACCCATGCCTGAAATGGTATTTAAAGGTGATATATTGGAGGAATTGAAATAAATCTTGTTAAACCAGGAAGATGTAGCAAATCACCTAGACTGGATGGTATACATCCCAGGGTGCTGGAAGAACTGAAATATGAGATTACAGACCTACTATTAGTAATCTGTGAACTGACATCAAAATCATCTGTAGTACCTGAAGGTTGGAGAATGGCCAATGCAACGCCAATTTTTAAAAAGGATTCCAGGAGTCATCTGGAAACTACAAACCGGTGAGCCTAATGACAGTACCAAGCAAAGTGGTAGAAACCATTATAAAGAACAAAATTTCTGAGCATATCAATAGTCATGGTTTAATGAGACAAAGCAAACATGGATTTAGCCAAGGAAAGTATCTCACTAAATTGTTATATTTTTAAAGGTGTGAATAAGATAGATATAGATGAGCCAGTTGATATAGTGTATCTGTATTTTCGGACAGCCTTCGACAAGGTCCCTCATCAAAGACTTGGGGAAATTAAAAAGTCAAGGGATAGAAGGCAGTGTACTATTGTGGATTAGAAATTGAATAAAAGATAGAAAACAGCGAGTAGGACTAAATGGCCAATTTTCTCAATGGAGAAAGGTGAATGGTGAAGTGCCCCAATGATCTGTACTGGGCCCGCTGCTTTTTAACATATTTATAAATGACCTGAAAATGGGAATAACGAGTGAAGTGATCAAATTTGCAGATGACACAAAATCATTCAAAGTTGTTAAAAGACAAGAGGATTGTGAAAAATTGCAAGAGGACCTTGAGAAATAGGGAGACTGGAAGTACAAAGGGCAGAAAAAATGTAATGTGGACAACTGTAAAGTTATGCATTTAGGGAAGAACAATCCAAACTACAAAATGCAAGGTTCCACACTAAGAATTGCCACCTAGGAAAATAATCTAGGCATCATCGTGGGTAATACATTGAAATCCTCTACCCAGTGTGCAACAGCAGCCAAGAAAGCAAATAGAATGTTAGGAATTATAAGGAAAGGAATGGAGAATAAAACCAAGGATATTATAATGCTTCTCTATCACTCCATAGTGTGATCACACCTAGAACACTGTGTGCAGTTCTGGTCACCATATCTTCAAAAGGATATAGCGGAATTAGAAAAGGTATAGAGAACATAGTGACATAGTAACATGGAGTCTGATTCACGGAGGGGAATGTCTGGGCCGTCCCTGATAAAGACATGGCTGTGTGGACCTGATTCTGGTCCGTGGGAATAAAACGTTCCTGTGGTGGCCAGAATCAGGCCCGAGGATGGCCTGGCATGCCCATTCCCCCTGTGGGGACATTCTTGCTGCATGCGCCCCTGATATCTGCGGCTCCAGCCCCCCATTTCCCCACTGCCCAACCCACAGCTTGCCTGCTGCAGCCTGGATCGGATGGCAGGGACCCCTGCATACCCAGTCCAGGGAGGGGGGGGGGGGCAGGGGATCCTCGGGCCCGATCGGAAAAAAGTGCTGCTTATACCACCTCAAAGGTGGTATAAGCAGCATGTCCCCACAGGCCCGGCAGCACAAACAGGGCTATGACCTGAATCAGCTCTGTATTTATTTATTTATTTATTTAGACAGTTTTGTATACCGCCTTATCCTTCAATCAAAGCGGTCGCAACACAATTGGGGGATACAAGACACATACACTAATACTTACAGGGAACATGGGCAATGGAGGGTTAAGTGGCTTGCCCAAGACCACAAGGAGCACCTGTGGGACTAGTAACCCCAGTCCTTCCCGCCCAAGGTTGCTGTCCTCTAGTGGGATTTGAACCTCCGACCTTCCGGCCTGAAGTACCTTGCCCCAACCACTAGGCTACTCCTCCCTATGTGTGCTGCCGGGCTGGCCCACCCCATTCCGCCCCATTCCCGTCCCCTTCCGCCCCCTGCCGGCTCTCCCTGTCTTGATGCACAGGATGTGTAGGGAGAGCCGGAAGGGGAATTGGACACGGATGGCTTGCGGGGCTGCACATCCCACATCCCGTGTTCGTAAATGACATCTATAGTATATGATGGCAGATAAAGATCGACCTGGTCCATCTAGTCTGCCCAGCAAGGTGGCAAGAGTAGGTGCACCTGCTGCTCCATGCAGGTCACCCCTCCCCATGTCTTTGTTTAGGGGTGTACCCACTGCTCTGTGCAGGTCACCCCTATTTGCTGAGATATAGAGTGGAAGAGCAAGCAAAATGGTAAAGGGGATGGATGGATACCCCTACGAGGAAAGGCTCAAAAGCTTAGGGCTGTTCAACTTGGAAAAAAAATAGCTGAGGGGAGATATGATAGAGGTCTATAAAATAATGAATGGCGTAGAACGGGTAATTGTAAATCACTTGTTTACTCCTTCAAAAGTAGAAAGACCAGTGGACATGCAATGAAACTGCAATGTAGCATATTTAAGACTAATCAGAGAAAATATTTTTTCACTCAATGCGTAATTAAACTGTGGAATTCATTACTAGGTTTAAAAGAGGTTCATGGAGGAAAAGTCCATAAACCGTTATGACAGAGGACCAGGGAAATTTCAATGCTTATCCCTGGGATAAGGCGCATGGAATCTGTGTACCTTTTTGGGAACCTGTTAGGTACTGATGACCTGGATTTGCCGCTGTTGAATGGACCCTTGGTCTGATCCAGTATGCAGGAAGGGCCTGAGGGGGATGCAGAGGGAAGCAGGGTCATAGACAGAGACTGATTGTGGGCCTTCTTTGTATAAATCAACAGGGGTTAAATAGTGGGAATGAAAAGCAGGGCTATGTGCAAAGAACACAGTCGTTCAATGGTAGGGCCGGCCGTGCCAGTATGGCATATGCTACGTTTGTATGTTCTGTCTTGCATATAGAAGGGGTTTTTATAAAGCTGCATGATCACTTATGAACATAGAAAGTATAAACATGGAACGTGTGCACCTCCTTTTTTGCCATCAGTTCACAGGCATTCCCAGAGGCATAATTTTGGCAGAGCGGAGGAGTAAACATGTATGTATGTATGAAATAAAATATATGTGGACACGTATAGAGTATACACACACATGAAAGTATACCTTTAGAGCAGTATAAATTTGTGTAGCAGCCTTTGTGTGCTGTTGGGGCTCTTTCTAAGAGCCTATTTTTGCAAAGATACCTAGGCGCCTATGTAGCCTTGTCAAACGTTGCACATAGATGCCCTCTTATAAAATGAAACTCTAAAAGCTGCTTAGAGTGGAGGAGTAGCCTAGGGGCTAGAGGAGCAGCCTTCGTACCTACGTAATCAGGGTTCAGTTCCCAGTGGCACTGTTTATGATCTTCGGCAAGGCACTTTACCCTCCACTGCTTTTGAAGAAAAGGCCTGGCAATCTACTTCTAGACATACCTTACCAAGAAAGCTCAGAGCTACTAGGTTGCCAAGAGTTAGCATTGACTTGACAACACTTAAAAAAATCAAATGGTTGCTTGGCTTTCCATTGCCTCAGCTACAGTTTAGTTTTTTTATATGTGTCTGTACAGCGCTGCGTATGCCTTGTAGTGCTATAGAAATGATTATTTTTAGTAATAGATTGTAAGATCTCTTGGGTAAGGACCTACCTTTTAACTCTACCTAAATATGTAAGCCCTCTTAAGCTTGGAAAAGGCGAGTAATTAAAGCTAAATCTAAATGTCCAATGTGGATAGTAACATAGTATATGACGGCAGATAAAGACCAGCATGGTCCACCTAGTCTGCCCAGCAAGGTGGCAAGAATAAGTGCACTTGCCACTCCGTGCAGGTCATCCTCCCCATGCCTTTGTTTAGGGGTGTACCCATCGCTCTGTGTAGGTCACCCCTATTTGTTCAGATATAAGAGATAGTTATGATGGATTTGTTTTCTTGTATTATTTTACAACAGAACTATGGAATGTTGGACTGAGCTTATATACTTTTTGTAGGTAGATATCATTTTAGCTTCAACCAAAAACAAAGGGAATTTGTTCGCAAAATTCAACTTTCATTGTTGAGAGAGGACAACATGCATTACTGCTTCACCCCCTTGTTTCAGCTTCACTTCAGGCTGTGCCCCATTGGCTAGTTTGCTGCTGAAGAGATGGCTGTTGCTAAGATACCAAGTTTGCTTTTAATGAATTCTAGAGAAATTAATGACATTCTGGGATGAGACCTTAAAGTTAACCTATTTTAAGAAAGTCTTTCTGACTCAGCTAGTGGGTAGCAAGCAGGAAGCCTTCAGAAGATCTGAGGATCCTATGAAGAAAGCAGCTTGCTTAATAGGGTCGGGGTGGGGGTGGGGAGATGTGTTTTTCCTCCAGGAAAAAAATGGTCTTCAGTTTTTTTGGGGGTGGGGGGAGGGAGCTGTTAACCTTCATTTTGTTTTTAAGGCCAAGTTGGAGATGGCAGATTTTTAATGGCTGTTTTGTCTCTAGCCTGTGGCCCAGGGCTTTGCTTCAGGGATGCTTGGCATAATATTCACGAGGTATATTTGCATGCATTTGGTCTGAGAAGCATCTTAACTTGTAGTCTTGAGGTGGGGACCAGCTGCTGTAGAGAAACAGTGCAGGACAGTGTAGCTGCAGTCACTTTAGAAGTCCAACTGGAATGTGCCATTGTCTGCTTGAGTTGTGTCGCTCATTTTTCCTTTGTAATGTTAGGTTTTGATGGCTGCTGTAGATTTTCTTTGCCTTGTCTCCCTTGTTGGAACTATCCGGTGGGTGGGGGAAAGGGGGGAGTGTTTCCTTCTTTTGAAAGCATTTGGTTTTCTGTATTTTCTTTAGATTTGAATCAAAGGACCTTGCGTGTAACCCAGTCAACGGTGGTGAACATTCTACTCAAGGATTCTCTTGCATCTGCCCCTAGATCTTCTGAGATGGACCCTCTATTCTGGGGACCCTTTCTGAAATCACCACTTGTAAATTTTGAACTCATGCCACTGCCAGTTAGTTCCACCCCAGATTAATGGCAGATGCTGATGTATGTGAGGGGGTGAAAAAAAAAGGGTACAAATTCCATCCAGCAAAACTTAGAACCCCACCTCTCCCCTCTCCATCTCCTGGTGTTTTGCACCAAAGATCAGCCACAGAGTTTTTTTAATTCCACCAGAACAGTGGTATAGGACATGCTTTAGGAACTTCTTATTTTCACATTAGGGAAACAAAATCTCAAAAGTTGGGGAAGGGGAAGTTCCCCCAAAGGTCTGCTTCCCATTTAAATCCTTGCAGTTCTCTGCCAACAGTCTTGATACACATGTTTGCTCTCTTCCTCGACTGCCGGCAGACTTGTGCACACATTGGGCAGATGGGAAGACATTGTTTCTCCTTTAATGCATTATTTGCCTCATACAAAAAGAATGTGTGAAAATTCAAGAGACCTGGCAAGTGAGAATACAGGCAATGAGGGACCTTAATAATCTGTGCTTTTAATAGGAGGAAAAAGATGGGGAGGGATAGAGACCACACAGCAACAGCCAAAGAACTTGTGTCCCACCTCACTACGTCAACTCATCCAAAACACTGATGTCCATCTCTTTGCTTGTGCTTCACGCTACGACCATGTCGCCCCTCTTCTAGTCTGCTACCACTGGCTTCCCATTCAGTTCTGCATCCTCTTCAAGATTCTAGTATGGGTTCATAAAACTCTTCACACCAGTATTCCTTCTTACCTTTCCTCTAGCATCATTCTTCATGCCCCACAATGCTCCCTTCGCTCACTGCACTTGAATCACCTTCATTTGCCCTCTGCCTCCCATGCCAGATATGAATTGACGTGGAATTCAGCCTTCTATTTCCTCTGCCCCCACCTGTGGAACAATCATCCGCTGCCCTTCATCTAAAGTCTTCCCTTGTTCGACTCAAAACTCAGCTTAAGATTCTTCTATTTCATGAGGCATTTGACATTCCTGTCATCTGACCTACTGGACCCAGTGAATGACTTCCCTCTCTCCCATCTCTCTGGCAACGCCACTCTCCCTCCCCTTTGCCTGTTCTCTCCCTGGTACAGTATGTATGCAAATCTTTCCTGTCCATGAATTTGGAGTTCTTATTTATATTTTTATTGTAAAACACTCTGCCAACTTGTTTTAAGGGCGGTATATCAAATTCTAATAAACATAAACTATTATGCAACTGTGAATTACTTAGAATTAAATTACACAGTAGATATGGATTAGTGAAAGCTGAGTATTTTACTATAGGTTATACAGATGACTCACTATAAAAGGGACCTGGAGAATCCAGCATTATGACAAGTTGGCTATGATAAAAGGTGTGCATGGGGGAGGGGATGGAGGAGGAGACGATTTACCCAACTAAACCATATTTGAACTCCTGAGATGTTTTCCCCTATTCTAATAGACATTGGAAGGTGTTTATAGTTCCTCTGTCCCTTCAAGACTGCACCTATCCTGATTTGCCCTCAGGGATTACAGGGGGAATGTGAGAACATTTTGCAAAATGTATAAGTATTTGAGCAGGTTTCTTGCATTGTGTCCAAAAAAACAAACCAGAGAAGTGTCTACTTCTAGCACAACACACAGAAGATGATTATTTAAAAATTGTATTTCTAGTTTCTACCCACTTCTGTGAATTTAGGAGTGGCCCAGTTTTGCTGACACATCTACAGGAGAATGGGGATATTAGAAATTTTGTAAAAGTCTCCAAAACGGAAAAAATTCACTTTTTCTCCATTGCACTTTTATTTATTCTTATACCACTTTATCATTTCAGTCAAAGTGGTTTACATTGTAACTTAAAATTGGAGATGTATATTAAATAGGGATATTAATAACATGGCCACAGGGAGTGCTAGTGGGAATCAAACCCTGGTCTCTTGGTGCCCAAGCCAGTACTCTAAACACTAGGCTGCCCCTCCACTCCACACTGATAACTGTTCTCATCTGCTACCCATAATCTCACTGCCAAGCATTCTAACGCCATCTCATTTTTTTAATATACTGAAACTTTATTCAGATCCACCCAAAACAAAACAGACAGATTATCTTCAGAGTATAGAATCAACAATATCACATATCAGTTAACTAGAATAGCATAATTTCCAAATCAGAAGAACACCTGTCTTGGAATTTTCTGAAAGTGGCATAACCACAATCACAGCTATTCTGATTAGTTTTTTATAACCCTTGTGGTTAATTGCCCCTGATGCAGGAGATTTCTGCTGAAACACAGCCATGTCGGGCTTAAGAAGTTGTCTTGTGAGAGTTCTGATTGTCCCTGCTGTGTTTTTTCCTTAAAATCTAAACCATCCAAAGGGATTCCAGGAAAGTTTTACAAAGCAACATAAAAAGCAGAGTGGACCCGATATTCAGCAGCAGCATCCATGGATATTCAGTAGCACTACGGTGTTAGTGCCGCTGAATATTCCAGCCAAGGGGATTAATATGTTAATCCGTTGCTAGTATTTCCCAAACCCTCCCCTCCACACACATACCTAGCCCGCTGGTATCACTCATCTATAATGAAGGTAAAGTAACCCAATATTGTATACCATCACTCATCCACCCACTCAGACCTACTACCCCCCTCCACAGTCAGACCAAGTACCTCACCCCCCACCCCCCATGCAATGCAATGCAATGTAATGTGTGCCATTGAGTCAATGTTGACTCCCAAATCCAATATTTGCATAACCACTGCTTAAACAGGATCCCTATTTCCAGATGAACCTACACTTTGCTCCTCCTAGTAGCTGCAATCATGCTCATATGCTCCGTGCACCTAATCAAAGACGGATCAGAAGTCTGGCACCTTTTTCCAGTGCCAGGCAGTCTCATTCCTGGCTGCAAAAATACACAACTTAATGGACAGATTCTTCTCTACCATCACAGGGGGCCCGTTTAACAAAAAACTTCCACCTGGCCCCTTCACCAGTAAACTTTCTTAAACCATATCACAGTATTGGATTTTTGTATTTTTGGCCATTCTCACCATCGTATGATACAAACTGCCCTGTGTGCACAATCATGCCAACATAAATCAGTACTCAGTTTCTTCATCTTATATAGGTGCTCCAGGTGAAATATACATCCTGTATAAAACCTTTTAAAAAGGTTGAAGGAAGGCCAAATAGCTGCCAGCTGCTAGCATGGTTTAAAGATGAAGTGAGAGAGGGTGCTATAGCCAAAAATAAAACATATTTCCAGAAATGGAAAAAAGGATCTGAATGAAGAAAACAGAAAACAGCATAAGCACGGGCAAGTTAGATGCAAACCATTGATAGGGCAGGCAAAGAGAGAATTTGAAAAGAAACTTGCCATGAAAGCAAAATGCATAATAAAATCTTTTTCAAGCACATTAGAGTAAACAGCCTGAGAGAGTCAGTTGGACCATTAGATGATTGAGGAGTAAAAAGGACACTAAGAGAGGATAAGGCTATAGCAGAGAGACTAAATGAATTCTTTGTTTTGGTCCTTATAGAAGAAGATATAGGGGAGATACCCATGCCAGAAATTATATTTAAAAGTAAGGAATTGAAACAAATCTCAGTGAACCTGGAAGATGTATTAGGGCAATCTGACAAACTAGAGTAGCAAATCACCTGAATAGGCTGTCATACATCTCAGAGTGCTGAAAGAACTGAAAAATTAAGTTGCAGACCTATTAGTAATTTTTAAACTATCATTAAAATCGTCTATAGTACCTGAAGATTAGAGAATGACCAACGTAATGCCAGTTTTTAAAAGGGGTTCCAGTGGTAAGCCAGGAAACTAAAGACTGGTAAGCCTAATGACAGTACCAGGCAAAACGGTAGAAACCATTACAAAGAACAAAATTACTGAACATGTAGGTAGTCATGGTTTAATGGGACAAAGCCACACATGAAGTTAGCAAAGGGAAATCTTGTCTCACCAATCTGCTACATTTTTTGAAGGTATGAATAAACAGGTAGAGAAAACCTCTGACAAAGTCCCTTATGGGAGACTCTTGAGGAAATCAAAAAGTCATGGGGTTGGAGGCAGTGTCTTATTGTGGATTGGGAACAGCTTAAAAGTAAAAAAAACAAAAACAAAACAAAACAGAGAACAGAGCTAAATGGTAATGTTCTTAATAGAGAAAGGTAAATAGCAAGGTGCTTCATGGATCTGTGCTGGGCCCACTGCTTTTTAACATATTTATAAATGACCTGGAAATGGAAACAAAGAGTGATCAAATCTGCAGATGACACAAAATTATTCAAAGTTCTTCAATCACAAGAGGATGTGAAGAATTGCAAAAGCATCTTGAGAAACTGGGAGACTGGACATCTAAACAGTAGATGAAATCTAATATGGAGACATGCACAGTTATGCATTTAGGGAAGAATAATACTATAATCCAAACTATAGCTACAAGATCACCACCCACCACACTAGGAATCACCACCCAGAAAAGAATCTAGGTGTATTCGTGGACAATACGCTGAAATCCTTTGCTCAGGTGCAGTGGCAGCCAACAAGGCTAATAGAATGCTAGGAATTATAAGGAAATGAATGGAGAATAAAATGAAGGATATCCTAATGCCTCTGTAGCGCCCCTTGTTGGAACTGCACCTTGAGTATTGTGTGCAATTCTGGTTACTGCAACTAAATAAAGATACAGCCGAAATGGAAAAGGTATAGAGAAGGGTGACCAAAATAATAAAGAGGATGGAAGGATGCCCCTATGAGGAAAGGCTTAAAAGGTTAGGACTCTTCCAGCTTGTAGAAGAGACAGCCGAGGGGAGATATCATAGGACAGCCTATTTTCCGCCTAACTTAGCCACTGACCAGCTAGTGTATGTCGCTGCCCTGCTCCATCCTGACACTAAGCGGTTAGTGCCAGGGCATTTAAACAAAATAGGAGGAGATATTCAATGGCACAAACCACTTTAATGCTGCTGAATATCCCAGTGAGTGTGGTTTATTGTGCCCCCCCCACTCCCCCACCATCACTCTTTACTAGTAAGTGTATTAGATTATTGCAGTGTTTTATATATTGGGTTGAGGGGAAAATAAATGATGAAGTTATAGGTGGCATCTAACACCATAGCCAGATTTTGTTGTAAGGAAAGAGATATGAAAGTGCTCACCATTTGTTAAGGAAACTATATTGGTTGCCCTTTATAGAGATGGTATGCGCAAAACTAACCCATTTGGAGAAATTGTCCTGAGAGATGTCATTTTAAATTGTTATTGTTAGTATTTAAGGCAGTGAGACATGCAAAACTAGGCTGCAATGTTATGTTCTGAGAAGAAATTTGCATTCCTCTCAATGGAACCTCTTACAGGTGCCTGGAGTGACATTTATTGGTAGGACTTCTTGGAGAACTCAGGGGGCCTTTTTTAAAAGTGCAGTATTTTTTTGCCCTTAACACGCATTTTGAGTCAAAATCAATGTGCGTTAGGTGCCACCGACCCAGGGTAATTGTCAGGGGCGGGACTAGCATGTGCCCAGTAGTTACTGTGCAGGCAAACCCCGTGACATGCATTCCAGCCCTTGGAAATTACTACAGGTACATTTAATACCACCTATTGAGTTGGTGGTAGGTGCACCCATGCTAATTGCAACATTGGCAATTAACACATGCTACTGATGCCTGAGCTAACTTCAATATGCAGTCAGTACCCACTTTCTACCCCAACCCCACCCAGGCCCGGCCCACTGCACGACGCACAGTTAACATGCATTTCAGCATGTTGTATTTGTTCTGCCTGCACAGTAACAATTACTGAAAGCCCACAGAAGCAGTTAACATGTGCTAAAACTTGTGCTAACTGCATAATACACTTCAGCAAAAGGGCCTCTAAGTCGTATAGGGGCTGGTTCTATAAAGGAGGCGTCTGCATCTAAGCCTCTATTTTAAAGGATCTTGAGCACTTAAGCGCACGCTATTCAATAAGAGCCCGATTCCCAAACATGCACATGCTGCCCTCGGGCACATCCAATCCAAATACGTGCCCGATGCAAATGTGATTCAGCAGCCGCAGGGATAGATGCAGCCACGGTTCGGGAATCGGGAACATAGATGTTCACCACACAGCATAGACAGAGCACTATGGTGTGTGAAAATGGGCATATACTGTCAACGGCTGTCTATGTCCCCACCCTCACTGTATTCCAAAAAGATGCATGTAGTCAATCCTGCCCATTTCTGAAAGATACCTGCAAATGGCCACACCTCTCCTGTAACATGTGCATTCCCTAAGCTGCAGTGCTCACCGACAGTGTAGTGATGATGCTAACTCCACATGATGATTGAAAGGCAGACTATACATACTAGTCCACTGCTGTCCCAGAACACTGCAAAGTAAAATCACTGCACACAAAGCCTATATCAAAGCAGGAAGATAGCAATATGTGTGGTATAAGATGCATTGCATCACCCCATACAAGGCAGTAGCAGACATCCCCAGTAATGTATGTATGGGTCAGCACAGAACAACATCTGTACACTGCCAGATCAGGATGAGAGCTGGGCGGCACAGGTTCTCCATGGATGAATGCTACCACATAACCCTGTCACAAATAAGGGTCCCCCAGAATGAGAGAATTCAGCAGTGGACCCAGCGCTTAGCCAGTGGACCCAGCGCTTAGGCAAAGGCACCATAAGCGTTCTGTACAACAGTGCACAAATGGCAACAATACTGATAGTGTGCCTGAGCATGTATTTGTGCTGTCTGCACTGTTGAATGCTTTCCTCTGCACACTCACACCAGCATTTGGTGACGTTGAAGCCCACACAACGTTACAGGTAGCAGCCGGCCATGCATGTTCCTCCCAGATGTGAGGAGGAATGCTCTGGACCCTCCCGAGCAACAGCACAACCCCACACACACTTATACTTTCCCATGCCGCTGCACAAATGCAGACATCTGCTAAACAGTGGCCCTGCACTCATCACCTACAGTGAGTATACCATCATAGCCTGGAGTCCCAGGACTCATTCAAAGGTCATATTTAGTTGGTGTCAGACTTGTATGGGAGGTAACTGTCAGCATCGCCAGAATAAACAGTTGTGCACTTCCTGATATTTCAGGGGAGGTGTTTATTCATGTGCCTTTACTGTACACCCTTCCATCACCTCTGCTCTCTGTTCTGCACAACAGTATCTTGTGTACTTCCCGATTGAAGACACCCTGTTGCAACCTTTACTTGTCACAGCTGTCCCTCTATATGGCCTACATTACAGGGCAGTACAGACTATTTATTTATTTATTTAGCTGCATTTATATCCCGCTTTTCACCAGGTCAAAGCGGTTGGGGGATACATTTAACATGAGGGGATATGAGACACATACACTAATACTTACAGGGAACATGGGCAATGGAGGGTTAAGTGGCTTGCCCAAGACCACAAGGAGCAGCTGTGGGACTAGAAACCCCAGTCCTTCCAGCCCAAGGTTGCTGTCCTCTAGTGGGATTTGAACCACTGACCTTCCGGCCTGTGGTACCTTGCCCCAACCACTAGGCCACTCCTCCCTCAGACTATCTTCTAAGAACTGCTCTTATTCCATGTTACCACAGGAATTATCTGGACATATGCGGGTGACACTTCAGACATACGTGGCATGTTTCTGGATACGCTTTATACATCTCCGTGGCTGCCCCCATCCCCATCTCCACAGCTGCCCCCATCCCACCCACCTTTTGAGATCCCTGGGCTTGCTCTGTGTACATCCAGGGCAGCATGGTGTCAGAATCCGGTCCTAGATGTTTTCACCTGAGCAATGTGTATCTCTCATGTCTTAACAGTTTATTCATGTTCTGGAATGACCCCTAAGTGTTCTGGGTGCTTGAAACTAAGTGCCTGGTTATAAAATTACTCTTGCAAAGGCACTCTTTACAAATGACCTTCAAGTGCAATCTGGGATGTCCAAGCCAGAATGCCTGAAAAAAAGGCATGTCCAAATTCAGGCATGATTCCACAAACGTGGACATGCCTATTATGGATGTCTGCAGATCATCTACATAGACATTCCCAGAATAGTATCCAAGACTGGGGACATCTAGGAATACCCTAAAGGTTAGAGTAGTGGGCAAGAAGCAGGAAGCCAGAGTTTGAATCCCACTGCTGCTATCATCGTGATTGTGCAGAGCAGTGGGGCTGAGGGAATGCTATTTTCTCTACATCCTCTGGATGTTTTACAGCCAAAACAAGCACTTTCCTGATACTATTCGTGCCTGGAGCAGATCTAAACTTGTATGGGGTCCCAGACATCCTCAATGTTTCTGAGATTGAGTGGGAACGTCTAAGTCCATTGCACCACCCCAAACACGCCTCTGCCACACTCCTCTCCTACTAGGCCATCCCTGCACCAGTGATATCTTTAAAAGCCATTTGTAAACTGGCTCTGGGTCATCTCCATGATTTGAATGCCCAAACGCATGTTTTCAGATGTCCAAATTGCAACTAAGGCTTTTAAAATGTTAACTGTACATAGTTGTCTGTATGATGGTTCCATATGTTAACTGTGCATAAGATATTCTGTTCAATGTAAAATGTTTTCAGTTGTTCAATGTAAACTGCCCCTGATCTCTGGAAGGGGCGGTATATAAAAACGTGTTAAATTAATTAATAAATTAATAATAATTAAATTAAATTAATAAAATGACTCCCTTAGTGGTGAGGGTCCGGAGTGTCGGAACTCCCTACTGATAAGATTAAGGGGAGAAGACTAAGTTAAGTTTCAGGAAAGGGATCAAAACATTGTTACTCCCTGCTGATGAATAGATTATTTAGTGGAAGTAGGGTATTTTTGTATACTGTAGGTTATTGATTTTTTTAATTGTAGGTAGGAGGGCTTGGACTATTGGTCTCCATCTCTTCTATTCCATGTCTTTTCTATTTTTTTTTCTGTTTGTTTCTATGTATTTTGCAATCCATTTAGAATCATTATTGTCAAGATGGTATTAACCACAAAAGGTTAAATAAATAAATAAATATCTCTGCATCTCTCTCAACCTTGCTTTCTCCATTGCCTATGGCCTACATTTGAGATAGCCCCTGGCAATAACATGTATTTTACAGTGATGTTACGGTGCTTCCTGGCTCATGACCATATTTTCTTCCTACAGCACTGTGCCTAGCCCAGAACACAAGATCAGCAGTAATGCTCTTGACTTGCAGGAATAAACACGCACACCTTAGAAACAGCAAAATGTGTGCTCACAGATCTGCTTTTAACATGACAAAGGTTCATCTGCCCTTCTTTAAAGTCATTGTGCCAACCAAAAAAACACATGTTTTTGGAATGCTCTGTTGCCAAATGAAGAGCTTGCCATGAATAGAGCAGAGGAGCAGGGTAAAATCTTTGTGTGTCTGTATCCTGTGGTCCTGACTGTCATGAGAGTACATGTTTATGGATGTGCAAAATAGAAAATGAAGACAGACAACTCCTTGTCCCCTGTTCCCCCACTCCCGCAAAAACACACTGCAGTAAATATGGTGGTAAGAAATGAATGCGGGAACACATCGAAGATTTAATCAAAGCAAATGAAACTCTCTGAAACCTTTGGCAGCCGATAATGTCTGTGTGTACCAGCGTAATCCCATGCCTAAATCTATGAATGTTGGTCAAGAAATTAAACAGAGGTCCAGTCTACTCCATGAACAGCAAAGATCCCATTGTACTTCTCTGGGGAAGGTGGGTTAGAGGGGGAAGAGAGGAAGATGTCGCTGCTAATTCCAGAGCTCCAGTGACATTGTGGTTCTCCTCCACCCCCACCTCATGCTGTTGAAGATGAAATGAAGCCCCCCTCCCCCCCCCAATTTACATCCCTGGGGTGGCTGCACTTCACTTTTAGAACGCCTTGGGGTTCAGTGAAAGACAATTAGAGCAAGAGGTTGTATTTTATATGTGAGGTGTGTAAATAGGGCACATGTATATTGTGTCTGCTGCATCCTAGAAATGCGATGAAATCTTAAAAGATTGTATCCCTGGGGTACAATGCAGTATTTCCCAAGAATACATGACACATAATAAAATTTCCCCTCTATCAATTACAAATGGTATTAGTAAGTTAATAGGTTTACATTATTTCATCTGCTTTTATGCAAATATTTATTTTTAGTGTTTAGAAGAAAATCATGAATTCACACACAAACATGCACTCACACCACAGATACACACATCACAAACACACTCTAGCATGCAGATTTTTGATTGGTTCATATTGCGAGTGCATGATGTGTCTTCTGATATTGTACACAATATGGATCAAATCAGATGCAAGTCAGGTGTGAGGGGAACCTGTGAGTCTCTGCTCAATATGTCTGCTCTCAGGGCTGGAAGCATTCTATATAGGTGCCTGTGTGTAGCTGTAGCCACAAGTGTATACGAAGGAAAGGAAGAACAACTGATAGAAGGAGGTGGCTACTGTTTGGATTGCGCGTTGCACTCCTTTAAGTTGCTTTGACGTGCATTTGAGCAGCAGCATGTAAATGCTGTTAAGTAAATACATTGGTAGGGAGTCTCCTGACTGAATTATATATGCTTTTCTTTCAAATCTTCCACTTACATGATCGCTGGGAGCTAAATTATTGGCATGAAAGCAGGGTAAACAAGACAGCAGCCACTGCAAACTGAATGCCTTCTGAATGGGGCAAGATCATAGGTATTTACACAGTGCCCATACTGCATTGTAGGTGCCAGCCTTACTACCAGGTAACTCACTGAAAGAGGAACAGTCAAGACACACTTCTGAATAATCTATACATCAGGCTACCAGCAAAAGAGATGATTGTAGGGCATGTTGAGATCATATAGGTCCTCCTCCCTTCAGATGTGTATTGAGCTTGCTATAAGAAGATTGCACTACTTACAGGTGAGTGGAGAATCCAACTGGATTGTCCATATGGGACCAGAGCAAACTATGGTGTATTATGTACTGGTATGTATGGTGTATTATGTACCTGCCATTGCAGGGTTGAGGAATGATCCTTTTGGAAACAGATGGAGGAGGCTAAAAAATATAGTTTTAAAGGAGAATTAAATGAGGGTACTACATTTGTTTTAATCTTGAATGGTCTTCTTTGGCTTGCCCATCTCCTACGTAGTCTCATTGTTACCTGGGGCACTGAAGGTAACTTATTCCCACCACAAGGTAAAGAGCTGGTTCATACTTTGCGTATATATCGACTGCCGGACTGAAAGAAAAGCTACACCCAAGACTTTGCCATCAAATCTAACTGTCTTGGCCAGAAACCTCTGTTGCTTTCTCGTTCTTTGTATCTAGCTTACAGAACCTCAAACTACCTCTTTGAGTGTTCCAGTAAACTAAAGGGGTCTTTTACTAAGGGCACAAAGAGATTGCACCTTACGCACCATTAGCTGCAAAGCCATGGCGAATTAGGCGCAATACCACCACGTTAACTGTTGGGAGTGTGGAAAGCATTTTCCCAGCAGCTAACGTGGAGCTCTATCCCCTAACATGTGCACTTAACTCGACCTATTGAGGTGGCACTAGGTGAAGCCATGCTAATCGAGGACGTAGTTAGCACGCAGTATGTACCCCATTGCTCACTGCTCATCATACCCACTCTTATGCCTCTAATTTTCCAACTCGTGTCCCTAATGCAGGATGCACAGTGAGCATGGGAATCGGCCTGAGCTAACTTTCATGGCTCCACGCTAGCTGGCAACATGTGTCCAAGGCATGGTTTTAGTGCATGCCAGACATGCACTGCTCTTTAGTAAAATACTGCACTATCTCTCAGTTCTGCCTTTATCCTATGATGCACTGCTTCATCCCAACATTCCAGTTTGTGACTCTACATTTTTACTCACATCCTATGTCTCCACTTGTCGGCTCTATTGAGGTCAATGGAGGTTCAATGGAGGGCCAGTTTTCTCATATGGTAGTCCAAATTTTTGAAACTTTACCAAGTAAGACGTTTGCACCATTTTTTGGATTCCAGATTACTTCAAATCATGGTACAAGCCTTGATTTTGTCTATTTAATGTCTATGTGTGGGCCTTCCATAATGGCTCATGTGTAGACTTCAAACAGTCTACAACATTGCCACAAGGATGATTTGTGGCAGTCTAGTTGGGTTTTGGCTACCCCACTGTTACACCATCTTCATTGTTTTCTGATTGCTGCTAGAGTTAAATTTAGGATCTTGAGCCTTGATTTCACATGATGCAGAATAATCGGCGACAATATTTGAGGGAAAGCTTTTCATGATATGAATGAGGATGTCAGCTGCCATCTAGTCAGGGAGCTTTGCTGTCAATACCCTCTGATGCATTGCAAAAATAATGTATTATTCCAGGAGTTTTTTTGTAATTGCTCCTACTGTGTAAAAGAAAGCTCCCTGGTGAGATTTATCTATGAAACTAATTTTTTTTTTCGTTTAGAAAGCTGCTTAATCTACTGTTCCCACAGAGAAGCGATTTTACGTACTGATTAGAAAAACGATTGGTTTTTTAAAAATTTTATTTATACATCATATTAGAAAGCCTTTCTTGGCTGGGACTGTGCTCTATAAATTTATCAATTCCTACAAGGTTAGGAGCTCGGCACCGATTTTCAGTACTAGCCACTTAAATTAGGCTCCTAACTATAGCTGAAGGAATGGTAGGCTTAAATTTAAGAGCATAACTTTTAGATTCCTCAATTTAGATGAATTCACAGGTGAAAACAAAGGGGGTCATTTTAAAAGCCGTAGTCATAATTTGAACATCCAGAAAAATGCATGTGGACGTCCAAATCGTGGAGACGTCTGGAAAGTGCTCGTTTTGGCTATAAAACATCCAGAAGGTGTAGAGAAAAAGGCTTACAATCTAAGGCTCTTGTTTACTAAAGGTTTTCTCTCATTTTGTTTCTATGGGAAAAATGCTTAGTTAACAGGGTCCCTATGGAGGGTTAAGTGACTTGTCCAAGATCACAAGAAGCAGAGGTGTGATTCAAATACTGACTTCCCTGGTCCTAGCCCTACTACTGTTAGACTATTCTTAGACATCCTTGGTCTTGAATACTATTCCGTGGATATCCATTTCAGGCACATTCACATTTTGTGAAATTGTGCCTGAACTTAGATGTGCCTGATTTTTGTTTTTTGACGTTCTGGCTTGGAGAACCCAGATTGCACTTAGATGTCATTTGTAAAATGTGCTTTCACGGCTTCCAAGTCAGTTTGAACATAGGACACACATTTAGAACCCTAATCTTAGTTCCTAAAATTTAGCTCAGCTTTTTTAAAATTCTGGGCCCATTAAAGCACATTTTACAATGGGAGGTTCAAGTACAAAGAAAATAAGAAGGCACGGGCAGGTTCAGGCACGATTTCAGAAATGTGGATATGCCCGATATGGAGGTCTATCGAGATGGCTACATAGACATCCCCAAAATAGCATCAATGAACATGGATATCTAAGAACCTAATGGTTAAAGTAGTGGGTTAAGAGCAGGGTGGATAGGGCTGATAAGCCTAGTGTGCACCTTTGTGATCTTAGGCTAGTCGCTAAATTCTCCATTTTCTCTACACCATTTGGATGTTTTAAGGCCACAGCAAGGACTTTCCTGATGCCTGTTCATGCCTGGAGCAGATCTAAATGTGGACATGTCTGCAGATGTTTCTGAAATTGACCAGGATGTCTAAGTTCGTTGCACCTCCCCAGACACACTTCCATCATGACCCTTGCTTAACTGGACGTTCCCGCACTAGAGACATCTCTAAACGTTGTTTTTAAAATGACTCTAGAGACATCTCCGTGATTTTGACATCTCCGGATATCCAAAATCATGACTAAGACTTTTTAAATGACTCCCATTGTTTTCACTATTGATGTCCAGTTTCATACTATGGGCTATGTTTACTAAACATTAGCATGAGCTATCTGCCATCGTACCCATAAGAATAACATTGGTGTTGCAGCAGATAGCATGTGCTAACCCTAAATAAATATGGCCCTAAGTGACCCAAATAGTGGTACCTACAACCATCTCTTCATTTTGTCCTATAGATAGGACTTTTTTTCATATCAGTAAATGATTTGGTAATATTGTACCAGGCCTGACCTGAGTATTATTTTAAGGACTGAAAAAAATCCTTTGAATAAATATATAGTATAGAACCTCTCACAATGCCTGGGACACTGCTCTGGAACAGGGAAGGTGCATGCAGTCGTTTACACTGGCAGCAGGACTGAGGAATCCATTACACTACCACAATATTGCTCAGCTGTTCAGATTGTTCCCTTTCAGCAGGCAGAATCCATTTGTCCAGGTATTCACTGTACAGAACCTATGAAAGTTCTCTTTGCTCTCTGGGGCCCAAATATACAAAGAATGGTTTCCATAGATCTAAAATGTGGGCTCTCTTTGTTTTCAGTTATAGTGATCAAGCCCAGGATCTGTCCTTCAGTATAAAAATGGATGTCATAAGCCAACCTAACCTACCTAATTCTAAAGGCAGGAACGATGGTGTTGAGGAAAGGGGAGCCTTCCAAAAATATCTTCAGATATGGAGGAATGTGATTGAAATGAACGTCAATGATGAATGCTGCCAGCCTTGTGCGTAGCTCCTTCTGTTCCATTCAGGGTAGGTTCTGCCACTGAGTGTGCTAGGTATCTGCCAAGGGCAGCAATTTGGGGGGTGGCAGCATGGTGGGCGAGCAACATTTTAATGCTGCTTCAGTTTGGCAGCTGGCCTTTCGGTACAGACCTGCGCCCAAGCCCTGCAGTGTTTTGATCCCTCTGACAGGAAGCCTGGGTCAGAGGGCAGGGCTTGAGCGCAGCCTGTACTGTAAGGCCCACCACTGCGCTGAGTCTCATTGCAGCTTTGGACCTGAGAAGAGAGAGGATGGATTTGGCAGCAGGCCCAGAAGGGGGAAGGGAAGAGGGAGAAGATGTTGGGCATGAAGGAGAGCTAGGGAAGGGGAGGATGCTGTATGGAGGGGGGAATGAAGTGGTGGAAAGGGAGTAGGGTACGAAAGGGACAGGCGGGGAGATGCTGGACTATGGTTGCGAGTTAGGGCCTTGAGCTACCTTGCGGGGGGGGGGGGGGTGGGAGGGGGGAGTTCACAGCTGAAGGTTGACCTACAGTATCAAACACCCTTGGGCTTGTCCTGGTTCCATTTAAAAACAGTGCAGCTATGTTGTTCTCTCAATAACCTTATGAAGGGAGCATAGCACTGCCAAGCTATCCAGAAATATATTGTTAATCCAATTAAAAAGATTTCACCTACAGCTTACTTGTGTGATGCTTAGTTCTGCAGATAGAAAATAATAAAATGGGAATATGAATCATATTTTCTTCTAACTTGAGACCAGAACTCTCCAAAGACAAGAAACAGCATCCCATGTTTCCATCTCTCCACTGCAGGTGCTGGACCCTTAAAGAGCCAGTACAGATAAAGCCTACAGAGAAATAGATGCATAATGGTAAGAGAGAGAAACAAAGGGAGGTTGCATTAGCACAAGTCTGAAATGTATCAGCAGTAGTGCCAGTCACCAAGGCTTCAAGCCTACAGAGAGTCCGGTTTTCTCCAGGGCTTAGGACATGATAAGTGTGTAATTCTGTGATACCTATAAGGCAGGATTTATTTAGGTAAAATACTATGGCACCTCTAGAGAAAGACCCACCTTCCTTCCTTCCTGAAAAAAGCCTCCGGGTGTTTTGTGCCATCCTGTTCTCTTTTTCTGGGTCTTTGTTTTTTAAGAAGGGCAAGAAAAGGTAATATAGTCAGAATATGGCGTCTGGGGATACTGACCGATTCAACATTTTTCCACTTGGCATTTATTTTTTAAACTGAACTCATTCTTTACTAGCCTGAAAAAGGCTGGCTCAGCAGGGCAGGTTCCTAAATTTGAACTGGCCTGCTACTTCCAAATCTATTCAGGCGTGTGCATGAAGTCTTTGCTCGCTTGAGCCACCATACTTAGGGGCATCTTTATGTTACCAGCGTGGAGTTCCCATGCTAATTTCAGGGGGCGTGTACCTCTATCCCCCTGCAGTTAGCACGGGCACAAGATGCCATACCGTGCAAGCTGGCATGCAAGTGTACTTAATGCCATCACTGAGGTGGCATCAAGTGCGCCTGTTCTAAGAGAAGTGTGTGCAGTTAGCATGAATGATTAACACCCGTGCTAGCCAGGCCTTGCCATCAATGTCTTCATTCCGCTCATGGCCCTTCCTGTCCTCGCCCCATCGGGTGCAACCCAGATAGCATGGGATTTTTGGCACCGAGGTCCCTGCTACGTTTTAGCATGAGACCCAAACCATGTGGTAAACCTCGTGCTACAGGGTAGCTCGCTTTCATGAACATGCCCCTTAGTTGCACACAGATAGTTGTCATATTTTATTTTCTATTATCCTAAAAGATAAAAAAATACAAAGCAACAAAAATAATTTTACAGGCTAAAACATTTTTAAATTTTGGGGTGGAGGAAGAGGAAATATTGAGATCCCCCACCACTTCTACCACTCTCTTGCCCCCTATACACCATGTCCCAAGTCAAGCTCTGCCAATATATTGATATTCATAATCCCAGTTAATCTAGAAACCTTTACATGAACCAATGGCCAAAAACTAACGTTTTTCACTCAAATATGTTGTCAGGTTGGAGATGTCTTAAGTTTAGAGCTGCTTACCGTAGGATAAGCTTGGAGCAGACTTGGAGGACAGGGTTATGTAATGTAATTAAATATTTAGGAGGCTATTCTTAGAAAACAAGAATTTTAATGTTTTCCTATAACAGTTTCCAGAGAGAAACCAGTACGTGAATGGAGTTCCTAGTCGCAAGACTCCCCTATTGTCGTACCCCCAGCCGAAAATCGCCCAGGCTACCTTGTTTGCTGAGGACTGCACTTCGGCGTTGAGAAGTTCTGTGAGAAACCCTCAAATGGCCTTTGGTCCGGAAACTTTTGAGTGATTTGGAAGGCGAAATTGTTGCTGGCTGATGAAAGGAAGGGGGATTTCAACCCCCAGAACCAACAGATCTTTCAAAATAAGAGTGGCAAGCTCTGGGCCTTTTGATTTACATCCCTCCCCCTAAAAAAACAAAACAAAACAACAACAACAAAAACAAAAACAACAGGGGACGAAATCGAGTTCCCAAATTATTTCCAAACACCGCTCCGACGTGGTAGAAAACTGAAATGTAGCCGCCAACAGGCTGCTCCGGAAGGCGAGGGCGTCACTGCTGCTCGGTGAATCCGGTTTTACATTCGGTTTTCTAGCTTTATGACATCAGATACACTCATACAGCTAGATAACCAAAGACAAAAACGAACCCGGCTCCTGGCACGCTCTGGCTTCCAGCACGTCTTCTTTAATCCGTGCATACTCGAAAGATAAAACCAACTTAGCTTCTTCCAGCAAAACTCCCTGTGAGCAAACGCGCCCCCCCCCCCCCCCCCGAGAGCCTACTAAGCTTTAGATGCCGCACGTAACAGATACCACTATGGCCTAAACCGTATCAGCCTCTTCTGTACAAATATATATTTTTAAAAAAAGCCAAAACACAACAGCAACATCGTTCTGCCTATAGCCTGAAATATTAAAAGCAAACTGTCTTCTAAAGTCAGCAACCTATAAAGATCAAGTCTGTGCACCCGGACCTGTCCCTGGTAATCCTGAGTTAGGAGGGAATCTGTTAAAAACTCCGACATAGCAAAACCAGCTTTCCAAATTCAGTCTTACCTACTCTTATCTCTAAAAAAATAGATTCATCGCATGCACTTGCATAACATATACATTTTTAAAAACATGAAATAAACGCAAAAGCTGTAATGCTAAAGTATTCTCCGTTCACAGTGGAAAGCATTGTGTTAAAGGCAGGTCAGAGACCTTTGTAACCCAGTCTCGGAGAGGCGCAAAACAGACGATTTCGAAGAAAAGTACCTGGTTTGGTATGAAGGGAGGTCTCCGGAGCTGCTCCCCGAATATTCTCTCCGCTCAGGTCGGAAGAAGTCACGATCCTTAGGCAGAAGAGGAAAAGAGCAAATCTGGTTGGCGCAAGGTTGCCTCAGCTGCAAGGAGCCCTCGAAAGTGAGCGGCCCTCCTCCATCACCCGCTTTCCCCTCACCCCGAGCCAGCAAACGGCCTTCCCCCTCTGCGCCGGCCCCCGGAGGGAGAGGAAGCCAAGAGTGGGGGGTGGGAAGGGGCGCAGCGTCACCCTAAACTTGATCCCTTCTTCCCCTTGAAGAAAGCGAAAGAGGCGGTGGCGAGCAGAGTAGCTTTTGGGAGCTGGGAAAGTCTGAGGCTGAAAAGGAGGCTGGAGGCACAGGGCTGAGCTGGGGGCAACCTAGATTGAATAGAGCCCACTTCTGTGTTGGGACAGCCCAGACAGGGCCAGAGGTCATCCCAGCAAAGCAATGGTGATGTCACCAGCCCTAGACATTTATCCGCACGCCTGCCTGAGTAAAATGAGGTTCGCAGAGTATTATAGGATGTGTACACACACACGCAAATAGGGGGTTTGCTGGAAGATCAATTTTTATTCGTATGTATATATATATGTGTATACACAAACACGCGTATGCAACTAAATTCATACTCCGACGAAACTCTTGTTCACTGATTCGGCACGGTTCTGACTTCTCCTTAAATCATCACCTGAAATTTTAGAGGATAACCCATCCTTATGAGTCTCTTCCTGGGACTTAAGAAACAGTAGATTACAGGCAAACACATATTCGCTATTGTTTAAATTGTGTCTTTTATGTATAAAGAGAAAGAGGTCTGCAGCGAGACACTGAACGAGTTTGCCAGTAGATGTTAAATCTTTAACGTCAAGTTTTGTTAAAAAATTAGGGGGAGGGGGGGAGGAGGGTTGCTGGAGAGAGTGAATGAGTTTGCCCATTATTAAAGATGCTCAAGCACCCACAGAGCGGACTCCCCGCACCCCAACCCCAAGCCATCGCCCCTCCTCTTTTATGGCCTGTGTGGAGGGACAAAGCTAATCATATTCTTTCCACGGCTGTTCCTCTTATGCTTTCCTTCTCTGGGCCCATTTCAAGTTTGTTTTCGTTCCTCTTTTGTTATTAAATACCTTTATACCTTTATTTTCATTTAGATCTCTTAAAAAAAGACAGACTAAGGAAATAATTCCCCCCTTTTCTCCCGCTTTTCAACTTGCAAAAAAAAGGGATGTGATGGATTCATTATTTTAAGCTTGTTTTTTTTCTGACCAGTATATTGTTCTCAGAAATGATATTAAGCAAACTCTTTAAAAGTGACTCCTGCCAGAAAGTCACTGTAAAGTCAACCAGCCTGGGATAGGGACCTCTTGCGTAAGCAGAAAATCCATCTGAGATCTGCAGCTCCCATGCTGCCATCGTCTGAGAACAAGACCTTACAGCAACCCCCCCCCCCCCCTCATTTGTGATTATTTCCCCAAGCCGTTCATTTATTTAGGGGGATGGTCATTTCAGTATTTCACGTTTTACTCAGTTAAGTGAAAATGCAGAAATATCACCAATTTACAGATCCGACTCTATAAGACAATCCAGCATGAGTCACCTTACTAAGGCTAGGTAGCTGTAATTTTCCTGCTAAAATAAACGGAGACTTTTAAATAAATAGCCGAATATTCCTAAAATTATTTTCCATCTTTTATGTCATTTTCCATTACGCTGGGAAATTTAACCGCAGAAAGGTGTGCGCATTAAACCATGGTGCTGAGAGTCCCCTCCGGGTATTTTCTGGTCTTAGTTTCATTCCCCCCCCCCCCCCGTCCACCCCAGCTCCTCCTCCTCGTCACTTCATACCTGAGGTGCATCTTCAGTAAGAGACCTCAGCCACCCTCTTCCCTTCCTTAATGCTTCCATCCTCCACTCCTGATATTTTAAGTTTCATCAAGAAGTCTAGTTAGCAGAATTCTGCGTGGGAGTCCTCCGGTCGCGCTGCTGCCGGTAGGGGGAGGTGCGGTGATATGGCGTTTTCAGTCGCGAGGCACTGCCTGCTCCTCGCGACTAAAAGCGCCAATCACAGTACCTCCGCCTACCGGCCGCACGCGGCAGGAGGACCCTCGTGTAGCTTGGTGGGAGCACTGTACGTTCTATTCTACAGATAAGAGAAAATCGACTGTCTTGACTATTGATGCCAACGTTCGAAACAATTGTTTATTCCAGAAGCACGCAACCAATAAAAATTGTTAATTAAAAGAACAAAAATGGTCTGTCCTTCATTTAGGCCCGAAACAAAAATGACTAGATGGCTATTCCAACCGCATAATTTTGCCTTTTGAAGAGACATCGAAGTAGGTGGAAGTCTTTTGGCATGATCCGTAATACGGACATTATACACACAGTCACAAGAAACTTCAAATATATGAGATATTTGGTTCATGGTTATTTTAGTGTGTGTTGCGTACTGATTATCATATTTGTCCCCTATTTAAATGTATCACAGATAGGATATTGTGTGTATTTGCATACTGCTCCACCCAATTTAAACTCATTTGCATGCTTACTCGGTAGGGGTCCCTGCTCCATTAGTGCATTCAGAACCTTTTCTTACTCAGACAGCAGCAGGAGGCGGATTCCTGTACAGGTAGACGGATTCTGGGCACCCTGCAGTTGATAATACAACCAGCCAACCAACCCACGGCTTGGCACTAAACTGGAACTTTCAAATGTGGCGTCTATTATTTTTCCAGTTGAGTCAGGCATCTGTACTGTTGCCTTTATGGTAGCACGCCTTCTTTCTGTACCATATACTTCAAGCTTCTGATTGTGTAGGTCATCCTATTTACGGAAACCCATACTGAATTCCATATTACTAGAATTGATCATTTTTGATAGTGACGGAACAGATTTCATATCTTCATTTTTTTTTAAATAATCATTCCTGCAATATTTTTCTCAGCCTAGAAAAATCTGTATATTTATAAAAACTGTATTATCACACAGTACTTGAAGAAATCTCCATACCCTCTCAGAGATTTTGCATTCAATTTTTACAACCATATTTTCAACAACAAAACAAAACATAGCAGAGTGGTCTCAACATTTCTGTAACTGTTGCCTTCAAGTATGTCTATAGGACGAAATAGAATCAGTCATTTAAAAATATTTTATGGTAGCATGCCTTCTTTCTGTACCATACACTTCAAGCTTCTCTAACCATAGGTAAAAGCACGATTTTATACAGCTATCAGTTTGTCTGAGGTGAGCCCGAAAGGAAAATAGCTCTTTAAAGCTTTTCATTTTTTCCATAATGCTATTTAGAAGTACCTTTGGAAACATGGGCCTTCTTCCACATATATATAAACGATTTTGTTACATTAGAACTATTCTGAGCAAATAGATAATGTTTTGGGGTGTGATTTGAATTCGTTTGTATTTGAATTTTTTTTGTATAAGGTATTTCATGAATTCTGCTTTTTAATGCTTTTATGTAGTATTTTTGTCATTTGTGGATGCTAATAATTAGTGATTGATATGTATTATTTTTATGTACCTTGCTTACAACTGTAACATGATGCAGCAAGTAATGGTTAAAACAAATTAATAATAAATATTTTTAGCAGTAGAAGATGAAATGCATATTTTCATTGTTAGGGTCTCCTATATATGCTCAGCTACAGATACATGTTGATAACAATTTCTGGTTATTTCCAGTAGTTCTTGGTTGTCTTTTCACACATTATCCAACTATAGGTATGTATTATGTTCCTGTTTTATTTCTTAATAACAAGAACCGTATTTACTTGTCACTAATTCAGAAGTTATTAAATGCAAAAAAATACATTTATCCATCTTTTCTTTTCTTTTTTTTGCAATTATGCTTCTTGATACCGATTGCCCTATGTCTCGTCCCTAAGTAATGTTGAAGGTGAGCATATATTGGGGATAGTTTCGGTTAGTTGATTTTATTTATACGATTATTCTGGTCATATTGCTGTAACTCTAGGAAATGTAATAGGATGCGGAGAATTTTTTTCTTGATTCATAATCTGAGCTCTTTTCAATATTAAGAGGTTAGTGTTTTAGAATCTGCTTGCCAAACGGTAATTAATACGTTTTCTTTACAAATAGATATTAATACATTTTGCAGGTAAAATATATACTTTCCTATCTGTGCAAATATAGTGCATATAAGCCATGCGTTTATACCTTTTATATATACAAAATTTACATATCAGCAGGGGACCAACTGGAATAATAATATTTGAACAGGGGACACCAAAATCCAAGGAACTTGCAGATTAAAATGCAAACAATAGGTGTGAAGAAAAAACGGATAAAAAGATATTGGGCCTTTAACTATAGAAAGAGGCGCAGAGTAATGACGTGAGCCATATATAGCTAGATAAGTAAATAGATTTAGATATTGATATAGATATATGCAAAAGAGGGTTATGAAAAGCCCCATTCAGCTCAACCTGATGAAAGGCAGAATAATTTCCAGCAAGGTCTGTAAGAGAAACATAATAAAATAAGATCAGGGTACGGAAGAAAAGGCTGTCCAGGGGACTGGTGGGAACAGAATAGGGCCGAGACGACAGAAAATGAAAGAACTGTGAAAGAAAGAAGAGAACTGGAGAAATTTGGTTGCTCGTCTCCCTATAAAACGGTCTGCGGATGGTTTCTGCACCGATTAATACTCCGCTTGGCGTGTCGGTAACATCAGGATGTGATCTAAAGTTTGCTTTCTTTCCGTTTTTAATTTTTGCATCAGATGGAAAGGATATATCTAGGCCAAACAGAGAGAGAGAGAGAGAGGAGGAAACCAATGTATAATCTATGACCTAACAGTTTTCATTTAAAGAGGGAAATTCAGAAAGTGCAACAGATATTTATGCCTTCATCACTTCCTCTTCGTAGCTCTAATCCTTCTCGCCTTATGGATAAAGCGGAAGAATCGTTTTCAAGATAGGGATTTAGATGGCCCGTATTTGTAAACTGAGTGTAGTAAGCAGCCTACTTTCTCGATCTGTGCTTTATTTGATGAAGAGAGGCGGTCGTATCCAGAGCTATGTTGGCTACCTCTTTCCTTGGATTTCCCACGTCAGGTGAGTTATTTCTGTCTAGACTCCAGGAAGACATTTGCTTTAAGACCGTCTAGAAGAGAGCGTTAGGCTTGCCGAGTGCACCTGTCGTCATACCTCCCAGTTAAGTCGTGCAATTTGCTCGTGAAGCCTCCTTCATCTCCTTCTTAAAGCAAAACAAACAAATCTACAACCGGGATAATTAAGAGGCAAAGAGATCTATGACGCCATAGACGGGAGCCGCAAGAGGGAGAGAGTTGCGCTGATCTTCCTTGTCTTTGTTGAAATATTGCATTATTGAGACCAGAGAAAGTGCTGCCGTCCTGACTATTTCAGGTTTTCATAGAGGATTTACAAGCACTGAAATCTTTAGGCCTTGGTTTCCTGCAGTAGAAGCAAATAACATTTTTTTAAATGCAATTGTAGGAAGATACACTCAATTTCTCAATTATTGGCGTCGACTGCTCTCTGAATTATTATTTTCCCCCCAAACATATCCGCGTGGACTTTGAAGTTCTTCTTACATGTTGGGGCCTCTTTGGGGAGACTTGGGTCTAACACCGTGATGAGTCTGGGGCCCTTTGCTGCCTGTAGTCCAATTTGAGCTGTTGGGGGTGGATGGTGGGTGTGTGTGTGTGTGGGAGGGGGGGGGGGTGCCCACAGTGTTCGCTTTCTTCTTCTTCCTTGACCTGCTCACAAATGATAGTTTCCTAGGCTCGGATGCAAGGTCTTGCATCCAGGAATAGGAGAGTAGGTTGCAGGTCTGTGTCCAATGAGAAAATGCCGACTTAAGGAAAATTCTTAAAGAAAGTACAAAGTGCAGGGCATGAATTTACATAGGGGTTATTTGGTGTATGACAATAAATGTATGCACAAACAATAGTGACTGGTGAGATTACGACAAATATACCACAATACATATCGTATTATATAATGCGTACACTTCCTTATGTTAGAGTTAAATACAATATTTTTGCTCTAACCAGTCTCATCAAGACGTTAGCTTTCATTTCACCCGGGCTTAGGCCTACGTTAACATGCCCTTTAAAATACCCGTTTGTTTCTTTCTTCAACAGTTCCTGCTTTAGGTCTGAGTTTAAAGGTATCTATTGCTACGGACGAGGAGCGCGGGGCTATAGCGCTTGGCCGCCCACCTCTCTCTATAGGACCGCCCGCAGGTGTCATGGCTGCCGCAGGTTCAGCGCTCACTTATTCCCCCGACCGTCTTGCTGGGAGGCGAAGAGTCCACATTCCAACCGATCTTTCATACTCTGCAGTTCCGGTTTGCCGTAGAGTCGCCTTTTTACTTCATCAATGAATGAAAGACGGAAAGCGCCCTAATTAGCAGAGAGGCACTGGGATGGACTGAGTCAGACCCATCTGCATGCCAGCAAGGTACTGCCAGGGGCAACGACACCCAGTGAATGAGTCAGACATACTTGGGAATCTGCAGGCTCTCTCACATTTAAAGAGCTGCTCTGCATATCGCCCCTTCTCGACTCTAGATCCAGTAACCACGCGCTTAAAAGAGAATCCTTTCCTGCATCCGAGCAGTGTTTTGCCCTTGAAAAGGCATGGTGCACAGTTTGGACAGCAGAAACCCTACTGCAATTAACGGTACCAGCAATACAAGCAAAATCTATGTATTTATTCTGTTCTAAAAATAATTTAGTTCAGAATCCCAACCTTTAGTTCAGAATTTCCTTCTACTCTTCCCCCCAAATACAACTTAAAATATCAAAACGGAATAATTGTAAAGACCTTGTTTTTCAAAGATTTTGTCCAGGAACATAGAATGGGAGAAAACATAATAGCTAATACATTGTACCAATGACAGCACACATATACGGATTAGATACGTGATATGTAACCTATCTCTATATAAAGGTACTATATACACAGAACTGTATGTGTGTATGGTTGTATACTGTGTAGAAATTTCTGGAGACAGACATTCAGTGACCATGCTGGTCGGGTTCCCCAACACAATGGTTCTTCTAAGAAATGTCATAGTCTGCTATTAATATTATTCTCATACTCCAAGGTTCTGTAAAGCGCTGTTACAAACATAGAAAAGTCTGAAGTGTTAAACATATTGTGCTTGAAGGTTTTATTCCAGAACTTTCCTTTTAATTTATCCTACTCACCTACCACAGCAGAAATTTCCGTACCTTAGTGGCAGTTTGGGGGAAAAAATCTTGCAAGGAAGAATAGTTTCCAAAAAGAAACGGAGATTTTCCAAAGTTTATCCTAATAGAACTCAAAATAATTGATTATATCCCCCTCCCCCCTATCGGCACGACCTAATTAGATTATCTTGAATCTCCAGGTCTTTCTAAGATTATTAAGAAGAGCGCCGTTTATAATTAGGGATTATATAATAAAGGAGGCCAAAATTTTGGACACAGCAAAAAACAGCTGGAAAGGTCATAGAGAAGGGAGATTGCAGACAGAAAGCAGGAAATGCTACAAGATTCCAGCTCAACAGTATCGTGACAGGGCGGTGGAGGTTGCTGTCTGTGGTACTGAACGTGATGTGTGCATCGTATTCAGAATGATGCTCTTTCCGTTTGGAAAATATACAAATGCTGTTTTTTTTAAATATATTAGCGCTATAGGTGTAAGGTTTAAAAGCAACGCAGCACGTTGAATAAACTAGTTTGGTTGCTATTCACTGGCCCTAATAGCTGTTTGGACTGCTGGCGCTGTACAGCTACAAACCATATAGACAGATTAAAGCCTCCCGTCCTGAATTTCTATGACGACACTGGCTTGGAGGCGAAATTAATGTATGCACGTAATTTCTAAAATGTTCGCACTTTAAAAGCTGTGCTCCTTGTTTTTGCACACTGCCAGCTAAAATCAACTGTTTCAACAGTGGAAAATGTAATTTATTTATTTATTTATTTAATTATGTAATTAGCAGGTACCCACATAAGTTTAACGTTTGCCACATTTTTTAAAATAAGAAATAATGTCCTTATTTATGGTGCAACTATTGTCCCTCTGTCAGTTGAAGTCTACCATGTATTTCTAGGACAGAGTTTGTTCTGCTGATAATGGTATTCCAATACCCCCACCTAGTTCCTACTGATAGCAATAATGGGGTATTACTGATAGCAATAATGGGTCTTAAGTTTAGATTTTCATTCTAACTAGGTCACTCCTTCAATGTATTTTGAAAATAATGAAAACAAGGTCAAAATTCATGATCTCTTATGGGTAATTTCCCATTTCTACCTGCATATGAAAGAATCCCTTCCCCATCTAAAACGTGACATGTTTGGATCACGTCTATATGACCGAAATAATTACCTTAGTGCACAGGCCCTGATTTTAGTTGCATGGAAAATAACGCCAGATAAAGGCCAATTGGCCCATCCATTCTGCACAACTGTATAAGGCTCTCCCCCTCCGCCAACCAGTTAATCTGCTTGACTGTGTAAAATGTACACGCCCCTTTAAATTAATACATATAATTTTCTTTCGTTCTGTGGGGTTTTATTTTTCAGATAAAGAGCTGAAGCAATAATATATTCTATGCCATGTCATGTGTTTATTCTAAGTTTAAACAGTTTTGATGCTAGTGATATGGCCAATATGTTCTGAGGATGTAGAGGACCCACGTGACATTTTACGGGGACAGCAATTATAATATATTTAAATCTATGCTGCATATGAAATGAAGCCATGTTTCTTCCCACTGCACGTGAAAAATTTGCACACTCTCAAATCTAGCAATTTCACACCCCCTGGTGACGTCGGAGATGCATAACCTCTTTAAAGGTCTCTAAATACGGTTACAAATGGACGTAGAGAAGAATCTGCTGCTGTGCAACCTGTGGCCTGGAATTTATATTATAAAGTAAGATTTTGGTAGCAGTGCTGTTCCTCCCCTTCACACACACAACAAGGAGGAGAAATGCACAAATGCCAACTGAAATGAAAATAATATTCGCTGTAAGGTGGCTAGAGCAAGGAAACATTGCCACCTTTCAAAGACTAAGAACAGAATGTATCTCCAACCTTCTGTGCCTTTACAAGGTGGAGACTATAACGAAGCTTTGTTTTGTCAGATCTTATAGAAAAGCTTAATTACTATATGAATGTCTATATCTAGTAACAGTAGGAGATCACCATCACTAAAGGGGGCATGTGTGTGACACATCTCTTATTTTTTACGATAATATATCTTTGCTTGTTGTGTTCATTGCATATCCCTAGTATTGACGTCTTAACGCAATAATTGTGCGCACACATCCGGAAGAGACGCGATGTCGACTCATTTTTCCCTTTGCACAAGGTGCGATTCTCATGCATGCCAAAAGGCACCTAGCAGAAAGGCGCTCACCATCCATTTCAGCAAGATGTTTACAGTTAAAGAGCCGCAGACCTCGGGCAGAATGAAACTGCTCAGGATTTTTCATTTTCGCCTTTCAGTGAAAGAGTTAAGGCGTTCCAAGAAATGGGAGGAGGGAGGCAGCGTCTCTCCTCTCCCATGCAAGTATGCTGATGGGCCCTGCAATCGCGTTACCATCAACGTATCGGCGCATGTCCCGTGGCAAGGATATTTATCCAAGGAGACAGTCACTGTTCCTTTCCTGTATAATTTTAGGCCTGCACACGTGACTGAGAGCAGGGAAATAAATGATCTGTGAAAGTCTTGAAATCAGCTTCAGTCTGTCTCAAATCTTCAGAATTACTGTGTAACCCTAAACATGAAAGAGTGCGGCTACACTCCTGCAGCATATAAACTACGTGTTATTTCACCTTCACCAAGGGATTTCATCCCTTTAAAAAAAAAAAGATCTTAAGATAAAGTATTAAATGCTTATAAGTTTCTCAGTCTAGCCTGATACATCTATTTATGTAAGATTAGCCTCATTTTAACACTGATGTAGTATTATGCATGCAAGGAATATAGAACCGTAGTTTATTTTAATTTTAAAGTGCAGTGCAGTTTGAGTGCTCTGTTTTATACCCTTCCGTAAGGTCAGTGTCTGACCTTTTACATTTGATCTCCACCTGTAATTTCTGGTATGTGTAGACCAAGCTATTCTTCCCGTCCTTTAAGTGGAAATGATATCATGTATCCCATTATCCCCATATGTAATATTGCTTCTCGATCATGCTAGTAGAGGGTCAGAATATACCCAGTACAGCAGCCATATTGGACGGTGGGGTAAACACAGCCAGATGTGAAGTCTAGTAATTTAACCAATCCATTTATAATATGTGATTAAAGCAATTTTGGAATCTCATACCGTGTTCTCTTAACTATTGCCAATTTAGGGTATCATGGATTTCGTATACTTTTAGGTAGCAGTCAGATTGTTTAACTCCAGCAGTTTCGAAATATGGCTAGCCGAAATCTGCCCTGGCTACTCTGAGTGATCAGAAACCATTAACACGTGTGTGACGGAAGTTTACAGCATATGACAGAAGCTGTCACACCACTTTCATTCCGAGTCAGACAATCGCAAACAAATTTCACACTATGCACGAGACCTGTATTGTATCAGTTGCATATCTCTAATTTCACCCAGTGAAAGCATCCATTTCAAGTTTACCTTTTTATCTGTCAATGAATGAAGTCCTTTATTGACTGTACCTGGAAATAAAGAAGAAAAGAGAGTAGTGCTAGACACATAGTAGCATTCTGCAAGATAATTGTCGAAGAATTCATAATTCAATTTTCCCGCAACCAGGGGGACACTTGCTTCATCTTCCTAAAGCTCTTTTCAACAAGAATAAGCAACTGTAAATACTTATTTCCACAAACATATTCCTTTGGCGATCTATGCTTATTGATGAGCAGAAAATGCTTTTAAAAAGTCTGAAAACTGCCCCAAACATATCTGTGTAGCTGACATTAAAGGGGTAACTAGACGGTAACGCTTGTCGTTTTCTTTTACTATTATCTCAAAAATGACAAGGCAAATTAAAATATTTACATACTAGCAGACTATTAAGAGAATCAGAAAACTGCCACTTTGTATTTCTTCTTCATAATGAAGGACATTGCTTCCTCTGGTCATTAACATGTATACATAACAAGAGCATACCATGGGTATGTGTGCGTTTATATTCAGGAAAGAATGATTTTTAGGCCTGCACTGGGAGGATTCTAAGGGGATTCGAATATCAGGTCTACCCTGTTATTTTCTCTTTCAGACTTCCAATTTCTATGCAAGATCATGCAAAATATAGTTTGCGCCAAGCAGACCAAAGTGCAGAAAAGGCAGTCAAAATCTAAGGTATGCCGATGGTAAAAAGGAGCCAATAATCCATTTGGAGATCACAGACAGGCTTGTCCATACCTGGTGATCTACTATTGGTATACCTTAGTTAATGTGGAATGCATATAAAAGAGTCTCAATCTATAGTCCCCCACCAATTCGACAGGAAAGGAAATTTTACAAGCCCTCTACAGATATGACTCCATTTCATGTGATTCTGTTGAAACTGTGTCACTATTTTCTGAATTTATTTTATCAGAAAATCTGGGTTCGAGAGAAAACTCGCAACATTTAAAGATGAACAAAATCCACCAAGAAATTCCCTGGGCACTAAATAGTCGACCCTAAGATATGGAAACTAAAAGACCAGTAACCCTGGAAATATGAAAGGATTGCTGCTCAGTGCATATGCTTAGTAACCATGTAGCAAACCGTGGCCTTCCCTATCCGTTGATGGACGCTTCACCCACCAGGCTAAACTGGAACGCTAAGCCTGGGAGTCTAATTATATAACATATGCTTCAGGCATGCACCACTGAGCGCTCATTCTGGAAAAAACCCTGCTTATTATAATAAATATAAAAGCTATGCATATAGAAAATAAATAAATGGGATCAGTGCTGAGAATAAACTAGAAGAAGCTGAAACAGAAACATCCTAAAGATAACCTTTAGTCACCTCAAAAATGAAATAACAGGATAATATTGCGTCTCAACATCAAACCTTTTTTTTTAATCCACAAGACCTGTTAAGTGATGCGGAGTCTGGAGTTACAGAAACACAAGTGTGTTTTAGAAAGGGTCTGAAGTTTTTTTTCTTATTTCCTAAAGTACATTCAACTAACATTTAAGATATTAGCGAGGCTGACCGATGAAAGAAAGAGGGGAAACGCTGCAATTTTGGAGTTAGAACTGTACAATTCTCACAAACACGCCTGGTTGGAGAGAGAGAGACACCCCCCCCCCCCCCTCTGCTTACATTGATTCTTAAGAAATGCATCAGGTTTACCACATCTCTGCTCAGTGATAAACAAAAACTTCCACCTCTTAAGATCATTTTGAATATGAACAGGGAGAGACAAAAATCATATGTTTTACTTACTTTAATGAAACAATTTTCTTCCTCCGCAGCAAGCCAGGTTATAAAATCGGTCTTGCCTTGTAAATTTCCCCAGTCTCCCCTCTTTTGTGCCTCATTCCAATGGAGGCCCGATTAATTAATTTCACACTGTAGCTACAGAGCAAATTTTCCCACAAATAAGTGGCCGAGAAAAATGTAGACCCCAAAGAAAGGAGCCAAAATCAAGTTCAAAAACGCGCAGGGAGAAATTACCATGACAATAAAGTCTGAGTGAACCGAAGACTTGAAAACAAGAGGCTTTGGCGTCCGGGCAGCCCTTCTCACAGACCCCTCAGCATTTTCCCAGGGTCTTCAACAATTACGCAACTGTTTGTCTTAGATGCCAAACGTTTTGCCAAGAAGTTTGTCTTATGATAAGAGGGATAATAGATCATTAAAACTTGCAAGCAGGTGGGAGAGTGCTGGAGTTGGAAGTAAGTTAAGCAGCAGGTAAAATTATACCGAAATGAAATCAAATTAGCAACATTAGATTGTTTTTTTTAATAGTTTTTATGTTTAAGGCAAGCTTCCTAAGGAAACTAACTTCATGAAAGGCTATAGCGTTACATAGGATTACCCAGCTCATTGTTGGGATAGATAAGATCTTACTTAATATGTTGTAAGAGTTTAAAAATGCTACTTACTTGTTTGTTGGTAGGAAAATTAAACCTAAGAAAGTTGCACTGAAGTAAGTCCAGGGACACCACCCACAGCTGCACATTTTCTGAAATGCAAAAAAATAATAATAAAAAATAAATAAAAATAAACTCAACTTGTCCGTGAAAGAGGAGCCCGCTCGGCGAGTCAAGATACGGTGTTTTGTAAAGTCCTCGACCATTTTAGGGTAATTATTATTATTTTTTTAATCTCAAAGGACTGTTTACTTATGGTTCAATGAGCTGAGACAGAAACCGTATACAGTAAGACCATACTTCTCAACTCTATGGCTTTCCCTCCCCCAGCCGCCACTCCCCCCCCCCCCCAGGTCTTCCTTCCCAGCACACACAAGCTCATTTTCTCACAGCTCCCAGAGATAAGAGTCTGGACAGTTAGTTGAGGTCCCCGAAAGTGCCCAAGCTAAGGAGGACGTGTGCAGAAATCCAAACAGCCAGAGCTCCTGAGTCTTTGTCCACTTTGAATTGAAGTCCATTGTTCCATCCCTGCATGAACTGTTATTCTCTGCTTTTTTCACGCCTTTTGGTCTCTCTTCTACTCAATGCCATAGAAATAACATACGATCCCCCATTAAATCCAAGAAAGGGGGGGGGGGGCAGACCTGGGGTAAAACCGACTGTGCAATCACCTTGTACCGAAACTGAAGCCAACACTTCCTTTCAACTTAAACGAACTTGCAAAATATGCAGAAGTTATGCGCACTGATCATAGCATGGTCACCTAGATCTTTTGCTCCGGATTGCCCCTCGTTCCAGGTTCAAACTTGTTAAGGCTTAGAGATGAAGTGCTACAGGGACGTTGGGAAGGACAGTGACACATTTGGCTATTTCTGTCTGCCTCCACAGGGGTTGCGGTAACTTTAAGGTCTGGAGTAGCAAGGGGAAAATTGAACTGCAACTGTTCCAGCAAATATTATGACGGATACCTTCATGCCAATAATTATGGTAGAGAATGAAGCAAAATAAAGATGTTTGAAGCAGGAAAGGACGAGAAGGGATAAACCCGAGCAGCATCTCAGATCTGCATCCCTAATGACCTGAGAAGCACATATTTAGCAGAACCTAAGATGAAAGACAGCTCAGCGGAAGACTCCTACAACAGCTTAGGCTGGCTGGGGACGTTCGGAAAATTCTGACGGCAGAGAACCGAATAGAAAACAGCAACAGCAGCGGCGAGAAGCATCAAACCAGCACTCTTTTCCCCCAAGCAAAAAGAGAAAAATCTCCAAATTCCACATTCACCCAAGAGGAGTGTGTGTAAGGAGGGTGGGGGCCAAAAAGCCCCCCAGGCATATATCCAGAAGCAAATGGAGACTGCGAAAGCAAAGCGCAGCTTCTGTGCTCCAGAGAGGAACCTGCATGGGCTGTATCGGCAGCTGAGCTCTGGGTCACGTTGCTTTACGTGGGGTTAAATAGATACGTCTGCTTATATCCAATAAACACCTCTGACACTGAATGGAGAAAAGGGGGAATTAATTTTGGCTCTTCGGAGATCCTGCTGCATCTCCTCCTGCAATGGAGGCTGCCTGCTTTCCTGCACCCCTGTCAGCTGCTGCTGAGGGGGTATTAGACAGCTCTTTTGGGAATGGAGAAGGGGAAAAGGCAATATTTTTTTGGTGGTGGGGGAGGGGTGCGTGTGGTTTCTCCATATTTGACTACGTAAAAGGTTGCGTCCTGACGTCAGGAAGCTGGATAGGTTAGCTAGACTCATATTTAATGCCTTTTCCCCAAGGAGGGTGGGAATCCTAAAGGTGTTGGCGCTGCTGATGATTGGGGTGAGGGCCTTAGGATGCTTCCTTTTCTCACCTGCGCCCTTAGGAAATACAATTTCGTATACCTTGCATGCAAAGCCCCTACGCCGATCCTACTGGGTCAGTTTAATAAAGCCAGGGATTTGCTAGTTTCAAGAATGAATTGGCCCAAGTTCTGTGTATTTTTGATTCTGAACGTCATTTCGGCCGCGCTTTAATTTTCGTTTAATCGCATCCTTGAACAGGGGACGATATGAGCACTTAGTAAAAGGCTAATTAGACACCTTGATGTCTGGTCTACTTTAACCCTCTCGGTGCCACTTAGTTTTGCACTATAGCGCTGATGTAGAAATACAGAATATAGTGTGAGAGCCCAGGGCATGTCAGACATCAATATGTATTTTAGCACAGTCAGATGGGCTGCCATATTTCACTGTCTTATTCGAATCTTTTGGATGAAAGTTGTAGGAATCATTTTTAAGATATGCGTGTGCTGTGCACACATACTAAAACATCACTTTTATGTTATCTTTTGGGAAATTATCTCACAGAATGGTTTCTCTATACAAGCAACCAGCCATTAGCAGTCATGGGAGATGAGGCTTTTAAATGGTGATTTATGGTTTTAAGTTTTTCCTTTTTAACTTCATGTTTACTACATTAAACAGGCAGCCAAGCACTTTTCGGATGTGTTATAAATTATTGGATATAGACTTCCCTTAAGTAGGTGGGCCCTAAGGAGGGAAGACTGTAAATGCTTTTGCAAGTTTCGCTTCCTTTTTTTTTCTAGAAAGGCTAAAGGTTCAACACAGTCTACCAACACTGACAATAGGAAAATGTTGGAACCTGAGTTTTAAGAAAGCGCTCTTTTCAGATGTTAAATGTCTGTAAGCACACACCGAGTACAGGCCTCTGAAGCCTGAATATTAGCTCTGCAACAATGATACAATAAAAGAAATAGAACTGTAAAACCTGAAGTAATATAGACGTGCTGTAGGATAACCTCTAGCTGTCTAGGTTTCCTTAAGCGTCACATGGGTCTGTCTGATGTGTTCGGAAAGGGGAGGGGGCAGTTCTGGTGTCCAGAAATCAGGGCAAGAGGACTTGGCAGGGTGGTGCACGTGGCATGGCTACTAGCCACGCTTCTCTCTTAGCTGACGCCATTAGCTAACGTAGGAAACAGAGTGTGGAGAGAGACACAGCAATTTAAAAAACGGCACACATACAAACATTATTGATGTCCGGGCAGACATGTTCTCCTCGTGTTGCTTCTGTAGATCTCCATTCACGCACACGCACACATGTAGGCGCATTGATGCTTTGCAATCTAACTGCACTATATATATGTCTATAGCATGTATATATACAATGAATATGCTCTGGGCAGCAGCATTTTACAAATTAAAACTCGTCAGTGTAAGTTATAAATCGTGGGGATGTACTATTTGTGATGCCAGGCTCTGGCTAAAACAATCGAGATTAATTGTGTGTGTGTGTGGGGGGGGGGGGGGGGGGAGATGGGGGGTTTTATGTGATGCTAAGAAAAAGACTGAGAAATTTCCAGAGGTGTAAAAGGAGAAATGAGGACGAGGCCAGTCTGTTGCCTATACGATGTGTGGGTGGATATTTTATATAATATAATACACACACACACACACACACACACACACACACACACACACACACACACACACTCTTTTGGAAAGCTGCTATGCAGTGGCCAATTAAACGGTGTTTTTTTATAAAACATATAATGTACACAGGTTTTACATACATCATACGTAGATAGATATACACAATATATACAATATATACACAATACACACACACAGTATAATAACTGCTCATATAATACCTGTGATGGATATATACGTCCACAATTCATTAGAGATAAAAGGCCAGCAAGCCTAAGGCGCACCTGTGTGGATAATATGAAAAGAAGACGCTGATTTTGTTGGCTTACATAGTGTTTGAAGAAGATAATATTCAGCTCAAAAGGGTGTGAGGAATTTAGGGTGTGCACCTCTTGGGTTTCCCGAACTTATTATATTAGGAGAGATGTTTTTGAGGTGATGTGTATTACGGCGGGAGTCTGCCTTTCCTGCATAACGAGGGAAATAGCACATGACTTCTATTATCGTCCTTTAATTCCTTTCTAAAAATGACTATTATTCCTGATAAACGTGCAAGTGCCTCTTCACTGTCCTTGTGGTGTCTAGGTAACCTTGTAACGGAGATAGTCTGTGTAAAACGTTGCTCCGTTTACGAAGTCCACATTGAATGTTCGGTGGTTCCTATATAGTGTTTTTCGTTCTCTGAGTGATGTACGTATTAGGCCTTTGAACACTGGGCAAGTGCTATATTAGTTATTTCTGTATGGAGATGTGGTATTTGCTGCCCTTCCAAGAATTACAATTAACGTTTAATAGACATGTTACTACAGGGATCTTTGGAAAGATCCCGGGTCAATAGAATTGCAAAGACTGGTCTCACGCTATGCTTTCAGGCTAGGGATTTTAATTTTGATATTTAGTGCTACTGGGGAGCTAAAATCTCATAGGCACATATAACATTGAGAAATTCCTGGCGTTATCTATTGTATCTAGATAGTCTCAGTGTAACTGCCGCTGTCAGCACATTTGCATATCATTATAATATGCTATAAATAATGCAACACTGTAACAGGACTTTCCAGAATGTTTTTTTTTTTGCTTATTAAAAATTGCCTAAGCAAAATGTCATGAAAACGTGTTTACATTTTTTTAAACGTTACCAATTAAGGGGAAAAATACCCCGGCACGTTTTAAAGCAAATACTTATTAAACGCTTGTAGTAGAGTGGCCCATTTATTTTTAAAATGCAGAGCAGCAGAGAGCTGCATAAGCATGCAATCTTTGTGCAGGTTACAACTTAGCAATATATGACCTCATGAAGCTATATAAAGTTTCTATAGGAAAGCTTTTATCTTAAGTCCCCAGGCTTTTATTTTTCGAGGGCCAATATATCGGCTACCAGAACTCTTAAACTCGGGCGACTTTTCCATCTTCTTTCGATCCCCTGGTATGTTAAACTGTGATATAATTTCTTTAGTTTATATAGCCTGGAAGGTTATTGTTATACGATTGAAAAACTTGCTCCATCATCTTTGCGTTTTGTAATAAACCTTGCTTTTGTTGAACTAAATCGGGCATAAAACACCCTCGTTCACGCCTTTTATTTTTGCGCTTTGAATCTTGAAGAGTTCCATAAGTTAGGAGTGGCAGGCTTGGACTCTTGAAGCTGAGGACAAATGTGTTTTTATGCACATGAAATGGCAAAAGAAAGAAGAAACTTCGTAAGAGTATAGTGAGCAGATCCAATAAATAGGATCTTAGTTCACTTTTGGAACTTTGGAAACGCACTGATTTTTTTCTCATGGCCAGATCTGGGGACATTAAAAAGTCAATAGATTCAGCCTTTCTCCATCACTTGTTACACGTCCCGAGGTGATGTCCAGGGAGATTTTGAGGCAAACACCATTATTTCAGAATAAAATATGCTACTTTTTGACATACTGTTCAAATATGGGTTTAAGTCAAGGAATTTTCCTAATTTTGCATTTCTAAGACCAGAGATGACTGGCTGTCGCCATGTTGACTTTGCATATCTTCTGACTTTAAAAAATGTATTTTAAAACTTTTTATTAAAGTTAAGCAACCAGTGAGTATTAGTATTGGTCACGGATGGAGTGGATAAGCACAGGTCATAGCTTCCAAATGAATTACTTTCTTTTTGTGTTTATTTTTTGGATAATAAATATAGATATATGGAATCTTCAATAATATCTAGAACCTAAATAGTAAAATATCTAGATGTGTCAAGACTTCAATGTCTGAAGAATGTAAACAAATGCGTTGTTTCTAAATGTCCATTAATGTATATAGCACATATTTAATTTGTATATTGTAATTTTAATAACATTAAACAATTCAGATCTTCTTCAGTGCTGGACATCTAGCTGCTAAATAGGTTTTAAATGTCTGAGTCATCTAATGAAAATTGTAGTGGTACTTTGAAGCTGATTAATACATTTAAGTATCTTGTCAAAATAGACTTTCCAAATAAACAATTTGTTAAAATCTATCTTAGAAAGACACTTTAATGACTCATCTTTTCTCCTTGAAATGATAACCTACATTTTGTCTTACTCAAATAGGGTAAGCTACAGATAAAACTAGAGCTTATAATTTATTGAAATATCTGCCACTTTTGGGCATACGATTTGGTTTAGGCTATATTTTATACAGGATTTATTAACAGGTGCTTGGAGAGAGGATCCAGTTGTCCGAACACTGCAAGAATCTTGAGGGCAGCTGAACTTTTGTGAATATTTATGAATAGTTGGGCTAGGTTTAGGGGTTAAGTTGGGCGTGTGCGTGTTTGTATGATATCCCTTTCATCCATTATTTTTGTTTGGCGCCGAATAACATAAAATACTTCCTGCTTCATAACATAACGTCTGTGGAAAGGAGTATGCAGATTTTTTCTGTCGGGCCTGTAACTATTTTACGTAGTACCTGCACAAGCAAAGAAAACATACAGATTTGTTTAGACCTATAGCAAATTCGGCTCCCTCCGCCACCTCCCTTCGTCGCTGTACTTTACTGATTTCAAAGCCCTGAGAACAGCGACATCTATGGGTGGGCGAATAGATTAGCGTCTTGCTGTACCTGGTCCAGAGCACTTCCTGTTATCTGCCCCTCCATAACGTCCTAATAAAAGCTAAAGATTGCAAAAAAGAAACAGTGCAGGAGGGAATGTGGAAATGTCAGGATTATTTATTTATTTATTTTATTTAGACAGTTTTGTATACCGCCTTATCCTTCAATCAAAGCGGTCACAACACAATTGGGGGATATATTTAACATGTGGGGATATGAGACACATACACTAATACTTACAGGGAACATGGGCTATGGAGGGTTAAGTGGCTTGCCCAAGGCCACAAGGAGCATCTGTGGGACTAGAAACCCCAGTCCTTCCGGCCCAAGGTTGCTGTCCTCTAGTGGGATTTGAACCCCCGACCTTCCGGCCTGAAGTACCTTGCCCCAACCACTAGGCTACTCCTCCCTTTATAAGCCGACATGAAAGGCCTCGTGGTGGTAGTAGACGGTAGAATGAGTTTGAGCTGCCTCAGTGAAGGAGTGGCCTGGATTTTGGGACACACCAGCATTGCTATCATTTTCAATATTGGCTTAGTTAGAAAACGTCTGATAGGGATGAATACGGCGTGAACGAGCTATTCCACAGCACGGGGGCAGCAGCTAAGAGGCTTGAACAAACTCTCAAATAACTTTTTGGTCTGCAATTCCTCCAGTCAAATAATTATTACTTGTAATAACAGTTTGCAGCATGTCTCTGTATACTTTGTATAGTAACACAAGAGACAATTACATTTTGCAACAGCACTCTCTGTCAGGAGGTTGTCAACGTCTAGAAATAAAATGAGAAAATCGAAAGCGAATATTTTGTAAATAAATAAAACCTGGCCACAGCCCTAAATAGACTGCCGAACGGACATACGGAATTCACTGAACCTCTAGATATTAAACCTGAACCCAGCTCCTACTTTCAGGTATTTTCTTATAGGGCAGATCCCTTTATATTTTTATTTTGCTTGCTTTGATTTTGGTGATATTGTTTGCCATTTCAAGCGTTAAACCGAAACCCTTGGGGATCAGAAAGCAGGAGTCAAGGTACTCTACGTACCCGACCCTTCATATGGACCCCCCTTCACGAACCTTTTTCCCTGATAGACACAGAATGGGAAAAAATACTTTCAATAACTGAAGGCCCTTATGGATAGCTGTGGTTTCTTATGCCATCTTCTACAAGAAACGATTGATCTTCTATGAATTAGGAGGGATTTGAAATATTCGGGGGGGGGGGAGGGGGAGAGAGTAAAGATTGTTTGCCCAGATTTGAAACTGTTCTGCTACCTTTATTTTTTAATTTCAACCTGTGTTTTCAGCATAAGTGTTTCATTGTCTCTCTGCACAAAATGGAGCAATTTGCCACTGTTCTCTTTCTTTGCCTTAAAAAAATCTCTTTCGGAAGCAGTCCTGCGTATTTGCATCACGCTGTTGTAGGTTGAAGGCTGAATGCTTAAATTCTCTTAACTAAGGGCAGGGCCTAGGGTCCCTCAGGCATGTTGAGCCGAAGCCCGTTGGCAGGTTGTGTTGGTTAAGCTCTGAGCAGGTATGCAGGCCCAAGGCACCCTTCCCCCAACGCAGGTCCTAATTTCTCTGCACAGTGTAGGTACAGCAGCGTTAATGGGGAGAACAGGAGCTGAAGCCTAACAGGTCTGCTTTTAGTGTGCAGGGAATCTTCTCAGCAGCCCCAGGGGGATCTTGAAAGCTCTGCAGGGGTGTAGTGAATAATCCTTGAAGGAACTCACGACATTTGGCCTTGTAAAGTTCAGAGAATCCGTTTGTTTATGATAAAACGTACTTTTTCAACATTTCCAGTAGCATTGCTAGTTTCAACTTAGACTGCAGTATGCGATTGTCCTTGCTTAACATCAAATTGGTTAAAATAACCTTAGGGCGAATGTATCTCGAATTATCCGTACAAGCCTAGTTGATAGAGCTAAGCGATCAATATTGAAATGGGTAGACGCACCGCTTCTGGAAAGGTCAGTGGTCATGGGGTGTGCGTGGGGGGGGGGGGGGGGGAGATTTTTTACAGCTGTCCCTAAAATACCTTTACTGGCTTCCTCAGAATTGAAGGAATGGTTCTTTCTACCTGCTAACATTTCGGCAGTCCCTCTGCCAACCAAGACCCAGTTTTTCAAAGCCTTTCTCTCATTTAGTGTCTATGGACGAATTTGCATAATTGGTTCATACAATTTGCCGGACCTCGCTAAGCTCACGCCGATCTCTGCCGCCCTGTTCAGCTTTTGAAGCCAGCTCTGTAGAAATGGAGAGAGCCATAACAGTTCTATGCGATTAATGGCAAAGTAACGTTTCTCTTGGAGTTTAGTTTGCTTTTGTGGTTTTTTTTCCCCCGGGATCTTTTGTGTGCTTGCTTTCTAACACTTCTTTCTCGTGTTAATCTCCTTGTGTAGCTGTCACAGAGCTTTCTAAACAGTTTTTTTTAAATATAAGTAGGAAAACCCAGGCTATACTGAGAGATTCAGTCGCGCTTTGGAAAGAGCTTTCCTTAAACTGCGAAAACACAACTCCTTAATTAGAAGCAGCTTTGGCGGATTAAAGCGTCTGCAAAATCCAAAGATGGAAAGGAGAACGTCTAAAAGCCTGGCCTGAGTCCAGACTCTGAAACTGATGGTTCTTTATGCTGAATAAAACGTATCCAATCCAGTCGTCAAATTCAATGAAAACTCTGTATGCCTCCTAACAGCCAAAGTCTTAGTTCTCTTTAATATATTTCTTGTTAATTTTTATTATTTATTGATGTGTGGGTATAATGCGTTGCACGGCAGCGAGGATAACACGGTGATATAATGAAACATATAGTCAAATAACGTAAGACTTTCAATTACTCTACTACAATGGACTAAGAGTGTTGCAAACAACCAACCAAACCAGGATTTATCTGAGAGCTATACAGAAAAAAATGACCTTGAAAGAGTGCTGTTTTGTAGTATACCTTAAAATCCTAATATTTCACATGTATTGAACACATTTATCGTCATGTTTAGCGGGTTCAACTCTAAACCCATCTGGTATAAGTTATGAGGTGAGACTGTTAGGGTGCCCCCTCCTCTACCAAGGAATTAATACCACTGAGAGAACGGGGTAGGACTCCCCTAGGGGAATATATTGCGGCCTATTCTCATGATAAAAAGTGGGATCGGATAATGTACCAATAGCTTCATAAATCCACAGACATTGCAATTAAGTTATGATTTCAAAAAAAAAAAAATCACATCCCCCACAAAAAGCGAAATAAGTCAAGCCTTGGATGAAAGAGCAGCAACAAATCCTTGATTTATGGGGAAGAATTATTGCGCAACTTCGGTTTTGTTTTATTTTTTTAGAAACTTCCGATGAAATCGATTCCTCTAACCAGCTTCTGAGTCTGCAGCATCCAAACACGTCCGGGGGAGCCGTGGTGATGTGTGGGTGGCTTTCCCCTGACTATGCGTCTCTTTGTAACTGGAAGCCGGTTTGGCATACTTCTGGGTACCAGTCCCAAAGAACTGGGCTTATATCCCGTATTTTAAAAAAAAATGGAGCTATGACATTTTTTCCATCCTACTCTACGTGTAACAAGTTGGCAGAATTCCTGTAGCAAGATAAGAGCGGAAGACGACCAAGAACAATTTATAAACTACATACTTTTGAAAAAGGGGGAGAGGGTGAAGTATGGGTCTGTCTTGAAATATTAGTCTGGAAGTATCACAGCCTCGGTCTGTCTGTTTGTTTGAAAACTGTCCGGCAATCAAAAGCTGGACTCTTCTTTGGACCTAAACCAATCTGCCTACGTATGCAAGCAATCCTCTGTGCTAATAAGTTTCATTGACAAATGGTTTTATGAACGTTGTCATCCACCTCTAGAGATATGAAGTTTGCTACCACACCAGGTCCCTCAAGCACATTCGTAGAAAGACAGCAAGACTTCCTGAAAATGTAGCCCCGAACCACACCTCTGGATAAAGAGAGTTTGGGGTGGCGCCATTACTTATACCCCTTCAGAAACTGCTGAATGCTAATGAAAACGGTTATACAGAAGATTGCTTTCTGTTTATTTAGTGTTTTTTTATCCAGACAGGATGGCACGGCCTCCGTATGCTTCAGGAAAATATTACAGGAGCATAGGGGAAAGCAAAGCTGTCTGATGTGGGGTTTAACCTGAGGCATAGGTGTACTGACGTTGCTCTCCCATTTTGTGTCTTTTTGGCAGGGGCCTGTTCTCACAAAGCTTTGGAGGACGCAGGAGAGGGAGGGGGAAAAGTGATCTGTTATTGAGGCTTTCCAGATTCTCTCTCTGGCAAAGAAACGTTAAAATGAAGTGCGTGTGTGTGTTGGGGAAGGGGGGCGTAAGAAGGCAAGTAAAAAAAAAAAAATCAGGATTCTGCAGGGAGGGTGAATTTTTCTATTCGGAATTAGTCTTTTGATACACATTTTCAGAGACATTCTTCATGTCGTTTATCTATTTTCTTAGAGCTGTCTCGGGTGTTAAATGCTCCTTTGAGCATTTAAAACCCCCTCTGCAATTATATATTAAATAAAAAAACAGTTTTGCAAACAACAAATAGTACATGTGCTGTACAGTACATCTCTCTACCTATTATACTGTAAGTACCATTTCAGGGTTTCTATAGCTAGGTTATATGGCTAGTTTGGCTCCACCAATTTATACGTCTTTTTCTGCAGCCGTGGAAACGCCATATCGGCACTTATAATATGCACGAACTTAACTGGCTGTAGGTATAGCAATATAATATACAATGGCGCATGTATCCACTACCTAGATAAATGCCCTGTGGACGAGGTGACATTGCTAGGAATCAGTTTTGGCACTATCGGCCTCTGTGGGGTTTGGGCGCCCGCTCTCTGCATACGCCTCTGCGCAATATGCATACCGGTATTTGTCCACTAGCTATCCGGTTAGTGTTATACTTAACCGCCGCTGATTGCGTTAAAAACCCCGCTTACTTCAGCTTTTAAATATTAAGCCAATAGTTCTTGAACCACACTGAACTATCTGCAGAATAATCTGAAATAAATTTAACTTTTACAAGGGCAAAATTTGTGATTATAATACGAGATATTCCTTAATTTACTGATCTGAGCATTCTGAGCAAAGGATGACTTACTAAAAAAAAAAAAACCCAACAACCCACTGGAGAGCATTTCAGTCTGTGGCTAGCAGTATTGATTACCTTTATATGGTGACCCTTTTAACTTTTGGCTTCCAAACCACATCAGAAGTTGTTCCAGATATGAGATAACTGCAAGGAGAGCGTTCTGTATAGTTATATGCAACCGTACCTCGGCAGTCAAAAATTCTTAAACGCTTTGAGGTACTCTGGATTGATTATGCTATGTAATAATTTCCAAATAACCCTACCCTTAACTTTCCGAGAACCCTTTTTAGACTTCTGACATTATATACCAATCAATAACACAGTTTTTCAGGCGTTCCATGCTATTGTTATTGTTAAGTTCCCTCAATCACCTCTATAAATTTATTTCAGCTCCATTGCTCCTTAGCTCCTAACAGCGCAACTCTCCAAAGCCAATCGCGGGTTTACTGGGTCATATAACAAGATCTTCATTTCTCCTGTATTAAAGAGTTTGGCAAAACCTTTTCCAGATACCTGAAATATTGCAAACATCCCTGTACCCAGAGACCTGAAATTGGGCATGTAGTTGAAATAATGTATTAGACCAGCTTCTGAAATTAATATATATATATATATATATATATATATATATATATATATATATGAATTTCTTCAATAGCCTAGGTATATGGAAAACTACATAATTCTAGGACAGGCTATTGTTAAACGTTTCTATATTTCTTTGACTGGTTACTTAAAACTTAGATTGTTGAACATTTTCAAAAATAAGCTTGCTGCATATAATCATTTAAAATCATTGTGAAAATCTTACATAGTAGAAGAAAGCATGCTGGGGAAATTATTTCTAGGCAATTAAGGGCAGGAATAGGAAGAGAAGAAATCTGTTAACCTACAATCTAAAAATCGCACTATTTTTGCAAGAAAAACTCCTATATAGCTAATAATGGGGGAAATGAATCAGAAAAGAAGGAAAAGGAAATTAGAGAGAATTAGTTAAATGACACCTTTTTTGAAGCAAGACATCTCAATTAGGAGGCCTCCTGTACTATACGGCCCTCAGCTTTTAAAGAAACCGGTTAGAGCACAACTACAAGGACAGGAATGATAACGATAAAGAGAAAAGACCAAGAACTTTAGCACAAAAAGAATAAGGTCCAGACTGTAAGGGAAATTTTGAGATAAACCAGGCAGTTTACATTTTTCCACCTTTCTTTGTGTGTGTGTGTTTAAAACAAAATATTTTACACTGAAAAATAGGCTGTGACCAGATTACAAACTCTACCATTATGGTTAATTGCATTCCGTACCCAAGTTCAAAGTCATGAATTTAGGTTCACGCAGGATTTAATAACATCACCTCGTTGCCTCATTGGACAGGTACAGTCTGCATCAGTTACGCCTCTCCAATCTCTAGCACCAACCTCTTTGAAAGTTACGGCAGATAAGTTTGTTTTTTTATGTGTTTTGCTAACTTTCTGCATAACTTCAGACACTCAAAATCCTAAAAAAATAACTTCTAAGACGCCCCAACGAATTGTCTTTAGAAAAGTGGAAAAACGTCTGACTTCAAAGCACTTCTCAAGTTGCATGTACTTACTGGGTAAAAGTTTTCTCGGGCATCCCAACGGATTCTGTCTGGTTTGGAAGAATACATTTAACATGGCTCTCTCGTGTAACCACCGAGGGACTGAGCCCTATGTTAATGAGGAGTGGCGGTGACATCGAATCCCAGACGTGTGTGTACAGTACAGACAGACCTATACGTGCAAATAATCCCCTATGAACTCCTGTCTCCCCATAGAAAAAGGGGGGTCGTTAGGATCACATCTGTCAGCTTTTCCCGCCTCCATTTCCAAAGGACATCTTTACGGATCAAAAGATACTTTTTTTTGGTGTGTGAGAGATAGATAGTGCTTATGTTCATACGAATTAGTCTGCTTTTAAAAATTCCAACTATTGGTTCTTTATATATATATATATATATATATTCAGGGATTGCCCATACATCTAGTTTTATCGTTTTTCTGTTTTCCTTCTCTTTCTTTTTTGCCCATTTCATATGTTTAAGGTTGATTCATTTTCTTTTTCCCCGTCTCTTTTTTTTCTTATTTTTTTTAACCTTTTGATTTGTTCTCATTTTCTACTTTTCCTCCATTTCTCTTTTTCTTTCCCTAAATTCTTCTTCTCCGGTTCTTTTCCCTGAAAACAATTTAAATAATATTTCCTTTTTCAGCCTCGGAATCACTGAAAGTCTGTAGCTATCAGATTGAATGAGGGCAGTTGCCAATGGAAATACTAGGCACGCATTTGTGGAGCTTGAGGTTATGGGCGAGGTATGGAGAAACCTTGACATGGCCGTCCATTGCTTTTCAACATGCTTAAACATCACGTGCTTTGTGCTTTGAGCTTCTGTGCACAGGTCGTCACAACGAAAATAAACGAGATATTCAGTATCTGCCTTCAGGTTTGTCATAAGCGGCTGAATATCATCGCATTGTTAAACCACTGGGTCCTTAACTATTTGGAAGTCACTTGAAGTGTTAACTTTATTCAAAATATCGCGATATGAGTGTCTGCAAAAAAGTCTATTGAATACTAGGCACAGTGAACATAAAAGAAAACATAATTCTTATTCGTAATGCTCAATGGAGGCTTGCCCATTATGATAAAGACTCGGAGCTACCAAAACGGGGGGAGCTGAATTTCGCTGCCATAAACGGAAGTGCCAAAAACACTAATCTTAAATTGGATGTATTCATATGTTTGATGCTTTACCCTAAAACCCGGTTTCCTATTTTAAAGGCTATTGTATCTATATTTCTAGATATGCTTTTTGAAAACATTTATTTATTTTACTTTTTCATCGCCACTCAAAGTATTGACTTATTAGCACTACTTTGTAAAAAAAACATTGCTATGATTCTTGTGGCTAACAGCTTTATCCGCAAATTTTAAAATAACTTTTTAATTACAATTACATTTGATGACCCTTTTACATTTACCAGGTAGATCAATATTTAGTCTCCTTATAGCCTAGCATCTATCTATCTATCTAATAGAAGATAATAAAAAGCTGACCCAGTTTTCACAGTTTTGCTTTTACGTTTATAAAAAAGACCCGCATCCACAAGATTCAATTGACATCTCCCTTTTTATGCAACCAGTGCTCACCTGTGATGTTAAATCCCCACACCTACTATTACTATTTCCTCCCACGCTCATCAAATTATCTGATTGTTTTAGAAAAATCAAACTGTGTTATCTGCACAGTTTCACTATAGGTAAGATGATTCCATCATCATATTACTCTAGTAATAGACTAGATTAAAATTGCATTCAATTTCTCTATTTGGTGCTTCAGAATTTACTTATTTATAAATATTTCCAAAGGTGTCTCGATTTTGCAAGCATCTGTGGACAGTAGTAACTTCAGGTGATCCCCTTCTTCCCTATGTAATTAATTCCTTAGCTGTTTTCTTTTATAAACTACAGTAGATTCGGAGGATCCGATGTTTACCTAGTTCCAGACTCTGTCCCTAATTTACTTGTCTGTACTTTTTCCAGCTCTGACATATCACTCAATTTATGGGATATGGATCAGTTCTTCATACCAAGTTAAACTTAGTGTGCTCTAGGACACTGCATCTTGAAAATAACTTAAGAAAGGGTGCCCGAAAAATCTTTATTTTTCATAATGCAGTCAAAAAAGCTGAGTAAAATCACTGTAAATCTTGCCTTAAAATTGAGAGAGTATCAGCATAGGAAAGGGCGCATAATTTGTATTCTCCCTTCAACAAATTGCAGAGAGAGAACACTGGATACTTAAAAGAGAGAAGACCTAGGAAGAAGACCACACGATTGCGTCTTGTGGCAAAGAAGAATTTGCAGCACTGATTTTTTTAAATTTGTGATAGGTGTATCTGTGCTCTGTCACTAACTTTTGCCCATTGGCAAATTCGGTCATATTTTATAATGCAGTCCCTTTTAATTTCACTAGTCCCCCTCTTTGTTCTTGCAGTTCTCTTTCAAACTTTTCTTGCATTTTAGGTTTTTTTCGGTTTTGACAGAAGACAGAGAGAAAGAACGTGGATAGCTCAGATGCCTCCTAGACCAACCTTTTTGTAGTGCCTCCATATTATTCTTGGCTGAAGTCCAGAGTTGCCAAGTTACCCAGTTCCAAGAGTGAGATTTTTTTTGTTTGTGTTTTGCCAGTTCTTGTTTTAAATTTGCATTGAAATACAGTATGGCATTTGTAGTTTTTGACTTTACCCATTGGCATTAGTGCTGCAGGTCCCATAGTGCCTCAGAATGAGATTGTCAGAAATCCAGGACTGGCTTAAAAATCTCACTCCTAGAACTGGGTAACTTGGCAACTCAGGAAGTCCCCAGGTATTAAAACAAAAACACCCTCCCCCCAACAACAAAACAAAACAAAACAAGACAAAACAAAACATGGTCTCCCATCTCTCTACTGTGAAGCAGTGGCCGGTAACGTTTATTTGTTCAAATAATTTGAAATATCTAACGTAGATGTTTGAAATTAGTATATTCGGTGCTGCTACAGGTGTACTAAAAGTCAAACTGTCCAGGTATATGCATACAGTTACAGATATATTTTAAATCAGTGACTCTCATCTCAGTTCTCTGGACGGACCCGCCTATCAGATTTTCGGGGTATTCATAACGAATATGCATGCATGGAGGCAATGTATGCAACTCTATCTCGTGCATATTAATCATTGTGAGAATCCCGAAAACCTGATTGGTTAGGTGTGCCCCGAGGACTGAGTTAAAAAACGTATAGGTATGTAAAGGCCCCTGGTGTGTACCTGGCTTTCCGTATGAGGTTTTTGAAAACTGACCTCTGTTTTCCTTGCTGGTACCGTCCCAAAAAGTTAAGGTACAACCTCTATGATTTGGTTTGAATGGGTGGTCAGTTGATCGTGTCAGTCGAGGATAAAGTCTGGGTATTTACAGTTTTTAAGTACCCTGAGGATAAAATGTTTGGTATTTTAATTTTTGATCCTCAAAAGAAATTGCAAAAAATGACGAAACCCGTCTCCTCATCTTATTCCCCGCATAACAAAGATCTCCAGAACTGAACAGTTCAGAAACAACCTTCTTGACTGGGAAGCCGATGACATCATTATATGACTCAATGACAAGTTTCAAAGTGAATGACGGAAAAAGAATCATATAGAAATAGCGACAGGAAAGGCAGGTTTCACAACTTTAGAAATATCAACCCCTTTCATCAGCTTTTCAACAAAATTCGAGATGCTGTCTTGGTATCAAGACCACCATGCCTGACAAGGTTGCCTGCGAGAGGGAGCCTAGGCCCCCATCATGCTAACATGCTTATTAGGTCACCTTTGCCTGACTTTTCAAAGCAGTTCCTTCCACTCTTTTTCCTCCTGGAATTTTTGCATTCTTGGGTTTGGTAAGGTCGATTACGCCTGACCTTTTAGACTCTGGAAGTGGAATATATGGGCAAATTCAAGTTTTGCCCACTAAAATCATAGAATGGTCAATTCTGGAGATATGTGGCTGATGACAAATCATCTAAACTGCTCAAAGAGAGAGATTACATTCAGAGCAAGAGTCCAGAGGCCTCCAAAATAATCCGGTAACATCGGCCATCCTTGGTGCCAGAGCATCTCCCAAAGGGGTTGTTCATCTCCACACCCTGGCACCACTCGATTCCAAAATCTTGACCAGATGAGAGCAGTTTATTTTTACCTCCCATGGACAAAGTGACAAGCTGTTTGGGTTTATCTAATAAACCATTTTCTCTGTCTTGCCGCTATCCCCCTTCATCATTATTTCCCGTGTAGCTGGACCTCAGAAGTGTAGTAGTGGGTATCTGAACGGGCAGCGAGCTGACCTCTTCTTGCCTCTGGGTGGAGGGTCGGGCAGATATTTATTGCTGGTGTTCGGCAGCGCGACGTCGCAGGCCTAAAAATGCCTAGTGGGCCTCAGACATACTGTAAGAAAGCGGGTAACTAGTGTCGCCTCTCCTCTCTCATTGTGGGAGCAAGTTTAAAATCCGACCAAAGTGTATATGGGGAAGGGGGAGAGGGGGAGTTACTTGGGGCTGTCGAGAGGCAGCGTTACCATTCACCTAAACCTGAAAATGCACTTTACTATGCTCGGAGAAAGGGCCAAGGTAACGGTAGACCCCCAAAATATTGGCAGAGGGAGAGTTGTGGTTAACTATTATGCGCGATACAGATCGGAACAGTATTCTTTATAGGAAGGATCCTGTCCTCTGCGTACGGGAGTGGAAATGAATTCAAAAGGCAGTGTTAGAAGGTGCATGTTGGATATGAAAAATGCAAGTGCATGGATTGAACCCCCCGCAGCACATGCTACAGTAGGCTGGACATGGAGAGTAACACACACTGCTGGGTTTGTTTTACACTTTGGCGGATCTGATGTTTCTGGACATTTTGGCGGGGGGGGGGGGGGGGGGTGAGGGGAATAACTGCAGAACATTTTCATGCCTTCCCCTTTCTGGCCTTTCCCCCAGCCAGTCTGGCCTACTGTCAATGAACCAATTTCTAACATTCCCTGGTCAGCATTTCAAGCCAGGACGTTGCCATAGCAAATGTAAATCTTACCCGCAGAAAGCAAAGTCGGATTAGCATATATTCAAATAAGGCAAACGAGAATGCAAACCATATATCATGCCAGCTTTTGTGAGCCAATCAGGGCCCCCTAGCCCCTTTCTCTCCCTCTGCCCCGGCCTCCAGTTCTGCAGAAGATCTCGGCGTTGGCTTCTTATCTTGTAAAGAGACGTTATGGACTAGCGTCTGGATTCCTTTGCAGTTTACTAAAGCTCCGGCTAGGACCCAGACACCCCTCTTGAAAAGCAAGAAATATCTGTCACCGCAGTCACAATAGAGAGTTGAAGGCTGAAAGGATCTTTTCCCCATCAGCTTCTGGTGCTGGTAGCCTCCCTGAGTGAATTATGGAGGTTGGGGGTGGGCAAGGGGCAGAGGCTTTGCAGGGTCTGTGAGTCTAATGGGCCATATCTAGACCTGCTTCCAAAATAGCTTCTTTCTACAGAAAGTAAAACAGGTCTATGAATTCGATTTATAGTTTGGAAAGCACAGAATAAAATTAGAAAAGAAATAGGAAACCAGAAAGGGAAGGAAATAATATTAAACTCACTTACTGATGGCATGCATAACCTCTGTGATAGGTAGAGAGATGTGCATTTCCCTATAAGCAGTGATGGGCCCTGGATAGGTCATTTCCTGGCGATAAGGGCCTGGCCCTCAAGGACTGTGTCCTTTTGCTACTCATTGATGCCGCTAGATGTTATTCTCTGTGTCACTACGCTAGTGTGTGTTGGGTGCTTTCTCAGTTTCCACAGGAGTTAATAGGCGAAATAGGGCATATATAGGGATTAAAGCTCTGCTTCCAACCCTCTCCCCCCATACACACACAATGCACAGTGAAAGAGCTGGCAGAGGCAAAAAATCAGATTATGGGCCCCCAAGCAACAGTTTTGAAAGAGGTCCCAACAGAGCCAATGCAAGGAGATGAGGTGCCTTAGGCGAACCTCGTCCCTTGCACCTCCCGGTCACCCCTCGTTCGGTCACCCCTCGTTGCCACTGCTGCTGACCCTTACTGGGACCTACAGCAGCAGCAATGGCTTGAAACAGCCCTGCATCGCTTACTTTCAAACTTCGGCATCATGGGGCTCTTTGCTTCCGTCCCCATACAAAAGGAAATTGGCATCGGTGGGGGTGGAAACAACAGCCCCGTGGTGCTGAAGTTTGAAGATAAGTACAGTGGGGATGTTTCAAGCTATTGTGACTGCTGTAGGTCCCAGTGAGGGGTAACAGTGGCGGCAATGGGTGCCCCCAGAGGGCCAGTGCTCTAGGTGGCTGCCTAGTTTGCTTAATGGTAGCACCAGCCCTGGGCCCCAGAGTGGAGGAAGTGCACTTTACAAGATACAGGAACAGCTGCAAGTGAGCCCCTTTCTTCCTTGGGCCCTTCCTGCACCATAGGGGCAGCTTGGGAAGAATTTACGCTACCGAGGTTTGACCACTATGCACTCTGCTGGAGCATTGAGGACTGAAAGGGAGGGTGCTGGGTCCATCCACTACAAGAAGGCTTTAGGTGGGTATTAGAGGACAGACCAAAGATCCAGAGTCCTGACAAGATCACATTATAAACAACTGATATCATACAGACCTCTGAAGAAATAGGCTGCTTCCAACAAACTCTAGACTGTGGAAATAATTCAGTTTGCTTTAACCACAAATTTGTAGAAAAGGGGAGTCTCATAATGGGGGTCATTCCAGAACATGAATAAGGGGTTTGTATGTGTAGCGCGGATGTTTATTTGCCCAAAATGTCCCCGACCACATTCTGAAACACTGCTGACGTGCATGTCCATGGTTCTAGCACAGGGATCTCAGAACGTGAACGAGAGGGGGAAGAACGGGGTCTGTGGTCAGCCACGGAGATGTATAACGCATATTCAGGAAAGACCCATGAAATTGTTTCCTGCAGATGTCCACTTTATTCCTGCAGAAACATGGAATAAGGGCAGGACTTAGAAAATATTCTGCTCTGACCTTCAATGCATCCGATATTGCAGAATGGTTCTGACAATTATATTCTGAACTGTTGTGACTGCAGTCTGGAAGAACACCAGATGCAGTTGTAAAGAACAGAAAGTAGAGGTGAGGGAAGGATGTACAGTAATGAAACATTGATACAGACATATTAAGAAGAGCAATTGTGTTTATGCTGGCTATGCTGACAATTGCTGTTTGTGCTAAAGGAGCAAAGCTAGGGTTCCTTAACCTTTCCTATGTTCTGTAAACTGGGACTGGTGATGTAGGAATAGTATGTGAGTGAGCATGGCAAAGATACTGGTTTGGGTGAAAAACGCAGATCAGATTTGTAGTCCTGGGATGCCATGCTACTTTGTTATACTAGCTGTTGGTTATAGGTGCAGGGAATCCTTTTGGCAGATGTATGTTTATTGTGACTGCAAGTGAAAGTGTGTATGTGTCTGTGCGGTTTGAGGGTTGCATGGGAGGATCTGGTATGCTCATCTGAAATTCTGGGGGGACATGAATGCCTGGCCAGTACCTGGACCAGGTGCCAGTGTGATGGGGCGGCCGTACATCAGCTGTGCCAAGCATTGGGAGACTTGACTGATATGCCAGCAACCTCCAGATTGTGCCATGAGGCCTACATCCTTTCCTAGTCCAGGATCTATGCAAGCTGCAAGACTGGTGATATATCTGGAGGCTGGCTATCTGGGTATGATGGCACAGGGATCCCCCTCCCATGCCCACACAGGCCTGACCAGGAGAGCAGTGCCACAAAGCAGACTGTGGGAAGGCAGACAGGGTTGCCCCACAGATAGCGGATGTATACAGACCGACAAATGCCATGATGGGACAGGTGTAGCTGCTGTGAGAAATGCCAGTACCCAGATATGTGGGAATCAGATGCCACAGCCAGAAGGCCCTATTACTACTACTACTACTACTACTGATCATTTATATAACACTACAAGGCTTATGCAGCACTGCACAGACACATGTAAAAGATGATCCCTGCTCAGCAGAGCTTACAATCTAGTCAAGACAGACATCATAGAAGCTGTGGACAGGATACATTTAGGGGGAATGGTAAGGAGACACAAGGGTGATTAGGCGGATCAGATCCAAAAGTGGCAACAGAGAGGTGAGCCTTCAGTCTGGATTTGAGAAGAGCCAGAGAAGAAGCCTGATGTACAGACTCAGGTAGTTTGTGCCAGGCATAGAGAGCAGCAAAATAAAATGAGCAGAGTTTGGAGCTGGCAGTAGAAGAGAAGGGCACAGATAGAAGCGATCTGCCAGAAGAGCAAAGATCCTGAGGAGGGGTGTAGGGAGAGAGAAGAGAAGAACAGTAGTGTGGAGCAGCAGAATGAGTGCGCGTATAGGCCCGAGGCACGAAAAGGACACACATTTATTACTCAGCAATATTATGCATCCTTTGGGAAACTGCAATGTTAGTTCCACGTTTTGTGCACTTGGTAAGGGTCCGACCTCAGCAGTTTAAAGCATGTTTGTAGAGATGACCAAGGCAGGAATTACTGGGATTGTTTTCTAATGTCAAGTACCATTTGATGCAAGCTATGTCCTGACATACATGTTCATATTTACATCCTTTAATGCCATATTAGGCCGTACTAGAATTACCTAGCACTTTTCAAGGCTTGAGGAGGACTGGACTATGATCTAGGTTGCAGCAGTAGTCATTTGTCGTTGGTATTTATGTCTAGTTTTCATCAGCAAACTATTGTCCGTGTGAAGAGCAGCTTAGGAGATGCACGTTTTACCGAGGAGGTGTAGTGTCCACGGGTACATCCCAGGGATGGACAGGATCCGAAACATGCAAATTTTCAGAATGCAGTGGGTGCGGGGACATCCAAACATTTACCCGTGTCCTATAATATTGATTTGGGACATTTTCCATTATATCACATGACCCGTGCCTTCACCTGTGCATGGGCCAGCTGAATAGCGCTATGTCCGTGCCGCACTGGAGACATATATCTCCCCAATTCCGGAGCCCTGGGCACATCTAGCCCCATGGATGCAGAATTAGGTTCAAAGAGGACTCATTTTCAATTTGGACGTGTTCGCCGGCCGGACATGCATTTTATGGAATCGGGCTCGATGCCTTTATCTGGCATTTTTTCAAATAAGATAATCTATAAAAGTAAAAAAAGGGCAGATCAATATTCAAGCAGCACTTATGCAGTTAGCAGCACCTATCACCAGGATAAATACAACTGGCAGGACAGCTGGTGGCACCATGTGGCTGATTCTATAAAACATGCACCAAAAGTTATGCAAGTAAGTCCCTATTCTAAAGGACTTAGGTGCGTGAATGGGCACTTGTGCACATATTTTAGGCAGCTGCTATTCTGTAAGTGTGTGCATAAGTTCTGTTGTACATACTTTTCAAAGCATGCACATACATTGCAGAATATAATAACTTACATGCAAGGCCTGCCCTAGTGTTGGAGCCCTATGCAAATCTCAAGCTTTACACCCCCTCTGGCTGTCAGAATCTATTATTCAGCTTTGAATGGCCTGCTTTTGCTGCCCTCCAGAGGTTGCTGCCCTAGGTGACTGCCTAGTTTGCCTAGTGGTTGGGCCAGCTCTGCTTACATGCATTTTCTGCACAGCTAGGTGCCGGCACCTACACCTGCCCTACAGCAGGCATAATTGCCATCCCTAGGTGTAGGTAGAGGAACGTAGTATGCATGTCCTTTACTTTATGGAATAGACCCCACTGCATGGAAGTATATAGAATTATCCTCTAAATGGATAGTACAACTGAATATCCTGGCAAACCACCTTGGCACTATCTGGATTGTGCCAAGGATCCATGGACCAGTTAGAGGTGGCAATTATCCATACAGCAGCAATCAGGGCTGGCTCAAGAGTTCCAGCCACTCCAGTCAGGAGCCCCTACTGCACTGACCTTCTCTCCTCCCACCATGCCCCCGCTCCAGCTGCCACTCCCTTGCCCCTGCTGAATCTATCTTCTCATCTTGTGGGTGGGGGATGGGGGTGGCATGAACCTTCTGCTGATTTAAAAGCAGGGGCTTTGTGCTGCTACTTTGGCACCTGTGTGCACACCCACGGCCTGCCACTCCTGCTCCCCTCCAACAGGAACTTGTGTCAGAGGGGGGCAGGAATGGCAAGTTGTGTTTTTTTTCACTGCAGGTGCCAAAGTAGATAGCCTACCGTGGGCACCGAAGTGGTGGCACAAGGTCGCCGCTCCAAAATGTCATGCCATGTCATCCACCAGGGTCTGCTGCTCTAGGGACAGGCCAGCTCTGGAAGTAATATTCAGGGGTGCTATATGTATAATCTATACAGATAATGTAGGATAGCAAAAACCTCTTAATGCTGTGGTGCCTCTGATTGCACAATTCAGATTCTGGCACTGTCTATCTGAATGTTTTTTTTTTAGCCGTGGTGGCCAGCGTTTAAAATAAAATGATGACTGCTGCAGCTGAATATTGATCCAGGACTATATCCATATGTAATGCACACACACACACTTAGTATATATAATAAGCTTACATGTGAAATTAAGTCGTTTACTTATATGACAGAGATTTCAATAGATTGTCCCTCTGAATAAAGATCTATCTGCAATATACAAATGCAGAGTCTGGCAGTCAATGGGAAATCTCCAAATGTTAATCTAGTTTCTCACCATGCTGTTCAGAGTTCTTTTATGGTAGAATTAGAATATCTTATAATAACGGAGTCCTGGGATTGGCTGACAGGCACAAGTTGACTTCAAATTAGATGAGGTATTCAAACTATTTTGAGAAGGGAGATGGTGGACTAGGAAAAATAACCTTAAAATACAGGAGCTATTCTTACAACTTTAATAGCTGTGGTAATGCTAATGTTTCAAGAAGGGGCAGCAAATTTAGGGTTTTTGTGGAGTGTGGTGTGATGGCTTGGAAGGGGTCTGAGTAGCCAATGATGACATCTAGTGGTGGGTCTTGGAAACTGTGTCAGTTCCATATTGATCTGCTATGCCCAGTCAGCTGCAAATGTACAAAGTTCATCTGGTTGGAGAGTATCCCCACAGCAGTTATTTTCAAAAGATCAGGGGACTTTAGGCACTGTGGTGTGTTAGGGTAACTGCACCAAGGGAGTGGGACAAACACCAAAAAGAAAGAAAACCCCCACAAAAACCCCACCTTGCTGGGCAGACTAGATGAACCATGCTGGTCTTTATCTGCCGTCATGTCATATACTATGTTTAATAATAAGAAAATGTATGTGAGATGTACTACCTGCTCATAGCAGGGGATGGGAAAGGCTGAGGGACATTTTAAAAGGTCTAGTTGTGATTTGGACATCTGAAGATGTACACGTGGACGTCAAAATCATGGTGACATCCCTATAGCCATTCCACAAATGACATTTGCAGATGTCTTTGGTGCAGGAATGTCCAAGTAGGCAAAGGGGTGTGTCAGAGGTATGTCTGGGGAGGAACAATAGACTTACATACCCCCATTTGATCTCAGAGACATCTGCAGGCAGTCCATGTTTATACCTACTCCAGGCATGAATAGGCATCAGGAAAGTGCTTGTTTCACCTTAAAAGGCCCAGAGAAGATGGAGGATTAACTGACTAGCCTTAAATCACAAAGGCCCACATTGGGATTTGAACACTAACCACACTGCTCTTAAGCCCCTACTCTAACCATTATGCTATTAGACATTTTGGCTATGAAATATTATCCTGGGGATGTCTATATAGATGTTTTCTAGACGTCGATATTGGATACTTCAACATTTCTGAAATCATGTCTGAATTTGTATGTGCCTGCTTTTTTTTTTTCAGACGTTCTGGCTTCGATGTCTCAGATTGCACTTGGACATCCGATTGTGAAATGTGCCTCCATGTCATGTTAGCTACTTCAAACTTGGCTCAAAACCTGATGCAAAGGCTTTGCACACAGTGATGGCTGGGGTCATATACAGAACAATAAAAACCTACATACTAGTGATGGGGGATGAGATATTGTTGGCCACAAAGCAGAAGCAAAACCTCAAAATGCTTATGTCAGATGATTTCAAGGTACTAGACCCAGTTTTAGGCATAGGCCACAAGGCATCAAATTTGTTAGGCACTGGAGCACACCAATACACCTTCCTCCAGGCCTGCTCTTTATTTTCCTTGTACCAGCTGCAGCAGTAGCAACAACCCAAAGTGAAACTAGAGTGTGTGGCCTGCCTGCTTGCTCCGATAGGCCCCACGGCAAAGTTGCCAAGTTACCCAGTTCTAGGAGTGAGATTTTAAACCAGTCCTGGATTTCTGACAATCTCATCCTGATGCATTATGGGACCTGCAGCACTGATGCCAATGGGTAACATCAGGGACTACAAATACCATGCTGCATTGCAATGCAAATTTAAAACCAGAACTAGCAAAACATCTTACTTCTGGACCTGGGTAACTTGGCAACTCTGCTGCGGTGTCCTTCCTCCTCCTCTTCCTGCAGGTGTTTCTGTGATTTATGCTTAGATAAAGCACAGAAACACCTGCTGGATGTGAACTAAGTTGGGGATCCTGTTTGAAATGAAGAAGGTGACAGAACCTATCCAGTTTAAGGAGTGACATCTTATAGCAGTCACGCTGTAGGGCTGGCAAATGGGACATGTGCTTGGCAGTGTGCATAGGAATTGCTGGGCGCATTAAAGGGGCCAGTCTCTCTCTATATTGCTGTCTGCTGTTACAAGAAAAAGTCTCCGTCAATGGCATACCTGCTAATCGAACTGGTGCTTTATTGGAGAACTGCTGCAGAAAATAAGAGTTACTGTAGTTATTCAACACTGTGATCTCCAAAATTATAAAATTACCCCCAGTAAGATCAGTTTGATCCAGGCATTCTTTTTAAGTTCCAAACCCCCCTATCTTATAAAGGCAATATAGACACCAATGTACATTTATGAAATAAGCACCTAGAACCAGGTCTGGGCAGGCCCAAATTCTCTCCCACAAATGTACACCTGCTCCAAAGAAGATGCAAGTCTGCTTATGCTCTATGCATGTGCTCACATATTTTATATTACATGTGCAAACATCACAACTCATTTGAAACTACATTCTGGAAACACCTATGTGCATCTAGCATAAAAATCCGTGCACTCCTAGGTGCCTACTTTTTATGCGGGTCTACCCCTGTGCAATTTTATAAGAGCCCATTTCCGTGTGTAAAACATCTATACATGCAGAAAAAGCTTTATAAAATCACTTCCACGAAGCACAAAAATAATGAAGAGTCCCGTCATCATATTTGCCACAAAGTTTGTTTAACAAAACTGTCTTTTCCTTGGCAGAGACAACCCCATGCGCTCACCTGTGTTATGAAAAGCTGAGGGGGAAGAGTGAGACACCTCACCAAAAATTAAAGGCTGCTACAATGGTCTTCTTTAAAGAGTGCAGAAAATGATGCCAGCAAGGAGGGAAACATATAGGAAGTGATGTCAATGAAGGAAATGCCCACGGGACTTGGTAACCCTACCAAACTCTTCTTATTGCTTGTTCATAAGACATCTTTTGCAATTAGTACACTTTTCAGACATATCACAGGGCTTATAGCTAATAGCATAAAGAGACTAATTGGAGACTTGCAGTGTTAACCTGCTCAATAGAGGTGGCAATTCACAGGGTGGAAAATGCTTATTCCCTGCCCTTTGCTCATGTAAGTGCTGTAGCAAATTTCATTCCAGCTCAGTAACTAACAAATACTTAATTGTGGGTGACAAGATGCTAATAGTCGATCATGTGCTTTTCCTTCTCTCCCATCTCCCCCCATCCCCATTGCACTTGGACACTTCCTACCACATGGCATTATAAGCCAGATCTATGCAGCTTATTGGAAAGGGCAAATTATTATTTGTAAGAACCGTTTTCCACCAATGAAAGCAGGGGAGAGGTTGAGGAACATGTGCATATCTGAATCCCCCTCCCCTTGCCCTCCTTGATCCCATCATCAGACCATTACAGACTTTGCAAACAAATGCAGAACTGAGCCCTAAATCATAGAACCAGAGACTGTAATGGCAAATAAGGAGTGTTAAGTCCACTTAGTCTGTTTCATTTCATTCCTGGTGCAATAAGCTTTGGCTTTATCTTCCCTTCTTGGCTACCAGGAAACCATTTTTGCTTATTCCAGGCTTTCTTGAATTCTGCTTGGATACATGAAACATCCTCCCAGGGAAGATGGTGGAAACTCATCACCCTTTCTATGACCTCAGCCAACACCGGCCTGGACTCATAGTTTACAGTGGGACCTCAAAATATGCAGCAAGTTTGTGAACTGCAATGATGTGACATGGGAATCTGAAATTCCTCCTCAGAGACTGTTACTGGGGACTATGGAATCCTCAGCCAGCCCTGGGGCTATGAGTTGCACTAGTTGGAGGTAAAAAGGTGATGGGGTCAGAGTACATTGGTAACAGTGGATCTAACAGAGCCTCTTCTCCTCCTTGCAGTGTGAGAGCCTTCTGGATCCAGTTTGCAGCCATGCATCCAAAGGAATCCTCTCAGCCCTTTCCCCTGGACTCCATCCTGCACGAAGAGCTCCTGCTATCTCTGCCAGTTGTCTGAGAACTGCACGCGCCGGGTAGGCAAACTGGCCCTCTCCTCTGCCAGGGGCCGTGACAGGAGTAGGGAGTAGGAGTAGCCTTTGGCATACTCCTCCCGTTGGATGAGGTCTACGGGGGCCCGGGGTGTTGGCCTGGTCATGGGATGTTGAGGCATGGTGGGGGCACAGCTGGTGACTGGGGATGCACGTTCTGACTTTATGCTGAGGCTCTGCTGTTGGTGGGGAGGGGTCGGAGAGGCAGATGCAGGCTCCTCACCAGGCGGGATTCTACCTAGTGTACTGAGAGAGAGAGAGAGAGAGAGAGAGAGAGAAAGCAAGTGTTGGAAGTGAACATAAAGTGAACATAAAATCCACTGTATATAAGAACATAAAATCTGCCATACTGGGTCAGACCAATGGTCCATCAAGCCCAGTATCCTGTTTATAACAGTGGTCAATGCAGGTCAAAAGTACCTGGCAGGATCTCAAAAAGTAGACCGATTCCATGTTGGCTATCCATGACTAGAATGGTTACTCTCTTGTTCCTGTCAGCCTGTCTAGGGGTGACAAACCGCAATCTTAGAGGGCCTAAAACCAGTCAGGTTTTCGGAATATCCCTAATGAATATGCACTGCCTCCATTTTATGCAAATAGCTCTCATGAATGCTCATTAGGGATATCTTGTAACTAGACTGGTTTGTAGCTCTCCAGGATTGCAGTTTGACCCCTCTGAATTTTTCAGGTACGGAGAGAATCCTTTTTCTTATTTCAGTTTTATAGGCCAATTTTTAGCTTACCAATGAATCATGTTACATTACTATTTATTAAAAAATAATAATAATAAGATAAGCTTTAGTACCACTTTCAAGATGAATAAGACATAGAAATAAATAAATATGTCTGTGGGAGATGAGAAAATGAACAGAAGCACTCTTCTCAGGAACAGGATTTACCCAAAATACTATCTATCCCAGGCCAGTGCTTCCGGCTGTAAGAATGAATAAAGGGTACATGCCAGCTCTATCAGAGCTTGTCCCTGAGAAAATCGTATATTTAACAAAACCCACGCTACAGAGAATAAACAAGGAATACTGGGCCCCAGGGAGTGTCTCGATTGCCTATCAAAATATTTGTCCTTGCTGAAATTTGGAGACCTTCAGTGTTTTGAAATGCAAATGTGTTCAGGCCTCCGTAACAACTGTTGACAGCTGACCATTTCTACACTGTCTTGCCTTCATTGACACACTTTCTACAAAAGAGAGCTGAAGTTGTTTTACCCCAAGAAAGGGGCTTTTGCATTCAAAAATTTAAAGCAGGAAAATCTCTCTCCAATCAGATTAAGATCCTGTGTGGGCATCTTCTGAAGGGAACCATCAGCTAGGGGAGGCCGTATTGTTTTACTAGCAATAAAGCAGTTAGTGATGTCACAAAGGGAGTAGGGCATTCTGACATCATGACTGCTCCACGGTTGCACCAAATGGATGCTCCTGGTGAGAAGCTCTTTTCAAGGGGAGGCTAATTTGAGACCATAAACCACCTAGAGAATTCAGTACAAGACCACCTCTCCTCTTCTTGTAGTTGCCTCTCAATAGTGGAATGAACTTTTCTAGATGTTACGGCTAACGAGTGTGAATTTCAGAAATCATCTATTCTGTATGGCATTTCAGTGATATTAGACTTGCAGATTTTATTGAAACCTACTATTATCTGTTTTTGAGATAAAGTGTAGTTGAAGATTATATTCATAAATGAGAATTAGTAGATTTATACTGAATAGTTCTGTTAATGTAGATGGTTATATTTTATTTTAATTTTTGTACTAGTGCTCTGATGAGCAGGGACCATCTTTTATATGTGTCTGTACAGTGCTGTGTTTGCCTTGTAGCGCTATATACATGATTAATAGTAGTAGTATTTTACTGTATACCACAAGCACTATGTATAATAAAAGAACAAAAAAATGCATATAAGTAAAAAGAAATTCTGGAGGTGTATATTAATTTTTTAAAATATTTTTTTGAGGAAGGTATCTTAAATCTCCAACTGAAGTGCCCCAGAATTAGGGGCTTTCTTTTCTAGATGACAAAATATAAGAAAACAAAACCATTTTGCCTCAGAACTTAGCAAGTCTCTCTAAAAGGAAGAGGTATAGACTGAGGTAAAAGTATAACTTCCTTTTGCTTTCCAGATACTCTCTGGGTTGCTAATATTCTTAGCAAGTGTTTTGCTAGCATTGGCTGCGGAGCCTTCAGAATCAGTTTTCCTTCCAGAAATGAAAAACACTTTTAGGGGGAAGGGGTTTAGAACACTAAGGGCTGATATTCACAGGGGTGGCTGGTGAGACTGCAGCGGTAAGCCATTGCTGCTGAACATTAAACCTGCATATTCAACTCCAGGACCTTATCTAACCACCGGCATTGAGTATCTGGGTCTGCCGGCTAAGCAGGACGTTAACTGGGCAGCAGCGATATTCAGCTGCTGCTTGGTTAGCTTTGGCCTTTAATGAGCCTAACGTTTGCCACTGAGGCATAACCAGGCAGTGTCTGAATATTCCCGCTGACTGGTTAGCTCTAGGTGCTGCTCTCAGAACGCTCCTGGCATGCCTATGCTAACCAGTTAGTATTGGGGCATGTAGTGGCGGTACCATGTTAGTGCTGCTGAATAACTCGTATCCCGCTTAGTGGCATTTATCAGGCCTTAAAACTATATAGCAGGAATTTATTTCACTTTTTTTTTTCTGTTGCTGCCCCAATGCAATGTTTTCCCCTTATGGCTACGAATCTGAGAAGCAGCTATCGGGAAATCTGGAGCATCTTCCATTCATTCACCCTTCAAAAACTGGACTGGATGGAAGGTTTCTGCAATACAATGTGATATCACAAGGTGGCAGCAGAACATTTCACAACCGTAATACTTCTATTAACTAACATCACAGATTCTCCTTTCACTGTCTTCAACAGTGCGGTGCGCCTGTTTTTGTTCTGACTGGGGCTGCTGGATCACCAGAAGTCAGTATTGACTCAACAACACACATTGCTTTACATTTGTGTGTTTGTGCACACAGATTAGAGGTCCTCCCCACGGACGGATATATCTGACATGTTGAAGGGGAAGCCATCACCAGGCAATTTTAAGACAGATCTGTGCAGTGGAAGAGCTCAGAGAGCGACAGCAAGAAAACACTGCAAGGCGCATCCTCTATGTTATGTGAGAGAAATGTATTTTTCCCAATTGGTTCCTTCGTTCACTTTCTTAAGGGAAAATGTACTCTTAACAAATACTAAAGACTGCCCCCAACCTTCCCCCATAACCTCAGCAAATGTGAGATCTGCTGTGATAGCACCGGGGTTTCACTCTGATGACAGCTTTGGAAGAAACTGTGACAGCAGCCATCAGCGTCTGGGATAGTTGCTAAGAAACTGTCTGATCGGGACGCCCCAGACTGAGTGCCCTTCTTTTTAAAAGTAAGCCTGAAAATATATCTGGCTGAGATTCAAAGTAAATTATTCAATCACCAGCTGCTGGCAAAGAAACGACTTATATAGCTGACTGTAGATTTTTAAAAGTTATATTGGGCCATTTCAATTGTATAAATGCGGGCCAGGTTTAGGGGCACAGGTGGCCTTTATTCTCCATTTTGCAGTGATATATCTGTTTAGTTTAGGTCAGCCTAAGAGCAGGCCTAAACTAGATGGATAGTGTCAGTCTTGTCATCAGCCAGTATGTATATTCGGTGCTCCTCCATATAGTGGCATTGAATACACAGATTAAGTTAAAGACCAGCACCGGTGCTAACTTAATCCAGTGACCAAGGCTGGCCCCAGAGTTTGTTCAAGGTATTGGAGTCTTAGGCAGACCTTAAGTTTTACACCCCCCCCCCTCCCGGCTGTCAAAATGTATTATTTAACTTTAAATGCCCTACTCTTTGCTGCCATCCTCACCCCCAGAATTTGCCACCCTAAGCAAACACCTAGTTTGTCTAGTGGTTGGGCCAGCTCTGCTGATGACCATGCCAGCTATTGACCCCATATATATATTTTTTAAATAAAATGCACCATTACGTTTACTGTTTGATCTGAAAGAACATTGCATTAAAAACAGGATCTGAGGGAATTTTTTGTGTGAAATGTAATCCCCCAGTCTCTCTGAAAGTTGGGGAAATGTGAGACAAAGGGCCCTTGAATTACTGGTAAATACAACTAGATACCACTTCATCCCTTGAGCATGCAAATGTTTAGCCTCCCTTATTAAAATATCATTAAATACCTGCTCCCTAACGCCTGTCATTGCTCACCTTTTACATATGCCCTATCTATAAAGGGTTAAGTTTAGTATTATCTATGAACACTGGCCAGTGCTTTACTTCCATGGAGTATTCTGAGAGAAGCCTTTGACTGTCTCTTTTAGGACCAGAAGTATTGAAGACATTGTGGTTTCTTCTCTCTGACAACTGTGAAGTGTAGGATACTCGACCTGTGTGGACATCTTGAATAACTTTCAGTAGCCTGCATTTCTGCAAAGCACCTGCAAGTCTTGCAGGTGATATGGGGTAAGATTATCTGGGAAAACTGTCTTCATAGTTTGTGGGTATGAAAATGCCCACATGCTTTTTATCTGTTGTTTCTCTGGGTGAGGGAATAAGGGCAGAATATACCATGTTTATTTGAAAATCCAGATCTCTGTGCATTATTTAAATTCCTGACATAAACAAACCCATGAGAATGGCTCATTTTTACTCTGAAACCTTGTGTGTACTACTAGCCATTCCTTTGGGGGGGGGGGGAGAGGGTGTGCGGTTTCAGTGTCTATTTAAAATTCTGTGTTTATTAAGTCAGTTAGGGTATAGTTTAACAGGCAAACTTTCAGTTAGGGCCCGATTACATCCTGGACGTCCCGGCCCTCTGTGTGCCTGGTTGGAACTGGAAGCACAGAGTTAGATGGGATTCTGATCCCGCGGGGCACATCTAGCCCCGTGGGATCAGAATGGCGTCCAGGCCTGTACATGCAGGCCGGGACCCCGATCCCGGTCAGCCTGCACGTACAGGCCTAGCCCGGCTAACTCAGTCAAGGCTTCTGAATGGAACTGCGGCACCATGGCGTCCAGTTGCCATGGCACTGCGGCTCCATTCAGGAGCTGCGATCCCTGGCCACCAACCATATTTTTAATTCCCCGCAGCCTGACCCTGATCTGGCCTCCCAACATACAGGGAAATTAGTCGGGGTCGGCAGAGGGGCCGAATAATGGGGATGGACGACCAAATGGGATGTCCATCCCCGCTATTTGCGGCTTGGAATAACCCCGTTAGTGTTTATTTCCCACCCATCCCAGGCATAATCTTTGATTTATAGGCCCTTAAGGGGAGAGGAGGGAAATGTTTCACTTTCAGGTTTAACTGGTCATCTTTACCGGGAAGTTATTAGGCTTAAGAATACATTAATTCTAGGTCCTTGCAGTTCATCTTGAGGTTTAGATGAATAACTTATTAGGTATATTTGTATTGGTTCATGTATCCCTAGTCCCCTAGCAACTTTAAATAACTGAACAGCTTTAAATAGCTAAAGAAATCTTTAAAATTAAGATGCAGACAGCAGTCCAGCAGTGAGATGGGGGAAGTGCCACATGCATGATTATCTCCCAGTTGGTGAGAGGTCTTCTGTATGCACTAGGTGCAAAGAGCTTCCTGGTCTCTGGGAAAGAGTCCGACCTCTGGAGGCTAGTGTAGCAGACTTGGAGGATCTGAGGTAGACAGAGAGGTATATAGAGGAGATCTTCAGAGACACAGTAGAGAAGTCCCACCTCCAGTCTGGAGCACCTCTGCTGCCATGAGGAGAGAGGTCACCCGAAAGGAGAGCATCAACTTGGTGTGGCAGGAAGTGATTCTGTAGCTTGGAGCTGTCCTCTAGATGATGTAATCTCCTCTTGCACCAAGGATGTACCTCCAGAGGCATGTGACCATGAGGGAAGGGGTAGGACAGTCGTTATAGTTGGTGATTCAATCATTAGGCATGTAGATAGCTGGGTGGCTGGTGGACATGAGGATCATCCTTTTAACTTGCCTGCCTGGTGTGTAGGTGGTGGACCTCACACGTCACCTAAATAAGCTCTTATACACTGCTCTTATACACTGCTCTCTAAGCACATGTTGGTACCAGTAACATAGGAAAGTGTAGAAGGGAGGTTCTGGAAGCCAAATTTAGGCTTTTAGGTAGAAAGTTTACTCTTGCTGAAATTCTGCAAACAAAATTCAAACCTCTGTGTCAATAGGTCTGAATTATACAAAATTCTGCATGCTTTGTTTGTCAAAATAACAAAGCATATTGTTTTGAATGATACTTAATTTAAAATACAATACAGAAAAAAACTCACCATAAAGTACAAGTTTTGAATTATTGCATGCAGAATTCGAGCAGGAGTGAACGTTGAGATCCAGAATTTCCAGGGTAGCGTTCTCAGAAATGCTTCCCGTTCCACGTGCAGAACGCAAGAGGCAGGTTGAATTCTGGAGTCTCAATGCGTGGAGGAGAGGATGAGGCAGGGAGGAGGTTTTTAGATTAATTAGGAAATGGGCAACATTCTGGAGGGAAGGAGCTTTTTTAAAAGGATGGGCTCCACATTAACCGGGATGGAACTAGGCTGCCGGCATTAACCTTTAAAAAAGGAGACAGAGCAACTTTTAAACTAGATAATGAGGGAAAGCTAACAATTGCCCGAGAGTATGTGGTTTTAAATGGTGCATCTTTGAAGCTAAAGAGGGAAGTTAGGGCATCCCTAAATAAAGGTTCCAATAAAGGTATAAGTAACTCAGGTGCCTTTAAGTAAAGAGCAGACAGAGTTGAAAGATTCCAAATTATCCTGATAACTGATAAACAAATTGTTCATATAAACAAAAGAACTTTGACATGCCTGTATGCAAATGTTTGAAGTCTAAAAAATAAGATGGGAGAGTTAGAATATACAGCATGGAATGAAAGGTTAGATATAAATTGGTATGTGAGAGACCTGGTGAAAAAAAGACAACCAATGGGGCATTGTGATACCTGGGTACAAATTACATCACAATGATAGAAGAGTTTAAATTGGTGGAGGGGTGTCACCATATGTTAAAGAGGGCATTGAGTCAAAAAGGATAAAGGTTTGGCAGGAAACAAAATACACTATAGAATCTCTATGGATAGAAATTCCATATAAAAAGGGGAAGGGAATGATAGTGGGGGTGTACTACTGCCTGCCTGGCCAGAATGAACAGACAGATGAATAAATGCTAACAGAAATTAGGGACGCTAACAAAATGTACAACATAGTAATAATGGTTGATTTCAATTACCCCAGTATTGACTGAGTCATTGTCACATCAGGACATGCTAGGGAGACAATGTTTCTAGATGAAATAAATACTGTAACTGCTTCATGGAACAGCTGGTTCATGAACCAACATGAGGGGAAGCTAATTTAGACCTAGTCCTTAGTGGAAAACAGGATGTGGTGCAAGAGGTAACGGTATTGGGGCCACTTGGCAGAATCCCATTTGATATGATAAATGGACAAAGGACAGCAAGGAAATCCACTGCCTAACATTTAACTTTCAAAAGAGAGACTATGATAAAATAAGGAAAATAGTTAAGAAAGAGTTTACATCAGGCCCATCGCTGTTTAAAGGTACTATCATGGATGCCCAGACCAGATATATTCTATGCTTTAAGAAAGGTGGAAGGAAGGCCAAATAATTGCTAGCATGGTTGACAGATGAGGCTGTTATGGCCAAAAAACCATTTTGGATAAATGAGCCAAATGACAAAAACAAGAAACAATATAAGCACTGGCAAGTTAGATGCAAGGCATTGATAAGGCAGGTAAAGAGAATTTGAAAAGAAGCTTTGTGTGGAAGTAAAACTCATAATACATTTTTTTCAGGTATATTCATAGCAAAAACCTATGAGAGAGTCAGTTGCACCATTAGATGATTAACGAGCAAAAGGGGAAATAAGTTACATCAGGCCGTAGGGCTAGGGGTTTGATTCCTGCTCAGTGACAGTAATCTCAGGCCGGAGGGACTGGGGTCTCTAGTCCTATAGGCATTCCTTGTGGCCTTGGGCAAGCCACTTAACCCTCTGTTGCCTCAGGTACATATGTATATTGTGAGCCCTTTGTGGATGAGGGGATGCATCAAGTACCTGCTTGTAGCTTTTGTAAACTGCTCTAATGCCTTTCAGCCTGGGCAGCATATGAAGAAATTAAATAAAGATAGAAACCATTATAACAATCACAATTAGATCACAATTAATGGTTTGATCCCTCACTTGGTTTGCAGCTTGTCGTGCTGTGAGAGCTTGTGTGCATCAGTGATGCTGAGAGCTAAACTATCGGTAGTTTAACTACTGGCAGGATCTCCCAAGATGGACAGGTCTCAACTGAGGTGCCAGACCAAGACAAACCACCCATCTGGGCAGCAGCAGAATGGGATAGTGTTGACCCCGGAGGATCACATTTCTGTGACAATGGCAACAACACCAAACTTAAACTGCGCGGAAGAAAGGCCCGGCAATCTACTTCTGTATCTTGCCATGAAAACCCAATGGATAGTTACAACAAAACAAATTGTGCTATAGTGCTGGAAGATGAGACCCCCAGGTCGGAAGGCACTCAACTGGCTATTGGGGAAGAGCTGAAGACTTCTCAGAGTAAAGCCAGCATTTATGATGTGGTTGGATCAAAGCCCTCGGGAAGTCTGACTACTGATGTAGCTGCGCATGAAATGAGAGTCAGAAGCTGTAAAGATGTCTTACAATTTAGGATAGCTATCCGACTCGATGGCACTTAACAACAACAACAATGGTTTAATGAGACAAAGTCAACATGGATTTAATCAAGGAAAGTTTTGTCTCACTAATCTGAGATAATGGTGAGACAGTTGATATAGTGTATCTGGATTTTCAGAAAGACTTTCACAAGGTCCCTCATGAGAGACTCTTGCAATTAAAAAGTCATGGGATAGGAGGCAGTGTAATGGGAACTGGTTAAAAGATAGAAAATAGAGGGTAGGGCTAAATAGCCAATTTTCTCAATGGAGAAAGGTGAATAGTGGAGTACCTCAGAAATATGCATTCAGCCCACTGCTTTTTAACATTTATAACTGGCCTGGAAATAGCAACAATGAGTAGGGTGATCAGATCTGCAGATGACAACAAACATTCAAAGCTGTTAAATCACAAGAGGAGTTTTGAGAAAGTGCAAGAGGACCATGAGAAATAGGGAGACTGGATGCTCAAATAGTAGCAGACAACTACAAAGTTATGCACTTAGGGAAAAATAATAAACTACAGTTACACGATGCAAGGTTCCACCTTAGGAATCGTAATCCAGGAAAAGGATCTAGGAGTCATTGTGAACAATATGTTGAAATCCTCTCCTCAGTGTGCAGCAATGGCCAAAAAAGCAAATAAAACGCTAGTAATCATACGGAAAGGAAAACAGAATAAAACCAAGGATGCTTCTATATCGCGCAATGGTGCGACTGCGCCTTGAATATTGTGTGCAGTTCTAGTCACTATATTTAAAAAAACATATAGTGGAATTAGAAAAGGTACAGAGAAGAGCAACCAAAATGATAAAGGGGATGGAAGGATAGCCTATGAGGAAAGACTTAAAAAGTTAGGGCTTTTCAGCCTGGAAAAGAGATGGCCGAGGGGAGATCTGATAGAGGTCTATAAAATAATAAGTAGAGTAGAATAAGTCAGCCTACATTGGTTGTTTACTCCTTCAAAAAGTAGAAAGACTAGGAGAATATATGTTTTTACTTAACATATATTAATGTTTAATCATACTTTGGATTTCGTTGCCGGAGGGTGCAGTAAAATCTGTTAGTGTAGCTGGATTTAAAAGAGGTTTGAACAAGTTCCTGGAGGAAAAGTCCATAGACCATTACTAAAATGGACTGGAGACATCCACTGCTTACCCCTGGGACAAACAGCATGGAGTTGATCTATCTTTCAGGAACCTGACAGGTACTTATGACCTGCATTGGCCACTGTTGTAAAGAGGCTACTGGGCTTAATGGACTTTTGGTCTGACTCAGAATGACATATCTTATGCTCTTATGTTCTTAATTTGAACTCAGTTACCCAGCTAAATCCCTTTGAATATTATCCTGTTTAAAATAGCCAGTTGCAAAGTGTGCTAATCATTTCCCTTTCACAATACTTGAAGACTGGAGGATGGCCAATGTAATACCAATTTTTAAAAAGAGTTCCAGGGATGATCCAGAAGACTACAGACCTGTGAACCTGATGTTAGTACTGGGAAAAATGTTAGAAACCATTATTAAGAACAAAATTTCTGAATATGTAGATAGTCATGGTTTAATGGGAGACAGTCAACATGGCTTTAGCTAGGGAAGGTCTTATTAATCAGAGAAAGAGCATGTAGGCAGCGGTCCTGCCTATTTGGTAAGGGGGGACTTGGATTTAGGGGCCACTAGACCACCAGGTAATTATTACTATATTTGTTTTTACTTGGAGGTGATTTCCTCTTACTTTGGGTTGGAGGGGTGGGGGTTCAAGGGCCACTAGGCCACCAGGTAAATTTTACTTTATTTATTTTTGCTTGGGGATGATTTCACTTTTACTTTGGGTGGGGGTGGGGGGTTTCAGGGGCCACCAGGTAATTACTTTTTGTCAGGGGAACCGGCCCCTGGCAATGTTTTGATGGCATTGGGGGCTTTTCATGATGCCACGATTGTCCCCGATGCCATCAGAATACTATTAGGTTGGGTGGGATCGGGACTGCTGGGCCACCAGGGATTCCTTTTTCTTGGGCACTGGCCACGACAATATTTTGATGCCACAATCGTCCCCGTTGCCATCAAAATACTGTCGGGGCTGATATGCAAATTAGTCACGTGGTGCCTGGAGAGCATTTCAAAGTAGTGCAGACTTCTTGTGCGCATATGTTTGGCTTGCTCTCCCAGTTTAACGCTGCGGTAGCTCATTTGCAAGCGCACAGTTACCACAGTGGGCATTTGCATACCTTAACCTTCCTGCATCACATGCTAAAATGTGTGCATTGTCAGGAACGTTAAAAAATTGATCCAGCGCAGGTCTAGCGCCGGCTTTCTGCATCAGCCTGATAAGAACATAAGATATGCCATACTGGGTCAGACCAAGGTCCATCAAGCCCAGTATTCTGTTTCCAACAGTGGCCAATCTAGGTCATACGTACCTAGCAGTTTCCCCAAGGGACACAGGTTCCACAATGCTTGTATTGGTGCAAGCATTGATATCCTGGGTCCCTTCTTAATAATGGTTTATGGACCTTTCCTCCAGGAACTTGTCCAAACCTTTTTTAAACCCAGCTACACTAACAGCCTTTACTACATCCTCCGGTAACAAATTCCAGAGTTTGATTACACGTTGAGTGAAAAAATATTTTATTTTATTAGTCTTAAATAGTTTACCCTGTAGCTTCATTGCATGTCCCCTAGTCTTTCTATATTCTGATAAGGTAAACAATCGATCTACGTTTACCCGTTCCACTCCGTTCATTAATTGATAGACTTCTATCATATCTCCCCTCAGCCGTCTCTTTTCCAGGTTAAAGAGCCCCAACCTTTTTAGCCTTTCTTCATAGGAGTATCCTTCCATCCCCTTTACCATTTTGGTGGCTCTTCTCTGAACCTTTTCTAAAATTGCTATATCCTTTTTAAGATACGGCGACCAGAATTGCACACAATATTCAAGGTGCAGTCTCACCATGGAACGATATAGAGGCATTATAATATCTTTTGTTTTATTTTCCATTCCTTTCCTTATCATACCTAGCATTCTATTTGCTCTCTTGGCCGCTGCTGCACACTGGGCCGAGGGTTTTAACATGGTATCCACAATGACGCCTAAATCTTTTTCCTGGGTGGTGGTTCCTAATGTGGAACCTTGCATCGTGTAACCATAGTTTGGGTTGTTCTTCCCTAGGTGCATAACCTTGCACTTGTCCACATTAAATTTCATCTGCCATTTTGATGCCCAGTCTTCCAATTTATCATGATCCTCTTGCAATTTTCCACAATCCTCTTGGGTTTTAACAACTTTAAATAGTTTTGTGTCATCTGCAAATTTGATAACCTCACTCGTTATTCCACTTTCCAGGTCATTTATGAATATGTCAAAAAGCAGCGTACCCAGCACAGATCCCTGGGGTACACCACTATTCACCTTTCTCCATTGGGAAAATTGGCCATTTAGCCCTACCCTCTGCTTTCTATCTTTTAACCAGTTCCTGATCCACAATAGTACACTGCCTCCTATCCCATGACTCTTTAGTTCTGCCAAAAGTCTCTGATGAGGGACCTTGTTAAAGGCTTTCTGAAAGTCCAGATACACTATATCAACCGACTCACCTTTGTCCACCTGATTATTCACTCCTTCAAAAAAACTTAACAGATTAGTAAGACAAGATCTTCCTTGTCTAAAGCCATGTTGGCTGTCTCCCATTAGGTCATGACTATCTACATGCTGAGTAATTTTATTCTTATGATGGTTTCTACCATTTTTCCCGGTACTGACGTCAGGCTCACCGGTCTGTAGTTTCCCGGATCACCCCTGGAACCCTTTTTAAAAATTGGTGTTACATTGGCGATCCTCCAATCTTCAGGTATTAGAGATGATTTTAATGATAGTTCACAGATTACTAATAGCAGGTCTGCAATCTTGTATTTCAGTTCTTTCAACACCCTTGGATGTATACCATCCGGCCCAGGTGATTTGCTACTCTTCAGTTTATCTAATAGTTGTAATACATCTTCCCGATATATCGATATTTCCTTCAATTCTTCCGCACCTTTAAATACCACTTCAGTCATGGGTAACATCCCTACATCTTCCTCAGTAAAGACTGAACCAAAGAATTCATTCAATCTCTCCGCTTTCGCCTTGTCGCCTCTTAGTGCTCCTTTAACCCCTTTATCATCTAATGGACCAACTGACTCTCTCACAGGTTTTTTGCTACGAATGTACTTGAAAAGGTCTTTACTTCGCGTTTTTGCTTCCGCAGCAAGCTTCTTCTCAAATTCTCCCTTTGCCTTAGAAAGTAACAGATCTGCGTGTAGGAATTCCTGGGGACGAAGTTGGACTGCACATGTATATTCCATAAAATACCTGTGTACGTGTACATGCAAGAATGCAAGCACACATTAACATCTCCTGGTAGAAGTCTATTTTATAAAAGGTACAAGGGAGCCTATGTTGCTTTTTAAACATATGCATAAAACAGTTGGGTTGATTTTCAAACCGGCTAATATTCAAACACCATGACGGACAGCAGCAGTATCTGTATAAGAGCTGCCGCTTAATACCCAGGCTGAGTGGCACTATCTGGTTACATGGTGACTTTATCTGGGTAATGTCAATATTCACTTTTCAAGTGGCCTGAATTTAGCAGATTAGTACCAGCTAAAGATTGGGCCATTTATTCACCATTTATTCAGTTGGAGCTGACACTGCCACTAGCCTGCCCTTTCGCTAATGGATAGTGCTGGGGCAGCCTGTGGGTGTATTCTGCAGCTATATCATGGTGAGTGCTCTTAGCTGGCTGGCCTCCCACTGGCCAGCTGGTTAAGTACGTTGAATATCAACTCCATTGCTTTTTTGGTCATTTCACATAGGAGGCCTGTCGTAAAATCAAGCCCTACATCTAGAGCATACTCTGTACTGTGCTGCTTAAGGAAATTTCTGGGACTGATGTGAAGAGTCTTTTAAAACAATGTTCAGACTGTAATTGATCAGGGATGATTATCCCTGACAGAAGGTCTATGTAGGACAAAACAGATAGATTCCCAACCCCATCTTAGTCATCTTTTTAAAAACACGACAACCAGGGCTCCTTTGTTTGCACAAACACACACTTTTCAACAGCTTTGTTCCATGTGATTGATCGGGTTAATCTGGGGGAGGTGGGAACTGCACAAGAAACCTATTGAACCTTTTGATTAAATTCAATCGAATCAGTTGGACTGAAAGTAGAAATTTAAGGAGTAAACTTCAAAGGGATTCTGGGTGCAATGCAAGGAGAAGTATAGGTGGTAAAATATCTTCATCTTCCTGTGTCTACTTCCCAATAGGGAGGACATGCTGCAGGGGAAGGGAATTTTGAAGGGGAAACTCCCCCAGCAATTGGAATGAGTTTGCAGGCCTTCATGCCTGCTACACCCCAAGAGCTGTGAAATTCTGCTCCAGAATAGAGTTGTGATTTACAAAGCATAAGAATGCCTACATAAGCTAATGTTTTAGAAAAATTCAAATATTTTTTTGAGAGAGGGATTTTTCAAGATTATTATTTTTTTGGCTCGGAAATACTGTGCATATCATGGACTGCCTGAAGAACAAACCAGTCAGTACTAGAGGAGATCAAACCTAAGCTTTCTTTAGAAGCTCAGATGACAAGACTTCGACTTTCATACTTTGGACACATCATGCGAAGAGAGAGATCATTAGAGAAAGACATCATGCTTGGCAAGGTTGAAGGTCAATGCAAAAGAGGAAGGCTGGCAATGAGATGGATCGATACAATAACATCAGTTATGGTTATCAACAATGAGCCACCTGACTGATGACAGAACACAGTTTAGGTCAACTATCCAGAGGGTCGCCATGAGTCGACATCGAATCAACAGCAGTTAACAACAACAATATTGTATTTGAAAAATACCATGGGGTCATTCCGATCAGGGAATAGTGGGGTTGGATATCCTAGATGGATGTCCAACCCACGTTTAGTCCTTGATTGCAATTCCGGTGTCAGCGCTCACCGCATGTACACCATGTTTGTGTGGGGATTGCTGGACGGGAGTGGGAGGGGTGGTGCCAGGGTGGAGAGAGGGCAGAGCGGGGGCTATGGCCAGGCACTGGGGCATACAGAGATCAAGGAGTCCCTCAAGGTTCCCCTTTTTCTGCTCTGCTTTTCAACATCTACATGCAACCGCTCTGCAAAGTGATCTAGTCCCAGAACATCTCCTTCCACATATATGCTGATGACATCATGTTATATACCCCCTTTGATACCACAGCCCATCACATCACAAACTCCATCAATGCTTCTTAAATGTCTCCAGTTGGCTTGAACAAAACCATCTCCTCCAAAACCATCAACCTCCAAAAAACTGAAACACTCATCATCACCAGAGACTGCACATACACCCCCCCCCTCCTCCATCACACTGAATAACTACCAAATCAAGATAAAGGACAAGGTCAAATACCTCGGGATCACCCTTGACCAGCTTCTCACATTCAAACCCCAAATTGCCAACACAATAAGAACAATGTACTTCAATATCTGCACTCTCCATCGCCTTCACCCACTACTAGATCCATCTGAGTTCTGCTCCACTCTGCAAACTCTCACCATCCCCAAATAGAATACTGCAACTCCGTATACTAAGGCCTCCCACAATCCCTAAAAATGTCCCTCCACTTCACAACCCGCAAGATACAAGGAGAACCCAGAACTGATCCCATCTCACCCATACTGAAACACCTCCACTGGCTTCTGCTACTCGCCAGAATACAGTACAAATCTCTCCTAATAACCTTTAAAATCATCAATAACATCTTCTCCGCCCAACCAAACCTACAAGGAAGTCCAGAGCTAACACCCTCGCAATACTACCTGAGAAACCAAGAAACAACCAATACGCCTGCTTGAGATCATTCAAACTCTATGCGCCTTCACTCTGGAACTCCCTCCTAGAAAACATCAGAAACTCCACTGAAATCTCAAACTTCAGAAAACTACTAAAAACCCGCAGTAGAAATGGGGGCACACCAGGCCATCTAGGAATTGGAATTGGGTACAAAGTTGCCCCATTCATTTTCTGGATGGCCCGGACGTACACAGTTCTGAATCGGCCTCCACCCATTTTAGATTGCTTTGGCAATGGGATTCATGCACAGTTAATATGTGCAGATGTTTAATGACTGGTCTGATGGTGTCCCTGACTGCTGAATGCACCTTCTGCCATGAGAGAGAGAGAGGATTCACTGATACCTCCAGGTAGCAAGATCTCCCTTTACCTAATTGAGGTGTGTGATGGGGGTGCGTTGTCCTGTCCAGGTGGCCATGAAGTTAGGGTGCCAGGGTGCGAAAGTCCAGGATGGGGGTAGGAATCCACTGCAGGGCACTCTGCAAATCAGAAGAAATGCGACTGTAAGATCTGTTTAGGAGGGATGGGGGGGGGGGAGGAGGGAGAAGCCAGCAGCCAGCTGCACTAAATCCTTCCATTTTACTATATCACAGTAACTGACTTCACAGCAGTGGCCTGGTCAGGCGCATCAGGAACTACATGGCTAGCTTGCTTCCCTGTAGTGCAACGCTACATAGCCTCTCTGATATACTAGCAGTATTGCTTTAAGATAATTCAGCTGATAAAGTGAAACAAATTCACTAAGTTTTCTTTGTTTTCTTCCACTTTTACATTTTATTGCTGAGCATATATTTGTGTTAAAAGATTTTTGGAAGCTTGGTTTACTAAGCCTCTCCAGCCCTTACAAAGCTAAGTACAGCAGGGTGCTGCTGTGCTGATTGTCATCTGAACCTATTCTTCTTTGAAGCATGCAGCAATACTACCCGGACAGTCGAGGTACATCGATTCTGTTCTCTACTTATATACTGCCTTATTTCCTGGAACAGAATCCTGAAGTGATTTAAAATCAGAAACTATAATAAATAATGGGAAGGAGGGGAGAGGCAGTTTTGAAAGGAAGGGATATGTAGCCATTATTTCTTACGGGTGGTTTATTTTTCTGATTTTCTACAAGTTTTTTTTTTTTACTTTGGAAGAATCAGTCTGTGAGGTCTTCAGGGAACAGATGGGCAGCCTGAGACCCTCCTAAATCGCTGCAAAAATTCACAAATATTTATTGCAGTCTCTTAGTGCTGACAAGTGATCGCACTTACCAGCGTGGGTAGAGGAGAGGTATGGGAAACTGGTCAGTCCATGAGTGGGCACGCTGGAATTTCCTGTGACTGCAGCTGGGTTTCCCGTCTGCAGACCAGAATAGACTGTTCTCTGCTAAGAGAAAGCAAATATTTTTCTGTCATCCCTTAGTCTCTCCCCTCCCTCTCCCCCTGCCCTACACACATGCAGCTGGCATGGGCAGTAATATTGACATCAATCTCTTTCTTCCCTTCCACTAGTTCAGATGTCCCATTAAGCAGAACAACTAAGCCCCGCCTAGCTCTTCATGTCCATAAGCAATAGTGTCTCCTACAGCGAGATCAATAGATAAAATCCGTGGGCTGACAGGTTTAAAAAGCAGAGTTATTAAAACACAATGATAGTCATTTGGAAAGTAAGAGCCTGGAGTCAGGACCTTTAGGTAATAGGGGGGTACTAGAGCTCTTCAGTTCATATGCTATTGGCAAAAACCAGCAATTGGGAGTGCTTTGCAACATTCTTGGGGTTGTCTGCAGCAGATCCTTAAGGAGAAGCAGAGAGGTGGTGGCAATTCCATCTCCCTACAAAAAAGCAATCAGGAAATGTCCCACATTTAATGCCACTCTGATCCTGACTGCTGTCCCACTCTGACTCTACCCTTACCTCCAAAATCCTTATCAGGCCCCTAATTCCAACGACATACTATCTCTCAGCTTACCACTGACCCTAAATCAACCTACCCCAACTTCTCAAACTCGACTGTAAGGCCAATAAGAGAGGGCACTGAGGAATACTGGCAAGGTCAACTAGGAGAAAGTTGAGGAGAGACTCACCAGTAGGAGTTAAGATTGATGATACCAGATAGCAGCAGGAGTTAAAACTATGATACTCACCGCTGAAATCAAGCTGCTCTTGGCGTTGTGGAAGTCAGATCTACGACTCTCTGTTCCCAGGTAAAGAGGGGGAGGAGTTTTGCTAGCCATGTTGAGGTTGAGGTTGCCATGAGAGAACAGTGGGTAATTAACACCTGAGGAAAGATGGAGCAGGAAAGGAAAAACTCAGAAAGTGAGCTGTCAAAAGAGCAGAAAAGACAAAAATTCTTTGCTCCCTGCCCTGAACTGACCCTTCCTGGAGGGTCAGAAACTCTAGGGTGATGCACACAAGACGTAACAGTTCAGTTTAATGTTGTTGAGGGCTCTCATGGGAAAAGTCTTCTGTGTTCAGCTACACCTTCCTCCAGAACCTAGCCCATAGGCTCTGACCCACCCCAGGGTGTCTGGATATACTGCCTGGATGCAGAGCACAGCATAAGCCACTGGCTGCTGGGGGGGGGGGCGGAGGGGGTTACATGAAAGGAAAATCATAGGGAATCAGAATAAAACTATGGCCAGTCATCAGGCAGGTTAAGTTCCAGGTGATGGCATTTTCCGTTCTAGGATGGAAATATTTCTGAGTATAAGGCCTGTAGCAGACGGAGGGGGCAGAGGCCCTGTGACTGGGAGAGATGTGTCAGACCCTAGATCAGGGTTTGTACAGGAAGTGGGTTTCACAGCTTCAGATCAATGCAGTCTCAGCTGTGCAAGGGAGGAGTATTGCTGGGAGCTTCAAGTCAGATGGGTGCATATATACACGCTGGTCATACAGACATACATGGACTAGGGATGTGCTTTAGCTTGTTTTGTTTTGTTTAGCACCTGCTAATCAATTAAAAAAATATGGTAAGTATTTTCCCTGCACACCCCTACTACAGACACAAGGAGAGAGGCAACTGTATACAAAGGAAGAGAGGAGATATTAGGAATAAGAATCACTTGATCTATTCAGTCCGCTCAGCTGTTACTTGCCTACTGTGCAATCACAGGTCTTATTCAATTTCTTTTCTTCTCTCCTTCCTCCAACCACTAATGTCCTTTTTAAGGCCGATATTCAGCTGTCTGTGTGTGAGTAAGATTAACCATTTAACTTTGTATGAATATGGACCTCTTTGTGTCTAGCCCATGAAAGCTTGAATGCTTTTTTTTTGTCACCTGAAGTGGCCTCTTGCACTTTGATCAGAACCAGGGCTGGGATCTGGTGTCAAGAGCCATCATTTGCAACTTATGTTACATTCCCTCCCAGCTCTCACTGCACAGTCATTGAAGAGATAGCGGAGTTACTTACCTGTAACAGGGGTTCTCCGTGGACAGCAGGATAAGTCAGCCACACCTGGTGACATCCTTCGGGCGGCGCCATACGGAAGTGCTCTCTAGCTCAGAACTCTGAACCTGCCCAGGTAGCCCACCTCCACGCCCCACCCCTAGCCGGGTCAGTATGTTCCTAGCTGTGCCTTCCCGGCTAGGGGCGAGACAGTGCAGCGGACCTCCTCCAGGGAGGTGGGCGGGACTGTGTGGCTGACTTATCCTGCTGTCCACGGAGAACCCCTGTTACAGGTAAGTAACTCCGCTTTCTCCATGGACTAGCAGGATTGCGTCAGCCACACCTGGTGTCTCCCTAGCAGTGCGGAGCGCCAGGTGGAGGTGGGAGCGTGCAACAAGCAAAGATAACGCATGTCAGGGCAACAGTTTAATGGTAGCCAAGAAGGTACAAGAACATGTAGAACTAAGGCAAAAACATTGCTTTAAGGTGCATTAACAAGTGTGCGCAAGCAGTGCGGTATAGTGCAGTAAGGTGCAGTCACAACACAGTAAAACACAACATCATAATATCGTGCAGTAAGTGCAAGAGTGCAGAACAGTGCATAATGTGCAATAACAGTGCAGCAGGTGTGAACACAATAAAGTGACAAAGTCCAGATAAGCATGAGGAAGTCCAAGTCCTTGGCTGTGGAGAGCCTCAGCTGGTATTCACTGGGGCGGTGTCAGGCTCTTTTCTGATAGTGGAGGCTAGGACAGCCGTTCCCATTGCGCAGTCCTCCTTTGATCGCAGGTCCAGACAGTAGTGACGCTGGAAGGTGTGCGGAGTAGACCACGTGGCTGCTTTGCAGATGTCGGAGATAGGAACGGAGGTTTGCAAGAGAGGTAGCCAACGCTCTGAGTCGGTGTGGGCCAACTCTAGGCGGGGACTGATCTCCAGTGAATCCAGGCAGAAGGAGACGCAGGAGGCCACCAATTGGAAAGTGTCCTCTTCGAGATGGGTTGGCCAGGCCTGTTCGGGTCGAAAGACACAAAGAGCTGGTCACACTTCCTGACTGTGCGTGTCCGCTGGAGGTAGATTCTGAGGGCCTGGAGGCAGTCCAGGGTATGAAGGCGTTGTTCCTCGATGGATGAGTGAGGCTCCGGAAAGAAGCAGGGGAGCTCAATAGACTGATTGACGTGGAAGGGCAATGCGACCTTTGGAACAAACTTAGGGTTGGTCCGCAGGGATGCCCGGTCTTGGAACAAGCGAGTGTATGGGGGGTGTGCCACCAGAGCCTGTAGCTCGCTGATTCTCCGTGCAGAAGTAATGGCCACCAGAAACAGTGTTTTCCATGAAGTAAACTTCATCCCTGTAGAATGGAGTGGTCGAAGGGTTCCTGCATTAGACGATGCAGCACCGAGTTAAGATCCCAGGTAGGAGGCGGGGGTCTGATCGGGGGTTTGAGGTTCGCTAGCCGGCGGGGGTCTGATCGGGGGTTTGAGGTTCGCTAGCCCCTTCATGAAGCGTCTGGTTATAGGCAGCGTCGAGATGGAGTCGGCACCATCAACCGGATCATGGAGAGCTGATATTGCGGAGAGGTGCACCCGGATGGACTGTGTCTTGAGTCCGCTTGCGGACAAAACGTTGAGATACTGTAGAACTTGTGCGACAGGGCAAGAGGTGGGGTTGAGGCCTTGTTGTGCACACCAGATGGAGAACCTCTTCCATTTTAGGCCATAGGACCTTCTGGTGGATGGTCTACGGACCGCGAGGACGACGTCTTGTACTTCCGAAGGCAAGTGGAGAGCCGAGAGGCTCAACCTTTCAACCTCCAGGCAGTGAGCGCGAGGGCTTTGAGGTTGGGGTGTCTCATGTTGCCTCCGTTCTGCGTCAGCAGGTCCTCCCTGGGGGGGGGGAGGTGTACCGGATCCCCGTGGGCCAGACATTGCAGGAGCGAGAACCACATCTGCCGCGGCTAGTAGGGCGCCACCAGGATGACGTGCGCTTTGTCCTGGATGATCCGTTGCAAGGTTACTGGGATGAGGGGGGTCAGCGGGAAGGCGTTTACTAGAGACCACTCCCCCAGAACACGTCGAATGCCTCCGCCGCCAGCCTGTTGGGTGCTGGGTGTCTGGAGCAGAACAGGGGGCATTTCGCATTCAAATCTGTGGCAAAGAGGTCTACCGACGGGGTCCCTCACCGGTGGAAGAGAATATTCGTCACCTCCTGTGAGAGTGACCATTCGTGAGGTTGCAGCTGCCGGCTGAGTTTGTCTGCCAGGGTATTCATGTCCCCAGGTAGGTAGGAGGCCCGTAGTTTGCAGCCGTTCTCCGCGGCTAGGAGCCATATTGCTGTCGCCTCATTGCAGAGGGGGCGAGAGCCGGTCCCTCCTTGCTTGTTCACGTAGAACATGGCTACCTGGTTGTCCGTTTGTATGAGAATGGCTTTGTCCCGCAGATGCGGAAGGAATGCTAGAAGAGCGTATCTGATGGCTCTCAGTTCGAGGAGATTGATATGCAGGCTTTTTTCCTTCTGGGACCACGCGCCCTGGGTACTGAGATGTTGGAGATGCGCGCCCCAACCGGTGTTGGACGCGTCCGTGGTGAGAACAACCTGATGCGCCTGCTGATGTATGTCCTTGCCCCCGGACAGGTTGGATGGGGTCGCCCACCAGCGCAGGTGAGTTCTGATGCTTAGGGGCATCGGAACACGGGTGGATAGTGGCTGGGAATGCTGGTTCCAGAGGGAGCGAAGGTGCCACTGTAGCGGTCGCATCCTCAACTTCGCCGTGGGCAGGACTGAGGTAGTTGCTGCCATATGCCCTAGAAGGCGAAGGAGCGCTCGTGTAGAGGAGAATTCTGCCTCGGCCGTCTTGGTTGCTAGCGATACAAGGTTGAGCAGCCGGCGCTCCGGTAGGTAGGCTCGGGCTGTCCGTGTATTGATTACTGCCCCAATGAATTCGAGCTGTTGGGATGGTTGCAGATGTGATTTGTTGTAGTTGATGACAAATCCCAGAGAAGTGATTATTGCTGTTGCTTTCTGCAGGGATGTCAGTAACTCCTGGGCAGAGGGTGCCGTGAAGAGCCAGTCATCCAGGTAGGGAAAGACAGACATCCCGAGCTTGTGGAGGTGTGCTGCGACAACGGCTATGCACTTCGTGAAGACCCGAGGCACTGGGGAGAGGCCGAAGGGAAGAACCCTGTACTGGTAGTGCTGCCCTAGCACTTGGAAGCGAAGGAACCTCCTGTACGATTTGTGGATGAGGATATCGGTGTAGGCTTCTTGTAGGTCCAGGGACACCATGAATTCGCCCGGTTGTATCAGGGGAAGAATGGTGTTGAGAGAGTACATCCTGAACTTCTCCTTGATGATGAACTTGTTCAGTTTGCATAGGTCGAGGATAGGGCACCATCCGCCTGTCCTCTTTGGAATGAGGAAGTATCTTGAGTAGAACCCAGAGTTGATCTCGGAGGGAGGTACTTCCTCTATGGCGTGAGACTCGAGGAGGTGTATTATCTCTGTTGCCATGGGAAGTTGAAGGTGCGGAGGGATAGTGCTGGGTGGTTTGCTGTTCTGGCAGGGTGGCGTGCAAAAATGCAAACGGAACCCCTCGTGGATGACTCGTAGGACCCAGGAGTCGATAGATATCTTCTCCCACTCCCGTAAGAAGCGTGACAGGTGACCCCCTATTCGGGTGGGCGCCTGTGGAGACGTGTCAAAAAGAGGAGGCTCCTTTGGTTGCCGGATTGTTGGTGCCCTTTTTCTGTCTGCGGTCCCTCTGGGTCTGCCGCTGGGTAGAGGTTCCTTGGTAAGCGTTAGACTTGTACTTTGGAGCTTGCCACTTCCGGTTGGGGGGGTATCTCTTGTTAGAGCTGTAGCCATTGGCACCATAGTAGGTTTTCCGCTGGTAGCTGCCCTTCTGAGGGGTGCTGCGGCATTCAAATCCTTCTTCTGCCAAGGTTTGGAGGGTGGTACAATGTTCCTTCATAACACTGACTGCGTCTATGACCTTTTCTCCAAATAGCAAGTCGCCTGAGCAGGGGGCGTCCGCGATTTTGTCGTGTGTGTCTTCACTCAGGCTGGAGGCTCTGAGCCATGCCCATCGCTTGGCAGATATCGCGGTGCCAGCGGTCCGGACAGAGGTGTCGAAGGCATCAAAGGCTGTGCTAGCCAGATGTTTGCTACACTCAGATAAATCAGCAAGTGAGCTGGCAATCAACGTTTGCGTGTCCTTAGGAAGGGCTGAGATGGTATTCTTTATGTTCGCCACGCAGGTGTCCTGGAACAGGATGTGCTGGAACTGATGAGAGGCGATTCTGGCGTTAAGCATCGCTCCCTGGAAGGCCTTCTTGCCTATCTCGTCAAGTAATTTCTGATCTCGCCCAGGCGGGTGGTTAGCATGTGTTCGAGAGGACCTAATCCTTTTCAGAGCAGAGGAGACGACGATGGATTGATGCGGTAGCTGTGCTACCATGAATCCTGGTGTGGGCTGGATTTGGTATTTAGAGTCCAGTCTTCTGGAAAATGGGCGTCCTGAAGCGGGCGACTGCCACATCTTGAGGTAGTCGTCTCGCAGCTTGCGATACATTGGTAGGGAGAAGGAAGGCTTGGGAGCAGAAAGGTACCTTAGGACCTCCGGGTCAGGTTCCTCGGTTTGGTCGGGTGAAGTCAGAGCCAGAGCGGTTGCCACCTTTTGTAGGAATCTGGGGTAGGACCGGTCTTTCGGGGGTGGAGGGGGCCCTTCCGGCTCTGGAGAGAGTCTGCCCTCTGGTGCAGTTCCATCATTGGATACGGAGCCCACAACGGCTTCAATTTCGCGCTCTTCAGCAGTGCTGTCCAGGGAGGGGTTGATGGGAGAGGGAGGCTGTGCGTCCGCTGGTTCTGTGGAGGGAGCTCTCGCAGCAGGACCCACCGAGGGGGCAGATTTTGAAGCAGTAGGGGGGGGGGCGCGGTCTGTTGGACTAATTGAGTCAGTAGTTTCAATATAGCAGTTATTGGCCGAGTCAGTGGAATGGCTGCAAGATCTCACCTGGCGTCTCCTGCTAGAGTAGGTAGAATGCTCTTTGCTGGCCCCGTGGTGCCCATGCCTGCGCTGCTTCTTATATGCTGGCTCGGGGCTGCCCACAGAAGAGTCAGAAGTGCTGGAAAGGCTTCTGTGATTTTTTCTGCCCTTATGCTGCCGTCGGTGCTTGTGTCCCCTTCTATACTGCTGCCAGGGTTCATGGTAGGAGGAAACGCTGTCCAGGCTCGTTGCGGCGCCACGAGAGAGGACAGTGTCCGGAACTGCAAGCCCCGAAGCAAAGAGGAAGCCCGCTGAGTTAGAACGGTGGGCGGAGCTTTCGTGGGCAGAGCTACCAGGAGCGTCGGCAGCGTGAATGCTATGCCGACGGTGGGCGGAGCTGGAGGACTGATCCGTGCGTCTGGAGGACTTCTCCCGGGCACCATTGCTGGTCTCCACATGGCCCCAAGGGGAGGTGGAAGACGGCCCAATACCTTCGGGGTCTGCTGTCCTGCGGATGATGGACCTCGCAGGGGTAGGAGCAGGCCTTACCTCGGAGATGCCCTGGATTGTAGCGGCGGGGAAGGTCGTCGGCAAGGCCTGGCTGGGGAAGGAGGCCCTATTGGGCACTTCCCGGGCCATGGTATGGGCAGGAGCAGGAATGGTTGTTTCGGTGGCACGGCTGGGGATGGAGGCCCTTTTGGGCACATCCTGAGCCAGCAGAGGGCAGGCGGCGCCTCGGGGAACCGTATCAGATGCTGGATGCTGCCCTGTTTCCCTGCTGGCACCAGAAGAGGATCCCCCACAGCGAGTGCATCCGTGCGAAGTGGTGTAAGTTCTGTGTCCGCATCGCGGGCATTTCTTAAATATCGATTTGGGCATGAATCCGATGAAAAAACAGTAAAACAAAGAAATAATAAAAATTCAAGGTGTAGGAGAGCAGGGTCCGTCTTGCTGGCAAGGCGGAAGGAAGAAGACTGACCCGGCTAGGGGCGGGGTGTGGAGGTGGGCTACCTGGGCAGGTTCAGAGTTCTGAGCTAGAGAGCACTTCCGTATGGCGCCGCCCGAAGGACGTCACCAGGTGTGGCTGACGCAATCCTGCTAGTCCATGGAGAAAATCCTGAGTCAGAGGCCATACGCTTCTGGAAACCTGCTGTTCCTAAATCTGGTCACTAGGTGTCGCTATCGTGCAGTGACTATGACTCCTCTTAGTGACTGTCAGCACTGCCTCCACACCATCTCCAGTCCCAGCTGACATGGGAAGCAAAAGGCCTGGGCTGTGAATCTAACCCAGGTCCCTCTGCATGCCAGTGCCACTAAACCATCAGGCCATGCTCACATGCTTCAGTTCTGGCACTTAGGTGGCTCCTATCACTTCCACTGGACATTTTGTCCAGGTGTTCGCCATCACCTCAGTGAGAAATATTTTCTCATATTCCTTTTGAGCTACTCCCCTTCCGTTTCATGATCCCTTGAACTTTTCATTTTATGGAAGATTCTTCTTCGTGATGGCACCCTGCACCCTGGCTCTACAGAGACACCACAAAAATCCCATTTGCCTAACTCTGCTTTTCAGAGTGCACATGGAATCACATATGGGACACACTGCAAGCTTGGGGTAAAGCATCTGTACCTGACGGTAAAGACCCAGGCTGGTGGCCAGATGGGTGTCCATGTTTGGACATTGCAGCTTTGAAGTGCAGAGGCCGGCTCTGATTCTGGAGCGATCCGTTGGACCCACTGACCAAAGCATCAGAAGGGAGAGTGGTGGCATATATAACTTCATGACCTGGCTGCAGAATGAGAGTTATGATGAGAAGGTTAGCGCGTGTGGGACTACACAGAAAAGTATGCACACTAAGACATCAGACAGGCATGTCCCACTGCACTCACATATAATCGCTGGCGGGCCATGCTCAGATCAACGTCCTCATTCAGTTTTCGGTATTTCTCAATGTGCTCCATTCTATCATCGATATCCAAGCCCGGGCTGTCCAGTCCTAGCCCTTTCCTTTTCAGGGTCTGCCGACAAGGAAACAGCAGTTGGTAATAGCTCACACAAGCAACATCTGGATACAGCCCAAGAACTCATTTATTCCTCAACCAGCCCAAATCCAGCTGTGCTACACCCTCCTCCATTGCCTGATGCTGTTTGTAAGAATGAATGAAAAACATATTTCTCCCTTTACAACTGATTGGCTAATCAAAATATCTTTCTTCAAGATGGAAAAAATCTGACAAAAAAGATTTCCTGGAAAAATGAAAATGTGTCAATAAGATACTTGGCAGAATTACAGCCACGAGAACAATGCACTTTAACTCTTAGAAAAGGTCTCACAGAGACTATGCCTGTGATTTCAGCTGACCTAGGGCCCTTAAATTCTTTCACTTGTAAAGGTGGAACCTGTTTTTTTACAAATGTAAAGGTGGAACAAGCCAAGCTCTCTGAAACACCTGGATTCCTAGGACAATAGCACCCTTCCCTCGTTCCTCGCTGGCACACAATATTTGCATGCTGCAGGCATTGACAGATTTACCTCTAGGATGTCTGAGTTAGTGCGACTCTCATGAGGTTCACTGTACTCTGTGTACTTCAGCAGAACCTTGTCCATATCGGTGCTAGCATACTGGAAGAGACGGTTGGTGCTGTTAAAGATGATGAGAGCAATTTCGCAGTCGCAGAGAACGCTCAGCTCATAAGCTTTCTTCATTAGACCAAATTTCCTCTTGGTGAAGGTGACCTACAGGAAAAGCAATTGAATCAGCACAAGCAACTTCATTGCCAAGGTGACCTTGAAAATAAACAAGTGTCCTCCAAGATTTTTCTGGTTTTATTCATTTGCTAAATTCATCTACCTAGCTATGACAGTCTGACAAGTATCATCCCAAAGAGTCTGGCTCCATTTCTGTAGGATCAGTGGCATCAGAGGATTTCTGGAGCAGAGACTTCAGCCTCTGTAGTGTGACTTATTTAATTGCATTATTGTATTTCAATTGAAACTCCACTTTCTTGGAGCTAGGAAGGGCTAGGGGTTTCAAAAGTCTTCATATTTTCACTATTCTTATACTTCCCTGTTTTAGAACCTCTTTTAGCTCAGTCACTTCAAGGAAGTTCATGGGTCACAGATTACAGTTCCCTCTGGTATACTGAGCCTGACCAGTGGGCGTCACTTAAACTATGGTTACATGGTGCAAGATTTCACATTAGGAATCACCTCCCAGGAAAAGAATTTAGGTATCATTGTGGATAATACGCAGAAACCCTCCGCCCAGTGTGCAGCAGCGGCCAAGAAAGCAAATAGAATGGTAGGAACCTTAAGGAAAGGAATGGAGAACAAAACCAAGGATATTATAATGCCTCTGTATCACTCCATGCAGTGACCACACCTTGAATATCATGTGCAGCTCTGGTCGCCATATCTTAAAAAGGATATAATAGAATTAGAAAAGGTAAAGAGAAGAGCCACCAAAATGGTAAAGGGGATGGAAGGATACCCCTATGAGGAAAAGCTTAAAAGGTTAGGGTTCTTCAACTTGGAAAAAAGATGGCTGAGTGGACATATGATAGAGATCTATAAATTAATGGATGGAGTGGAATGGATAAATGTAGATCAGTTGTTTACTCCTTCAAAAAGTAGAAAGACAAGAGGACATGCAATGAAGCTACAATGTAGCACATTTAAAATTAATCAGAAAATATTTTTTTCATTCAACGTGTACCAAACTCTTGAATTTGCTGTCAGAGGATATAGTAAAAGCTGTTAGTGCAGCTGGATCTAAAAGAAGATTAGATGAGTTCTGCTTACCCATGGAACAAACAGCACGGAAATCTGTATATCTTTTGGGAACCTAACAGGTACTTGTGACCTGTCTTGGCCACTGTTGTAAATAAGTTACTAGGCTTGATGGACTCTTGATTTGACCCATTATGGCATATCTTATGTTCTGCGATGTCTGGGATGGACTCCCTCCCTCCCTTCCAAGAGCTGTGATCATTGCCTAAGAGGAAGGAGATAGACTTTTTTTTCTATATTATCTGAAGAAATCTCCTGAAACATGTTGGGATTCCATGTGGAAAAAAACCCTTATTGAAATCTGACTAGTAACCAGAATAATGTATGGTTCATGGTTTTTGGTTTATTGATATTTACTATGCTGCTTTTAAAATATATAAGAAAGCCATGTACGGAAACTAATAAACAATCTGAATTAGGGAAAAGGAACTACAATCAATACAGGAAAGAGAAAAACAAAGCGAGAGGGTGTCCTGCAACTATGAACTGCTACCAAGGCACTACCATCTCCCCTACTGCCCCTCAAAAGTTAAGTTAAATACATATGTTTTTAAGCCAGCCTTAACGTTTTTATTGGCTAATTCTGAGCGGAGATGAAGGGATAAGGAATTCCACAGGGAGGGGAATAAAAAGAAGGAAGTGGAGAGTCTTGTGCTCAGGTTTAGCTTGGGAAATGGGAAGAATGTTGAGATAGTTACCAGGAATAGTACATAAAGCCCCGGTCAGAGTGTTTAGTAAAATGAGCGATGCTAAATAAGTATTGGTATGGAGAACTTTGTGTGTTAGTGTAAGAAGTTTGAAATGAATTCAGTAGAGAATGGGATTCCAATGTTGTTGATATAGAAGAGGGATAACCTAATCACCATTTACATGCATTTTTATTTATATTCTCTTATATACTGTGCTATTCTGCATCAGTGTAGTTTACATTGAACAAACTGAAATTACATTGAACAGGGCATTGAACTTAGAGATAACTATTTTACAGGGAACATGGGCTATGGAGGGTTAAGTGGCTTGCCTAAGACCACACGGAGCACCTGTGGGACTAGAAACCCCAGTCCTTCTGGCCCAAGGTTGCTGTTCTCTAGTGGGATTTGAACCCCCGACCTTCCAGCCTGAAGTACCTTGCCCCAACCACTAGGCCACTCCTCCACTCCACACATGCATGATGAAGAATTCTGATTGCTGAATTTTGGAAAGTCTGAAGCCATTTTATCTCTGATCCAAACAGTCCCAAGTAAATAGCATTGCAGTAGACAATGTGGGAGATGATGTATGCAAGTGCCAGGCTCTGTTAAGCTGGGAAATCCAAGAAGGGATGTAATGCGCAGAATTGTCTCAGGGCCAGAAAAGAGCTTTTCACAACAGAACTAACTGGCTTTTTGAAAGAGATTTTTTGTATTGAGGTAAATGCCTAAATATTTAAAGTGGGGTTGAAGATGAATAGACTGGAATGTAGGCAGACTAGAGAAGGTTGGAACCCACTCCTTTCAACCAAACAATGTCAAAAAGGACTATCACACCAGAGAAATTCAGCTCTGGGCTTAGAAAAGGAACATACAACTCTGAGTTTTGCACATTTTGATATATTATGCAGATAGTTTTACAGTTAGAAATTAGTCTAAAGAGACTAAGTTCTGTCCCCACCCTTGTCACCTTGTGCAAGGTCATTCTCTCCCCCTAGCCTCAGGGAGCTCCTTAGACTGTGACAGTTCATTAGGTCTGTGACAAAATGCCCAGCACAAATAAACCACATGCAAAATAAACTTCACCTGACGGTTGCGTTGGTCCAGAATTCGTGAAATCTGTATCTTCTTCCGACCCATCTTCACGTTTACATGAAACTGTGTTACTGATATCTGAGATGAAGTAAGAGAAAAGAAAAAATATTTTATATGATGAGAGAGAGCTGAAGAAAAGAATTGCATTACGGAAAAGATAGCACACAAAACCCATCCGATCAGCTAATAATTCAAATATGTTTATAACTTTTTTACAGTACTATTTTGGTGCGGTACGCTCTGTGCTATTTTGGGGCTACACTGCTTTATGGCTCTCTTGTGGCTTTCACTACATTTCTTTTCCTTTCGGGTTTGAAGGCTCTCCAAGTCCTGTCTATCCAAATCAAAGATGGATGCCAAGTGCACTGGAGTTCGTCACATGACTAGCATGCCAGTCTTCTTATTCCACCCCATGACACCAACACAACATCTGAGAAGTCATCAGGCCTAATCAATGGCAAGGCTCCTGTAACATGATGACCTCAAACACATAACAAAACATACAATAAGAAGGTGTTAAGCTAGGGCTACCTCCCCAGTGCTGGTGACTATGAACTATTTTAATACAAAGTCAAAACCAAAGATTAATAAATTCTTTAGGCTGTTCCCCCTTCTCCAGCTCTTACAATTAACCTGAATACTCTCCTTTCCACTAGGAACAATGATGTCACAGATTATCTCACATGAAGTGGGATTCAGTTAGTTCATGATAGGTGTATGATGTCACTGATGATGTCACAGCTCAAATGGATCAATTGCATCTAGTGAATGTTGCTAATCAATGACGGTACTGATAACATAGTCAGCTATTGCAGATTTAGAGTTGTAGAGGAAAACGTTAAAGAATTAAAATGAAAAATAAAGATATGAAATTCTGAACTGGGAGCGTAATACTCTTTGCCATGTGCTCAGTATGCAGGAGGTACAAATGCCGGGAGGAAAAATCCATAAACCATTATTAAAGTGGACTCGGAAAATCCATTTCATGCTTCTAGGATAAGCAGCATGGAATCTGTCTGCCTTCTGGGAATGTGACAGGTACTTGTGACCTGGATTGGCCACTGCTGGAAATAGGATACTGAGCTTGATGGACATTTGGTCTGACCTAGTATGGCATATATTACACTCTTATGTTCTTAATTAATAGTCTCCTTTCATTGGACATGATACATAAGAACATAAGAAGTTCCATGCTGGGTAAAACCAGTGGGCATAGAGGCCAGTATCCTCTCTCTGACAAGGGCAATTCAGGGCACTTGGAAGTACCTAATAGGGGGATATGTTTCCAGTTTCGTCATCCCAGAAATAAGAAGAGGTGAATCCCAAATCTGACTGGCTTAATAAACCTGCTCTCCAGGAACTTGTTCAAATCTTTCTATGCGCATTTTGCCCAAGCAATGGCACACATTGGGGAAGGTCTCTCCATCTGTCTGTCTGTTCATTTGCCTGTATGCATTCCAATAAAGGGAACCCCCGGAGGCTGCGGCAAAGGAAATCTGTGACTGCTGGTGGGTTCCCATCGCAATGCAGCAGTGGAGTACTACCGGACTGCAAGCCTGCAGCTGTGGCAAAGAATGATGTAGATCCCATGCCTAGAAGCTAGGGCAGGGAACCTGAGTGGAAGGGAGTTGGAGGGGAGGGGCACAAGGGGTACAGGGGCTGGAGGAAAGTGGGAGAAAGGGAGTGTGGGGAAGGGGTGGAAGGTAGGGAAGAGTGCAAGAGGATGGAAGAGAATGCATTGGGGAAAGGGTCTCTGTACCGAGAGAAGCACTCTAACATACCCCCCTCCCCCTTATCTACTTATATATGCGTGCAGGCACACATACAGTCTCTCATTGTATCCACCCCACACATGCACACCCCCAGATCCAAACCCTGAAACAGAGACACACTCGTATACACAAAATCATTCACCAAGGAGCTCTACAGCCCTAACATGTCACTTCACACACAGTTCCTCCACAGACATACATAAGTTTGCACATGAAGGAAGGGAAAGCACCCCATTTTGTCATATTGTATGTGTGCACTTTTCAGCTTGTTTAAACCTAGCTATACTACTGGCCTTGAGCAGATCCTCTGGTAATAAATCCCCATACCTTGTATGTAGACAGAAGAATATTTTCTTTAATTTGATTTAATTATGCTACCTATTATTTTCATGAAATATCCCTTAGTCCTTGTACTATTTTAAAGGTGAAGAACCCATTCCCTATGTATCCATTCAACCGCACTTATGATCTGAGACCTCTATTATCCAGGCTGATGAACTCTAACCTGTTTAGCCTTTTACCGTTTTGGTCGCCCTTCTCTGTATTCTTTTTTAGATGCAGTGACTGGAACGACTCAGTGCCAGATACAGCTGCACCATGAATTGATAAAGGGGCATTAGTATACCCTCCTTATTGAATGGAGGGTAAGGGTGCCTAGGCTGGAAGGGCACACAGATGCATATGCTCAGCTTATTTAATCAAGGAAACACTGGCACCTATCTGCCTTTACAAAATTATCCAAGAAAGCAGGCACACAGTGGTACCTACTCGGAGACAGGTCGAGGAGTGTGTGTGACCTAACAATAAGAAAAGGCACATAGGGGGCATATTCAAATATTTAGTGACACTATCCAGATAGTGCTGCTGAATATTCCCCCAGACCATAGAAAAACACCTGGTTAAAATTGAGGTAGTCTATGGGAGGATTGGGGGTGGTCCTGGTTGCTAATGGTCAGCAGTGATATTCAGCTGCTAACTGGAAAGCTAAACTGGTTAACATTAGGACAGGTCAATGGCTGTTAACTGGTTTTCTCTATCTGGTTAGAGGCTGAAAATCACTGTCAACTGATATTTAGCAAGTTCTGATGCTGAATATTCAGTTTTTTAAAAGTGGCGGTAGTGAGGCACTTTAAAAGTGTCTAGCCACTGCCGCTGAATGAAGTATACACAATGGGGGTCATTTTAAAAGGCTTAGTCTTGACTTAGGATGTCTGAAGACATGCACGTGGACATGAAATCACAGAGACGTCTCTGAAGTCATTCCACAAATTATGTTTTCAGATCTCCCTGATGCAGGGACGTCCAAATAGGCAAGGGGGTGTAGTGAAGATGTGTTTGGAGAGGAGCAATGGACTTACACGTTCCCATTCGATTTCAGGAATGACGGGACATCTGCCGGCACATGGATGTTTAGACCTGCTGCAGGCACGAATAGGCATCAGGAAAGTGCATGTTTTGGCCTTAAAGCATCCGGAAAGTGTAGAAAAGTTGGAGAGTTAAGTGACTAGTCTAAGATCACAAAGACCCACTCTGGGAGTTGTACCCTGGTCACCCTGCTCCCCACTCACTACTTTAGCCATTATGCTAGACATCCATGTTCTGAGATGCTAGCCTGGGGATGTCTATGTGGATGTCTCTATAGATGTCCATATTGGGCATGTCCAAGTTTCTGAAAATCGTGCCTAAACTTGCATATGCCTGCTTTTTTTTTCAGACGTTCTGACTTTGACGTCCCAGATTGCACGTGGATGACCCATTGTAAAATGTGTCTTCACATATTCAAAAATGTCATTCTCCACCCCTGAGAATGCTTGAACATATATTACACAAAAGCAAGCACTATGGGCCTGATTTTCTAATAGGATGGCCACGTGAGAAGTTTATAAAGAGGTCTGTGTTATCAAGGCCTTTTTAAACAGGCTCCCAGCTCCAGCCCCAGTAACATGCAATGCAAATGTCAATGCTCTGAGGCAGATGAAAATGCGGGTGCATACTTGTGTACCACACATTGGAACCCCGCCTTAATTCTGCCCACCATGAACGCCTATGCGCAGATTGCATAAAAGCAGGCACACGCTTTTCGAATGTTCTTTTTATTCACATGTGGGTCATGCAATTTTAGGAAAGCCTTTTTCTGCATGTAAAACAATCTTCACATGCAGACAAACCTTTGTATTCATTACCTCCTATTTTGTATGTGCATATATACCTGGAAAGTTTTATAAGAGCCTACTTGAGCAGGTAAACTGTTGGTGTATATGCTCAAGTCTCTTATAAAATGACCCCCATAGTTAGGAATAGTTTTCCCTATATGGAACACTTTGCACTTCTTAAATTTAATCTGCAGTCTGCAGACTGACACGGTCCTTCCTGCAGATCCTCAGTCTGCCTGCGTTTTTAACTACTTTGAATAATGTGTTATCTGCAGGGTTTCTCACCTCACTCATTGCTTCCTTTTTTGATCATCTATGAAAATGTTAAATTGCTCCCAGTACAGATCCCTGAGGCACTCTCCTATTCACTGCCTTGGTTGTCGGTCTTGGGATCCATTTTGTTCCCTTCTTTCACCTTTTTGAGCTGTCGCGCTCTTTTTAACTGCTGGCCGCATGGAGGATCTTCGACCTCACAGGGGTTCTTTTTGCCCTAATGGCCTCCGGTTTCAAAAAATGTGATTGGTGTTCTAAGAACAAGTCTCTCACAGACACCCATAACTGTTGCCTTCAGTGTCAGTGACCACGATCCGGAGCAATGCTCCCTCTGCAAACAGATGTCTTCTAAAGCCAACCAGAGTCGCTGGCAGAAGCTAGATGATATCTTCCATAAGGCAGATTCGACCCCAGTATCACTGGTAACCTCACGCTCCATGGCCCCACAATCCTTGGAGTCTCCCAAGGCCCCTCTGCGGGCCTGCAGACACTCCGACCAAGGGTCCCCTGAGCATGAGCGAAAGAAAAAGAAGAAGGCCGCAAGGATGCAGTCCGAGGGGTCAGACAAGCGTGAGAAGTGACGTGCTTGGTCTCTCAGCCCCCTATGGCAGTCCGAAGAGTTGGAGAGGGAGTGGCCAAGAAAGGTATCTCGAACCGATGCGGAGACCTCAGGCGATGGCGCCCAGTCTCCCAAGGGTCGTCCCGGTGAGGACTCCCTTTCCTCCTTGATGCCCAACCCAGTCACCCTGGTGTCGGTGTCATAGGGCCCCACTCCCGAGTGGGAGGTCCGAATGCTGGCCTTGGAACGCAGCATTTCTGCATTTCTTGCTGCCCAGCAGGAACAGATGCCTGGCTCCACTGGCACATGCCATGAGACCACAGGGACCTTGACCTCAAGGACTCCCCGGGCTGCCACAGTGACCCCCGAGAGCCAGAAGCATCCTGAGGGTCCTCGGTGAGGGTCTCGATCTCCGTCCCATTCCTTGGGCTCGAGATCATCTCGGGCAAGCATTTCTGGCTCTGGTCAGGCTTCAGTGCGGGTCACCGACCCCTCTGGAACCACCCGACCCTGAGTCCTCCACGGACTATTCGTACTGGGAATCCGATGGGGAAACCTCACTAGAGACTCAGTCTCACCGAGACCTTCCCTCGGACCCATCTCCACCATCCCAGAGGCGACAGTCCCCTCCCGAGAACACTTCTTTTCTGGAGTTTGTCCGAGATATGGCATGGGTCCTTGTGCTCACCACTGAATCAGAGGAGGAGCCCCGAGAGGAGGAGCTTGATATCCTCCAATATGAGGTACCACCAAAGGAAACCCTAATGGTTCTGTCCTTTCTGGCCATGTGTAAATAGAAGAGCCCAAAGACTCACTTTTCGGTCCCCACGGGCAGAGAATCCCGTGCTCTCGATGCCCTCAGACGAAAAGCTTACCAAGGCTCCATGCTAGCATGCCGCATCCAGCTCTATCAACTGTATATTAGTTTGTTCCTCCGAGATCTCACCAAGGAGCTCAGAGCATTAGTGGCAGGTCTCGATGGGGACCACCTCTGGCACTTCTAGGTGCTCTCGAAGTCCATTGGGGAGTGCTCCAAGTACCTCTCATGAGCGGCCTATGTAAGCTTCGAGTCCTCCACTAAGTAGCTGTGGCTGGCATTGGTGCCTGCGGCAGGCTTGGCTCCAATCATCCAACCTGGAGCAGTGGGATCAGGAGAAACTCCTTGATGTTCCTTGCCTCGGGGAACATCTCTTCAGTAAACCAATGGAGGATAAAGTGGCTGAGATTGAGACCGAATACGTCACCCATACTCGGCTCTCTCAGAAGACTTCCTCCCTCCCTAAGAAAAAAGCGCAAGGCAAGAAACCCTTCTTCACCAGGAAGGGGCACCCATATAGGGGCTACCCTCTGTACCTGTCTACACTGACCCCAACCCAGTGTGGTCAAGATAAGAGCATGGCCCATGGACCCAGCAAGCCTAAGGGATGGAAAACTCAGCCACCAACTCCAGCGCAGCCGGCCTCTGGCTTTTGATGCCATCAGCATAGCCTCTCGACCACTGGATGACTAGCTGCCGGTAGGGGGAAGGCTTATCCACTTTGCCCTCAGGTGGGAATCCATCACCACCAATGCCTGAGTCCTTCAGGAGAGATATATCCTCCATCTGGACCAGTTGCCTCCCCCTTACTTTCCTGGGGAGCCCTGGCAGCTTCCTCTGCATCAGGCCCTCCTAACTCAGGAGCTCGCAGGCCTCCTCTAGGACAGGGCGGTGGAAACCATCCCACCACACCTCAGGGGAAGGGGATTTTATTCCCGGTACTTCCTTGTCCCGAAGCGAACTGGAGGTCTCCTACCCAACCTCGATCTGAGGAACCTGAACAGATTCCTGGTGCAGGAGAAGTTCAAAATGCTCTCCCTTGGAACACTGCTGCCCTACTTCCAGCAGGGTGATTGGCTATGCTCCTTGGACTTAGAGGCTTATACCCACATCCTCGTCCATCCCAAGCACAGACTGTACCTGCGCTTTGTGGTAGGAGGGAACCACTACCAGCACAGGATGCTTCCCTTCGGACTCGCCTCCGCCCCAGGTCTTCACCAAGTGTCTTGCGGTGGTAGCGGCCCACCTCCATCTACAAGGCATCTTTGTCTACCCCTATCTAGATGATTGGCTCATAAAAGGGGACACGACTTCAGAGGATCTGCAGGCCATGGGCCGCACGATTCGGCTTCTGCAGCACTTGGGCTTTGTGGTCAACTACACAAAATCCCACCTTACTCCGGTACAATCCCTGGAGTTCATAGAGGCTTGCCTAGATACTCTTCAGGCCATGGCCTTCCTTTCTTGGGACAGGGAAGACTGCCTTAGATCCCTGGTGTCCGATGTACGGAGCTGCCACACTGTCTCGGGACGGTCGATGCTTCGCCTTCTCGGCCACATCGCCTCCACTCTCCACGTCATACCCAATGCCCACCTCAACATATGAGTGGCGCAGTGGTGCCTCTGTGCGCAGTGGACCCAGGTGACCGGCTGACTCCGAGACCCCATCTTGGTCTCACCTCACTTGAGGGAGTCCCTAACCTGGTGGCAGGACATACAGAACCTGCTCCGAGGCATGCCCTTCCAGACCCCAACCCACCAGGAGGTCCTGACTACGGATGCCTCCCTCTCAAGCTGGGGGGCCCATTGCGAGGAGCTGCACACCGAAGGGTTTGGTCCCTCAAGGAGAGTCAGCAGCAGATCAATTTACTGGAACTCTGAGCCATCCTCCTCGCGCTGAAGGCCTTCCGGTACCGCCTGTGGCACTGAGTGGTGCTTGTTCAGATGGACAACCAGGTCACAATGTTCTACCTGAACAAACAGGGGGGGGTACCGGCACTTACAGCCTCTGCCAGGAGGCAGTGGCTCTGTGCTCATTTGCGGTGAGCCAGGGTATGACCCTTTGAGCCGTCTATCTCCCGGGACAGGACAACGCCTTGGCGGACCGGCTGAGTAGAGTCCTCCGGCTGCATGAGTGGCACCTGTGCCCAGAGGCAGCGCAGCGACTCTTCCAGCACTGGGGTACCCCAGACCTGGATCTCATTGCCAGTCCTGCGAACACACAGCTTCCCCAGTTTTGTGGCCCCCTCCTGCACCTGGGCAGGGTGGCTCCAGACACTTTCCTCCTCTCATGGGCGACAGGCCTGCTGTATGCCTTCCTCCCCATGCTGCTCATAGCTCGGACCCTCCTCAAGGTCCAGCAAGACAGGGCCTTGGTGATCCTCATGGCCCCAAGGTGGCCCAGGAAGCTGTTTCCTTTGCTACTCCATCTCTCGATGGAACCCCCAGTCCCTCTTGGGAACTTACCGAGGCTCCTGAAGCAAGAGGGTGGCCTGCTCCTTCACCCCAATCTGGAGTCTCTGTCCTTTACAGCTAGGCTGCTGAGTGGGTCGCCTTAGCTCCTCTTCATCTCCCCACAGAGTTTGAGGACATCCTATTGGCCTCCCAGAAGGACTCAACCAGGTGGGTGTATGCGTTCAAGTGGCGCAGGTTCTCACTGTGGTGCTTGGAGAACCAAGTGAACCTGTTCTCCTGCCCTATACACTCAGTTCTGCAATACCTGTTCCATCTTTTGCGGGCCAGCCTAAAGTCTAACTCAGTTAGGGTTCACCTGAGTGCCATCTCAGCGAACCACCATCCCATTGAGGGCAAATCCCTCTTGGGGCAACCCCTCATCTCTCACTTCATGTGGGGCTTGCTCCTTTCCAAACCCCCTATCCGCTCTCCACCAGCGGAATGAGACCTCAATGTGGTCCTCACCACAGCTGACCAAGCTGCCCTTTGAGCCCATGGGTACTTGCTTCTTGCGGCACCTGTTCTGGAAGGTGGCCTTCCTGGTGTCTCTCACCTCCGTCCATAGAATCAGTGAACTCCAGGCACTGATGGCCAAGGTGCCATACACAAGGTTCTTCAGGAACAGGGTGGTTCTTTGCACTCACCCCAAGTTCCTCCAGAAAGTTGTCTCAGATTTCCACCTCAAGCAGGAGGTGGTGATGCCCACCTTCTTCCCAAGGCCCCACACCAACCAGGCATCGGCAGTTCTCTATACCCTGGACTGCAAGAGGGCCCTTTCCTTCTACCTGCAGTGGACTCGGGACCACCGTAGGGCTGGGCTGCTCTTTGTCTCCTATGACCCCAGCCGCCTGGGGCTGGCGGTCGCCAAGCAAACTTTATCCGTTTGGGTAGCGGACTGCACCGCCTTTGCCCAGGCCCAAGCTGAGCTACCTCTGGACTGCCGAGACATGGCACATAATGTCAGGGCAATGGCGATGTCGGTCGCTAGCCTACGTTCGGTGCCACTGGTGGACATCTGCCGGGCTGCCACTTGGTCCTCCACTCATACCTTTGCGGCACATTACTGCCTGGAGAGGGAGTCCTGTTGGGACTCGGCCTTTGGCCAGGCGGTACTCCATAATTTGTTTGGGGTTTAAGCAACTCCGACCCTCCAATCCTTCTTGTTCAAGCTACCGTAAACGTGGCTCTCCATGGACACAGGGTCCTCAGGCTTGCCTTCAGATTCTCTGGTGACTGCTCACGGCTCTGCTGTGATTTTTTTTCCTACAGATTCTCGGTAGCCTGTAGTAGGGAGTCTCATATGTGAGAACTGACTTCCTGCTTGTTCCTGGAGAAAGCATAGTTACTCACCTGTACCAGGTGTTCTCCAGAGATAGCAGGAATCAGTCCTCCCAGCACTCCCTCCTCCCCTTAGAGTTGCTGTCCATTTTGCCATCTTCTTGGTGGGGGCTCTAGCTATGGCACCTGATTGAGTAAGATGGCACCCTTGGGTGGGAAGGGGAACATGCATGCGTGGTGGCATTCCCAAAGGCTTTTTTTGGAAGCTGGGGAAATGTTCCACGCAGGCTCTGTTGGTGCTGACGTCACCCATATGTGAGGACTGATTCCTGCTGTCCCTGCAGAACACCTGTTACAAGTGAGTAACTACGCTTTTTAGCCTGCTTGGCCTCAAAATATGTCCAATTCAAGAGCCAGCTTGAAGAAAAGTTAAAATAAATTCTCTTTCCCTTGTCTGCTCTATGCGGGACTTGGTGACCAAAGAGTGAAATTTAGATAACATTTGGTTGACTATTTTGGGCAATCTAGTCTGATCTTTCAGTGTCTTTGTCTGAATGTTATGTGATGACTTTATGGGACAGACAAAAGTTTTAAACCAAAGTTGGCCTGCTCTGCAAAAGTGTATGCAAGAAATTAGAAAGCTTCTCTGTTTACAAAAAAGGCAAAATATCACAGGTTACTTGGGATTTTTAAAATTCTTTAAGCTCCCCTGATTGGCTCTTCCCCTTTGTGCAATACTAATGGTGACAATAGATCTCTTTGGTGTATGGCCCAATCAGACCTGGTGATTTGTTGGTGAGTTGTGACAGTGGTGTATAATAAGCAGGGTTGGTACAAGGGTATTAGGCAAAGCTTCAGCCCTGCGTTCTCTCACAATAAGCCTTTACACCCTCAGTGGCACCCCTCCCTCCAAGATTTTGATTATTAAACTCAATTGTAATCATCTCTACACCATCCCTCCCAGAACAATCCTATAAAATGCATATTTGGACCTCATACTTTTAAATATAAATATATACATAATGGGGGAGACTTCCAAAAGCCACTTACAAAAGATAAATGGACTATTTGCAGACTGCCATTCTCCCTGCATGTAAAAGTATGCACTGATGTCTCTTTTGAGTTTGTGTGGCTGCCAGGACCCATTGCTGTGTTTCCCCCCTCCCAGAAGCTTCTGACTAGGCAATCACATATTTTGCCTAGTGGTTGGGCCAGCCCTGATAACACGGCTGTATAAAGAGTTACATGGGATAACATTTTCAAACTGTATGTTTCAGGACAAAGTGCACAGATACCTTTTAAAGAGAACCTATGCATATTTTCACTTTAAAACTTGTTGGCTGCAGGTAACAGATCTTTGCATCTGATTTTTGTGTGAGTAGATTTTCTTCAAAAAATAAGGTCCATAGTCTTGAAAACACAATCAGCAAGTGTTAGTTTCTGATCCTGCCCAAAGCATGACCTTGGGAACATGTCCTCTAAATGCAGCTAGAAGGGCAGAAGTCGTGAAACCATGCTCCTGCTTTTAACCCCTATTGGAGGGAAGGATGTTTTAAATTGCTGTACCCAACAGAACTTCATGATAAAATGATTTTTGCTAAGGAGTGCTGCTTTTTGCATTGTCCTTTCAAAATGTTGTGCATGCAGGGTGCTACTTCCTTTCAGATTCCTATTCTGCTGCTTTCACTCCCAAGTAGGGTTGCCAACTGACTCCAGATGCGCCCGACAGGCTTGATCCAGTCCTGGGTTTACTCCATTGCATGCAGGGACATGTAGTTCTGATTTCTCTATTGCACTACATAAGAAAAGCCAGACTACAAGTCCCTGCATGCAATGGGGTAAACACAGGACTGGATCAAGCCTGTCGGGCGCATCTGGAGCCAGTTGGCAACCGTACTCTCAAGCCAGTCATTTTTAAGAGCGAAAATGGAGCTTTACACCAGGGGTACTCAAATCCAGTCCTGGAGGGCCACGAACCCGTCAGGTGTTCGGGATATCCCTAATGAATATGCATGAGATAGAGTCAAATACAATGGAAGCAGTGCATGCAAATATATATCATGCATATTCATTAGGGATATCCCCAAAACCTGTCTGGTTTGTGGCCCCCCAGGACTGGATTTGAGTACCCCTGCTTTACACCTTATCTATTGTAGCTCTAGACCAGGGGTTCTCAACCCAGCCCTCAGAACACACCTAGCCAGTCAGGTTTTCAGGATAAACACAATGAATATGTATTAGAGAAATGTTCAAGCACCTCCTCCATTGAATGCAAATCTCTCTCATGCATATTCATTGTGGTCATCCCGAAAGCCTGACTAGCTCTGCTAGATGTGTTTCAAGGACTGGGTTGAGAACCTCTGTTCTAGACCAATAAAAAAGCTAAATCTAAAAACGCAAGGCAAGTTTTATTGTACATAAGAGGACACTCTAAGACATTTGTTTACTATTTGCATAAGTCTGTTCCACTTACTGATCTCTGCTATATTTAACTGACCATCCTAATTTTAATATATGGACGGAAATTAACTCGTCATTCCCATGACCTCAGTTGCTTCTGTACTTCACCAGCCTACGCATGGCACCAACATACTGTTGTGGTAGGAGAGGAAGTGCAACTGTGGGCCAGAACGCCATAGATACCCTGATGGGAACGGAGCCTCCAGAACCTGCATGCATTCCCTCGGGATCACACCAACTAAAGCTGCCACAAACTCAGGCTTTGCTTTCCCAAGTTGCAAACTGGTCTAAACCAATGTATGTCCCATTCTGGTACTGCCTTCATCTATTGTACTTTTCTCTAACAGAAATCTAATTTTGCCATGGGCTCCTGGTTTTGTATGTGTACCAGGCTTGTCAGCACTGGTTTGCCAAGTGGTCCACTCAAGGTAATGTCTTCAAGTGGGTTAATGTGATGCATACCATGATAGAAATGAACCTCTTCCCTATTCCAGGGTATGCTGGAGATGATCTCATTCTCTGATTCACTGCTAATGCTCATCTCAACACTTGCACTGTTTCGAAGAGATCAGCCTTCTGGAATTCATAAGGTGCAATGTACACACAGGCACTATATCAAGGTGCGCTTAGAAAGTCCCTATTTGGGGTCTGCTTGTTTTGTTCTTGATGCCTCGGCTAGTGCAGAAGTGCCCCCATGCCAGTGGGTATTTCCCCCAGCCTTAGAAGGAAATTGTAAAATTGATAAAATAAGCTGGCACTCTACCCCCACACCTCCTTCACCCAGGTCTCAGACAAGCACACTGCAGGCAGCCTGTTTTCAGGTCTGGATATGCAATGAAAACCTTCCCAGTTTTATCAGCTCTTGCCCCATCCCCACAATCCCAGCCAGAGTAGTTATAAAAAAAAAGACAGGGCTGGCCCAGCCATTAAGCAAGACAAGATGGCCGCCTACAGAAGCAGCTTCTGAGGGGCAGCAAAGAAAAGCAGCAGTTAAAGCAAAACTATGGATCCCAACAGAACCTCAAACACAAAGAGCCATCAGCACATCCCTTTACCTGCATGGGAGAGTGGGCGCACGCATACATACAAAGCAAAGTTTAATATTTACAAGTATGATGTCCAGTTATGCATTTTTAAAGTATTGTTGTGGGAGGGGTGGTGTTTTCATGCTTTGGAAATTATTACAATTTTGGGGCGGGGCATAAGGATGAAGGTGTGCTTAGGGCGCCAATATCCTCGCACTGGCCCTTGAAAAAAGATTTATCTAGGGTTAATTATGTATAGCGCAAAGGACATCAAACAAGAATGGATGCAGCAGTGGCCGCCTATGCAAAAATCTAGTGCTTTTACTTACCACTACAGGCAAAATGAGGACATAACGTGAGTCTGTACTGCAGTGCTGGAGAATCAGTCTTGCAGTGTTCCGCTGTCTTCTGAATCACCTTCCCTGAAGAAGGGAACAAAGACGTCACCTGAACTGTCCATTCTAGAGACAGAATGGGGACTCTCTTTACTATTCTCCCATTGTCACCCTCCTAGAAAAGTCCTCCCTCCACTGCATTGGGGGGGGTGGGGGGTGGGAGGGGGGTGAAGATGGCTAACACCACTCTCTCTCCTGTTACCCTTCTTATTCAAAAGAAAAGTCCGTGCTGGGTACACAGGAAGCCCCATTTTGCATAGCATATCGAGGCTAGAAAAGAGACATCCAAGTTGGGACATTTAAGACTTCCTGAGACTTCTACAAAAGGCTGGCTGAACAAGGAGCCTTTGGTAAAATATATACAATGATTTACAGGAGTACAAGTGTATTCACTGACATGTGCAATGAGAACACCATTTTACAAAAATGCATACGCTAAAAAGATCAGCATCACTGGGGTCTTATACATGTAAACGACAGTCCCTACATATATAAGAGATGTATTTAATTAAACGACATATATAAGAGAAGCCAATTAAGGAGTTGCATTCTAAATTACAAATTTTGGGGGTTTTGAAGTGGGGTTTAAGACTAAAGAGAGAAGCATAATTGCCCTCTCAATTGCTCCTTGAAACCCCAGACCTAAGGGACCCAGGGCCGTCCCAAGGGTTTCTGCCACACTACCCCTGCCAAGCAACATTGACATCCCCCCTCAGCTGCCGCCTCCCTCCCCCCAGCTGCTACCACTGATTCCATCTCAGGGGGGGGGGGCAATGGCAGCAGCGGTATTTCAAAAGGTGGTGGCTTTTTGTTGCCACTTTATTCCCCATGGTGGCAAAATGCTATTGCTTTTTGAAATAATGATAATGCCGCCTCCCTCCCTGCGATGGAATGGCACCACCCATCCAGGCTGGCCACCATGGGCGGCCACCTACCTCACCTAGTGGACGGGCCGGCTCTGAATGGAGCACATAGCTCACCTTTACATGTGAGTTGAAGAAGGTGTAAATGCCAACAGGGATTCTTTTTGAAATAGATGCCTATTCCCCTTCTAGAATAAAAAGCACACGTATTATTTAAACGTCTGCCCAAAACACGCCCTCTTGAACTCTGGAGCTATGGACATGCACGTATAAGTGGTGGCTTTTCTAAACCTGTCACTTAAATGTGTATGCCCATTTACACGTGCAAACGTTGTCTAATCAACGACCTTAGGCAGAGAAAAAATGAATGGGGGCTTATTCAGCGGCAGTTGGCAATCGCTGCTTTAAAATAAAATCAGACATTCAGTGCTGGGCCATATTCGGTGACGGGCATCAAATATCTGGTTTGCCCAATTGCACTTTTGCAATCCGGTCAGTGGCAATATTCATCTTTTCACTTGTCCTAACTTTAGGAATTTTAGCTTACCGGTTAGCAGCTGGATATTGCCACTGACTGGTTAGCTCATGGAGCCACCCCACTCTGCCCTCCAAATGTCCCATCACTAACTGGTTAGCAACAGGGAGTTCAATTGGGTTAGGAGAGCTAACTAACTAACCATGTTAGTGCCACTGAATATCCTGTTGAGAGGGATTTATTCAGTTTACAGGTCTGCAGAGTGCACAAATTCCTTTGAAAATGCCCCCCTAAGTGCTCAAGACTGTGTACTGAAGAGTATCACGATGGGACCTGGAGTGGAAAGATTTACCACCTAGTGTGTTCGTCTCTAACAGTGGGAGGGATAGTCAGAGCTGTTTAGGTGGTTTGCAGACTGCTTAAATGGCGCTGAGCAGGATGTGGTTAGTATCGCTGAATATCCGCGGGTGCTACCATTAAACGCCCTGAAGCTAGCCTCCTAGCACCGGGGTGTTCCAGGGGTGGCACCTGGAGAGAACCGCTAGCAGTAATGTTCAGTCACTAGCCGGTTATCCCAAAGCGGCAAATGTTAGGCACCTGCAAGGCTTGCCTAACATCTGCTGCCTTAGCTAACTGGGCAGTGGCTAAATATCACCGCTGCTTGGTTAGCTGCTGCATTATCCGGCTAACCTGGGCATTTAATGCAGGTGGCCAGACATGGCCCTAACACTGAATATCTGCAGTGACACTAGCCGCTGGAGAAGCACTAGCCACCACTGCTAATATTGTTCCCCCCCCCCCCCATTATGCACACTGAACTCCCTTAGGAGCAGAACAGGGATTAGAAAAGCTGTTCAGGGAGGTAAAGTGACAGACAGAGGCAAAGGCAAGCTTAGAACCTGGACCTGGAAAAATAAAGCGACTTACCTTAAATTTGCACAGAATATCAATGGCAGAGTTGGGATTGAAGCCCAGGAGTTGTTGATATCTGATCTAGGGAGCTAATCATTCATCTCCCTCTAAATGTGTAATTACTGATCTCACATCTGTCTTTCACTGTGACTAACCAAAGCACCATGTTAAGCCCCGAGGAACTTCCAGCATGAAAACAAGGGAAACCATTATCCCTGGCAGCTGGTGGTGCCACGCTTCCCTAGAGTAAGACCCCAAGGGATGTGCATTCACTGGTCCGCATACTCGGTCTCATAGAGTATGACAGTGGCACTCACAAGTGCAAGTGACATAAGCTGCCCCTTGTTCTCCCTTCCCTCCAGCTCAGGTCTATGCAACCTATGTGTGGGTTGCATCATTCATCAGACATAGGGCTCCCAAGACAGCTCATTAGAGGACCTGGAAAGAAGGAAAGGTACAGAAGGGTCCTGGGTTCTGAGTACTCCTGGGGAGTCGCACGTAGCCATCACCGTGAGAAAGCTCGCCACATTCTTAGGCAGAAGTAAGACCCTCTGCATCCCGCATTAGCTGCTGTCCATGCAATTCTGGGACATCCATGAGCAATCAATGGGCAGCGGATTTCAGCAGGACATGAGCTGATAACACCTTCCCTCCACGGCTACCACCCATGAGATTAGAAGCAATCGATCACTGATTTTTGGTCTGTGTTTATTTCAAAGTTTAATTCTAAAAAGCTGGATAAAAAACTACAGTAAACATATTCAGCCTTTTTTGGGTCATGCTTTTACGAAACTGTATGCAAAAAGTGTTGGATTGAAGAGAGCACTAGTTTTCTATGAAGTATAGAGTAGCACGCTGTAGACTCATCTACATTTTGTCTTGACATTACAGCACAATTCCATTTTTCTTGATTTAGATTGAGCCCTCATCTCTAGCTGGTGCTTATCAGGAGCCTTTGTGCACTAGACTTCATGCAGGCAAATGCATGTTTATCAGCACAGAAACCTTGAAAATGCTGACAGTTAAAGACCATATGGCCTATCAAGTCTGCCCATCCGCACCAGCTGCTCTGTGCTACAATCCCTACCTCTCCCTCGCATGGTTGGAGAATTGCTGTCCTCCTTACCGCAAGTGTAAAGAGTGGGTGGAGTTAGATCAGGGTTTGGAAAATTATGGGTTGAAATTTCATTTTGAAGTTCCCATGTGCATTTTACACCTGCTTCAAAGAAGGTACAAAGCACACAGGTACAAAATGCCCAGTTCTCCTAGTGGGGCTGCATTTTCAAAGGGAAGTGCTGTGAGTACTTAATCTTTGAAAATGAACTTTCAGGCTGTGGCAGTCTGAAAACTGTGTTCCCCGTTTGTAGCCTGTGACATCATTAAAAATAGGAAGTCTGCTTATAGGTCAGGCAAAAATGATGCAGCACTATCAATGTATCTCCATGCCAGGTTAGTCTCAGTCTTAATTGTTCAGCTACTGGGCCCAAAGCCTACAAAGTCTACAAGGCAGCAAGTGCCAAAATGCACTGGAAGGGAGCTTAGAAAATCAGGAGTGGATTAATATCCAGTGATGGCAAAGGGTTGGGCTGTTAGTATTCTGGGTGACCCAGATTGCCCTCCCCTCCCCCCAGAAATTCACTTGTACAAAAGGCATATGACATATTTTTGTAGTAGGGATTATGTGCTCCGAATGGGGATCTGATAATATATCTGGCAGGGACCTGCACAATGTGGTCTCGGATGATACTGTGGCAACAGACTGATTTCTAGTCCTGTGTTTTATTGGCCAGATCATCCAAATATGAAGTAAATCTACCTAAAAAGACAATAAAACCACTACAGCTAGCACAAAACACAGTCGCATGACTCACGACAGATCACACAATTCACGATCACATCACCCCCATACTGTACCACCTACACTGGCTCCCAATCAGCTCCAGAATCCAATTCAAAATACTTCTACACATATTTAAAATAATACACAACCTATCAGCAGACAGCCTACGCCCTCTCATAAAAACCGATGACAACAGGAGACCAAGAAGAAAAGGAACCTCAGACACCATCAGAACGCCAAAAGAATTTGCTAAAACAAGGCTGGCCACATCAAGGAGGGCACTCTCCCTGGCAGCACCCGCTATATGGAACTCTCTCCCAGACCACATAAGATCAACCAAGAACCTCAAGGACTTCAGAAAACTCCTTAAGACTGATCTATTTACAGTACATTTCAAGGACCTCACATAAATTTTCTACCTCAAGACATTACAGGATCACGATCCTACCCCCAAGACATTACAGAATCTCAATCCTAGCACGCCTCTCAAACAGCCCCATTTTGTATATATGTATATAGCTCATTATGTAAATAGTTCACCGATATAATCTAACGCTTTGCCCCACACACTACACTTCTCAGTTCTCATACTGCATGCTACAAACCACATTTATTATTGATTTTGATTGATGTGCCACACCGCCTTGATTTAACGATAAGGCGGTATACTAAATCCTTCTAAATAAATAAAATAAATAAATAAAATAAATAAATCTACAAGGGCAAAAGGAAAGGTGGTAAGAGCATGAGAAGATGAATCAAATGTGCATAGAGGCTGCTCCAGGCAGCATGAGGTTGGGTGCACGTCTGTCCAAAGCCACCCTCTCTCCATTTAAAATTCAAGCTCTTGACTGCATTTGCGTAGGAAAACCAGGCAGTTTTGCTTTGAAGTACTATTTTGCATGTTGCATGATGATCTGTTTCAAGATTCGCTCGTCTTTAAAAACATTTCAATTCCAATTTCCAATTAATTTTTGCATTTTTTAAAACTCGTCTCTCTGGAGCCCAAATTGTCATGAACTACACATGCTTAAAAATGCCTTGCTCTGGATTACCCTCTGTCCATTATGCTTCAATAGTAGGAAGGAAAAGAGACTTTTCAGCCATAAACTGGGGTCTGTCCTTCCAAAAACAAGACAGTAAGGTGCCTCTCACTTTGGGTTCATGTCTCATCTGGATAGGCTGAGCCAGACCTGCTTTCCCCAGTCTTATATATGGGCTTGTAGCTAGGGCCGGTGTAAGGATATGAGGTACCTTAGGTGAACCTCATTCCTGCCACCCAACTCGGCTCATACCAAATACCTCCGGTATTGTGTGCTGTTACTTCTTTTGGTGTTTCTGCCCCAGTGCAAACAGGCAAACAGGATGTCAGCATTGAAGGGGTGGAAACACCAACAGAAGCAACAGCACTGGGGGCATTTGGTAAACGCTGCGTTGCCATTTTAAAGTCATTGCCGCCGTTGCAGATCCTGGAGAGGGGCAGCAGCGGCAACAGTGGGCCACCCTCAAAACATTGGCGCTCTAGGCAACCACCTAGTTCCCCTAGTGGTAACGCCGGCCCTGCTTCTTCCCTTTGGAGACTGGTATATCATTACAGCCTGCAAATTTATGTGGAGTGTTATAAAATGACCCTCTGACTGTCCAGCATGTCTCTGTCACTCATAATCAAGGAGTTTGCCCTTAAGCCGGCCTTCCTAAGTTATCAAGTTAAAAAAAAAGTCACATCAGTCTTCAATTTTTCCTCATCACTGCAACAGTGGAACTGTATGAATATGGAACGGAAAAAAAGTAAATCCCACATTAAACTCTTAGCTCCTGAACACTGATCTGCCATATATATTTTGTATACGAAACTACATTTGTATACGGAACTACATTGATACGGAACTACATTGGCCTCCAATACAGTTCCATATCAAATACAAAATAATACTCATCATATTCAAGATCCTATACAAGCTATGGGCAGAGTGTCTACAAACCCTGATACACAGAGCCCTGGACACCAGACCAAGAAGATCCAAAAACCAAAACTCACTTATCATATCCACCATTAATGTAAAAAGCAAACAAACAACCTGCAGCAGGGCATTCTACTTACTCACATCTTTATTATGGAACTTACTCCAGGATGAACTAAAACTATTGATGACACCACCGATATCTGAAAAAGGCTGAAAGCATACCTCTTCACAGAACACTTTGGAACAGACACCTAACCTAACCTCAAGATATAATGAAAACAAAAGGATAAAAAGACAATGTACGTCCACAATACCCTACCCCACATACCAACTACACACGATAAAGATGAATCACTTAACAGCAATGTCCCCCAAGGACTCGAAGAGGTCAATATGCACACATAATCTTGAAATAAACGTCCATACCCATATCTCTACAATGTTACTACTCCATTGTTACACTATATATATATATATAATTTTTTTTTACATTTACTAACAGCACGCAGATTTTTCAGGTATGATTTACGATGAAAAGTGTTTTATAACTCAATAGTCCTTTTTCACATGAATTAAATGTTTCCTCTCTCTCCTGCCAGCTTTATCTGCCCCTTCCAAAAGCGAACCATAACACGTGCTTAGAGAAAGAGTTTCTTTATGGACTGCAAACATTTTAGGTAGACTAATTTTTCACACACCAGACAATTTCCCTTGATCCATTATTGTAAGATAACAGAAAAATCGCTACGAATGCAGCATCTTAAAATGCCCCCTTGCTCCTCCCCAGAGATGTTACAGCGCTGCACTGTGACGTCACACTCCCGTTAACAAACCCAGACATTCTCTTATGCTTTCACCTTACTCCGCCATCAAGTTAAAAAACCAGCCCTTAAAACCCTATAGTTTTGTTTCAGTTAATCATTTTAAGTATGTTTTTATTGCATGAGATTAGTTTTTCTTTTTAAATATCTCCCATTTATTCACATGCAATTTTCTCTGCGTGGGACAGTCTCTTCTGTGTATCGGTACAGGGCTGTGCGCTTCTAGTAGTGCCACAGAAATGAAAGGCAGTAATTATGCTGTAAACTATGCTGTTAGCTGCCTGCTTAGGGATTTTGCGACGGGAGGTCCGTTGTGGCCAATGTTTCAACACAGGAAGTCAGAACACGGCTTTTCTCTTCTTTTCGCCCTCCTGGTGTTCTCTCTGTTGGAGCAAAAAGTGCAGCGTCTGTGCAGCGCTACATTTACGGGATAATGTTATCAGAAAATATTTATTAATGTATATTTATGGGTCATTTACATCACAGTAAAAGCGTCTAAACTTCCTATTTGAGGCTCTAATTATGAGGTGCCCTGGGAGACACTGAAAGTCCCAGACGCGTGTAATGTTTCCATGCTTTACTTTTTTTTTCTATGGCTGGTACCCTACAGCCAGTTGCACCGCTGAACAATTAAATCTTTCAGAAATAAAAACAGTCTCTCTTTAAAGTGATAGCAAGTGTCTCCCTCAAAATAGGAGGCAGCCTGGCCTATCACGTCCACAATGCATATTTAAGCTACGAAATTTGTCCATAAATTATTAGGTAGACTTGGGAGAGTCACTGCTCATCCCTTGAAATAAAGTAGGAGACACAGATCTATTTTTTGGGATCTGCTGGGCATTTGTGACCAAACCTGGGCACTGTCAGAGATAAGATGCAGGGCTTGATAGAGCTTGGTCTGTTTCAGCACCACTTTTCCTATGTTCTTAAGAGAAACCCAAAATGAGCATAAAAGTTATAGAACATACACCCAAGTGGTATGTAAGCATGAACTGGCTCTGCACAATTTCTCACAAACTAAGGCTACGTTTTCTGATGTATTAACTCAGAGTTGCCAAGTTATCCAGTTCGAGTGAGATTTTAAGCCAGTATTGGATTTCTGACAATCTTATAGTGATGGATTTTGGGACTTGCAACTCAGATTTCAATTCGTAAAATCTGGAACTACAAATACCACACTGCACTGTAATGCAAATTTGAAACCAGAATTGGCAAAAAATCTCACTTCTGGGAAATGTTTGTGAGAGAGCTAGACAGCGGTGGACAGGATGGAGATTTATTTCTCTAACGTGAACTGTATTGATCTTATCAAGGAATCTGATATTTGTCAGCACTGCAAAACCTATCCAATGAGAATCATACATTCTAAGGTTCTGATCCGCGCACTTAATTTGGGGAATTACTACCACAATCTTTCTTAGGCAATTTGGGGAATTATTGCCACAATCTTTCTTAGGCTGACCAAGGCAGGCTTTTCCAGATGAGTAGTTCAAAGCTCTATAGCAGGTGGAAAGATTTTTCCACCTGCAGTACAAAAGGGAGCTTGGAGAACAGAGTCTGGAAATGTTTCTTGTGTGGCACGGTGGCATGGTATATATGTAAATAGTAAGTTCACACATACTTTTGTTTTGTACGATATGTTTTCTGTAAATAGTTAATACCACTGTTCCATGTAAAAGTTGTTTAATTGTTAATTGTAAACCACTCTTGATCTCTGGAAGAGACGATATAGAAGAACTGTATGAATAAATAAAATAAATAAAAATGGTACAGTCAGAGGCACACTGATATACAGGGACATGTCATCATTAGGAGGCATCATGTCATCTACCCCCCATGATGGGGTGCTTGGCTGAGAATAGTAGCTTCACTAAATCAGCAGGGCAGCTTCTAATATTTACAAAGATGACTGAGGTCAACTTCCCAAAATCCACCCTGCACAGACTCACTTAGCATGCCCATGCTAGTCCCCTGGCACGCCCCACTGAGAGGTCAGAGTTCCACAGTCTCCTACACAAGTCACACCAACTCCAGATTTTTTGCCTCATGTTTGTCTTCATCCACCCCTAAATCTGATCAGCAGTCCCGCCCTCCCAGCAGTCCCTCCACGCCTTCGTCTTTCCAGTCCCGCTCTCATCAGGAAGGCTACTGGTCATGACTTCTCTCCCTCTCAAATGACATGCTCTTTCAACCTCACATTGCACATGTTTAAATTAACTGTTCGTAAGACCCTCCAACAAAGAAGAGGACAGAAAAAAAGCAAGTGACTTTCAGAAGCAGTTCTTCATTCTTTAAAAGAGAGAGCACAGTAACATAGTGAATGATGGCAGATAAAGACCAGCATGGTTCCTCTAGTCTTCCCAGTAAGGGGACCAGAGCTGTACCTATCACTCCATGAAGGTTCCCCCCCCCCCATGCCTTTATTTAGAGTAATATAGGGTTGTACTCACTACTCCATGCAGGTTACCCCCCATGTCTTTGTTTAGGGTAGTGTTGGGTTGTACCCACCGCTCTGTGCAGGTTACCCCCATGCCTTTGTTTAGGGTACTATAGGGTTGCACCTGTCGCTCTGTGCAGATTACCCCCTATATTTTCTGAAGTGTAAAAGTTACATAAGTTTGCTTTGATCCCACCCTCTTGCTATAAAGGGATCCTCTCTATGTGTCCCATGCCTTTTTGAATTGTCAATGTTTTTGCTCTCCACCATCTCCATTCCTGTTAACGTGATTTGCAAAGCTCTGAAAATGTTTCTGATTTGTGTGATCTACAGTCCTGCTGTACATGTAAGTTTGGAAATTGGTAGTGAATTAGAAACCATTTTAAAAGTGGTTTCAGATGTGTGAGTTATAAAGAGAACAGTTGTCCAGTGTTCAATTGCAAAGGAAAGGAAGAGAAGCAGTAGCTTGCACATGAATAGACGGCTTCTGCTGCCCTTGCATCAAGACTGTCTCCACCTGTGATATGCTTCCCAGTCCAGCAGTGGTTTAGGCAGCACATCTTGCTCTGAAAACAAGGCACGCCTTCCTAAAAACAGCCCCATCTAAAGTAATATGTACCTTTGAGTCAATATTGACCCCTGGTGACCCAACAGCTCCTGGGTTTTCTTGGCAATGTGACTGGGAGTAAATTGCCAGGCCTTTCTTCCAAGGTAGTAGAGGGTTAAGTGACTTGCCCAAGGACACAAGGAGTGCTAAGGAGAATTGAGCCCTGGTCTCTTGATTATTAAGCCAGGGCACTAACCATTATGCTACACCTCCACTCCTACAAATACAATGTATACCTTTTAGCAAAACCACATAGAGAGAAGAGAGTCTAGGCCAAATGGATGGTGTACATAACATAAATAACTGCAGGTTTTGACATGATGGCCTGCCCTTTACAAGATATCTTAGTAAAGACCCTGTAAATAGGGAAGCTATCACATAAAATGTGTGGCGTCACATCTGTCTTTCATCAGGAAGCCACCAAGTATGCCTTCTCTCTGTGCTCATCACAGGATCCACAAGACAGAGCTTCTCCCCTTGGTCCTCCAGCTCTAGTCAAGGAGTCATCATGCAAGGCAAGAATGGCTGGTGGCACTAAGGCCTGAGAGACTCTGGTGTATCATGGCAGAGACCTTGCCGAATGGGTGGAGCGGTATATTAACTGTTTATTTGTCTTTTTCTCTCCCAGGGAATGTATGTCAAATTAAGAGTAACAGATGCAACAGTATCAGTAACTAGTAATAATAATCAATAATAATAAAGCAAAAAGCAGAACCCCCCCCCCCCCATAAGCAACAACAAAAGCAGCCATGAGACCTTCCAATGCAGTGTGACCAGGGAACAGCAATAGCTGCCAGAGTTTACAAATCTTTTGGTGCATTTAAACATCATGTCCTACATTTTATAGTTTATTTATAGAACAAGTCAGTGTGAGCCGCTGAACCCAGAAACCCATCTGAGGAAAACAGATGATGCACATTCAGTCATCCACTAAGAAAAGTTGTAAAAAATTACAGCAACATTTACTAAGTTTACATTTATCACCATTAACTTCAGAATGTTCTCTGCCAGGTGGCTTTTTACTTATTTATTTAAAACTTTTATAGATGCCATATTTTTTTCAAATTCAAGAATGCTCTTTCTCCTGTCTTCCTCTTACCAAGAGATGGCAGAAAAAGCTAAGATATTTGAGTTGAATATGCATTTGTTTATAGAGATTATTTTTACAATCTTGGTGTATTGGCAGAGCTTATATGTGCATCAGTACTGGAATAGCAGAGAGTGCTCCAGGGCCTGCAGGAGTGAGGTGCACTGGTAGAGCTGTGTGTGGGGTCTTAGCAGGGGTGGCTCTATAATGAGGCCGAGTGAGGCGGTGGCCTCAGGTGGCAACTTTTTGGGGGCGGCAAAAAATGCCCCCCAAAAGGCCGCCTCACTCGGCTTTCAAAATTTAAACAAAACAAAACAAACCAAACAAAAAAAAATAGTTGGAGAAGCTGCTGCCACTGCTGCAGCAGCAAAATCAAGTGCGCCCCCCCCCCCCCCGCTGCCCCGGAAGAGCCCTGCCATTCTTTTCCTGGTGCCGGCTCAGTTTTGCAGAGCTACAAAGGGAGAGCATTTCCTTTCTTTCCTGTGGCTCTGTTAAAGTTGAGCCCGCTGGCGCTGATGGGAATCAGGCATTTCTTGTCTTGTGCAGTAATGGGCTGATGGGGGGTTAAGAAGGGAAATAAGCTGATGGGGGGGGGAGCTAGGACTGGTAATGGGCTGATCAAGGTGGTTAGAACTGGAAATGGGCTGATGGGGGGGTTAAGCATGGAAATAGGCTGATCGGGAGAGGGGGCTAGGACTGCCAATGGGCTCATCGGAGGGGTTAGAACTGGAAATGGACTGATGGGGAGTTAAGAATGGAAATAGGCTGATTGGGAGAAAAGCTAGGACTAGTAATGGGCTGATCGGTGGGGTTAGGACTGGAGATGGGCTGATTGGGGGGCTAGGACTGGAAATGGACTTATTGGGGGTGTTGGGACTGGTAATGGGCTGATGGGGGGCTAGCACTGGAAATGAGCTAGGACTGGTAATGGGCCGATTGGGGGGGGGGCTAGGACTGGAGTGGGCTGATAAGGGGGCTATAACTGGAAATGGGCTGGGACTGGAAATGGGCTGATGGGGGAGAGGAAGAGAGTGCTGCTGGCCCTGGAAGAAAACAAGAGACTAGGGCTACAATTGGGCTGATGCGGGGGGGGGGGGGGAGAATAGGACTGGAAAGTAACATATATTGAGAGGGTCTGTCAGGGGAAGGAGGGGGCAGGAAGGGAGCTGAGATGGAGGAAGGAGGGGACTGGTAAGGAGCTGATATGGGGGGGGGGGAAGAAGGGGGCTGGAATGGAGCTGATACCTGGGATGTACTGAAGGGGGACTGGAAGGGAGCTGACACTTGGGGATGGGAGTGGTAAGTGGCTGGGTAATGGGGAGGAGGCTGGAAGGGAACTGACATGTGCAAATGGCACTGGAAGGGAGATGGACAGAGGGTAGGGCAGCTGGAAGGGAGCTGACTGGGGTGTGACACAGAGTGGACCTGAGCTGATACCTGGGATGGTATTTGGACTAGAAGGGGCTTACAGTGGGGAAGGAGGGGGACTGGAAGGGAATGGACACTAGTGGCAGTCGTGGGAACAGGGCCGGCCCGTCCATTGAGCGAGAATGTTTTTTGCACAGGGCCCCGCGTTTCAGGGGGCCCCGCGCAAAAAACATTCTTTTCTAAAAATAAAATTGAAAAAAAAAAAGAAAACCTGTCTGCTGCTGCTGTGGGGGCCGCCGCGGCAGAATCGAGCGTGCCGCGGGGCCCCCCTGTACCCGGCAGAGCTTCCCCTCCCTGTAGCAGCTCTCTCTCTGGAGCTGCAGTCAGACGCGCCGGCTTGCAGAGCGCGAAGGGAAGAGTTTCCCTTTCGCGACTCTGTTAAGCCCGCGGGGGCTGATGGACTTCCCATCAGCCCCCGCGGGCTTAACAGAGCAGCGAGGGAAAAACTCTTCCCTCGCGCTCTGCAAGCCGGCGCGTCTGACTGCAGCTCAGAAGAGAGAACTGCTACTGGGAGGAGAGGCTGTGCCGGGTACAGGGGGGCCCCGCGGCACGCTCGATTCTGCCGCGGCGGCCCCCACAGCAGCAGCAGACAGGTTTTCTTTTTTTTAAATTGTATTAGAGGGATATTACATGTTTATACAGATAATTACATGGGAAATACCCAGTGCCACAAAACAGCATGAAAAGTATCTCATTTAATGTCAGTAGAAAGGGGTGACATAACCCCATCAATCTTGAGGCCCAGAACTGCGGGGATGCCTCTGGTTTGTTCACAAGGAGGTACGGGGGGGGGGGGGGGCAGAAGGCGACCCTCAGCACTCCTCTGTACATGACATCACTTTTGCCCTTGGGGAGTGCTGCCAGGAGATCTTGGGTCCAGCCATGGAGAGTCAGGCCCAGGCAGCAAATTCAATCCTAGGAAGACCAGCTATGGGTGAACCGCCAGTTTTGGCAGTAGTGGATGAAGGTGCTGAGTGCAGCCTGACACAGTTCCTGCTCTGATGTCTTCTTCTCAATTGGCTGATGGTCCAGAGAAGGTTACCCTGTTGGATATCCCAAAGTTTTGAGTCCTCAGGTCTGAGAACACAATTGGTTAGACCTAAGCAGGTTAATCTTGAAACCATATGGCAGTGATTCCCAAACTGTGGGTCAGGATGCTAAATGGGGTCACATAATCAAAGTATGGGGTCACAGAAAGAGGACTGCTTCTCCTCTCCCTGTACCTCCACTGTGACCAGGGCTGGTGCTATGTGGTAAGCGGGGTAAGGGCAACAAGGGGGTGCTATCCTCTGAGGGACACCATTGCTAGATGTCCCCACCCCCCCCAAGCAGGGCTGGACCTGGACATGTATGGGCACAAGGGGCCCCACACACACCTGACCAGCTTCAGAGGGAGCCGGTAAGTTCCGAAGCCCGGTGCCCTGGTTCACCTCTGCACAGCTATGTTTTCCTTTGCTCCCATGGCTGTCAGAAGTTGCAGATATTGGTGCCACTGACTTCCTGGAAGTTAAACAGAGGCACTTCCTGTCTTGCGCAGGAGTTAATACTCTCTTTTGACTCTCTTCATTTGACCGTGTTTTTAGAAAAATCTGAATCAGAGCAAATTTTTACTGCTACTCTACTGATAATGGTGACCTTAGAGCCTGATCATGATTGGCTATTGAAATTGATTTTTAGGGGTTGAGATGATCTTTTCATGTGATTCTGTATAAGAGTTTTTCCTGATGTTTCTAAGCTTTCTCAAAGGCGGATGAAACAGTTTCTTTTAGTTAGGCATAGGATTTTTCAACTGGCGGGGAGGGTCTCTTTTTCCTTCACTACCCATATAAATGCTTAGTAAAATTGCAAGGGGTTCATTATACTTTTTTGGAACCTAGCCAGCTTACTATGTTTCTAACTTATGTGAAAAGCTTAATAAAAACGATTTGAAATAAGTCTTTGAAGATTGCAGATCAGGATATATCAGTATCTGTAACCTCTTCATAGGATGTTGGGGGTGTTGGTATCTGAAGCTTGATTAACTGCAGCATATTTACTGTTTATTTCCTTTGTTTTTAATTCCTTTGATTTGTTTTTCTTAAAATGTAATGTTTCTTTTATTTTGATTATTGGTAGATAACTTATCTTTTCTGTAATCAGAGCTTTTCTTGACATTATGTAAAAAATTTAAAAAATATAGAGCCTGAGTCCGAGAGCAGGGCCGGCCCGTCCATTGAGCGAGAATGTTTTTTGCACAGGGCCCCGCGTTTCAGGGGGCCCCGCGCAAAAAACATTCTTTTCTAAAAATAAAATTGAAATGTGCATCATTAATGTCTGTGCTTTGTTTAGTACAAGAGGAAATTAATTTATAGTTTTATTTCTACATTGTTGTTGTACATTCCAAGTTTGGCTTTTAGGGTTCCCAGTTTAATTATTGTCTTCCTGTTTTTAAATTGTGATTCCTTGTTTGGTGATAGTCTATGTTCTGCATGTGTAACTGAGCTGAGGTATTCTGTTTATGTAATTCCTATTTGACATTGTCACTTGTTCTCTTTCCCCAGTAGGTCATGTATTGTTATTCTCTGAAATGTATTGGTTTAATATTTGCAGTGTTGCCTTTTGATAGGTAGTGTATGGTGCTTTATGAGTCCTGGTAGTGCTGTTGGGATACGGTGGGTTTGCTATGGGTTCTAAATGGGCAGTGTTTGTTGTAGTTCCTAATGTGCCTGGCGGTTGGCACTGGATTATAGTAATGTAGAAATCTTTGTCTTTTTTTATCCATACACTCATGAAGAGGCATGTTTACTAAAAGTTAGTGTATGGTAACATTATGCAAATATTTATGCAAATGAGGCCCCTTATGCAAATGAGGCCCCGCACCGAGTCTCCGCACATGGCCCCGCGCCCCCCTTGGGCCGCCCCTGCGTGGGAATGCAAGGCGGTTGACATTGGAAGGTAGTGGGAGGGGAGGACTGGAAAGGGGTCTGATACTGGGGAGGGTTACTGGGGAGGGTTACTGGAACTGGAAATGGGCTGATGGAAGGAAGTGAAGAAAACAAAAGAAGAGATAAGAAATGGCAGATGGACCATAGACCACAGAAAGAGAGCTAAGAGAAGACAGGAAAACAGAAGCCTCAGATCAGGACCAGCTTTGCTTTAATTAGTTAATTGTGTAATCGATTAGGTATTGTGTAATCGATTAGGTACCAGTTCTATCTTTAATGTGGGTTTTAGCTTGTCAGGTGTGGTGACTCCGTAAGGATTGGGTGACGTGTATAATGGGTAGGGCTTGATAAACTTTAATACACATACCTGGCGTTGGTCGATCAACAGTGGATAACATCGAGCTGGAAAAGTTATGATGCATGTTATTCAGTTTGTAGTCTTCCGGAGAGATTTGGTATAATTTTGATCGAGCTGGATAAGTAAGTAGAAAGTATCCTGTTTCAGTTTGGATAAAAGGGCTTTTTCGTGATTTGCATTATGTATGGATTCACCAGAGGCAGGTCTTGTCAGACAAATCTGATTGATTTCTTTGACTGGGTGACCAGGGAGTTGGACCGAGGGAGAGCCCTAGATGTGGTGTATTTAGATTTCAGTAAAGCCTTTGACACTGTTCCTCACAGGTGACTTATAAACAAACTGAGCACCCTAGGGATGGACCCTAAAGTTACTGCTTGGGTTAGAAATTGGTTGGGTGGGAGGTGATAAAGAGTACAAGTAAATGGAGCTCACTCAGAGGAGAAGGATGTTACCAGTGGTGTGCCCCAGGGATCTGTCCTTGGTCCGATTCGTTTTAACATCTTTGTTAGTGATATAGCGGAAGGGCTGTTGGGTAAGGTTTGCGGATGATACCACAATCTGCAATAGAGTAGACACCCAGGAAGGTGTAGATAACATGAGGAGGGATCTAGCTAAGCTTGAAGAATGGTCTAGAATATGGCAGCTGGGATTTAATGTTAAAAAATGTAAGGTGATGCATTTGGGCTGCAGCAATCCAAGGGAGCAATATAGTATAGGGGTGAAGTACTTTTGTCCACTAAAGAAGAGCGAGACCTAGGCGTGGTTGTGTCTGATGATCTTAAAGTAGCTAAACAGGTAGAAAAGGTGACGGTAAAAGCTAGAAGGATGCTTGGGTGCATACGGAGAGGAATGGCTAGCAGAAAAAAGGAGGTGATAATGCCTCTGTATAAGTCTTTGGTGCGGCCTCATTTGGAGTATAGTGTGCAATTCTGGAGAACGCACCTTCAAAAGGATGTGAACAGGATGGAGTCGGTGCAGAGGGTGGCTACTAAAATGATTAGTGGTTTTCATTATAAAGCATATGAGGACAGACTGAAGGATCTTAATATGTACACCTTAGAGGAAAGGCGGGATAGAGGTGATATGATTGAGATGTTTAAATACCTCCGTGGCATAAATGTTCAGGGAGAGAGCCTCTTTCAATTGAAAGCGAGTTGTGCTACGAGGGGACATGGGATGAGGGTGAAGGGAGATAGATTCAGGAGTGATATGTGGAAATATTTCTTTACAGAAAGAGTAGTGGATCCGTGGAATAGTCTCCCAGTGGAGGTGGTAGAGATGAGGACAGTAACTGAATTCAGTAAAGCATGGGACAAACACAGAGGATCTCTAAAGGTAAAAAGGGGACTGTTGTAGTTGTTGATATGGAAGGACAGACTAGATAGGCCATGTGGTCTTTTTCTGTCATCATATTTCTATGTTTCTATTTCTATGTTAAGCAATATTTTTTGTTTTTCAGTTTGATCCCCTTGAAACAGCTGACGCAAAACGCAAGAAAAGATGTCTGAGTGGGCGTCAGGGGGTTTTTGATCTGCTGTTTTAGGACGGAGGTCATGTGCCATTTGTGAATGATTTGTGAATTATGTTACATGAATTTTGAGTAATGTTATAAGAATTTGTTTGTGAAATGTCTTATGGCCATTGAACTCTGTCTATGGAAGGTGGTTTAGGTAATAGCAGACCGCTGATGTATTTAACTCATTGTTTCATCTCAATCCGCCGGAAGGTGAGCATTGGGGTTTCGCTGAGTTTTCTGAGGTCTGTTTTCCACCTTGCTATTGCTAAGTAAAAGAGTACTGCAATATGGTTAATTAAATAAAGCCAATTATCTTATTGGGTTAGTTCACAATATGCCTGGTACTGCAGAATATTTGTTGTTGTTAGTGAGATGATCAGAATCAGATTTTTTTAAAGATATTGAGTTCTGTGGGTGAATGTCCTGGTTCTGCTCTGCACCCACTGTTGAAGGGGGGTTCTGTGGATTCAAAATATATGTTGAAAAAGAAAAAGCAGGAACCGTAGCACAGTTTATAACAACAAAATAAAAATGAGTTATAATTTAGTTTTATAAACTGTGCTGTTGGTTCTTGCTCTCTTTTAATTCCTTGGTGTGCAAACATCTTGCATTTCCTCCATATAATCTAATCGGCTTTTTGATTTGGTTCAGTCCCTGATTGGAGTTCTGAAAAAGCCCCGCCCCCCTCTATGGGGGGGGGGGGCATCTCATCCTTTGCCTCAGGCAGCAGATTGTCTTGAGCAGCCCCTGGGTCTTAGTACTGGTGTAACAGGGGGTGCTGCAGAGCAGGAGTGAGGTGCACTGGCAGAACTAGGTGTAGGAAATCTACACATAAATATTTTTGAAATGTAACCATTATTTTAAATAACAATATGAAGACAAAATCTTTATCCATTTACTTTTTCAATTAATTTGCTCTCTGTGCTGCTTCATCCTGTCTATACTGGAAACTATTCAGCACCTGAGTTAGACAGACACACGTGATCAGGGCTGGCCCGACCACTAGGTGGCCTAGGCATCGACCTAGGGCAGCAGACTTTGGTGGGCAGGAGCACAGCACCGGTACAGCCAACAGAGAGCACTGAGAAAGCCTTTTAAAGCCACTGTCCGTGATGGGCTTTTGAGCAATTGTGCACGTGTGTGCTTGTGCAAGACCTTCCATGTCCCGTCCCCATGTGGGAGTGGGAAGGATGTGGCAGGCTTTGAGTGCACACATGCAGCTACTCACCCGGTGCATTACGTCGGTTGTGCCAGTGCTATGCTACTGCCCCCTGAAACCACTTTTTTTTTTGGCCTTCCATGTAGGTAGGGTGGTGGGGGCAACAGTTGCGGTGGTAGGGGGAATGGAAGAGGGAAGGGGGGAGGGGATGGCGGGGGTGAAATAGGGAAGGGGAGATGGTGGACTGTGGTGGGGTAGGGATGCGTTGCTGATGGTTTGCCTGAGGTGTCAGATACCCTTGGGTCAGCCCTTCACATGATAGATCTCATTCAAGAATTTTTCCTTTAAAATGGATGGTAAAACGAAAAAAAATTATAAAAACCTTAAAAATGCGATGAGACAAACTAAAAGGGGTAAAGTCAGAGCTCAACAGGGGTCTATAGCACTGCACCAGGAGTCAGACTGGGAACATTAGATAGGATGTCATGGGCCTTATTTAGAGTTATGTGATGCTTCTATATTGGCAACTCTGCTCTTATAAAATAATGTTTTGACAGGAGCTGATCCAGAGCAGGACAGAAAAGTTATCATATTCCAGGAGAGAGATTTTAAGCCAGTCCTGGATATCTGACAACCCTCCCCAGATGCATTATGGGACCTGGAGCACTGATTTCAAAGGACTACAAGTACAGACTGCTTTGGAGTTCAAAAGCAAGACTCGCCAAAAAGTCTCCCTCCTAGAACTAGTAACTTGTTAGCTCTGTAAGGAGACCTGCCATTTTGTATGTAGCATTAAAAGGAAACGTGTGAGGGTGCATGTAGAATTAAAGGAGAGCTGCCTTTTCTTGGGGGCAGTTTTTCCAAATGTGTAAGATTTGCACATACCATGACAGTCATGAAGCTCACTTCTAAGCCAGGGTATATGGAGTGTGATCTCAGTCGCTCAGATTTACTGCTAATGCTTGGCATAGTACTTGAAGTGTGCCAAAGAGAGCCTCCCTCGCTTCCAGATTTTGGCGTATTCTCTGTGTATACCCCCTGGATTTAAATATAGGGTTTGTAGCATAAAAGTAGCAGTACATTATCTCCTCCTTATCTTAAGAAGTCCACTTAATCACAGTTAATCCTCTTAACTTTTTCATTCATTTCTGTGGTTTATCTCCTGCCACAGTGAGTCCACGAACACGCTCACCATGGCCTTTATCTGTGGCAGGGATGTTATCTACATCTGCAATACTTGCGCATCTTTTTATCCTGGGCGACATGCGGCCAGTATGTATTTTTCTTTTTCATTCCTACCATACTTCAATTGTAGTGTTGCCTACCTCTCTTTTCTTCATAGTAGAGCCCCCGATGATGATCTAAGGGGTATGTTTCCTAATCAGCGGTAGCGGCTTCCGTGCGACATCAGATCCGCGGCTCCGATATCGTACGGAAGCCTCTACCGCTGATTACTAAACATACCCTCAGAGTTGTGCTAGGGACTGAAAGCTTTCAAAAACTCTTTGCATGCTTATTTCCCTTCACAGATTAAACGTAAATGAAAAAAGCAAATGTGAAGTATTGATGTTGCTAATTGTTTCCCTTCTATAAGTTCTCCTTCACCCCACCTGCATTGCACCAGCAGCCTAATAGCATTTGTTTTGCTGTCTACAATAATTACTTGGGTGATACACTATGGATTAAGACTGAGAGAGAATAGTGTGGACAAAAAGGGATGGGTGGTCAGAAAATAAATAACACGTAAAGAAGGCAGTTTTACAACAGGTTGTCTAGGTTAGGAGGTCATATGTGTCTTTATAAAACAGCTTCACTAAAGCTGCCAACAGGTATATCAAGATTTTAATAAACATAAACACCATGGCTAAAATTAAGCTACAGGAGCAGGGGCAAATTTTTAGAATATAACAAAAATCCTGCTGAGTCAAACCAAGGTCCATCAAACCCAGTTTCCTGTCTCTAGCAGTGGCCAGTTCCAGTCACAAGTATCCTGCAACTCTCGAAAAATAGGTGTATTTTTCATAGCTCATTTCCAGAGGTGAGCAATAGCTCTCCAAAGTTTACCTGGCTAATATTTTTATAGACTTTTCTTCCAGGAACTTGTCCAGACTTCTTTTAAATCCTGCTATGTTTGTCACCTTGATAACATTTTCTGGCAACAGATTTCACAGCTTAATTTCATGCTGCGTGAAAAAATGTTCTATGATTTATTTTCAATCTGATTGTCATTAGTTTGAAGAAGTATCTTGTTTTTATGTCCTTTGAAAGGTTAAACAACCATTTCCTATTTAACCATTCCAATGTGCTGTTTTATGAACTTCTACTCTATCCCTCTTAGTTGTCTTTTCTCCAAGCGGAAGAGCCCTAACCTGTTTAGCCTCTCTTCATAAGGAAGGTGCCATTTTTGTTTCCCTTTTCTGATTTCCTAGTTCTGCTGTATCCTTTTTGAGATGGGGCAACCAGAATTGCACCAGGGACCTATACAGATGCATAATGATATTCTCAGTTTTGTTCTCCCTCCCTTTTCAAATCTCTAATGTACGCAGGTTTGTATTTTATAACCTACGCACATGCTTTTGTGACTTTGCCTACACTGCACCTCTAAACACCCCTTCAATGCCTTGTCACCGCACGTACTTTTATGCAAGTAACCCATGAGTTAATTTTAGAAGGAGTGTTTTACATACAGAAAAATCCTTTACAAAATTACCTCTATACTGTACCAGTGTGATTTCAGAGCACGTGACCACCCTACAGCATACCGGGATTTGTAATCCAGAATTTCCTAGGGAAATCATAATTTTAGGCATGACATGAGATGAAACCAGGATTGGATTAGTCTATCCTGAATGCCTCTCATCCCCCCCGCCCAAAAAAATCGTTACCCTAGGTGATTCCCTTAAAATTTTGGCCAAAGATTGAATGAGCTGCATTGCTTGATAGGAGGGGAGACTCGGGGAGCACCATGTTCCTGACTTAATATCATGCCATTAGAAGATCGTGGTCCAGCCTGAGTTTTTAAGTGATGTAAGCATAGCCCTAGGGGAGTGCACACCAGTCCCACTCTTCTTGTGAAACTGTCAAGGGGATTTTGGTTTTCTAGGTCTTGGCCTAATGCATTCTAGCTTTTCTCTGCTCCGCTGCTTGGCTTGGTAGATAATCATCTCCAGCAGGGTCTGAAATCCAGGGCTAGATCTCTGAGACAAGTTTACATTACCCTCACACTACCAGATGGTTGTAAATCTTTGTTCATTTATTGAACACGTTTGCTGCTTTTAACCATGAACCTTAGGATAAGCACAAAAAACTGTCTCATAAAAGGCAGAGGATTTAGACCAAGTCTACAACTTGATTTATTTTTTCCCAAGATTTTCTCCAGTCTATTTCTACTGGCAGCGCTAGAACATAAGGTCAGTCTCTGGCTGGAAAAGGATGTTTTTATTTTCTAGGCCCACTGGAAAGAACATTGACTGCAAAAGGTCTCTGCTTATGTGAAAATCCCAGAATAGCCAATCTGGTAGCTTAAAAATGGAGCCTCTAGGGATTGATGGTGGTGGGGGGAGGGGAGGCAGGCAGGGGGAGGCAGAAGAGGAGGGAAGCTTGCATGGTAAGAGAAGAATAAGAACATAAAAGACCCTATGAATTTGCAGAGAGTAGACGAAGAAATATTACAAATATTAATATGGGATAACGACAAAAGGGTGGATAACTTCAGTCTAGCAAATTCCAAAATGCATCCTATCCAGCATTACCCATATGTGTGAGTGGGCTGTGACCTTTGCACTCTGGAGAAACTCACTCTTAATTTAGGGAACTTGTTTCCTTCTCTGGCATATGATGCCTCACTGAATAAATAGGTGGCATGAAGACAACAACCCCCAAATGTGTGAAAAATTGACTTTGATTTCTCTTCTCCTTTAGCACATCTACAGCCCCATTTCTTGGCCAGATATAGCTAGAAGAGAATTGTAGTAATGGAATTATCAACCTTTAAAATCAATGTGGTCAATTTTCAAAAGCTCTTAACCAGATACTGTAAGGGCACTGAGAGAGAGGCTGCCTCGGCACAAGCTGCAGAATGCATGGATGGACCATGAGCGGTGTCGGCCACTGTCTGGATAACGGTGATTTTCAGCTGCTATCTGGATACATTATCTGAATAGCCTGGGCCTCAGGAAAAGTTGTCCTAAGTTGCTATCATAAAAATGGCAGAAAATGTTCATTATCTGGATAATAGTGTTCTGACTTGGTACTGGCTATTTTTGAGATATGTCAGGTACTTGTGACCAGGACTGGCCCTAGAGTTCGTTCAAGCTGTTGGCACCCTAGGCAAATCTTAAGCCTTATGCCCCTCATGGCTGTCAGAATCTATTGTTTAGCTTTGAATGCCCTGATCTTTGCTATCTCACAGATGATGCCGCCCTAGGTGACTGCCTAGTTTGCCTAATGGTTGGGCCAGCCCTGCTTGTGACCTAGATTGGCCACTGATGGAAAACACGACACTGGGCTTGATTTATTTATTTAACAGGTCTTATATACCGCATTTCTGAAGGTCAAGGCAGTTTACATGGATCAAAACTTCAACATTACAGAGAACATGGTTTACATAGAACAATAAATAAACTTTATTGTAACATTAACTTATAGAGTAACAAGGAGAAGGGGAACCTTTGTTCTGACCCAGTATGGCAGTTCTTATAGACTTATTTTCTTATCCAGATAGCGGCTGCACAATCCAGAGACTCAGTGATAACCACCATCCGGATGCAGCCACTGAATATCTGGGGGGATCTTTAAATGCCACAGCATTGTATTGAAATATCTGGTGCTCTGATCTGGCTACTCTACTACCTCTTGGCGCCAGTAAGGTTGAAGCAACTTTTTTCTGTGCAATCTTTTTTTCATTTGTATAATGAGGTACAAAACCTAGACTCTTTATGTTACTGCCCCAGTAGCTAGTTATTCAGCAGATACACGGCGCATGTTAAGAGTTCAACAATAATAGATTGCATGTGAAGTTAATGGCTTTCAAGCCAATGAACAAATGTATAGATCTGAATTCAAATTTTGCCACAGATGCTCTGCCAAGACAGCCAACTCTGGGAAAAAGCAAAAATTAAATGCTGCCTGATTGTTTCAGCAAATGCTTCAGGAAATTGAATAAGTTAATGTCCAAGAACTATGCCCAGTTCTAGTGTTGCAAAACAAATTGACCTTTCTTTTGGAGAATTTCCGTCAATTCAACATTTTTAGCGATTCATGTCTATATTACCTGGTCATCTTGACAGTGAGGCTCTGGTCCTATATATCTGATCTAGTTACAGTGAAGCCTGGGCACTGTGCTTGCTAGTAATGCCATTTCTTCTATAAATCACATCCTCTGCTCTGCCTTAGCTCCTGAGAAGTTTTGTATTTACAGCTCTGCAAGACTTCCCTTCATTCTCAAACCTCATAAGGGAGACCCTGTTATTAGGAGTAGAAGCACAGACCAGGGCCAGCCCTAGAGATGGTCCCAAGTATTGAAGCCCTAGGCTAACCTGAAGCTTTACACCCCCTCTGGCTGTCAAAATCTGTCATTTAGCTTTGAATGGCCTGCTTTTGCTGCCCTCCAGAGGTTGCTGCCCTAGGTGACTGCTTCGTTTGCCTAGTGATTGGGCCAGTGCCGGCACAGACATCGGGAAGCTACAATGAAAACCAGAGCTCAGCTGATGAGCACTGGTGGGACTACACTTTATCAAAAAATTATATCTTCCCCTCATTTCTTGAGTGCTCCTTGCAACAGGTCCTTCTGGTTTGTTGGCTATGAGTGAACTGTTGGGTGCCTTCAATTTCATGTTTAGGGTTTAGCTTTGGGGTGAGTTTCTAAGAGAAAAAGTTGAAAATCCCAGACAGTACTAGAAATTACCTGTCAAAAAAGACCATGAATATATGGAAGTGAGGTCAGATACTGTAAAATGATGTAGGATTCATTTCTTTAATCCAGCAGCTCCTCTAGGCAAAAACTAGACCCATTAGTGACTTTCAGGAGCTCTGTGGGGTGATTCACCAAATGGAGCCCCACTATGATCACTGATTCAGAGCTATTCAAAAGTACAGAGCAAGACAGCAGTATGAGAATGGTTTTTAATGCACTGATGACATTAAAGCGCTGTTAAGTTCTAGTTTAAATTGCTGTTTCCTGCTAGATTTCACAGTCTTCTCATGGATCCTGAATGAAAAACATCACGACCCAGTGCTGCCTGTGTCCCACAGGAGTGATATCTTACAAGCAGCCAAACCTCTATGGCTGGCAGCTGGGGTATATTCTTAGCAGTGTGGACAGGAAGAACTGGGCAGACTCTTGGTTAGGAGTGAGATTCACAACTGTCATAGTATGTGCAAAACTAACTGATTTGGAGAAATTGCCCCCTGCATTCCAGAGGGTTATCATTTTTGGATCAGCAGAATAAGCCTTCAGATGTGGACTATTCAATATTTATGGACTTTGATATTTATCCCATTCTGTCAAAAACATCCCAAAACCTTAGAACACAATAGACAACAATACCTCACTGAATCCTTCAGAATTGGCCTAGGTAATAAACATAATTTTAGAAATGTATTGATCAAAAGTGTCTTGCCACTTAAGTTTTTGGATGCCCATTATCAACAGAGATGGGGTGGGCAGGCATTTTTAAAAGAGGTTTAATATTTCTATAGTACTATTTGGGATATGCAGGGACCATGTGGGATGCCCTGTGTGCACAGATTAACAAAATGAAAGTTACATCTCTGCCATGAAAGCATATTTACCAAAAGAAACCACTCCCGTTTATACCCATATCCATCCCATTAAATTTTGATTGTGGTTTGACAGCAGCTACCTAGTAGAACTCTTATGTACATGGCAAAAATCTTCAATCCATCAACCTTGAATGAAAACCAGTCACAGCTGCCAATATCTTAGGTGAGATAATAAAGAAACACTTTTTATGAGCAGCCAGCAGCTTTCTCCAGCTCCTTTGGGCTTCCCGCTTAGATCCAGTGACCCAGCCACCAGAACAGCCTCCTACTCCAGAGAGAAATGTTGGTCCCTACTGAAAACTGGAATCTTTACAGATTATGAGACCTTTTATTGGCTCAATTTAAAACAAAACAGTGTAGACCTTGCACAGGCCCCTTTCTGAAGAAGGCAGTCTTGTGTGGTCTGGAAAAGTCATGAGGATAACTTGTTTTGATCCAATCATGGGATCACAGCCTACCCTACACCGTCACCAGTTTGATCTTCAGTGACTTTACAAGCTAGAGCTGGAGTTCTTCACTTAGCAAGCCTTCCCTGTACGCTTATCCTGGCCGCAAATAGCCCATGAAAGATTAGTCTCAGCAAGATAGATGACAAGGGGGAACACCTTTTTATTACCCTGCTGGGCATTCGACTGGATATCTGTCTGATGTATAGACAGACCCCGTAGGAAAGGCTGAGAAATGTATAGTGTCAGGACAAATCTAAGCTCTGCTTCCTCATTCGTTTATAATGCCACCAGTGGTATGGCAGGGAAGCAAGGGCTGTCCCCACGAAGCTCCCAGCTCATCCAGCAGACTGCTGTCACATTTCATGACAAGGGGGGGGGGGGGATGTACTTCTGCAGCATTGGCCCGCTGAATTCTGCAAAGTGTCCTCTCTCCTCTCTAACATTCAAAAGTCACCTCAAGAAAGGTTATCAAGTTAATCTAATAGTGTCAAAGTATCGCCTTCTATTTTTTTTGTATTTATTAACTGTGTGCATTCAAGTGGACAAACACTAGCAACCACACCGTTGTAACTCTGATATGCAGACAGATAAAAGGGGCCCATTTACCAAACATGCGTTTCAGTGTGCGGTAAGTGGCTGCTGCATGCATACCCGCTATCGGCTGCTAACAAGCGTGTTAAGCGGCTATCATGGGCTAGCGCGGACAGTGGGCGGTAGGGGCAGAGGGTGGCATGGACGGCACAAGGACAACGGCCACACGCTCAGTGGTAATGTGACAATTAGCGCGAGTGCACATAAGGATACCTCTGTGGGTGTTGTTAGGCGCACCTGTATCAATCATACCATGCGTTTGGGCATGCAATTGTGCACTAAATGCTGGGAACTTGCGGGGTACACCCCAGACAGCACACAACGGTTGCACTTATCGCGTGTTAGTTTTGTCGCTAATAGTGAAGCAGATGCACACCTTTAGTAAAAGGCCACCAAAGTTATTGCACAGCTTCAGAGATGTATATCTAACCTCAGACTTATTTAGAAAAAAATTCAAAGTAATAACCATGAATGCAACTGTCAAACCAGTGCCGATGAGTATCTGAAGGCACCTGTTTTCATGCTTCCTTTTCTTTTTTTTAGACCAGAAAATAAAAGCACTTTGATCAGTACCCTCTCCCACGCTCTCTTAACAGAATATAACCATTTAAATTCGTTGCTTGCCTTGCGAGGCATATGCCCAAAGCGAAATACAGCAGAAACTAAGAACTGCACAATCCGATTTCCTACACAGACAAACGCAGATCAGACGTAAAGTTTTGCCCACCTGATTGATCAGCGATCCACCTGGCACATTGGATGATGGAGAGTGAAGAAAGGTGCACTTCAGACCCTGCCAAGCCTGTGTATTGGGTTGGGAAATTCACAAATCAGAAAGTAGAAAAAGGAACATTAAATGTTAAGAAGGATCTTTAGTTCACAAAGGAACACCGGAGGAGATTCGTCTTCAGCATCATCGCTATAAACAAATCAAGACGTAAATGACTGAAATTCGCTTGCATCATCGTCAGTCCGAAGCGCGATTTGGAACCGTTTCCAGAGAGTCATTACGAAGCGGAGTCCCTAGCTTGCTTTGGAATAATTCAAAGCAGGAAAAGATTTGCATAGGCTCGCCCCTAACGTCCCTTGATTGACTCTTTGGTGTGCTTATTTTGCATAGCTCGTGCGCTCGTTGTTTTGATTGGTGAGGATGCGGAAGCTCGGTCACCGCCTCTCGCTATTGGGAGGTGCTGAATGGAAAGAGCGTGGGGAGTAGCCGAGCATCGGGATTTTTTTTCACCTGAGGGTCCAACCCTTCACCTTTCGCATGACTCGGAAGAAAGTCTTGCAGAAAGCTGGGGGCGGACCCCTTCCTGCCCACTGTAGCTCAAGGCACGGTGCCAGTCTCCGGTTTTAAAGGTGCTGACTGGGGTAGCGTCCCTGAACCTTCGAGCAGAGGGGCAGCCCTCGGAAGCCTCCTGGGAGAAACTGTTTGGCTATGGGGAGATTTAAAAAATATATTTTTTCTTATTTGATCCACTCTGGCTAAAAGCCTAGAGCAGTGGGGTAGCTAGGAGTGAATGGGTCTTTGGCAGAGAAATTAAGAGGGGCCACCACCATTTTGCCCAGTGTAAGTGGAGAAGCTTCTCAGAGATCCAGCAAGAGAGCAGGAAAGTGGTTATAGTAGAATGTGTAGAAACTGACGTGCATCGGTAGCAGAGTGTGTGTGTGGATGTCTGGCACGAATATGTTGCAGGGCGATAAAGAAGTATCTGTGGAGTGCACAGGGACTATCTTGGACAATAGGGATATGCTGGAGAGGGGGTGTTATAGATGAGATGTCTGAGCTGGGGAAGTAGATTTGTGTGTGTTGGGAACACAATAGTAGTGTGGTGTATGTAGGGGGTATCAGTTGTAGGTGGGCTGTCTGGGGCAGTATCCAAGGGAATGTGTGTGGGGGACCAAGGAGATTGGCATCAGGTACATAGCAGGGGTAGGCTGGTCTGAGGAAGGTGTCCGGGCACTGGCGCAGGGTGTCTGAGAAGCAGTGGAGAGTTCAAGGAAATATTCCCAACCTCATTCCACTCCTCTCTTTCACTTTCTTCTTCCGTTCATGGACACATGAAGCCTCTCTTCAGTCCAGGGAGCTGTGGGAAGAAGTGAGTACAACAGAACAGAAAGCCCAGTAGTGTTGCCACACCACCTAACAATCTACTGCTATTACTCCTATCAGAACTAGGCATATGCAGCACTGTATATATACATGTAAAAGAGACAATTTCTGCTAAACAGAGTCCTTTCAAGACAGCCAAACAGAACAAACAGGGGACTAGGGAGTTACATTATAAGGAAACAATTACAACATTACAAGAGTCCTAAGTAGGAAAAAAGGAGGTCAAGATCCAAAAGCAGCCTTGAAAAGGTGGACTTTTAGCCTAGATTTGAACAGAACTAGAGATGGAACCTGATGTGCTGACTCAGGAAGCCTATTACAGGTGTATGGCACAGCAAGTTGGAAGGAACAGAGTCTGGAGAGAGGCTCAGACAAAAGCGATTTGCCTGATGAGTGGAGTTCCTGAGGAGGGGTGTAGGGAGAGAGAAGAGAGGAAAGTTAATGAGACGCAACAGAATGAATGCACTTGTAGGTCATTATGAAAAATGTGAACTGTACAGTATGTGGAACCAATGATGTCACTTGAGAAGAGGGATTACGTGGGCATAGCAGCACTGTCGAAAATTAGTCGGGCAGCTGAGTTTTGGTAAGGACAGCCTAATAGTCTAAGGGAATTGTGTGTATTTATCTTTATGTCTCATTCCGTTTGCCTATCTTTTCTATGTTGTTCCTATCTCCCCGATACTGTCCATCT